>CAMTDV010000020.1:35224195-36562528 GCA_947069175.1 Scalesia atractyloides | reverse complement strand
TGCATAAAATCCCGAACAGGTAGATCACTGACTAAACCACCTTTCGCAAGTCTGTTTAAGTTCTTCATGTTGATATGTCCTAGTCGATTGTGCCATAACATTGCATGTGCTCAGCAGTCGACGAGAACATGCAAGTAAGCTTGTTGGTTGGGGCTTTGTTCATGTCAATGACATATGCATTTCCTTTCCTTGCAGCTTTGAGAAGAATCCATTCATCCGGAATGATGAGGCCGGGTTTCAGCACATAACACCCTTTCTTAGTAAAGAGGACATCCAAATGATTATCACAGAGCCGAGACACACTCAAGAGACTATGCTTCAACTTTGGAACATAGTTCACATTCTTGAAACTAAGAGCTCCATTGCACACCGTTCCTCTCATAGTTATCTTTCCCTTTTCACCACCTACGAAGCAGACAAACCCGCCATCGAAAAACTGAATGTCATTCAATTGCAAGATGTCTCCTGTCATGTGCCTGGAACAGCCATTATCGACATACCAAAGTCTGACGAGAGTCCTCCAAAGCTGTTCCTGCACATATCGACAGGTTTAGTTAGAAGCTGCAACCCAGGCCATTACAATCTGAGTGTACCATTTGCATCAACATAAGTAACCTCACGAAAAATTAAATTAGTTGAGGATGAAGTCGATGATGCTTTTGATTTGTTAGATTTTGGGACAGAAGACTGGATCTTGGTCAAGGTCTTAGGCTTCCAGGCTAGCGAGTCAGACTTCTGCACAACTTTCGGAGTGCTAGAAGTATTTAGAGAACCTGAAGGCCTTAGAGATTTGTGATTTTGTCTCTTGGCCATGTTCCAGTCTTGATCAGAGGACTTAGCCGTAGCAAATCGAGCCTGATGTAGGCGATTAGGCATAGCTCTCTGATTTTTCGAGAATAGGGCGTTGAAGGGCATAAATGCATTTTAACAATTTCGTGCAATATGCCCCGGAAATCCGCAGTTGAAACAGGTCTGTCTCTTCTGGAAGAAATCAGTCCATTCAGCTTGGGAAATTCTACGTAACTTGTCGATCAGTTTCTTGCTTGCTGGTATTGACGGCTGGTGCAAGGTCTTAGTCGTGGCTGTAACTGGCTCACAACCATCAGCACATTTGTAAGTTCTATGATTTGAATTAGTTAATTTGGAGTTGGTAGACTTAGGCACATTTTTAACTGATTCCTGTTCAGCTAGTGACTTAACAGATTCAGTTTGGGGCTGCTTAGTCAATTTCTCAGAATGAGAAACTGAATCGGCAGTCGCCTTGTTAGTAGAATGAGGTGCCTGTTTGGTTTTCTTCTTTTTAGATCTACGTGTTCTCCGTTTCTTTTTATTAGATTTCAAATCATTTTGCTTGGTGGATGCTTCAGAGGAGACGGGTGATTCAGCAGGGACATCCTTTTCTGAAATGCCAGAAGATGAGCTTTGATCATTAGTAGCAAAAGGAGTTTCTATATTTTGAAAAGTTTGAGATTCCGATGGAGATTTAGTTTCAAAAGTTTTATCTGAATTAGCAGGGGGAGATTGCTCATTTTCTGTCATTTCAGAATCAGTCCATCGTTCTTCGTTCAAAGAATCTGATTCGCCCGATTCTTCTAGTACTATGCTAGCGTCCCTCATCACAGATTCAGTTGGTTGGTTGATTTCCTCATTGTCAACCCTAGGAATAGCATCAACAGACGGTACTTCCTGAGAAGAACTTCCAGTCTCTTCAGTAGGAACTGAGGAAACCGAATCGTCTGTCGACGCTGTACCTGTAGCAAAGTTTATATTTTCATCACAAGAGTTATCACATTCATTATTAGGATTCATAACATCAGCATTAGATGAAAAACCAGAATTCAAAACGTCTAAGTTATTAACACAACCAACATTGTCTGACAATGTAGATTGTTCAGCAAGAAAACGATTCAAAATGTCAAAAGCAGGTTTATAAAAGTCATAATCAGTAGCTGAATTGTCTGAATCTGTAATATCCTTAACTAATATTTCTTCTGCACATGAAGTAGAAACGTTAGTAGCATTCACTGAGTCAGTTTCAGGAGGATTTTCGCGTTTTCATTCTTTAAGTGATATTGCTGCCTCTTCTTTAGGCGTCATTTTCTCCAAGTCATCTGAACTACAAGAGGGATTTTCCAGATTCTTGCGAACATGGTGTGGAAGTGAAGAAAACAACATCCTTCTGAGTTCAGTTGGCTTAGAAAACTTTGGGTAATAGGGCTTCCATGGTTTTGAAAAATAATCTGAGGGTTTCCCATGTATCATATTTTCTTCATTTTCTAGTTCTGCCTCAGAATCAGGCATTCATGTGTAGTTATGATTATACAGTGGAGGAGCCTTATTATACCCAAGGCCTTTTATATAGCTTTCTGATATTCAAGCTGCAGATCACACAAGTCTTTGACCAGCTTGCTGGAAGTTTCAAATTTTTTAATGTTTATTTCATTTTCTTAAAACTTCCCTGTCAAATAATTTAGCTTGGCTAAGGCTGCTTGAAGTTCTACGTCCTTTTCGGGTAGTTTCAGCTTTTAGTCGTATACCCAACATTGCTGTTGGTTCAAGTCAAGCTTTAGCTGATCTATGTCTTGTTTTTGAGCTTCGACCTTTTCCATAAGAGTTGAATTATGGGCGCGCATTTGTGATAATTTAAAACGACAACTATCTGAACAGAGAATGCGATTTACCGTTTCTGAAAGATCAGGTGTCTCAGTTTTCTATGCCATCATGTAGTGATTGCTGTTCTTGGAGGGATTCAGAGTCTCAAAGCATCTGCCCAGTTGAATCCTTCATGCTGTTGTGCCACCAAAGCTGTTGATTTCCCGCTAGAGCTGCTTGGAGAACTTGAAGTAGGCTTTGAAGGAGAAACTGGCATGAGCTGTCTATCACTACTCTGTATGTCCGCTACTCTGGATGAGACATATCCAGATGGTTGCTTCTTGCATTCTCGTGCAAAATGTCCTGGCTCATGACATTTATAACACCTGAGTTTATCTTTTGTTAGCCCAGTCTTCAGATTTGACAATGGTTGCCTCCTGTACTTCTTTTGAAATTTGTTAACGCGGAAAATAGACATTGCAAGGTTCAAGGACACGTCAATCTCGTCCAAATCCTCCTCTATTATTTGATCTACTTCAGTTGGGAGAACAGATGGAGGAGTCAGGTCACCTGCTAAGAAGGTATTTAAACGATTAATCATTGAGGCAGCTATGGCCAATTTCTCCTCATTCTCTTTTGTGAGAAAAGCAGAGTTGGACACAGCTGGAGCAGGAGCCGATGTGGGAGTAACAGATTGAGGAATGCCGTCTTGTTGAGCTGTAGTAGGAATGACAGGACTGTACACCATGTTAGGATACTGAGCATGATATTGAGTCTGAACCTGCGCCGCAGAAATCATAGTAGGAGTCTGAGACTGAAAACCATAGACATACTGGGTCTTCTGTGCAGATGCGAAAGGACTAAACACCAAGTTTAAACTAGCTGGTGTGTGCGAGCTTCCTTGCAGAGGGCTGTCAACCAGATTCTGAGACAATAACACTGCATTTTGCCCTGTAATAGCAACTGCCATCAGACTGCTTTGATGATTGATATCTTTCTACTTATTATCTGTCTCACATGATTTGATAGTTGCAATCATTTCTGTGAGAGTGACATCGTTCAGATTTTTTGGCTTCTTGATCATGCCAACATCAGCATCCCAGCTCTTTGGCAACAAATTTAACAACTGTCTGTTCGTAGCATGTTTGTAAGAGAGATCTCGGCTGAAATCATCTGAGAGACAAGCTTCACATATCTTCTAATTTGGTTCTCAATGGGTTCCCCATATATATGGTTAAACGAGCTGAACTGTTGATTCAGCTGATTAACTTGGCTTGCCTTCATGTCAGCATTTCCCTCATAAAGATTCTGTAATTCGCTCCATACTTCTTTAGCTGTCTTGCAATTTCTGACAGCTACGAAAATGTCGGGTTCGAGTGCCATCGTCAGAATAGCTGAGGCTTTCTCATCCTCTTCGATTTTTTTTCACATCTTCGGGAGTCCACAAATGACTGGGTTTAGGGAGCTTTGTGTCTGGATCTTCAGGAGTGTTGTAGACTATGGTTTGAGGACCGTTCATAATACATCTCCAAACACCAGGCTCTTTTGCCTTGCAGTACTGCTCAAACCTGAATTTCCACTCACAGTATTCATCTCCATATAGCAGACATGGCACCTTAGTAGAAGTGTCAATGACTTGATCTAGTTCTTGATGAAGAGCCAGTGTTTGTGATTGCAATGCTGCCAACGTGGCATTTGTCAAGTCCTGAGCTGTAGATGAGTTCGAGATGAGATTCCAAGACCAGTCTGAGATGAGATTCCAAGATAAGTCCGAGTTGAGTATCCGAAATTGTAATCCGAAAAGCTATCAGAGACAAGTGCTAATCCGAGATGAGTGATAAGTCCGGAATGAAGACCAAATCCGAAGTAAATGATGACCCGAGTTGCACGATATCCGAGATGAATGACAATCCGAGATGAGATGATCAGAAATAGAGAATCAGATCCGGAATGAGAACTTGATCCGAATGATAGCTTACCGGAATGAGAACTTGATCCGGAATGATAGTCTTATCCGGAATGATGATCTTATCCGAAATCAACAGTATCCCGAAATTCCTGCAACAGATAAACACAGATGATTTCAAACGTGATCCTTATCCGGAATGCGAGTAATCCGGATAAGGTTGTTGAGACGGTTGATGAACAGTAATCCGGGATCAATCCGAGATGGATGATCTTCCTCGTGTTCTTCGGGATCTTCAACAGTTCCATATCTGAAATGCTTGAATCTTCTTCGTGTTCTTCAGAATCTTCAACAGTGCCGTATCCGAGATGGCAAAATCTTCTTCATGTTCTTCGGAACAGTAACAGTTCTAGATGAAATCAGCAGCAATCTTCAACAGTAACAATCCGGAATGAACAACAACACTTCTTCCAACTTTTCCAACTCTGAACAATTCTTCGATCTGTAATACCGAGAGCCTATATTGAACAGCAGGCTCAGATACCAATTGTAAGTCCCGAAAGCAGATCTAACACGGTATCACAAAGACTAATCAATCACGGAAATAAAGATTAGAATGAAAAGAACAATACGATCTTCAATTAGCTAACTTGCATACACCAAAGGTGTCTGATACAAGATTTCAGAAAAACTAAAACTGACTAGCAACCAAAATATTAACCCTGACACATCTATTTATATTAGTCAGATGACCTATTAAGTACTAGGCCCATAAGGCTCTAGGAAGCCCAATCTCTCAAATCTAGCCCAAATGCAACACTAATGTGTAAACCTTTAGTTAGGGGCCCAGCAAGTCACCTCGACGTTTTTGCCATTGGCTAGCTCGACTGTGTGCTTAGAGTTCAGAGTGGTTGGAGTAGACTTAAGACTTACTAACACTTAAGGACACATAACTGTAATCAGCTCCGGAATCAAAAAGTATAGAAACAAAGAAATTATCAAGTAGGAACTTATCCGTCACCACATTAGGGTCGTTTCTTGCTTCCCGAGCCAATTACAAAGGCTCGACCCTTTGCACCATTCCCACCATTATTGTTATTACCGGTGTTGTTGTTGTTCTTGTTGTGATTCTGATTCAGTTGGGGGCAATCCTTCTTGAAATGCCCTTCAGCTCCACACTTGAAACACCCTTTCCCGTTACCCTATTGCTGCTATTGTGACATTTGGTTATGTTGGGTTGGCTGTTGTTGTTGTTGTTGGTTCTGCCTTACTGGGAACTGGCTTATGTAGTCTTTTACCGCATGCCCCGGCTTACCACACCACTGACATCGGTTCTTCTCGCATTGGCCAACATGTGCAGGTTGCACTTGTCGCATTTCGGTTGATTTCCTTGATAACCACCTTGACCCTGATTTGCCGAAGACTACTGATTAGGGCTTTCGTTGTTGTCAAAACTTCTTTGTTGCGATGGGGGTTGGGTAGAACTTTAACCCTTGCCTTGGTTATCGTCCCATTTTGCGTTTGTTGTCAGTTGGAGTATCAGGGACAGAAGAATTTCATTTGGGTAACTTGCCCTGTTCGACCGCTTGGTCCGTGAGCTTGTGAGCTAGTCGGATAATTTGTTGAATCGTAGGCAAGTTGGCCGAGATCACCAAACTTTGAATTTCTGGGGCCAGACCTTTAAGATACAACTCAATTCGCTTGTATGGGGGTTCAGACATGTTAGGGCAGAGAGCAGCCAGATCGTTTGTGCGCTTGGTATAGCTTCAATCTCTGAACCGACCATCTTGAGATTGTAGTATTCCATTTCTAGTTTCTGCTTGTCATCCCAATGACAATACTCCTCCTTAAGAAATTCCTTGAAATCATTCCAAGGCGCCTCCTCCGGATCTTCTTCTGGTTCCCCTCCGGTTCTTCCTCGGGTTCTGGGCGTTGTTCAGCACCTCAAAAAGCATGTTGTCCACAGCAAGAACCATGTCGCGGTTATAGTCCAAGTCATAGCGCAAGATGACCACTTGTGCTTGTAGTTTCCTTGCATAGTCGACCAGGTTGTTGTGTTGCTGAGTCATAAGAGCTTGATTTTCCCTTAGTAGCTGGATTTCTTTTATCGCATCTTCGAGAGTTAGCTCTTAGGATTTCTTACTAGGATCCGCAGCAGGCTCATCCAGATCAGCCATCTGCAGGAGACGTTTCTCACGTGCAACTCACGTGCAACTCTCCACGAGCTAGGGAAAGATTTTGGTTTGGGGAGGTTAGTGTCAGCTGGTTTCTTACCGTTTGGATCTTGATAACTAGCCATGTCTGGGATGAAATGCATAAATAAATATCAAATAGGCACATATGTAATATATGCAATAAAGATGTTGGGACTTGCACTTTGGAGTGTAGTGTCGTTGCGGCTTTTCGGTACAGAAGAGGTTATTGTCACACCCCGACCCGCAGCGGAATAAGAGTCGGAGCATAATTGGGTTATCACCAAAGCTCATGACATTTACTAATATGTTTCATATTTAATAAAGTCAAAGTTACATTTCCAAATATGAAAACATGTTCATACAATACAAAGAAAATAAAACCAAACATAACAATCCCAACTCTAAATCATTTTATTCTTCTAGTCCAATCCTATGTGTTCCTAGCTGCTGCTGGTTCACCTGTATCATGTGTAAAAATGGGGGTTTTTGGGTCAACATAAGTTGGCGAGTGAACCTTATTAGATAAACATTTATTAATGAATTACTTGTTAGTTTATCAATGAAAAATTGTGCATAATCATAAATGAGCAAATGTAAATAATCAAGCAGTGGCAAACAGCAATCACAACTATAACATACAATAACATATGATAGCATACATTAACATACCAACAACATACGATAAATAACATAAATAAACTGTGCGATCAAGGCTCAATCAAACGGAGCCAATCGTATTGCATGTACTGAAAATGAAAATGTCTGTGCGATCAAGGCTCAATTAAACGGAGCCGATCGTATGTGGGCACGCCAGGTTCAACCTCATAATGAAATGGGGAACATGCTCAACGCTCATAATGTAATGGGGAGCGGCGGCCTTGAAATTGCATGTACTGAAAATAATAAATTGCATCCAACAATAACTACACAACAGAAACAAACTGAATACACAAGTTCATGATATGATGTATGCACAATGGTTTAAGTATAATATATATATCAAGACACATGATACACCCCAAAACGTGATTAAACGGGGAATTTGTAAAGATTCACTCACATTGGGTGCGTTGGATTGGAGATGGTGAGATGCGCACGAATTAGATGAGCGGAACAACGAGAAATACTAACCTAAATCATAACGGAAAAATATAGCAAATGAGTGGATTTTATTAAGGATGTTAATAGAATTCTTAGATATATTTTTGTGAGTTCAAGGCTATTTTCTATCTTTAAAAACGTTATTTTTAAGTATTTTTAATTGATTTTTAAAATAAATTAAATAAATAAAAATATAAAAAAAATTGTTTATTTTGCGTTGACCGTTGACCGTTGACCGTTGACCTGTTGACTTGTTGACCGGTTCGGTCAGTGACATAGTTTGCGCCGAGTGAGGCTCGAACCCGAGACCTACCGTACGCGTGCACGCAGCTCTACCAACTGAGCTACGTGTCTAACCCGAAATAATCTTGTTTTTAATTATATTTATATACTAATTCGGTTTGACCAAAATTCTTTTAATTTCAAAAACATTTTAATTCAACGAACCGGTGCCAGTGACGGGTTTTGAACTCGCGACGTGTGACTTAGTGTTGCACACAGTCCACCGCTGGACTGTGTGTCTAACCTGGTTATTATCTCGGTTTTTATTATACTTAATAACTAACTGAGTTAACCCGGTTTAGTTTTTAAACAAAAAGGCATTTTATTACATAAGAAGTGCGTGTATCAGGGATCGAACTCGGGACATGCGTATATGTTTTGCACACAGTCCACCGCTGGACTGTGTGTCTAACCCGTTCATTTTACTGGTTTTAAATAAACTTATAACTTAGTTAACTTCGTCTTCTTCATTCAAATTTCCGACGACTGAATCACTGATCCGTTTCTGTTTTTACAATTGACAAATATTCTTAAGGCTAAAATGAAATGACAGAGACGGTAATTAGAGGTGAACATACCGATGAACGGTTTATTTCAGAATTCCGGCAATGTGTCGGTCCCTGTTTTTATGCTCTTCAACTGAACAAGACAATTAACCGTTTTTATTAGCTAATCGTGAAATTGAAGTGTTCAGCAATTGTTAACAGAGGGTTTGAATGCCCTTACCGATTCTCAGATGAATATAGAGATTTTCTGAATCTTTCCGGCGAACTGAAATTAGCTGAATACAGTGCCTGAATTCGATTTCAATTGAGAGGTTTAAGTTAGAAATAGCCTTACAATTGTTGAACTACAATGATATTGAAAGATTTACCGTTTGAGGATGAATACGGTTTTCCGGCGACTTTTGCAGAAAATTCCGGCGAGTTGATTTAGACGGTCTGAAAATGTGAAGAAAGTGAAATGGGATGCTGGTATGATATTTCTGAGTCGCGAGAGTGGTCTTGAGTTGAAGTAATCTGAACTTGATTACTTTTCGGTTATAAAAACCGATAATGATGAGACTTGATGCTAAATAAATTCCGACTTGATTAAAAATCATTGTTGCATCGGTTATAAACTGAATGTGCGAGTAAATAAGCGATTTGACGATTGATTTGCCGATTTCTGTTTCTCAGTTGGCGCAACCGGTTTAACCGAGTTTGTGTATAAATCTCATTTGTTTCCTAGAGATAACAGAAAACACAAAGTGGCGGAGTGGTGATGTGAGTGTGTGTTAAGTCGTTGGAGTTGTTCTGGCTGACCCGGGTTCGAGTCCCGGCAGCAACATTTTTTTATTTATTTTGTTTTAACTTTTTATCAAATATAATTTTTATAGTTTAGTTTATTTAATAATTATGTATCATTTTAAGTCAAAATAATCATAAATATTCAACGTGACTTTTATAACTTGATATTCGATTACAAAATGGAGCGGGTTTTGAAAACCCGTTTTTGACAAATGTTACAGTATCCCCTACTTTTAGGAATTTCGTCCCGAAATTTAAGTAGTTGAAATAGTAGGAAAAAGATGCGGGTATTTTTCGCGCATTGAGTCTTCACGTTCCCAAGTAAACTCAGGTCCCCGTTTCGACTCCCAGCGTACCCTAACAATTGGAATGCGACTTCGTCGTAGACGTTTCTCTCCGAAGTCCATGATCTCTACATGTCTTTCAATAAAATGCATAGATTCATCAATTGAACATCTTCCAGCGGAATGTGGAGGTTCTCATCAGCGAGGCACTTCTTCAAGTTCGACACGTGGAATGTGGGATGAATCCTGTTGGGTTCTTTTGGTAGATCAAGCTTGTATGCCACAGGACCTACTCTTTCGAGTATCTTGAAAGGTCCTACGTAACGTGGTGCTAGCTTGCCCTTTTGACCAAAACGAACTACTCCCTTCCACGGTAATACTTTTAAAAGTACATGATCACCAATGTTAAACTCTAAGGGCTTCCGTCGTTTATCTGCATAACTCTTTTGACGACTTTGAGCCGCTAGAAGATTGTTTCGAATTTGATGGATCTTGTCTGTGGTTTCTTGGATCAATTCTGGACCAGTAATTTGAGCTTCCCCAATTTCGTGCCAACATACAGGAGATCGGCACTTACGACCATATAAGGCTTCAAAAGGTGCCATGCCGATGCTTGAATGATTGCTGTTGTTGTACGAAAATTCAACTAATGGTAGGTGGGCGTCCCAATTTCCCTTGAAGTCTATGACACATGCTCGAAGCATATCTTCAAGAGTTTGAATGGTGCGCTCAGACTGTCCATCAGTTTGAGGATGATAGGCGGTACTGAGATCTAATCGCGTACCCATAGCAGATTGTACTGCTTGCCATGTTCGTGAAGTGAAACGACCATCACGATCAGAAATAATGCTTAACGGTACCCCATGTCGGCTTACGATTTCGTTGATATAAATACGAGCAAGCTTTTCGTTCTTGAAATCTTCGCGGATAGGAATAAAGTGAGCTGATTTTGTAAGTCGGTCTATAATTACCCATATAGTGTCATACCCACCAGAAGTGCGAGGTAACCCGGTAATGAAATCCATGGTTATATTTTCCCACTTCCATACAGGTATTTCCGGTTGGACCAGAAGTCCTGAGGGTCTTTGGTGCTCAGCCTTCACCTTGGAACATGTAAGGCACTTGGAAACAAAAACGGCAATATCCTTCTTCATTCCAGGCCACCAATAGGTGTATCGTAGGTCTTGATACATCTTATCGGCACCTGGGTGTATAGAATATCGCGTTTTGTGAGCTTCATTCATAAGAGTTTCACGAAGATTTTTGTGGTTAGGAATCCAGATACGATCTAGGTAGTACAGAATACCGTCAGATTTAGTTTCAATTTTTAGCTCAGCTCCACAGGACATCTCCTTTCGTACATCTTCTTCCGTTATTGAAACGTGTTGGGCTTCTCGAATTTGATCTTTAATGTCGGTTATAATTTGCGAACATAGAAGACGAATGGAGTTCGCATAACCCTTTCGACTAAGTGCATCAGCCACCACATTTTCTTTACCAGGGTGGTATCTAATTTCACAGTCGTAATCATTTAGAAGTTCGACCCATCTTCGTTGCCTCATGTTTAACTCCTTTTGATTGAAGATAAAGACTCTTGTGGTCAGTGTATATTTCACACTTAGTACCATAGAGATAATGTCTCCATATCTCAAGATCAAACACAACCCTCCAAGTTCTAGGTCATGAGTGGTGTAGTTCTTTTCATGTGTCTTGAGTTGTCTCGAAGCATAAGCTATGACTTTTCCTCTTTGCATTAGAACGCAGCCTAATCCTTGCCCTGACGCGTCGCAATAGACTACAAAATCATCACAACCTTCAGGAAGAGTGAGGATTGGTGCATCACAAAGTTTTTGTTTAAGAGTTTGAAAGGCTTCTTCTTGCTTGGGTCCCCATATGAAAGGTTTTCCCTTATGAGTTAAAGCCGTGAGTGGTACAGCAATGCGAGAGAAGTTTGAAATGAACCGACGATAATAGCCAGCTAGACCAAGGAAAGATCTTACTTCAGTTGGTGTACGTGGAGCTTGCCATTCTTGAATCGCTTTGATCTTTGAAGGGTCGACATGTATTCCCTTGTCATTGACTACATGCCCGAGGAATTGCACCTCTTTTAACCAGAATTCACATTTGGAGAATTTGGCATAAAGCTTTTCCTTTTCTAGAAGTGCAAGAATGAGTCGAAGATGACGCTCATGATCAGATTTAGATTTTGAATAAATAAGAATATCATCGATGAAGCTATAACAAATCGATCAAGATAAGGTTTGCAGACTCTGTTCATTAGGTCCATGAAGACAGCTGGTGCGTTGGTTAAACCAAATGGCATAACCATGAATTCATAGTGACCATAACGAGTTCGAAAAGCAGTCTTAGGGACGTCTTCCTCATGCACTCTAAGTTGATGATAGCCAGATCGAAGGTCGATTTTTGAAAAGCAGTTGGCACCTTGTAGTTGGTCAAGAAGATCATCTAAGCGAGGTAAAGGGTAGCGATTCTTGATTGTTAATTTGTTGAGCTCTCTGTAGTCGATGCACATACGAAACGATCCATCTTTCTTCTTTACGAAAAGAACAGGTGCACCCCAAGGCGACGAGCTGGGACGTATGAATCCCTTGTCAGTCAACTCTTGTAATTGACTGGCTAGCTCTTGCATTTAAGAGGGGGCTAACCTATAAGGAGTCTTTGCAACTGGTGTAGCACCAGGTATAAGATCAATACGGAATTCGACGTCTCTAACTGGAGGAAGTCCTGAAATGTCGTCAGGAAAAACTTGCGGGAAGTCTTTTACTATAGGAATATCTTCAATTTTCCTCTCCATGGTCCCCTTTTTGATGATATGAGCTAAAAACGCGACGTAATTCTTGCGAAGATATTTTTGAGCTTGAAGACAAGACATTAAGCTAAGCCCTTTCGACGAGGTTTCTCCAATGATTCGAAGAGTTTGTCCGTTTGAAAGAGGAATACGAATAAATTTTTCACGACATACAACTTCTGCCTGATGTTGACTGAGCCAATCCATACCGATTATGATATCAAAACTTCCCAGCTTCATAGGAATAAGGTCGACTGAGAAATCGTGGTCGTTTAAGGTGAGTGTACAGTTGCGTATAATAGAGTTTAATGAAACTGGTTTCCCGTCCGCAACTTCTACCGTTATGGATTCCGTGAGCTTATCCCGATTTTTGTTTAAGATAGGTTCAGATTCTAAAGACACAAAACTTCTATCCGCACCAGTATCAAATAACATAGATACATATCTACCATTTATAAGGAACGTACCGTTAACCACATTGCCGTCAGCTCTGGCCTGGTTAGCGTTGATATTGAAAGCTCTCCCTCTTGCAGGTGGAGGAGCTTGGTTTGCTTGATTCACCGGGTTGGCTTGGGCATGAGCATGAATAATATTAACCAACCTTGGACAAGTGTTTCTGAAATGGCTCGGGTCACCGCAATTGTAGCAAGCCCGCATTGGTTGACCCATAGGATAATTGGGCTGGTAATATGTTTGGGCTAAATGTTGGGTGGGTGGTAGTAGTAGGGGTTCTTGGCTTGACCCATTAATTGTTGGTGGGTTTGGGTTAAAGGTTGGTGGCGGTTCGTTCGTTGAGGCATGCGGCAGGTTTGAACAGTATGACCTGCGCGACCGCAGCCGGTGCAATATTGGCAAGGATGATCAGGGGAATGGTGATATTGGCAACGGTTACATTTTGGTAACGGGCCAGTGTATGGTCTTCTGTATGGTGCGGGTGAAGGAGTGACTTGGGTAATGGGTGCAGCAGGAATAGGGGAGTTGGTTTGAGTAACTGCAAAATTTCTGGTGTTGCGCTTCCTCTTGTTAGCAAACTTAGAGGAAGAGATGGGATGGTTTGAAGTTTGACCCTCAACAGGGGCTTTCTTTTTCTCTTCTTTGAACTTCCCGTTACGAATTCGGTTCTCGGTCAGTTCAGTTGCTAGCTCCATAGCAGCTTCAAGTGTTACTGGTGAAACACTGAGAACTGAATCTTGGATTTTCGAGGGAAGTCCTCGAATATAATGCTCAATCAGACGATAAGTTGGGGTGAATAAATTTGGAACCATTTGGTTCAACTCCAAGAACCTCTTGTTATAAGTGGTATGGTCTCCCTCCTTCTGCTTTAGAGCATGAAATTCATCCTCCAACTTTTTAATTTCACTCCTAGGACAGAAACGCCTAGTCATGATTTCCCTTAACTCCTCCCAAGTTAAGGCCATTGCATCTTCAGTTCCCCTCTTCCCTTTCTCAGTATTCCACCAAGTGAGAGCTACCCCAAATAGTCTCCCGGTGGCGTATCGAACCTTGCGATCCTCAGGACAATCGCAGTTTAGAAAGGTGTTTTCCATTTCCTCGAACCAATGTAGGAGAGCAGTGACACCCTCGGTCCCTTCAAATTTAGGAGGATCACAAGACTTGAAATGTTTGTATAAACACTTGCTGGTAGGAGGGTTGTCGATGTTCTGGTCATGTTGTTGGGGAGGGTTAGTAGGATTTGTAGCGAGGGCTTGTTGTACTTGGACCACAATGTCAGGCAGTATCGTGGCCATTTGTTTCGTGATCTAAGTGGCCAAACGTTCCTAAGACCTTCCTGATCTTTTACCCCTTCGTTGCTGTCTAGACGACATCTACAGGATCATACAATGAGAAGATTGTGAGTTTATGGTGTCTTTTTAGGTGTCATGTGTCTTTAAGAAAATGAAAATAACATAAATATCAATAACGCAACTACATCCATAGGATGTCTTGGGTTTGCTCATGTTGGGCCTCAAATGTCCCCCATACCTTCACCTATATAGTCATGTGGGCCCCCATGGCTATTGGCTTGGTAGGATTCACATTAGTATTGGCAATTTAACACTCGCATCACCCGAATGCAAACCACAAAATATGTTCATGAGATGTTTGGTCGGAACGTGTCCAGGTGTAGACACAATGACAACTCAAAGTGGGGTTAGCTCACACGACGTTTGGTATAGCATGCTTTGGCCTAATAGGTACTTCGTACTCTCATTGTTAGTCCCCAGGTAGGCAAACTGGTCCTTTATTTTGGATTTATACGAATGCCAGCCTAGATACGACGTTCCGACTACCGGTACTGGCACCCTTCCAGTTACTACATGCCCGTCATGAGAACTCACTTTGATGAGATTTGAAAACACAAAAATCATTGTAAAAACAATCATGATGTGGTGTGTGCTTTCATGGATGTGATATGTTATGACTATATGATTCATGATAGGCATTATATGATAATATATACTTATGAACATGCTTGCATAATATTGAATGTAACATTTAACATAAAACATATAAACATCATGAAATTTGGCATGTAACACACAAAAATCTTATAAGTTTCTAATCAACTATAGTATAGGCTCTAAGGGTCTAATAACCTATCCTATATCCCTATAGTCATGGCTCTGATACCAATCTGTCACACCCCGACCCGCAGCGAAATAAGAGTCGGAGCATAATTGGGTTATCACCAAAGCTCATGACATTTACTAATATGTTTCATATTTAATAAAGTCAAAGTTACATTTCCAAATATGAAAACATGTTCATACAATACAAAGAAAATAAAACCAAACATAACAATCCCAACTCTAAATCATTTTATTCTTCTAGTCCAATCCTATGTGTTCCTAGCTGCTGCTGGTTCACCTGTATCATGTGTAAAATTGGGGTTTTTGGGTCAACATAAGTTGGCGAGTGAACCTTATTAGATAAACATTTATTAATGAATTACTTGTTAGTTTATCAATGAAAAATTGTGCATAATCATAAATGAGCAAATGTAAATAATCAAGCAGTGGCAAACAGCAATCACAACTATAACATACAATAACATATGATAGCATACATTAACATACCAACAACATACGATAAATAACATAAATAAACTGTGCGATCAAGGCTCAATCAAACGGAGCCAATCGTATTGCATGTACTGAAAATGAAAATGTCTGTGCGATCAAGGCTCAATTAAACGGAGCCGATCGTATGTGGGCACGCCAGATTCAACCTCATAATGAAATGGGGAACATGCTCAACGCTCATAATGTAATGGGGAGCGGCGGCCTATGAAATTGCATGTACTGAAAATAATAAATTGCATCCAACAATAACTACACAACAGAAACAAACTGAATACACAAGTTCATGATATGATGTATGCACAATGGATTAAGTATAATATATATATCAAGACACATGATACACCCCAGACCGTGATTAAACGGGGAATTTGTAAAGATTCACTCACATTGGGTGCGTTGGATTGGAGATGGTGAGATGCGCACGAATTAGATGAGCGGAACAACGAGAAATACTAACCTAAATCATAACGGAAAAATATAGCAAATGAGTGGATTTTATTAAGGATGTTAATAGAATTCTTAGATATATTTTTGTGAGTTCAAGGCTATTTTCTATCTTTAAAAATATTATTTTTAAGTATTTTTAATTGATTTTTAAATTAAATTAAATAAATAAAAATATAAAAAAAATTGTATATTTTGCGTTGACCGTTGACCGTTGACCTGTTGACTTGTTGACCGGTTCGGTCAGTGACATAGTTTGCGCCGGGTGAGGCTCGAACCCGAGACCTCCCGTACGCGTGCACGCAGCTCTACCAACTGAGCTGCGTGTCTAACCCGAAATAATCTTATTTTTAATTATATTTATATACTAATTCGGTTTGTCCAAAATTCTTTTAATTTCAAAAACATTTTAATTCAACGAACCGGTGCCAGTGACGGGTTTCGAACTCGCGACGTGTGACTTAGTGTTGCACACAGTCCACCGCTGGACTGTGTGTCTAACCTGGTTATTATCTCGGTTTTTATTATACTTAATAACTAACTGAGTTAACCCGGTTTAGTTTTTAAACAAAAAGACATTTTATTACATAAGGAGTGCGTGTATCAGGGATCAAACTCGGGACATGCGTATATGTTTTGCACACAGTCCACCGCTGGACTGTGTGTCTAACCCGTTCATTTTACTGGTTTTAAATAAACTTATAACTTAGTTAACTTCGTCTTCTTCATTCAAATTTCCGACGACTGAATCACTGATCCGTTTCTTGTTTTTACGATTGACAAATATTCTTAAGGCTAAAATGAAATGACAGAGACGGTGATTAGAGGTGAACATACCGATGAACGGTTTATTTCAGAATTCCGGCAATGTGTCGGTCCCTGTTTTTATGCTCTTCAACTGAACAAGACAATTAACCGTTTTTATTAGCTAATCGTGAAATTGAAGTGTTCAGCAATTGTTAACAGAGGGTTTGAATGCCCTTACCGATTCTTAGATGAATATAGAGATTTTCTGAATCTTTCCGGCGAACTGAAATTAGCTGAATACAGTGCCTGAATTCGATTTCAATTGAGAGGTTTAAGTTAGAAATAGCCTAACAATTGTTGAACTACAATGATATTGAAAGATTTACCGTTTGAGGATGAATATGGTTTTCCGGCGACTTTTGTAGAAAATTTCGGCGAGTTGATTTAGACGTTCTGACGGTCTGAAAATGTGACGAAAGTGAAATGGGATGCTGGTATGATATTTCTGAGTCGCGAGAGTGGTCTTGAGTTTAAGTAATCTGAACTTGATTACTTTTCGGTTATAAAAACCGATAATGATGAGACTTGATGCTAAATAAATTCCGACTTGATTAAAAATCGTCGGTGCATCGGTTATAAACTGAATGTGCGAGTAAATAAGCGATTTGACGATTGATTTGCTGATTTCCGTTTCTCAGTTGGCGCAACCGGTTTAACCGAGTTTGTGTATAAATCTCATTTGTTTCCTAGAGATAACAGAAAACACAAAGTGGCGGAGTGGTGATGTGAGTGTGTGTTAAGTCATTGGAGTTGTTCTGGCTGACCCGGGTTCGAGTCCCGGCAGCAACATTTTTTTTTATTTATTTTGTTTTAACTTTTTATCAAATATAATTTTTATAGTTTAGTTTATTTATTAATTATGTATCATTTAAGTCAAAATAATCATAAATATTCAACGTGACTTTTATAACTTGATATTCGATTACAAAACGGAGCGGGTTTTGAAAACCCGTTTTTGACAAATGTTACAGTTATCGTCTGGTTTTTTTAAAAAGTTTTAAACCAAGTTCACAATAACCAATGGATTTGATACCAATCTGTCACACCCTCAAAATCCACATACGTGGTTTTACTGCGAGGCGTGCGATTGACCAGAATCAAGTCATTAATCTTGTTGAAACAAGTATTAAAGTTATTAAAAATCATCACAATCAACACGATTATTGATTAAGATTTAAATTGTAACATTTGTAAAAATCGGGTTTTCAAAATTCGCTCCGTTTTGTAATCGAATATCGAGTTATAAAAGTTACATTGAATATTTATGATTATTTACATATAAAACGATACATAATTAATAAATAGACTAAACTATAAAAATTATATTTGATAAAAAGCTAAAATAAAATAAATAAAAAAATTATGTTGCTGCCGGGACTCGAACCCGGGTCAGCCAAGACACACTCCAACGCTTTAACACACACTCACATCACCACTCCGCCACTTTGTGTTTTCTGTTATCACTAGGAAACAAATGAGATTTATATACAGACTAAGTTAAACCGGTTCCGCCAACTGAGAAACGGAAAACGGCAAAGCAATCGTCAAATCGTTTGATTTCTCGCGTATTCACGTTCATAACCGATGAACCGATGTCTTTAATCAATTCAGAATTGATTGAGCATCAAGTCTCATCATTATCGGCCTTCATAACCGAAAAGAAATCAAATCCTGAATACTTCAATCCAAGCTCACTCTCGCGACTCAGAAACGTCATAACCATACTCCATTTCATTTTCGTCATATTTTCAGACCATCAGAACGCTTAAATCGGCCGGAATATTCTGCAAATCCCGCCGGAAAACCGTATTCATCCTCAAACGGTAATTCTCTCAATATTATTGCAGTTCAACAATTATTAGACTATTTCTAACTTAAACCTCTCAATTGAAATCGAATTCAGGCGCTGTATTCAACTAATTCCAGTTCGCCGGAACTCCCCTGAAAATTTCTAATTCCGTCTGTGAAACGGTAAGGGTCTTCAAACACATCGATAACGTTTGTTTATCACTTCAATTCCACATTCGACTAATCAAAATAGTTAATTATCTTGTTCAGTTGAAGAGCATAAAAACAGGAACCGACACATCGCCGGAAATCTGAAATAAAACGTTCATCGGTATGTTCACCTCTAATTACCGTCTCTGCCTTTTTCATTTAAGATTTAATAATGTCTGTAAATCGTAAACACAAGGAACGAGATAGTAAATCAGATTGACTGTAATTAGAATGAAGAAGATGAAGCTAACTAAGTTATAAGTATATTTAAAACTAGTAAAATGAACGGGTTAGACACACAGTCTAGCGGTGGACTGTGTGCAAAATACAAACGCACGTCCCGAGTTCGATTCCTGCTATACGCACTCCTTATATAATAAAATGCCTTTTTGTTTAAAAACTAAACCGGGATAACTCAGTTAGTTGTTAAGTATAATAAAAACCGAGATAATAACCAGGTTAGACACACAGTCCAGCGGTGGACTGTGTGCAACATAAACCATACGTCGCGCGTTCGAAACCCGTCACTTGCACCGGTCCGTTGAATTAAAATGTTTTTGAAATTAAAAAGAATTTCGGTTAAAATGAATAAGTGTATAAATATAATTAAAAACAAGATTATTTCGGGTTAGACACGTAGCTCAGTTGGTAGAGCTGCGTGCACGCGTACGGGAGGTCTCGGGTTCGAGCCTCACCCAGCGCAAACCATGCTCCTGACCGAACCGGTCAACAAGTCAACAGGTCAACGGTCAACGGTCAACGGTCAACGCAAAATAAACAACTTTTTTATATTTTTATTTATTTAATTTAATTTAAAAATTAATTAAAAATACTAAAAAATAACATTTTTAAAGATAGAAAATAGCCTTAAACTCACAAAAATATATCTAAAAATTTCATTAAAATCCTTAATAAAATCCACTCATTTAATATATTTTTCCGTTATTATTTAGGTTAGTAATCCTCGTTGTTCCGCTCATCTAATTCGTGCGCATATCACCATCTCCAATCCAACACACCCAATGTGAGTGAATCTTTACAAATTCCCCGTTTTTAATCACGTTTTGGGGTGTATCATGTGTCTTGTTATATATATATTATACCTAAACCATTGTGCATGCACCATATCATGAGCTAGTGTATTCAGTTTGTTTCTGTTGTGTAGTTATTGTTGGATGCAAGTTTATTATTTTCAGTACATGCAATTTCATAGGCCGCCGCTCCCCATTACATTATGAGCGTTGAGCATGTTCCCCATTTCATTATGAGGTTGAACCTGGCGTGCCCACATACGATCGGCTCCGTTTGATTGAGCCTTGATCGCACAGACATTTTCATTTTTAGTACATTCAATACGATCGGCTCCGTTTGATTGAGCCTTGATCGCACATTTTCATTTATGTTATTTATAGTATGATGTTGGTATGTTCATGTATGCTGTCATATGTTATTGTATGTTATAGTGTGACTGCTATTTGCCATTGCTTGATTATTTACATTTGCTCATCTATGATTATGCACAAATTTTCATTGATAAACTAACAATTAATTTATTAATAAATGTTTATCTAATAAGGTTCACTCGCCAACTTATGTTGACCCAAAAACTCCCATTTTTACACATGATACAGGTGAACCAGCAGCAGCTAGGAACACATAGGACTTGGACTAGAAGAATAAAACGATTTAGAGTTGGGATTGTTATGTTGGTTTATTTTCTTTGTATTGAATGAACATGTTTGGATTTTTGGAAATGTAACTTTGACTTTATTAAATATGAAACATATTAGTAAATGTCATGAGCTTTGGTGATAACCCAATTATGCCCCGACTCTTATTCCGCTGCGGGTCGGGGTGTGACAGATTGGTATCAGAGCCATGACTATAGGGATATAGGATAGGTTATTAGACCCTTAGAGCCTATACTATAGTCGATTAGAAACTTATAAGATTTTTGTGTGTTACATGCCAAATTTCATGATGTTTATATTTTTTATGTTAAATGTTACATTTGATATTGTGCAAGCATGTTCATAAGTATGTATTATCATATAATGCCTATCATGACTCGTATACTCATAACATATCACATCCATGAAAGCACACACCACATCATGATTGCTTTTACAATGATTTTCGTGTTTTCAAATCTCATCAAAGTGAATTCTCATGACGGGCATGTAGTAACTGGAAGGGTACCAGTACTGGTAGTCGGAACGTCCTGTCTAGGCTGGCATTCGTATAAATCCAAAATAAAGGACCAGTTTGCCTACCTGGGGACTAACGATGAGAGTACGAAGTACCTATTAGGCCAAAGCATGCTATACCAAACGTCGTGGGAGCTAACCCCACTTTGAGTTGTCATTGTGTCTACACCTGGACACGTTCCGACCAAACATCGCATGAACATATTTTGTGGTTTGCATTCGGGGGATGCGAGTGTTAAATTGCCAATAGTAATGTGAATCCTACCAAGCCAATAGCCATGGGGGCCCACATGACTATGTAGGTGAAGGTATGGGGGACATTTGAGGCCCAACATGAGCGAACCCAAGACATCCTATGGATGTAGTTGCATTATTGATATTTATGTTATTTTCATTTTCTTAAAGACACATGACACCTAAAAAGACACCATAAACTCACAATCTTCTCATTTTATGATCATGTAGATGTCGTCTAGACAGCAACGAAGGGGTAAAAGACCAGGAAGGTCCCAGGAACGTTTGGCCACTCAGATCGCGAAACAAATGGCCACGATACTTCCTGACATTGTGGTCCAAGTACAACAAGCCCTTGCTACAAATCCTACTAACCCTCCCCAACAACAGGACCAGAACATCGATAACCCTCCTACCAGCAAGTGCTCTTACAAACATTTTAAGTCCTGTGATCCTCCTAAATTTGAAGGAACCGAGGGTGTCACTGCTCTCCTACATTGGTTCGAGGAGATGGAAAACACCTTTCTAAACTGTGATTGTCCTGAGGATCGCAAGGTTCGATACGCCACCGGGAGACTATTTGGGGTAGCTCTCACTTGGTGGAATACTGAGGAAGGGAATAGGGGAACTGAAGATGCGATGGCCTTAACTTGGGAGGAGTTAAGGGAAATCATGACTAGGCGTTTCTGTCCTAGAAGTGAAATTAAAAAGCTGGAGGACGAATTTCATTCTCTAAAGCAAAAGGAGGGTGATCACACTACATATAACAAGAGGTTCTTGGAGTTGAACCAAATGGTTCCAAATTTGTTCACCCCAACCTATCGTCTGATCGAGCACTATATTCGAGGACTTCCCTCGAAAATCCAAGATTCAGTTCTCAGCGTTTCACCAGTAACACTTGAAGCTGCTATGGAGTTAGCAACTGAACTGACCGAAAACCGAATTCGCAACGGGAAGTTCAAAGAAGAGAAGAAGAAAGCCCCTGTTGGGGGACAAACTTCAAACCACCCCATTCCTTCCTCTAAGTTCGCTAATAAGAGGAAGCGCAACACCAGAAATTTTGCAGTTACTCAAACCAACTCCCCTATTCCTGCTGCACCCATTACTCAAGTCACTCCTTCACCCGCACCATACAGAAGACCCTACACAGGCCCGTTACCAAAATGTAACCGTTTCCAATATCACCATTCCCCTGGTCATCCTTGCCAATATTGCACCGGCTGCGGTCGCGCAGGTCATACTGTTCAAACTTGCCGCATGCCTCAACGAACGAACCGCCACCAACCTTTAACCCAAACCCATCAACAGATAATGGGCCAAGCCCAACAACCCCTACTATTACCACCCACCCAACCTTTAGCCCAAACATATTTCCAGCCCAATTATCCTATGGGTCAACCAATGCGGGCTTGTTACAATTGCGGCGACCCGAGTCATTTCAGAAACACATGTCCAAGGCTGGTTAATATTATTCATGCTCAGGCCCAAGCCAACCCAGTGAACCAAGCAAACCAAGCTCCCCCACCTGCAAGAGGGAGAGCTTTCAATATCAACGCTAACCAGGCCAGAGCTGACGGCAATGTGGTCAATGGTACGTTCCTTATAAATGGTAGATATGCCTCTATGTTATTTGATACTGGTGCGGATAGAAGTTTTGTGTCTTTAGAATTTGAACCTATCTTAAACAAAAATCGGGATAAGCTCACAGAATCCATAACGGTAGAAGTTGCGGACGGGAAGCCAGTTTCATTAGACTCTATTTTACGCAACTGTACACTCACCTTAAACGACCACGATTTCTCGGTCGACCTTATTCCTATGAAGCTGGGAAGTTTTGACATCATAATCGGTATGGATTGGCTCAGTCAACATCAGGCGGAAGTTGTATGTCATGAAAAATTTATTCGTATTCCTCTTTCGAACGGTCAGACTCTTCGAATCATTGGAGAAACCTCGTCGAAAGGGCTCAGCTTAATGTCTTGTCTCCAAGCTCAAAAATATCTTCGCAAGAATTATGTCGCGTTTTTAGCTCATATCATCAAGAAGGGAATCACAGAGAAGAAACTTGAAGACATTCCTGTAGTAAAAGACTTCCCGCAAGTTTTTCCTGACGACATTTCAGGACTTCCTCCAGTTAGAGACGTCGAATTCCGTATTGATCTTATACCTGGTGCTACACCAGTTGCAAAGTCTCCATATAGGTTAGCCCCCTCTGAAATGCAAGAGCTAGCCACTCAATTGCAAGAGTTGACTGACAAGGGATTCATACGTCCTAGCTCGTCGCCTTGGGGTGCACCTGTCCTTTTTGTAAAGAAGAAAGATGGATCGTTTCGTATGTGCATCGACTACAGAGAGCTCAACAAGTTAACAATTAAGAATCGCTATCCTTTACCACGCATTGATGATCTTCTTGACCAACTACAAGGTGCCAGCTGCTTTTCAAAAATCGATCTTCGATCTGGCTATCATCAACTTAGAGTGCATGAAGAAGACGTCCCTAAGACTGCTTTTCGAACTCGTTATGGCCACTATGAATTCATGGTTATGCCATTTGGATTAACCAACGCACCAGCTGTCTTCATGGACCTAATGAACAGAGTCTGCAAACCTTATCTTGATCGATTTGTTATAGTCTTCATCGACGATATTCTTATTTATTCAAAATCTAAATCTGATCATGAGCGTCATCTTCGACTCGTTCTTGCACTTCTAGAAAAGGAAAAGCTTTATGCCAAATTCTCCAAATGTGAATTCTGGTTAAAAGAGGTGCAATTCCTCGGGCATGTAGTCAATGACAAGGGAATACATGTTGACCCTTCAAAGATCAAAGCGGTTCAAGAATGGCAAGCTCCACGTACACCAACCGAAGTAAGATCCTTTCTTGGAATAGCTGGCTATTATCGTCGGTTCATTTTAAACTTCTCTCGCATTGCTGTACCACTCACGGCTTTAACTCATAAGGGAAAACCTTTCATATGGGGACCTAAGCAAGAAGAAGCCTTTCAAACTCTTAAACAGAAACTTTGTGATGCACCAATCCTCACTCTTCCTGAAGGTTGTGATGATTTTGTAGTCTATTGCGACGCGTCAGGGCAAGGATTAGGCTGCGTTCTTATGCAAAGAGGAAAAGTCATAGCTTATGCTTCGAGACAACTCAAGACACATGAAAAGAACTACACCACTCATGACCTAGAACTTGGAGCCATGGTGTTCGCTCTTAAGATATGGAGACATTATCTCTATGGTACCAAGTGTGAAATATACACTGACCACAAGAGTCTTCAACATATCTTCAATCAAAAAGAGCTAAACATGAGGCAACGAAGATGGGTCGAACTTCTAAATGATTACAACTGTGAAATTAGATACCACCCTGGTAAAGCAAATGTGGTGGCTGATGCACTTAGTCGAAAGGGTTATGCGAACTCCATTCATCTTCTATGTTCGCAAATTATAACCGACATTAAAGATCAAATTCGAGAAGCCCAACACGTTTCAATAACAGAAGGAGATGTACGAAAGGAGATGTCGTGTGGAGCCGAGCTAAAACTTGAAACTAAATCAGACGGTATTCTGTATTACCTAGATCGTATCTGGATTCCTAACCACAACAATCTTCGTGAAACTCTTATGAATGAAGCTCACAAAACGCGATATTCTATACACCCAGGAGCCGATAAGATGTATCAACACCTACGATACACCTATTGGTGGCCTGGAATGAAGAAGGATATTGCCGTTTTTGTTTCCAAGTGCCTCACATGTTCCAAGGTGAAGGCTGAACACCAAAGACCCTCAGGACTTCTAGTCCAACCGGAAATACCTGTATGGAAGTGGGAAAATATAACCATGGATTTCATTACCGGGTTACCTCGCACTTCTGGTGGGTATGACACTATATGGGTGATTATAGACCGACTTACAAAATCAGCTCACTTTATTCCTATCCGCGAAGATTTCAAGAACGAAAAGCTTGTACGTATTTATATCAACGAAATCGTAAGCCGACATGGGGTACCGTTAAGTATTATTTCTGATCGTGATGGTCGTTTCACCTCACGAACACGGCAAGCAGTACAATCCACTATGGGCACACGATTAGATCTCAGTACCGCCTATCATCCTCAAACTGATGGACAGTCTGAGCGCACCATTCAAACTCTTGAAGATATGCTTAGAGCATGTGTCATAGACTTCAAGGGAAATTGGGACGCCCACCTACCATTAGTAGAATTTTCGTACAACAACAGCTATCATTCGAGCATCGGCATGGCACCTTTTGAAGCCTTATATGGACGTAAGTGCCGATCTCCTGTATGTTGGCACGAAATTGGGGAAGCACAAATTACTGGTCCAGAATTGATCCAAGAAACCACAGACAAGATCCATCAAATTCGAAACAATCTTCTAGCGGCTCAAAGTCGTCAAAAGAGTTATGCAGATAAACGACGGAAGCCCTTAGAATTTAACATTGGTGATCATGTGCTTTTAAAAGTATCACCGTGGAAGGGAGTAGTTCGTTTTGGTCAAAAGGGGAAGCTAGCACCTCGTTACGTAGGACCTTTCAAGATACTCGAAAGAGTAGGTCCTGTAGCATAGAAGCTTGACCTACCAGAAGAACTCAACAGGATTCATCCCACATTCCACGTGTCGAACTTGAAGAAGTGCCTCGCTGATGAGAATCTCCATATTCCGCTGGAAGATATTCAGATTGATGAATCTATGCATTTTATTGAAAGACCAGTGGAGATCAATGGACTACGGGGAGAAACGTCTTCGACGAAGTCGCATTCCAATTGTTAGGGTACGCTGGGAGTCGAAACGGGGACCTGAGTTTACTTGGGAACGTGAAGACTCAATGCGTGAAAAATACCCGCATCTTTTTCCTACTATTTCAACTACTTAAATTTCGGGACGAAATTCCTAAAAGTAGGGGATACTGTAACATTTGTAAAAATCGGGTATTCAAAACCCGCTCCGTTTTGTAATCGAATATCGAGTTATAAAAGTTACATTGAATATTTATGATTATTTACATATAAAACGATACATAATTAATAAATAGACTAAACTATAAAAATTATATTTGATAAAAAGCTAAAATAAAATAAATAAAAAAATTATGTTGCTGCCGGGACTCGAACCCGGGTCAGCCAAGACACACTCCAACGCTTTAACACACACTCACATCACCACTCCGCCACTTTGTGTTTTCTGTTATCACTAGGAAACAAATGAGATTTATATACAGACTAAGTTAAACCGGTTCCGCCAACTGAGAAACGGAAAACGGCAAAGCAATCGTCAAATCGTTTGATTTCTCGCGTATTCACGTTCATAACCGATGAACCGATGTCTTTAATCAATTCAGAATTGATTGAGCATCAAGTCTCATCATTATCGGCCTTCATAACCGAAAAGCAATCAAATCCTGAATACTTCAATCCAAGCTCACTCTCGCGACTCAGAAACGTCATAACCATACTCCATTTCATTTTCGTCACATTTTCAGACCATCAGAACGCTTAAATCGGCCGGAATATTCTGCAAATCCCGCCGGAAAACCGTATTCATCCTCAAACGGTAATTCTCTCAATATTATTGCAGTTCAACAATTATTAGACTATTTCTAACTTAAACCTCTCAATTGAAATCGAATTCAGGCGCTGTATTCAACTAATTCCAGTTCGCCGGAACTCCCCTGAAAATTTCTAATTCCGTCTGTGAAACGGTAAGGGTCTTCAAACACATCGATAACGTTTGTTTATCACTTCAATTCCACATTCGACTAATCAAAATAGTTAATTATCTTGTTCAGTTGAAGAGCATAAAAACAGGAACCGACACATCGCCGGAAATCTGAAATAAAACGTTCATCGGTATGTTCACCTCTAATTACCGTCTCTGCCTTTTTCATTTAAGATTTAATAATGTCTGTAAATCGTAAACACAAGGAACGAGATAGTAAATCAGATTGACTGTAATTAGAATGAAGAAGACGAAGCTAACTAAGTTATAAGTATATTTAAAACTAGTAAAATGAACGGGTTAGACACACAGTCTAGCGGTGGACTGTGTGCAAAATACAAACGCACGTCCCGAGTTCGATTCCTGCTATACGCACTCCTTATATAATAAAATGCCTTTTTGTTTAAAAACTAAACCGGGATAACTCAGTTAGTTGTTAAGTATAATAAAAACCGAGATAATAACCAGGTTAGACACACAGTCCAGCGGTGGACTGTGTGCAACATAAACCATACGTCGCGCGTTCGAAACCCGTCACTTGCACCGGTCCGTTGAATTAAAATGTTTTTGAAATTAAAAAGAATTTCGGTTAAAATGAATAAGTGTATAAATATAATTAAAAACAAGATTATTTCGGGTTAGACACGTAGCTCAGTTGGTAGAGCTGCGTGCACGCGTACGGGAGGTCTCGGGTTCGAGCCTCACCCAGCGCAAACCATGCTCCTGACCGAACCGGTCAACAAGTCAACAGGTCAACGGTCAACGGTCAACGGTCAACGCAAAATAAACAACTTTTTTATATTTTTATTTATTTAATTTAATTTAAAAATTAATTAAAAATACTAAAAAATAACATTTTTAAAGATAGAAAATAGCCTTAAACTCACAAAAATATATCTAAAAATTTCATTAAAATCCTTAATAAAATCCACTCATTTAATATATTTTTCCGTTATTATTTAGGTTAGTAATCCTCGTTGTTCCGCTCATCTAATTCGTGCGCATATCACCATCTCCAATCCAACACACCCAATGTGAGTGAATCTTTACAAATTCCCCGTTTTTAATCACGTTTTGGGGTGTATCATGTGTCTTGTTATATATATATTATACCTAAACCATTGTGCATGCATCATATCATGAGCTAGTGTATTCAGTTTGTTTCTGTTGTGTAGTTATTGTTGGATGCAAGTTTATTATTTTCAGTACATGCAATTTCATAGGCCGCCGCTCCCCATTACATTATGAGCGTTGAGCATGTTCCCATTTTATTATGAGGTTGAACCTGGCGTGCCCACATACGATCGGCTCCGTTTGATTGAGCCTTGATCGCACAGACATTTTCATTTTTAGTACATTCAATACGATCGGCTCCGTTTGATTGAGCCTTGATCGCCCAGTTTCATTTATGTTATTTACAGTATGATGTTGGTATGTTCATGTATGCTGTCATATGTTATTGTATGTTATAGTGTGACTGCTATTTGCCATTGCTTGATTATTTACATTTGCTCATCTATGATTATGCACAAATTTTCATTGATAAACTAACAATTAATTTATTAATAAATGTTTATCTAATAAGGTTCACTCGCCAACTTATATTGACCCAAAAACTCCCATTTTTACACATGATACAGGTGAACCAGCAGCAGCTAGGAACACATAGGACTTGGACTAGAAGAATAAAACGATTTAAAGTTGGGATTGTTATGTTGGTTTATTTTCTTTGTATTGAATGAACATGTTTGGATTTTTGGAAATGTAACTTGACTTTATTAAATATGAAACATATTAGTAAATGTCATGAGCTTTGGTGATAACCCAATTATGCCCGACTCTTATTCCGCTGCGGGTCGGGGTGTGACATAAATGCCCCATATCAATGTCTATCGTCATTGATATAAATACAAGGTCAAAAGTTCATGCCTGGCTCCCAGCACGGTGTGAGGTTTGTCAAACCTAATAGCGCTATTAATTAGTACCCCG
Organism: Scalesia atractyloides; assembly: GCA_947069175.1. Lineage (NCBI taxonomy): Eukaryota > Viridiplantae > Streptophyta > Magnoliopsida > Asterales > Asteraceae > Scalesia > Scalesia atractyloides. The sequence continues at coordinate 36,533,560 of CAMTDV010000020.1, read as the reverse complement.
TTTGCCATACCCGGCAACTGATCGGTATAATGTGTAGGAACTTTTCAGATAGAGTTTCGTTTAGTACGTTAAAGACATGAAATGTAAACTACGGTATTTAATTGGCAATATTCCAACCCAGGAATGTAAAGTAGTCCAAAATCCAGGGATAGTGTAGTTCCTAAACCTCTTGCTTTTAGTAAATGTGTGAACTCACCTTAGCTTCGCTTGGTAAGATTAAGTGTATGCGAGCTATCATGGTCAACCACGTTCTATTATTGTTACCATGAATATTAGTGGTTGTTTATGCAATTCACGTAAGTCCTACACGTGTCCAGCAATTAGCATGTGTACAAGTTGTCACATAATATTTTATCGTTTGCTTTTCATGTACCTATTCACAATATAACCTACGACATGACATATGTTATTTACACAATCACTGAACAAATGCAGGCACTTAAAATAACAAACTCGACTCTTATAAGTTTATCAATCAAACACAACAATTTCATTGAAATTAGGTTGTTTTAAGAAGCTTGTTTACCGTACTTACGGAGTTGCAAAAATTATGATCTTTTTATATGACGTACCCCTCGGTGGGGTGGACTTGTGTTAAAATTTTAAGGCCTAAATCTTTACGGAAATATTTAAAAAAATCTTTTACTATGTAGTGGATAGATTCGTCACTTTCTTACGGCAATTTACGGAAAAGTTCATTTAAAAATCCTCTATTACCCGATTTGACCAGATTCTACTTGAAGATTCATACAGACACCGAAGACCATCTACTTTGTAAATTTCATGACCAAACTCCAAGTATTCACCGATATATGACGTAAAACACAACACACAAAATCTGCAGAAAAATGCAACTTTGACCACTAAAACAAAATAATTCATTTAAAATAGCAAACTACATCGAAAAATTATGATTTCAACACCATTAGAAGCGTATTTAGAAATACCACGTTTTGGATTCCAGAAAGTTTAGTTTTCATTATGTTATCACCGGGTTACAGCCAATTAAAGTCGGCTGTAACTATTGGACTGATTCTGTTTTCATTACCCAATCCCGCATGCAATTATCTAGTGAGCCCAACGACATATACACAATAATCACATCAGGTTATAAGTTGTTTATATCAGATTAATCATGCTCAAACATCAAGAATATAAACTCTAATCCATATACATATGTCTATACAAACATAATCGATAATACTAAGCATCATTCTTGATTCTCATGAACATAGACCACAATTTATCATCGTAAAACATCAAAATCATTATCTAAACATAAACACAGCCAAGATAACTCAGTACAAATTGTGCATGAACATTAGAAAGTGTCACCAACCACAAGTTTAATCAAAATCCTACAAGACCCAAACCCTTGGAATCACACGAACACACAAACGATTAAAACACCAACAAACATGATATCTACCAACCCTAATTTACGGATAATCATAAAAGAATGTCAAGAATCATCATCAATACAGAAAATGCAGCCAAGGTTTTATAAACAATTCATAAACTAGACGCGAGAAAGTGTGTTACCGAGATAGAGTGTGATGAGGATCGGTGTATGCTAGAAATCGAACAAGTTTTAAGGTCTTGGTGCCTTGTCTTGTCGATCAGTAGAGAGTTAGAGGGGAGAACTTGAAGTGAACGATTTAGATTTGTGGATTTCTCACAGCCTCATGCAAACACACATACATAAAGGGATGGGGTTTGGACGATTTGGGCTTGTTTTGTCGGCCGAGAATTCAAGAGGGGAGGGGGGGTGGGATTGAGTTTGGCCGTGAGGAATGGAATGTGGGCTTCGCCCATAAAACAAAAGAAAAATGCAAGAGGGGTGTGGGGTTGGCAGCGAATTGTTGTTTATAATATAAATTTTATTATTATTAATTTTTTTCTAACAATTACAATTGCAATCAATTATAATCAAACAATTTGATAACGCTTATAATGTCACAATTATAATCAGATAGATTTGTGCACGAATAATATATGTACAATACATATTCGTCCAGACGCGGTACGGTAACGTAGAAGGCACATATAAAAAATAGTCGAAAGGAATGAACGGTTTACCTCGGAATAGTGACATCATCCACAAGTTGAAAGAAATTTCATCCCAAAATTTAGCATGCAGTCGTTGAAGAAGTTAGTGTGGCTGAACGTTTTCGTGGGATGTCACATCATCCCCAAGTTGATTTGGAATTTCGTCCCGAAATTCAGTAGCAGCTTCAGCACTGGATGCATTATTTTTGAACAACTGAGGATACTTGTGCATCATCTGATCTTTTCGTTCCCAGGTGACCACTTGCCATGTTCAAGACTATAAAAAAAATCACCAAAAAGTCTTATAAAAGCAAAATAGATATCAGTTTTCATTTTCTGAAAGCATAAATGGCTTAGACGACATCATTGTCGGCATGAAATGAATATGAAATGTTACCAATAGCCCTAAAAATCTCTTCCGTAGATGCAATGGAGTGCCATGCACGTAAAGACATTACACATTATAGTTTCATTTGTTATTAGCATCAAGCTAATAATAGGTTCGTTACTGTGGCCATGAACGAAGGGCATTCCTCATGCCAAAACAATCGACCTGACTCGGTAACATACAACAATCACATATCCAAACACACCAATAGGGCATCTTCTCTAACATACAATATACAATGCGCACCAATCCAACTATAAACATACAACAATCACAAATCCAAACAACCCGTCAAACATTTTCGCTGATAAAGCATTTACATGCCTTACTAGTGGCGTGCATCACCAATAACGAATAAGTACGTAAGCATAAATATTAATAAGAATCAATCGACCTGTTGTAAAAAACACAATAATGATAGATCTAAACGCCTCATCATAGGCAACAACAAAAACCAACGAATCTCTGCTAAAAACATAAAACAATCATAAATCGAAACACCATTTAAAGCACCTTTTCTAACATATCACATACAAGGCTCACCAACAGCTCATGGCCTGAATTTAACCATTAAAATAACAACCTAAAAAAAGCCTAAACCAAGCAAGTTGAGCTATAAAGGGACAACAATGACAAATCTGAACACCCATTCAAAGCATCTTAAGGCTCACCAATGGGTCAGCGCCTGTACATATCCCATAAAAACTCAAATTCTAACATATCGCATACAAGGATGACCAATGACTCATCATCTATGCATGTTGAAAAATAAACCAGATTCAAGCATCAGCACAATAACCCAAAAGGCCAAACCAAGCAATCTGTGGCATAAACAAACAACAATGACAGATCCAAACACCCATTCAAAGGATGTTATGGCTCACCAATGACTCATCGCCTAGACATCTTGAAAAATATATTATAACAATCGAACAAACAATGCGAAGATAAGAATCACCATGTTAAGGCTCACTAATGGCTCATCACCTATACATCTTCAAAAAAAAAACCAAATTCAAAAATCAAAATAACAACCCTAAAATCTAGCGTCTAAAGAAAACCCTAAAAAACAGGATCATAGCCTAATTATCGAACAAACAACACGAATATAAGAACCACCTTAACAGGATCGTAAATTACATGATCAACAGCTAACCACTATAGTGTAACTTTTAGAGAGGGGGAGAGAAGAGCAGGAATATATATATATATATATAATAGGGTAGGGTTTTAGAGTGAACACTAGGTTGAGAGTGAACCGTGTGAACTAATCTGAGCCATTTGATTATATCATCTAGAGATTTTTAAACAATGACAAGATTGTAATTATAATGTTGTAACTTCCCTTTAAATTAATTGACAGAAGGGTATTTGCGTCTTTTGTAAATTGCATTTATTAAACAATATAATCAAAATTCCTAAAATCTTGCTAGTTTTCGTATATACAAGATATATAGTTGTTAGTGTATGCACATGTGTGCAGTCACGATAGTATCAGTTTATACAAGATACACGGATGTTAGTTTATACACATGTGTACAGTCTCGCTAACTATCAATTTAGACAAGATACACAGCTATTAGTTTATACACATATGTACTTGAATAATACACATGTGTATAAATCTGGTTTATACCGACCTGTGGGAACAAGATGTAATTAACACAAGTGTATAAGTCTTGTATATACTGACCTGTATACACATATGTAAAAAATATAATTTAATTAGGTTTAATATTTAATTTTAAAAAGAACATAAGAGTTTATTTAAAAATAAATATTACCTCTTTAAAGCAATAATGCAAAGAGTACAAACATCATATGCATATCTATGTTGATAACTGATATTATAAAAATTCCTATGATATATTATTGGTATTTAATAAATGAAAATATCAAAATAAATTCTTAAATCTTTCATCTTTCTAAAACTAAAATAATATTTAATGAACTTAAATATAATTAGGAAAGTAAATCATATTTAATTAACATTTAGGGATTCATATAAAAAATGAATAATACCAAAGGAATTAAAATTGTAGAAACGATGATTTGAAATTTTCAAAACAATAAATGTTAAATTATTATGTCGGATACTTAGTGGTTTTATTTTTCGGAAACTCGATCATACATTCATAGCAAAAATAACCATACGTCTTATATAATACCTGTTATGAAATTGTATAAAAAAATAAATAACTAAATTAGTTTTGTAAGAAAAATGAATATAACAAAAGTAAAAGAAACCAAAACCTTAAAAAACAAAAATACATTGGTTTCCACAAGAGGGTAGCTTAGCCTACAAATGACATTTTTCCTATAAGATCACTCGGTGTGGGGGCCGTCCAGGCCCGGTCTGGTCCGGTGACGTCCCTCAACACCGCCCCGGGTGAATGGTCGTCGTCGTGGGCGTCGGTTGCAAGAGGTTGGAGACGGGCCTTGATTTTTAAATATATAGCCGTTGAACGGCTATTAGAATAAAAAAATAAAATTAATAAATTTACCTATAAATACACCTATACCATCCCACTTTTTACACACTTTAACCACCTCTATCTCTCAAATTTATAAAAGCATTCCCATTTCTTATAATTCTTCAACCTTTTATAAAATCATTCAACTTTCGCCATGGATCAATACAACCCGAGCAACCCGAACCCGAACCCAAACGCGAACCCAAACCAAAACCTAAACCTAAACCCAAACCAAAACATTTTCTCGGTACCCGGCTTCTATCCTAGTATGGAACCGAGTTGGTCATCCTCACGATTTTCATACAACGCTTTTGGGGGTTTTCAACAAACCTACGGCGCGTTTTCGCAAATGAGCCAAGTGCAACAAATGCAGTCGGTGCAACAAATGATGATGCGAAACCCGTTCAATTCGCAATTTCCATCCCAGCCACAATATAACCCAACACGGGAGTCTCCCCAACCACAACCCGAAGAGGACGACCTTCAAGAATTTGTGCCGGAGACCCAACCGCAATCGTCTAAACGAAAAAAGGGAACCAACATATAGTTGAGAAAGATCAACTTTCGAAAGGGAAGGCGAAACTTTGGACGAAGATGGAGGAGGAGGCATTAGCCAAGGCGTGGGTTAGCACTTCCAAAAGCTCCATTATCGGTATATAACTTTTGCTACATTTTAAAAATATACCAAAAATTTATAGATTATAACTTTTTTTAATATAACTTTTGCTACAATTTAAAAATATAGGTAACAACCAAACCGGCGAGAGGTTTTGGAAAGAAATAATGTCGAAGTTTCTTGAGATAATGGAACAAGGTCATTATCGCGACATCGATTCCATCTCTTCCAAGTGGAGAAAGATGCATCCGGTCGTTAACCGGTTTTCGGCGATTTATAATAACTTGTATACTGGTCACCGTAGTGGTATGAGTGATGAAGACGTTTTTAAAGAGGCGATGCGTAGATACGAAGATACGCATCGGACCGTTTTCCCCCACGTACGTGCTTGGTAAATTTTGCGAACCAGTAACAAGTGGGCGCCGGTTCCAAATGAGGTTGCAACGGCTAAACGAACAAAAACCTTGGAGACCGGTAGTTATAGTGCGGCTCGGACGCAAGATGTCAAATAAATATAAACGACGAGCCCGAATTTGACGATGAAGAGTTTTTTGTTCGAGAGGAGGAACGTCCCCCGGGCAGGGACAAATCAAAAGGGTGGCGCTGTAAAAAAACAAGCCACGACGGGGGTAGTTCCAAAATGGACGAGCTTATGGCTCAGTTCAAAGCGTCCACCAAGGTCACGGCTCTAAAGGCAAAGGCGAAGGAACGTGAGGTCGAAGAACGGGCTCGGTTGAAGCATGAGGAAAACGAGTAAAAGAGTGGGAGATCATGACAGTCGACATAAACTCGTATACGGAAGAATATCGACCGATTTGCGAAGAATGAAAGAAAAATCGCAAAAAAGTTGAGTTCATAGGATTTTTTTAGGTTATGGTTTTTATTTTTTCCGGTTATATTTATCTTTTTACGTTTTTTAGGTTATGTAATGTGTGGTTTTTAATACTAATGATTTTATTTTATATAAGTAAATGTTAAAAACTAGTTTAATTAAAAAATAAATTAACTAGATGGGGTCGGGTCGTCACCCATTTCCTTGCTTCCATCCCTAGAGGGCGTCGTCCAAGGAGCTGACGTGGCGGTCGTCCTTCAGGGAGGCCCGTCACCCACACCGAGTAACATGAGAAATATATATATATGCACTATTTTCAAAATTTTAGGTATGACATTTTAAATTATTTTAACTTATTATTATATAGAATATCACTAAATATAATAATTTAAAACACAATCAAATATATTCTATGCATTAAACATATAATACCATGTCAAAAGAATTAGAATATCATGCCTAAAATTTAAAACACAATATCTACATAGACTTTTCACACTTTATATGAAAAATGTCCATTGTAATGATCCTTACCTATATATATATATATATATATATATATAAAGAAAAGATAATATAATTAAAAGAGTTTATCAATATACTTATGAATTGTAATTCTTTTGAAACCCTTATTCTTAAAGTTCAAATGTTAACATCTCGTAAAAACCGTAAACATTTAGTGAAAAGTAAGTACAGACTTTATTTTGTAATAAAATAGTTTATATAATGGGGAAAGTGAATACGGTGCTGTTAGATGTCTAACCTTACCCGCAAAACCAATCAAAACTAGATCGTTTTGATTAAAAAAAATCTAATCCAATTAAAATCACTTCCATATCTCAATCAAAATAAACTTTTAGCCGATACACTGCTTCATAAAACCTCGCCATTGTTATCGTGTTCTTGTTTTATATTTACAAATGCTAATCTTCATCATTTTTTTACATTTATGATGATGAATACATTTTTTTATTATGATAATTACTAGCTTGAAGTTGAACAGCTTACAATTCCTCAAATCTTATGAAAATCATAGCCACATCCAAATGGTCGAATGGAAGCAAAGCACAATTGTATGTGAAAATAATAATTATTGGGTAAATTGGTGAAAAAATTAAAAGTATGAAACAGAAATATGTGGTACGTATCGGTGATGTGTTTGTTGTTAACAGACATGGGAATGAACCATGGTGTACTTGAGCTATTTTAATTGATGAAAACTGAAACCGGTGACTTTTTAAGCATATAAACAATTTCATTCCCAACCACTGACATTCATCTCCTAACCACCGATTTTTCTCTCTTGCACTACCTTGAACTCGCCGATAATCGTAATGCGGTCTGTTCGCCGTCAATAATCTCCTTCATGACAATACCACTGCAAAGCGTTAGCACTTCTTCTACTGCATTGGACCTGGAATCGTACGACGTCGTTATTGACCATCAAGATTAAACGTATCAAATTAATCGAGCAAATCTTAAGCCAAGGAAGATCGAGTACGGACAATCGATTTCTCTCCCATCGGTTGCTCATTTTTTCGTGTGCAAGCTTGCTTTCCGGCAGTAACCCGGGTGAACGCATCATCGTGTATCTGGTATATATTTGATGTTGTTGTCGTAGGCTAATAAAAACAAGTATTTTTATGTCTTAAATACATATAATAGTACGGGTAAATAAGGCCGTCTCCACATGGAATATGTGGTTAACGAATCCTTCATTTTATTGTATTTTTAATCAGATTAACTACTACTAATCCTGATTTGGGAGTTTTGATTGGTTTGAAAGAATCTGGAAAATTACTTGAGAAAAGTGTTATTAGATTAAAGAAAAAACAACTCCCACCCGGGATCAGATTATCGGCTTACACACAACTCAGTTTAATAACAAGAATACCACATAAACATGGCCTTGAATACCACTTGGATAAAGTAACAATTAGAGACAATTTTTAATAATAATCGTAACAATCCAGTTGCCCACTTGAATATATCAACTACCCACCTAGTTAGCAACCCGCTAACGATGCAAGATATTGCAAACACGTTTGATAAAAGACAAGTAATTCAAACATAACAAATGTTTTAAATTAATCAAACTCAAGTGATCAAGTTATACTAGTTCACAAAGTAATCAAACAAAGTTTAACGTACAAAAACCTAACAATTTTTCACCCGAGAGAAGTCACGAAAGTTTAGCCGCTCATGGTTGCTATCGCAGCTTCAACCTTTAATTCGGAACAAATTGGCATGAAGAACTTGAAAGGAATTGTTTTTGGAACCCTAAAATCACCCCTGAAAAGCTCTCTAACATCCTTCCTCGAATCCCATCGAATTAGGTTAGAAAACTCTTAAAAACGAGCTGTTGGGCCTAAACTCGATTTTCTGCGATCTGATAGCACCCATGCGTTGCGATGGAATGAAGGGATCTTGTCATGACGCATGGAGGGACCACCTTTACAGAATTTTCAGATTCTTGTTTCGTTCGTAACTTTCTCGTTTAAACTCTGTTTTCTTCGTCGTTTTCGCCCATGTCTTTGTAATTACATCCTCTATCATGCCATCTTCTTAACTCTTTAATTACACTCCATTAATCTTTCCATTTATGCTACTTTTTAACCACTTTTTCACATAAACACCTGCAAACACTACACAACATAAGTACACTAAAACACACCCAAATGACTCGATAAAATGCCAAAACATATACAAAACTAGTACATTTACACCGTGTTGTTACTAACACATCAATATTCCAAAGAGCCGGGAATATAAACCTTGTCTCTTCGAAACTCTCTAGACCAATCACTAAACTTCTAGTCTAGAAAGAATGTTACGTCTGGTAAACCACCTTCAGAATTGAGGTGTTTATCTATTCCATTGTGTCCATTATAGTCAATTAAGGTGAACACAAATTCAAACCAAATGTAAATCAGCTGAATCGTTTTCTTTTTACCACTGTAGTTTTATACGAAGAAGATGAAGTTGGCTACAAATATGGGGAACTAAATTAGTTACTTAGTAGTGGCTTGGTCGCAGCTCAGTTACAACTTTAATATTTTTATATATTTGTTGGTTGCTAAACCAAGTTTACTAAATCATAGTTTCTTTATATGACTATATAAACTGATATTATTTTAAATACTAATTAAGTGTTGATCAAATTCTTTTGGGTGATTCCATTATGAGATTTTAGTATATGAGTGGAAGGAGATTTGAACGATATACTTGTTATACAATTTAGAGTAAAATGCCTGGTAGTACCTGGGTTTTATAAAGTAACACCTATAGTCTTCAACTTTTGGAAATTACACCGGTGCTTCTTTTGGTTTAATTTTTATTACTCGGATGGTCCCGGTAGTGGATGGGGGTTAGTTTTCTCCGTTAAGTCCATGTGAAATTACTTATTTACCCCTTGATTTTATTAACATATAAAAAATCACACGAAACCACACACACTCTGACTCTCTCTTTCTATCTCTATCTCTCTCTCTCTCTAAGTGAACCATCTCAACCAACCTACCGCTGAACACCAGCCACCACCGCACCCACCTAAGACAACCACCTCTCTCTATCTTCACCTACCACCACCTATTCCACACCTTCACCAACACCACCATATGCTGCCACCAGCCACCACCGCACCCACCTAAGACAACCACGGACCCCCTTCATCTGAAATCGAAGACGACCACCAAATACATCAACACCCACCAATCGAACGGTGATCTCCTTCAATTTCCGGTTCGTCATCGTCATTTCCAGCCTCAACCTCCCCACTCCGACCTCGTCCCCTTAACATGTCTTCTCAATCATCCCCTGTTCCACCACCAAATCTATCAACAACCATCAAAACGGTAAGTCAAATCTCCCTCTAATTCATCCAATTGATGTCAATTCATAACCCATTTGTTATTGTTGATGGTTGTTAACTGAGTGCAGGTGAAGGTGGAGATTAAGGGGAGAGTGCAGGGGGTATTCTACCGTGACTGGACTGTGAAGAATGCTGTTGATTTGGGTTTAAAAGTGTAACACCTCGTAAAATTGTGTCCAATAATATAGTGACACATTCATTACTTTTATAATAAGTCTAATAAAGACTAATAAGGACTAAATGTGTCAACATGCTTAAACTGAGCCTCTGAGTGACCATTAGTGTCAACATGCTTAAACTGAGTCTCTGAGTGACCATTAGTGTCAATATGCTTACACTGAGCCTCTGAGTGACCCTTTACGAAGTCCTAACTATCATATGAGCCACTGGTTGGACGAGATGGATTAATTATGTAAGTATTTAAAGGTTGACAATGGAGGGGTTAAAAGTGTCAACATGTTAATTTATACATCTGAGTGACCTTTTAACGAACCGAGAGCTTGACAATGTCCGAGCATACTCCCGGGTACGCCAAATATTGGCTACGGAGGGCTAATTATACTAATAGAGGTGTTTTAGAAGTTTAATAAGTTGAGAGGTTAAATGTGACAAAGTTTGAAAGTTTCCATAAGGCGCTCGCGGGCCGCGAGAGACTTGAGTCTGGTCTCTCGCGGGCCGCAGAGGACTGTATCTGTAGAAAATTTTGCTTGGCACCCACACATGTTGCCAAAAACCATTTGATTCGAAACCATGGACTTCCAAACTGCTATGCCACGTTTTAGGACACTTGTAGGCTTCCTCTAACACTTGCTAACACCTGGCATCACCTCCTTCAAGCTCTCTAGCTATAAATAGGTGTAATGGTTCATCACTTGAACTTGCACCTTTCTCATTAACATTCTATCTCCCTCCTCTGGAAGTTCCTAATTGAAAGGATCATCCAACTAAGTTCTATTTCATCCAAGGATCACCTGTAAGTGTTCTTTTCTCTTGCATTTTCGTTTATAGGCTTTATATAGCCAAAAGCGTCTATAGAAAAGGCTTTGACTTTCGGTTAAGACCATTATGGTCCAACCATTGTTCATAAGGAACATGGCAAACTGATCGTATTAAGGTAGGTGTTAATCCCTATTAAGGGCACCTCCTAAAGATCACGTTTGCTAGACCAATTGACGGGTCAAAGCTTTATTAATAAAAAGTCAAACAAGCCAGATTTTGAAAATATTATGATATTAGTTTATATATCTTGTAAAACATGTTTTGACACTTAAACAAGTTGGTAATAATTATTAGAAAATGTGAAAACATGTTCGACTCGTCAATTTCAGTTCTAGGGTCGGTTCACAACCGACAGTCGCAAAGTTTGACTTCTGCCTTGACCTTCGATTAAGACCCGATTTGATAGTTAGATACTGATCTAAGGTTTCATTATGATCGTAATATAATGTAGCATAATCCCCTGAGGTTATATTACATGATTATAATCTGAATCTGAGTATATGCACAAGTGCCGTTATTATGCCAATTTTGACTAAAATGCCTTTTTTACATAAAATAAGGTTTTAATCGATAACGAACTTGAAAATGATTTTCCACTGATGTAATATCATAAGTAAGATTATTTGGGATGTCAAGTCAGTTTATATACTGAGTTTACATACGGTTTTAATCATACGGTTTATACCAAACCTTTTATCTACTGATATGTTATATTAAATAACATATCTAAAATGTATAAACCTGGTCTTAGCATCAGTTTTCATTAAACTTCGCACAAATCGTTATTTTTCGACATAAACGCGTTTCGGCGCATAGTATGTTTTAAACCATATTTGTCAACCAAGACTTGTTACCTATTGATTTTAAAACTTATTTAAAAGATTTTTACAGTAGGTACATAATATAAACTCAGAACCCCAAATAAATTATAGAACTATGTGTAAAATGACCAAAATACCCTTACGGTGCATAGTTTGGTCATAAATGATAAATTACACATATGATCAATATCTTACTGATATTATAACATAAATTAGATATTTTTCTAGAATACTTATGATCATAACATCAAAATATATTCAAGTTCCTTTTATACGATATATAATTATCAAAACGCCCTTATGAGGCGTAATCTCATTTTAAAACCTTAACGGGCATGTAAGTTGATATCCTACTGATATTACAACTTATTTAAAGTATAATGGCATATAGAACTTGTTCATGACTTATCCGGTTACCCGATATCGCTTATATGCGTACGGTTAAGTATATGAAACTAGTTTACGAAAATAAAACGAAACGGGTTTAACCTTATCATTTTAAATCTCAAAATCCAGAATGCTTATGGTTTACCCATATTATACAAGTCATACTACTTGTTGGGTTTAACCAAAATTCTATCCGATCATCGCTTAATCTAGCGTATTATACCGTTTTGATCATTTAAGCTAGTCGGTCTAAGTGAAAGACTTAAATTAAGACCGATAGCATTTTAATTGGCTAGCTTATGCCATAATCCAGACTAGAGCCTTCCAGTAAATGCTATCTACACTTATTTCATTTTGAATACGGCTGAGATATTAAATCTTGCATTTTTAATCAAGACTAGCTTAGGTAAATACTCTCGACTTATTTTCCCTATACGGGCTTTGGTTACGGTAAATTATTACCGCTTGGTCGGAAATGGGATCAATCGAATGCCGGATCGTGGCTAGTAAATACACATATTCCGTTTTGATCATTTGTTTGATAACTTAATGTTAGGACGTTTTGAGACCGTTGATACTTGAGTTTAATAGTTTGAGCTGGTTTTGTAATAGTTAGTTAAACTAGAAGGGCTAATAGTGTAATTTGTGAAACTTGGAACATGGCAGCGTATTTAATATCCCAACGTATTTATTAAATACGTTGGGTAGTCAAATGTGTATAAATATGAACTTCAATGAAAACCCTTGTCCAAGCTTCTTGGACAGATTTGGTGATTGCACTTGTGTTGTGATTATTGTTCTTGTGCTTAATCCGAATATCCAGGTGCATTTAGTGATTATATCTTTTGGGATTTCATGTACAACACTTGTTATTTGATCCATACAAGAATCTTCATCTTTATTCTTTGGTTTTTCTTACCTTTTACACATTCAAACAACTAATCTATAGTTGTTTGGGTGATAACAATCAACCACTGTGATCCGAATCTGTTTTGGGACTCAAAATTTGGTATCAGAGCCTTTGTGCTCTTGATTGTTTGAGTTTTTGTTTGGGTGATAATAATCAACAATTTTTTAACTTAAAATGGCTTGATTTGGTTTGTTTAATCATTGGGTTGTTATTAATCAGTGTTTTGGTAAACATTTGGGTCATTTTGGTACAAAGAAACATGGTTTTTAAGTCGTTTCCGGGCGATTAAAGGGTTTTTGTTCGTGCTTAAACCCTGTTGGGCGTATTTATTTTTGAATCCAGCGTAGATAACTTTGAATATAGCGGATTTAATTTGAATATCGCGTATTTAACAAATACGCTGGATTAACACCAGCGGATTTGTTGATTTTCAGTGAAATAGTGCCGACGTATTTAATCGAAGGCGGCTTCGAAGTCAGTGATAAAAATCCTCAGTGATTTTATCACGGTGATCGGCGTAATTAGTCAAAGTTATGTTTGTTTTTCATGTTCCAGCGGATTTAGCTAATTTCGCAGGATAAAGTCACCAGGGATCTCCAACGTAATTAATTCAATTGCAGCGTATTTGTCTTCTGATTTCTTACTTCCCAGCGTATTTAATCTCTGATCAACCAAAATGTCTCTCAATCAACTTAACCCAATTGCCCAAGCTGAGTTGGAAACAGGAACAACTACAAGGCCTCCCAAGTTGAATGGATTTGAGGATTTCAGCAGTTGGAAGAGCAGAATCAAAGCCTTCTTTGAGTATACTGACTATACTCAATGGATTTCCGTTACGGTGGGTCCACACGTTCCAATGATAATTCGCGACGACATTCGTACGATCAACGAAGATCCATCAACGTTCACCGAAGAAGACAGAACTCTCATTCAACGTGACTGTAGGGCTCATGCCGCTCTTACGATGGCCATGTCCAAGGACGACAACAATCTGTTCGAAGAGTACACCTCCACTCATGAATTGTGGTTGGCTCTTATTGACCACTATGAAGGAAACGAGGAGCTCATGGACAACAAAAGAGACATGGTTCAGAAAGAGTACGACATGTTTGGAAGTGTTCGTGGTGAAAGCTTATTAGATTACATCAGTCGATTTCTGGGAGTGCTAACTAAAATGATGAAAGTGGGAATCCTGTTGCAAACTACGCATCCATTAAGAAGCTGTTAGACTCACTCCCTAAAGAATGGAGCCTTCAGTGTATGATGATTAAAAGAACTTTCTTGACCAGCACAACTCCTGTCACACTCTTAGAACTGATCAACACTCTGAAAGCCTTTGAATTGGATATTATCAAGAGAGAGATGAACCAAACAGGGTATTCACAGAAACTTACTCAATCAGCTGCTGCAACCTCTGCTCCCAAAAATATGGCGTTTCTTGCTCCCATAACCTCTTGTGGATCAAATCCTCAAAGTGCTGCCGAATCTTATCCCAACGCTTCTGCAAGCTCTGCAAAGGCATCATCATCAACCAAGAAGACTACCGTGGCCAGCAATGCTCAAGCACTTAAATATCCACCGAACATGTCGCTCTGTTTAACACCTTCTTGAGCAGCTATGAGGCTCTCATGTCAGAAGAATTGAAAAGATATTTTCTCACAGCTGAGGGCATGTATCAAGTGGATCCTGATGACATGGAGGAGATGGACTTGGTGGCAGATGGCGATGATCACTCTTCGATTGAAGAAATTTCAAGACAAAACAGGAAAAAGGTTAGCTGTGGGAAAAGCTGGATTTGACAAGTCAAAGCTAAGATGTTACAATTGCAAAAATCTGGGTCATTTCAAGAGGGAATGCCCGATGCTGAATAATGAGAATGCTGAACTCAATCAGACAAGAAGGCCGGTGGCTATTGAAGGGAGTGATAGTGGTGCTGAAAATAACCAAAAACCCTTAGTTGTGGAAGATTACGACTGGTCAGAGGTGAGGCTAAAGGAGAAGTCAACAAAGCCCTCATGGCAAACATCTCTACTGTTTCTGTCACGTCTGCATCTAACTGTGTGGAAAAGCAAATCGCCAGGATTCCCAAAGATGGCAAGGGTCTGAAAAGCATTATCAATCCTACTGAACCAACTTCAGAGAAGGGAAAACAGAAAGCTGAGATGAATGATTGGAAACCCACAGCTCGAGAAGCAATCAGTAGCAGCAAGAATGAAGCGGTTGGAACTTCTACAACTGCCATGAAGTCAGAAACTGAGGATAAGGATTTGGTAAATAGCATACCATATGAATTTAAAGCAAAGTTGTGCTCCAAACCATGTTTGAACGTCGTGGCACACTACAAATCACTCAACCGTGACATAATTAAAGAAAAAGAAAAGGTTTTGAAAATTAATCAAGAATTAAAAGAAAATGAAGTTGCATATCACAGAAAGTTGAATTCAACCATAGCTGAAATGCAGACTTTAAAAGAATTTGTTTTCAGAAAAGATTTTATCATAAATGATTTGACCAAAAAATTAGAAAAATCTCAAAACGAAAATAACAAATTGCAAATCATTATTGATAAATGGAAAATTAGTCAAAAAGCACTGGTTGATATTGTAAACTGCCAATGACTGACATTCATAAAGGATGGAATCGGATATAAGGATAAATTCGGAAACGAAAGAAAAATATTTCCTCCTCCGCACAGCAAAATTTTTGTCCCTATGCCATCTCCTCATCCTAAAATGACTTAATCGATAAAAATGATCTTTTGGATCAAAATGTTTTTTACAAACCACAAAACAATACTAACATGTCTGAAAGCAATGCAGATCTGTGTGAGGGTCAAGAAGATGTGTGCGATGAGGAAGATGAGATGATTGTGGAGGTTCAAAAATAGGAATCGGTTACTCAGGCGACAGTTATTCAATAGTTAACTAGTTCGCCTGGAATTGTAATAAGACAAACAATACTTCTATTCAGGATAAGTGTAATAGTTTGACTAGGATGGATGACTATAACGGCTTTATGCCAAAATTAAACATTCGGGATGACTGTAATGGCCTTGCGCCTATGCTTAAAACTCACAACCAAGTGCATGCTGAGGTTGAGAGTCATGACTTAAACTCTGTTTTTAATGAGAAAATGTTATGCTTGAATCTCCTGTATTTGTGCCAGAATTGAAGAAAAACAGATTTGGAAAGTTCCTTATAGAGGAAATTCCCGAGTTTGTTCCATCAGTTACAGGTACATCAGAGACTGATAAAGACTTTACTGAAGAAAGCAATAGAGATGATTCAAGCACAACAACTTCAGAGAGTGATGGAGAAATATCAAGTGAAAGTCAAGAATCAACCTCGTCATCAGATAGTGAGCACAGTGAAGACGACATTGAAGATGAAAATCATCCTGACAAGAAATTGTGGAAAGTCAAATATTCAAGCCATGTTACGTCATCAAATTCCTCAAGCAGCTCCAGATTCTCATCACATACATCATCTTCGCACTCGACACCCAGGAAGAAAAGATCGAATTACAAACAATGCTTTCACTGTGGTCATTTAGGACATACATCGAAACATTGCAAAAGCAAGAAATTTTTTAAACTTAATCAAGATCTGGTTAAAAGTTTCACTGATCAATTTGACAATCTGAAAAAATCTGTGAAATGCATAGTTAATTCAACTTGCTTTTGGAAAGAAAAAAAATACTCTTGCTCAAAATCATGATAGAACTAATGTAAAGCAAGTCTGGTTCCAAAAACTAACCAACTTGTACATATTTTTGTTGTTGTTGTTGTTGTATAACAGAATAACTTCAAAAATGTCTTCGGATGCTCATGGAATATATCTGGCATGTTGACAGTGGATGCTCCAGGCATATGACCGGCTTAAAGGATCTGCTTAAAAACTTTTGAGTTATCGATGGTGATTTCGTATCCTTTGCCGGAGACGAAAAGGGAGGGAAGATCGTCGGAATGGGTGACGTCGTGTCTGAAGCACTTACTCTAGAGAATGTAAACTATGTTCCAGAGTTGTGTTACAATCTCATGAGTGTATCACAAGTCAGTGACAATGGAATTTCGGTGTTGTTCAATGACATGGAGTGCTTATTCCTCAAACCCGAATACTCCGTCCCTGCGGAAATGATCATGCTCAGAGCTCCCCGTCAAAACAACAACCTATGTGCTAAATATGAAAAATCCTAAATCAAATGAGCAAATGACATGTCTTATTTCAAGAGCATAAATCACTACTTTGGCATAGGCGTTTGGGGCATGTGAACTTCAAAAATATAAATAAGCTTTCTAAATTAAATCTAGTAAGAGGTTTACCTATGAAAGATTTTCCTTTTTCAGAAAAATGCATCACATGCGCCCAAGGAAAGCAACATAAAAAGCCTTATAAATCCAAAGCAGTGAATACGATATCTGCCCCACTGTAATTACTTCACATGGATCTTTTCGGCCCTACAAGCGTTAAAAGTTTAGCTAAAAGATCTTATTGTTTGGTAATTACAGATGATTTCTCACAGTTTTCATGGGTATATTTCCTCGAAGCGAAGAGTGAGACAGCTTCCATTCTGAAAAGCTTCATCCCTATGATTGAAAACGTAATCAAGCTGAAGGTGAAATCCGTAAGAAACGACAATGGGACATAATTCAAGAATCATACGTTGTCTTCTTCTGTGAAGAAAAAGGAATTCGCCTTCAATACAGTGTCCTCAGCAAAATGGGGTAGCGGGACGAAAGAACAGAACACTCATCGAAGCTGCTCGAACTATGCTTGTAGACTCCAAGCTTCCCATAATCTTCTGGGCTGAAGCCGTCAACACAGCATGCTACGTCTTGAATCGTGTTCTCATTGTCAAACCTCATGGAAAGAGAGCTTATGAACTACTTTTCAAAAGGAAGCCTCTGATAGATTTCTTCAGACCGTTCGGATGTTCATGTACACTTCTCAACACTAAAGATAATCTCATCAAGTTTGAAGCGGTTGCTGATGTGTGCTACTTCATGGGCTACTCATCTTCTCAAAAGGCATATCGAGTCTACAACAAATGGACCAAGATGGTGATTAAATCATATTACGTCGATTTTCAAAAAGGAAACTCCACTAACATTGGAAGCACTCCAAACTGGTTTTATGATGTAGACATTGTATTCAACACTTTCGACAATGCTGAACCTGTCACTGAATCTGAACTTGCAGAATCAACCCATTAGAGCCATTGTTTGATTCTTCAGACATTGGTTTCACTCCTTTTACAACTCGTTTCACCCCAGCCTCTGCCTCTCTTACCCTTCCTGATATCAAAGTAAATGGTAACACATTGGCTGAGAATGCATCTGCACAAGATGATTCTTCCTCACAGCAGATCGTGGATGAACCTCCTAAAGAAGACGAAACTCCAATTATATACGTCGATGAACATTTCTCTAATCTGCCTCAACAAGTGGAAACTCACACCAACGTAGGATACAAGACCAATCGAAACCATCCAACTGAAAATGTCACTGTTTCTGTGGAAGATGGAGTTCGAACTCGCGGTCAAACACATACCATCAACACAGGACTGTATGCAGCTTTTCTCTCGTAGTCTGTCCCAAGAGACATCAAAGAAGCCATTCAAGACTCTAGATGGGTACAAGCAATGCAAGAAGAATTAGCCCAATTTTGGAAACTTAAAGTCTGGGAACTCATTGATTTGCCAGATGGAAAGTATCCCATTGGTACCAAGTGGTGTTTCGTAACAAAATGGATGATCGTGGTATGGTTATCAAGAATAAGGCAAGATTGGTAGTTCAAGGTTTTTGGCAGGAAGAAGGGATTGACTATGAGGAAGTTTTTGCACCGGTTGTACGCTTAGAAACTATCAGAATCTTCTTAGCCTACGCTTCGCTCAAAAACTTTAAGGTGTTTCAGATGGATGTAAAGAGTGCATTTCTATATGGGAAAGTGAAAGAAGAAGTCTATGTCTGTCAACCTCTAGGTTTTGAGGATCCTCACTTTCATGCAAGATACTATAAGCTTGACAAAGCACTCTATGGTCTTCATCAAGCTCCTCGAGCATGGTACGAGACTTTGTCCACATATCTTCTGGATTGTGGGTACAAAAAGGATCGGAGATGATGTGATGCTGGTGCAGATCTACGTAGATGATATCATCTTTTGGTCAACTAATGAAGCTCTTTGCAGGGAGTTTGAAAAAGTTATGAAGGCAAAATTTGAGATGAGCATGATGGGAGAACTTACGTTTTTCTTTGGATTAGAAGTGAAGAAGAGAAAAGATGACATTCTCATTCATCAGGCTAAGTACATCAGAGATATTCTCTCCAAGTACAACATGAATGATTGCAAATCTGCCAGCACTCCCTTTGCTGCTCAGGCGGAACTTACTTCGGATCTTCAAGGAAAACCCGTGAACAAATCTTTCTATCGATTTATGATAGGCTCGTTGATGTATCTGACCGCAAGTAGGTCTGATATTATGTGGGCTGTCTGTCTCTGTGCCGATTTTAGACAGATCCGAAAGAATCTCATGAAGCTACTGTCAAAAGAATCTTTCGCTATCTGAAAGGAACACCTAAGCTTGGTTTGTGGTATCCTAAAGATAGTAATTTTGATTTAATTGCTTATTCTGACAGTGATCATGCAGGTTGTAAAGTTGACAGAAAATCTGTCTCAGGAGGCTGTCAATTTTTAGGAAATCGTCTCATCTCGTGGCAAAGCAAAAAAGCAGACAACATTCTCCACATCTACTACTCAAGCTGAATACACGGCAGCTTACGGTTGTTGTTCACAAGTTCTTTGGATACAAAATCAGTTGTTGGATTACGGAATCAATGTTATGAAGACTCCCATATTCATCGATAACGAGGCATGTCTAGGAATTGTGAAGAACACTATCCACCACTCCAGAACAAAACACATCGAAATTCGCATTCATGCGACCAGAGATGCATATGAGAAAGGATACATTCAAGTGGTGCCGGTGGATACACTGCAATAAAAAGCTGATATATTCACGAAAGCCTTCGACAAAACTCGCTTTAACAAGTTGGTAACCTGGTTGGAAATGGTCAATTTCCTTGAATGGAAATGATTTAAAAAAAGGGTTTTAAATAATAAAAATAATCTCATAAAATGTGCCCAACAAAAAGATTTTCTGCAAATTTAAAATTTCTTTTCAAGCTCTGGATTCTCGAAAATAAAATTTTAAGGGGAAGTCTTCCAGAAATATTGGAAACATAATCCTTTGTTTGACACCTGCATGAGAAATGATAGAAAAACTGCTGACACTTCATTTGATCTTAAAATAGAATCAGATTGAGGCCCCAAGCAACGACGTGCCAATAGATTCAGCAATACTTGAAGTAAACTGCGAATAGGAGACAAAAGCTAATGATCACACAAGAATTCTGGATACCCACAATGTTGTGCAGCTTGCGGGTAACACGTTGCGGCGTATGGCTTAATGGTCTTAAATCTTGCGTTGATAGATTGCCAAAGTCCGAGATTTTGGGTCTTTATATTGACTAATTATTCGGGGATATCATAGTTGCTTTTCTGCTGCATCAAGATATATGCTGACCTAGACACAACTATGATATCTTTTCAAAAAGAGCCAATGTGGCCAAAACCCCACACAAATGAAGATCTCATGAGAAAATTATTCATGTGCTTAATTCGTATCATCTAAGGTATCTGTCATAGCCATCGTTAGACTTTGGTCTCTTTGCTGTACGGAAGTACTGACATGATCACCAATTGTCTAACGTTGAAATTTCAAGAACGAATGAGGTCAATATACTCACCTACTATGAGGAATCTTTGTGCATACCTTGATCGCGGGGGTATGTCCTGATGTAGGACTCACGGGCACAACATTCTGACAGTCCAGCATGAGTGGGGGAACATCGAATTTCTTGTCAATATTACCTCAACATGATAAAATGTTCTCTGAACGCATGTTAAAAGAAAGGTGCATGGATTTAAAAGGACAAACATACTGACAATTTTTTTCTTGTGCCTTGATTATTCAGATACTTAAATATTTTATCTCAAACTAACATAGTGTTATCGGTATGATCTTCTACAGGAAAGTCACAGGATCCGAATCAGTAAGCATAAGTTTTATGTGAAAAAGGAAGCTTCTTTGTCCTAAAAATAATTTTCAGAATTCAAATTGCAAATCTTCATTTGTCTTAAACTTATTCTAAAATTTTTTGCACTACTTTTAACCAAAAAGGGCACATTTTTCGAGAAAATTTGAGATTTTTGAGCGTATTTATTTTCAAGCTTCTTAGACTTGAAGAAACCTTAAAAAATCTCCTAGGCGGCGTAATTATTGTTCCAGCGTAATTATAATTACGCTGGAATATATTTTTGTATATATATCTATTTTCAGTTTTGTGTGTAAAGTTTAAAAAAAACATTCATCATCATCATCTTCTTCTAAACCGCAAAACAACTTCTATAACTCAATCTTTTTATCATCCGAATAGTCCCTGTCGAAGATTAATATAGGTATGATTTCGGTTTTCAAATGTTGATTGTTCATTGTTGAGTTTGTAGATCATCAATACAAATCAGTTTTGGCTTATGTAGTTAGATTGATCTTGTTTCATGGGGTTTGTGGGTTTATCAAGAATTTTTGAATGCAACGTATTTATTTTGAGATGGCATAATTAATTTGAAGATAACGTATTTATGCAGAATAAAGGATGGCGGATTTAAGTCTTGAACGCGAGTTCAAGAAACCGGCGTATTTGACAAATACGCCGGTCAAGCTAGCGTAATTAAGTATCTACGCTGGCTATACTTAAATTCGCTAACCTATGTTCAGGGTAAATATATTATATCAGGCGTATATATTATTTCGCTGGTAGTTTATGCAATTTATTTTCTCAGCGTATTTGTCCGCTCTTCTCAGCGTATTCATGTAAATAGTTGTGTGTGTCCAACGTAAATGTCATTGGTGACTAGCGTATTTAGTGGCGGACTTATACTTTTGTTTTAATTTTAATTTTGGATATATTTTGTTTTTATTCCTTTTATTTTTATTTATTTCAAAATTTACTTTAACTTTATTTACTATATAATATATATATATATATATATATATGTGTGTGTGTGTGTATTTATATATTTTTTAACTATTATGCCTTGCAACTGAAATCTAACTTGACTAGTTTTCACATTTCAGAATGGCTCAACCATTAGTATGGGATGGCACAAGAAAGCACAATCAGCCCATCACTCTAGTTCCTCCTGAGCCCGATTTCGAAGATGTGATGGACTGGCTATCGCGGAGCAAAATAAGTTATGCAGTCCAGGCAAATCCAAAGATTTACTCAATCCACATAGAAGAGTTCTGGAGAACTGCAAGGGTAAAACACTGAACCAGGTCAAGCACATCCCGCCGCAGTGCGTAACAAAGAGATAAAAGTGACTGAAGAGCGGATTCGAAAGGTTCTCAGCCTTGGAGACAGCGCCAGTGACCCGTTAAAGCTAAGCAAAGAGGCAGTACTAGAAGGTTTTCACGGGATGAACTATGTTGGAGATTTTCGCAACAAGAACGAGATTAAAAAGTCGGGCCTTACAAAAGATTGGAGGTTCATTCTTCACACGTTCTACTGAGCATTTGTCACAGAAAGGGTTAAATTTAGAGTGGTCTGCGGCAATGCTAAATTTGTGCACAAATCAACCCTTCAACATTTCTGGCCTAATTTTCTATTGCATGATTGACAACGTAAACAAAGGTGCATGGGCCATGTATCCAAGATTTGTGCAGTTGCTCATTGATGATCAACATCAGGACCTACCACACGATGGAAATTGTATCAATTTCAACTCCCCAAAGGAAGACAAATCATAGAGTTGAAAACAAAAGAGTGGGTGATGTTGCATAACATGGATGTATCGAGAAGAAAGACTTCCTGTGGTTCTGACGGAGTACAATAAGTACCAGGAAAAGGCAAGGAAAGCGCAAAGACAAAGGAAAGAAAGTGGTTGAAGAATAACCCTCAAAGAAAAGAAGCAAGAAAGATTCATCGAATCCAGAATGAATCATGGGCGATAGTATTTATGCTGGATCAACGAGAGAAGAAATCGAAAGAATGCAGGCCATTCACGCGGTTGCGGAGGCAGAATAACGAGAAAGGAGAATGAAGAGAAGAGAGATGAGAGAATCTAAAACTCCTGTGGTAGTTACTTCGGAACAGGAACAGTTGGACCGATTCATGGAAGGGCTTTTATCCTATCCCCTAGAACCCTTTCCAAGCAAGACCGTTGCATCTAAGAAAAGAAAAACATGTGAGGGATCCTCCACAAATGTTCCACCCAAACCACCTGTATCGGCTCAACCTCCTCCTCAGAAAGTTCACCAAGACCGTTTCAAGAGCTGTATAATCGTTTATCCAAAGAAATTGGTCTATTTCCTGCAAAGGAGTTCTGTTTGCTGAAGAATCAAGTAAACGATACAGATTGCTCAAGAGAAACTGAAAGAACAAAGAAAGAAGAACAAAGAATTGCACTCCTACGTCTATAAGCAATCATAATTCATCAGATTTCAACAAGAGGGTCTAGAAAAACTTCATGAACTAGTGCAAGAGTTGTATGTGTCAGCAAATCGAAAACCAAAGTACACAAGCGAAGACATTTTCAACTTTGACATGTTCAGAGAAAGAGAACAGAAAAAGAAGGATGACAGAGCCGAAAAGAAAAAGAAACGACTTGAATCAGCAGTTGATGTTAGTTTTGATGAAGACAGTGATGAAGAAGAAGTAGACAAAACCGAGATGCCCGCAAAGTTTCTTGAATGGGGTTTGGAAGATGATGTGTTATATGAGACGGATGGCGGAGAAGAGTTCGAACCTCAGCATCCAGAATGGTTTAAGAAAGAAAGAGCAAAGATGGCAGATTTTTATCAGGTGATCACAGTTGAAAAGACTGAGGTCACGGATAGAATCATCAGCTGCAAATACTGCAATCTTACTGGATGGTTCATGGTAAAGCGAAGGGGTGGAGTAATTCAATACTTCCGAAATGCCAACGACATGCAAAGTTTACCAACATGGGATATCCGAGAGCTAAGCAGGCATGATCTGATAAATCCTACAAACAGCAGCATTGGCGAGATCAGGAGAGATTAATTCAAAGAGAATGCATGCGTGGATTTTCTGTCTTCAAGCCTCAACGCCCAAGAAGACGTGTGTCAAAGACCACCAAAGACCGTTCACTGGAAAAGGAAAGATAACATGGGTCATCAATCCAGCGAAAGTTGTAACAAGGGTGAAACTTCCTCCTGAACAGCCTGTGACTCTTACTAACTTCAAGAATGGTTTTATGATGGCAAGACGGGTGAAGCAGTCATCAGGTCAAACTCAAATGAAGACATTCGTATCCTGGATTCTATGGACATATTTATGTTTTGTCTTTCCGATCTAAATGTCCTGTACGGACACAAGATAAACGTTGGAGCAGGAAACGAGTAGTTGAGCGTGTGCGAGCTCGAAAGATTGAATGATGGAAATTATGCTCAGAATGGATGCCCAGAAAGAAAAGGATGATTCCAGAAAGAAGAAAGCAGCTGAGCCTGAACCATCTTCTCCGCCAAGCAAAGATCCATCATCTGACTCCGATATTCAAATCGTTCCACCACCTCCGACTTCATCCACATATGGAGTCACTATGGAGGCCCAACCAACCACAAGTGAAGCTGTTATTAACCAATCCACTGAAGCAACAACCGAACAAACACCATATCAAGCTGCGTAAAGAACGAATCGAGAATCAGCCGCAGGCCCTGAAGCTCCGGAACAAACTGAAGAATCTCAAGTACGCAACGGTCTAGGGGGGATATTGTTAGGATGTTTTGAGACAGTTGATACTTGAGTTTAATAGTTTGAGCTGGTTTTGTAATAGTTAGTTAAACTAGAAGGGCTAATAGTGTAATTTGTGAAACTTAGAACATGGCGGCGTATTTAATATCCCAACGTATTTATTAAATACGCTGGGTAGTCAGATGTGTATAAATATGAACTTCAATGAAAACCCTTGTCCAAGCTTCTTGGACAGATTTTGGTGATTGCTCTTGTGTTGTGATTATTGTTCTTGTGCTTAATCTGAATATCCATGTGCATTTAGTGATTATATCTTTTGGGATTTCATATACAACACTTGTTGTTTGATCCATACAAGAATCTTCATCTTCATTCTTTGGTTTTTCTTAACTTTTACACATTCAAACAACTAATCTATAGTTGTTTGGGTGATAACAATCAACCACCATGATCCGAATCTGTTTTGGGACTC
Source organism: Scalesia atractyloides (assembly GCA_947069175.1). Lineage (NCBI taxonomy): Eukaryota > Viridiplantae > Streptophyta > Magnoliopsida > Asterales > Asteraceae > Scalesia > Scalesia atractyloides. The sequence goes on along the minus strand of CAMTDV010000020.1, from coordinate 36,507,908 downwards.
AAAACTTAAACATTGGGGGTTAACGACCATATCCTGGATATCCTTGGCTCATTACATTAGATAATGGCCACGACCAAAGCACGGGTTCATACACCCAACAGATGCGAATGCTAAATTATTTTTACCCACTAGTTGGGGATAACTCCTTCGTGGGTTCATAAGTGGTGTGTACGTTAATCATGTCTCGGTCTCTGTACTAGGCCCCATATGTATGGACAAATATGTAAAGCTGTTAACAAGGTTACAAGGCTGACTTTCCCAAGCTATAAAAGATTTTTCGTTCCCTGTGCACTTAAATCCATTTTTGAAATGTTTTCAAAACGAGTCAGTTGGGTATATTTACTAGCGAAAGCTGACATATTTTCAAAAGACTAAGTTGCAGGTACAATACGAAATAGGCTGGAAGCTGCTTGGTAGTGATATAAGAGGATCTTCAAATCCTTAGATCTGCCCAAAGTCTGTTACACATTTTTGTATATTTTACGATCCGTCTGTGGATCTTTCATTATAAGCCGTTTGTATATTATTTCTCGTACTTTGAACATTTGGTTTGGAATAGTAATTTAAACTCCAAGACTTCCGTTTTTAATTGACTATGATGATATCAACTTACGTCACGATATTCCCCACCCAGGCCCACCGGTGTTTGGATTGGAAATACGGGGTGTGACGGGTTGGTATCAGAGCCAACATTTGAGAGAATTAAACACTAGCCTTCTTGTGTTTATTCTCAAACTTACACAATAGCACATTCCTTAGGCTTCCGAGTCTAGGCTTTGACCTAGGATTACTCATTTCGTTATTAAGTTATTATTATTGTTTTGACTTGATTTTAACAGGAAAAATACCGCCAAGAGTTCGAGGAAGAGGTAAAGGACCTATGAGGGGGTGGACCATCTAAACGTATCCCTTCACAACCCCATCACTCGAATCCATATGAGGAATCGGGAGATTCTTGGCCACTAGCAAGACATTCTAACTCGCAAGAACATTCACCCACTCATACACAAAAGTCATACCATTCTCACCACTCACACCACTCTCATCATTCTCATTCATATCATGATGAGTTTAACCCTAACCATTATTTCAACACACCTCCAGCTGATCAAAATCAGTTGGATCAACCAAACCCTATGGACGAGGACTCTGACCCGAAGACACCACCGTCAGGATCGCTTGGACACCCTATCGAAATCTCTAGTGATTTGAACTCTTATGCTGGATCACCATACCAAGGTCCAAACGAATGGGACCAATATTGGAGTCAATTCACTTTTGCTAACACTCCTTCACACCACACTCCAACACCTCCTACACACAAAGACGTTCAAATAGAACCGGTGGAGCAATCTCAGCCACCACCTGAGCCACCAAGGAGGAAACATGGAGCACGTATGTCGGTACGTGCGGGTTAACGGTCGGGTTCGCTACGACCATTGCCCAAAACCTACCCTACCATTCATGAGGACTCACAAATGGGTGGACCCTCCAATATTTCACCTGTGGTGGAACCGACACTACCACCTGTGGTTCAACCACCACCAATGGGTTTTAATAACCTTATTCACACATATCCAGATACGTCTGGATATGATCCTTTTAACCCATCTACGCCGTAAATTACCAGGCACTATCGCATGACCCTTATATGCAAGCGGTCATGCATAATGCACTTTACCCGTCTCCTTTCCAACCTGCTTATCCACCTACTGGATATCCAAATTTGGGTACTGGTATCCTGTTGTACCCCAACCACAACCTTCGCCACCTCTTGAGGCCATTAACGAGGCCTTGGAGCGGATGAAGGAAATGCAACGACAAGCGGAGAAGACGGAGAAGAAGACGAATAAGTTCTTCAAGAAGCTCTCCAAGTTGGTTAAGGGAAAGAAGGATAAGTGAAGTCTCTTCTATTATTATGTTATTTCTTTAGTCCCTGCGTGAACATTGTTATTTCTTTAGTCCCTACGTGGACAAGTTATTTCTTTTAGTCCTTGCATGGACAATTGGTTTTATTTATTATTTCTAGTATTGTAATTTCCTATTTTCATTTAATGAAATATTTTGGAATTATATATATACGTACTCATCCTCTTAAAGCGATAGTCTCGATTTTACTCGAAATTTATGATCCGCTATATAATTCCAAAAGATCATAATGGTTTTGATTAGCCAAATGGCACAGACCATATGAATTGGCCAAATTATAAATGATAGTTAAGGATGAATAGCCTTCTATCATGATAGTTAAGGAAGAATTATCCTTCTATCCAGAAGTGGTGGACTATGTTCAAGCATCCAAGTCGTTAAGGTCAATGCGACCGTGACTATTAATCGACCATTAAGATACTCCTGTGTTAACATTCAATAATGTTAATACTCTTGGTAGTGTGACTTGAGGAACCACACTAGCCGTCTAGGTAATGGACTATTCCTAAACCTTATATAGCCTATGTGATCAAATTTTATACCGGCTAATATCATCAATGCAATGATAATAACTAAACATCCATTAGTGATGCAGTGCCTACGGGCCATAATTAAACATCCATAAGCGATGTAGTGCCTACGGGCCATAATTGAACATCCATTAGTGATGTAGTGTCTACGGACCATGATAAAACATCTATTAGTGATGATTTGCCTTTGAGCAATATTATATTGCCAATTAAGACAACGACAGTTGTAACTTATGGTTCCCTGTCCAAGGTGGTGAGCTATGCTCAAGCCTCATAGTCTATATGGTCAATGAGATCACGACTAATATCATCTATGCGATGATTATCTATCTTAACATCCGAGAGATGTTAATTGATCTATTTTACTATTTTGCCTGCGGGTCAAGTTATAATTATGACAATGACAGTTGTGGTTAATATGACCCTCTACCCGAAGTTAAGTCCATAGTGACAGGTCAATGTGCCGTAATTTTATATGTCCTTAGTGACAGGCCAATGTGCTGTATTTTTTTATGTGTCCATAAGTGACATGCATATATGCCATAATAATGAGTCCATAGTGATGGGTCTTAATGACAGATTTTTACATCCTTAAGTGAAGCAATGTGCTGTATTTTAATATCCTTGGGATAAGGCCTATGAGCCATATTTTAAATGTCCTACGAGACAAGCCTATGAGCTATTTATAATTGTCATATGACAATCGCAGTTGTGACATTAAGAACCACTGTCTAAAAATATATATGGACTATGTCCAACTTGTAATTCGCCTTTGATGGTCCTTTTGAGACCTAGGCCAAACATAGATAACATTCATAGAAATGTTAAGCCTAAGAGTTGTGATTGTATGCACCCTAGCTTAAATAGGCGTAGATTTATATATCCAACTTTAAAGTCAATATGGTTATTAACACCGTGGCTAAAAGTGAAGTTTAATTTGATGTTTAGAACCAAAGCTTCAAGAATGGCTAACTCGGATGAGGCGCAAAGTAGCACCGAGATATTAACTTTAACAATGCCGAAAACATAGCCATTGATAACGATGATTTCCAAGCTCGTATTGATGCAGCTGTTGGAAAGGCCATGGAAAAATTTAAGGAGTCGAGCGCTACTCACTCCAAACCTTGTCTATTCCACCATCATCAGCTCGTAAGGAAGCTCTGTTCGCTCTTCAAGTGCGAAGAGTGAACCAAGGAAACTAGAACTTAATGAAAGGTCCCATTCTTCTAAATACGTACGTACCAATAAATACTTCGTCTCCTGTAAGCCCCGATATTTTAATGGAGAAAGGGGAGCAGTAGAAGCCTTGAGATGGCTTGATGAAATGGAGACGATAGTAGACCGTTGCGCTGATAAGGATGTGGTAAAGTATGTATCCTAATCCTTCAAGGGTGATGCCCTTATTTTGTGGAAGGCAATGGTCCAGTCAACAGGTAAAGTACACCTGTATAACTTGGGGTGGTCCAAGTTTGTTGACCTAGTCAAAGAGACATACTGTCCACCCCATGAGGTGGAGAAGATAGAGTCAGACTTTCTGAATCTTACAATGAAAAATCTAGACTGTCGGAAGTATGTTAATGACTTCAACTCCTTATCTAGATTAGTCTCTTATCTAATCACTCCTGAACCCAAACGTATTGCGCGTTTCATTAATGTGTTAGCGCCCGAGATTAAGGGTATGGTAAAGGCTGCTCAGCCTAGTACCTATAGGTCTGCTGTTGACCTATCTCTCTATCTCACCTTAGACTTGGTAAGGCAAAAGTCAGTTAAAACTGAGACTGACGGAAAAAGGAAATGGGAGGATGATAATTCCCAAAGGTTTAAAAAGAGAGGAAATTTTGGGTTCAAGAACCAGCATACATCTAATGATAGACCTCTGTGCAAGACCTGTAACCGCAGGCATTAGGGATAATGCAATGCTGACCCACAGATTAAACCCTATGGTATCTGCAAGAAAAGGGGGCATAAGACCCTAAAGTGCAAAAATCTTAAAGAAGAAGTCTGTTATGGATGTAATGAGAAGGGGCATATTAAGCCTAATTGCCCTAAGAACCCTAGAAGTAACGATGCAAAGCCTGGAGAGGCTAAGAAAGGAAATGTGCATGCCTTCCAGATGAATGCTAGAGAGGCTGTTAATGACAACAACGTCATAACAGGTACATTCCTCATCCATGACGTATATACTAGAGTTCTTTTTGATTCGGGTGCAGATAAGTCATTGGTAGATCATAAGTTTAGCAATCTATTAAACTTACCCATAAGAAATCTAGACATAAATTATGAGGTAGAACTTGCTGATGAAACTTTGGAAACAGCATCTTCCATTCTTGATGGATGTTTTCTCTCCATTAAGAATCATTCTATTCCTATCTCTCTTTTGCCAATGAAATTGGCGGGATTCGATGTAGTTTTAGGCATGGATTGGTTATCTCATAACCAAGCCCGCATTGCCTGTGATAAGAAACTCATTGAAATTAAAACCCCATCTGGTGAAATGATCACCATCCTTGGAGATTCACACTATGCATTGCCAGACAAGGTATCGTTATTTAAGGCATCCAAGTGTCTGGGGAAAGGTGGTGTCATTTACATGGCACAAGTAACTATTAACGAGCCAAAACCAAATATTGAAGACCTTTCAATCATCTTAGAATATCCTGATGTCTTTCTTGAAGAATTACTAGGTCTACCTCCAGATAGGCAAGTGGAGTTTAGGATTGACATCCTACCAGGAGCAGCACCTGTTGCTAGAGCTCCGTATCGTTTAGCACCGATAGAAATAAAGGAATTGAGAATACAATTAGACGAACTTTTAGAGAAAGGATTTATTCAGCCTAGTTTCTCACCTTGGGAAGCTCCATCCTTTTCGTTAAGAAAAAGGACAGCTCAATGCGGATGTGCATTGATTATTGTGAACTAAACAAGATAACAATCAAGAATCGTTATCCTCTGCCCAGGATCAACAACTTGTTCGACCAACTTCAAAGGGCTATTTACTCCTCTAAGATCGATTTGAGATTAGGATACCATCAACTGAAGGTTAAAAGTGAGGATGTTTCCAAGACTGCCTTCAAGACTCGTTATGACCATTATGAATTTCTAGTGGTGCATTTTGGGCTCACAAATGCACCTGCAACATTCATGGATCTCATGAATAGAGTCTGCAAACCGTATCTAGATAAGTTTGTCATTGTCTTTATAGACGACATACTTATCTACTCTCGTAATAAAGTTGATCATGAGAAACATCTTCGTTGCATCCTAGAATTGCTAAGACAAGAGAAGCTTTATGCTAAGTTTTCTAGGTGCGAATTTTGGTTTAGAGAAGTCCAGTTTCTTGGACATGTTGTAAGCGAGCGTGGTATCCAAGTGGATCTCGCTAAGATTGAAGCCATAATGAATTGGGAAGTACCCAAAACTCCATCAGAGATTCGTAGTTTCTTAGGATTGGCCAGTTATTATAGAAGGTTCATCGAGCACTTTTCAAGGATAGCCACTCCTTTAACTACCTTGACCCGTAAGAATGTCAAGTTTGACTGGGGTCCAAAACAACAAGAATCTTTTGAAATTCTAAAACACAAGTTGAGCAATGCTCCCGTGTTATCTCTACCTGAGGGTATCGAGGATTTTGTCGTTATTGTGATGCCTCACACACTGGCATGGGCTGTGTGCTAATGCAAAAAGGTAAAGTGATTGCTTATGCATTACGACAATTAAAGGTGCACGAAAGGAATTACACCAACCATGACTTGGAATTGAGTGATGTCGTATTTGCACTCAAGTTGTGGAGACATTACTTATATGGCACGAAGTGTATTATATACACTGACCATAAGAGTCTCCAACATCTGTTCAATCAAAAGGATTTGAACATGCGACAGCACCGCTGGATGGAAACACTTAATGATTATGATTGCGGAATTGGCTATCATCCCGGCAAGGTAAATGTCGTTGCTGACGCCTTAAGTCGCAAGGAAAGGGTTAAGCCTATTAGGATTAACGCCAAGAGCATTAAGCTCAGAAATAGCTTGAATGAAAAGCTATTAGATATGCAAAAGCAAGCCCTATTAGATACTAATATTCCTAATGAAGGATTAGGCTAAACTGTTAATCAGATAGTGCCTGGAAAGGATGGAATCCTTAGATTTAATGGCAGAATCTGGGTTCCAACCTTTGGAGGACTTAGAGATCTAATCCTCCAAGAAGCGCATAATACGAGATACTCAGTTCACCCAGGTGGTGACAAGATGTAGCAAGATTTGAAAAAGAAGTATTGGTGGATGGGTTTGAAGAAATCCATAGCCGCTTATGTAGCTAAGTGTCTGAGAACATCAGAAATCGTCAGGACTTCTACAACTTGAAATTCCCACTTGGAAATGGGAAATGGTAACTATGGATTTGATTACCAAGTTACCTAAGACCAAACATGGTAATGACACGATTTAGGTCATTGTGGATAGGCTGACTAAGTCAGCGCATTTCTTGCCAATTAAAGAAACTCATAATTCTGATAAATTGGCTAATTTTATGTGGACAAGATTGTGTCCCTACATGGCATGCCGATATCTATTGTATCCGATAGAGATACTAGATATACATCTCACTTTTGGAAAAGTTTCCAACAATCTTTAGGCACAAGATTAAACTTTAGTACGGCTTACCACCCACAGACGGATAGACAAAGTGAGCGTACTATACAGACTTTGGAAGACATGCTTAGAGCATGTGTGATTGATTTAGGTGGAAGTTAGGATGACCACTTACCCCTAATAGAATTCTCAAATAATAATAGTTACCATACGAGCATCAAGGCTGCTCCTTTTGAGGCCTGTATGGGAGAAAATGTCGAATGCCCGTGTGTGGGGCAGAAGTTGGGGAAGCCCAACTATCAGGACCGGAGATTGTCCTAGAGACCACAGATAAGATTGTGCAAATCCATGATCGTCTCAAAGCTGCCCGTGATAGGCAGAAGAGCTATGCTAACAAGAGGCGTAAACCTCTTAAGTTCCAAATTGAGGACAAAGTCATGCTAAAAGTATCACCTTGGAAAGGTGTAATGCGATTTGGAAAGAAGGGCAAGTTAAGCCCCAGATATATTGGACCGTTCGAGATAATTGAATGTGTCGGCGTTGTAGCTTATAAGCTTAAGCTGACAGAGGAGCTTAGTGGAATTCATAATGTATTCCACATCTGTAATCTTAAGTAATGTCTAGCTGATGAGTTACTAGCAATGTCACATCGTGATGTGAAAATTGATGAAAACCTGAGGTTCGTTGAGAAACTGATTTCGATCGAGGATCGACAGGTTAAAAAGCTCCGAAGAAAAAGCTACCTATAGTAAAGGTTAAGGGGATGCCCTTCGAGGCCTCAAGTATACATGGGAGGTTGAGTCCACTATGTGAAAAAAATACCCCCATCTTTTTGAATAAAATCTCGAGGTCGAGATTTCTTTCAAGGGATAAGGATGTAACACCTCGTAAATCATGTCCAATAATATAATGACACGTGTCATTACTTTTATATTAAGTCTAATAAAGACTAATAAGGACTAAAGGTGTCAACATGCTTAAACTGAGCCTTTAAGTGACCATTATTGTCAACATGCTTAAACTGAGCCTCTAAGTGACCATTAGTGTCAACATGCTTAAACTGAGCCTTTGAGTGACCATTAGTGTCAACATGCTTACACTGAGCCTCTGAGTGACCCTTTACGAAGTCCTAACTCTCATATGAGCCACTGGTTGGACGAGAGGGATTAATTATGTAAATATTTAAAGGTTGGACAATGGAGGGGGTTAAAAGCGTCAACATGTTAATTTATACCTCTAAGCGACCTTTTAACGAACCGAGAGCTTGACAATGCCCGGGCATACTCCCAGGTACGCCAAATATTTGCTACGGAGGGCTAACATGACAAAGTTTGAAAGTTTCCATGTGGTGCTCGCGAGCCGTGAGAGACATGGGCCTGGTCTCTCGCGGGCCGCTAGAGGACTGTATCTGCAGAAAATTTTGCTTGGCACCCACACATGTTGCCAAAAACCATTTGATTCGAAACCATGGACTTCCAAACTGCTATGCTACGTTTTAGGACACTTGTAGGCTTCCTCTAACACTTGCGAACACCTGACATCACCTCTTTCAAGCTCTCCAACTATAAATAGGTGCAATGGTTCATCATTTGAACTTTCACCTTTCTCATTAACATTATATCTCCCTCCTCTAGAGTTCCTAACTGAAAGGAGCATCCAACTTAGTTGTATTTCATCCAAGGATCACTTGTAAGTGTTCCTTTCTCTTGCATTTTTGTTACGGAAAACGCTTTGACTTTCGGTTAAGACCGTTATAGTCCAGCCATTGTTCATAACGAACATGGCTAAGTGATCGTAACAAGGAAGGTGTTAATCCCTATTAAGGGCACTTTCTAAAGATCACGTTTGCTAGACCAATTGACGGGTCAAAGTTTTATTATTAAAAAGTCAAACAAGCCAGATTTTGAAAATATTATGATCTGAGATTATATATCTTATGAAACATTTTTGACACTTAAACAAGTTGGTAATAATTATTAGAACATGTTCGACTCGTCAATTTCAGTTCTAGAGTCGGTTCTGACCCGATTCAGATTAGTTAGATACTGATCTAAGGTTTCATTATGATCGTAATAAAACCCCCTGAGGTTATGATCATAATCAGAATCTGAGTATATGCACAAGTTTCGTTATTATGCCAATTTTGACTAAAATGCCCCTTTTATATAAAATAAGGTTTTAATCGATAAGGAACTTGAAAATGATTTTCTTACTAATGTAATGTCATAACTAAGATTATTTGGGATGTCAACTCAGTTTATATACTGAGTTTACTACAAGTCCTTGCATTATGTCGACAATTAACGATAAAGCCCTTATGGCGTATAAAACAGTTTTAATCATACTTTTTATACCAAACCTTTTATCTACTGATATGTTATATTAAATAACATATCTAAAACATATAAACCTGGTCATAGCATCAGTTTTCATTAAACTTCGCACAAATCGTTATTTTTCGACATAAACGTCGTTTCGGCGCATAGTATGGTTTTAAACCATATTTGTCAACCAAGACTTGTTACCTACTGATTCTAAAACTTATTTAAAAGATTTTTACAGTAGGTACATAATATAAACTCAAAACCCCAAATAAATTATAAAACTATGTGTAAAATGACCAAAATATCCCTATGGTGCATAGTTGGTCATAAATGATAAATTAGACATATGATCAATATCTTACTGATATTATATCATAAATTAGATATTTTTCCAGAATAATTATGATCATAACATCAAAATATATTCAAGTTCCTTTTATACGATATATAATTACCAAAACGCCCTTATGAGGCGTAATCTCATTTTAAAACCTTAACGGGCATGTAAGTCGATATCCTACTGATATTACAACTTATTTAAAGTATAATGGCATATCTAACTTGTTCATGACTTATCCGGTTACCCGATATCGCTTATATGCGTACGGTTAAGTATGTGAAACTAGTTTACAAAAATTAACCGAAACGGATTTAACCTTATCATTTTAAATCTCAAAATCCAGAATGCTTATGGTTTACCCATATTATACAAGTCATACTACTTGTTGGGTTTAACCAAAATTCTATCCGGTCATCGCTTAATCTAGCATATTATACCGTTTTGATCCTTTAAGCTAGTCGGTCTAAGTGTATGACTTAAATTAAGACCGATAGCATTTTAATTGGCTAGCTTATGCCATAATCCAGACTAGAGCCTTCCAGTAAATGCTATCTACACTTATATCATTTTGAATACGGCTGAGATATTAAATCTTGCATTTTTAATCAAGACTAGCTCAGGTAAATACTCTCGACTTATTTTCCCAATACGGGCTTGGGTTACGGTAAATTATTACCGCTTGGTCGGAAATAGGATCAATCGAATTCCGGATTGTGGCTAGTAAATCCGCATATTCCGTTTTGATCAGTTTTGTTTGATAACTTAAACATTGGGGGTTAACGACCGTGTCCTGGATATCCTTGGCTCATTACATTAGATAATGGCCACAGCTAAAGCACGGGTGTAGGCATACACCCGATAGATGCGAATGCTAAATTATTTTAACCCACTAGTTGGAGATCATTCCTTCATGGGTTCATAAGTGGTGTGTAAGTTAATCATGTCTCGGTCCCTGTACTGGGCCCCATATGTATTGTCACACCCTGACCCGCAGCGAATGTGGTAGTCGGGGCATGATTGGGTTTTCATTAAAGTTCATGACATTTACTATTATAAAATTTTCATATTTATTATTTCAAATTTAAATAAAACATTCCAATTAACACATAATTCATACAAACACAATAATGTTTCAAACAAAGCTTGCAAATAACAGTTTATTTCCTCTAAGGCCCATGTCCTATATGATCCGCACTTCAAACCTGTTCACCTGTATCATGTGTAAAAATAGAGTTTCAGGTCAACATAATTTGGCGAGTGAATCTCATTTAATCATTAAGAAAAATGGTATGTTTTTTTTAATAAAATTGTGCATTAACCAAATATGAGAAACATCGTGTATTTAATCTAAATCACAAATCACATCTTCAGCTAATAATGTACATGTGAGCACGATAAGAGATGTGCTGCGAGATCAAGGCTCAATCAAACGGAGCCGGTCTAATACATTAGGCAACGTGACGCTCCACCCGTAAGTAACGGGGAACAAATGGGCCTAATGTGAGAGATTGACTGCAATGAGAATATGAACACTAAATGAAAAATAAACAAACAATATCACATGGCACGTTAGACCACATAATGGTAATAGCATGAGATTTCAAATAACAAAATAACAATAGCAACACATGATACACCCCAGAAACGTGAATAAAAAGGGGAGTTGTAAGATTCACTCACAGTGGGTGTGATTAAGTTTTTGATGAAGATTGCGCACGATTGAGTGGTTAAGATACCAAGCGACGATATGGCTAACCTAAATATTCATATAATGATTTAGCTAAAAATATCTTCTTTTGGGTTGAATTTAATATTTTTACTTATCTTATTATTTATACCTTTTTATTAGATAATTTAGATAAATTTTTATTGTGTTTATTACTATATTTTTATTCGCTTAAACTAATATTATCTGGTTATAAAAATAAAGTAGTTTTGGGGAGAGTAATTAAAAGTTTAGTTAATTAAAAAATATGTTTTTCTCCTGAATTAAATCGGTCTAAATCGTATAAAACCGGTCGGATACGCAGCGTGTAGGGATCTAACTCGTGACCTCTCGTTTGCGTGCACGCAGCCCGACCAACTGGGCTGTGTGTCTAACCCGGAGTATATTTATTTTTATTATAGTTATACATTTTCTACAACTTTTCATATTTAACTTTTATAAAAAGGTTTGGGTGTTATAGGAACAGTGTGCGTGTGACCGGTATCGAACCCGCGACCTTTGATTCGTGTGTGGACACAGCCCGACCAATTGGGCTGTTGTCTAACCTGTTGGATATACAATTTTTATTAACTTTATATACTTACTGTCACGTTTTATAATTGAGTTTTTAAAAAGGGTTTGATTTATTACAGCGAATCGGAACGTATACAGGCTCGAACCCGGGACCTTGGCCTCATATGCACACAGTCCAACCAATTGGACTGTGTGTCTAACCCGGTTTAAACACAATTTTAATTTCTTTTAAACACAAACTCGGTTCATCATCTACATTTCAAACAAACAGGTTGTTAAACCCGTTTTTGATTTCTTTGTTTTAGCATGTCGTTTGTTAACTTCTAATGACTATATATACGATTAGTAAGAATAAAAGAAAGTAAGTGATAGGATATACTGAACAGAAAGTTCCTCCGATTTTCCGGCGAAGATTCCGATGATGGTGGATTATTCCGGTGGAGAGTTTCTTGATGATAGAGATTTGTAGAGAGGTTTTGCGAGAGTGTGTGCATTTTAATTAGTCCAAAACTCCATATTTATAGATGAGGATGATTGCACAGTTTTAGCTTCGGTTTCGGTCAAACAATAATGGGCGAGATGATTTCAAAACGAAAATGAATGTGTTTGACTCAATGCTGCATCTAGATACATGATTGAGGGACGGTTTCTTTAGTTAATTGTCGAGAAACAACAATTTGAGTGATTTGCCGAATTGAACACGGCTGTTACAGGCGGCAGGATAAGGAAGGAGGCTTAAGAAGAAAGATTTAAAAGATTAACCCGCTGGGTTTATTCAGATGTTGTGCGGGTGTTGCAGTGGTGTGCTGAGTGTGTGTATACTTGTGCGACCCGGGTTCGATTCCCGCGGTCAGCACATTATTTTTAATTTTTTATTTGTACTATCCTTTTAGTATTTTAATATATATTATTTATTATTGTTTATTTTCTTTATTATTATTTGTATTCTTACTATACCAAAGTCTATTAAACGATTAACATAACTTCAAAACATAAGATTATAATATATACTTGATTACAAAAAATGGTGTGGGTTTTAGAACCCTTTTTCGACAGATGTTACAGTATCCCCTACTTTTAGATATTTCATCCCGAAATTTAAGTGGTAGTAGGTTTATCTTGAAAGAGATGAGGGTATTTTCCGCGCATTGAGTCTTCACGTTCCCAAGTGAACTCGGGTCCTCGTTTTGACTCCCAAAGCACCCTAACTATAGGAATTCGACTTCGTCTTAAACGTTTCTCACCGAAGTCCATGATTTCTACAGGTTGCTCTACAAAATGCATCGACTCGTCAATTTGAATATCTTTCTAACGGTATATGAAGATTTTCGTCGGCAAGGCACTTTTTTAATTTAGAGACATGGAACGTTGGATGGATCTTGCTGAGTTCTTCAGGTAAGTCAAGCTTGTAGGCTACAGGACCAACTCTCTCAAGTATTTTAAAAGGTCCAACATAGTGAGGTGCTAGCTTGCCTTTTTGTCCAAATCGAACAATTCCCTTCCATGGTGACACTTTCAAAGGTACTTGATCGCCAACACAAACTCAGCGGCTTTCGTCGTTTGTCAGCGTAACTCTTTTGACGACTCTGAGCTGCTAGAAGATTGTTGTAGATTTGGAGAATCTTATCGGTTGTTTCTTGGATTAATTCTGGTCCGGTGATCTGTGCTTCACCGATTTTGTGCCAACATACGGGTGATCGGCATTTACGACCATACAGTGCTTCAAAAGGAGCCATACCGATACTAGAGTGATAGCTGTTATTATATGAGAATTCGACCAAAGTAGATGAGTATCCCAATTGCCTTTGAAGTCAATAACACATGATCGTAGCATGTCTTCAAGAGTCTATATGGTGCGCTAAGATTGACCATTAGTTTGAGGATGAAAGGCGGTGCTGAGGTCTAAGGGAGTGCCTAAGCTGATTGCACGGCTTGCCATGTTCGTGAAGTAAAACGTCCATCTCTATCCGGGATGATGCTCAAAGGCACACCGTGTTGACTTACAATTCATCGATGTAAATACGAGCTAACTTCTCGTTTTTGTAGTCTTCGGGATTGGAATAAAATGAGCGGATTTGGTAAGAGGATCGACAATAACCCAAATCATGTCATGCCTACTAGAGGTGCGAGGTAACCCGGTAATAAAATCCATGTTTATGTTTTCCCACTTCAAACAGGTATTTCGGGTTGAACAAGTAAGTCTGAGGGTCTTTATGCTTAGCTTTAACTTTCGAATAGGTGAGGCACTTGGAGACAAAGACAACGATATTCTTTTTCACTCCAGGCCACCAGTAAGAGTACCGTAGATCTTGATACATCTTATCAGCACCTGGATGTATGGAGTATCGTGTTTTGTGGGCCTCATTCATGAGAAATGTGTGAAGGTTGTCACGATCGGGTACCCAAATACAGTTTAAATAATAAAGAATGCCATTAGATTTAGATTCTAACTTAGTTTCAACTCCACAAGATAATTCGTCTCGCAAATCGTATTCCGTGACAGAGGTATGCTGAGCTTCCCGAATGCGTCTTTGAAGATCAGTTACAATTTGAGAACACAACAGGTGGATGGATTTAGCATATTCTCTCCGACTAAGAGCATCTGCTACGACATTAGCTTTACCAGGATGATAACGGATTTCACAATCGTAATCATTCAGAAGTTTGACCCATCGTCGTTGCCTTATGTTTAACTCTTTCTGATTAAAGATATGTTGAAGGCTCTTATGGTTAGTGTAAATCTCACACTTTGTGCCATAGAGATAATGTCTCCATATCTTTAGAGCGAACACGACTGCTCCGAGTTCAAGGTCATGAGTGGTGTAATTCTTCTCGTGGACTTTGAGTTGCCTTGAGGCGTAGGCTATCACCTTACCCCTTCGCATTAAGACACACCCAAGCCCTTGCCCTGATGTGTCACAATAGACCACAAAGACATCACAACCGTCAGGGAGAGTGAGGATAGGTGCATCACAAAGTCTTTGTTTCAAGGTTTGGAAAGCCCCCTCTTGTTTGCGCCCCCAATCGAAGGGCTTGCCCTTATGAGCCAAGCCTGTGAGCGGTAAGGTAATACGGGAGAAATTGGCGATAAAACGTCGATAATAACCCGCTAAGCCAAGGAATGATCTGACTTCAGTAGGAGTGCGTGGAGCCTGCCATTCTTGCACTGCTTTAATCTTTGCAGGGTCGACATGAATTCCTTTGTCGTTGACGACATGACCAAGGAATTTGTCACACCCCGACCCGCAGCGGAAAAGGTGATCGGGGCATGATTGGGTTATCATCAAAGCTCATGACATTATTATAACGTTTCATATTCATTAATACAATTTAATGGGAAATATACAATCATAATTACATCATGTCCTAAACATCATTCTAGGCTTCATTGTTTTCTTCTAAGGCATTTCCTATGTTTTCCTTGCTTCATCCTGTTCACCTGTATCATGTGTAAAAATGGTTTTGGATCAAAAAAAGTTGGCGAGTGAATCCTATGAAAAACATTTGAACAAGTTTATTGAAATGATTATAAAATAAAGTGCACAACCACACATGAGTAAAAATAGATGTAAACTTATTCACCAATCATTTAATATTTAAATGATGCACACACGAACAATAATGGATTTGTTTTGAGGCACGCGTTGCTCAACTCGTCTCCCATGAGGAACAGATGGGCCTAATGAATGAATTGCATATAACTTGACATTATGAAATACATAACTATAAACAATATATACATTCTAAGTTTAGATCACAATATGGTATGGCACAAGTTTAAATAAAGGAGTTAATTTTTGGACACATGACACACCCCAAAACGTGTAATTAAAAAGGGGAGTTGTAAGATTCACTCACATTGGGTGCGTTCGGTTGATGATGTTGAATGCACGTGAAGTTGGTTTTAACCACGAGTGAAACTAACCTAGATAATAGCATAATGGTTCGGTAAGTAAGCGGATTTTATTAATCCATTTTAGTAGGATTGTTGGATGTATTTTTGTGAGTTTAAGGCTATTTTCTAACCTAAAAATGTTATTTTTAAGTATTTTTAATGTAAATAAATAAATAAAAGAAATAAAAAAAATGTTGATTTGTGACTGTTGACTTTGTTGACCGTTGACTTGTTGACCTGTTGACCGGTTTTATTGTGTAATTGTATGCGCTGGGTGAGGCTCGAACCCGAGACCTCCCGTACGCGTGCACGCAGCTCTACCAACTGAGCTACGTGTCTAACCCAAATATTTCTATTTTTAATTATATTTATATACTAACTGAATTAATCCGAAAATCATTTGTTTTAAAAACGATTTTAAATGTCTCGCTCGGTGCTCTCCACAGGTCTCGAACCCAGGACCTGTGGTTTAGGTTAACACACAGTCCACCGCTGGACTGTGTGTCTAACTTGTTAAATAATCTGATTTTTATTATACTTATATACAAACTAAATAATTTTCATTTCTGTCTTATATAAAAAGTTTGATAATTATCAGGACCGGTGCGGTAGTCCGGACTCGAACTCGTGACGTGTGATTTAAACGTTCACACAGTCCACCACTGGACTGTGTGTTTATCTTGGTTATTATTCCGGTTTTTATTAAACTTAACATCTATTGCAGTGAATCCGGTTCGGTTAAAAAAAAGAACATTTTTATTAAGGCGAGTGTGCGTGGGACAAGAATCGAACTCGGAACGTATGCGTGTTTATTTGCACACAGTCCACCGCTGGACTGTGTGTCTAACCCGAGATATATCTTGATTTTAATTAAACATATACAATACTGAAACTTCGACTTCTTCGTTAGACTTAACCAGAAACGGTGTCCGGCTGGTTCGACGATTTAATCAAGTTTCTTTAGGGTGTTGTGATTAATTACATGTAAGATTAGTAAAAGAATGAGAGATTAAGTGTAAGATATACCGAACAGTGGCTCCTCTGTTTCACCGGCGAAACTCCGATGACAGCAGATGATTCCGGCGATGTGTGTCTTGCGATAGAGGGTCTTCAACGAGCTTGAGATGAATGTGGGTGGCTTCGGTATGAGCTCTGGGGGTTCAGTAAGGCACAGAGGTGAAAGGTTCGATTTTCCGCGCGAGTTGTAGAAGTTTTCCGGCGAGTGGAATTACGTCGGGAAAAAGTGTGATTGTGAGCGAAAAAGCTAACAGAGGTTAGAGGGGGTATTTATAGGGCAGAACATCGACGTATTTAGTCCGTTTTCCGTCTTGATTCGTTGGTCAATAAGTTTTCCGGCGGTTATGACTTGCGTCGCGGGTTCAGGCGTCGGTTATAACCGATGTAGTAGTTAAGGCTTCGGTTAAAACTGAAGAAACCGTCCAATCTCGGCGAAATCGTCGGGATTTCCGACGACTGCGATTAGGCGCGTCAGTTTTGAATTCGAGACTTATGTTATGTATTAATTGTTTCCAATAATGAACAAGAAACACAAGTGGCGGAGTGGTTGGATGGTTGGAAGTTAAGGTGTTTGTTGATTCTGGCTGACCCGGGTTCGAAACCCGGCAGCATTGATTTATTTTTATTTCATTATTTTTAATACTTTTTCAAATATAAATTATATATTCCAATATACTTATTAATTATGTATCGTTTAAAAATAATTTGGGCACTAAATACGCAACGAAATTTTTAACTGATTGTTCGGTTAATAAACGGAGCGGGTTTGGCAAATCCGGTTTTTGACCGATGTTACAGTATCCCCTGCTTTTTTAGAAATTTCGCCCCGAAATTTAAGTAGTGACATATTTGTCTAAAAAGGATGGTGTTTAGTTTGACAGTTACATGCTTAGAAAAAGAGTAAGAGATTAAGTTTTTGTTTGAGGCGGTAACGTCCCTTGTAAGGGTTGAGTACCCTGTTACAGGAATCACTTTTTGTTGCCTACGGTAAAAATATTGATAAGCAGAGTTGATTCACTAAGTATGATTTCTTGCGTAAGAGTTTTGATATGTTTGGAATGATAGGGTTATATCCTAAAACAAAATTTCTAATACTACAACCTACATGGAACTTCTCATAACCGTCTAACAATGCCTCTGATCCTTTGACACGAATACTTATATATAGGAAGCACCAGCGGCGTATCCACCATATTCTTGTCAAATTTTCGTTGGTTTTATCAATAAGTTATGATTGGTTCTATGATGTGACTCTAAACATAAATAAACGCCACAACCAATGTACCAAGAAATTACTAAATCCTACATAGAACTTCTCATAACCGCCTGACAATGCCTCTGATCCTTTGACAAGAATACTTATATATAGGAAGTACCAGCGGCGTACCCACCATATTCTTGTCAAATTTTCATTGGTTTTATCAGTAAGTTATGATTGGTTCTATGATGTAACTCTAGAACATAAATAAACACAACAACCAATATTTGAGTCCAAATTCTGATAGCATACATGTTTGAATGGTGATAGTTCCTCTCTCGTTTGTTATGATGGAGAGGTTAGTTTATGTAGAAATAGAACACAATCCAATTTCTTTAAATGGCGAGATGATATGAATGTTAAATCAGTGAATGTAACACAAATTTCAACCAAGACAATACTAAATCCTACATGGAACTTCTCATAACCGCCTGATAATGCCTCTGATCCTTTGGCAAGAATACTTATATATAGGAAGTACCAGCGGCGTATCCACCATATTCTCGTCAAATTTTCATTGGTTTTATCAGTAAATTATGATTAGTCCTATGTGACTCTAAAACATAAACAAACACAACAACCAAAGCTTGAGTCCAAATTCTGATAGTATACATGTTTGAATGATGACAGTACCTCTCTCGTTTGTTATGATGGAGAGGTTAGTCTATGTAGAAAATGGAACACAATCCAATTTCTTTAAATAATGAGATGATATGAATGCTAAATCAGTGAGTATAATACAAACTTCAACCAAAACAATACTAAATCCTACATGGAACTTCTCATAACCGCCTGATAATGCCTCTGATCCTTTGGGAAGAATACTTATATATAGGAAGTACCAGCGGCGTATCCACCATATTCTTGTCAAATTTTCATTGACTTTATCCGCAAGTTATGATTAGTTCTATGTGACTCTACAACAAACAACAACAACCAAAACTTGAGTCTTAATTCTTATAGTATCCATGTTTGAATGATGACAATACCTCTCTCGTTTGTTGTGATGGAGAGGTTAGTCATTGTAGAAGTGAGACATAGCTCAACTTCTTTAAATGATGAAATTGAAATACGCTGAAATGTATGATGAACAAACTTTGACCAAAACATACTAAATCCTACATGGAACCTCTCATAACCGCCTGATAATGCCTCTGATCCTTTGACAAGAATACTTATATATAGGAAGTACCAGCGGCGTATCCACCATATTCTTGTCAAATTTTCATTGACTTTATCCGCGAGTTATGATTAGTTCTATGTGACTCTATAAAAACACAACAACCAAAACTTGAGTCTTAATTCTGATATATCCATGTTTGAATGATGACAATACCTCTCTCGTTTGTTGTGATGGAGAGGTTAGTCATTGTGGAAGTGAGACATAGCTCAACTTCTTTAAATGATGAAGTTGAAATACGCTGAAATGTATGATGAACAAACTTTGACCAAAACATACTAAATCCTACATGGAACCTCTCATAACCGCCTGATAATGCCTCCGATCCTTTGACAAGAATACTTATATATAGGAAGTACCAGCGGCGTATCCACCATATTCTTGTCAAATTTTCATTGGCTTTATCCTTAAGTTATGATTGGTTCTATGTGATTCTAAAACATAAACAAACACAATCAACCAAAGCTTGAGATAACATAAAGAAAAACATAAAACTAAACGATTGGAGTTGAATCTTGATTTTCGGTGAAGGGGACTAGTTGGTGGTTTCGTTTGGGCCGTCATTATCTTCAACAGGATTGGCGTTGATGTTGAAAACTCTTCCTCTTGCTGGTGGCCTAGCGATTTGGTTTCCTTGATTTACTTGGTTAACTGGGTTTGATTGAGCTTGAGCGTTTATGATGTTAACCAATCGAGGGACGTGTTTCTAAAGTGGGTAGGGTCGCCACAATTGAAACAAGCTCGAACATAAGGTAACATGGGGTATTGAGGTTGTTGATATGTTTGGATCATATTTTGAGTAGGGGGTGTGGTTTGGTTTTAGGGGTGCGGCAAACCTTGCTCAAATGACCATAGCGTCCACAATTCGCACATAGTCGATAAGTAAGGTAGATGGATGGTGATAAAAACAGGTGTTACATCGAGGGTGAGGTCCAAGGTATGGTTTCTTATTTGGGTAAGTTGAGTTGGGTGCTATTTCGTGATTGGGATAGCTTGGATTGGTATGGCTTGTGAAATTGGTTGATTACGTTGGGTAGTAGCGAAAAGTTGCCCGTCTCTTTTTCTCTTAGAAATGGGTTGAGAAGGGGATTCGGTTTGGGTGGAGTTTGAAGTTTCAGTTGATGCTTTATCCTTCTTCTTCTCCTCCTTGAAGTCTTTATTCCGGATGCGGTTCTCGGTGAGCTCTGTAGCTAACTCCATTGCTGCTTCCAAAGTTGCAGGCGTGGTACTTATTACAGAGTCCTAATCTTTGACGGAAGACCTCGAATTAGTGCTCGATCAAACGGTAGAGGGGAGTGAACAAGTTGGGAACGATTTGATTTAACTCGAGGAATCTTTTGTTGTATGTGGTGTGGTCTCCTTCCTTTTGCTTCAACGAATAAAACTCATCTTCTAATTTCTTGATTTCGCTCCTTGGGCAAAACCGTCTTGTCATGATTTCCTTCAACTCTTCCCAAGTCAAAGTCATAGCGTCTTCAACACCTCGTTTGGCCTTCTCTGTATTCCACCAAGTAAGTGCTATTTCCATATAAACGACCAGTAGCATATCGCACTTTGCGATCATCGGGGCAATCGCAATTTAGAAAAGTGTTCTCCATTTCTTCAAACCAATGGAGGAGGCGGTGACACCTTCAGTCCCTTCGTATTTTGGAGGGTCGCATGATTTGAAATGCTTGTAGGTGCATTTAGTGGTATTTGGGGGAGGGTTGATAACATTTTGATCTCTTGGTTGACAGGATTAGCGGTAAGGGCTTGTTGGACTTGAATTACAATGTTGGGTATTACGGCAGCCATTTGTTGAGCGATTAGGGCAGCCATGCGCTCGCGGGCTTTTCCTGCTCTCATCTTCCTACGGGCGAGGCTAGAAGACATCTACAAGGAATACGTATCATGAGTATGAGTAGGATGTTTTTGGGATCATGGGTCGTATTTAGGAATGAACATTCATAAAATAAATATAGAAAAATAAATCTACTACATCCATAGGATGTCTTGGGCTTTGCTCGTAATTGGGCCTTGCATGCCGCCATACTTCACCTTCGTAATCATGTGGGCCCCCATGAATACCGGGTTTTTCATATGGTTCGCATGTGTTAGCCTGGTTACGTACACTAAAACCCGGAGAAAATCGAGAAATATGTAACGTATGATATTCGGAATGTATCCAGGTATGGACACGGTGACACCTCAAAGTGGGGTTAGTTCGAACGACGTTTGGTGTGGCATGCTTTGGCCTAATAGGTCCTTCGTACTCTCATCGTTAGTCCCCAGGTAGGCAAACTGGTCAGTTATATTGGATTTATACGAATGCCAACCTAGACAGGACGTTCCGACTACCGGTACTTGTACCCTTACAGTTACTACATGCCCGTCGTAGAACTTACTTTGATGAGATTTGATAATTGCGACAAAATCTTTGAATAACAAAAGTATGAAGATGATTTGAATATATGAACATTGAAATATGTATGATGAATGTGTATGTAAGTATGTATGTTTGACTGTAAGTATAAACAAATATGAAACAAATAAACATCATAAGTTTGTATGTAACCACCTAAACAATTAAAATTTAGGCAACTATAGTATAGGCCCTAAGGGTCTAATAACCTATCCTATATCCCTATAGTCATGGCTCTGATACCAATCTGTCACACCCCGACCCGCAGCAGAAAAGGTGATCGGGGCATGATTGGGTTATCATCAAAGCTCATGACATTTATTATAACGTTTCATATTCATTAATACAATTTAATGGAAATATACAATCATAATTACATCATGTCCTAAACATCATTCTAGGCTTCATTGTTTTCTTCTAAGGCATTTCCTATGTTTTCCTTGCTTCATCCTGTTCACCTGTATCATGTGTAAATATGATTTTGGATCAACAAAAAGTTGGCGAGTGAATCCTATGAAAAACATTTGAACAAGTTTATTGAAATGATTATAAAATAAAGTGCACAACCACACATGAGTAAAAACAGATGTAAACTTATTCACCAATCATTTAATATTAAATGATGCACACACGAACAATAATGGATTTGTTTTGAGGCACGCATTGCTCAACTCGTCTCCCACGAGGAACTGATGGGCCTAATGAATGAATTGCATATAACTTGACATTATGAAACACATAACTATAAACAATATATACATTCTAAGTTTAGATCACAATATGGTATGGCACAAGTTTAAATAAACGAGTTAATTTTTGCGACACATGACACACACCAAAACGTGTAATTAAAAAGGGGAGTTGTAAGATTCACTCACATTGGGTGCGTTCGGTTGATGATGTTGAATGCACGCGAAGTTGGTTTTAACACACGAGTGAAACTAACCTAGATAATAGCATAATGGTTCGGTAAGTAAGCGGATTTTATTAATCCATTTTAGTAGGATTGTTGGATGTATTTTTGTGAGTTTAAGGCTATTTTCTAACCTTAAAAATGTTATTTTTAAGTATTTTTAATGTAAATAAATAAATAAAAGAAATAAAAAAAAATGTTGATTTTTGACTGTTGACTTTGTTGACCGTTGACTTGTTGACCTGTTGACTGGTTTTATTGTGTAATTGTATGCGCTGGGTGAGGCTCGAACCCGAGACCTCCCGTACGCGTGCACGCAGCTCTACCAACTGAGCTACGTGTCTAACCCGAAATATTTCTTTTTTTAATTATATTTATATACTAACTGAATTAATCCGAAAATCATTTGTTTTAAAAACGATTTTAAATGTCTCGCTCGGTGCTCTCCACAGTCTCGAACCCAGGACCTGTGGTTTAGGTTAACACACAGTCCACCGCTGGACTGTGTGTCTAACTTGTTAAATAATCTGATTTTTATTATACTTATATACAAACTAAATAATTTCATTTCTGTCTTATATAAAAAGTTTGATAATTATCAGGACCGGTGCGGTAGTCCGGACTCGAACTCGTGACGTGTGATTTAAACGTTCACACAGTCCACCACTGGACTGTGTGTTTATCTTGGTTATTATTCCGGTTTTTATTAAACTTAACATCTATTGCAGTGAATCCGGTTCGGTTAAAAAAAGAACATTTTTATTAAGGCGAGTGTGCGTGGGACAAGAATCGAACTCGGAACGTATGCGTGTTTATTTGCACACAGTCCACCGCTGGCTGTGTGTCTAACCCGAGATATATCTTGATTTTAATTAAACATATACAATACTGAAACTTCGTCTTCTTCGTTAGACTTAACCAGAAACGGTGTCCGGCTGGTTCGACGATTTAATCAAGTTTCTTTAGGGTGTTGTGATTAATTACATGTTAGATTAGTAAAAGAATGAGAGATTAAGTGTAAGATATACCGAACAGTGGCTCCTCTGTTTCACCGGCGAAACTCCGATGACAGTAGATGATTCCGGCAACGTGTGTCTTGCGGCAGAGGGTCTTCAACGAGCTTGAGATGAATGTGGGTGGCTTCGGTATGAGCTCTGGGGGTTCAGTAAGGCACAGAGGTGAAAGGTTCAGTTTTCCGGCGAGTTGTAGAAGTTTTCCGGCGAGTGGAATTACGTCGGGAAAAAGTGTGATTGTGAGCGAAAAAGCTAACAGAGGTTAGAGGGGGTATTTATAGGGCAGAACATCGACGTATTTAGTCCGTTTTCTGTCTTGATTCGTCGGTCAATAAGTTTTCCGGCGGTTATGACTTGCGTCGCGGGTTCAGACGTCGGTTATAACCAATGTAGTAGTTAAGGTTTCGGTTAAAACTGAAGAAACCGTCCAATCTCGGCGAAATCGTCGGGATTTCCGACGACTGCAATTAGGCGCGTCGGTTTTGAATTCGAGACTTATGTTATGTATTAATTGTTTCCAATAATGAACAAGAAACACAAGTGGCGGAGTGGTTGGATGGTTGGAAGTTAAGGTGTTTGTTGATTCTGGCTGACCCGGGTTCGAAACCCGGCAGCATTGATTTATTTTTATTTCATTATTTTTAATACTTTTTCAAATATAAATTATATATTCCAATATACTTATTAATTATGTATCGTTTAAAAATAATTTGGGCATTAAATACGCAACGAAATTTTTAACTGATTGTTCGGTTAATAAACGGAGCGGGTTTGGTAAATCCGTTTTTTGACGGATGTTACAGGATTGAACTTCCTTTAACCAGAATTCACACTTTGAAAACTTAGCATAAGCTTTTCAGTATTCAAAAGTGTTAGGATAAGTCGAAGATGTCGTTCATGATCTAACTTGGTCTTGGAATAAATGAGAATATCATCTATAAATACAATGACGAAACGATCGAGGTAGGGTTGGCACACCCTATTCATTAGATCAATAAAAACGACGGGAGCATTAGTCAACCCAAAGGGCATGACCATGAATTCGTAGTGACCATAGCGAGTTCGAAAGGTAGTCTTTGGAATGTCTTCTTCACGTACTCTAAGTTGATGATAGCCAGAACGAAGATCAATTTTTGAAAAACAGGTGGCACCCTTAAGTTGGTCTAGAAGGTCATTAATGCGAGGTAGAGGGTAACGGTTCTTGATGGTCAGCTTGTTGAGCTCTCGATAGTCGATACACATTCGGAAAGTTCCATCTTTTTTCTTGACGAAAAGAACCGGCGCACCCCAAGGTGATGAGCTAGGGCGTATGAACCCTTTGTCAGTCAGCTCTTGCAGCTGACTAGGTAACTCTTGCATTTCGGATAGGGCTAACCGATATGGAGATTTTGCAACTAGAGTGGCACCAGGTACAAGATCGATTCGAAATTCGACTTCTCGCATAGGAAGAAGTCCTGAGACGTTGTCTGGAAAGACTAATCTCTAACAATCAGAATATCTTCGAGTTTCTTCTTCTTGTCTTCTTTCTTGATGATGGGGGCTAAGAATGCTATGTAATCCTTGCGAAGATACTTTCGGGCTTGAAG
This sequence comes from Scalesia atractyloides, assembly GCA_947069175.1. Classification (NCBI taxonomy): domain Eukaryota; kingdom Viridiplantae; phylum Streptophyta; class Magnoliopsida; order Asterales; family Asteraceae; genus Scalesia; species Scalesia atractyloides. The sequence goes on along the minus strand of CAMTDV010000020.1, from coordinate 36,482,694 downwards.
ACACGACATCAACTTAAGTCCTTTGGATGGGGTTTCACAAAAATACGAAGGGTTTGACCATCGGCGAGTGGAATTCAAATGTATTTCTGATAACATACAACTTCGGCATGATGCTGACTGAGCCAGTCCATACTAATGATGACGTCGAAGCTTCCCAATTTCATGGGAATGAGATTGATTGGAAAATCATGATCATTAAGAGTAAGAGTGCAGTCGCGAATGATAGAATCCATGTAATAGGTTCACCATCTGCTACTCCACTATGAATGATTCGGCTAGACAAACACGAGGTAAATCAAGAATAGATTCGGACTCTAGGGACACAAAACTCTTATCCGCATCCGTGTCAAATTGAATAGATGCATAGCTATCATTAATGAGAAACATACCGTTGACCACGTTGTTATCCACTCTTGCCTAATTAGCGTTGATGTTAAAAGCTCTACCTCTTGGTAGTGGATTGGCTTGATTGGATTGGTTCACAGGATTAGCTTGGGCCTGTGCGTTGATGATGTTCACTAATCGCGGGCAGGTGTTGCGGAAATGTGTTGGATCACCGCAATTAAAGCAAGCCCTGACGTGTGGCATCATGGGGTAGTTAGGTTGGTAGAAGGGTTGGGCTATGGGCTGAGCAGGTGTTAACAGTAGTGGTTGTTGGTAAGGCACTTGGCCCACCATTTGGTTGTTGCGGGCTTGTCTTTGAAGTGAACGACATGTTTTGATTGTATGGCCTAGTCAGCCACACCCTGTGCAGTAGGGACATAGGTTCTTAAGAGGGTGATGATATTGGCATCGATTGCACTTCGGGTGTGGTCCTGTGTATTGCTTCTAGAATGGAGCGGTAGGGGGAGCAACTTGAGTGATTGGAGCGGCTGCAATGGATTGGTTGTATGGAGTTGGCTGATTGGTTTGGGTGACAGCAAAATTCTTCCCATTTCGCTTTCTCTTGCCAGTGAATCGGGAAGAGGATCCGGCTTGAGTTGGGTTGGGGTTTCAGTCGGTGTTTTATCCTTCTTCTTCTTCTCATCTTTGAAATCCCCATTCCTGATGTGGTTCTCGGTGAGCTCAGTAGCTAGCTTCATTGCTGCTTCCAGGGTTACAGGCACGTTGCTCATCACAGAATCCTGAATCTTCAAAGGAAGACCCCGAATGTGATGCTCGATCAAGCGGTAGAGAGGAGTGAACAAATTTGGAACCATTTGGTTCAACTCGAGAAACCTCTTGTTGTATGTACATGATCCCCCTCTTTTTGCTTCAGGAAATAGAACTCATCTTCCAACTTCTTAATTTCGCTTCTTGGGCATAAACGTCTTGTCATGAGTTCCCTAAGTTGTTCCCAAGTTAGGGCTACTACGGCTTCGACGCCTCTTCTTCCGTTTTCGGCATTCCACCAAGTGAGTGCTACCCCATATAAACGACCAGTAGCATAACGAACCTTACAGTCGTTGGGGCAGTCACAATTGAGAAAAGTACTCTCCATTTCTTCAAACCACCAAAGGAGAGCAATGACCCCTTCAGTTCCATGGTATTTTGGAGGGTCACATGAGTTGAAGTGCTTGTAAGTGCACTTGGTGGTGTTTACGGGAGGGTTAGCAGCATTTTGTTCTCCTTGGTTGAATGGGTTGATAGGGTTAGCGGCGAGAGCTTGTTGAACTTGAATTACGATATCGGGAATCACGACGGCCATTTGTTGGGCTATTTGAGCAGATATGCGCTCGCCGGATTTTCCTGATCTCCTACCTCCACGAGAGTGCCTAGAAGACATCTACAGGAAATACGTAATGAGATTATGAGTTTGGCGTATAGGTGTCATGTGTGTCGCATAGGGTTTAGAAATAAAAATAAACATCCACAACTAAATGAGAAAATAAAATCCATTATATCTATAGGAAGTCTTGGGCTTTGCTCATATTTGGGTCCTCATATGTCCACCATACTTGGCCTAGGTAGTCATGTGGGCCCCCATGACTACTGGGTTTGTAGGGTTCACATTGGTTTTGGCCTATTAACACTCAGACCACCCGAATGAAAATCGTAAAACATGTTTGCGAGATGTAAGGTCGGAAGGTGTCCTGGTGTAGACACAGTGACAACTCAAAGTGGAGTTAGTTCACACGACGTTTGGTGTCGCATGCTTTGGCCTAATAGGTCCTTTGTACTCTCATCGTTAGACCCTAAGTAGGCAAACTGATCCTTTACTTCGGATTTATACGAATGCCAATTCTAGACAGGACGTTCCGACTATCGGTACTTGTACCCTTCCAGTTACTACATGCTCGTCGTATGACTCACTTTGATGAGATTTAAAAAAAAATGAAAGCATCACCGATTTTTTAAAAGAAAAACAAGAAAATGTTTAAGTATGTGAGAATCGAGACGTGCATTATGACGGTAATATATGCGTATATATATATAAGCATGTTATATTGACAAAATTTATAGCACGTTGAATGTCACACAAAATCAAATAGCAATTAAAGTGCTTGCATGTAATTGTCGTGTGAGAGAAGTGTAAAACAAGTAAATGTCATAAATTTGCATGTAACCAACTTAACACGTAAGCAATTAAATTCTAATTGACTATACTACAGACTCTAAGGGTCTAATAACCTATCATATATCCCTATAGTCAAAAGCTCTGATACCAATTTGTCACACCCTGACCCACAGCGGATATGGTAGTCGGGACATGATTGAGTTCTCATCAAAGCTCATGACATTATTATTTTAAAATTTTCATATTTATTATTTAAAATTTAAATAAAACATTCAAATTAACACATAATTCATACTAACACAATAATTTTCCAAAAAAAGCTTGCAAATAACAGTTTATTTCCTCTAAGGCCCATGTCCTATATGATCCGCATTTCAAACATGTTCACCTGTATCATGTGTAAAAGTAGAGTTCTGGGTCAACATAAGTTGGCGAGTGAATCTCATTTAATCATTAAGAAAAATGATATGTTTATTATTTTAATAAAATTGTGCATTAACCAAATATGATAAACATCGTGTATTTAATCTAAATCACAAACCACATCTTCAGCTAATAATGTACATGTGAGCACGATAACAATGTGCTGCGAGATCAAGGCTCAATCAAACGGAGCCGATCTAGTATATTAGGCAACGTGACGCTCCACCCGTAAGTAACGGGGAACAAATGGGCCTAATGTGAGAGATTGACTGCAATGAGAATATGAACACTAAATGAAAAATAAACAAACAATATCACATAGTACGTTAGATCACATAATGGTAATAGCACGAGATTTGAAATAGCGAAATAATAATAGCAACACATGATACACCCCGAAACGTGAATAAAAGGGGGAATTGTAAGATTCACTCACAGTGGGTGTGATTAAGTTTTTGATGAAGATTGCGCACGATTGAGTGGTTAAGATACCAAGCGACGATATGGCTAACCTAAATATTCACATAATGATTTAGCTAAAAATATATTCTTTTGGGTTGAATTTAATATTTTTACTTATCTTATTATTTATACCTTTTTATTAGACAATTTAGATAAATTTTTATTGTGTTTATTACTATATTTTGATTCGCTTAAACTAATATTATCTGGTTATAAATAATGTAGTTTTGGGGAGAGTAATTAAAAGTTTAGTTAATTAAAAAAATATGTTTTTTCCTGAATTAAATTGGTCTAATTAGTATAAAACCGGTCGGATACGCAGTGTGTAGGGATAACTCGTGACCTCTCGTTTGCGTGCACGCAGCCTGACCAACTGGCTGCGTGTCTAACCCGTAATATTATATTTATTGTTCTCATAGTATATGGATTGCTGATCCTTCACTCGTAGCATAATATTTTTTTATCACTTTAATATTGTAGTTATTCAAATATGTTATTTTAAATCATTACTTGAAATATCGATCGTCAACATTTTTTAATTTATTGTTACACGTTTTGTACGAGTCATGTTGTCTTTTTAATTGTAGTGTTATATTGTTTTCATCACTCTTATATATTAGGATCTTGGTCTTTTACTTGTATGGATTAACTAATATTGTTTTGAATATATCCTAATGCTTGAAACCTACATGAAAGTTATTTATACTTTTAACCTAGAAAGAGTGGAATAATATTTTAATTTGGAATACAAATAGTTGAAATCGAAGAAAGCCTCCAGATGATTTAACCTTCGACTGTTAATGGTCCTTAAAACCTTCATGAATACTAATATATCCTTGTAAACATTTTTAACAATGCATGTTCAAATCTCTCTCGCCAATCCTTAGTGATTATTTTTATGTTTACTATCGTTTTCTAGTGAGTTCACAACCAAACCAAACGCCTGCCAACAGTAAACTTTAAAAGTATCACCGTGTAACCACTAAATATTGACATCCCGAGAAGATCCCGGCGAAAAGTATCAAGAACAGTGAATTGTGAATCACAAATTACGGGTTCAAAATCCAATCCTATTAACATTTTAAGAATCGAATACATCAAATTCATTTGTTCGAAATCATAACCACAACCTTTCAAAGTCCCTGTTTCGAACCACTAGATCATTCGCAAGATAAATAAAATTAAACCCAAAATTTACAACTTTCCATTTCGAAACAAGAACAACACTTTTTTTCATTTCAGAAACCAAACAAGTATTAAAAAACTAAGATCAATGGATCAAACTTTGAAGATAAATAAACCAAATTGAGTTTTTTCTTTAAATAAGTATTCGATTCTAGAAAGAATATTACTTCATAAACATATCTAATAAACAAAATAAGGATTAAAATAAAATTTTAGAACGAAATAGATAGAAATTGTTTAAAGAATCAGGGACAAATTACGGCAAAATTGATTTGGGATATTGACTTTATAGAAGTCAACATTTTGTATTAAGAAACACGTTATTTTGATCACTAATATGCACCAAATGCAACATATAAATTTGTAACACCCTGTAAAATCGTGTCCAATAGTATAGTGACACGTGTTGTATTTTAAATATAGTCTGTTAAAGACCAATAAGGACTAAAGGCGTCAACATGCTCAAACTGAGCATCTGAGTGACAGTCCGATGTCAACATGCATAAATCATTAGCCTCTGAGTGACTGATATGTCAACATGCTTGAAATTTGGCCTCTGAGTGACTGATATGTCAACATGCCCAGCCTCTGAGTGACATCGGAATCAACATGCTTATAATAAGCCTCTAAGTGATCCTTTGTGAAGTCCTAACTCTCATAACGTACCATTTGTTGGACGAGGGGGTTCAATTTTGTAAATATATGAAAGTTGGATAATGGAGGGATTAAAAGCGTCAACATGTTAATTTATACATCTGAGTGACCTTTTAACGAACCGAGAGCTCGACAATGTCCGGGCATAATCCCGGGTATGCCAAGTATTGGCTACGGAGGGCTAAAAGTGCCGAAAAGGTGTTTAAAAAGGTTTTTATAAGCTTTTATAAGTTAAGGGGCTAAAGTGTCAAACTTTGAAAGTGGCCTTGAGGCGGTCGCGGGCCGCGAGAGACCAGGCCTGGGTCTCTCGCGGGGCACGAGAACAGGTCTGCTGCAGAAAGTTTTGTTTGGAGACCAAGAAAACTCCAAAACCATTAATTCGAACCCATGGCTTCTCTAGACTGCTATGCCACATTTTGGGACACTTGTAAGCTTCTTCTTACACCCCTAAACACCTGGCTTCACCTCCTTTGAGTCTCCAACTATAAATAGGTGATCAAGTTCACCATTTGAACTTGCACCTTTCTAAATCATAACTCTTCTCCCTCCTCTGGAAGTTCCAAGCTGAAAGGAGCATCCAACTTAGTTCTCTTGTATTGTAGGAACCTCTTGTAAGTGTTCCTTGCTCTTGCAATTTTCGTTTATAGGCTTTTATAGCCAAAAGTCAAGCGTTTTTTCGGAAAACGCTTTGACTTTCGGTTAAGACCGTTAAGGTCCAGCCATTGTTCGAAATGAACATTGCTAAGTGATCGTAATAAGGTTGGTGTAGTCCCTATAAAGGGCACCTCCTGAAGATCACGTTTGCTAAACCAACTGACGGGTCAAAGTTATGATATTAAAATGTCAAACAGGCCATTTTTCGGAAAAATCATAAAATGATCTTATATATGTTATGAAACCTGTTTTGACACTTAAACAAGTTGGTAATAATTATTAGCACATGTAAGAACATGTTCGGCTCGTCAATTTCAGTTCTAGGGTCGGTTCGCAACCGAAAGTCGCGAAGTTTGACTTCTGCTTTGACTTTCGAGTCTGACCCGATTTAGATTAGTTACCTACTGATCTAAAGTTGCATTATGATCATAATATAATGTAGCATAACCCTCTAAGGTTATATTACATGATCATAATCAGAATCCAAGTTTATGTGCAAGTTCCATAAATATGTCATCTTTGACCAAAATGACCTTTTTGCATAAAACAAGGTTTTAAATGGCAATGAACTTGAAAATGAGTTTCTACTAATGTAATATTACAAGTAGAATTATTTGGGATGTTAAACCAAGTTATAAACTGAGTTTTCAAGCAAGTCCTTAAACTATGTCGATAAATGGCAATTTTAGCCCTTGTGGCTCATAAACTAATTTTAATCAATCTTTTCAAGGTAACTCTTTTACCTACTGATATGTTATATCAAACATATCTAAGACATTTTAATCTGACCTTAACATCAGTTTTCATAAACATCGCATAAAGACGCAATTTGACGACATAAGCGCCGTTTAGGCGCATAGTACGATTTTGAACTATATTAATGGACCAAGATTTGTTACCTACTGAAACTTATTTTAAACATATTTACAGTAGGTACATGTTATAAACTCAGAATCCCAAATAAATTATAAACTATGTGTAAAATGACCAAAATGCCCCTTCGATGCATAGATTGGTTATAAAAGATAATTTACACAATAATTGATATCCTACTGATATTATATCATAACTAAATTATTTTTTCCCAGAATACTCATGATCATAAACTTAAATTATATTCAAGTTCGTTTTATATGGTAAAAATTACCAAAACGCCCTTATGAGGCATAATTTCATTTTAAAACCTAAACGGGCATACAAGTTGATATCCTACTGATATCTTAACTTATTTAAAGTATAATGGCATATAGAACTTGTCCATAACTTATTCGGTTACCCATTATCGCTTATGAGCGTACGGTTGGTTATACGTAACTAGTTTACGGAATTTAACCGAAACGGGTTTAACCTTGTCATTTTAGTTTCAAAATCCAGAATGTCTATAGTTTACCCATATTATACAAGTCAAGTACTTGTCGGGTTTAAACTACATTCTATCCGATCATCGTTTAATCAAGCGTTATACGTAATGATCATGTACACTATTCGGTTTATAAGACCATTAGTAATTAATTGGCTAGCTTATGCCATAATCCAGACTAGAGACTTGCCGGTAAATGCTATCTGCACTTGGTACTTTTGTATACACTGAGTTGTTTAAAAATAAAAGAAGAAGACTAGCTCAGGTAAATACTCTCGACTTATTTTCCCTATACGGGCTTGGGATACGGTAAATTATTGCCGCTTGGTCCAAAATGGGGTTAATCGAATGCCCGCTTGTGGCTAGCAAACCCGCATATTTCGTTTTAATCAGTTTTGTTTGATAACATAAACATCGAGGGTTAAATTACCGTGTCTTGGATATCCTCGGCTCAATACAATAGATATTGGCCACGACCTTAGCACGGGGTGTAGGCATACACCCTTTGATGCTCATATGCAATATGCCCAAGACGTTGGGGATGACTCCTTCGTGAGTACCTGAGTGGTGTGTATTTAATCATGTCTCGGTTTCTGTACTGGGCCCTGTATGTATTGACAAACATGTGAATCTGATACAAGGTTGCAATGTCAACTTTCCCAAGTTAATAAAATATTTTGTGCCGTTTTGCACTTAAAAACCATTTTAAAGTTTTCAAAATGAGTCAGTTGGGTGTATTTACCAGCGTAAGCAGACGTATCGTCCAAAGGCTAAACTGCAGGTACAATACGAAATAGGCCGGAAGCTGCTCGGTAGTGAATAAGATGATCTTGCAAATCCTTAGATCTGCCCTAAAGTCTGTTTTATATTCTTTCTTGTACATTTTAATGATTCGCCTGTGGATCTTCTATTACGAGCCTGTATATTATTTTATATTTTCGAACATTTGGTTTGTAATAGTAATTTTACTCCAAGACTTCCGCCGTGCCATGTTTAATTGACAATGATGCTATCAACTGACGTCACAATACTCCCCACCCGGGCCCACCGGTGTATGGACTTGGATAGGAAATCTGGGGTGTGACAGGTTGGTATCAAGCCAATGTTTGAGAGAATTAAACACTATCCTTCTTGTGTTTAATCTCAAACTTACACGAGCACATTCCTTAGACTTCCGAGTCTAGGCATTGACCTAGGATTTACTTATTTCATTATTAAGTTATTAGTATGTCTTTGAAGTGATTTTTAACAGGAAAATGCCGCCACGTGTGAGAGGACAAAGTGGAAGAGGAAAAGGTCCAATGAGAGGAGGACCATCAGGGCGTATTCCCCCTCAACCTCATAATCCAGACGCTAACCAAGAATCAGGAGATTCATCTCCTTGGCAACCAGCGAGACGTTCTGTCTTTAATAGACACTCGCCCTCACATTCTCAAAATTGTTACCACTCTCACCACTCCTATCGTTTACACCATACTCACCATTCCCATTCACACTCTTACCATGAGGCATTTAACCCCAACCATTATCGTAACACGCCTCTAGCCGATCAAAATCAGTTGGACCAACTACACCCCATGGACGAGGACTCCGACCCGGAGATGCCACCGTCGGGATCAAACATTGAAATTTCGAACGATTCAAACTCGTATGCCGGATCGCCCTACCAAGGTCCAAATGAGTGGGACCAATACTGGAACCAATTCACCTTCGCCCACACTCCTTCTCATCACTCTCAACCACCTCCTTTTCAAGATGATGTCCACATGGAACCGGTGGACCAACCTCAACAACCACCTGAACCACCAAGAAGGAAGCGTGGAGCACGTATGTCGGTATGTGCCAGACAAAGGTCGTGATCGCTGCCACCTTTGCCCAACTCCTACCCCACAATTCAAGAGGACCCACAAATGGGTGGACCCTCTAATGTTTCACCTATAGTAGAACCAACACCAACACCTGCTGTTCAACCACCATCGGGTTATACTAACCCAATTCCCACATATCCAGACACGTCTGGATTTTAACCCGTCTACACCGGTAGACTATCAAGCATGGTCGCAAGACCCCTACATGCAGGCGGTTATGCACAATGCACTTTACCCGTCTCCTTTCCCACCTACTTATCCACCGACTGGATATCCAACTTATGGGTACCAGTATTCGGTTATGCCACAACAACAACCACAACCTCCGCCGCCACTTGAGGCCATTAATGAGGCCTTCGAAAGAATGAAAGAAATGCAACAGCAAGCGGAGAAAACGGAGAAGAAGTCAAACAAATTCTTCAAGAAACTCTCCAAATTGGTTAAAGGAAAGAAGGACGAGTGAAGTCTCTTCTAATTATATGTAGTCCCTGCGAGGATTGTTATTTCTTTAGTCCCTGCATGGACATTTCTATTTCTTTAAAGTCCTTGCATGGACAAGTTTATTTCATTTTTCAGTATTGTAATTTCTAATTTGAAATTTAATGAAGTACTTTTGGAATTATATATATATATGTAAATCATCCTCTTGAAAACGAGCGTCTCGATTTTAATCAAATTTATGCTCTGCGATATAATTCCAAATTGATCTTAATGGTTTTGATTTGCCGAGTGGCACAGACCACACATTTGGCCAAATATATATAAATGATAGTTAAGAACGGAAGGGTCTTCTATCATGATAGTTAAGGGAAGTTATCCTTCTATCTAGAGGTGGTGGACTAGGTTCAAGCCTCCAAGTCATTAAGGTCAATACGACCGGGACTGTTAATAATCAACCATTAAGGTCCTCTTATGTTAACATTCAAGTAATGTTCATATTCTTGGTAGTGTGACTTGAGGAATCACACTAGCCTTCAAGGTAATGGACTATGTCCTAACCTTATAAAGCCCTTGTGATCTATCTGGTCCCGGCTAAATAGCCCTTGTGATCTGTTTGATCCCGGCTAAAATAGCCCTTGTGATCTATTTGATCCCGGCTAAATAGCCCTTCTAATCTGTTTGATTCCGGCTAAATATCACCAGTGCGGTGATGAATAAAGCATCCATTAGAGATGTATTTTATATATAGCCCTTGTGATCTATCTGATTCTGGCTAAATAGCCCTTGTGATCTGTTTGATCCCGGCTAAAATAGCCCTTGTGATCTATTTTGATCCCGGCTAAATAGCCCTTGTAATCTGTTTGATTCCGGCTAAATATCACTAGTGCGGTGATGAATAAAAATCCATTAGAGATGTATTTTATGTATAGCCCTTGTGATCTATCTGATTCCGGCTAAATAGCCCTTGTGATATGTTTGATCCTGGCTAAAATAGCCCTTGTGATCTATTTTGATCCCGGCTAAATAGCCCTTGTAATCTGTTTGATTCCGGCTAAACATCACCAGTGCGGTGATGGATAAAACATCCATTAGAGATGTATTTTATATAGCCCATGTGATCTGTTTGATCCCGGCTAATATCATCAGTGCGATGATAAATAAAACATCCATTAAGTGATGTATTACGCTTTCGGGTTATGATCTATTCTATATAGCCTATGTGATCTTTCTGATCCCGGCTAATACCACCAATACGGTGACTAAACATCCATTAGTGATGTAGTGCCTATGTGCCCTATTTTATGTCCATTAGTGACAGGCCCTTGTGCCATACTTTATGTCCATTTGTGACAGGCCTATGTGCCATATTTAGTGTCCTTTGTGACAAGCCTATGTGCTATAAAATTGTCAAATATGACAATGACAGTTGTGACATTGCGATCCCCTGTCTAGTAATAAATGGACAATGTCCAGATTGTAATTTGCCTATGATGGTCCTATTAAGACCTAGGCCAAATATAATTATATTAAGCCTAAGAGTTGTGATGTTATTCACACTAGTATGGGCAATGGATCTTCTTATATCCAACGTTTAAAAGCCGATATGGTTATTATACCATGGCTAAGAGAAATTTTATTTGGTATAATAGAACCAAAGCTCTGAAGAATGGTTAATTCTAATGAGGCACAAAGTAGCCATCGGAACGTCAACTCTAAGGACGCCGAAAATGTAGCCATAGATAATAATGACTTCCAAGCTCGCATTGACGCAGCTGTGGAAAGGGCCATGGGTAAGGCCATAGAAAAGCTAAGAGAGTCGAGTGCTACTCGCTCTAAGCCATTATCAATTCCACCATCTTCAGCTCATAGGGAGAGCTCCGTTCACTCTTCAAATGCGAAGAGTGAACCAAAAAAATTAGATTTCGTTGAAAGGTCCCGTTCTATTAAAGACGAATGTACCTATAAGTATTTCGTCTCCTGCAAGCCCCGAGACTTTAACGGGGAAAAAGGAGCGGTGGAAGCCCAAAAGTGGCTGGACGAAATGGAAACCATCGTAGACATCAGCAACTGTGCTGATAAGGATGTGGTCAAGTATGTATCACAATCCTTTAAGGGCAAGGCCCTAATCTGGTGGAAAGCCATGATTCAATCTACAGGTAAAGTATACATGTATAATCTGGGATGGTCCAAGTTTGTGGACCTTATTAAGGAAACCTACTGCCCACCCCATGAGGTGGAGAAATTAGAGACCGATTTCTTGTCTCTTTCTATGAAAAACCTAGACTGTCGGAAGTATGTTTCCGATTTCAATTCCCTATCTAGGTTAATTTCCTATTTAATTACCCCGGAGCCCAAACGCATTGCGTGTTTTATCAATGGATTAGCGCCCGAGATTAAGGGCATGGTAAAGGCTGCTCAGCCAAATACCTATAGGTCTGCTGTTGACCTATCTCTCTCCCTCACCTCAGATTTGGTGAGGTAAAAGTCAGTTAAGTCTGAAACTGACTGGAAAAGAAAGAGAAGATGACAACTCCCATAAGTTTAATAAGAAAAATAAAGAGAATTTTGGGTTCAAAGGGAACCAAGGCAAGTAAGCTGTAATGCCATTTTGTAAGACTTGCAACCGCAAACACTGGGGACAATGTAGTCCTGATTCATAAGCTAGGTCGTGTGGTATTTGTAAAAGGAGAGGGCATAAGACCCTAGATTGTAAAGATCTTAAGGATTCCGTTTGCTACATCTGCAACGAAAAAGGGCATATAAAGACTAACTGCCCTAAGCTTCTTAAGAATAATAACGCAAAGCCTGGAGAGGCCACGAAGGGGAATGCCCGTGCCTTTCAAATAAATGCAAGAGAAGTTGTTAATGACGATAATGTCATAACAGGTACTTTCCCATTAATGATATTTATGCTAGAGTTCTTTTTGATTCGAGTGCAGATAGATCTTTTGTTAATCATAAGTTTAGTGAACTATTAAATTTACCCATAAGAACTCTAGATAAAACTTATAAGATAGAACTTGCCGATGGAACCTTAGAAACTGATTCTTCCATTCTTGATGGATGCTCTATATCCATTAAGAATCATTCCATCCCTATCTCTCTTCTGCCAATTAAATTGGCGGGGTTCGATGTAGTCTTAGGCATGGATTGGTTATCTTATAACCAAGCCCGTATTGCCTGCGATAAAAAGCTCATCGAAATTAAAACTCCATCTGGTGAAACGATCACCATCCTCGGAGACTCACACTATGGACTGCCAGACAAGGTGTCATTATTTAAGGCATCCAAGTGTTTGAGAAAAGGTTGCGTCATCTACATGGCAGAAGTCACCATAAATGAACCAAAACCGAACCTTGAAGATCAACCAGTTATCTCGGAGTATCCTGATGTTTTCCCTGAAAAATTACCAGGCCTACCTCCGGATAGGCAAGTGGAGTTCAGAATTGACATCATACCAGGATCAGCACCAGTGGCTAGAGCTCCATATAGGCTAGCACCAACAGAAATGAAGGAATTAAGGACGCAACTCGATGAACTCTTGGAGAAAGGCTTTATTCAGCCTAGTTCCTCGCCTTGGGGAGTTCCTATTCTATTTGTAAAGAAGAAATACGGTTCGATGCAAATGTGTATTGATTACCAAGAGCTGAACAAGTTAACAATTAAAAATAGATATCCTCTGCCCAGGATCGACGATTTGTTCGACCAACTTCAAGGGGCTAGTTATTTCTCCAAGATTGATTTGAGATCAGGATATCATCAATTGAAGGTTAAGAGTGAAGATGTTCACTTTGAATTCTTAGTATTGCCTTTCGGACTCACCAATGCACCAGCAGCATTCATGGATCTCATGAATAGAGTCTGCAAACCGTATTTGGATAAGTTTGCCATTGTCTTCATCGACGACATACTTATCTATTCTCGTAATCAAGTTGATCATGAGAAACATCTTCGATGCATCCTAGAACTATTAAGACAAGAGAAACTTTATGCAAAGTTCTCTAAATGCGAATTTTGGCTTAGAGAAGTCCAATTCCTTGGACATATGGTAAGTGAGCATGGTATCCAAGTGGATCCCGCTAAAATAGAAGCCATAATGAATTGGGTAGTTCCCAAGAATCCATCTGAGATTCGTAGTTTCTTAGGACTAGCTGGTTATTATAGAAGGTTCATTGAGAACTTCTCAAAAATAGCCACTCCTCTAACTACCTTGACCCATAAGAATGTTAAGTATAATTGGGGTCCAAAGCAACAAGAATCTTTTGAGATTCTGAAACACAAGTTGAGCAATGCTCATGTGTTATCTCTGCCTGAAGCTATTGAGAACTTTGTTGTTTATTGTGATGCTTCGCACACCGGCATGGGATGTGTGCTAATGCAAAATGGCAAAGTAATTGCCTATGCATCACGACAACTAAAGGTGCATGAAAGGAATTACACCACACACGATTTGGAACTGGGTGCCGTTGAATTTGCACTAAAATTGTGGAGACATTACTTGTATGGTATGAAGTGTATTATATACACTGATCATAAAAGTCTCCAGCATCTTTTCAATCAGAAAGAATTGAACATGCGACAACGCCGTTGGATGGAAACACTTAATGATTTTGATTGAGAGATTCGCTACCATCCCGGCAAGGCAAATGTAGTTGCCGACACCTTGAGTCGCAAAGAAAGAGTTAAACCCATTAGGATTAATGCGAAGAGCATTGAGCTCAAAAGTAGCTTGAATGAAAAGCTATTAGATGCGCAAAAGCAAGCCTTATTAGGAGCTAATATTCCTAATGAGGAATTAGGCAGAACTATTAATCAGTTAGCGCCTGGGAAAGATGGAATCCTTAGATTTAATGATAGAATTTGGGTTCCATCATTGGAGGACTTAGAGATCTAATCCTCTAAGAAGCGCACAATTCAAGATACTCAGTTCACCCAGGTGGTGACAAGATGTATCAAGATTTAAAGAAGAATTATTGGTGGATGGGTTTGAAGAAATCCATAGCCACTTATGTAGCAAAGTGTCTGACGTGTTCACAAGTTAAGGCCGAACATCAAAAACTGTCAGGACTTCTACAACAGCTTGAGATTCCCACTTGGAAATGGGAAATGGTAACTATGGATTTGATTACCAAGTTACCTAAGACCAAGAATGGAAATGACACTATTTAGGTCATAGTGGATAGACTGACTAAGTCAGCTCATTTCTTGCCAATAAAGGAAACGTATAGTTCAGATAAATTGGCTAAGTTGTACTGGACAAGATTGTGTCCCTACACGGTATGCCAGTATCTATTGTATCTGACAGAGATACTAGATACACATCTCACTTTTGGAAAAGTTTCCAACAATCGTTAGGCACACGATTAAATTTCAGTACGGCTTACCATCCACAGACTGATGGTCAAAGTGAGCGTACTATCCAGACACTGGAAGACATGCTTAGGGCATGTGTGATTGATTTAGGTGGAAGTTGGGATGACCACTTACCCCTAATAGAATTATCCTACAATAACAGCTATCATACTATCGTCAAGGCTGCTCCTTTTGAGGTCTTGTATGGGAGAAAATGTAGAACACCTGTGTGCTGGGCAGAAGTTGGGGAAGCCCAACTATCAGGACCAGAGATTGTCCTGGAGACAACGGAAAAGATTGTGCAAATCCGTGATCGTCTCAAAGCTGCCAGGGACAGGCAGAAGAGCTATGCTGACAAGAGGGGTAAACCTCTTCAGTTCCAAGTAGGGGACAAAGTCATGCTTAAAGTATCACCCTAGAAAGGTGTGATGCGTTTTGGAAAGAAGGGCAAGTTGAGCCCAAGATATATCGGACCATTCGAGATAGTCGAATGTGTCGGCACTATAGCTTATAAGCTCCGGTTGCCAGAGGAGATTAGTGGAATCCATGATGTATTCCACATATCTAACCTTAAGAAATGTCTAGCTGATGAGTCGCTAGCAATACCGCACGAGGATGTATTGATGAAAACCTGAGGTTTGTTGAGAAACCGATATCGATCAAGGATCGACAGATTAAGAAGCTCCAAAGAAAGTTGATACATATAGTAAAGGTTAAGTGAGACGCTTTTAGAGGTCCCGAATATAAATGGGAGGTTGAGTCCACTATGCGACAAAAATACCCCCATCTTTTTGAATAAAATCTCGAGGTCGAGATTTCTTTTAACGGGGTGAGGATGTAACACCGTGTAAAATCATGTCCAATAGTATAGTGACACGTGTTGTATTTTAAATATAGTCTGTTAAAGACCAATAAGGACTAAAGGCGTCAACATGCTCAAACTGAGCCTCTGAGTGACGGTCCGATGTCAACATGCATAAATCATTAGCCTCTGAGTGACTGATATGTCAACATGCTTGAAAATTGGCCTCTGAGTGACTGATATGTCAACATGCCCAGCCTCTGAGTGACATCTGAATCAACATGCTTATAATAAGCCTCTGAGTGATCATTTGTGAAGTCTTAACTCTCATTACGTGCCATTTTTTGGACGAGGGGGTTCAATTTTGTAAATATATGAAAGTTGGATAATGGAGGGATTAAAAGCGTCAACATGTTAATTTATACCTCTAAGTGACCTTTTAACGAACCGAGAGCTCGACAATGTCCGTGCATAATCCCGGGTATGCCAAGTATTGGCTACGGATGGCTAAAAGTGTCAAAAAGGGTTTAAAAAGGTTTTTATAAGCTTTTATAAGTTAAGGGGCTAAAGTGTCAAACTTTGAAAGTGGCATTGGGGCGGTCACGGGCAGCAAGAGACCAGGCTGGGTCTCTGGCGGGGTGCGAGAACAGGTCTGCTGCAGAAAGTTTTGTTTGGAGACCAAGCAAAACTCCAAAACCATTAATTCGAAACCATGGCTTCTCTAGACTGCTATGCCACGTTTTGGCACACTTGTAAGCTTCTTCTTACACCCCTAAACACCTGGCTTCACCTCCTTTGAGTTCTCCAACTATAATAGGTGATCAAGTTCACCATTTGAACTTGCACCTTTCTAAATCATAACTCTTCTCCCTCCTCTGGAAGTTCCTAGCTGAAAGGATCATCCAACTTAGTTCTCTTGCATTGTAGGAACCTCTTGTAAGTGTTCCTTGCTCTTGCATTTTCGTTTATAGGCTTTTATAGCCAAAAGTCAAGCGTTTTTTTCAGAAAACGCTTTGACTTTCGGTTAAGACCATTATGGTCCAGCCATTGTTCGAAATGAACATGGCTAGGTGATTGTAATAAGGTAGGTGTTAGTCCCTATAAAAGGCACCTCCTGAAGATCACGTTTGCTAGACCAATTGACGGGTCAAAGTTATGATATTAAATGTCAAACAGGCCATTTTTCAGAAAAATCATAAAATGATCTTTATATGTTATGAAACCTGTTTTGACACTTAAAAAAGTTGGTAATAATTATTAGAACATGTTCGGCTCGTCAATTTCAGTTCTAGGGTCGGTTCGCAACCGAAAGTCGCGAAGTTTGACTTCTGCTTTGACTTTCGATTCTGACCCGATTTAGATTAGTTACCTACTGATCTAAAGTTGCATTATGATCTATATAATATAGCATAACCCTCTGAGGTTATATTACATGATCATAATCAGAATCCAAGTTTATGCGCAAGTTCCATAATTATGCCATCTTTGACCAAAATGTCCTTTTTGCATAAAACAAGGTTTTAAATGGCAATGAACTTGAAAATGAGTTTATACTAATGTAATATTATAAGTTGAATTATTTGGGATGTTAAACCAAGTTATAAACTGAGTTTTCAAGCAAGTCCCTAAACTATGTCGATAAATGGCAATTTTAGCCCTTGTGGCTCATAAACTAATTTTAATCAATCTTTTCAAGGTAAATCCTTTACCTAATGATGTGTTATATCAAATAACATATCTAAGACATTTTAATCTGACCTTAACATCAGTTTTCATAAACATCGCATAAAGACGTAATTTTACGACATAAGCGCCGTTTAGGCGCATAGTACGGTTTTGAACCATATTAATGGACCAAGACTTGTTACCTACTGAAACTTATTTTAGACATATTTACAGTAGGTACATGTTATAAACTCATAATCCCAAATAAATTATAAACTATGTGTAAAATGACCAAAATGCCCCTTCGGTGCATAGTTTGGTCACAAAAGATAATTTACACATATAATTGATATCCTACTGATATTATATCATAAATAAATTATTTTTTTCCAGTCATGATCATAAACTTAAATTATATTCAAGTTCCTTTTATATGGTATAAAATTACTAAAACGCCCTTATGAGACATAATTTCATTTTAAAACCTTAACGGGCATACAAGTTGATATCCTACTGATATCTTAACTTATTTAAAGTATAATGGTATATAGAACTTATCCATAACTTATTCGGTTACCCATTATCGCTTATGAGCGTACGGTTGGTTATACGTAACTAGTTTACGTAATTCAACCGGAACGGGTTTAACCTTGTCATTTTTGTTTCAAAATGAAGAATGTTTATAGTTTACCCATATTATACAAGTCAAGTACTTGTCGGGTTTAACTACATTCTATTCGATCATCGTTTAATCAAGCGTTATACGTAATGATCATGTACATTATTCGGTTTATAAGACCGTTAGTAATTAATTGGCTAGATTATGCCATAATCCAGACTAGAGCCTTGCCGGTAAATGCTATCTGCACCTAGCACTTTTGTATACGGCTGAGTTATTTAAAAATAAAAGAAGACGACTAGCTCAGGTAAACACTCTCGACTTATTTTCCCTATACGGGCTTGGGATACGGTAAATTATTACCGCTTGGTCCAAAATGGGGTCAATCGAATGCCCGCTTGTGGCTAGTAAACCCGCATATTCATTTTAATCAGTTTTGGTGGATAACTTAAACATCGGGGGTTAAATTACCGTGTTCTGAATATCCTCGGCTCAATACAATAGATATTGGCCATGACCTTAGCACGGGTTTAGGCATACACCTTTTGATACTCATATGCAATATGCCCAAGACGTTGGGGATGACTCCTTCATGAGTACCTGAGTGGTGTGTATTTAATCATGTCTCGGTTTATGTACTGGGCCCTGTATGTATTGACAAACATGTGAATCTGATACAAGGTTGCAAGGTCAACTTTCCTAAGTTAATAAAAGATTTTGTGTCGTTTTGCACTTAAAAACCATTTTAAAGTTTTCAAAATGAGTCAGTTAGGTGTATTTACCAACGTAAGCTGACGTATCGTCCAAAGGCTAAACTGCAGGTACAATACGAAATAGGCTGGAAGCTGCTCGGTAGTGAATAAGAGGATCTTCCAAATCCTTAGATCTGCCTAAGTCTGTTTTGTATTCTTTCCTGTACATTTTAATGATCCGCCTGTGATCTTCTATTACGAGCCTGTATATTAATTTGTATTTTCGAACATTTAGTTTGTAATTGTAATATTACTCCAAGACTTCTGTTGTGCCATGTTTAATTGACAATGATGCTATCAACTGACATCACAATACTCCCCACCCGGGCCCACCGGTGTATGGATTTGGATAGAAAATCTGGGGTGTGACAAAATTGTATCAAATACGGTATAAAATCAACCCTTTTATGTACTAATTTTGGAAAAAGTGCGTTTATTTGTTTACTTTTGATTTTCAGGATTAAAAAACCTTAAATGTACAAAAGAAACAAATTAACGACAAAATCCAACATAAATACAAAAGAAGAGAAGTTGGCACTTCATACCGACCCTCCGAGCTTCACCCCAAGATAAAAAACAAGAGGTCTGAAGACAGGCACGGGGTCGTTCCCCACTCCAGATTCCATGAAGAAAAGATAAACAGAAGCAGGCAAGAGACACGGGGTTGTGGTCAACACCCAGATACACAAAATCTTGCATATTACAGCAAGTATAATGGCCACGGGGCCGTGTCAGTGAAGCACGGGGTCGTATGAGCATCCAGACTGACAAGATCATAAATTGAAGAAAGAGAAAAAGGAGGCACGGGACCGTGTGAACAGTTTATTTCAGTCCACCTCTTGGCAAACCACTTCTCTCACACCTGCCACCACTCCACCACCACAATACCACCATCATTCATCCATCATCCATCATAGAGTTTGTGTAGTAGTCTCGGGATCCAGGATTGATCGTAAGAGTTTTTGTCAAACAAAGGTCATGTTTGGTTAATCTCTTACAGCATTTGGTGAAACCAAGTTATTTATGCATTACTTTTGATTTCCTAGCTTTGGTTAACTTTTTAATTGAATATGTATTAATGACTTTAATAACTACTTTTTTATATTGAAAGTGAACTTTATTTTATCATCTTTCATGTTTTGTTGATTCACTCATTCGTGTGTTTACGGACTATATAAAGCGCGTTAACTTCCTGGAAGGGGGTTAGACAGGTGGTATGGGTAAATTTCTTGTCTCGTTCAGTGTATAGATCCTGCAAGGACTTGGGTCAAGCTTATTAGGACTTCCCTTGAGGCAGATAGCATCAAATCGGGGGAAGTAAGAACGGTTTAAGTCCCTTATCAAAACTATTACTTTGTTCAACATATGCTACTTCTAGCAAAAGTAATGAACAATTTAATTATCAAAATTAAGCAAGACTTTGTTTTGAAAATCATTTTAAAACATTTCCTTAGTTTTGTAATATACTATATTAATAATATCAATTAGGGTTTATGAAAACATTGATCAAAATCCAAAATATCAAATTGTTTTATATAGTCTTACTACGCATGTACTAAACGTTTTCTAATACGCATGTTAAAAAAATTGTTATAACGGCACATTGTAAAATCGAACATTTAGATAAAACATTTTCCAAGGATATAGTTTATAAAATAATTAATTGTAATCATTTTTAATGCATACATAAGCAATTAAATGGTTACATAAAACAATTCCGTTCATTATGGCTTATTAAATAAACAGTCTTTAAACTTGTATTCGTGATACACATTCTCTAACACATGTGTTAGAAAATTAAAGTTATTTTATGTATACAAAACATGACCATTTGGATTCAGAAAATCACAAACTAAAGTTCGTGATATATCACACATAATAAAATCGTCACTTTATGATGACTATAATTCTTGAAGCAATTAAACATTAATTTCAATGTATGACTTTTTATTTCTAAATCATACAAAGCATTGTATAACGTGTTTAATTTATTAAAATCAATGCTACAATAAATTATCTATATAAAATGTTTACATAAAACATTTCAAATCATTTGTATTCTAACGATTTTTAACAATCATGTTAAAATGAAAGAAATTCTAACACGCTGGTTAGAAATATTAATATTTCCCCAAAACGTTAATTCGATTTGTTACAAACACATATGTAGTTCATGTAAATAAGTCACTTCTAATACAAACATTAGAAAATAAACGATTAAAAAAATTGCTTCAAAACTAGCTTTTTATAAACCATCTTTAACACGCATGTTAGAAGACAATTAATTAAAAAAATCGTTTTCAAAGTTAACACTTTTATAAATCGTTTCTAAAACTTTTGTTAGAAGTAAACAACTACAAAAAAGTTATAAGCTTATCAATAAAAAGGTTCCAGTCTACTCGCTAAAAGTAAATGATTACAAAAATCATTATCATACTTATCAATAAATAGGTTCTAACAAGCTCGTTAGAAATAAACGACTATAAGAACCATCATAAAACTTATTAGTTTATACAAATAACTCAATTCTAACTCGCTCGTTTAGAATTAAATGATTACAAAAATCATTATAAGGCTTATTAAAATAAACTATTTCTAACACTCATTTTAGAGATGAGAAGTTTAGACAAAGTTTATTAAACCATATTATTTAAATAATATAATCATTTCTAACAGGCATGTTAGGAAATGAACGTTTACAAAAAAACGTATTGTTTATATAATAAAGCCAGTCTAACGCGTACGTTAGAGACGTTAACGTTTACGTAGAAAACGTATGGTTTACACTAATAAAGCCGATCTAACACACATGTTAGAAAACTACAATTCCAAAATTGTTTCAAAAACTAAACGTTTGAATCATAAGCCATTCGTTTTGTATCACGGTATAGGATTTAAATTGTACCACAATCTTTATAAATCCAAATACAACAAGTTGTACTACTCACATAATAATATTTATAAGATCAAAATCTCTCAAATATTTGCTTTTTTATATAATCCATTTCGTGAACCCAAATCCTTAGGAAAAAAGTTTTAAGATTGTAGCAACAATCTCACAAAATCTGTTAAGTTTGTAGACATGGGTCACAATATTAATAAAATTAAATTAATAAATATAAAAATATTAAAGGTACTCTCTTTACATATTTGGGAAATTGTAGTAAACATACCGTGTACAAATCCTAATGAAAATAAATTATAATACAACATAGGTAATTAAATTGATTCAAGCTATAGTCTTCAACAAGAGCTTTAATCGCGTCTTCTTGTATGGTCCGTTGTATAGTCTTCAACGAACTGTTGAATCGCGCCTTATTTTATAATCCGTTGTGTAGACTTCAACGAGGTCTTGAACCACGTGTTCTTGTACAATAATTTCGTACAAAAAGAACCAAAAAGTGTTGCCGGTTGAAGCACGTGTTCAAAACGCTTCACTTAAAACAAATTTCGCGCTTTTACTAAAGACAACACATCTGTCTCCCATGGTACAACAACCGAAGCAGTCTGTAGTGCTAGACATAGCTCACACGCCCGGGTTACACCAGATAAAATTTTAGTATTTGAACTTATGGAACGAATAAGGATGTAATGGTGCTCTAGTTAGTCTTCAAGTATCATCCGTCTCCAAGTATTCTTCAAGTATATAGTTATGTATTTTTCTTGTAGCTTTTCTCTATCTCAAATGAGACACATATACTAATTTAACAAGAGTTGAGGATCAGTAAAAAGTCTCATTTATACTTAATTAAAGACATAAAGAATCAAATTAAAAGACATACAACTCTAATTTAGACATAAAGACTACAATTAAAAGACATAAACTCTACTCAAGAGTTTAGTCTTCAATTCACCATACGATAAGTCTAATTAAATTTATAATTTCACTAAATTATAAAATATACTAAATATCTATTTACCAAATTTCCAACAGATGTCATGAGTTCGAGTCCCACTTGATGCATCATCCAGGTGGGTCAGGGATGTTATCACAGTGGGTCTTAAGGCAGTGAGTTTTTCCTGGAAAGGTGGAAGGGCCAGGTTATTGGTGTTGTCTGTGTTTGCTGGGCGTGAATGACCTTTCGTCAACAGATTTAGCAGATTACCGAACTTGTATGGTATTCTTTAGCCATTAAAAAAATGGTAAATGAAATTTTGGTAACTATCTATAAAGTCAATTGACCAAATTAAAAATAAAAGATGCTCAATATTTTATTCTAACACCTCTCCTAGTTTACACGGGATTTCCATATTTTCCCCTTAATTTACAAACTAATGATCAAAATTAAATCTGTATCGAACAATTACGACCAAAGTACTCGGCTATTACACGGAAACCACACATATCATAACCAATTTGAAACGTAATACAATTAATAAAAAGAAAAATTAAATAGCAAAAAGCATATCTCAAGAGAATGCTAGTTTACTTAATTTATAAAATAAAATGTATAGTACAATAGTACAAAAAATATAAATTACTTGAAACACTAGTTCACACTACGTAGTGAATTATAAGAAATCAACAGTGCACACAACCAAATCCAGATTGTTGTTGTTTTGCTGTCCCTGATGAGATTCTAGTAGTTATATCTTAACTCGGTTCATCAGATCAACTTATTTTCAACAATTACTAGTCAGTTCAACTCAACGGTTCGCTCCGTAAGAAGACCGACAGGTCTAGCTTTCAAAACCATGGTAAGAATTGATTCCGTCATGTTTAAGGAAACACCAACATCAAAGGAAAACAGGGACCGTACTATATCACTCATAGTTTAATAGATATTTCCCACTGGTTTATAGGTTATTAATGTTTGTGTAGAGTAACGTTATATATACATATTTTAATAATTCATCATTTTAACAAAATATTTATTTAGGTTTACATTTGTTTTCAGTCTTATTCTTTTTCATGTATCAAAGTCACATTTTAAGAAAAATAATCACTTTCAGAGTCAGATGATAAACAATATGTGACATCATTTATGATGGATTGGTTAAACATGTTGTGATAACAATTTTTTTGTTATTTTGTTCAAGTTTAATAATTTCTAAAAGGAATATTAGATTTTAATAATCTCAACTATTCGTCGTTGGCTGTCAACAGTCCCAACTTCAAAATTAACCACTGGCAGTCCCAACTATTAACATATTGGCCTCCAATGGACCCTGGCTAACCGAGCCCTAACATTGTTAGTCTCCGGAAAAATGTTTTTGGCCGGAAAACTCAACATTTTCGTATCAGATCTCTTTGTAACCTTATTACGGACCTTTAGAAACTTTTTTTAAGTAAAAGCCCCAATTATTGAAGTCGTTGGAAAACTCCTTTTTTGCTGGAAAACTTATTTTTGGCTGGAAAACTCAACTTCTGTTAGTCAGGGTCTATTGACGGCCAATATGTCAATAGTTGGGATTGCCAATTATTATTTTTGAAGTTTGGACTGTTGGCGGCCAACGACGAATAATTGGTATTATTAAAATCCAATATTCCTTTAAAAATTAACATTATTATTTTTATTAAGTAATAGCAGAGGTGATAATGAATTAAGTACATTTGGAGGAACTTTTGAATTATAGGGATCATTTTGGCAGTTTAATCTATAATGAGTAAACTGCCGAAATGGTCCCTTGAGGTTTGTCACTTTTTTTCACTTTAATCCAAAACTTAGATTTCTTGAATTCGGGTCCTTGTGGTTTCAATTTGTTGTCATTTTCATCCTAAAGCAAAATTTGGTCGGATTTTTCACTTAACATCCAACTTTTTTTTATCTTTTTTCTTCCTTTAAATGAAGGGCAAAATGGTCTTTTAATGAAGGGCAACAGGGAGGAAAAAGATAAAAAAAACTGAATGTTAATTGAAAAATATGACTAGATTTTGTTTTAGATAAAAATGACAATAAAATTGTAACTACAGGGACTCAGATTCAAAAGGTTTGAGTTTTGAACAAAAGTGACCAAACCTTAGGGACCCATACAGCAGTTTACTCTATAATAATTGTAGGGACAATATATTTAGGAAAACAAAATTAAATGTACATATAAAATTTAAATGTATATATAGAGAGATGATTTAAACATCACTTTAGTGATCAGACTAGTGGTGCACTTGTAATCTAATTTACTGATATTTATGCAGCATTGAACTCTTTTAACTTTTTAGAGAGAGCCCCTTTGATATGCACTTGGATAAATGGATTGGGGAAGTTTGTCACGTATGACTTGAATGGCGACTAGTGATGGGTTTAGTAAAATTCTTTACCATGATAGAACATAATAAAACAAAATTAAATATCAAATACCCCAAACTTTGATGTGATGAAAGAGTTGCATTCATCAAAGATGGGAGAATTTCAAGGATTATCAACAATTACATAGACATGATTCAACCTAAATTTCATATGATAATAGTGAACAGAGTAAGAATATGTTTTACTTTTTTATTTTTATTTTTTTTGCTCTCGTAACTTCCACATCCACCTTATCCAATCAAACTCACATCCTTGAAATTGTATTGCAATATTAAAGTTAACAAAACTACAATATACTTGTCGGATTGTTAGTAACCACCAAAACCAATGAAGAGATCAAAGTATCAAACTGAACCAAAACTGCATAAAGTGTAATTTATTATCGTAGAAAAAGAGACACTCGAGTTGAATATCAATATAACAAATCAACAAAACTGCATAATAATGACGGTATCAAACAAGAACTCGAGTTGAATAAAGAACTTAAATCCAACCCCCAGTGGTGGTGCCCTGCAAGGCTGGCCTGGAGGACGAGTAGGGTGAGCGATTGTCCAAAGCCCAATTTTTTTTAAAAGAATATTATATATATAGAGAGAGAGAGTTAGAATCGTATAAAAAAAACTAGGCTAGTTATGAAACTTATAAATATTCTAGACCACATATTTTCTCTAAACTTTTCAAAATATGTATATTTTAAAATTGATATATAGTGTGTATAATTCAACATTTAACAATATATATATAGTCAATTTTAAACTATACATATGTGTATATTACGAAAAAGATTAGGGGATTGTGTGATCCAAAATGCTTCTTAAGTTTTCTCAAATAAGTGGACTTCTCATAGGATCCCTACCATACACACACACTAGCAGAATGCCCGCGTGATGCGGCGGGAGCGACAAATCGCATTGCGATACTTGTTTTTTTATAACGTTCTTATTCATATAATGACAAAGTACGTTTTAATCACTTGTACACTAAGGTATCATCTACTTGTACCTTTTAATCCACACGTCAATACTGACCAAGACAAGTGTCGAAACGTCGACGAAAATGAGTAGGTCATCATGGTACTTTTGGATTTTTTTTAAAGATTATAGTTTATAATATATTATAAGATATGACAAGAATACGTATAAGAATTATAAATTTATTGTGGAGAGAGAAGAGTGTAACTAATTACCCATAATTATGTTAAAACTTAGGGATTTAAGTGTAATAAAATGAGGGCTAAAATATAATCATTATTTAAGAGACTAATTTACCCTTATTTTAGAGGTGTAGTTATAAATTAAGCAGGAAAAAAGTTCTTATTTCAGGGTATCTTAAAATACTCATCTCTTATGCATTATAATATAGTGTGTATATATACACACACATATAAACAGGATCAGGAGAAAACGATTGTAAGTGTGAAAACGGTAAAAATGAATCCTTGTCGAACACGTGGCAGAGGGCACTAAATGATATGCAGGGTACGATTGTCATTGTCCAGGTTCCGCTTAATAAATGGCGTTATAATTCCGTTTCGAACAAAATTCCAAAAATTTTGTATTAGCATTTACCTCCTCTCCAAGCTTCCGAGATCTATAGCGTCTAATGTGGATTCCGTTCTACAAAGTAATTTTTGATGGCGTTTTCATATGTGTTCCAGCAAATCATGTAACATATATGACGTTTCGTTCTTTATGCTTGTTTCAATAGATTTTTTTCAAAGTAATATTTGAAAATGACGTTTATGTTTTAATGGTGTTATTCCTATATTCAATATTTGCGTTTTCATTATTAATGTTAATTGTTGTTTGGGATCTAATATATGCTTGTTGTTTACGATCAATGGCGTTTTATAACTGGTTACGTACATCTGATTAGTTGTGAATATTGGCGTTAATTTGTAAACACTAGTTCTTACTATTTGTTGATTATTCAACTTATGGCGTTCTCATTAACATGTTTTAGGAAGACAGTAACATCAGTTCTTCATATTGTTTATTATTGAACTAATGACGTTTTCATTAATATGTTTTATTAAGAAGGTAACATTAATTATTCCTATTGTTTATTATTCAATTAATGGCGTTTTAATCGATAATGTTTTTAAGGAGACATTTTCTATTTTGAATATTTCGCCAATGGTGTTTTTTTAATTCGTTCTCACTGTGTTTTTTCAGATGAGAGTGTTTCTTCGAATGAAAGTTTTTGCCCGAAAACTGGTTTTCCATTGATCATTCTCGACGTTAGGGAAGAGATAAAGCCAAAAACTGACATGATATTCCTAAGCCTTGATGATTGTTATTTATTGTGTTTAGGTATGCGACGGCTTGTGGTTTTTCTGTTAGGAAAGGGACTGAAAAGATAAAGGACAAAGGAGAAACACATATTAAGTATTACATGTGTACAAGATCTGGGGTATATAAGGACAAGAAGGTTGATACGTTGGACCCGAATCAAAAGGAGAGGATTGTGCAATCCAACTTCACAAAGAGGACTGGTTGTGGAGCACAATTATGTGTAATATTTGAGGCTGGATCATGGAAGGTCTATAAGTTTGTTGAGAATCACAACCATGATTTTGTTGAACAGCCTGATAAGCATTTTTTTCCGTCTAAACGACACCTCACTCAGCTCCAGAAGCATGTTATACATAGCATGTCTAAGTTGAATTTGGGACCGGTTAAGGCGTTTAATGTTATGAAGACTTGTTTTGGCGGTTTTGAAAATGTGGGTTCAAGTAAAGTTTATTTTAAGAACTACAAGAGGCAAATTAACTTGTTTATAGGGGAATACGATGCTAAGATGATTGTGAGACATTTGCATGAAAAAATAACAGTCCCAATCTAATTATCGTACGATTACTTCACAGACGATGATATATGTTTGAATGGACATTTTTTGTGTAAGGATCAATGCAGACGTAATTACCACGTGTTTGGTGATGTGATTTCGTTTGACGCCACGAATCGTTCCAACAAGTAATTCTAATTTTTTTGTGTGTTTTGGCGTTTTCACTGTTTAGATGCATTGGTGTTTTGTTCTCGTTTCATTTTTTCAATGGCCTTTTCATATGCAGATATTGTATGGTGTTTGTATCGTTCACTAGTATAGACCATCATCACTACAATGTTATATTTGGTGCTACATTATTGGCGTTAGAAACTGCTGATACGTATATATGGTTGTTGAAAGTTTTTCTAAAACCTGTCGGTGCTCAACCAAAAGTTGTTGTCACTGACCAAGATCCAGTAATGAAGAAGCTATTTCTATTGTATTTGTTGAAACAAGGCATCGGTTATGCATGTGGCATGTGATAATAAACTTTCTCTAAATGTTGATTTTCTTATTTTCGTGTGTTTGGCGTTTTAAGATATATGGCATTTTGCCATTCATAACTGTTTTTCATGTTAGTTTTTTGTTTCTAATGTATTTATTCCATGGCGTTTTCGTGTTTTATATAGGTTGGTGTTAGACTATGTAATTCCACCAATTTCAAAGAACGTATTTGTGGTGTTGTGTGTACGGATATTCTTGCAGCCGAAGAGTTTGAATCAAATGGGAAGAGGTTATTGAAGAGTTCAATTTAGATGATAATGACTGGCTTTCTGATATTTTTGCACTTAGAGATTCTTGGATCCCTGCATACCATAGAATGGAGGAACTGTCGGGCCTTATGCATATGACATCGAGGTCGGAGAGTGAGAACCATTTTTTGGTCAAGTGTGCAATGCAAAATCTACTCTTATTGAGTTCATGACTCATTACGAAACTGCAATAGAAGGACAACGTCACACGCACCGGAAAAATGACCATTAATCTCGATACAAACACCCCCAGTTGAAAAGTAATTATAATGTGTTGGAGAGCCAAGTTGCTAAGATATACAAAAAAAATTGTGACATTCAAGCTGAGCTAATCGGATTGGGGATTCCTAAATCAACGTTATGAAGAGCACGCGATGAGTTTGTTAAATTCTACATAAATGATTTCTAACAGCCTTGTACATCCTTATTCATGCTAAATAATGGTGTTTTTCGCGTATTTTATATGGCGTTTTCTGAGTATGGAATTTATTATATTTTTAAAAATTTATTTTTTATGCCTGAAGTTTTTTGTTTTTTGTTTGATGGTGTTTTTATACATATATTGTCTGCATGGCGTTTTATACATACATTTTTTTGGCGTTTTTCAGGTAATATACGTAAGTCTAATTGCACCAGCACTTGCTCATGCAAGCGTTTTGAGTAGTTTGGTTTGCTATGTAGACATATATTTTATGTTTTAAGAAGTTTGGATATTAGGGAATTTCCAAAACAGTACATTTTGAATAGTTGGCGTAAAGAGGCTTCGCCAAATTGCTCTTCAGATTACTCAATGAGTCGTGATTTTATGACCGAGCTTGATCCCGATGTGCAAAGTATGATGCAAGAAATTACTTTTGCAACGGAATATACTCTGAACGTTTATCTGGTAGCAAGGAGGAGTTATCCTTATACAAGGATTATGTTCAATTTTATATGAAGAAGGTTCAAGATATGCAGATTGTTGCTCCTCTTCCTAGTACTAGGGATAGATTTATGGAGATAACGGGGCAATATCAAAACGACAAGAATCCGATAAGAGGCCATGTTGTGTATAAGTCGAAAGGTTTCGAATCTCGCAATCGTTTTAGATCCAAACAGGGGGAAGTAATTGAAAAAACAAAAACAAAAGGGAAGCCCGGGCGAAAGAAAGACAGTGTAAGAATTGTAAAGCTTTCGGACACTACGCATCGACATGCAAGAAGCCCGTAATTATAAGAAAATCGACACGGTCTTCGAGAGCAAGTGAAGGGTAGTTTGGCATTTTTATGAATTTTATATTTTTTTCCTATGAAATTTTTGAGCATGTAAGAACACGAAGTATCATTTGGCGTTTTATATAATTTTATATATCATTTTATTATGTTTTCTCATTTTTCACTTTTTGTGCAAAACATGTGATTAAAGGCAATTATTATAGTTCTGGATATTTGTTTGTTTAGTTGTTTGGCGTTTTTGCACCTAATTATATAGAATAAAATATTTATTATTAACTGTAAGGTACATAACAAACCATCATAGAAGATCGCACACACACATAAACACCAAAAAAAGAATACTTTTTAGTCAATAAAAGTACTTTATTCCTCTAATTAGGTGAGGATTAACTCAATAAGATTTTGCTGAATGAGATGGACAACATTGTTAATTCTCACTTAAGAATGTTGTCCAACTCATTCAGTGAAACTTTATTGAGAACAAAATTGAATCTCCAAAAAACGGCGTTTGCCATCTGCGGTTTTTGAACTTTTTGGCATTTTAAATTGGATGGTATTTAGTAAAATACGGCGTTTGTTTTTTGTGTGATCAATGGAAGGGCCTGAGACTTTGTTTATATAAGATGTTTTTGGCGCGTAGTTTAGGCTGGAATTTTCTATAATATATGTTAGTAATAAAGTTTCCGTCGTTTCAGTTACTGTTTGTTCAACTTTATATGTTAAAGCTGTAACGCGTCCCATCATTAAGTTTGGCGTTTTGTATGAATGGTGTTTTAGATAAAGATTGCAAAATACAACTAATTAACTTTTGTAAGGCAAAATAATGTTATGGCGTTTGAAACACAAAGATGGCATTTTGAAACATATATTAGACATGCACATTGTAAATAATATTCATAGCGTTTAGAAACAAATATATGCAATAGTATAAACCAAATACATTAGTCAACATGAAAATTATAAAATGAAAGCAATTCATTGCGCTTAAGTTAATCTACATATTCATCCATTCTTTGTTCTATTCTCTTGCACCTTGTTTTATATAATTCAGTATTTTTTGGATTTTTTTTAATAATATGTTATTAAAGGAAATTATTATAGTTTTGGCGTTTGTTGCCATTTTGGCATTTTATATCTAATTAGAGAAATAAAATATTTTATTAGTGAAAAAATACATAACAAACCACAGAAAATGACACAAAAAAATAAATAATCAAGAATCTCGTCTGATGGGACTTCGTTTGATAAGTGTCCATCGCTCCCTTCGTCTTCTTGTTCGGATTCTTGGTCAAAATTCGGATCTAAACCTTCATCGTCGGTGTCTTCCTTTTCGTGTTGAAGATTTTGACACCTCAATGTTAACATGACTTGCAACAACGCCAATTTTGGGGTCATGTCTGTGTTCAAACACGTTGAGTTGCATAACTCCTGTAGGAACACAAGATGCTGTTTGGTCATTATGTTTTCAATCGGGTAGTCTTCCTGTTGCCCGTTGTCACATACAATAGTCACCAACTCAGTGTCTTCATCAAAACGCCAAGATTGGATGACTGGGTCAACAATTGGATTTGCATTGTTTGGTCCAAATTTTCTAGTTAATCTTTGTATAATCGTCTGTGTTTTCTCACAGAGGTTATCAATAGGAATGCCAAGGGTATGGTCTCCCTCTGAACGTGTTCGTCCAAGTTCAGTATAGTGTTAACTGTTCTTACAAAGAAACTTCTTCTGTTATCAAAGATGATTATGAATAAATTGAGAACCAAACTGAATCTCCAATAAACGATGTTTGCCATCTGTGGTTTTTAAACTTTTTGGCATTTTAAATTGAATGGTATCTAGTAAAATATGACGTTTGCTTTTGGTGTGATCAATGGAAGGGACTGTGACGTTGTTTATATAAGATGTTTTTGGCGCGTAGTTTAGGCGAGAATTTTTATAATAAATGTTAGTAACAAAGTTTCTGTCGTTTCAGTTACTCTGTTAAAGCTACTCTGTTAAAGCTGTAACGTGTTTCATCATTAAGTTTGGCGTTTTGTATGAACGGTGTTTCATCAAAAAGGGAATATGTGTATGGCTCGTAGTGTATGGCGGGAATTTTAATGACGTTTTATTTATGAGTTTGGTGTTTTGTATTAGAGCAGTCAAAAGACCCTTTTACCCTTAGTGAAGCGCGTCCACGTAATAAAGTTGATGTTATTTATAAAAACGCCATCGCGCCAATCTAATCCATAGATTATTTTGATTCAACGGAGAGGGGCGTTCTCACCGTTTCACACTTATATGCGTTTTCCCTAAATCCTGTCTATATATATATATACACACACACACATACATACATATATTAGGGTTATGTTCATTTGTAAACAACCCCCTTGATAGTGAATACCAGTGAACTAATCCTAGCATTTGATTATCAATACATAAGTGTAAATCAATGACCATGATTTATGATGATAATACATCAGTGTATTTTACGATTTGATGATGTAAATCAATGGTTAAGATTTGTTCACTCAGTTCACAAATAAACTAATGTTCACTCTAGAACCCCACCTATATATATTTATATATATAGGGGATGGTTATCTTGAGAACGCTAAATATTGCGAGAACCATGAGAACGAATGAAAAAACCAATCAAAATCGAATTTTTTTATACAAACCTCACTGTAATTAAAATACAACATCAAAAAAGAATTTACAATATCAAATAATTCATTTCTCCTCTTAAAATCACACTTACTAGATTTTTTACATATGTGTAAATATAACAAATTTAATATATGTTTAAATGACAAACTTACACATGTGTAAACTTTTTTTATTTACGAATTCACGTAAATTTAAAGGTGTAAATTTAATTTCTAACATTGTATTCGAATAATAATGATACGTGTGAAAAGAAATGTTTTTTCATTTGTTCTTACGGTTCTCACGATATTTAAAGTTCTTATTTAAACCCTCTCATATATATATATATATATATATATATATATATATATAGTTGAGTTCAATACAAAACTCATAATTTTTCAGAACTCTTTAGAGTCGTTGATCTATTAATCAATGGTAGGAAATATCTTAGGGTAAAGTTGTAGTTAGTTGAAATTGTGAGTAAGCTATAGATGGTGTAAGGGTATAATCGTAAAAAGGCTTTAATTGAATTCAAATAACCTCCAAATATATTCCTTTTTTTCTCCACCTTGTTAGATATCCTGGTTCTTTTTCAACATATTTATCTTATGAGTCCATTAAAGATCATTACAGAACTTTATATTTTTTTCAGAACTTGCAAGACTGTATATAGCCACTCATTTTATTTCATTTAATTTTTTCTTTATTCTCTTAATGAAGGTTATAAAAGTATATTTCTCTATCCCAAATCATCACATGTTTTTATATTTCCTTATTTCTCAAACTAGATCGACCACATTAATCAGTTTGGATGGTGTATATTGAAATTTTCCATTTTCATAGGAAAATCGTTTTCATCTTCCTATTTAATATTTAATGGTCTGAACCGTACACTTCATAATTTTGAAGGAGGATAGTAGACTTGAGTAACAGTTTGAGTGACCAAGAGCCTTGTTAAAAAGGAATTTTGTAGCAATCGTGTTATATAACTTCAATAGTAGAAAAGAGTTTTGTAGCAATCATGTTATATAACTTCAATAGAGTACATATGTATATGATATATTGAAATATATATGTAAATGACACATTTACATATATGAAATTCAGTTACTTGCATATATGACATAACTTGTGTCTTAAAATACCAAATTTGTTGTTTGAAGAAACACAAATCCCAGATTGTATATGACCTATTGAATTACCATATACAATAGCATTTACATATATATAACTTGTTGATTAATTCTGTTTAAACATAATAGTAAACATGAATGAAATAATACCTGATACAGCAGACAGACCAGCAGAGAATCCAGATACGAATGCAACCATGGAGTTCGACATGATAGTCAGCTTGATCCGGTTCCCCTTTAGGATGCATGTTCTTGATGGTAGTACCAAGTTATTTAGGGTTGAAGAACTTGTAGTAATGGAGAGAGGAGGGGACGATTTAAGGTGTTGATGTTATGAGAGTGTAACCCTAATCCCTCTCTAGTAATCTCCTTATATACACCCAACGGTAAACCCAATTAGTAAATTAGGGCAAATCGGTCCATCAACAATTACCAACTAATTATATTATAGGTTTTATTATATTTTAATCTATATTATATAAATGATAATGATGGCTACTAGATTAAATACATATAAATAAATATTTAATCTTACATTCCCCCACTTAGCCGAATAATAATTTATTATGAGTATTATATTAGTCTGATCAGAGTTAATACTCATTTTAGCTTTAAACCAAGAACCATAGCAGAGAAATACAGCCGGTGAATCATCATTCGACTCAGGACCCCCATTAGTCATACTACAGCCTCAATTTAAAATCTAACAGTTATGATCAAAATATGCAAATAAGTCATTTAGCGTTTGAGTTGTATTTATATTTGTCTATATGTCATTATACTGGCAGAACATATGTTAGAGACATACAAAATCAAAATGATGAGGAAAACTAATAGTTAATCATTCATAGTACGATATATAGTTGTAAATAGTCATCAATAAATCCGTCATTACTATAAGCGCTTACATAATAGTTATGGGTGATAAACTTTCATTTATAAGATCCTTAAGCATATCATGAATGCATTCGATACAAATATTTAGTTTCCTCAATTCATTCATAAACGAATAATTAAATTTGAATTAAATTTAATGCAACACTTCTCGAACTGTTACTGTACAAGGAGACGTAGTAGCTGACTTTATCATAATAAGTCTTCAATATATAATTTATATGGAGTTAATAAACTTATGAGCCCACTGGTAAATTTTCAACAACATTTAGTGACTATTGCTTTGTGATCAACAACATATTATGTCATTATATCTTAGGTTGTTGTTATCAGTTCATTATGACTCCTCCATGAGATAGGTTTTGTCTGTTGACATAAGAATATGCCCCGAAATTACATTTTGTCATCTTTGAATATTACAAAGTTAGAGTAATCAACCGGTTTGAGTTCTCACTTCTTCTTTAAATTATAGTCTCTCGTTTCTTTTATAGATATTTTAATACTCCATAAGATGTTTCACATTAATCTAGATATATCTAGTGTGTTGCAATGTAAGTGATATCTAAACGAGTATAGACTTAAACTACATAAGACTTCTAATTAATGAAGTGTAAGGAAATAATCTCATTTACCTATTATCCTCTAAAGGAGAGCAATATTGTTTGTTACATATGTAAGGACCCATTTAAAGTTAAACTTATGGAACGAAAATAATGTCTCATTGGGTCTATCTCGGCATGTTATGATATCCATTACATAAGATATAACTCTGAGATCTATTATATCAAAGATTGTTTTTAACAATGCTTTGACTTATGTAACATATACTTGTCAAAAGAATGTCATCCATATATAGACAAATTTATTTTAGTTGCTGCCACTCATCTTGAGGTAGGTACATTAATCCACTTGGTTCCTGATGAAAATAATTGTGTTAAGATTTCATCGCATTATGATGTTTGCATTAACCCATACATGGATTTTATCGGCTTATAGATAAACTATTCTTTAACCTTAAGTTTAGAACTTTCAGGTTGTTTTATGAACATGTAAATATGTCAGCTAGTTGTTAGGAAAGTTGTTTTAATGTTCAGCTAATGTAGCTCTAAATTTTTATAAGCTACCAGAACAGTGATGATCCTCAAAGAACCTTTTGTAATATTGGTAAGATTCTTTGATAATTTTCTATTCCTAAGTATAACCTTTGACAATCAATCATGCATCTTGGTGTCTTAACGTTTATATTAGGTTTTGGTTTGATTATGAACACTTTAGATAATTCAATCAAATCCCATACGTTGTTCAAACACATAAAATCAATTTTACTAGAAAAAGTTTTATTCCATTGAGAAGATTGATTGACGCTAATGGTTTAATTAGAAGAGATAGGATCAGTAAAATTTTCCAAAATCCACTTCAACATTAGTTAGGGAGGTTATGTAATCATCAAAGTTAGTAGGTTTTTAAACCTAGATGACCTCCTGAGTTGATTATTGGGTTTATTAGAAGTTTCAATTTTGTGGATTAGCTCTTGGTTAGGTTGCTATCCTTTTCAGATTCTAAGTGTGTAAGAGTTAGTGCAGTATGATGTACAAAGGTGTAAACGGAGTTAAATTCTGAGTTAAATTTAATGACTCTCTTCCCCCTGCCTCTTGTGTTCCTTGCAAGTCATGATAAAGACTTTACTTCTCCCACTGACCTTAGAAGTCTTTAGGAACTCAACATGCTTAGGGTCTATATTTAACGACCAACATATTCTAATAAAGAAACAAATTAATGACGTTAGTCGTTGTAGTTTCTCTTGTTGAGGATTATATTAGTTTAGGTAAGAAATCTAACTGTGCCCACAATTAAGCAACATTGAAACTTTTGTACAAGTAGCATTAGATTTTAAGGAGACAAGTTTTGATGAAACAGTGTCGAAATGGAGCAGTGTCTTGTACAAGAGGTGTAAATTGAAGTAATGTGAAGTTTTCACTCCCCCACCTCTTGCAACTTTTGTAAGTTATAATTAAGACACTTAATGCTCCCATTGATCTTTGGTATCTCTAAAATTGCTACAAGAGAAATTTTAATGAAGTACATGACGTGGGAACCTATCATATATATGTTAGACTTTACTTGACTTTCTTAATGTCCAGATGTTATAAGAAGCATAAGGACATATTTAATAGAAATCATATTAAGTATATATATAAATAGATTTCTTTAAGACTATGGGCCATATGAGACAAATTTAGATACAAGTGGATAGTCTTTAAATGATAAATGAATTGTGTCTGAATATTCCATTTTGAATAAGTTTCACGAATGTTAATGAACCATAACTTATAGTGGACCCATGCTTATTCCTTAAAAAAATATTTTATGCTTTTAATATCATGATTTAAAAATCACTTAGAATGAGATTAGATTAAAAAATCATCCTCATTAACCATGTCATGATTTCTCATGAATTTTGGTTACAATGAATGAAATTTATAGGTCTCACTTTTCTTTTGTCAAAATCTCATTTGCATGATAAGAAAAATTGTGAAAGTGTAAGGTATCATCTAGTTTCATCTTATTAATGTTTCTATTTAGATATTGAGAACAAATAATATGAGAGTTTAAGGTAAGTGTGACTTTATGTTGACTATGCAAACCTCACAACTGTCATAATATAGCTTTAGTATTGATACTAAATTCTGATTAATTTCTAGAATATGTAATGTATCATAAAGAGCATAATTAGAAGACAACTTTTCATGGTTCTTATAGCCTTAACATTTAATTTGTCACTAACTCTCATGTTAGTTATTTGTTGAATTATAGTAAGGAATATTTAGAACTAGAGTCAACTTATCAGGTGTTAATTGGAATATTAAAATTATCAGACTTAAAGATCATTAAAAGACGACTACCTATTTTATCCAACTTTTCTTTTGAATTACGGATAATCTCTTTGCTTATGCCTAATGGCATAATTAGGCAGTGAGTTTCTCCCTTGACGAACCTTAGAGCTGAATTACTACTTGTATTTTGTCTATGAACCTTAGAAGTATCCTCTTTTATGTTTTAGTGGTAGTGAGGTGAATTACATCTTATTTTCCAGTTTTAGGCATTTCTTATCCTGTACGTATGTTGCTGATCAACACATTCATTTTCCTTTAGTACTTTTGAGTGTTACAGTTGATTTATAAGGCATCAAATTGAACTAATGGAAAAGTTAGTAGTAATGCACTGGAAAAAATGTACTTATTTCCATGCGTAAGCCCTTTATTTTATGGGTCATGATTTTGTACATTATGATTTATTCACGGATACCATTTAACCTTTATAGTTTAGAATTTGAAATTAAGACATGCACCTTAGGAGTTCCTCTGATTATTCCATAAAATTAGATTACTCTTAGGAAAAACATAATCTAGAATAACTTTAGAGATAGCAGTTATGTCAAATGAGTTCTTGATTATCATAAGAGACATCATGTTCGACTTATCCTATTCATCATACTCTACTTTGCTTCTGTAGCACTTTTATCAGAAGAGAGCAATAGGATTATCGTGTCTCAAGGGATAATCAAGGATAATTCAAGAGCTAATCTTATAGAAACTTTAAGTAAAGCAAAACATATTAGGTTTAGGAATTAGAGTGGATGAGATACTGTTCTATAGAAGAAACGTACAGGAGTAATGTTATGGGTGTTAAAGATAAGACAGACAAAATATGATCATAAGATTATGAAGGATCATTAATGTGAGGATCATTATTTGAAGAAGTTGTGATATGTCTATTACTAACATCAAAATAATAGACTTATTTGAAAATTCTACTTAAATGAAGTCAAATCAGCTTTGGCCAGAAGTGTAATCATCTAAGTATGTGTGCAAAGTAATTGTGACAAATCAGCTTTGGCCAGAAATGAGACAATCACTTTAATTATGCACTTGTTAAGTATGCTAGACATGAATGAATTAGATCAGCTTTGGCCAGAATAAGACATTCACATTTATAATGCATAATTAACATAGCTTTTGTAATACTTGAACAATAAATAGATGCATCAAATCACCTTTGGGTAGAAGTGATACATCAGAAGCTCATTCAAGTTAAGCTATTTGGTTTTTGTAAAAGGTTATATGATTCTGATTAATTTAGTGTTTACAAAACCATTTATTTAATAGCAAACCCCCTGTTAGCACGGAATCAAACTCGAATAAAAGGTTATCTGATGCTGAAATTTAGTTCACAATAATAGCCTAATGTAGTAATGAGATTTCGGATAAAATCTTGGATTTCGGATGAGACTCGAATTAGTCCGGGATAGGCATCTCGTATGAGTTTGAATTAGTCCGAGATGGTGATCTCGGATGAGTTTCGAATTAGTCCGAGATGGTGATCTCGGATGAGACTCGAATTAGTCCGAGATGGGCATCTCGGATGAGTTTCGATTAGTTCGAGATGGGGTATCTCGAATGGATCTCTGATGAGACAGACTTGAATTAGTCTGGATGTTCATCTCGAATGGATCTCTAATGAGACTCGAGTTAGTTCGAGATGTTCATCTCGGATGAGACTCGAATTAGTCCGAGATGGGCATCTCGGATAAGACTCGAATTAGTCCGAGATGAGGTATCTCAATGGGTCTCGGATCCATCAGAAACTTGTCCTCCAAGATTTCGAAATCTCTAATCATGGCAGTTACTTGTGATAACTTTGAAATTCGAAAATTAAGGGATTATGGGATAATTTGTTTCCTTTTTAATGTCAATTAAGTTTATCTAATTATTTGAAAATTATATCCTTTTTATAACAATAACAGATTTTGGAAAGTTTTAATTAGATAAATAAATCAAAACCAAGGAAAACACCCCATAATCCGAATTACATTCCAAAATATAGGAATTTCTTCGAATTCATAAGAAAATGTGATGAACCCTAAAAACATAAACTTAAATTCTGGAATATTAATCCGAAATCTAGGATTTTGATGATTTCGGAATAGTAATTTATCCATTAAACAAAAATCCGAATTTTAACTCACAAAATTTATGTGATTCCAGAACAGTATTTTCGAACTATTATTGAGGTTTTCAAATTCTGTTTTCCAGATTTCTAATTCAGAATAATGGATTCAAAACAGAACTGATTTATCAACATATGCTCTGATACCATATGTTGATCAGTTCTTTTAAACATAATGGAAAACATGAATGAAATAATACCTGATACAGCAGACAGGCCAGCAGAGAATCCAAATACGGATGCAACCATGGTGTTCGACATGATAGTCAGCTTGATCCGGTTCCCCTTTAGGATGCATGTTCTTGAAGGTAGTACCAAGTTTTTTAGGGTTGAAGAACTTGTAGTAATGGAGAGAGGAGGGGACAATTTAAGGTGTTGATGTTATGAGAGTGTAACCCTAATCCCTCTCTAGTAATCTCCTTATTACAACCAACGAGAAACCCAATTAGTTAATTAGGGTAAATTGGTTCATCGACAATTACCAACTAATTATATTATAGGTTTTAATATATTTTAATCTATATTATATATAGATAATGATGACTACTAGATTAAATACATATAAATAAATATTTAATCTTACATTCTCCCACTTAGTTAATTAGGGAATTTTAATGACGTTTTATTTATGAGTTTGGCGTTTTGTATTAAAGCAGTCAAAAAACCCTTTACCCTTAATGAAGAGCGTTCACGTAATAAAGTTGATGTATTTACGAAAACGCCATCGCGCCAATCTAATCCATAGATTGTTTTGATCAAACGGATGAGGGCGTTCTCACCGTTTTCACAGTATATGCGTTTTCCCTAAATTAACTCTCTCTCTCTCTCTCTCTCTACTAATATTATATATATATATATATATATATATATATATTATATAGGGTTAGGTTCATTTATGAACAACCCCCTTGATAGTAAACACCAGTAAACTAATCCTAGCATTTGATTATCAATACACAAGTGTAAATCAATGACTATGATTTGATGATGAAAATACACTAGTGTATTTTTCGATTTGATGATGAAAATCAATGGTCAAATTTGTTCACTCAGTTCACAAATAAACTAATGTTCACTCTAAAACTCTATCCTATTAATATATATATATATATATATATATTATATATATATATAATATATATATATGATTGAGTTCAATACAGAACTCATAATTTTACAGAACTATTAGGAACTCTTTAGAGCCATTTATTTTTTAATCAATGGTAGGAAATATATTAGGGTAAAGTTGTAGTTAGTTGAAATTGTGAGTAAGCTATAGATGGTGTAAGGGTATAATCGTAAAAAGGCTTTACTTGAATTGAAATAACCTCCAAATATATTCCTTTTTTTCTCCACCTTGTTAGATATCCTGGTTCTTTTTCAACATATTTATCTTATGAGTCCATTAAAGATCATTATAGAACTTTATATTTTTTTTCAGAACTTGCAAGACTGTATATAGCCACTCATTTTATTTCATTTAATTTTTTCTTTATTCTCTTAATGAAGGTTATAAAAGTATATTTCTCTATCCCAAATCATCACATGTTTTTATATTTCCTTATTTCTCAAACTAGATCGACCACATTAATCAGTTTGGATGGTGTATATTGAAATTTTCCATTTTCATAGGAAAATCGTTTTCATCTTCCTATTTAATATTTAATGGTCTGAACCGTACACTTCATAATTTTGAAGGAGGATAGTAGACTTGAGTAACAGTTTGAGTGACCAAGAGCCTTCTTAAAAAGGAATTTTGTAGCTATCGTGTTATATAACTTCAATAGTAGAAAAGAGTTTTGTAGCAATCATGTTATATAACTTCAATAGAGTACATATGTATATGATATATTGAAATATATATGTAAATGACACATTTACATATATGAAATTCAGTTACTTGCATATATGACATAACTTGTGTCTTAAAATACCAAATTAGTTGTTTTAAGAAACACAAATCCCAGATTGTATATGATCTATTCAATTACCAAATACAAAAGCATTTACATATATGTAATTGGCATATTTAAACATAAAATTCAATTCCTAGCATATGTGTAAGTGATCAATTCATATTGCATTTACATTTTTACAGATACTTATATAGCAAATTACCACATAACACGCGTCTTAAAATACCAAATTAATTTGTTTTAAGAAACATAATCCCAAATTGTATATGAACCCATTTTTTACGAAGTATATTGTCTTTCCTGATCAAAACTTAGAACACAAAATTTGTGCTTTTTCATGACATCAAATCGATTTCTATAAAGAATAAACAACCCGTTTAGACATATGTAAAGAGGCATAAAATCCTAAGAAAGGAAGTGAAATTAAAGTCACTGCATATATGATTATACTTGAAAAAACACTTACACCTATGCAATTAATAAAGTGAATCGTTACAAGTCATGTTCTAAAAAAAATGAATTATAAGAAAACTACATATATGTTACAAGGATTAGGTTAAAGAGTGAACACTAGTGTATTTGCGAACTGAACGAACTAATCCTGGTCATGATTTATTCGCTCATTTGCAAATGCAGTAGTGTTCACTTTAAAACCCCACCATATATATATATATATATATATTAGGGCCTATTTTTTCCACGAATTTTTTTGGGATTTACGGAGATGGCTCTGTCTTGATGTGATTGCGACAGCAAAGAG
Organism: Scalesia atractyloides; assembly: GCA_947069175.1. NCBI lineage: Eukaryota > Viridiplantae > Streptophyta > Magnoliopsida > Asterales > Asteraceae > Scalesia > Scalesia atractyloides. Next base: position 36,440,573 of record CAMTDV010000020.1, on the reverse strand, counting down.
GCAAGGCGTTGTAGTGGTAGTATGGTGTTGTGTAGGAAAAAAAATAAGGTGGTGTCGAAATCTGGTTCCTGTGATGGAGGTTGGGCCATCGGACCACTTGACAAACTTACATGTTTTAAGGCATATGGAGGCTGGCCCCCTCGTTGGCTGGTGATGTCAACGTCACTAACTTACAACAGTCAAGTCAAACTTGATGGCCAAATCTTATCCCAAAAGTTACATACTTAAATGAAAGGTTGGCTTTCATTTCCATGTTCAACCTAGAAAATGAACTAATATGTATTTTAGGGATGAGAAGAATAGGTATCTTTGTATGTATTATGACCGACTCAATGTCGGTTTTTGTTTTGTTTAATTAGCCATTAGTTATGGACCCATATCTTGTATTTGTTTTCTTATAGAATATGTGCCTTTCCAAACATGTTCGATGTTCTTTTATTTAAAGCAAAATGAATAACGTTTACAAACTCGGTTTAAAAGTTAGTAGAGTAGCGTACAAAGTCGGTTTAAAGTTTACAGAGGTAGTGTCCGAGGTCAAAGTGTTGGGTTTTTTATGGTATAGACATCGTTTTAAAAATGTACGACGAGTTGAGATGAGTGGTGTAAATTTGATTTGATGTAAAGTGTTATTTATTTGGGTTGCTTTTTCCGTCTTGAAGATGGCACGTCCCATCATTAAGTTACTGTTTGTTCAGCTTTATATGCTAACTCTGCAACACGTCAATCGCATCCACTGATCAGAAACCACCTGATGACAAACCACTGCTAACATACCAACAGTAGTTATACTCAGCAGTGGTTGTCTAGCAGTGGTTGTCTACCACCGATAGTGTTTTCCTAACATCTAATGTTATTACTCCATGAAAATCTATCCATTGCTGAAAGTGTATCCTCTGTTCCTACTTCCACTGTTGGTGAAACCACTGTTTTCCCAATCCACTGATAATCTATCCTCTGATAGTGTAAAATATCCTCTGATATATTTCGAAGACTTGCGGAACTAGGACCTCTAGACAACTATAGAGTCACTTTGAATACTTCGGTTGAACTTGACCAAAGGGTGTACAACCGACCAATGACATCGGAGGTATATAAATTGTTATAAAAACACCGTGAAATATAAACAATTGATCACAAACTACCATTGATGACAAACCACTGCTAACACACCAACATTAGTTGTATAGCAAAACCACTGACTCAACCACAGACTCACTAACCACGGATGTTATACTCAGCAGTGGTTGGCTACCACCAATAGTGTTTGCCTAACATCTGATGTTATTACTCCATCAGAGGTTAGCAACATCATCAGTTTTTGTCTAACATCTGATGTTATTACTCTATCAGAGGTTAGTAAACTCATCAGAGGTTTGGCAAGGATTCTTTCAGATGTTGGCTCATCAGTAGTTTGACTTTATTTCATCATGTATTATGACTATCTTTTATTATGCAAGGTATTATACACTTTATCAATTTACAATGAAAAATGGACAACCAAAGCATCTTAATCATGCTTCTAGCTCGAGTGCATCTACTAGAGCCGAAAAACGAAAAGAGTATAACAAAAGATACTATGCTGCACGCAAAGAAAATAACAAAGTCTCGAAATTTGGGAGCGTTAGGTCTCCCAAAGTTTTTCATCAATATCTTTAATGAGTAATAGATCAACAGAAAGGACACCCTTAAGAAGTTTAGATCACTAATATTACTCAATTTACCTAAATGACAAATGAAACGCGTCAAGCACATTCCCCTCTATAATTGATGAAGTCGTGCCTAGAACATCACAAGGTTTCTATTTATTTAATAATGATTTCTTTGTCGAACTTGACATCTTTAACAACATTCATTACTTAAGCAAATGATTTTTTAGGTGTTCAACTTCAACCGCGTACACTTTAACCTCAATTTATGAAGTAGTTGATCAACCTTCCTTCCAAGATGAGAACGTAGAAGATGATCCATATAACTTTGTTTACGGTCGTGTACCTAGACAACATTGTGTTTTAAAAGAACAGGGTGCATGTCTTGATTGTGGAGCAAAATATTTTCAATATGAATTTGATACCTTTTGTTGTATGGGTGGGAAAACTGTGTTAGCAAATTCAAAAATTCCATAGGAATTGCACCGGCTTTTCATATCACAAGATGAATTTGGAAATATTTTTAGGCAAAACATTCGTGCTTATAACACCAATTTTTCTTTTGCCTCAATGGGAGTGATGTTGGATGATACATTGAGCAATATAAGAGACGGTGTATATACTTTTCGTGCACATAGAGGAATATATCACAAAATCGACCAATTAGTTCCGAGGCATGGAACCCCTAGGTACCTGCAGTTGTATTTTATGATCCTGATGCTGAGTTAGATCTCAGACTCCAATGGCCAAATCTTGATCGACGCATTACTCGATTTTGACACGCGTTCTTTCTACAAACCCATATGTCTATACATTTCGAAGACTTGCAGAACTAGGACCTCTAGACAACTATAGAGTCACTTTGAATACTTCGGTTGAACTTGACCAAAGGGTGTACAACCGACCAACGACATCGGAGGTATTATAAAATGTTATAAAAACACCGTGAAATATAAACAATTGATCACAAACTACCACTGATCAGAAACCACTGATGTAAACCACTGACGACAAACCACTGCTAACACACCAACAATAGTTGTATAGCAAAACCATTGATTCAACCACATACTCACTAACCACTGATGTTATACTCAGCAGTGGTTGTCCAGCAGTAGTTGTCTACCACCAACAGTGTTTGCCTAACATCTGATGTTATTACTCCATCAGAGGTTAGCAACATCATCAGTGTTTGTCTAACATATGATGTTATTAATAGTGTTTGTCTAACATAAGAGATTATACTAATTACAATTATTTAATAGCATTGCTTATTTTACTTACTTATAGTTGACAATTATATAGGTTGCTGGTATTTGGGTTGAAGGTAATGACAATATCACTTTGTATAAACGAAGTATTGTTATTTATGGTAGGTCTGAATATAGCCAAACTATTCAGCCGTACTTCAGGTGTTACGATCCATTGTCGTACCCTCTATTTTTTCCTAATGGTGAGTCGGGTTGGTATGCTAACGTACCACGTCATGGAGTATCGATCGATGAGGTTCGCAACAATGACAACACCGAAGGGAAATAGGGAAGGTACCAACAATTTATTATTCTTTTAAGTGATGATCATAAAAATACCCTAATGCGTTTTATTTTATTAACTGTTTGTTTTTAAAACATCTACTTCCTTGTTTTGTACTCTTCTTGTATATCAATCACACCGAAGCTACACTAAAAACAATTAGGAAAAGTATATCACCAAAGAATTGATAAACTAACAGAAAAACAAGTGCCAGCATATCATGAGACGACTAGTAAACTAACGGTAAACGAGTGTCCTATTCAAATCGCCACTCCCGCCGCATCGTGCAGGTAAATGACTAGTTTATAGCACTTAAATCCCTAAGTTGTAAAAAATATTATAGATAATTAGTTACACTTTTCCCCTCCACAACAAACTTATAATTATTTTACGTATTCTTGTCATATTTTATAAACTATAATGTTTTAAAAAAATCCAAAGATAGCATGACGACTACACATTTTTGTAGTTGTCTTGTTCAGTATCGACGCATGGATTAAAACGTACAAGTAGATGAGCCTTAGTGTACAAGTGATTAAAGCATATCCCATAATGTTTAATGGCTACAGAATGCCAAGTGATTAAATGCCGTCAATTTAATCCTCTTATCTAGATTATAGTTGAATCCCCCCATATTTAACAAAATTATAGATAATTAGTTAGTAGTTACACTTTATCCCCTTTAAAAAAACTAACTCCCCCACGATTTTTAAACGATCATAACTTTTTGGTATGACACAATATAAACGAATATTTTATTCTCTTTAATTTGAGTATAGTATTGCTATAGTTTTTTAATTAAAAAATGATATGTTACGTAATTAACAGTGTCTAAGGGTGAGTAATAACTTAATCATTAACCGAAGCCAAACCTAAATCAACCAAAAACTGAACCAACTGAAAACTGATTACCCGAAACCCTAATTAACCAAAAATGGTTATACCTTTAGCTAACTGAACCAAAGTTAACTGAACCGAACCATTCATATTCTCATTGTTTCTAACTGTTATACCTTTAGTTCATGTATTTCATATCTATACCACCATTTTATGTATTTATACCTTTATTTCACGTACATGTACATTAATTTCATGTATTTATACCTAAATTTGATGTATTTCTAATCAAAACTTTTAGCCCAATTATGGTTTTAGCTATTAACCAAAATTAAATAAATCAAACAAAAAACTGTCAATCTAATTGAATAAACCGAACCGATTAGCTGAAAACGGATTGCTTAATAAAGAGTATAATAATCTAACTAACCAAACAATGCACATGGCAATGTCTCTGTTTCCCATCGCATCGCGCGCGCACCTATCAGTTATTAATCAGAACCGTTATCGGTAAGCAATAACTAAATCATTAAACTAAATCAAACAAAAAACAGACGAGACCGAATCGAAATCAACCAAAAACTAAATAAACTAAAAACCAAATTAACCAAAAACCAGTTATCAATTGTTTTGTACTCTCTTTTAACCAAAATTAGTTGAATCGAACCAAATCATTCATATTTTCATATATTTCTAGCTTTTATACCTCCGGTTCATATATATATATATATAATATATTATATATATATATCTTTCATTTCATGTATTTATACCTCACTTTCATATATAATCTAAGCAAAAGTTTTAGCCAAAGTTTGGTTTTGCTATTAACTAAAATTAAATGAACTAAACCAAAAACCGTCAATCTTACCGAATAAACCTAAGTGATTAACCGAAAACCAATTGATTAATAAAATAAATTAACCGATGACTTTGGTTTCGGAATCTGTTGAGGATAATAACTGAACGGACCGAACCACGCACAACACAATGAAATGGACTACCCAATTGCTTCGCTTTTCATGTATATCTATCACAATGATGTTACAATAAATATTATATGAATAAGAAAATTACCAAAACGAGTATCACAATGCTATGTGTCACTCCCGTCACATCGCGCGGGCATCCTGCTAGTAAATAGTTATAAATGTCTACCAATTTCTGTTTAGCGAACAATTTATTTGTAATGACAGGTATCGACAGACATATATAAGTAGTGAATATGCTTTTCATCATACTGAAGTAAATGAAATTATCACTACAATGAACATGTAAACATACACCGAATCATGATTCAAAAGTCACACTTCGGAGAATATGTAACATGCATTGATATTTGTGATATAATACGAAGAGGTTTTCAACGAGCATCTTAGGCATATAAATAGTTAATATGTATTAACCTGATTTTCGAGGAATTTTAGCCGTATCAAAGTATATCGACTCACAAGGTGCGTTTACTGAAATGCATCTGTAATCACACAATGGATGGAATATCTAAAATCCTTAAGACTGAAAGGTAATAGTGGTTATAGTTTTCATCAATTACTTAGCCAGATACAATCTGGGTTAGAATCACGTTTTAAACGCTTAAAAGAAAGATTTTGAATTTTAGACAAAAGGCTCATTACAGGTCGTAATATGGGTCATAATGGTGAACATATTAAGGATTGTATTGCAGTACCTTTACGGTTCATAATAGGAATTAAAAAACTATGATCCATGTTAGACACACTAAGGACCGTAATTGTAAGGCATAATTAAGAATGAGTCGAGATAACGTTTTAGTTGGCATATTTGTGCCTTTACACGTGATGAGGCTTAACCTATGCACTGTTGGCACAATTGAGCATTGATCTTAGTATGCACGTGATAATCATTTGGCTGTTTAACGTGATCGGATACACAACCACGTTTATACGCAAGCCTGGTCATCATAGCTACTCCTCCAACCCTGTCCCGGATATTAGACTAGTGGCGGGTTCAAATTAGAAAAAAAAAATTGTAAGAAGAAGAAAGAAGAAATTTCAACCAATAAAATGTTTCATTTTAATTCATTTAATATTTTTATTTAATATTAGTGTAAGGGTATATTGGTAAACTAACATAGATCATTAATTTGTAGCCTTCCTCTTTAATAGCTAACTATTTTAAATTTGTAATTTATTTTCAAAATATATTTTTTTCAAACAAAAAAATTAATTTAAAGTGTAGGATAAATTACGAGCTTTGTATGATAAAGTGTATGATAAATTTTGATATATGTAGGATAAATTTTAATGTACGTAAGCAACAAAATTTAGTGTGGGTATGATAGTCTTTATAACTAATTAATTAGTCAAAGATAATAATAAATTATATTAGAGAAAAATTATTTAATGTTTTACTTTGTACCATTTTTTATTTTTCTTCTCAATTAAATCTTCTTCTCAAATGATCATCCCCTATTAGACTAAAGCTATAAATAAACATGACTTATTAAAATAAGGTCGCAGGGTTTATCTTTCCGCCCACCGCTCTTCACAAGAACTGGTTGAAGAACCACCCTTCGTGAGATTTGCCATAGCACCATTCATAGTCAATCTCTAAAGAGAAATTTCGGTGTTTCGGGGGTATTTATTTGGGGTGGGTTCATTTTATAAAGCATACCCGCTATATCCCTGACACACGAAACAACTTGTTCCAACACTCGGAGAGCGTTTAGAATACATGAGAGGGAGAGGGACTCCCAAAATTGGGTAACTCTTTACCCCCCACCCTCTCTAGAATGAGATATAAAGGGGAGAAATGAAAGATCCAAAGCTTGTTATTTATGGAGTCTGAGTGAGCATCTTACGGACCATGTTGGAACTCTCCACTTTTTCTTATGATTTATAATGCGAAATACCATGGTCGAAACTACAGATGTTGAAGATTTGCTTCAGCTTGGTCTTACATATTGTATATGAAATTCCAACTTTCTCTTACTATCCGTAAGAGTCATTTTTTAGAAATTAAAGTTTTGGCCTTTGGAGTTAAACTTTGTAGAAACATCAGTTTTAGTCACTTTTAAATGATCATATCCTCAATTACTATATGGCTTTCATTATTAAATTTATATGCAAAAAATACGAGGTGTTACACTATGTGTGACCAACAGTTCAAAAATATGTAGTAGTGTTTTTGTAATGAATACTAGCATCAGCTTAGTGACAAAATAAGCTTGTCACAAAAGCTACCGTTATGGTGCACTACTTTGTGGCGTGTTAGTTTTGTTGCAACATTAATGACAAAATTTATGATCAATTGTATGTACAATGATTTTTAAGTCATTAATCTATCGTAAATGTTTCACGTCACTATTTTTTCTTTGAACTAACATGTTGCCGCCTCAAATATACCAATGGTAGCGCTTCATTTCAAAGTTGGAGGGGTATGGTCCAAAAACATTGCGCCTGCGCAAGGAACCATACCCTTAACAGCATAACTACAAGGATAACTTTGCGCTAATGTAAAAGGGTGCACTTCGTTAACACATAGGTCATACAATGAACCTTGTGCACTCAGCGCAACGGTGAATTAGACCAACACCAATAAGTCATACAATGAACCTTGCGCACTCAGCACAACGGTGAATTAGACCAACACCAATAGGTCATACAATGAACCTTGCGCACTCAGCGCAACGGTAAATTAGACCAACACCAATAAGTCACACAACGAGCCTTGTGTACTTGGCGCAACGGCAAGTTACACTTACACGCGCAAGCTACTTGACCCTGCGCGGAACTAACAGCTCTCTAGTCAAGAATCCTAAAACCTTGCAAGGACAAGACAAACATGAGAGCACCTCATAGTCTTGTGGATAAAAGGATTTGTCCATGTTACTCTGCGCTGGCGGGAAAACACTGACAGCCTCGCAGAAGGGATAAGCACTAAGAGGTGTTGACCATACTCAAGGGTACGGAGTGGCAGAACTGTGACGAATGGTTGCTCGGCAGGTTGCGTCTGATAACATCAAATGAACAGTAAGGCAGACGCCAGACTGTACACCAACCATACCTACGCCAGTGACTGTTCCACATTTTCCACTTTCGGCTGGTAGCAGGTCTAACGCCAGAGACATCTGCCCTTACTGTCTTTACACGTGGCACCATTCAGCATCCGACAAAGCACACCTCCTGATAGAAGACGTTAATTCTCCTACGGGGAACATTTAATGTCTGACGCAGAGTAACAAACCAGATGTCTCTGAACGTCTAGACCGGCCCAAGGCCCATCAGCCCATCTCCTGAGCCCACATACTTCCGGCTATAAAATAAGTATCGGATCACCAGGTAATATATCTACAACCACATTCACAAGTACTCGAACTTATTACTTGCAATCACCAAATACTTATTCTCACGCCGGTGTGTGGTCATAGAGAAAACCACCCTTTTCCCCGTGACGAGACTAACGGCGCTGCTAGTTTTGCAGACCAGTCTGAGTGAGATAACCCGGAAGAACGAGCGAAGAGACTACCCCTTTATGCAGAAATTCCTTGGTTGTAACTTATATATCCTCGGATATCTCTAGGTTCAACCGGTGTTTTTTTCAAAAGTGTTTGTATGATGGTCATGCATACGCGTAATCACTTCATTTAGTAGGAGCGTGACATACCACTAACAAGGATTATTTTCACATGCTCACACGGAGATTCTATTTCCGTACAACAACATAAAGAATGCAGTATTTTGGAAACTAAAAAAAAATTTATAGTACAAAACATGATAGATATGAAGAAAGTGAAACCGGTACAAGAAAAAGAATGCTCCTCATGGTTGATATTTGGGTATATAAGAAAAAGAATACAGGATAACATATTTGTATCATGTGATGAAATTTCGCAGACATAATCTATACTATTATCGGCACTAAACGACATAAACGATAACACGAATAAAAGTAAACACATTGGTATTGGTAGGTACTTTTGTATCTTATTGGTATTGGTAGGTAGTTTTGTATCTTATGGCTATAGAGGTGAGTTGTTCTAATGTAATTATACACTCATGATTTTCCATTGATTGTTTCTTTTGTATCATGCATAAAAGTTAGGTTTGTAGATCATAATCGTGACTTTTGATGTGTAGAAGTCAACTCAATTTGAGTCGTCTACCCCACTACCATTGTTGGCACATCTATGATCCATCATCAAATCCAATATGTTTTAGTGATAGGCTAAACGTGGCCCTCTTATTTTTCGTATCTCTTTCTAAATAATCACTTTAAAACTTGTCATATATAAATCCTGAAAAAAATATTATTTTAAAAATATTATTTTCTATAACAGATTAAAATATATTCTTGTAATAGAATTAAAATTTGTTCCTTTTTCCAACTTACAATTAAAAAAACCCAACATAACTGTACGCTAATAACTAACCTAACAAAGTTAATAGACATAATGGCATGACTAAACCGTATTAACCCACCACCACCACCAAAACTATTGATTTGGTTTAGTATTTCTTAAAAACTTATTTTCGGTTAACTAAACTGTATTAACCGACCACAACCAAAAACTGTTGATTTGGTTTTGCATTTCTTAAAAACTTATTTTTGGTTCATTTTTGGTTTAGCTTGTACGGTTGTACCCATAACCGAACACATCAAACCATACAACAATAATCTTTATCCTGATTTTCTCCTGTTTTATACATATTTAGGTATAGTTTTTCAGTCAGCCATTGATATAGTTCTTTTTCCTTCTGATCAAATATCCTAATGTTCTTGATATTGGTTTGCTATCTTTTGTAATATAATGTTTAGAGTTACGTTCAAATTCGATTGTTCACACTTTCATTCATACATAATATTCTTGATGTTAACATAACTTTATTTAAAAAGAAATAAACAAAAACGTTTAAAAAGCTTAAAAATGTAGTTCAATACACAAAAACAAAAAAAAGTTTATATAAAAACAATAAATGATATAAAATAACAAAAAAAAAAAAAAAACAAAAGGTTTGAATTATATTAATGTGAAATTTAAGGAGAGAGATACATTTAGTAAAACTAAAGGAAAAGGGATTAGTTTAGTAGCCCCCTTTATTTAAAGTTAAATACAATCATCCACTCTTTGCAAATAATATCAATATATATAATTTCTTTGTAACCTTGAGATATATAATATTATAATATGTGTTTGGCTTGTGCGTTATCATATCCAAACTTCAAGACAGTTAGGTTTAGTAGAATTTACAATTATATGCAAATTATAACACATACATGTTCAAATCAAAACCATTAATGTTGCAAATTAACTAACATCCATACAAATACCAAACTTCTGACAGTTTTTAATTATCACATGCTCCTTATACCTTTTCTTAAAATAAAATAAAATAAGCTCCTTATGCATGTGAGGTGGCATATGATATGATCTGTTTCTGGTGGTCCATACATTGATTGAAGGGCAAGCTACAATTTCAATTCAATGAAAGTTCATGGCAGGCCTCGACTTGAGGGATACGGGATGGGTGACGGTTCAGGACCTAAAACTTTTGAGGCCTAGAAATTTTCTTTTTTAATAAAGTTACGTTAAATCTATTATTGTAAATGAACTAAACGTTTAATAGACAGTTTGTGAACTGTTTGGTGAGGAGATTCGTTTATGCACATTCGTTTAATAATTGAACGAACACGAACAAGAAATTTTGTTCGTTAAGCTAAACGAACGGACATGAACAGAGGTTGCGTTCGTTCATTTATGTTCGTGAAAGTTCGGTGATGTGTTTATTTATGTTTGGTCATTTATGTTCGTTAACTTAAAGGTTTTTTATATGTCGTATTTTTTATTGTATTTAGTTTTTAAAATTTTAAAATCCTAGTTATACTATATGTGTTAAAGTTTGACAATTTTTTTAATTTTGTGTTAATCATGTATGTGATAATTATGTTAATTGTGTTCGGATAATTATGTTAAGCGCTTATTTATTTTTTGTTAGATTCTTCACAATCTTTGTGATGAAAAATGATAATTTTATTATAAAATGATTATACGTTCGTGTGTTTATGTTGTGTTCATTTATGTTTATGAACGTTTGTTTGAGTGCATTCACGTTTTGTAAGTGTTCGTGAGTAATTAATGAAAATGTTCATTTCCTTAATGAACGAACAAAAACAATAAATGTTGTTCGGTAAAAGTTCGTGAACTGTTTATGAACAGGCTCATTCATTATCGAACGAACGCGAACAAGGCCTTGTCTGTATTCATTCGGTTCGTTTACAACCCTAACTACATGATCAACAAGTAGCAACAACCGCACCATCACCACCTACTACGCAATCGATGGTAACTTAGTTATTGCTGACAAAAGCTAATCATCAGCAATAACTAACTTACTACTAACATAGAACTTGCTTGTGGTAACCAAATTAAATGCTAAATGTTTAGCTGCCAACTAACATACTATATCAAGTGCCTGTCCACCCACGATTGTGAGTAGGTCTGTCCCTACGCAATAGTCAAAATCAAGTGCGGTAACATACCGGAATTTTTCACTACATATTTATTGGCATCAGATATTTATATCAAAACCTTTGTGACTTTTATGGTCTAAAATTGTGGGTATTACAAAAACGATACACACCTAAAAATGTTGCAAATTACCACTCATTTTATATAACGAAGTTTGGACGCATTCTCTATATATTCTAATTTTTAACAGCTAAGCTCTTATTAAAACTTCAAACGCGTGAGTATATGTGATTATAACTGGTCAAGTTGGCGTTTTATTTCGTCTTGAGGAACACCGTTACACTTCAGTTGCATAGAGGCAAAGGCAGTGGCGGATCCAGAAACTTTTTTAAGTGGGTTCGTTTTGGTAGATTCTCTCTACTTTTTTCAAATCATACAAGGTTCTCACTATTTTTCTATTTTTTTCAATCCGAATGGGTTCATGTGAACCCACAAAACAGGACTGGATCCGCCACTGGGCAAAGGGATAATATTAACGATTCTCGCACCCAGAAGCATCAGTTAACAAATAAACAACTTGCGTCAGCTGATTGATGTATTGAAGTGTTTTACTTTTACGCAGGTTTAAGGTGAAAAACGAGCGGCCAATAATTAAGTGAGCCTCAAAACATACACATAGTTATATTTAATGGGCTATTTAATACGTTAAGACTTAAATTCAAGTTGGACTACAATAATTCATTTGGGTTAGCTAAACTACTAAAATGGTGGCGGCGTCTATCATGCCACAAACTTAATATTTTAATTTAAATAAATGTGGTCAAATGGTATTAAAGGTCAAAAAAAAGCACTAAAGAAGACAAATATGAAACGGGTACCTCTGCTAGCTAAGAGAACCCGCCCAGCCTACTCTTGGGGGTGACGAAGATGTGCTGGCATGGTAACTACCCTCAATGCTCTACCCGCTTGGTGCCCGTCCTCCCTAAACTAGTTGGGCTAATAATTAATTATTATGGGCTGGATTTAATTTACGCTACTATAGGCTAAGACTTAAATTCAAGTTGGACTACAATTAGGGTTGTAAACGAACTGAATGTTCAACGAATAGTTCGTGAACCGTTCGATGGGAAGTTCGTTTATGTTAGTTCGATTAGCTTAACGAACGAACACGAACAAAAAATTTCGTTCGGTTAGCTTAACGAACGAACACGAACAAATGTCTCGTTCGTTCGACTGCGTTCGTGAATGTTCGGTAATATGTTCCGTTACGTTCGTTTGATTATATTAAAAAAATAATAAATAATAAACATTTTTTCTAAATATATGAAAACTTGAAACCTGTTTTTTTTTTTTTCTAAGTTAGCCAAAATTTGGACATTAAAGACATTTTTGGGATAATTATGTCTAAGTTAGTTAAATTTTGAATAATTATGTCTAAGTTAATTAAACTTGATTAATCGTTTGTTAGTTGTAATAGACTTCTTGTGTTTTGATTTATCATTTGATAGTTGTATTTAACTACTTATAATATCCAATGTTTGAGGTTAACAATGTTTTTATTTTTTATTTTTAAGTTAAATGTTCGCTTACGTTCGTTTTTGTTCATTTGCTTCGTTTATGTCCGAGACATGTGTTTACGAATAGTTCGCGTACAACTGAGTTTCCTTAACGAACGAACACAAACACAAACTTATGTTCGGTATGCGCTCGTGAACAGTTCACAAACATGTTAATTTTCTTAACAAACGAACACAAACATGACCTTGTCCGTGTTCGTTCGGTTCGATAACAACCCTAACTACGATAATTAATTTGGGTAACTATAGTACCAAACTAGTTGGGCTAATAATTAATTATTATGGGCTGGATTTAATTTACGCTAATAACAAATGATGAACCTCCTGGGAACTTAAATAAGCAACAGGGCAGCTGTTTAAGGGTTCTCGCAAAAGGAATGAACATTTTTTACCGAGTACCGGTATCGTACTGATACTGATCGAATAAAATCTGTACCGGTATCTATTTATTATGGTTTTCAGTTTCGCTACTAGTCGGTTTCGTTACTTTTGGTAGGAATGAGATTGGTACTGGTACCGGACTGAACAAGTACCGTACCACGTAGCACCGATACCAAAACTTAGCTAAAACCAAAACTGAATACCGTACCACATATATTCGGTTGGTACTGGTATGGTACTCTATTGTTAAAAGTCCTTTATAGGTATCGTATGCACAATTAAAATCAAAATCAAATAATGTACAGTATATATATATTCGGTTAGTACCAGTATGGTACAGTACCGTTATTCGGTACTTTCTCATCCCTAGTTTTAGGTATTTGTGAACTACATGTACGGTACTCCCAATATTTGGTTTGTGTTTTACTGATATTTGGTTCGGTGTTTTCGATACAGGTATTGATCCATCCCTATTCTCGAGCGACAGTATTAGAGCATCATGGTTGGGCACACACAACGAGTAAAATTTTAACTGCAGACCCTTTTAACTGCATCCAGCTGCTGCTGGGGTGGCTAAGTTAGGCACACACAACGAGTCAAATTTTAATTGATGCTACCGGTTCAAAGAAGAAAAAGTAATCTCGTGTTGAACTTTTGTTCTAATTTTAATAATTGAATAATGTAAAATGCAGTTCCTTGCGGTTATAGTCCTAGTTATTATTTTTGAGCAGATTTATATGATTAATGTATGTTTGCAAAATTTAATTGTTAGACCAAGTGTACCATTGTACTATCAGAAGTGTGTTTTTAGTTAATTGTGGTAACTTTATTTATATTTGATTTATCGGTCCAGTCGTTAAAAGACTGTATCAACGATTAGTTCACTATCAATTACATGTGTTAATGCTATCAGCTCTGAAGCTGAATGTGAGTGCTCGTTGTTTTATCTTAGTATTTATGTGTCGTTTGTTCATCTTTCTTAGTTTAATTGATTTTAATTTAACAGCAGTTAAATTCAGTCAGTCAATCTTTGTATTTTATTTTTCACAATCAAACAAAATCTGTAATACTAACCACATATTAGTAGGATTAATCAGGGTTATGACTTGTCTCGTCTACTCATCAATCTCATATCTTAAATCAGCCGTTGTATTTGAATGTACGCATAGAAAGAGATTTTAAGCTGTAACTATACTTGCTGTAAACTGAAATCACAGAATAACATTTTGAGAACAGGCAAGCAACGACAATGGCAAACAAATTATTCTAAAACAAAGAAAAAACATGAAACCATTTAAGTTGCATAAACTTTTACATGCCAAAACACATGTATATGCTTACATCATCAGACGATATAAATGGAAATAATATCAAGTAACAACAGTATTATTACAGCTATAGTTCAAATTTCAAAATGCCGGTTTTCTTACCGAGTGATTGACAGAAGATAAGATAAAGGAACTAAGGAATAGTGCGCTGCTCGAGAGGCAATGCTCCTAGGGCTTGGCGTTCTGCTTTCTCCCTCTCAACCTGCAGCGATTCACAAGTATAACCTCATTAGAGATAATTAACAATATAGTAATATAAAGAACGAAAGATGTTTTACTTTTAACAGCATTTTTTTTACTTTTAGGATCCCAAGCTAGCTTTCGCAGTTGCAACAGATTTCATTTCATTATATGACACGCTAGTTCCTCTATTGTTGCTCTAAGATACTTATGTTCATCACACTTAACCTTTTTATTTTGTAAAGGGGACGGTACCCGGAAAAATATTAATAAAAAGAATGATGGAAATATGGAATACAAAACTAGACACTGGCCAATCCTGGAACATTAATCAAACCAGCCCAAATACTAACTAGGGCCGAACAAATAGGACAATCCAATTCCAGCCCATTGCTATCCTAAGGCCCAAATAAAAACCCAACCAACACTTAAAATTAGACCCACTAATGGCCCAATCAAAGATCCATATCACAATAAACCTTTGCAGACTTGCTCAACAGAAATGATACATCGCTAATGCATAGCTTTTTTTTTTTCTAAGATCATCATATTTTAACTTCTTCATTACCTATAAAATATGGCTGGTTGCATGCTAGTCAATGTCATCAAATTAAAAAGTTAAAAACCACGGCTTGATAGCTGGTGTATGCTAGTTAGCAAAGAAACCATCCTTTCCCTCTATTAATGAATAAAAATATACTCCATTGCCTTAAACGCCCTTTTATAATGATTGAATACATATGAAAAGATAACATGTAACATAACCACACAACTTTAACTAAACTTAAAAACTTTTCTACAGGTCATATTTCAATATCTTCTTCAGATGTGACCTTGCCTACATAAAAAAAAAAACTAGCAAGGATGAAATAATAATAAAGTAAAAATGGCAAAACAACATTTCATAACCAAGACAGACATTCAGTCAAGCACCTTCTTCAATCTGACTAGTATACAATAGTCGATGTGTACGCAAAAGTCAAGAATATCATTAACAAAATCTTAAGGACATGAAACCACAAGTAGCACAACAGAAATAAGCAGTTTCTAATGTAAATTTATATCCAAATGAAAGAGTTAATTGATTATCCACTTACCAGGGCAAGCATGTCACTCAGATAACTCCTAAACGGGGTCTGCTGGGCCTGTAACAATAACAAAATACATCACACACAGTTTACAAAATGCTCTTAATATTAGACTTGGTTTTAAAAACGCTTACGCCGCACCACTTTTCTAACACATGGCGCACTTTATTAATATAATTTTTTTTTACATATCTCATAGGTTTCTAGCATCATTGGTTAGGCCTGTTGGACAACAAATCCAACCCCCCCCCCTCCCCCAGAACCGCACATCATGCTTTTTTTTTCACGCGAAAGAGCGCCTCACTTAGTCTAAAGTGAGGCCTCATATAACGCCTAGCGTCTACCTGTGCGTATCATTGAATCACCACAATTAATTAAAATGTTTAATCAATTGGATCTTTACAATCTATCCACAACCAACATCAATCACCTAAGCTAATAGATAACCACACAAATCAACAGCATACAAACCTGAAGCTCTGGAGAAAGATACTCATGTTTCATGGACAAATCCATCGCACGTAACAGACGCTGGTTTCTGGCATCAACAATCTCACGAGGCAACCTATTCAACGCTTCCTTAATATCCAACGACTCCATCGGATCAAACAAATCATCATATCGCAAACCTAATTATCAAAACATAACTAAATTACTAAAAAGCCCTAGAAATAAGAAACAATACAAATCCATAAAGAAATGTTGAAAATCTGACCGTATTTGCGAAGGCGAGTTTCGATTGTTTTCTTGTGCACAGCAGCGAACCAGTTGGTTTTTGGATCTAAAATCGCTTTTACAAATTTTGATGTCGCCATTGAATTGATTGAACAACCGATATGTTTCGATTTAAAGCAGTAAAGGTCAAACTGTTCGATGTTTGGGCCGTTAAATGGGTTCTTTAAGCCCAGGCCCCATATTATTTTCATATAATATCTCTACTTAAAAGAGTAACTAGGGTGGTGAATGGAATCATGATCATGGTTTCGATTTCAAGTATAAAATTGTTCATATCGGTTATTGATTTACTTTTGTTGTATCGATTGAGAAAATCTAAGATGTAAGGTCATCATATACTTAAAAAGATGTTATACATGTTCAATTTCAATTATAAACCGGGTAGTGAAGAATTAAGCCAACTCAAGCCTTATCCATCATCCATTAGTCATTACATCCTTAGATATGAAGACAGGAAACTTCAGCTTTATCAAATTTAAACCCTAGAGAATTCAGTCGCTATTGGTTAGGTTTGTTATGGTAGTGATACGCTATTAGCATTTGATATGGCAACCGAAAGATAAAACCCGAAAAATAAAGTCGTGATATCCTAAAAGGATATCGACATGTGTTTTACATCGATTGAGAACCACAAAAAACGAATATCTTAAACAAAACCGATAGTACCAATATCAGTATCGGTACCGATGTTGTTCGGACGGAATCAACCTGCTATAGATATTATTGTGAAGGTATCGATTCGGTTCGTCACTATACTGATACATAGATACACTTGTTTTAGCTTACGATATAAAATAATATTTTATAATGAAGTTATAACTTACGATATTAAAAATATTTTATAACGAGTACAACTCTGTTTACATAACAAATTTATGTGAGAAATATTAAAAATAAATTTATATCTATGGTAAAAAATAACATTCTTAATTATAACTTAATTTAGAATTTTAAGTATAAATTCATACCTAAATATATATTGGTTAAATGTAACAAAAAGTAATAAAAGACAATTAAGAAAGATTATGGATAAAAATAAAATTATATAAAATTAAATATATATTTGAGCTGAAATTTTATATTAGAAAGAGGGAAAAATCAAAGCGCAACAAAACTTTCCTTTTTAAAGGGAGCAACTATAGCTGATTTACCATCTTTTCAATTAATTCACAAAGAAAATTATATGACTTTAAAAATTAAATAAATATTATTATAGCTACTGCACATCTACTTTGAAATTATTAGATATAGTAATTACTTAGTAAATGATCGATTTAGGACTTTTCAAACCGTGCCAAGCAATTTAGTTTACAGTTTATACTTGAAATGGGTAAAAAATGAACCGGATTATGGGGTTTTATACTATATAAGCTTTTTTTTTTTTTTTTTTAGTTTACTTGCATGTTTAAACGTTTATGTTGGAGAATACACATGAAGATACTCTACTTAATGACGATCAATATTTTAAGTTTTAAAGTCTGAGAATAATCATTTGTTTGATGATGAATAAGCCTAAACTATGTAACTAAATCGAATGTAAATTGTTAGTAATGGTTTGATTTGGTTCGATAAAATTTAAACGGTTGGATTTTGGTTACAACGGTCCAAACAAGGACAGGGGCACACCTTTTAAGGGGCAAGGGGATGCACCCGTCCCCGTCAATGTTTCAGTTATTAGTGTAATTTTTTCTATTTTTCGTCCGAAATTTTAAAATTATATAGGTCCGTCTCCGCCAATTATTATGCCTAAAAATTCTTTGTCCCTACCAAGTTTGTTGTCCTAATTATTTATACACATTTTCGTATTGAGTTATAAAAAAAGGTAAAGAATGGGGTTATCAGTAAAAAATTTTATAACTATTTTTAAACTTAAAGTGATTTTAAATAAAATTTAAAACTAGTTTTACTATAAATGAAACTTGAGGGTTTATTTTTATTTTAATTGAATGATGGTTAAAAAAAAGAACTATATTTATAGTTTATTTGATTAAGCTTTACTGTTTATATAATTATTTGTAACAACTGTTTGTCCTCATTATCATAAATAAACATGTTTTAAAAGTTATATTGGTAAAAACATTAAACCAATAAACTATTATTTGTTTAGTATTCGAGAGGATTGAAAGTAAGGTGAAAATACATAAAGGAACGTTTTTACAAAGGACTAAAATGAAGTTGTTTTAGGAAAATTTCAAGATATGTTACCTTATTCGTTTTAATTATCAAGTAAGATATTGAATTGTATTGCATTGTTCTTTTACTATTGAGAACATGGATTAGAAATATTGTATATTTAAAGACTTACGAGTTATAAGTTTTGATTGAGTCTAATTAATAGGATTAAGTGAAATCCATGTTAAATACTTAAATTTAAAGTGAATATGTGATATTGAGATATGTTATTGATTTGAATGAGAATTACAGTAAGAATTTATGTTTCCGATCCGACCCGAACCGAAAAAATATTATATATCAATACACATAAGACCCTTTAAAATTTACGCCCCCCATTGAAAAAGATTCTGCATTCGTCACTTATGCAAGGCACATGCATATTCATCCTATTTTTAAGCGTTCATAACTTTTTTATATGACATTATTTTTTAAAAGAATTGCACCATAAAATCGAGCATATTTTCTATATTTCATTTGAGCACTATATTGCTATAGAAAGTATGAAACATAAAAAAACCCAAAAAATTGTCTTAGATTTCTATGTTTTATAACATTTTTGTGCTTAATTTTTTTGTACTAGATTTTGTGCTGAATTTTTTGTGTTGGATTTTTTGTGCTAAATTTTTTGTACTGGTTTTGTGTTTGATTTTTTTAATACTAGAATTTTTTTTGTATTAGATTTTTTATGCGAAATTTTTTTACATTGTATTTTGAGAAAACAAAAGATAACAGTTTATGTTTTAAAACTAAATATCCTCTTATCGTACCTATAAAGATATCTTCATAATTTCTTTTAGTTTTTACACTAATTAGCCAAAACCCTGGATGTTGCACTTAATCACACTACACTTTTGTCCATGGTGGTAAATAAATTGTTAGGAAGGTTATGGTTTTGGTTTCGTTTTAAAAATTCCAAGACACATCCATTTAGGTTCTTTCTCGAATATGAGTTAAACAACTCTTTATGATTTCTGATTTTTATTGGTATCTTAACTTTATGATTTCTCACTTTTTATTGATATCTTAAAAAAATATAAAATAATAATGTAAAAGATTACAGTAATATATAATTTATTGAATTTTTAAGAAAGGATAATAATTTATAATATAAAGGTTAACTAATAGAGGGTAAGGTTCGAATACAAAGTCTAAAACTTCTAAAAAATGTGAGAAGTCTATGTAGACATTATATTTAAAATTTATGTATGACATTTTAGATTCTTTTAGCATGATATTAATAGAAAAACACCAAACGTAATAATTTAAAACACAATGAAATGTATTCTAGGCATGAAATTTTAAACAAACTGATTAACTCTCTTGGCATAGTGTTTTAAGTTTATGTCTATAATGCATTCATGGTGTTTAAATTGTTATGTTTGGTAATTTTCTATATAATACCATGATAAAGCAATTTAAAACACAATACCTATATAGACTTTTCATACTTTTTAGAAGTTACTTTGTAGTAAACTCCCAACCAGCTAATAGAAATTAATGATTGCAAAGTAAAAGTTTTAAAGAATTTAGATTTTTTAGAACCGCAAAATATTATAGAAACACAAAGCAAAAAATCCTCCAGCAAAACACTAGAAAGAAGAACAAACAAAAGCTCACACATAAGAGAAAGGAAAATGAAACAGAAAACTAAGTATAGTTGTTGCTACAACAAATATAAGATCAAGAATAGTGACTGGATAGGTTAGGCAAGAGGGTTCAAGGGTTCAGATTTGCCTAACGCATGTCGTAGGTCCCCTCACGTTTGCAACATGTGGAGAGAGATCACCGTTGTTGGTTATTCACTTTAGATTCGGGATTGAGAAATACTCAACCCAGAATGTTAGTATCAGATATGATAACGTGGTGTTAAGTGAAGAATAGAACAAGCATAGTGCGAGTTCTAGAAAGGGAGGAGTGAGATTAGAGATCAAGAGTTATCTGCCTTGATATGGTGTCTCTCCAGAATGATAAAAGGCCGTGCTTTATAGGGAAGGGATCCTATAGGAACAAACCTTTGCTGATGATCCCTGGTTGCAGTGGCGGGCTTACCCTTTTTGGTAGGTTGAAGGGTTTGGACCTGCGGGTAAAAGCGTGTGCTCTTGCACATGCTCTGTTACAGCTGTGCAGGAGAATATATATGTAAAGTACTGATGTGACAAGGCACTGTTCTCATTCTTTTTGTTGTTCACGACAGCTTGTTGATTCTGAACCCTTTTACCTTTTAACCATTTAAGTTGTATTGTGCTTAAGTCATTTTATTAAACCCTGATCTACCTACGTCATCAGCCCCCAAGTCAGAGGTGTTTGGGGTGTAAGCTCAAAGGCTTCTGACTTTTGCACAACATTTTGTTTGGTTAAAGGCTTCAAGGCTTGAAGGGTTTCGGGCTTTGCCCTTTGGGTGGCGAAAAAGCCGGATTTTGAATTTTGAAACGACAATTGATGGGACTGATTGGACGGTTTTTCTGCATGCAGCAGTTTCTCTTAGCCCATGTGTAATTATAACCGTCCTTTTATAATATAATTCCTTTCCTAATTACTATCTCACATTTTCCTTCATTAATCCACAAGACTATTGCAATATTCCTTTCTCTCAGGTTAGTCTTCTTCTTGCCTTGTTCTTGCTTTTTCTTGTTCATCGCTCATGGGTGCTCGAAAGGATTTAGCCGTTAGGTTTTCCCGTCTTACACAAGAGGAAGTCGAGGCATTTTGTCTGCAATGGGGTATTGATATGCGGTTTAATCCGGTTGCTCGGGTTTGGATAAATCCATAGATTAGTGCCCTACCGGTTCTATTGCTTTGTATTGTCGCCATTTTGAGTTTTCTAATCTTCGTCATCCGTTTTCTACTTTTGTGCTAAATGTGTTTGAGTATTACCGTGTGTCTTTTGGGCAATTTCATCCCCAAGGGCTTGCTAGGGTTTTACATTTTGAAATCCTGTGTCGAGCAGGTTTGATCCGTCGTTGCTATCCTTTCGCCGTTTTTTCCGCTTGGCTAAAAACGGTGATTGGTTTGCATTGAGACGTCTCAGATTGATACTTGTTTAATTTCATCTATGGTGACTACGCTTGGTTCTTGGAAAGATAACCATTCTGAATCGATTATTCCGTTCAGAATGGTTTGGAGACATCCGGATGCAATTCTTGATGAGTTGGAACCGGCGGAGTCTGAGTTGAATAGTTGTTTTTAAAGTCTATCCGTGCATGTCCTTCACGGCTTCGTCCCTTTCCTGAACACTTGTTGGTGCTTCTGGGTATTAGCAAGTTGTGGGATAAAGTGGATCGAGACCCTGTTCTTATGAAGGATGGACGGGGTATGCGTTTTTTCTTTGTGCATTTGTTTGCTTTTTTTCTTCTATTGTTATTTATATCGTTCTTTGTTTTGATGGATAGTTATGTCTCATTGGATTTTATCAAGAGTGATGACACATTCGATGTTGTCTTTACGGATGCTGAGGCCACAGAGGGTGATGATGTTGTTGTTACAGGTGCTGAGCACCGGTTTGAGGGTTCAGCTTATGTGAATGTTCCTAATGTGAAAGGATTTTCCAAGGTTGCTGATGTGAAAGTTTCCATCCGCCGCTCAAGTCGTCGCCTGATAAAGAGTGCTGAACAACCATCTGGCTCTGAACCTATGGAGTTGAGTGATGACATAGAGGTTTTAGAAGATTTGGAACTTGTGGTTGAGGGTGAGAAGAAGAGTTGCTTTTGGTTGTTGGCAAGGATCAGAAAGCTGCAGGGAAGAAGGTTGTGGGGTTGAAAGGTTCTCAAAGGTTGCTCAAGGGTCTGGTGATGCTAGTTCTGAGGAGGTTTATGTGTCGGGCTGGAATGTTAAGGTTGATGATAGTTTTGCCTCCTGTTCTGTTTGTGAGGATGTGTTGTCGCACTTTGCTCCTCCTGGGGTCCGAGATACCTATTCGTCAATGGAGGATGACCGAATGATCTCCAAGATGATGTTAGCTGCCTGCAATCTTTCGGCCTTAATTCCAGAAGGCGTGGGTCGGTTTCATAAGAGGATGCAAGAATTTGAAGTTTGCTCATAGAAACGGGATGAGATAAAGGCTTCTATGAATGCGTTGAAGAAGGAGAGTGCGGCCTTTGCTAGAAAAAGAGGGCATGGGTGTTAAAGGTTGGTGAACTTACTCAAAGGCATGAGGCTGAGGTGAACGGTTTGAAGAAGGAAATGGAGGCTTTACGTGCTCGGGAGGAGGCCTTTTTAGAGGAGAAGAAGCGGCTCGAGGCTTCGCTGGTTCAAGTGACTAGTGACAACAAGTGGGTCATTGAGCATGGCTTCCCGCAGGTAGTTACTTATCTTCTTTATTCCTTCGAATTTGACAGGGCCCTAGGTGGTATCTACAGCAAGCTCCTTGGCATGGGAGGCACCAAGGCTTTGTCGCTGGCTATCAAGCCTGTGGATCTAGACAGCCTGTAGATAAATCGTCCTCCTATCAGCCGGAAGCTTTTAAGGTTTTTGAAGATGCCGTCTTAGAGATGGAGCATTCATCCTACCCTTATGTGGGTGAAGTTTCTGAATGCTTTGGCAAGCCTCTCTCCGTCCTACAAGAGTTGAAACCTCGTGGCTTAAACGAGGTTGTTTGCGACAGAGTGTTTAAATCTCTTTCTAAGAAGCGCTCATGCCCTGGAGGTAGCAAAGAGACCTTGGTTGAAGGTGGCGAAGGCTCGAAGGAGGCAAGCCTTCAAGGTTTTGAGACGGTGACCGAGGGACCAGAATGATAAGAAGGGGAAGAAAGTGAAGAAGGCTAAAGTTGACAATGATGGTATGTAAAGCCTTCTACTGACGTTTGAGTGATTGGTAGCTTTCTTAGCATCCAAACAATATGTTGTGTACTTGTTAAATATGCTTCTTTTAAAGGGAACCATTTATGTTCCTTATGGTGGTTGGGGCCTTTAAGGCTATTTGAACAATTTGTAGGTTGACTGGCCCTTAAGGCCTTGTGATGGTTGCTATTTATGTTATATTGCTCTATTATTCCCTTGTGTTGTTTTATGGTTTGTTATGTTGTCTTTGTTTGTTCGTTGTGCATCCTTTGCTACTTATACCTTGAACGGTTCAGTGTTGCAGTCACTTAGCCTTAAGAGTATTGTTAACAAGAAGGCACATTATCTATCCTATTTGTAACACTCACTTGGTGTTTTTGGTTCGTAAGCCGTTGTTAAAGCTTAAGGAACATTTGATGTAGGCTGCTCAAACCCGTTTATGAGACAGGTTTCTTGAAAAATTTGCTTAGTCTCATGGAGTTGTATTGATTTAGGAACTCACCCCTTATATAGGTCTATTAACCCTTGAACCTATTGTGCGATGTGGCCTGGGAGCTCATCCCCTTTTATGGCCCTTGCCATGAAGTTTTTTGCTAGGTTCTCAACCTGATTATAGGATAGAAAGACAAATTTGATAAAAACTTCATCATTCATTCATTCAAGTGAACGTTTGTTACATAGGTGAATTAGAACACTTCTTACGATACTTAGAAATTTTGGCTAAACATTGAACCTTTTAAGGTTTTTGCTGTTCCAGTGACGGGGAAACCTTTTGCCTTGGGTGTCTGCCAATTTGTATGACCCACCCTTTTGAGCTTCAAGGATTGTGTATGGTCCTTCCCATTTTGGGCAAGTTTACCTTCACTTTCTTTTTTACTGGCCTCATTGTTACGGAGCACGAGGTCTCCAGGCTTGAATCGTTCATGCTTCACTCGCGTGTTGTAATAAGATTCCATATTTTGTTTATACTTGGCTTCTTGTATAGCAGCTTTGTCACACCCCGACCCGCAGCGGAAAAGGTGATCGGGTCATGATTGGGTTATCATCAAAGCTCATGACATTTATTATAACGTTTCATATTCATTAATACAATTTAATGGGAAAATTACAATCATAATTACATCATGTCCTAAACATCATTCTAGACTTCATTGTTTTCTTCTAAGGCATTTCCTAGGTTTTCCTTGCTTCATCCTGTTCACCTGTATCATGTGTAAAAATGATTTTTGGATCAACAAAAAGTTGGCGAGTGAATCCTATAAAAACATTTGAACAAGTTTATTTAATTGATTATAAAATAAAGTGCACAACCACACATGAGTAAAAATAGATGTAAACTTATTCACCAATTATTTAATATTAAATAATGCACACATGAACAATAATGGATCGTTTTGAGGCACGCGTTGCTCAACTCGTCTCCCACGAGGAACTGATGGGCCTAATGAATGATTTGCATATACTTGACAATATGAAATACATAACTACAAACAATATAAACTAAATAATACACACACGAACAATAATGGATTTGTTTTGAGGCACGCATTGCTCAACTCGTCTCCCACGAGGAACTGATGGGTCTAATGAATGAATTGCATATAACTTAACAATATGAAATACACAACTACAAACAATATATACAATCTATGTTTAGATCACAATATGGTATGGCACAAGTTTAAATAAACGACTTAATTTTTGGTGACACATGACACACCCCAAAACGTGTAATTAAAAAGGGGAGTTGTAAGATTCACTCACATTGGGTGCGTTTGGTTGATGATGATGAATACGCACGAAGTTGGATTTAACCACGAGTGAAACTAACCTAGATAATAACATAATGGTTTGGTAAATAATGGGATTTTATTAATCAATTTTAGTAGGATAATTGGATATATTTTTATGAGTTTAAGGCTATTTTCTAACCTTAAAAATGTTATTTTTAAGTATTTTTAATTGATTTTTAAATAAAATAAATAAATGAAAATAATAAAAAAAAGTTGACTTTTTGCGACAGTTGACCGTTGACCGTTGACTTGTTGACCTGTTGACCGGTTAGGCTGTGAAATTGTTTACGCCGGGTGAGGCTCGAACCCGGGACCTCCCGTTCGCGTGCACGCAGCTCTACCAACTGAGCTACGTGTCTAACCCGAAATATTTCTGTTTTTAATTATATTTATATACTAATTGAATTAAACTGAAAATCATTTATTTTTAAAAACGATTTTAATGTATCGAACCGGCGTCCTCCACAGGTCTCGAACCCGGGACCTGTAGTTTGAGTTAACACACAGTCCACCGCTGGACTGTGTGTCTAACTTGTTAAATAATCTGATTTTTATTATACTTATATACAAACTACATTATTTCATTTCTGCCTTATATAAAAAGTTTTGAAAATTGCCCGAACCGGTGCGGTACCCCGGACTCGAACTCGTGCGTGTGATTAAACATTCACACAGTCCACCACTGGACTGTGTGTCTATCTTGGTTATTATTCCGGTTTTTATTAAACTTAACATATATAAGCAGTGAATCCGGTTCGGTAAAAAAAAGAACATTTTTATTAAGGCAAGTGTGCGTGGGACATGTATCGAACTCGACGTGAGCGTGCTTAATTTGCACACAGTCCACCGCTGGACTGTGTGTCTAACCCGAGTTATATCTTGATTTTAATTATACATATACACAACTCAAACTTCGTCTTCTTTGTTGAATTTAACCAGAATCGGAAGTCCGACTGGTTCGAAGATTTAATCAAGTTCGTTAGTGTCTGGTGGTTAATTACATGTTAGATTAAATAAAAAGAATGAAGGATTAAGCGTAAAGTATACCGAACTGGACTCCTCTGTTTCTCCGGCGAAACTCCGGTGACAGCAGAAACTTCCGGCGACGTATGTCTTGCGGCAGAGAGTCTTCAACGAGCTTGAGATAAATGTGGGTGACTTCGGTATAAGCTCTAGGGGTTCAGTAAGGCACAGAGGTGAAAGGTTCGGTTTTCCGGCGAGTTGCAGAAATTTTCCGGCGAGTGGAATTGATGTCGGAAAAAGGTGTGATTGTGAGCGAAAAAGCTAACAGAGATTAGAGGGGGTATTTATAGGGCAGGACATCGACGAATTTAGTCCGATTTCCGTCTTGATTCGTCGGTTAAAGATTTTCCGGCGTTATAGCTTGTGTCGCGGGTTCAGGCGTCGGTTATAACCGATGTTGGGTTTAATGTTTACGTTAAGAACAAAAGAAACCGTCCAATCTCGCGAGATAGCCGGGATTTCCGACGACTGCGATTGGGCGCGTTGATTTTGAATTCGATATTCATGTTATGAATTAATTGTCTTCAATATTGAACAAGAAATACAAGTGGCGCAGTGGTTGAACGCGTGTGTGTTAATGCTTTGTTGACCAGATTGACTCGGCTGACCCGGGTTCGAAACCCGGCAGCCTTCTTTTATTTTTAAACCACTAATTTTAATACCTTTTTCAAAAATAAATTATATATTCCAATATACTTATTAATTATGTATCGTTTAAAATTATTTTGGGCATTAAATACGCCACGAAATTTTTAACTGATTGTTCGGTTATTAAACGGAGCGGGTTTGGTAAATCCGGTTTTTGACGGATGTTACAGTATCCCCTGCTTTTTAGAAATTTCGTTCCGAAATTTAAAGTAGTGATATATTGACTAAAAATGATGGTGTTTAGCTTGACAGTTACATGCTTAGAAAAAGAGTAAGAGTTTAAGTTTTTTTTGTTTGAGGCGGTAACGTCCCTTGTAAGGGTTAAGTACCCTGTTACAGGAATCGCTTTTTGTTGCCTACGGTAAAAATATCGATAAGCAGAGTTGATTCGCTAAATATGATATCATGCGTAAGAGTTTTGATATGTTTGGAAGGATATGGTTATATCCTAAAGCAAAACTTCTAATACTACAACCTACATGGAACTTCTCATAACCGTCTAACAATACCTCTGATCCTTTGACAAGAATACTTATATATAGGAAGTACCAGCGGCGTATCCACCATATTCTTGTCAAATTTTCATTGGTTTTATCAGTAAGTTATGATTGGTTCTATGATATGACTCTAGAACACAAATAAACACAACAACTAATGTACCAAGAAATTACAAAATCCTACATAGAACTTCTCATAACCGTCTGACAATGCCTCTGATCCTTTGACAAGAATACTTATATATAGGAAGTACCAGCGGCGTATCCACCATATTCTTGTCAAATTTTCATTGGTTTTATCAGTAAGTTATGATTGGTCCTATGATGTAACTCTAGAACATAAATAACACAACAACCAATATTTGAATCCACATTCTGATAGCATATATGTTTGAATGGTGACAGTTCCTCTCTCGTTTGTTATGATGGAGAGGTTAGTTTATGTAGAAATAGAACACAATCCAATTTCTTTAACTGGCGAGATGATATGAATGTAACACAAATTTCAACCAAGACAATACTAAATCCTACATGGAACTTCTCATAACCGCCTGATAATGCCTCTGATCCTTTGGCAAGAATACTTATATATAGGAAGTACCAGCGGCGTATCCACCATATTCTTGTCAAATTTTCGTTGGTTTTATCCGCAAGTTATGATTAGTTACCAAGAAATTACTAAATCCTACATAGAACTTCTCATAACCGCCTGACAATGCCTCTGATCCTTTGACAAGAATACTTATATATAGGAAGTACCAGCGGCGTATCCACCATATTCTTGTCAAATTTTCATTGGTTTTATCAGTGAGTTATGATTGGTTCTATGATGTAACTCTAAAACATAAACAACACAACAACCACAGCTTGAGTCTAAATTCTGATAGTATACATGTTTGAATGATGACAGTACCTCTCTCGTTTGTTATGATGGAGAGGTTAGTCATTGTGGAAGTGAGACATAGCTCAACTTCTATAAATGATGAAATTGAATACACTGAAATGTATGATGAACAAACTTCAACCAAAACATACTAAATCCTACATGGAACCTTCATAACCGCCTGATAATGCCTCCGATCATTTGACAAGAATACTTATATATAGGAAGTACCAGCGGCGTATCCACCATATCCTTGTCAAATTTTCATTGACTTTATCCGCAAGTTATGATTAGTTCTATGTGACTCTACAACAAACACAACAACCAAAAGATCGTATTGCATGTACTGAAAATGAAAAATGTCTGTGCGATCAAGGCTCAATCAAACGGAGCCGATCGTATTGCATGTACTGAAAATGAAAAATGTCTGTGCGATCAAGGCTCAATCAAACGGAGCCGATCGTATTGCATGTACTGAAAATAATAAATTTAATCTAAACAATTATCACACAACCAGTTTATACATGGAACCTCTCATAACCGCCTGATAATGCCTCCGATCATTTGACAAGAATACTTATATATAGGAAGTACCAGCGGCGTATCCACCATATTCTCGTCAAATTTTCATTGACTTTATCCGCAAGTTATGATTAGTTCTATGTGACTCTACAACAAACACAATAACCACAAGATCGTATTGCATGTACTGAAAATGAAAAATGTCTGTGCGATCAAGGCTCAATCAAACGGAGCCGATCGTATTGCATGTACTGAAAATGAAAAATGTCTGTGCGATCAAGGCTCAATCAAACGGAGCCGATCGTATTGCATGTACTGAAAATAATAAACGATAATCACTCAAACAGTTTATACATGGAACCTCTCATAACCGCCAGATAATGCTTCTGATCCTTTGGCAAGAATACTTATATACAGGAAGTACCAGCGGCGTATCCACCATATTCTTGTCAAAATTTCGTTGGCTTTATCCTTAAGTTATGATTGGTTCTATGTGATTCTAAAACATAAAGAAAAACATAAAACTAAACCATAGGACATTAAGCAATTCTTCGAGCCAGTTGTTGTCATATCTCCCTAATTGGGTTTTGATACCTTCAACAATGCTTCGATTTGTTCTCTCCACCTGGCCATTGGATTGTGGATAAGCAACTGAGCTGGATACTTGTGTTATTCTGAACTCTTTGCACCAAGAGCTAAAAGGTTCTTGGCAAACTGCTTTTCGTTGTCGGTTACTAGTACCCCTGGAAGCCCAAATCGACATATTATATTTTCCCAAACGAAATCGATGACCTACCTTCCTGAAATTTTGGCTAAGGGTTTTACTTCTGGCCATTTGCTGAAGTAGTCAACGGCTACCAACAAGAATTTGATTCCTCCTTTGGCTGGTGGAATGGACCAACGATGTCCATACCCCATTTGTGAAATGGCCAGGCTGAGGAGATAGGGACAAGGTCATGCTTGGGGCTTTTTGGTACCGGGGCGTGCAATTGACAAACTTCACATTTTTTCAGTTGTTTGGTGGTGTCCCAATGCATGGAGGGCCAAAGTATCCAAGGTTCATTACTTTTTCAATTACTGATCTTGGGCCATAGTGGGCTCCACATATTCCCTCGTGAATTTCCTTTATCAGATGTGGCTTTGTTTTGGGCCCACACATCGGAGTAGCGGTGCAAGGTAGTCTTTTTTTAGAGGACTTCTCCTTGCAGCACATACTGTCTTGACTTGATGCGAACCCTTTCAGCCTCTGTCTGATCATTGGTACTTCACCATTTCTCAGGAATTTGATCAAAGGGGTCATCCAGTTTGGTCCTTCTTCGGTAATTACATCTTGCAAACTTCAAGTTCTTGGATGGATGGCGTTTTTAATACCTCGACTAATACTTTTTGGTGAGGTGAGCAAATGTGAGGGATGCGAGCTTGCTTAGTGCATCAACCTTCTTATTTTGTGATCTTGGAACCTGTTTGATGGTACATGATTGGAATGTATTCATGAGTTCCTTTGCTTTCTCTCTGTACTTCTTCATGTTAGGTTCCTTAGCTATGTAGCTATCATTAACTTGGTTTGAAACAAGTAAAGAGTCTGTGAAAACCTGAAGCTTTGGACATCCATCCTTTTGGCGAGCTTGAGTCCAGAAATGAGTGCTTCGTATTCGGCCTCATTATTGGTTGTCTGAATTCAAGTCGAAGAGCATGTGTGAACTCTAAGTTTTCGGGGTTGATTAACACTAGGTCGGCCCCTGACCCTTCAAGGCTGGAAGCTCCATCGTAAAAAGCTTCCAGGCATCTAGGTCAGATAGCGCAGCTATAGTTGTGTTAACTTCCATTGACGTTTCTTTTGGAATTTCAACAATGAAATCCGCCAAGATTTGGGCCTTGATAGCCTTTCTTGGGGTATATGTGATGTTGTGTTCACCTAATCCACGACCCATTTAGCTAATTGTCCAGAAGTTTCGGGTTTTTCAAGCACATTTTTTATGGGTTTGTCAGTGATCACTTGTATTGGATATGCTTGAAAGTACCTCCGAAGCCTACTGGCTGTTTTTACTAGGGCTAGAGCAAGTTTTCCCAACGTGGGGTACTTGTTATCTGCCAGTTTTAAAGTTTTGCTGAAGAAGTAAACAGGTACCTGAGCTTTGTTTCGTTCAATGGTCAGGACCACGCTGATAGCTTCCGCAGCAACTGAAAGATAGACAGAGATCAGCTCTCCTGTTTCTGGAGCGGCAATGTCTGGGAGTGAAGCCAGATGTTTCTTCATATGGTTGAAAGCTTCTTCTGCCTCTTCCGTCCACCGGAAGTCTTTCTTATTTGTGCACCCTTGAAGGGTTTTGAAAAAAGGCATGGACTTTTTTGCTAGCTTGGATGTGAAACGCTTCAGGGTTGAAGGTTTTCCGTTCAGGCTTTCCACCTCTTTCTTGGTTTGTGGGGACTTTGTGTCGAGGATGGCCTTAACCTTGTTAGGGTTAGCCTTTATGCTTTGTTTTCCCACTATGTGTCCCAAGAACTTGCCTTTTTCGAATCCAAATGAGCATTTCACACGGTTAATCTTCAAGTTGATCTTTCTTAGGTTCCGGAAAGTTTCTTGTATATCGCCAAGCATTTGATCCTCACTTTTACTTTTGATTACGAAATCATCAGCGTAGGCTTCCTTGTTTCTTCCTATTTGTTCGGCAAATGCTTTATCTAGCAGACGTTGATAAGTTGTTCCTGCATTTTTCAAACCAAAAGGCATTTTCTGGTAGCAAAAGATACCTTTGTTAGTGTGGAATGTCGTTTTCTCTTCATCTTCTTGCTTCATTTGTATTTGATGATAACCTTTGTATGCATCAAGGAATCATATGAAGGGGAAGCCTGTGAGCAAATCAACCTTTAGGTCGATTTCTAGTAAGGGATAGCAATCTTTTGGGCATGCTTTATTTAGGCCTTTGAAGTTAATGCACATTCTCCAGGATCCATCCAGGTTGCGGACCATTACCGGGTTGGCTATCCAAGAATGATACTTGACTTCTCGTAGGATTCCGGCTTGAATAAGCCCTTCAACCTCCTGGCAAGCCGCAAGGCTTATATCTGGCGCTAGGCTTCTCTTTGGCTGTACCACGGGTTTTACATCAGATGGAATTTTGAGCTCATGCTCGGCAATACTTCAGGGAATTCCGGTCATGTCTTCGGGACGCCATGCAAAGATGTCCACGTTGTGCAAGAGCAACCTCTTGAGTTGAGAAAGGGTTTCTTTAGTAAGGTTGGTATTTACCCTTATCCTTTGTTAAGGATATTTTGGGTTAATGATCCATCCTTGTTCGTCCTTGTTCTCCTTTGGATTTTCTCCTTCAAAAAGAAAGCTTCTTGTGTTGGTTGAAGGGTTGATATTCCTCGTTCGGTCGGGAATTTTATGGTGCCTTGGCCAACTGAAACCGCCATTCCAAACGCCCTTTGTCGTGGTCTTCCTATGATAACATCATAGTTGGAGGGAATGTTGATCACCACAAAGGTGAGTGGGTATGGTTCTTTCCATCTTCCTTCACTGAAACACACATCAAGGGTTAGTTGGCCCAAAGGCTTGATGGGTATGTCGGCGATACCTTTAGTAGAGGATTCAGATGGTTGAAGCCTTGAACGTTCATCATTATTGAGACAATTGAAGCATTTCTCAAACATAATTTCTGTTGCTGCTCCACTGTCGATGTAAGCTTTGTGCGTCTTGAGAGTTCCTAACATAGCTTCCACCACTAGGGGTTTTGACAATAAGTCCCCTTCAAGTGGTGGGAAGCAGACGCATTGTCGTTCCCAAGCCTCCAAGCGTGGTCGTTTGTGGGCAACTTTTCATCAACATCTACCATGTTTACTTCTTTGCCTTTTCCTTCAGCCATCTTGTCCCTAACCGCTTTCACCAACTGGGCCATTTCTCCGGACTTGACAGCCTCCTCAATTTTCTTCTTGAGTTGAAAGCAATCGTTTGTATGGTGGCCTTTTTCTTCATGAAACTCGCAGTTTTAGGTGGAGTTCTCGTTCCTCTTGCTTTTGGGGAGAGGCTGAGGGGGTCGGAAGCTGTGCTTTACTTCTTCAGTGGCCAAGATTTCTTGTGGGGTTTGGTTAGAGCTGTAAAGTTTATGGTCTTTTCTTGGCTTGGAAGGTTTCGACCTTCAGGCCTTTTGGTGTCTGAACCCTTGAAGCGTTTATCATAAGAACCAAAATTTCCTCTTTTCCTGTTGGGGCTGTTGCTTCGCCAACTAGGAGCTTTTTTCCTCTGTTCTTTAATGTCAACAGCTTCCTCTCCGCGAATGTGAGCTTCAGCCCTTTCTAGGGCCTCTTCAAGGGTTTTAGGTAGGCATTTTTGAAGTCCCTCGTGAGGTACTTGGAGGTGATGGCATTCATGAATCCTGCCACCCTCATCTTTTCATCAGCACCTACGTAGGTTAACCCTTCTTTCTTGTATCTCTCGATGAATTCTCTAAGACTTTCATCATCTCGTTGCTTTATTTGGAAAATAACTGTAGCGTCTTTCATGTACCTCCATTGCTGCGAAAAGTTGGCTAAAAAACCTTTGTTTAGATCATCGAAGGTTCGAATGCTTTTTTCAGGTAGGTCATTGACCCATATCCGAGCGAACCCTTGCATGAACATGAGGCAACATTCAGCGTTGGACCATTTTTCGATCCTGGCTGCCCCAGGGAAGATTTGGAGATGGTCCTCTGGATCTTCCGTTCCATCATATGTTCTTATATGGGATGGCATTTTTATCCGAGTTTGAGAATCGTAGTCGATGATTTGTTGGGAGAAACGGGATAAATTTCTAGACTTGTAGGGTTTAGCGAGATCTTCTTCTGTTCTCGAGGTTGGATTGTTGTGTGAGGTTCCTTGACGAGTGGACAACACTTGATCGATGAAATGTTGCCAAGGGAACTACGCCATCATCTGCGTCATCAACTGGGGGATGAGGTTGAAGCCTTTAAGGTTTTTAGGTGTAAACATGCAATTTGTTCCTATGGGAGCACTCATGGCGGCACTTCGAGCCAAAGGTAAGACCGCCATGGCCTGTTCCCATGTAGTGGCAACTGGAGGGGGAACACTTGAAGCTGGTGACCGTAGTAACTGCTCAAGAGTGGTCTCATGCCCAAGAGGTGTGCCGGTCATAGCAGGTTGAGAAGTGAATAAGGGAAAAGTAGTTGGACTCGGCCTTCCAGAAGCATAAGGTCTTGGGTTAAGTGTTTCGCTCGTCCCACTTAGACCAGCTTCGAAGTGTGAGGAGGTCGTACGCGAGCTAGTGAAAGGAAGAGGTGGGGGACCGGTGACAATGAAGGTTCAGACGCGTCGTAGTCTAGTCTTGTTCTTACCCCCTTTTCCCTTTCTTGACTAACATGCTGGTTGAGAAGGGATCTCAGCTGTAAGAAGTTTCGAACGACTCCTTCGGGTGTCAAGTCAATGCGTTCCAGTGTACTTGCAGTACCGACTTGGGGAGATGGATACCCCAAGCGAGAAGGGGTCGGTCTCTGAAAAGAGGAGAACTCCGGGAATATGATTCCCGTCGGATTGCCTCCCGGAGTAGAAAATGGTGTGATTGTAGGTGGTGAAGTTTGGTCGGCGTTAGGTGTTGAAGTTCGTGATACTTGGTTAACTTCACGAGAGACTCGCTGAACTTGATGGGAATGGAGCTACACTATTGGTTTTTTAAGAAAGGTAAGCGGCGTATCCCCATGGTGGGCGCCAACTTGTCGCTACAACAAATATAAGACCAAGAATAGTGACTGGATGGGCTAGGCAAAAGGGTTCAGATTTTCCTAACGTAGGTCGTGGGGTCCCCCCGCGTTTGCAACACGTGGAGAGAGATCACCGTTGTTGGTTATTTACTTTAGATTTGGGATTGAGAAATACTTAACCAAGAATGTTAGTATCAGATATGATAAAGTGTGTTAAGTGAAGAATAGAACAAGCATAGTGCAAGTTCTAGAGAGGGAGGAGTGAGATCAGAGATTAAGAGTTATCTGCCTTGATCTGCTGTCTCTCCTAAATGATAAAGGGCCGTTGCTTTATAGGGAAAGGATTTCCTATAAGAAGAAACCTTTGACTGATAATCCCTAGTTGCAATGGCGGGCTTACCCTTTTTGGTAGGTTGAAGGGTTTGGGCCTGCGGGTAAAAGGGTGTGCTCTTGCACATGCTCTATTGTGGCTGTGCAGGAGAATGTATACTAAAGTACTGATGTGACAAGGCATTGTTCTCGTTCTTTTTGTTGTTCACGACAGCTTGTTGATTCTGAACCCTTTTGCCTTTTAACCCTTTAAGCTGTATTATGCTTAAGTTATTTTTTTAAACCTTGATCTACCTACGTCATCAATAGTTAAGCGGGTCATTGCACCACATTGCCAAGCTCCAATCATTGTGATTCTACCTACGTATAATCGAGTCAAACAAGGATGAAACAATCTCATCACACACCTCGTCAACTGATCGTTTGTTTCCCCGAAAAACCTTGTCCTTCTTATCTTTCCAAAGCAGCCAAATTGATGTATAACTCATACCCAGCAGAATCATTTTCCTAATCCCAACATTGTCATATGATCTAGGCATGTGAAACCCGTAAAATCCCACTTCGCCCAAATATGGATCCACCCATGTGTTTGAGCCATGGCTCGTGTTACACCCATGTGCATGTTAACACATACACATAACAAGGTTAAGGAGTTGATCCTCACACCTCCTAGTCCTCTTACTCTCTAAGGTCATCGTATGGTCATTCCGAAGACTTGCGACATTGACATGTGAGTGTGTGGTGCTGTGGGGACACCACGCCGTGCATAGTGCTACTGCTAATGGTGTCCTTGCTCAAGGCCTTCACCCTGCAAAGCTGCTCTTCTCTCCTGCTTGTGTATACGGTTTCTACTTCCCCATTTTCTCTTATATGTACAAGTTGTTATATGGGTGGTACCAGTTGCTACAGATAAAACATAGATTATTTGTTTGTTACAAGATGCTCAATTTGTTTTTGCATATAAATTATTTAAATGAATATTGATATAAACTATCTATAAGATATCGAGTGAACTAGAATAAATAATTAATAATAGAAGTAAACTACAATTTCAATCCATGTGGTCAACACCCAATAACATGCTTAGTCCTTGTACTTAAAAATTGAACAATCCAGTCCATGTGGTTGTCGATTTAGATCAATAATGTCCATTTTGACAGAATTCGTTAGTTAACCATTAGTTGAGCGTTGAAAAGTCTAAAATACCCTTTATTGTAACACCCCAAAATATAAAGCATATTATCTTATTAAGTTGGCATTTAAAATGAAATTATGTACCTAGGATAAGATAACCTAGTTAATTATTATGCATTCTAAAAATAGAATACACAAGTGAATATCCTGATGGAACACCTAGCTAAACCTAAGCGATCTACGGGGTCTAAAAGCCAAGGTATTGTCCTAAGCAAAACCAACTATGACTTTGGTTGCTGTTGGGGTAAATTATTGAAAAGCTTATCAAGGATTGTAGAATACTTGAGCTAATATGTTAATGTCTCATAACGGGTCAAACAGTCAATGAACCCAAACTGAATAATATGAGTGAAAAACTCAATAAATAATGGGTTCGGGTAGTGGGTCATAGTTTAAACGTGTTAAGAAATAAACCCCAAGTGATTGGATTGGGTTTGGATTGATTTAGATGAGAACTGATTGAAAAATGGCAAAATTTGGCTAAGGGTGAGCAAGTGCCTAGCCACACAAACCTACATGAAAAGTGGCATGGCCGCGCTACATGAGGAGTACAATAGGCACCTCTGCGATGCGTGAAGGCGCCTGGTCAATGACTTGGTCAAACTGGCCTCCCTCGTGCCACGTGGGAGGAACACCAGGTACCTACGCGACGCGCAGGACATCTTGAACTGCGAAAATTGTTTCGTTTATTGTTTTATTACGTTGGTTCAACTATTTCGCTAAATCACTTTACATTACTAATCAATTAAATATAATGACATTATAGGTATTTTTTTCCAATCTTAGCGTGGGTTGAAGATCAAGTCACATGAAGAACCAAACACTTCGTATAGACTAGAAGCTTCCGTTTTGTTAGTTACAATATAAATTGTGTAGTTTCCATTTCGAAATGTTAGTTAAAAATATTGTTTTGGCGCACGTTTTTAAATCATTCCTGGGTTGGCTACCCAGGTCTGATAGCGCACCTCACGCAGGATACCGGCGTTCAACAATTCTGTCACTTTCTCATTCATTGCCCTGTTTTTTCTAGGCCTAGGTCGCGCTTTCTTTGCACCACCAGCTTGACTGATGGGAAAGTATTCAAGTAATGCTCTGTGATGTTTCTTGGCACCCTTGTCATATCCGTGGGCATTCATGCGAAAATGTCCATATTTTTTAACAATAGTTGTATCATGAAAGCGCAGACATTTTCAGACATGGCCGGTCCCAATGTAATTGTCTGCTCTGGGAGCTTGCGATTAAGCACCCATTTTTCAGGCTCAGTGCGCTAGGAGTTCTTGCTTGCCTTTTTGTTTGCACATCTTCAGCCGTCATGACCTCTTTCCTCGAGTATATGATCACGAAGCTTGTTTCCGTCAGAAAGCCAATTGCTGGAATGAGGAGTTGATGTCACATTCTGAGATGGCCTTGTGTCTCTCTCCTTAACAACACGTAACGCCGTGAGTGTGCCGACATCACCATGAAATTTACATCCGTTGTTCTTGAATGTTTTTTGTCGATGAGCATGATGGGGAACGAGATCTGCCCGAGAAGGAAACTATTCCATTACAAATCCTGACGAAGGGTAAACTACCCACTCGAGGCGTGCCTTATCTTCTGGGTCGAAGTGATTGAAGCATTGTTCGTAGATGATATCAGCTATGCTCCCCGGGCCAATGAATATGTAATATGTTCTATAATGACCGAGGACTTCGGTAATAACGACGAAATGCATTGCAGGTGGCCCCCTCGTACTGTTGGAAAATTTACCCGTTGTTCGCGCCACGAGTCGTTTTGTGGTTGCTTGCCGTGATTCTTCATGCTTCTCTTTAGTCCGCCATTAACCATGTGAGTATCCAACTGACAAATTTCTTGTTAGGACCCTCGTTTGCGCGCTGGATCTGACGACTCTCCTTGCATACATTCTTGATCAGATGTGTAAGCTTCCCGCTTTTTAAGGCTTTCTCAGTCTCTTGGCG
Organism: Scalesia atractyloides; assembly: GCA_947069175.1. Lineage (NCBI taxonomy): Eukaryota > Viridiplantae > Streptophyta > Magnoliopsida > Asterales > Asteraceae > Scalesia > Scalesia atractyloides. Next base: position 36,402,330 of record CAMTDV010000020.1, on the reverse strand, counting down.
CAGTCTGATGCAATCATTTGTGATATGCCCAATATCTTTATGGTCACAGAACATAACCTATGGTGATGGCCCTTCTTGTTGCGCATCGGTTGCGTAGGCTTAAACTGATGATTCTCCATGGTTAGCACCTCTAAAGGTGTTTTAGTCAGCAAAGTCCATTGTTTCTCTTGATTTTCCTGCTTGACAGCTTTTCTGTACCCGATTTTGTTGATCGTTGCGCGAGCATCATCGCCATGATTGGGTTTTTCATCATAATTGTTGTATTGACTTAGCTTCCAACCAGAGTTCTTTCCCTTCTTACCACGCCCACTCTGCTCGTGCACGTGGCTGTTGGAATAGTGCTCACTTGAGTACTGTTTGTTCATCCCATAAGTTAGTGTTTTTTCCGTCTGTGCGACTAATTTAGCAGTAGCCATCATTTTATCCCAATTTTTGGGCATCCCATCTCTTCCGGTTATAGTTCGTATCAAACTATCATAGCGTACGACACGAGTGAAGTGTGTGCGCATTAAATCTTCACTGACATTCCAATTTCCAGACATTTTTTGTTAACCTGAGTAATGAAATTCTTTGAGAACCTCATTATCTCTTCACCAAATGTTCATTATGTCGGTTGAATCACGCTCATGGTGCCTTTGCTGACTAAAATACACGAGAAATTTCTCTTCTAAGTCCGTCCATGACTTTAATTTGCTTGCTGGAAAGCTATCGAACCAGGCGTGCGTCGCGCCTATGAGAGTTTGAACAAAAAAATGGCACCACATCGGGTGGGTCCATATACCGACAACACCAATGCCTGTAAAAACTTGAATATGATCATCTGGATCCGACAATCCATTGAACTTACAAAGGTTGTTGGGAATTTCGCTATCTCCAGCAGTGGAAGAGCAATTTTTCGTATGAACTTTGATTATTTTGCTGCTGCTGGCTTATAAATCAGGCTATAATCATGCTCAACTGGCGGGTTATATGCTATGTTAGCCCGTGGCTTGTATGCCTCATGATTTATTGGCAAACGGCTGAATACCAATGAGCTATCACCCTGATGGTGTGTCAGATCGGATTCATTGGTGCCGTGTTGTAGGTCCGAGCTCGGATCCGATAGATTAGGTCTAACTACCTAGTCCTAAATGTGCGGAATCCGTTTTAGATTAGGCGACATGTTTAACAAGATTACAGTTCCTCAAATTATTTGTTTTCATTTAATGATTAAACGGTTACAAGATCATGAAAACACTTGGACAGGGCTCCGCCGTCCAGTCTACCAAAATGAATAATTCAATGAACTAGCCTATCCACCTAGTTATAGAGATCTTAGTTCGTGCAGAGTGAACTAGCTTACTTCGTACTAAGTGAGTCAACTTCGTATGTGTCACACCCTAACCGATGGCGAAAACATCAGGGCGGGATGAACGAGATTGCTCGAGACTTCTAACGCTAATAAGTGACAAGTATTTAAATAACAAAATTTCATTTCATGGATAATGATCAAGTACAACGGTTTGAAATCAAATACAACATGTTTGAAACGAGATACAAGTACAACAACATTTCTAATACAAAATTTAGATGAGTATCTAAGTCATTCTACTCGTTTCCAACGTCATCATCATCATCAACAATCAACCCGCAATACATGTTAAAGTATAGTTCAACACACAACGCATTGGCGAGCATACAATTTTGAATAGTAGCATTGTATAAACGTTTAAAACAAATCTTCATACATAAATGTCTAAACTTGAGGCTAACATACATTAAACTATCATGCAATTATACAAGTCAACCCAAAGTTTCCCGCTAGCATAATCTATTTAGAGCAATGAAAAGACTGTATGTGTTTAACTTAACATGACCTCAAGTTTACGGGCGGTGCGTTACTCCTATAGCGCTATGCATGTTAAGGGAGGCTTGATCAAAGTTAATGACTAAGTATAAGCATGTGTGATTTCAAGTTTAGCACAAAGAGCATGTATAAAGATTGTTTTGTGATTTATGTATAAGCATGTTTGTGTTATTTTGCATAAAGTACATGTATTGCACCCAAATGTGTTAAAGTAAAATGGGGTTGAGTACACTCACGGTTTTGCAAAGCTTCCTTTGTTATTCCTGTGAAGAGTTGGAGAGTTTGGAGGATGGAACACCGAGGTTACCCTACATGGGGTAAACGAATGGTGTGTTAGTATTCGGAGGTTAACGGGGGATTCAGATTCGGAATTAAAGTATGCAAAAGTATGCAATATGAGAAAGTAATTATCTAGACTTAAACCCTCGTTCTTGACACTATAAGTCCCGTATGGGTTGATGTGATTCCATGGGTTAAGATACCCATAGGATCGTTAACGAGAGGTTCAAGACTTAGATAATATAACCTATTACCATGACAAGTAACCATGTTAATTATCATCAAGGATTCGCTTATGTGTGTGTGTGTATATACATATATATCGTATAGATTAGATAATAATCCTAAGCTAAGTCCATCAAGATTATCATAGATTGTCATATAAGTCAAGCATGGAGATAGGAGGATAACCATCCTTTAACCTCATTTGTAAGATTCACCAATACACAAATCATCACAAGGATGATTCGGATGGTCATGATGAAAGGAAATGTACAACTTCTTGCTATACCAAGTAGCCAAGAAAGCTTTAACCCGAGTGAGCCATTCCTGACATAGAAAGAGTTAACTAATTGTCGGAGGCTAGACAGGGTTAAGTCACTTTGGGTCTAGCAAACCCTTGGAATAGCAAAACATCAAGTGAGGTGATGGAATGAAGGTAGGATAGCCAAGGCTTCCAAGTATTAACACTTATACCAAAACACAAGTCTTGTCACAAGAATCATGTCAAGTTTGGATGGTTTCATCACTTGTGGGTTGATAACCCTATCAAAAACAGAAAGTTTGGAGGGTGATTCACACCTCTGATTCCTATGAATCAATCTTGGCCAAGCTTACTAACCATGGACTTGATTAGAAGCACAAGAAGCACAAGAAGCACAAGTTTGAATGAGAAAACATAAGTTTAATGAAAGTTTGTAAAGTCTTCTTCTAAAACAGAAAGTTGGACCTCAAAATGGTGATGTTCCACCTTGGTTTGCCATGATAAATCTGTGGAAACACTTCTAGAGGTGTTCCAAGCTTTGTAGAGGAAGAATTGGTGAAGAAAAGATGGAGAAAAGTGAGTTTGAACTCACTTTTGCACTAGAAAGTTTCTACCTTGTTCTTGATTTTCCAGCAGATTTGAGAGAGTTTTGATGATTTAGAAGTGTTTGGAAAGTGAAAAAGAGGGTTATGAAACTTTTTTATATAGTGGGTAGTTAGGGTTTAGTGTTAAATGAGGTTTCGAGGTGATTGAGTGTGAAAAAGGTAGAGAAAATAGGCCAACCCGCGAGCTGTAAGCATTCAACTGCGGATCGAGATCTCTCGCCACCCGCGAGAGGCAAAGGCAAATCTCTCGCGCCCCGCCAAAGCCTAATTTAGGCAGATTTTGCAATTTGGCCCTTGAACTTTGGTTTTTCCTTATTTTAAGCTAAAATTTGGTGTTTTGGCATGTTTTTAAGTGTTTAACATGTATGCAAGTATAATTTGAGTATCGAGAGTGTATGTATGAGTATTTGGACGTATAATAAGTGGCGTTGTAAACATGTGTTTAATGATCGGTTATGCGAATAGCACATATGTATAAAATATGAATTTCATTGTGATTAAAGCTTCGATTTGTGATAATGGAGATGGAGTACGATTGTAAAGTTTCTAAAAATTGAATGCGAATATGAACTTTCTAAAAATAGGAATATGGAATACGAGGCGTTACAGTACGAAGTGACAAACTACCTTCTACCTTCGTACGATCTTGGCTCACCTTCGTACGAAGTGAGTTAATCACCTTCGTACGAAGGTAGTAAAACACATACATACATTATGAAATCTAACATGTACGTTCCTATTACAGACTGATACGACTTGATGACGTAGGCAACAAACATATGATCAACACGTGTTCCACTCTTCATTCATGTTGTGCGGACCGAGACGACTACTCACTGGTGTTCGCCTGTGCGAATGAGTGTAATGGTTATCATAACGTCTTCCTGTGTCAGTGTTAGTAGCTTTGTACTAACACTTTGTTGTGGACCTCTCCGTGGTGAGGGTGATCTGTGATGCTTGCTTCCGTATGTTCGCTCTGACGATACGTACGTTGGTGCGCGCTCTCTATGAGGAGAACTGTAATCTAGCTGCTTGGGTGCTGGAGTCACCGTTGGAGCTTGTTGCGCCTGAGCTTGTGTTGGAGATTGCGCTTGTTATGCGTACATTTGTGCGTATATAGCATTAGGTGTTGCTTGGCTTTTAATGAACCACAAGGGGGGAGATTCCCCCTCTTGTAACAAAGACTAAAGTTGCTCGATGGTCCAGCACCATGGCTTGTTGGGGTCACGTTCTGGTTGGGACGAGTAACATTGGTGTGCCTGGCCCCAACTTCAGTGTATTCCCCTTCCGCGTGCTCGTCAATGGGTGGGTTTGGACGTGCATGTTGTCTGCTACGCTCCCGACTGAGAGTTTGAACCGAAGCGAACGAAGGGGCCCGTTTAATCTGCCATGAGATCGAAAAACCCAAAAAGAAAGAAGATGTTGTTCATACGACACCGATCGGTTCAAAGTATCACGGTATAGGTAATGTAGTCATAGATAAAGTTGTATAAACGAAAATTTTTCGAAACGAAAACTATAAAAATGAAAACAGGTCTCGATACCGATGTTTGGTATGGTATGGTAGCAATACGGTGTTAGTTTATCAAAAGAAAAAACAATATAAATAAACTCTTGTACCGAAAACGATAGTACGGTTGACACTGATACGGTCAATTTATCGAAAGGAAAACAATTAAAAAATGGTGAAAATACAGATGTTGTTCAGCCGTTTCGGTTCAATGTGATATGATAGTAGCACAATATTCATTACCGATAAAATTATCGGTTCAGTTTGATATGATAGTAACACAATATTCATTATCAATAAAATTTTTATCGTCATGTTAAAAAGGATAAATAACCATAGAACACAAACTAACTGACCGGTATTAAGTGAACAACATCGGTATCAGTATCGATATTCATTTTATTATTTTTTATTAATGTAAAATTTTTTCTTTCGATTACTATAGACTACTACGAATACGGGTACTGTAATAAAACAAACATATACTCACCGAATTTCCATGGCTAAGCGTGAGAGAATCTCACTGATTAGTAATAACAATAATAATAAAACAAAATATCATTTTCAACAAAGGTCAATCAATCTTCAATCATTTATAATCGGGGACCCTTTTGCTAGCGGTTCCTTCGCATGCAGTTACATTACATACTTGGAATCAAGCATCATGCAATTCCACAATGCTCCAACGCAATTGTGGGGGCAGCCCACATGCCTAGATAAATAAGTCCCATCTAAGGCCGATTTTGACAAAAGAAATAAAAAATATTATATATTTTTAAGGTTTTGGACCCAAAAACACAATCGTGGACCCAAAATACCTTTCAATATAGTATAGCCCAAGAACACCATAATGGATTTTAAATTTTGATCGCATATATAAAAATAATGTCAATATATAGATGATTCGACCGTTCAAAGATGGTTATGGAATTCAAGGTGTCTCTTTGACATGCAAAGTCGTTGCTTAACAACATTGACTCGCCCTTTATGTCTTCGCAAAGATTTATTTTTTAATCGTTTAATAATTAAGCACCAAAATGAACCACTCGTATCGGTAAAGTTTCTCTTTCTTAGTTCTCTTTCACTCTACGAGTTATGACTATTAATTCTTATTTGTTTTATGAAAATTCTTGTGTAAAACGGGTATGTAAAGATCAATTTTGTTTGGTAGCAAACTATAATTATCAAACATACCTCTTTGTCTTATTGAATCTTGATTATTTAAAATTGAGACTTTTGAACAGAAGCTCACCCAAAGTTATTCCGTATGTTCCTCTTTCTTCTCTTACATAAACTTAAGACTTAAGAACACCTTCTTTTCGGTTTAACTTTGTGTTCTTCTAAATTTCTGAATTTCTATCCCATAAAAGAAATTTAGTCCTATGTATTTGATAGATGAATTGGATTTTTTTCTTTTTTTTTTATAAATTTATACATCCGTCTATCATGAGAGACCTTTATCCTCGTAGAGAATGACACATTTTCAACGCTAGGCTATAAAGCCCTTCGGTCGATATTGATGGGGTAAGGTACGTGACCCGGCTTAAACGGTTAGACATTACTTATCTTATCGCCTTTTATATTAATATGTATTATTATCGCGTACTAACCCGCAAAGCCCAGTACTTTGTAGTTTACACTACACTAGGTTGTGGGCTTGTAGAGACAACCCTTAATAGGCTGACCATTAAGGTTAGGGTTGTCCATGTCTCCTAATATAGCAAGAGATGTTCACCTCATTATTAGAGTAAGAGATATGGGGCAAACACACTTTTGATAGCTGAAAAAAGGGAATTCTTTGCCTACCGGCCGTCTCTACATCGCCACTTTTTTCTCTTCTCCATTGAAGATATAGGTTCAAGAGAAAGAATAAGGTGTGATTCTCCATCCTCTTAGAAAAACGGTTCTAATCATTCCGACGATGAATCCGTGTTTCTTCAGATGTTTTTTTAATTACTTTAGGGAAAGTAGTGAGTCATGACGTGTAAGTACATGATAAGTAGACAAAATAAAACAGCAAAATCCCCCATAAAATTGGTCAAAATGTGCCCGCCTCATGAACCATCAACACTTCTCTTTTCCTTTTCTTTTGTGGCAACCTTAAGCTATAAGTGGTAAAAGCTAAATTCTTGAGCATTGATGGAGAATATGGCATCTTAATTAAAGTAAATCCGGTCAAAAAAAAAATTAAAGTAAATTCCCTTCGTTCCTCAAAAACCTTAAAAGTTCAAATTACCAAAATTGTTTACTAGAAATTTATTTTCAATGAAGGTGATAAATCATATTATTTGGACGAAGATTACATTCATAAGTTGTAACGATCATCAGATATATTATCATAATAAGGTTAATATTTTTTTTCAATCGGGATGCATTCTTGGCCCTTACTCGAAACTTAAAAAGCTAAGAACATTCACATCCCATTATTAAAAATTAATTTATCTTTTAATTATATAATAAGGTTTAACGCAAGTAATTACACATCCCATTTTCAAAAATTAATTTATCTTTTAATTATATAAAAAGGTTTAACGCAAGTAATTAATTTACGACTTTATCCCGTATCCTATTCTCTGGAATAGAAATAAGGTTTAGAGATCTTTTTCTATATTTATATAGAGCCAATGACAAATCTCTGTAAATTATTTCCCAGTGTATGAAAAAAAATCAAGACAGAGATAAAGAATGAGATGTGAAAGATTTTTTTTTATAAAATAAATGAATTCTAGAGAAAATTATGTTTTTCAGTTAAATTATATATATACGGAAGAAGAATGAGACGTACGTGAATGCTCTAAGTAAGACATAAGAGCACTCACAATGTAATCCCTATCCCCTACCCTATACCTAATATAAGGAAAATATGAGATTTTGTTCATTTCACATCTACATTGGAGTCCCTATCCCCATACACCAAATTATAAAGAAACTAAAGTAAACCCCATATTTGGGGGTTCATTATTCATCCTCTATCATATATTTTAATGTAGTTGTGAGTGGAAAAATGTATTATATAATTGATTATAGACAAAATTGCAGTGCACGTCCTTTACGTTTACATTAAATTGCACTGCACATCCTTTATGTATAAAAGTTTCAATGCACGTCCTTTACCACAAATCAAGTTAGTTTTCTTAGTTAACTTAAACATATGCCTAGCACATGATGGGTAAATTAGTCAATTTAAGAAAATAATTAATGAGGAGTAGAAAATAATTGTTGATAGGGGTAAGAAGAGAGTTGATAAAACTACGAAGACTTTTGAAAATGGTAAGAAGCCGGTTGACAAGGGTAAGGAAACTACTGACAAGGATAACAAGAGTGTTGAAACAGGTAAAATGGATGTAGACAAGAATAAATGATTTTAGGTTTTATACCTTTTTTGCTAATTATGTTTTTTGGTCATTTGACGATGTATTTTGTCTTAACTGTTTGGTCAGTTGTTTTGGTACTATTATGTTATGTTATGACTACTATGTTTGATTAATATTTATTTGGTCATGATTTGATCTTCTTTTTTATTTGTATTTTCTTATGAACATGATTTGTAGTTTATTTCTTGGTCGCTTTAAAGGCTCCAATATGAATAAGGTTTGGATTTTTATACACTTCATTATTATTTTCTTAAGTTAACTATTATGCCCATCATGTTCTAGGCATGTGTTTAAGTTAACTAAGAACTAAATAGGTTTATGGTAAAGGACGTGCAGTGCAATTTAATGTAAACGTAAAGGCTCCAATATGAATAAGGTTTGGATTTTATACACTTCATTATTATTTTCTTAAGTTAACTATTATGCCCATCATGTTCTAGGCATGTATTTAAGTAAACTAAGAACTAAATAGGTTTATGGTAAAGGACGTGCAGTGCAATTAAATGTAAACGTAAAGGACGTGCATTGAAACTTTCAAACATAAAGGACGTGCAGTGCAATTTAATGTAAATGTAAAGGACATGCACTACAATTTTGTCTTGATTATAAATATGTGTGAGGAATTGGATGTGAAGGGTTTGTAAATTGTAAATAAACTAGTGGGTTACGCCCGCGATTCGTGCCGAGGATACCCAAATTTTAACAAAATTTAAAAGGAAACGTAGCGCGTTCCGCGACTTTGAAACGTAAAGTACCTTAAATTTATACCATCTAATGAAAACGTGTTATATTTGACCCGATTGGTTTCCGAAAAAGATTACATCAAAATATAGACAAACTGAAAACGTACATATAGATAAGCACAAAAACGTATCATGTTTGACCCGACATATTTCCGAAGAAACTTTACATCGAAGCGTAAATCAACTTGAATTTATATCGACACATGCATAAAAGTAACTACGTAAGACAAATTAAAAACATACATAAAAATAAACATGAAAACATATTATATTTAAGCCGACTTATTTCTCGAAAAATAAAATTTACGTCAAAATGTAGACCAATGAAAACTTACATAATAATAAGCAACATATTATATTTGACCTAACTTATTTCAAGGAAAAAAAATATGTCGAAATGTGAATTAACTTGAATTTATACATATATGTACATAAAATATACACGTAAAACTTGATTACAAATATTTAGAGAGTTAATGGTTATAAGTGTCAATGATAAAAGTTGAGAGACAAAAATACAAAAACAAAAAGGACAAAAAAGTGAAAAATAAAAGTCAAAGTACTATTCACGAAAGATGGTAATTGTAGTATAGTTACATAATATATAATAATATGCAAATATTATATTTGACCTAACTTATTTCAAGGAAAAAAAATATGTATGTGAATTAACTTGAATTTATACATATATGTACATAAAATATACACGTAAAACTTGATTACAAAGTATTTAGAGAGTTAATGGGTTATAAGTGTCAATGATAAAAGTTGAGAGACAAAAATACAAAAACAAAAAAGTGAAAAATAAAAGTCAAAGTCCTATTCACGAAAGATGGTAATTGTGGTATAGTTAATTAATTTAAATTTTTATAGACAAATGTGTATTTTAGTTAAGTTATATGGGTGAGGATTAGGAATGTTCACGAGCCGAACCGAACCGATTAGACCTTTGCTTGTGCGCAGTTCATTTACAAACCGGATCGAACCGAACCGAGTGTTTTTCCAACCGAGTCAAAGTCGAACGAGCGTCTTTCGATCCGAACACTTTTCGGGCGAACGTTGAGCGAGGATCGAGCGTCGTTGAACAAAAAAGGAAAGTGACGATGAGGGTATTACTGTTTAGAGTAAAGTGCAATTTCCGCTCTTGTTTCATCCAATTAGAACACAAGTATAATTTAACAAATAACAAGTAAAAAAAATACTCAACTAGTTAAGTCGTGATCAAATGAGCGAGAAGACGAATCGTCGGCCGATTGAAGCGAACCCTTGTTCTATTGGAAGTTCAAAATCGAATGAACCGATTGAAATAAAACACTGGCGAGTTGGCGCTTTGGGTCTCTTGGCGAGTGGTGATAGAGAAATTGATGGCCGATTTAGGGGGGCATGATTAAGAGTCAATACTTCTGATCGGATCATGGGTTTACATTTGAGTATCAATCGATACTTCACATTTTAGTATTTGACATTTTGACTCAAAACTCAAATGAACTTTAGAGTATTGGACATTTCAGTATTTGGCACTAGACTTTAATTATAATTACCTAAATGGACTCTATTTGGATTTGGACCATATGTGGGCCTCTAGTCATTTTATTAAAATTTTGACACACACACACACACATATCAAGCCGAACCGAATTGAACTGAGCAGATTTTTGCTCGTGTCGGTTCGTTTACAAACCGAACCAATCTAAACTGAGCGTCTTTTTCAGTCGAGCTGAATCGAATAAGTAAATTCCGAGCTTTTTTCGAGCGAGCATCAAACGAGTTTCAAGAATCAAACAATTTGAACAACCCTAGTGAGGATGATTATTACTTGTGAATTAGCTCTATTCTTGATGCATAAAGTATTGGTTAATAAAATATAGGGTATCTACTATTTGCATCAACCTTTTTACTAAATACACAAAGCGACGAGACTTATTAATATATATATATATATATATATATTATTATTTTGTTTAATATTTTTTTTTATATATAAACAAATAATATGGCGTTCCAATTGCTTATTTATATCTAAATTAAGTTTTATAAAAAACGAAGCCATACCATATATACCAATCAACAAAAATCTTTATTTGATATGGTTTCGTTTTTTATAAATTTTATATCCAAATGTGAATAGATATACATATAGCAACTTCATATTTGTTTTCTTCTTAAACATCTTATATCAAAATGTAATTAAAGAATAACCAAAACACATTAGTTAAAGTCCCAGCACCCGCCAAAATGTTGGTGCAAATAAAATAACCTAAAATAAAAACACATTAAGAAATAAAAACAATAAAAAATAAAATGCTCAACGCGTTGAATTTTTGGACTAAGAAAATCTAGATGTGGGCCTTATGCACCCAACAACCCAATTTCACTTCTTTTTGCACCCCCGCCTCCTTTTATGAACTAATATTTGGAATATATTTGAGGATCTCAGATAGCTTGTAATTTGAATTTTTTAAAATAGCATAGATACTGATTTTTTAAGGTAATTTCATCAAAGGTAATGATTTTTGCAGACAGGTAAATCAAGAGGGTATGGAAAAAGAATTTCATTGCTGATGAGAACTTTGGTTTATAAAGTGTTGCTCCCACCAGTTGACCTTCATAGCCCCTTTTTATGAACCCTTTTTGTAAGTTATTTTTGGGGAAGTTTCCCTACTTGCCATATCCTGTAGTCTGAACATGTTTGAGATGGATTCCGCAGTGATTTCAACATGTTCTTTATTGATGATAGAAGTTATGAGAAAGGGCCTTTTGTTTTGGAGCGAAATTTTTGCATTTGCCCAAATTTCCCTAAGGGTGGTTTGATAGATGGAGGCGTTTGCAGTGAGGATATAAAGATATTTTGAGGAATTGATGATGTTGATGATGAAGTGAAAATCCGTGTTCTTGTTGTGTTTCACAAGATACGGTAAGTAGTTATGAGGAGTTTTCAATTCAAGGCCATGATGATCTTTTGTGTCACTGATTACCTGTGACATGTATACTCAAACGACATTAGCTATATACTAGTGAGCTCATGTTATACAGTTTACAAAACACAATTAACATGCATACAACATGGGTTGTGATATTTTGGGCCAAGGGCAACCCTGTGCCATTGATGACCTTTTCACAACCACCAGCAATGGGCTTGTCATAACCCCAACCATCGCATAAGTATGGTCGTGTCATGATGCATATGAGGTACCCTATCCTCTTTTCAGCCAGTTTCAACACATCCCATTAAGCATATAAGGATCCAAATATTCCCCTACCGATAATTGAGCATCACAACATTCTTATATTCTTATATTATTACCAGCTCAGAAAAAAACGATTATACAATCACAGTTTTATAAATAAACATGGTAACTCACCTGTTTACCAGTTGCTAGTATAACCAGGTACTATCTTAGGGTACTGACACAATTACATAATCCTAGGTTGGGCAATGGTACACCCAACTAGTCATTATCATGGTTGGATATTGGTTAACGGCGCCTTATTTAAGCATGATTGATGAGTCCATGCCTACTAAGGCTAGGCTGCCCAATACTCGTCGCTAACAATAACCCCAATACCAAAAAAATAACACTAACACTACTACTAAAATACTACTAATATTAACCACTAAAATATATAATAAATAAATAAACATAAATTAAACGAGAGCATATCTTAAAACTATCTATGATTAGTTGATATAGATCTCCCTACCTGTGCTTCTACTCGTGCTCAAAAAACGACTACTAACAACAATCTAACGAGGTATTATGAACTTGAGATTCTCTAAACTAGAAGCTTCTCTTCAAATTTTTGTGTACTAAAAACTTACATAAGAAGTTCTATTTATAGAAAAGGATGGACGCTGGACTTCACTGTATCTTCGAAGTGGGATCAATTGTAATATGGTTGCATTGTTTTGATATTATATATATTATAATTAATTATTAATTCAGCTTATAACTCTTTTTTTCCAATAATTTTTAAAATATAACATTTTATAATATTAAAAAAATATTGTTAAGACGAGCTTATTTTTCTCTACGTTTTGACCTAAGCTTTGTTAAAAACGAGTAATGGTAAAAATAATATAGTTTATTATTAATATTAAACAGTCTCCTATTAGCCAAAGCTCGTCGAGATAGTTAATATTTCAAATAGGCATTCTACTTGTTACTTACTCGTTCAAAAAGATATGAAATATAAATTACATATTTCACATGTTTATAACCAGTATAGGTGGTCACAATGCTGCAGTCGAAGTATGAAGATCATTTGATAACATTAGCCTAGGGGAATATTGTAAGGTTTAAATATGATAGGATGACGTATCAAATGTGCGTTATTTGATTTGGGTGATGTTGTATCATGAACACGGGTTCACGGTGGGCTTATGTAAACTAGGCCATGTGGGCCGCCTACTACTAACCTAGTATATATTATGGTTTTCATCTCATAACTAGGTTAACCTCTTGATAATAGTTCTCAGAGCCGTTTCAAAAAGGATTAGACATTGGGAGTGGTTTTAGTTTGTTCTCATACGTATAAGATGATTTGCTTGTTCAATATACAATTGTATGTGTTGGCCTGCAAAAAAATATAATATTCAAAATCCAAAACATGATCTATCTGATCAAAAAATAAACAGTAGATGAAGTATTCTCCTCCCAAAGATAGTGAATCTTGAACACTATAGAGGATCTGTTGAAGACATGCTAACATCTGCTCAAGCCTTAGAAACCACTGTTGAAGAAAAGCCAAGCACTCATCAAAGACCAAACTGTTGTTGAAGCAAAGATCTGTTGAAGAAGAACAAACATTTGTTCAGGCCAAACAGATGTTTGATATGAAGCAACAGCGGTTTGAAGATCAGCGGTTTTCATCAATTTAATAATATTTTGCTTTGTAATAGATATTTTGTTACACCCTGATTTTCCAGTGGGCCTAGACTTTGGGTATATGCGTGAAAATTGATATCAGTAATCACAATGCACAGCAGAAGATGGGAATTTAAAGTAAATTAAATTAAAGTACAAACAGGAAATAAAGTACAAAATTAATACAAGTTGTTCATACGAAAAGATCAACAGGCGGATCGAATGTATAATATGCGACTTGAGACTAATAAGGACTTTGTTGTGGAGTTGCAAATTCCAATATGTCTAGACCCAAGCAACTCCAGCCTATTCCATACTTGCTAAATAAACCGCGTTTAGTCTTTTAAAATATGTCGGTTTTCATCGGTAAATACAATTAACCAATTCTTTTGAAAATCTTTTCAAAATGTATTTGATACCATTTGGTATATCATTTTTAAATAACTTGGGACAAGTTATATCTCTTGTTACTAGTTTTACATGCTTGTCAATACAGTTGGGGACCGGAAAGTAAACGTCGGTACATGGTTAATCAATACACCACATTTCAATATCATATAAATATAGCATTAGCGTTTGTCAGGCGTATGCCTATACCCCGCGCTTAGGTCATGGCCATTTGTAATTAAATGAGTCAGGATATTCAGGACATGGTCGTATTAATCCCCAATGTTTAAGTTATCAAGAAAAACGAATTAAAACAGGTTATTTGAATTTCCGTGACATCATTCTCCTTTTATTCAATACCCGACCAAGCGGCTACTGTCGTATCCCAAGCCTTTATAAAATAAATAGGCTAAGATTTTTACCTGTGCTAGTCTTTACAAATGAAAGATGTTCAGCACAACCGTAATTCAAAACAAGCTAAACTTAGGCACAATCTACTAGAGGCTTCTACTATGGAATAAACGAAACTATGATCTGTTAGAATGTTAACGAGTCTTATATAAGTCAACCGTGTCACACCCCGGATTTTCAACCTGAAATCTATACACCGATGGGCCCAGGTGGGGAGTATCGTGACGTCAGTTGATAATCGTCATAGTCAATTGAACACGCACAGCGGAAGTCTTGGAGTAAAATTACTATTACAAACCGAATGTTCGAAAATACAAAATATAATACAGGCTCGTAATAGAAGATCACAGGCGGATCATAAAGTGCACATGGAAAGAATAAAAACAACTTTGGGCAGATTTAGGAATTGCAAGATCCGCTATCACTACCGAGCACTTCCGGCCTATTTTCGTATTGTACCTGCAGATTAGTCTTTTGAAAATACGTCAGCTTTCGCTGGTAAATACACCCAACTGACTCATTTTGAAAACATTTCAAAAATGTTTTAAGTGCGTATCAGCACAAAATCTTTTTATAACTTGGGTTAATTGACCGTCCAACCTTGTTAACAGATTTACATGTTTGTCATACATGCGGGGCTCGGTACGAAGACCGAGACACAATTAACGTACACACCACTTTGGACTCACGAAGGAGTCAATTCCTCCAAACCTTGTGGGAATGCATAATTGAGCGTCTATCGGGTGTATGCCTACACCCGCGATAAGGTCGTGGCCATTTCTATTGTAATGAGCCGAGGATATCCAGGACACGGTAGTTAACCCCCGATGTTGAAATTATAAAACAAAACTGATTAAAACTGAATATGCGGATTTATTATCTCCGAACCGGCGTTCGATTGAATCCCATTTCCGACCAAGCGGTAATAATTTACCGTAACCCAAGCCCGTATAGGGGAAATAAGTCGAGAGTATTTATCTGAGCTAGTCTTCTTTTAAAATTTTTAATAACTCAGCCGTACACAAAAAGCACTAAGTGCAGATAGCATTTACCGGCAAGTCTCTAGTCTGGATTATGGCATAACTAACCAATTAAATACTAATGGTCTTATTTAAGTCATAGACATAGACCGACTAGCGTACTTGATCAAGACGTATGACGCTAGATTAAACGATGATTGGATAGAATGTAGTTTAATCCCAACAAGACCTTGAGTTGTATAATATGGGTAAACTATAAACATTCTGGATTTTGAAACTTAAATGACAAGGTTAAACACGTTTCGGTTAACTTCGGTAAAATAGTTACGTATAATCAACCGTACCCTTATAAGCGATAACGGGTAACCGGATAAGTCATGGACAAGTTCTATATGCCATTATACTTTAAGTAAGTTAAGATATCAGTAGGATATTAACTTGTATGCCCGTTAAGGTTTTAAAACGAAATTATGCCTCATAAGGGCATTTTGGTAATTTTATACCATATAAAAGAAACTTGAATATATTTTAAGTTTACCATCATAAGTATTCTGAAAAATATTTTATTTATGATATAATATCAGTATTATATCATTTATATGTGTAATTTATTTTTTATGACCAAACTATGCACCGAATGGGCATTTTGGTCATTTTACACATAGTTTATAAATTATTTGGGATTCCGAGTTTATAATATGTACCTACTGTAAATATGTTTAAAATAAGTTTTATAATCAGTAGGTAACAAGTCTTGGTCCATTAATATGGTTTAAAACCATACTATGCGCCTAAATGGCGCTTATGTCATAAAATGGCGTCCTTATGCGATTTTATGAAAACTGATGTTAAGGTCAGATTAAAATGTTTTAAATATGTTATTTAATATAACATATCAGTGGTAAATGATTTACCTTGAAAAGATTTGATTAAAACTAGTTTATGAGACACAAGGGCTAAAATCGCCAATTAGCGACATAGTTTATGGACTTGCTTGAAAACTCAATTTATAACTTGGTTTAACATCCCAAATAATCCTACTTATAATATTACATCTAGGCAAACTCATTTTCAAGTTCATTATTATTTAAAGCCTTGTTTTATGCAAAAAAAAGCATTTTGTCAAGAATGACATAATTATGGGACTTGCGTATAAACTTAGATTTTGATTATGATCATGTAATATAACCTTATAGGGTTATGCTACATTATATTAAAATCATAATGAAACTTTAGATCAGGATGTAACTAATCTAAATCGGGTCAGAATCAAAAGTCAAAGCAAAAGTCAAACTTCGCGACTTTCGGTTGCGAACCGACCCTAGAACTGAAACTGACAAGCCGAACATGTTCTTACATGTTCTAATAATTATTACCAACTTGTTTAAGTGTCAAAACATGTTTCATAACATATATAAGATCAATTTATGATTTTTCCGAAAAATGGCCTGTTTGACTTTTTAATATTATAACTTTGACCCGTCAATTGGTCTAGCAAACGTGACCTTTGGGGGGTGCCCTTTATAGGGACTAACACCTACCTTATTATGATCACTTAGCCATGTTCATTTCGAACAATGACTGGACCATAATGGTCTTAACCGAAAGTCAAAGCGTTTTCCGTAAAACGCTTGACTTTTGGCTATAAAAGCCTATAAACGAAAAAGCAAGAGCTAGGAACACTTACAAGAGGTTCCTACAATGCAAGAGAACTAAGTTGGATGCTCCTTTCAGCTAGGAACTTCCAGAGGAGGAGAAGAGTTTTGATTTAGAAAGGTGCAAGTTCAAATGGTGAACTTATCACATATTTATAGTTGGAGAACTCAAAGGAGGTGAAGCCATGTGTTTAGGGGTGTAAGAAGAAGCTTACAAGTGTCTCAAAACGTGGCATAGCAGTTTAGAGAAGCCATGGTTTCGAATTAATGGTTTTGGAGTTTTGCTTGGAGACCAAACAAATTTTCTGCAGCAGAGGGCTTCTCGCACCCCGCGAGAGACCCAGGCCTGGTCTCTCGCGGCCCGCGACCGCCCCCTGGCCACTTTCAAAGTTTGACACTTTTAATCCTTAACTTATTAAAGCTTCTAAAAACCTTTTTAAACACTTTTTGGCACTTTTGGCCCTCCGTAGCCAATACTTGGCATACCCGGGATTATGCCCGGACATTGTCGAGCTCTCGGTTCGTTAAAAGGTCACTCAGAGGTATAAATTAACATGTTGACACTTTTAATCCCTCTATCATCCAACTTTCACATCTTTACAAAATTGAACCCTCTCGTCCAACAAATGGCACGTATGAGAGTTAGGACTTCACAAAGGGTCACTCAGAGGCTTATTATAAGCATGTTGATTCCGATGTCACTCAGAGGCTGGGCATGTTGACATATCAGTCACTCAGAGGCCAAATTTTCAAGCATGTTGACATATCAGTAACTCAGAGGCTAATGATTTAAGCTTGTTGACATATCGGTCACTCAGAGGTTGTTATTTATGTATGTTGACATCGGACCGTCACTCAGAGGCTTAGTTTGAGCGTGTTGACGCCTTTAGTCCTTATTGGTCTTTAACAGACTTTATTTAAATACAACACGTGTCACTATACTATTGGACACGATTTTTACAGGGTGTTACATCCTCACCCCCTTAAAAGATATCTCGACCTCGAGATTTTATTCAAAAAGATGGGGGTACTTTTGTCGCATTGTGGACTCAACCTCCCATGTATACTCAGGACCTCTAAAAGCGTCCCACTTAACCTTTACTATAGGTATCATTTTTCTTTGGAGCTTCTTAACCTGTCGATCCTCGATCGAAATTGGTTTCTCAACGAACCTCAGGTTTTCATCAATTTGCACATCCTTGTGCGACATTTCTAGCGACTCATCGGCTATACATTTCTTAATATTAGATATGTGGAATACATCATGAATCCACTAAGCTCCTCTGGCAACCTGAGCTTATAAGCTACAGTGCCGACACATTCGATTATCTCGAAGGGTCCTATATATCTTGGGCTTAACTTGCCCTTCTTTCCAAAACGCATCACACCTTTCCAGGGTGATACTTTCAGCATGACTTTGTCCCCTATTTGGAACTTGAGAGGTTTACGCCTCTTGTCAGCATAGCTCTTCTGCCTATCCCTGGCAGCTTTGAGACGATCACGGATTTGCATAATCTTTTCCGTGGTCTCCAGGACAATCTCAGGTCCTGATAGTTGGGCCTCTCCAACTTCTGCCCAACATACGGGCGTTCTACATTTTCTCCCATACAAGGCCTCAAAAGGAGCAGCCTTGATGCTTGTATGATAACTGTTATTGTAGGAGAATCCTATTAGGGGTAAGTGGTCATCCCAACTTCCACCTAAATCAATCACACCTGCCCTAAGCATGTCTTCCAAAGTCTGAATAGTACGCTCACTTTGACCATCAGTATGCGGATGGTAAACCGTACTGAAATTAATCGTGTGCCTAACGATTGTTGGAAACTTTTCCAAAAGTGAGATGTGTATCTAGTATCTCTATCGGATACAATAGATACTGGCACACCGTGTAGGGACACTATCTTGTCCACATACAATTTAGCCAATTTATCTGAACTATACGTTTCCTTAATTGGCAAGAAATGTGCTGACTTGGTCAGCCTATCCACTATGACCCAAATAGTGTCGTTACCACTTTTGGTCTTGGGTAACTTGGTAATCAAATCCATAGTTACCATTTCCCATTTCCAAGTGGGAATCTCAAGTTGTTGTAGAAGTCCTGATGGTTTCTGATGTTCGGCCTTAACTTGCGAACACGTCAGACACTTAGCTACATAATTGGCTATGGACTTCTTCAAACCCATCCACCAATAATTCTTCTTCAAGTCTTGATACATCTTGTCACCTCCCGGGTGAACCGAGTATCTTGAATTGTGCGCTTCTTGGAGGATTAGATCTCTAAGTCTTCCAAAGATAGGAACCCAAATTCTATCATTAAATCTTAGGATTCTATCATTTCCAGGCGTTAATTGATCAACAGTTCTACCTAATCCTTCACTAGGAATATTAGCCTCTAATAGGGCTTGTTTCTACGCATCTAGTAGCTTTTCACTCAAGCTATTTCTGTGCTCAATGCTCTTGGCGTAAATCCTAATAGGTTTAACCTTTTCCTTGAGACTTAAGGCATCGGAAACTACATTTGTGTTGCCTGGATGGTAGCGAATCTCGCAATCATAATCATTAAGAGTTTCCATCCAACGGCGTTGTCGCATGTTCAATTCTTTCTGATTGAACAGATGTTGGAGACTTTTATGGTGTGTGTATATAACACACTTTGTGCCATACAAGTAATGTATCCATAGTTTTAGTACAAATACAACGGCACCCAATTCCAAATCATGGGTGGTGTAATTCTTTTCATGCACCTTTAATTATCGTGATGCATAGGCAATTACCTTGCCATTTTGCATTAGCACACAGCCCATACCGGTGTGTGATGCATCACAATAAACAACAAAATTCTCAATACCCTCAGGTAGAGATAACACAGGAGCGTTGCTCAACTTGTGTTTAAGAATCTCAAAAGATTCTTGTTGCTTTGGACCCCAATTATACTTAATATTCTTACGGGTCAAGTAAGTTAAAGGAGTGGCTATTCTTGAAAAGTTCTCAATGAACCTCCTATAGTAACCAGCCAATCCCAAGAACTACGAACCTCGTTGGGGTCTTGGGCACTTCCCAATTCATTATGGCCTCAATTTTGGCGGGATCCACTTGGATACCACGCTCACTTACCATGTGTCCAAAAAATTGGACTTCTCTAAGCCAAAATTCGCATTTAGAGAACTTTGCATAAAGTTTCTCCTGTCTTAATAATTCTAGGATGCACCGAAGATGTTTCTCGTGATCATTTTGATTACGAGAATAGATAAGTATGTCGTTCATGAAGACAATGACAAACTTATCCAAATACGGTTTGCAGAATCTATTCATGAGATCCATGAATGCTGCTGGTGCATTTGTGAGCTCAAAAGGCATCACTAAGAATTCAAAATGACCATAGCGGGTCCTGAAGGCTGTCTTAGGAACATCTTCACTTCTAACCTTCAGTTAATGATAACCTAATCTCAAATCTATTTTTGAAAAGTAACTAGCCCCTTGAAGCTGGTCGAATAGATCATCGATCCTGGGCAGAGGATATCTATTCTTAATTGTTAGCTTGTTCAGCTCCCGATAGTCATGCACATCCGCATTGATCCGTCTTTCTTTTTAACAAAGAGGATTGGAGCTCCCCAAGGCGAGGAACTAGGTTGAATAAAGCCTTTCTCCAAGAGTTCGTACAATTGAAATCTTAACTCATTCATTTCGGTTGGAGCTAGCCTATATGGAGCTCTAGCTACAGGTGCTGATCCTGGTATGATATCTATTCTGAACTCCACTTGCCTATCTGGAGTTAGGCCTGGTAATTCTTCAGGAAAACATCAGGATACTCCGAGATAACTGGTTGATCTTCAAGGTTTGGCTTTGGTTCATTTATGGTAACTTGCGCCATATAGATGACACAGCCTCTTCTCAAACACTTGGATGCCTTAAATAATGACACCTTGTCCGGCAATCCATAGTGTGAGTCTCCAGGGATGGTGATCATTTCACCAGATGAGGTTTTGATTTCGATGAGCTTTTTATCACAGGCAATGCGGGCTTGGTTATGAGATAACCAATCCATGCCTAAGACAACATCGAACCCCGCCAATTTCATTAGCAAAAGAGAGATAGGGATGGAATGATTCTTAATGAATATAGAGCATCCATCAAGAATGGAAGAAGCAATTTCTAAGGTTCCATCGGCGAGTTCTATCTCATAAATTTTGTCTAGAGTTCTTATGGGTAAGTTTAATAGTTTACTAAACTTATGGTCAACAAATGATTTATCTGCACCCGAATAAAAAAGAACTCTAGCATAAATATCATTAATGGGGAAAGTACCTGTTATGACGTTGTTGTCATTAACGGCCTCCATGGCATTCATTTGAAAGGCACGGGCATTTCCCTTCTTGGCCTCTCCAGGCTTTGCCTCACTACTTTTGGTTTCTTGGGGCAATTGTACGTTACATGCCCTTTTTCGTTGCAGTTATAGCAAACTGCATCCTTGAGATCCTTGCAATCTAAGGTCTTATGCCCTTTTCTCTTGCAGATACCACAGGGTTTGGTTTGTGGATTTATACTACACTGTCCCCAGTGCTTAAATTTACAATTCTTGCACAGAGGTTTGTCACTAGACATGTGCTGGTTCTTCTTGAACCCAAAATCTCCTTTCTTCTTAAATCCTTGGGAGTTATTATCCTCCCGTTTCATCTTTCCGTCAGTTTCAGTCCTAATTGACTTTTGTCTTACCAGATCTAGGGTGACGGAAAGAGATAGGTCTATAGCAGACCTATAGGTATTAGGCTGTGGAGCCTTTACCATGCCCTTTATCTCGGGTGCCAACCCATTTATGAAATGCGCAATGCATTTGGATTCGGGGGTGATCAAATAGGATACTAACCTAGATAGGGAGTTGAAATCAGAGAGACTTCCGACAGTCTAGATTTTTCATTGATAGAGACAAGAAGTTTGTCTCTAGCTTCTCCACCTCATGGGTTGGGCAGTAAGTTTCCTTTACCAAATCAACAAACTTGGACCATCCCAAGTTGTACAGGTGTACCTTACCTGTTGATTCAATCATGGCTTTCCACCATATTAGGGCATCGCCCTTGAAGGATTGTGATACGTACTTGACCACATCCTTATCAGCACAATTGCTGATATCTACAATCGTTTCCATCTCGTATAGCCACTTTACGGCTTCTACCGCTCCTTTTTCCCCGTTAAAGTCTCAGGCTTGCATGAGACAAAATACTTATAAGTACATCCGTCCTTAACAGAACGGGACTTTTCAGTAAGATCTATTTTCTTTGGTTCACTCTTCGCATTTGAAGAGTGAACAGAGCTCTCCCTATGAGCTGAAGATGGTGGAATAGATAGGGGTCTAGAGCGAGTGGCACTCGGCTCTCTTAGCTTTTCTATGGCCTTACTCATGGCCCTTTCCACAGCTGCATCAATGCGAGCTTGGAAATCATTATCATTAATATTTTTATTTTCAGCATTGCTGGGTTCAACATTCCTGTGGCTGCTTTGTGCTTCATTTGAGTTAGCCATCTTTAAGTCTTGGTTTCTATATACCGATAAAACTTCATTTAGCCATGGTGTATCAACCATATCGGCTTTCAATATTGGATATTACAATCCATTGCCTATTCTAGTGTGAATAACATCACAACTCTTAGGCTTAACATATCTATATTTGGCCAAGGTCTTAATAGGACCATCATAGGCAAATTACAATTTGGACGCAGTCTATATATTATTGGACAGTGGATCATAATGTCACAACTGTCATTGTCATCATTGACAATTATATAGCTCATAGACTTGTCCCTAATGGACATAATAATTGGGCACCTTGGATGGTCATATTGGTCATAATATATACATGGCATATCAGCCTGTCACTTGACATAATACATATGACATGTCAGCCTGTCACATTGGACAATAATTGGGCACCTTGGCCTACATCATATCAGATGTATATGACATATCAGCCTGTCCCGTTGGACAATTAATTGGGCACATTGGCCTACATCATATCAGATGTACATGGCATATCAGTCTGTCCCGTTGGACAATTGATTGGGCATATTGGCTTACATCATATTAGATATACATGGCATATCAGCCTGTCCCATTGGACAATTATTTGGCACATTGGCCTACATTGTATCAGATGTACATGGCATATCAGCCTGTCCCGTTGGACAATTAATTGGGCACATTGGCCTACATCGTATCAGATGTACATGGCATATTAGCCTGTCCCGTTGGAAAATTATTTGGGCACATTGGCCTACATCGTATCAGATGTACATGGCATATCAGCCTGTCCCATTGGACAATTAATTGGGCACATTGGCCTGACGGGTAGTGTGGTACCTTAAGCCACACTACCAAGAGTATGAACATTTTTTAATGTTACATAAGAGTACCATAATAATTGATTAATGGTCCCGGTCACCTTCGACCTTAACAACCTTGGAGGTTTAGACCTAGTCCCTTACTCCTGGATAGAAGGATAACTTCCCTTAGCTATCCTCATAGATGACCCCTTCGTACTTAACTATCATTTCTTGGCCAATTGTGGTCTACGCCACTTGGCATAATCAATCTATTAAGGTCTTTTGGAATTATATAGCAAAGCATAAATTTCGAGTAAAATCGAGACGCTCACTTTTTAAGAGGATGAATATATATATATATATAATTCCAAAGTATTTCATTAAATTTTAAATTAGAAATTACAATACTAGGAAATGAAATAAACTGTCCATGCAAGGACTTAAAGGAAATAAACATGTCCACACAGGGACTAAAAGAAATAACAATGTCCTCGCAGGGACTACATATAATTAGAAGAGACTTCACTCATCCTTCTTCTCCTTGACCAATTTGGAGAGTTTCTTGAAGAACTTATTCGTCTTCTTCTTCGTTTTGTCCGCCTGTTTTTGCATTTCCTTCATCCTTTCTAAGGCCTCATTAATGGCCTCAAGGGGTGGCAGAGGTTGTGGTTGAGGTTGTGGCATACGGATACTGGTACCCATAAGTTGGATACCCAGTCGGTGGATTAGTAGGTAGGAAAGGAGACGGGTAAAGTGCATTGTGCATAACTACTTGCATATATGGGTCTTGCGACCACGCTTGATAGTCTACCAGCATATACAGTTAAAAGGATCATATCCAGACGTGTCTGGATATGTGGGGATTGGGTTAGTATAACCCGATGGTGGTGGTTGAACAGCAGGTGTTGGTGTTGGTTCCACAATAGGTGAAGCATTAGAGGGTCCACCCATTTGTGGGTCCTCTTGAATTGTGGGGTATGAGTTAGGCAAAGGTGGCAATGATCCCGACCTTTGTCCGGCACGTACCGACATATGTGCTCCCCGTTTTGTTCTTGGTGGTTCCAGGTGGTGGTTGAGGTTGGTCCATTGGTTCCATGTGGACATCTTCTTGAACCGGAGGTGGTTGAGAGTGGTGAGAAGGAGTGTGGGTGAAGGTGAATTGGTTCCAGTATTGGTCCCACTCATTAGGACCTTGGTAGGGCGATACAGCATAAGAGTTTGAATTGCTCGAAATTTCAATGGGATGCATATTTGATCCCGACGGTGGCATCTCCGGGTCGGAGTCCTCGTCCATAGGGTGTGGCTGGTCCAACTGATTTTTGATCGGCTGGAGGCGTGTTAAGATAATGGTTGGGGTTAAATTCCTCATGGTAGGAGTGATGAGAATGGGAATGGTGAGAATGATGTGAATGATAGGAGTGGTAAGAATTTTGGGAATGTGAGGGTGAATGTCTATTAGAGACGGAACGTCTCGTTGTTGCCAAGTAGACGAATCTCCTGATTCTTGGTAAGCATCTGTATTATGAGGTTGAGGGGGAATGCGTCCCGATGGTCCTCCTCTCATTGGAACTTTTCCTCGTCCACTTTGTCCTCGTACACGTGGCGGTATTTTCCTGTTAGAAATCAATTTAAAAACAATACTAATAACTTAATAATGAAATGAGTAATCCTAGGTCAATGCCTAGACTCAGAAGTCTAAGGAATGTGCTCGTGTAAGTTTGAGACTAAACACAAAAGGCTAGTGTTTAATTCTCTCAAACGTTGGCTCTGATACCAACCCTGTCACACTCCGGATTTCCAACTTGAAATCCATACACCGGTGGGCCCGGGTGGGAGTATCGTGACGTCAGTTGATAATCTTCATAGTCAATTAAACACGACACAGCGGAAGTCTTGGAGTAAAATTACTATTACAAACCGAATGTTCGAAAATACAAAATATAATACAGGCTCGTAATAGAAGATCCACAGGCGGATCATAAATTGCACATGGAAAGAATATAAAACAGACTTTGGGCAGATTTAGGATTTGCAAGATCCCTATCACTACCGAGCACTTCCGGCCTATTTTCGTATTGTACCTGCAGATTAGTCTTTTGAAAATACGTCAGCTTTCGCTGGTAAATACACCAAACTGACTCATTTTGAAAACATTTCAAAAATGTTTTAAGTGGGTATCAACATAAAATCTTTTTATAACTTGGGTTAATTGACCGTCCAACCTTGTTAACAAATTTACATGTTTGTCATACATGCGGGGCTCGGTACGAAGACCGAGACACAATTAACGTACACACCACTTTGGACTCACGAAGGAGTCAATTTCTCCCAACCTTGTGGGAATGCATAATTGAGCGTCTATCGGGTGTATGCCTACACCCGCGATAAGGTCGTGGCCATTTCTATTGTAATGACCCGAGGATATCCAGGACACGGTAGTTAACCCCCGATGTTGAAATTATAAAACAAAACTGATTAAAACAAAATATGCGATTTATTATCTCCGAACCGGCGTTCGATTGAATCCCATTTCCGACCAAGCGGTAATAATTTACCGTAACCCAAGCCCGTATAGGGGAAATAAGTCGAGAGTATTTATCTGAGCTAGTCTTCTTTTAAAATTTTTAATAACTCAGCCGTACACAAAAAGGACTAAGTGCAGATAGCATTTACCGGCAAGTCTCTAGTCTGGATTATGGCATAACTAACCAATTAAATACTAATGGTCTTATTTAAGTCATAGACATAGACCGACTAGCGTACTTGATCAAGACGTATGACGCTAGATTAAACGATGATTGGATAGAATGTAGTTTAATCCCAACAAGTACCTTGAGTTGTATAATATGGGTAAACTATAAACATTCTGGATTTTGAAACTTAAATGACAAGGTTAAACACGTTTCGGTTAACTTCCGTAAAATAGTTACATATAATCAACCGTACGCTTATAAGCGATAATGGGTAACCGGATAAGTCATGGACAAGTTCTATATGCCATTATACTTTAAGTAAGTTAAGATATCAGTAGGATATTAACTTGTATGCCCGTTAAAGTTTTAAAACGAAATTATGCCTCATAAGGGCATTTTGGTAATTTTATACCGTATAAAAGAAACTTGAATATATTTTAAGTTTACCATCATAAGTATTCTGGAAAATATTTTATTTATGATATAATATCAGTATGATATCATTTATATGTGTAATTTATTTTTTATGACAAACTATGCACCGAATGGGCATTTTGGTCATTTTACACATAGTTTATAAATTATTTGGGATTCTGAGTTTATAATATGTACCTACTGTAAATATGTTTAAAATAAGTTTTATAATCAGTAGGTAACAAGTCTTGGTCATTAATATGGTTTAAAACCATACTATGCGCCTAAATGGCGTTTATGTCGTAAAATGGCGTCCTTATGCGATTTTTATGAAAATTGATGTTAAGGTCAGATTAAAATGTTTTAAATATGTTATTTAATATAACATATCAGTGGTAAATGATTTACCTTGAAAAGATTTGATTAAAACTAGTTTATGAGACACAAGGGCTAAAATCGCCAATTATCGACATAGTTTAAGGACTTGCTTGAAAACTCAATTTATAACTTGGTTTAATATCCCAAATAATCCTACTTATAATATTACATCTAGGAAACTCATTTTTAAGTTCATTATTATTTAAAGCCTTGTTTTATGCAAAAAGGACATTTTGGTCAAGAATGACATAATTATGGGACTTGCGCATAAACTTAGATTTTGATTATGATCATGTAATATAACCTTATAGGGTTATGCTACATTATATTAAAATCATAATGCAACTTTAGATCAGTAGGTAACTAATCTAAATCGGGTCAGAATCAAAAGTCAAAGCAAAAGTCAAACTTCGCGACTTTCGGTTGCGAACCGATCCTAGAACTAAACTGACAAGCCGAACATGTTCTTACATGTTCTAATAATTATTACCAACTTGTTTAAGTGTCAAAACATGTTTCATAACATATATAAGATCAATTTATGATTTTTCCGAAAAATGGCCTGTTTGACTTTTTAATATTATAACTTTGACCCGTCAATTGGTCTAGCAAGCGTGATCTTTGGGAGGTGACTTTATAGGGACTAACACCTACCTTATTATGATCACTTAGCCATGTTCATTTCGAACAATGGCTGGACCATAATGGTCTTAACCGAAATTTAAAGCGTTTTCCGTAAAACGCTTGACTTTTGGCTATAAAAGCCTATAAACAAAATAGCAAGAGCTAGGAACACTTACAAGAGGTTCCTACAATGCAAGAGAACTAAGTTGGATGCTCCTTTCAGCTAGGAACTTCCAGAGGAGGGAGAAGAGTTTTGATTTAGAAAGGTGCAAGTTCAAATGGTGAACTAGATCACCTATTTATAGTTGGAGAACTCAAAGGAGGTGAAGCCAGGTGTTTAGGGGTGTAAAAGAAGCTTACAAGTGTCCCAAAATGTGGCATAACAATTTAGAGAAGCCATGGTTTCGAATTAATGGTTTTGGAGTTTTGCTTGGAGACCAAACAAATTTTCTGCAGCAGATGGCTTCTCGCACCCCACGAGAGACCCAGTCCTGGTCTCTCGCGGCCCGCGACCGCCCCCTGGCCACTTTCAAAGTTTGACACTTTTAATCCCTTAACTTATTAAAGCTTCTAAAAACCTTTTTAAACACCTTTTTGGCACTTTTAGCCCTCCGTAGCCAATACTTGGCATACCCGGGATTATGCCCGGACATTGTCGAGCTCTCGGTTCGTTAAAAGGTCACTCAGAGGTATAAATTAACATGTTGACACTTTTAATCCCTCCATCATCCAACTTTCACATATTTACAAAATTGAACCCTCTCTTCCAACAAATGGCACGTATGAGAGTTAGGACTTCACAAAGGATCACTCAGAGGCTTATTATAAGCATGTTGATTCCGATGTCACTCAGAGGCTGGGCATGTTGACATATCACTCACTCAGAGGCCAAATTTTCAAGCATGTTGACATATCAGTAACTCAGAGGCTAATGATTTAAGCATGTTGACATATCGGTCACTCAGAGGCTGTTATTTATGTATGTTGACATCGGACGTCACTCAGAGGCTTCAGTTTGAGTATGTTGAGCCTTTAGTTCTTATTGGTCTTTAACAGACTTTATTTAAAATACAACACGTGTCACTATACTATTGGACACGATTTTTACAGGGTGTTACAGACCGGTTAACTTAATAGATATGTACGACTCTTTAGATTAAGCGTTGACATGATAGAATGTGGTTTATACCCTTCTGAGTGTAAGGACTCGTGTAATATGGGTTAAATAACTAAACAATTTGATTAGAACTGAATTCTAAAGGTTTTGACCCGATTCAGCTAGTTTATATATTTCAATCTATTTAAACTACCCGTACGCACATATGCGGTATAGGGTGGTCGAATAGGTTTATAACAAGTCCATTATGCAAATCATATTTCATTATGTTACGTAATCAGTTTCAAAGTCAGATTAGAAGTTCATTTGGTTTTAAAATCATTTTTATGCCATAAGGGCAATTTTGACATTTTAGGCATGTTATATGGACTTTATCATAAAATCTATCAAATGATTTGATCAGAAGGTATAACCTTAGGGGGTTATCCCCTACAATAATATGATCATATAACAACCCTTAATCATGCTCTAAACTTGACCAAACGGGTCAGAATCGAAAGTCAAATTGTTTGACTTTTCGGTTACGAAACGAGCTCTAAACAAAAAATGATGAGTTGGACATGATTAAACATGTCCTAATATATTATATAAACTATTATGATGACAAAAATTAAGGTTTCAATACTTAGAAACTCATTTAGGTAATTTGCAAAAATCTACGTTTTGACTTTTACTTTATATAAATTTAACTCGTCATTTCGCCTACTTAACGGAATCATCAGAGGGTGAAATCACATGGGATTAACACCTTCATTATTACAATCACGTTTCAAAGTTCGATTCGAACTTTGACTTGACCGAAATGGTCAGATACGAAAGTCAAAGTAAAAGTCAATTTTCTTGACTTTCAGCTAATAACTAGCCTAGGAATGGATATAGACTAAGGGAGAACACTTACTAACATACAAGATGAAGATTAGACTTCAAGTATGATGCCTTTATAGATCAGAAGTTGCTCCAAGATAAGTGAGAGTGAGAAATCAAAAGGTGCAAGTTTGAATGAAAGAAAAACACCTCTATTTATACTTGAACAAGGATCACAGGGTAATGATAAGTGCCCCTGCAGCTTTGAGGTATTGAGGAGGTCCTAGCAGGTGTCCAATAGTGGTTAAAATTGGCAAAATCACGAGCAAGGTAGCATTTGTTGCAGGCTGCAATTGCCAGCAAGAACTGTCTGCCAGCGTACCCCTTATGGACAGTAAGGGGTTGGTTAAAGTCCGTAAGGGACCGTTGGCGCCCACATATATTTAAATACCCTTACGGACCATAAGGGTTATGGCTCACGGTCCGTAAGGGACCATCAGAAGATAATTTTTGCAGTTTCTCACATTTGATCCCTCAACTTGTCACATCTTCCTTTTCCAATTATAATTGTCCCTTCGTTCAACAAATCTTGAATATTTGATATGCCATTTTATTCGACAAAATTTCTGAGGTGTCACATGTTTAGTACATTAGATTAGATGTTAGATTCCCACAAATGTTTGCAAACATATGTGGAATCTTTTTAATTAATAATGTTAGATGTCATTATCAGCTAATCACAAACAAACATTTGTACTTAGTATAAATAGATCTCACCTGTTAGAGATCTATTCATCACTTCACACACATTCTCTTTTATACGAACGAATTTGTGAGTGATCAGGCTAAGGGGGAGATCGTGGAGTCATTTATACTGTACTTTGTAATCATTTGATTCAATGAAAAACAGTTGTTGATAAGATATTCCTACTTATGAGTTTATTATTTGAATTGTAATCATAATTGCTTTTTTTAACTAGATTTAATTCACAAGTGTCAAACTCAGATCCTAACAATATGCTTTGGAATTCTTTATGTTATTGTTTTTGAATCATCACTTTCATTTGTTTTCACCATTTGATAGTGATTACTTGATATTGTGCTAGAGATCCATGGGATTCGGGACATACAACCATTCTATAAAAAATCCAATTGATTGTCACATATCGACAAATTCTACTTGATCAGACTCCTTAACCTGTTTTGGATTTCTCTTATAAGTAAGATATAACTTTGCAGGTCTTTATGATCTATTGAGATATCTAGCATATATCAACATTATGGACCACATGTTCTCGCTGTGATTCTCTCAATTGAAGATAGATAAATTATACGAGCCTCTTGGGACTACTACCACTTGCCTTTGCCACCTTCTATACGGCTTCTTTCTCATTGGATAATCACACATTTTCTTTTGTTGGAATTAATGAGAGGCTAAGAAGTGTGTGTGTGTGTGACAACATATATTATACATGCAACATACTACATTTATCTGCATGTCAATCTTACCATATGAACTGGTGAACATAGATAAAAGCTTGTAGCTACGTGGCTTATTCATATTCGAACTGTCGCAAGCACACATTATATGCTCTTCTTGACACAATAACAGTTACTTCAAGTCCACACAAGTACCGTGCATCCATGTTAGGTAGAAAACTTTTGTATAAATATGTAGATAGAAACACTTTCTGATTGTTTAGGTGTTTGTATTGTAAGTTCATGTAAACAACATGAGTAAGTAAAAATTTTATTATATTGATCATATTAAGTTGTATAGAGAGGCAAATGTTCAAAAACCATAAGTTATAATAACCCTCTACCAACACGTCAAATGTTCCATCTCTAAGTTAACAGAGTATTCAACGAGTAAGAATTCCAAATAGGTCAAACAATCAATTATTTTATGTTGTAAGTCACCATAACATCCATTGACCCTGTAGTGTTTTTACTTACCTTATAAGGGCACTTCAAATCTTCAATCAAGATCAAACATCTAGACTAAAAACACCATACCATCTATTAAACACATGTACGAGACTATACATATATCACATATATACTTTTTATTACCACTTTAATCAGTTTTTCAGATCAAAAACATTTTCATTTTATATATTAACATTTCTTTGATAATATTTTAATATTAATTATGTATATGTTAATAATTTTTTATATGGGTTTAACCGTTTATTTGTTAGTTAAGGTTTTTACTTCTTTGAACATTATTACATTCTTAGCTTATGTTGGCTTTATTTGTCAGTTAAGCTTTTTACTTCTTTGAACATTATTACATTCTTAGCTTATGTTGGCTTTATATAATTTCAAGAACAGATACTTTTCAAAAAAATTTGAAATTTATAACTATTTTAACACTAATTTCATTTGAATGTATTTAAACACTAAGGTTACTCGGGGCACCAGTGTGATGAGCCCCGTTATCACCGTGATGTCGTGATCACACTGGCGTTAGCCTTGTGATCATGACGGTGACCGTGGTGGTTGCGGTATTGAACATGAGCGTGAAGGAGGAAATTGTGTGGGTTTTGACCGTTTAAAACAATTTTTTCTCAATTTTTACCCCTATAAATATATCAAACCTTTTACATTTTTATACACATTTCACTACTTAAAAACACACTACAACACCCACACTTCAAAAAAATTAATAAAAAACATTTTTTACTTTTATAAATATATCGAACCGTTTAGGTTATTTCGTTTAATTTTATTTTACTTTTTATTTTATTTTAAGTGAAAATGCATTTTTAATTTATCTGTCTTTCATATGTATTTTTATGTATTTTAAAAATGTTGGTTTTTATTTTCTTTTATATTATATTATATTTTATCTAAAAAGGGAAAAAATAGTGAATGGTGTTGCAAGTGTTTGGTGTGATGGAATGTGATGTAATGGGGTGTTAAATGGTTATTGTGTGTTATAACATGAAGGGTGTGATAGCGTAATTGATAACCCCTAGTGTCCTAATAGAAGTTCATGAGATCGGGTTTGAAACAAGTTGAGATTATTGGTGTGCTTAATTTTGTTTGACAATCAACGTATGGAATTGGACGAGTTGTAATGGCTTAAACACATCACTATACAAAAATGTATTGAAACTCATTATAACATTGAATCAAACATGAAAAGCTGGATGAGTTGCTATAACAAGTTAGACACATCGCAACATACATGTGCATCAAAAGCCATAAGAATAATCAAACCTATAAATGCACACGTACCATTGTAATAGGTTGTAACCACCTTT
This sequence comes from Scalesia atractyloides, assembly GCA_947069175.1. Taxonomy (NCBI): domain Eukaryota; kingdom Viridiplantae; phylum Streptophyta; class Magnoliopsida; order Asterales; family Asteraceae; genus Scalesia; species Scalesia atractyloides. The sequence continues at coordinate 36,369,578 of CAMTDV010000020.1, read as the reverse complement.
AAAAACCTTTATTATACTAGTCAGATAATTATCATATCTAAAATATATCCAACTATAATAGAGTCACTCTTTAACCATATTATATACATAATCGTATACAATTACCCTTTTGGGTTTCTATTGGTACCAAAGCTAAGTTCTTTCTAAATTCTTGATGCCACTACACGCCATGTCTCAACCAATATGACACAATTGCAATTTGTCACACTCTAATCGATGGCGGAAACATCGGAGTGAGACGAAATAGATTACTCGAGACATCATAACACTAATTGCGACAATATTAAATTCAAAACCCTTTTCATTTCATTGATCGAATTGTCAAATACAACATTAGCTCAAATACAACATAAATTCAAATACGATAAGTTTAACAAGATTATTACATAAAAGCCTAGCATTCTAGATGCGTTTCTATGTCGTCCCTACTAAGATTCCGTCATATTCAACATCCTCAACTTGCAACATGTTAAAAGTATAGTTCAACACAAAAAGTATTGGCGAGTACACAAGTTTAATTATAACATAAGTATAAAATCGTTTAAACAAATCCACATGTTAAGCTAGCATACTAGATTAATAAAAACATGGCATGCGATCTGACAAGTCAATCCTCGCGTGTCACCGCAAAATAGAATAAACTTAACATGACCTCAAGAATACGGGCGGTACGTTACTCCTATAGCGCTATACATGTTAAGGGGAGGCTCATACGTAGTTAAGGACAAGTAGTATCACATAAGAATATTCCAAGTATACAAATCGTGTATCACGTAACTATAGCATGTATGATGGATTGTTTATGTGATTGCATAAAAGTATATGTGTGATTGCGTGTATTAGGTTAACATATTGCATCCAAAAGTGTAAAGCGTAAAACGGGTGTTCGAGAGTACTCACGGTTTTGCAAAGCTTCCTTTGTTAAATCACGTGAAGAGTTTGATTGGAGAACGGAACACCGAGTTATCCTACACGAGGAAACGTAGGTGTGTGAGTATTGGAATGATAATGAAGGGTTCGGAATAGGAATTAGAGTAGGTAAAAGTATGTATTCAAGAAAGTAATTATCTAGTCTTAAACACTCATTTTCGACACTATATATCCCGTATGTTGTGGTGATTTCATGGGTTAATTGCCCATTAGAATCATAACGAGGATGTTAAGTCCTAGATAATATAACCTAATGTTAGGACAAGTAACCATATGAACATTGTCAAAAGTTCGGTTATGTATAATTCTTATTTACGTATATATATTAGATAGTATATCATTAAGTCCATCATATAAGTCATAGATTTCATAGATGGCATGCATGGAGGTAGGGGGATAACCTTCCTTTAACCTCTTTCGTAAGATTCACCAATACACAAATTGTTACAAGAACAATTCGGATGGTCATGAATGGAATAAAAAATACTTCACTAAACTATGTATCAACCAAGTAAGCAAGCTAGGTGCGTGCATCCCGAACATGGTAACGTTTGGGGACGTGTTATAGCTTTGTTACTCAATTGAAGGTTGAACATAATTTAGTGGTTACATATAAAAATCATCAAGTGAGGTAGTGGATTGAAAGTAGGATAGCCAAGGCTTTCGAGTAATCACACCTTTACCAAAACACAAGCTTTGTCAAGCTTGGATGGTTCCAACACTTGTAGGTTCAAACCCTTTGCAAAACAGAAAGTTTTAGAGGTATTTTACACCTCCTAATTTGTACGAAACAACTCTAGCTAGCTCACTAACCATGGGCTTGATTAGAGGCACAAGTAGCACAAGTTTGTCTAGAGAAAGCATGTTTACATGAAGTTTATAAGTTCATCTTCCAAAACAGAAAGTTATCCTTAAAAATAGTACTGTTCCACCTTGGTTTTCCATGGAAAACCTATGGTAACATCCCCAGAGGCATTACAACCATTGTAGAGGAATAAAATGTGAAGAAAACATGAAACTAATGAAGTTATAACAAGATAAAATTAAGCAGAAAATTTATGGCACTTTGGACCTCAAAAATGGCGAGGTTTCACCTTAGTTTGCCCGAGCAAACTTGTAAAAACCTTCCTAGAGGTTATCCAAGTGTTTTTATAAGAAGAAACAAGGAAGAAATAGTAGGAGAAGTGAGTTAAAACTTACTTTTAATTACTGAAAGTTTTTTGTGATGTTGCTGAAAACTCAGCTGAGTTTGAGTAGGTTTTGAGAGTGTTAGAGGGTGGTAAAAGTGGGATAAAGGATGGAGAAGTGTTTATTATATAAGCAGGGATTAGGGTTTCGGTGGGTTGGGCTTAGCGGGTAATTATCGCTGAAACTAGACAACTAACCCGGCCCAAAGCTACGGTTGAAATCTGCCAGCCCGTATATATATATATATATATATATATATATATATATATATATATATATTATACATATATATTATAAGGTGTATATTTGTTGTGCTACATGTTATTTAATAAATGACCAATATGTAAAAAGAGATTTAATATGCAAAGGGAACATGGAAACGTATGTAAACATAAGTTTTGTGTTGTAATAATAAAAGAAGTATTGTAAGGATTAAACGAGTAAAGCTCTGCTGAGGACTAAATGTACAGGGTCTGCTAGAGCTAAGCTCTGTTGAAGGCAAAACTCTGCTGGAGTCTAAACTCTACTGAGGTCTAGGTGTATAAGGTCTGCTAAGGCAAACCTTTGCTGAAGACCAGCAGTGGTTGTCTATTAGTTTGGTGTATAGCAGTGATTGTCATCAGTGTTTTCTATCAGTCCTTGTACAACACTGGTTAGCTTAGCAAGGGTTGTCATCAGTGTTTTCTATCAGTCCTTGTATAACAGTGGTTAGCTTAACAGTGGTTTTCATCAGTGTTTCTATCAGTTTAGTGTACAATAGTGGTTAGCTTAGCAGTGGTTGTCATCAATGTTTCTATCAATTTAGTGTACAAAAGTGGTTAGCTTAGCAGTGGTTGTCATCAGTGTTTCTATCAATTTAGTGTACAACAATGGTTAGCTTACAGTGGTAGTTATCAGTGTTTTCTATCAATTTAGTGTACAGCAGTGGTTGTCATCAGTGTTTTCTATCAATTTAGTGTACAACAATGGTTAGCTTAGCAGTGGTTGTCATCAGTGTTTCTATCAGTTTAGTGTATAGCAGTGGTTGTCATAAGTGTTTCTATCAGTCCTTACAACAAACAATGCGTAATTGGTGTAAATTCATATAAAAGATTCTTTTCATTTTGATCAAAGTCTTTGATTTACAATGGTTTGAAATGAAAAACGAGTACAAGAAGCGAGTTTCCGAAAATAGAAATACGATACAATCTTTCTAAAAATGGAAAGTTGCGAAAAGACAAGGCGTTACATTCTCCCCTCCTTTAGGAATTTCGTCCCGAAATTTAGGAAGGTGTAACGAACAGATGCGGATACTTAGTCTTCATATCGCTTTCGAGTTCCCAAGTAAACTCAGCGCCACGTTTTCCTTCCCATTGAACCTTCACGATAGGAATTCGACTACGCCTTAATTGCTTGGTGCCTCAATCCATGATCTTGACAGGTTTTCCATGAAGTGTAGAGTCTCGTTGATTTGAAGGTCTTTGAGTGGGACTTGGAGTCCTTATTCGGCTATACATTTCTTCAAGTTCGAGACGTGAAATGTAGGATGGACATTGTTGAGTTCTTGAGGTAGGTCCAGTCGATATGCTACCTTGCCAATCCTTTCGAGAATCTTGAAAAGACCTACATAGCGAGGAGCGAGTTTTCCCTTCTTACCAAAATGAACTACACCCTTCCAATGGGATACCTTGAGAAGTACAAAGTCACCAACGTTGAATTCCAAAGGTTTGCATCACTTATCCGCGTAACTCTTTTGTCAGCTCCTGGCCTTGAGCAATTTATCTCGAATCTGCAAGATCTTGTCCGTCGTCTCTTGTATAAGCTCGGTACCGGTGATTTGATCTTCCCCGATCTCGTGCCAACAAATAGGCGATCGACACTTACGACTATACAATGCCTCGAAAGGTGCCATTTGAATACTCGCGTGATAACTGTTATTGTATGAGAATTCGATCAAAGGCATGTGCATATCCCAGTTGCCACCAAAATCGATTATGCAAGAACGAAGCATATCCTCTAGAGTTTGGATAGTACGCTCGGTTTGACCGTTAGACTGAGGATGGAAAGTAGTACTAAGATTGAGGTGAGTACCAAGAGCTTTTTGAAACGTTTGCCAAAGACGGGAGGTGAAACGACCATCATGGTCCAAGATGATGTCAATGGGGATACCATGACGACAAATGATTTCATCCGTGTAGATACGAGCCAATTTCTCGACTTTGTAGTCTTCACATATGGGGAGGAAGTGAGCGGATTTGGTCAAACGGTCAATGATTACCCAAATACTATCATGACCTGACGAAGTGCAAGGGAGTTAGTGATGGGATCCATAGCTATGCTCTCCCATTTCTAGACATGGATTACTGGTTGTTCGAGTAAGCCAGAGGGATGTTGATGTTCGGCCTTTACCTTGGAACAAGTAAGGCATTTCGAAATGTAGGAGGCGAGATCTTTCTTCATGCCAGGCCACCAGTAAGACGTACGAAGGTCTTGGTACATCTTATCAGCGTCGGGATGAATAGAATATCGGGATTTGTGAGCTTCTCGCATCAAGAAGTCACAAAGGTTGTCACGGTTCGAAATCCAAACACGATCGAGATAGTAAAGAATGCTATCGGGTTTGGATACAAGTTGGTTTTCAACACCACACTTCAACTCATTATCGATGTTACCCTCATTAATTGTTGAGTATTGTGCCTCGCGAATCAGCTCATAAAGTTTTCCCATAGTTTGGTAGCAATGAATACTCTTAACATGAGTTTTTCGACTAAGTGCATCGGCTACAAACATTCTCTTTACCAGGATGGTAGCGAATATCGCAGTCGTAGTCGTTTAAAATTCGAGCTAGCTCGACTCGATCTAGCTCAAACTAACTAAGAACCGAAAAATTTACTACTTAAAAAGCCCTAAAATGAATCTTTTCATAGACTAAGGGCCATAATTGCAATTTAATTTAACCAAATGGCTAAACATGGAAGTATAAATAGCTAGCTCACTTTGTACATTGTCTTTACCTTCTTTTATAGGGAAGATATTTACTTAGTTTTTGTCTTCTAAGCGATGCGGGAAAAAAATGAAGGATGTAAACCTTATCGAGCCGGCTCACGAGCCAAGCCAAGCTAAGCTCGAGGTCGGCTCGTTTACAACCGAGCCATTTTCGAGCCGAGCTTTTTTCGAGCGAGTTTCAAGTGAGCAGCGAATTTTTTGAACACCCCTACCTGCATTTCCAAGCCCTAGCTAGCAGTTATGTATTATATTCCGTTTCTCAAAATAGACACTCACAATAGACAATGGAAACCCTAGCCTCCACCACATGTGTTTTAAAATCCTAGAAGAAACAATCTACTCTTAATAGGGTTTAGTAGTATAACATCCTGCTCTTGATAAAGATTAGTATGAGACACCTTTATTCAAAACCCTAGCCGCCGCCACAGTCTGTATCTCATCGAACCTTGGTAAAAACAATCTTCTCTCTAATACCCTAGTGACTCCACAAGCGGCATCTCACAGAACCAGGGATGACACAAAACCAAACAAGACTAGTATTCGGGTAGGTCTGAGGTTACTTTTAGAAATTCTTGCAGGTTTGGGATGTGTATGAAACTAGGTGATACCCACCCAATTACCCAACTCATTAAACCGAATATAATATTATATATAATTTAAATAGTATTTATGTTAAATAACCTATATTTATACTACTATATAATACATTTGAGGAGGACACTATTGTAATTTACTCAAAGTTTATATGCATAAGACAAATTTTGCTACATAGAATACAAGTGCTATATGCAATAATTTCTAATTTGCCCCATTTAATAAAATTCTCATAGTTAATATATTATTTAATGCACATGAGATTTAAGTTTACATTTTTTATAACTAATTAATATTTAAATTAAGTGTTAATGTTATTTAAATTCAAGTGCATAATTATTAAATATTTACATAGTTATAATAATAGAGGATAGTTCAAATGAGAAAAAAATTCTTTAAAAAAAAAGATGAAATTTTAACCAATAAGAATACTTTATTTTTCTTTATTTAATATTTTTAATTAATGTTATTGTAAGGATATATTGATAAAGTTACATAGATCATTAGTTTGTAGTATTTCTCTTTAATAGCTAACTAACTACATTAAATTTGTAACTTATTTTCAAAATATATATTTAAAAAATAAATAATTTAGAGTGTAATATAAATTATGAGCTGTCAAAGATAAATTTCGATATGTGTAGGATAAATTTAAATATGTGCAGAATAAATTTCGAAATATGTAGGATAAATTTTGATGTATGTATGCAAAAAAGTTTAGTGTGGAGGATAATAGTTTTTATGTCTAATTAATTAGTCAAAGATAATAATAAATGAGATAAGAGAAAAACTATTTAATATTTTACAATCAGTACCCTTAGTTTTTTTATTCTCAATTAAATTTTTTTCTCAAATGACCTCCCTATAATAATGATAATAATACCCAAATACAATTAATGTTTAAAGCATGTCAGCTTAGATTGTGCTTTTCAAAAGAGCATCGACGACATACACTGCATCACGCAAGCCAATCCACTAATATGCTAAATTTGTTGAGGTGAATTTAAAACTGGTTTCGAGTAATGGGCAACCTAGCAATTATATAATAAACGGATTTATTTGATACACACGAGTATACTCGATTATCCGATGGACATTCAGTAACGAGTATGAGAACATATAGAATTGAGTATGATTACCATAACCTATCTTATTTGCTCTCGTGTTTATATAATCGTCAATAGAAGTTTTAACATCCATCAAATTTAAATACTAGTCAATAAAAGTTTTAACATCCATCCAATTTAAATACGAAGCATGTTACAACTAGTTGATGAGTAAGAACCATATACGTAATTTAAGAAAATTGAGGTAAAAAACGAATTCAAGGTTACGTGTAATTAACTTTGTTTCAAAAAATTTATTATAAAGAAACATATTAAATTATTTGTCAGAAACCCATTCAATTTTAATTGTTAGAAGTTTTCTAGTTAATAAGGTATAGTTTTTTGATGATGTAATTTACGCTGATGTGACAGTATTCTCTAAAAGGAGAACATTATGAAAGAGACGCTTTAAAGGTATTTAATACGTAGACACTTAACATGCTTGTTATAGTGAGATTAAGTTACTTCAAATCAAGTTTGATATACACATAAAAATAGTCATTTATAAATGGTTTTTCTAGTTTAAGTTTTATAATTTAAGACCTAATACAATTTTTCCTGCTAAGGGTTTTTATGGTCTCGTTAGTCAGTATTGATCTAAATTTAGGTGAAAATGTTAACTGTGGGTAAACAATTTGGTGTTATAAGTTTTTTTTCTTCAAATAATTAGTTTGTATGAAAGATAATCCACAAATACCTTATATATACATAAAATACATACTTTAAAAGTCAAACAACAACAATAATAATAAAACTTACACCAATACTCTTACGAAATAAGAACCAATTTTGTTACGTTTGGATGAAGATAGGGACTGTTACGGAAGTTTTTAAAAGTTAAGGCCAATGATACAATAACGGTAAATCTAAAAAGCAACCGTGTAATTAATTCTTAACAAGGGGATTAAGTTATGCCTAATCAAGTTCATGGTTGTAAAACAAGGTTTACAATGTCGAGTACTCCCCGAGTAGTTGCTACAAGGTAGGTTGCTGATACGACTTTCTTTAACTCCGACTAATTACTTGGAATCAATCAAACGCGGTCAACCTCGGCCAGAATCGGATCTATTAGGTAAACTCAGGTTGAGTTTGACTTAAAAAAATATAACATAATTTCTATACCTATTGAAGATCATTTTCACGTATTTTATTATAAATATTAGTAAATTTATGTTATTTGACATACATTTAATTTACAAAAACTAATTTCTTTATAATTTAACATGTCCGAGTATTCCACGAGTACTTTCCGCCTAGGCTGAGTACTCTCAACTTCCCGGTCGACCGACTATGGAGCGTCTAGCGACTTTTACATGATCAAGTTTGATAGGATTATAAAAGTAATCATTTGAAAAGTTATCACTTTCTAACTATGTTTTTTAGTTCAAGTTTTATAACTTTAACAACTAAAACAAGTTTTGCTCCTAAGGGTTTTCACGGTATCATGAGATTAATATTGACCTAAATTTAGACTTGATTTGAATTTTATTCTTTTAAATAATTAGTTTGTATGAAAAATAATCAATAAATATAATACATGATTTGAATTTTATTCTTTTAAATAATTAGTTTGTATGAAAAATAATCATTAAATATGATACATATACATAAAATAAATACTTTAAAAGTTAAAAGAAAAAAGTTAATAAAATTTAAACATAGCCCTGAGATTTTGGATGCCTATGTAACAAGTAAAATTGAGCCTTTTAATCATTAATTATTTTATTATTTGAAGTCTTTAGACTATCTTTTGTTGGTTAACTGAATTTTCCATTAATTAAAAAAAGTGTAGCTATGTCAGCGCCAACCCAGCACAATACTATTAACTAAATTTCTCATTATTAAGCGTTGTGGGTTAACTAAGTCGCAATCGTTTAACAATCATTATTCAATCTTTATTTTCATTTAAATATTTGGGAGTTAAATGCCATTTTAGTCTCTTTGGTTTGAGCTATTTTGTCAGTTTAGTATAAATGTTTTTTTCGCATGTGGCTCCAAAAAGGTTTCACCGTTGCCATTTTAGTCCACTGGGTTAACTTCATCCATTATTTCTATTAACAAGAATGACAATTTGGTCATTTTTATGGCCGAATTGCCCTTCTCGTTAACAGAAATAATGGATGAAGTTAACCCAGTGGACTAAAATGGCAATGGTGAAAACGTTTTGAACCCATAGGCGAAAAATAAAACATTTGAACTAAATTGACAAAATTACCCAAATTAAAGGAACTAAAATAGCATTTAACTCTTTAATTAAAGATTAATAATAACATTAAAACTACAAAATTACAAAATTTAGGTTTTATTAAAGATTCAAATTAGATATTTAACAAACAAAACTTCATAGTTTGAAATAGCATTTTTAAAACTTGATATATTAAAGCTTTTAAAGTTTAAAACTGCTTTCAAATGAAGCTGTATAGGGACAGAAATAGCATTTTTGAAACATTTATATATTAAACGTTTTAAGGTTTAAAATCTTTTTTCAATAAAACCAAATGCAGAGACTGATGAAGGGGTATGGTCTTAAAAACCTTGCGCCTACGCAATAGACCATACCCTCAACAGCGAAATATCAAGGATAACCTTGCATGCAACATGCAATGTGCGCCTTTCTTGGAACTAATTGGTTATACAATGAACCTTGCGCACTCAGTGCAACGATAAATTAGACCTAACACCACGGTAAATTAGACCTAACACCAAGTGGTCGTACAAAGAACCTTGCGCACTCAGCGTAACGGTAAATTAGACCTAACACCAAGTGGTCTTACAATGAACCTTGCACACTCAGGCAATGAAAAATTAGACCTAACACCAAGTGGTCGTACAATGAACCTTGCGCACTCAGCGCAACGGTAAATTAGACCAACACGAATAAGTCACACAACGAACCTTGTGTATTTGGCGCAACGGCAAGTTAGACTTACACGCGCATGCTACTAGACCCTGTGCGGATCATACAACCCTCTAGTCATAAATCCAAAAACCTTGCAAGGAAAAGACAAACATGAGAGCACCTCATAGTCTTGTAGACAAAAGGATTTATCCCTGCTACTCTGTGCTGGCGGGAAAATACTGACAGCCTCGCAGAAGGGGTGAGCACTAAGAGGTGTTGACCATACTTTAAGGGTACAAGGTGGCAGAACTATGACGAATGGTTGCTCGGCAGGTTGCGTCTGACAGTGTCAAATGAACAGTGACGCAGACACCAGACTGTACACCAACCATATCTACGCTAGTGACTGTTCCAACTTTTCCACTTTCGGTGGTAGCAGGTCTGATGCCAGAAATGTCCGTCCTTACTGTCTTTACACGTGGCACCATTCAGCGCCCGACAGACCACACCTCCTAACAGAAGACATTAATTCCCCTGCAAGGGACAGTTAATGTCTGATGCAGAGGGACAAAAGGGATGTCTCTGGTCGCTTGGGTCGTGCCCAAGGCCCATCAACCCATCTCCTGAGCCCACTTACTTTCGGCTATAAAATAAATACCAGACCACAAGGTAAACCACGATCTATCATTTACAATCACTTGCAATCACATCTACCAGCATTTACGCTTATTACTTGCAATTACCCAATAGTTATTCTTACGGCGGAGTGTGGTCACGGAGAAAACCACCCTTTTCCCTGTGAATAGACTAACGACGCTGTTAGTTTTGCAGATCAGCCTGAGTAAGATCACCCCGAGTAACGAGCAAAGAGGCAACCCCATTATGCAGAAATACCTTGGTTGTAACTTTTATATCCCCGGATATCCCTAAGTTCAACCGGTGCTTCTTCATTGGCGCCATCCGCTATTTACTCTCTCTTTCTCATCAGCTCTTTCGTTTTTGTTTTTTCATAAACCTCACAACCAAATGGTTGATTTCCATCCAACACTCCACGAGGTCCTCGAGCCGAAAGCAAGAACCCGGTTCATGCTTCTCGATCGACGGACTAGTGGAAGAAGACTCTTCTGAGAATGTAGGAGTTCGCCACGAATCCGGCCGAGTAAACGTTCCGATTGACTCCTTTTGTATCGATCACATCGGTCTTACCCCCGGGTGAGACCTCGACGTCTTGGTACATTAAGTCTCAGACGGCCCTGAACGCCGTCTACGCGCAAACAAACACTCATGCTGCCCCAGTGCAGCCCGCTGCTCAGGTGCATGTTTCACCTGCACCGAGAATACTAAGCTATGACTCACCAGCTGCGGCGAGCGTACCATCTGAACTCCATACCCAAGAGACGGGGTACACTCAACCGCCGCCTAGATCTGAGTCTCATTCTCTTAGGCGAGCATCTGTCCACTCGCGGTTGGGCCCGCGCCCCAAGGGGAGCGGTACACCCAGCGTGAGGAGGACAAAACTTATGGCAAGGGTGATAGTGCCAATGTGTTTCACTTGCTGCCAAAGAGTCATGCTACATACAGGCCCGCTCTACGGGGTGGCTTCAACCCGGAAGAGGAACATAATTATAACTTGATCTACCGGCCAGCTGAAGTGGCCGAACACTTCAAATTTATCAAGGGGGTCGCGCTCGCACCATTGGAGCGCGCAAAACTTCCCTCCAACATCGGGAAGTACAATGGGTTGACAGACCCGGATGACCACCTGCTCCTCTTTACATGCGCAAGATTGATTGGAGGCTGGACGCTGCCTATGTGGTGTCACCTGTTTGTCCAAACCCTCATAGGCGCCGCGCGCCTGTGGTTCGACAACTTGCCCACAGGCAAGCTCGCGTCTTGGAATAATTTAAAAGGAAAATTCCTGACGCACTTCAGCCAATAACGGCGTTACGTCAGAGATTCTTCTGACGTAATGAACATCTGGTGGCGTGACGATGAAAGTCTTAAGACTTCATAACCCGCTATAATAAAGAGGTGCTGGAGGTAGGGGACGTGCATGAAGACCTGATTCGTGCATAGTTCAAATACGCCGTATGCTGCGCGAAATGATCAAGGTCTTGTCAGGAACTACAGGTCTCCCTAAAAGTTGGGAGAAACTTATGGCAGCGGCAAAGGTCTACGTGCAGACGAAACACAACCTCAATAATAGTAGACCTCCCCTACCTCAGCACCGCCCCCAAGACATGAGCATAAGTTTTGGGAAGAAGAATAAAGGGTGGAGAGACCATAACCAGAACTCTCCCCATTCACCGGTCGACGCACGAGCGACCATCAATAAACTCGCTACCCAGTGAGCAATAAAGCAAGATAATCATGACCGCCAGTGGACCCCACTGACGAAGATGCCGGCAGAGGTCCTTAGCACTGAAGACCATCAGTTCAAACAACAGGTGCCGATGCACAATAAGAAAGGTCAAGACCCCAACCTTTTCTGTGATTATCACAAGGATACGAGGCACACAACTGATAATTGCATCTCCTTGCGCATGGAGATTGAAAAAGCACTCAAGAGTGGGAAGCTCACCCACTTATTGCAAAATGTGCGCAAGGAGGTGCGCCAAATCACTCGAGGCGGCGAGGGCCCGAGTAATAAAAAGCTGAAGTTTGTTAATATGATCCAGGGTGGCCCGTCGCCCAAGCGCAGCCACCAGAAGAGCTGCGCGCCTCACTGTCGCAAACAGCAGGTCATTTTCCCTGTTGTTCCTAGGGGCCCACAAGAAGACCGACCGGTCGTGATAACTGGCATTTTCGGCCATTATCGCACCGATTATATGTTGATAGATCCCGGGAGCTCTATGGACATTATCTATGAACAGTGCTTTCAGCAGCTAGACCTAGAGGACAAGGCGCACCAAGAGCCGGTGTATTTCCCACTCACAGGTTTCTGCAATGAGGCCGTTTTCCCTCTGGGCCAAATTTCTTTTCCGGTGACTCTTTCCGACGGGCGACACTCCTGCACGGTCTCAATGAATTTCATGGTCATGCCCGCAACCTCGCGCCATGACGTATTACTAGGTCGTCGCGCTCAACGGGAGTTCAGCATGATCACTTCCACTCCCCATGCCGCTTGCGGTTTCCCCATAGAAATCGAATAACAAGTACCCGGAACAGACAGTCCTATTAGGACCCGCCATGACCCCCGCAGTCAGAGCGCGGTTGAAGCAACTGTTGTTCCGCAATTTGGATATTTTTGCATGGTCACCAGCGGATATGACTCGAGTCCCAAGGGACATAGCTAAGCACGCGCTGCACACGTTCCCTTCAGTATAACCCGTCGTTCAGTTAAAGCGCAGCTTCGGTCCTGAACAGACCCGCACCCTGAACGAGCAAGTGTTAGAGCTTCTCCAAGCAGGAATCATCCGCGAGGTACGATATCAGACATGGGTCGCCAACCCATTCATGGTCCAAAAGTCCAACGCAGTTGGCGCATGTGTGTCGATTTTAAGGAACTCAACAAGGCATGTCCCAAGGACTGCTACGCCTTACCTGAAATCGAAAAAAAGGTGGACTCCCTCGCTTCACTTAGGTAGAAATGCTTGCTCGATTGCTACAAAAGCTACCACCAAATCCAAATGAAGAAAGAGGATTAAGACAAGACTGCTTTCCAAACCGACAAAGGGATTTTTTGTTACACAAAATGCCTTTCGGACTACGAACGCTGGAGCCACCTACCAACGTTTAATGGACCATATCTTCGGGGATGACATCGGCGAAACTGTGGAAGTGTACATTGATGACCTCGTCATCATGAGCTCGGATGAAGAGAAGATGCTGGCAAACGTCCAAAAGACATTTACATCCTTGTGCAAGGCAATCTTGAAGCTGAACCCCAGCAAGTGCTCGTTTGGGATGGAAGAAGGCAAATTCCTAGGATTCATCGTCACGCGCGATGGCTTCAAAGTGAATCCCGATAAAGTGGAAGCATCCAGCGTATGCCATTACCCTCAACTATCAAAGAAATGCAACAATTGGCGGGGCGGCTGGCTGTGCTGAATAGGTTCATGGCGAACCATGCGATCAAGTCCTTCCCATTCATCAGCACTTTGCGGAACTGTGTGAAGTAAAACAAGTTTCAGTGGACTCCGGATGCGGAGAAAGCCTGCACTCCAAATGAAGGAATGCTTAAGTTAGCTACGAACGCTCACAACACCACAGAAGAACGAGCCACTAATACTTTACCATTCCGCATCAGATGTTGCTCTGGGAGCAGTCCTGCTAGTAAAGCGCGCAGGAGTTCAAACTCCGATCTAGTACGTCGTAAGATGCTTACTGACCCAGAGACATGATATCCCATGATGGAAAAGCTTGCTCTAGCTTTGGTCCATGCCCCCGACGGTTGCGCCGATATTTTTCTGGCCATGTGATAACAGTTCTCTCGAACTACCACTTGGGCCAAATTTTGGCGAAACCGGAATCTCTGGCCGTCTAGCAAAATGGGCGATTGAGCTTGGTGGACACAACATTGTGTATAAACCACGCCCAACAATAAAAGGCCAGATCTTAGCTGATTTCATTGCGGAAGTACCACAGAATAAAGCGCAAGAGTGTGAAGCTGTACAGAACCTAATGACGGTTACAGATGACCGCGCATGGATACTTCATACAGATGGCGTATCCAATGACGATGGCGCAGGGGCAGGTCTCCGCCTAATAAGCCCCGACAATCAAGAATTCACATACGCCATCAGGTTGGAATTCAAACGTACCAATAATGAAGCTGAGTATGAAGCGTTCCTGGCAGGCCTTCAGTTAAATCTCTAAGTCCCCTAAAGACTGGAACCCAGATCCTTTCATTAAATCTAAGGATTCTGTCTTTCCCAGGCGCTAACTGATTAACAGTTCCGCCTAATCCTTCATTAAGAGCATTAGCTTCTAATAGAGCTTGCTTTTGCGCATCTAATAGCTTCTCATTTAAGCTATTTCTGAGCTCAATGCTCTTGGCGTTAATCCTTATAGGTTTAACTCGTTCCTTGCGACTTAAGGCATCAACGACTACATTTGCCTTGCCTGGATGGTAGCGAATCTCGCAATCATAATCATTAAGTGTTTCCATCCATCGATGTTGTCGCATGTTCAATTCTTTCTAATTGAACAAATGCTGGAGACTTTTATGGTAAGTGTATATAATACACTTTGTGCCATACAAGTAGTGTCTCCATAGTTTTAGTGCAAATACAACATCACCCAATTCCAGATCGTGAGTGGTGTAATTCCTTTCGTGCACCTTTAACTGTCGTGATGCATAGGCAATCAACTTGCCTTTTTGCATTAGCACACAGCCCATGCCAGTGTGCGACACATCACTATAGACTACAAAATCTTCAACACCCTCTGGTAGGGATAACACAGGAGCATTGCTCAACTTATGTTTAAGAACTTCAAAAGATTCTTGTTGCTTTGGACCCCAATTATACTTAACATTCTTACGAGTCAAGGTAGTTAAAGGAGTGGCTATTCTTGAAAAGTTCTCAATGAACCTTCTGTAGTATCCAGCCAATCCTAGGAAACTACGAATCTCTGATGGGGTCTTGGGCACTTCCCAATTCATTATAGTCTCAATTTTGGCGGGATCCACTTGGATACCACGCTCACTTACCATATGTCCAAGAAATTGGACTTCTCTAAGCTAAAACTCACACTTAGAGAATTTAGCATAAAGCTTCTCTTGCCTTAGTAGTTCTAAGATGCACCTAAGATGTTTCTCGTGATCAGCTTGATTACGAGAATAGATAAGTATGCCGTTTATGAAGACAAGACAAACTTATCCAAATACGGCTTGCAGACTCTATTCATGAGATCCATAAATGCTGCAGGTGCATTTGTGAGCCCAAAAGGCATCACTAAGAATTCAAAGTGACCGTAACGGGTCCTGAAGGCTGTCTTAGGAACATCCTCACTCCTAACCTTCAGCTGATGATATCCAGATCTTAAATCGATCTTGGAGAAGTAACTAGCCCCTTGAAGTTGGTCAAATAAATCATCAATCCTGGGCAGAGGATATCTATTCTTGATTGTTAACTTGTTTAGCTCTCGGTAGTCAATGCATATCCGCATTGAACCGTCTTTCTTCTTAATGAATACGATAGGAGCTCCCCAAGGTGAGGAACCAGGCTGTATAAAGCCTTTCTCCAAGAGTTTGTCTAGTTGCATCCTCAATTTCTTCATCTCTGTTGGTGCTAGCCTATATGGAGCTCTAGCCACTGGTGCTGATCCTGGTAGGATATTTATTCTGAACTCCACTTGCCTGTTTGGAGGTAGGCCTGGTAATTCTTCTGGGAATACATCGGATATTCTGAGATGACTGGGAGGTCTTCCATATTTGGCTTAGGCTCGTTTATGGTGACTTGTGCCATGTAAATGACACAACCTTTTCTCAAACACTTGGATGCCTTAAATAGCAACACCTTTTCTGGCAATCCATAGTGTGAATCTCCGGGATGGTGATCATTTCACCAGATGGGGTCTTAACTCGATGAGCTTCTTATCGCAGGCAATGCGGGCTTGGTTATGAGATAACCAATCCATGCCTAAGACACCATCAAACCCCGCCAATTTCATTGGCAGAGGAGAGATAGGGATGGAATGATTCTTAACGGATATAAAGCATCCATCAAGAACGGAAGATGTTGTTTCTATCGTTCCATCAGCAAGTTCTATCTCATAGGTTTTATCTTGAGTTCTTATGGGTAGGTTTAATACTTTACTAAACTTATGGTCAACAAAAGATCTATCTGCACCCGAATCAAAAAGAACTCTAGCATAAGTATTGTTAATGAGGAATGTACCTGTTATGACATTGTTATCATTAACAGCCTCTCTTGCAGTTATTTGAAAGGCACGAGCATTCCCCTTTTTGGCCTCTCCAGGTTTCGCATTGTTATTCTTAAGAATCTTAGGGCAGTTAGTCTTAATATGCCATTTTTCATTGCAGACGTAGCAGACAGCATCCTTAAGATCCTTACATTCTAGGGTCTTATGCCCCTTTCTCTTACAGATGCCACAGGGTTTGGCCTGTGAACCAAAATTACACTGTCCCCAGTGTCTGCGGTTGCAAGTTTTGCATGTTGGCATCACAACCGTCTTGCCTTGGTTCCCTTTGAACCCAAACCTCCCTTTATTCTTCTTATTAAACCTATAGGATTTATCATCTTCTCTCTTCCTTTTCCCGTCAGTTTCAGACTTAACTGACTTTTGTCTCACTAGATCAAGGGTGAGGGAGATAGATAGGTTAACAACAAACCTATAGGTAGTAGGCTGAGCAGCCTTTACCATGATCTTTATCTTGGACGCTAACCCATTAATAAAACGCGATACGCGTTTGGGTTCCGGGGTAATTAAATAGGAAACTAACCTAGATAGGGAATTGAAATCGGAAACATATTTCCGACAATCTAAGTTTTTCATGGAAAGAGACAAGAAGTCTGTCTCTAATTTCTCTACCTCGTGAGGTGGGCAGTATGTTTCCTTAACAAGGTCCACGAACTGGACCACCCCAAATTATACAGGTGTACTTTACCTGTAGATTGAATCATGGCTTTCCACCAGATTAGGGCATCGCCCTTGAAGGACTGTGATACATACTTGACCACATCCTTATCAGCATAGTTGCTGATATCTACAATTGTTTCCATCCTATCTAACCACTTTAGGGCTTCTACAGCTCATTTTTCTCCATTAAAGTCTCGGGGCTTACATGAGACGAAATACTTATAGGTACATCCGTCTTTTTCAGAACGAGACCTTTCAGCAAAATCTATTTTCTTTGGTTCACTCTTCGCATTTGAAGAGTGAACATAGCTCTCCTTATGAGCTGAGGATGGAGAATAGATAATGGTCTAGAGCGAGTAGCACTCGACTCTCTTAGCTTTTCTATGGCCTTTCCCATGGCCTTTTCTACAGTCGCATCAATGAGAGCTTGAAAATTGTCATTATCAATATCTTTGTTTTCAGCTTTGTTAGATTCAACATTCCTGTGGCTACTTTGTGCTTCATTTGAGTTAGCTATCTTTAAGCTTTGGTTCTATACACCAATAAAGCTTCACTTATCCATGGTATGTCAACCATAATGGTTTTAAACATTGGATATAACAATCCATTGCCTATTCTAGTGTGAATAACATCACAACTCTTAGGCTTAACATAACTATATTTGGCCTAGGTCTTAATAGGACCATCAAAGGCAATTTACAATTTTAGACTTAGTCCATATATTACTAGGCAGTGGATCGCATTGTCACAACTGCCATTGTCATAATTGACAATTATATTTAGCTCATAGGCTTGTCTCGATGGACATTAATTAGGGCACATAGGCCTGTCACTAATGGACATAAAATATGGCACATAGGCCTGTTACTAATGGACATAAAATATGGCACACATGCCTGTCACTAATGGACATAAAATATGGCACATAGGCCTGTCACTAATGGACATAAAATATGGCCCGTAGGCACTACATCACCAAGGGATGTTTGAATCATAGCCCCAAGGGCAATACATCACTAATGGATGTTTAATCATAGCCCCAAGGGCATACATCACTAATGGATG
Source organism: Scalesia atractyloides (assembly GCA_947069175.1). NCBI lineage: Eukaryota > Viridiplantae > Streptophyta > Magnoliopsida > Asterales > Asteraceae > Scalesia > Scalesia atractyloides. The sequence goes on along the minus strand of CAMTDV010000020.1, from coordinate 36,351,326 downwards.
TTTAATCATAGCCCTAAGGGCATACATCACTAATGGATGTTTTAATCATAGCCCCAAGGGCCTACATCACTAATGGATGTTTAATCATAGCCCCAAGGTCAATACATCACTAATGGATGTTTAATCATAGCCCCAAGGGCAATACATTACTAATGGATGTTTAAATCATAGCCCCAAGGGCAATACATCACTAATGGATGTTTAAATCATAGCCCCAAGGGCAATACATCACTAATGGATGTTTAATCATAGCCCCAAGGGCATACATCACTAATGGATGTTTAATCATAGCCCCAAGGCAATACATCACTAATGAATGTTTAATCATAGCCCAGGCAATACATCACTAATGGATGTTTAAATCATAGCCCCAAGGTCAATACATCACTAATGGATGTTTAAATCATAGCCCAAGGGCAATACATCTCTAATGAATGTTAATCATAGCCCAAGGGCAATACATCTCTAATGGATGTTTTATCATAGCCCCAAGAGCAATACATCACTAATGGATGTTTAATCATCGCACTGATGATATTAGCCGGGATCAATTTGATCACATGGGCTATATAAGGTCAGGACATAGTCCTTTACCTTGAAGGCTAGTGTGATTCCTCAAGTCACACTACAAATAGTATGAACATTCTTGAATGTTAACATAAGAGTACCTTAATGGTTGATTATTAGTCCCGGTCGCACTGACCTTAACGACTTGGAGGCTTGAACTTAAGTCCACCACCTCTGGATAGAAGGATAACTTCCCTTAACTATCCTGATAGAAGACCCCTTCGTACTTAACTATCATTTATAATTTGGCCAAATGTGTGGTCTGTGCTACTTGGCTAATCAAAACCATTAAGATCTTTTTGGAATTATATCGCAGAGCATAAATTTTGAGTAAAATCAAGACGCTCGTTTGAAGAGGATATATATATATATATATATATATATATATATATATATATATATATATATATATATATATATATATATATATATAATTCCAAAATACTTCATTAAATTTCAAATTAGAAATTACAATACTAGAAAAATGAAATAAACTGTCCATGCAAGGACTTAAAGAAATAAAAATATCCACGCAGGGACTAAAAAATAACAATGTCCTCGCAGGGACTATATATTATTAGAAGAGACTTCACTCGTCCTTCTTTCCCTTGACCAACTTGGAGAGTTTCTTAAAGAACTTGTTTGTCTTCTTCTCCGTTTTCTCCGCTTGTTGCTGCATTTCTTTCATTCGTTCCAAGGCCTCATTGATGGCCTCAAGTGGTAGCGGAGGTTGTGGTTGTGGCATAACCGAATACTGGTACCCATAAGTTGGGTATCCAATCGGTGGATAAGTAGGTGGGAAAGGAGACGGGTAAAGTGCATTGTGCATAACTGCTTGCATATAGGGGTCTTGCGACCATGCTTGATAGTCTACTGGTGTAGACGGGTTAAAAGGATCATATCCAGACGTGTCTGGATATGTGGGATTGGGTTAGTATAACCCGATGGTGGTGGTTGAACCATAGGTGTTGGTGTTGGTTCCACCACTAGTGAGGTGTTAGAGGGTCCACCCATTTGTGGGTCCTCTTGAATTGTGGGGTAGGAATTGAGCAATGGTGGCAGTGATCCCGACGTTTGTCCTGCACGTACTGACATACGTGCTCCACGCTTCCTCCTTGGTTGGTCCACTGGTTCCATGTGGACATCTTCTTGAACAGGAGGTGGTTGAGAGTGATGGGAAGGAGTGTGAGCAAAGGTGAATTGGTTCCAATATTGGTCCCACTCATTAGGACCCTGGTAAGGCGATCCGGCATAAGAGTTCGGATCGCTTGATATTTCAATGGGATGCTAATTTGATCCCGACGGCGGCATCTCCGGGTCGGAGTCCTCGTCCATAGGGTTTGGCTGGTCCAACTGATTTTGATCGGCTTGAGGCGTGTTAAAGTAGTGGTTAGGGTTAAATTCTTCATGGTAAGCGTGTGAATGGGAATGATGAGAATGGTGTCAATGATAGGAGTGGTGAGAGTGGTAAGAATTTTTGGAATGTGGGGGCGAGTGTCTATTAGAGACAGAGTGTCTCGCTGGTTGCCAAGGAGACGAATCTCCTGATTCTTGGTAGGCGTTTGAGTTGTGAGGTTGAGGGGGAATGCCCCGATGGTCCTCCCCTCATTGGACCTTTTCCTCTCCCATTTTGTCCTCGTACACGTGGCGGCATTTTCCTGTAAAAATCAATTAAAAAACAATACTAATAACTTAATAATGAAATGAGTAATCCTAGGTCAATGCATAGACTCAGAAGTCTAAGGAATGTGCTCCTGTAAGTTTGAGATTAAACACAAAGGCTAGTATTTAATTCTCTCAAACGTTGGCTCTGATACCAACCTGTCACACCCCGGATTTCCAACCCAAATCCATACACCGGTGGGCCCGGGTGGGGAGTATCGTGACGTCAGTTGATAACATCACTGTCAATTAAACATGGCACAACGGAAGTCTTGGAGTAAAATTACTATTACAAACTAAATGTTCAAAATAAAATAATATACAGGCTCGTAATAGAAGATCCACAGGCGGATCATAAAATGTACAAAGAAAGAATATCAAACAGACTTTAGGGCAGATCTAAGGATTTGCAAGATCCTCTTATTCACTACCAAGCAGCTTTCGGCCTATTTCGTATTGTACCTGCAGTTTAGTCTTTAGATGATACGTCAGCTTTCACTGGTAAATACACCCAACTGACTCATTTTGAAAATATTTTAAAATGATTTTAAGTGCACAAGGCATTGAATCTTTTATAACTTGGGAAAGTTACTTTGTAACCTTGTTAACAGATTCACATGTTTGTCCATACATACAGGGCCTAGTACAGAAACCGAGACATGATTAAATAAACACCACTTAGAACTCACAGAAGAGTTACCCCCAACGTCTTAGGTAATTTTCATTTGAGCGTCTGTCAGGTGTTTGCCTACACCCGGCGCTAAGGTCGTGGCCATTAACTAATCTAATGAGCCGAGGATATCCTGGACACGGTAATTTAACCCCCGATGTTTAAGTTATCAAACAAAACTGATTAAAACAGAATATGCGGATTTACTAGCCATAATCCGGCATTCTATTGATCCCATTTCTGACCAAGCGGTAATAGTTTACCGTATCCCAAGCCCGTATAGGGAAAATAAGTCGAGAGTATTTACCTGAGCTAGTCTTCTTTTTAAATTTCAATAACTCAGCCATATACAAAAGTACTAACGTGCAGATAGCATTTACCGGCAAGGCTCTAGTCTGGATTATGGCATAAGCTAACCAATTAATACTAACGATCTTTAATTAAGTCATAGACTTAGACCGATTAGTGTACATGATCAAAATGTACAACGTTTGATTAAACGATGATCGGATAGAATGTAGTTTTGAACCCGACAAGTACTTTGACTTGCATAATATGGGTAAACAATTAACATTCAGGATTTTGAGATTAAAATGATAAGGTTAAACCCGTTTCGGTTAGTTTTCGTAAAATAGTTACATATATGTAACCGTGCGCATATTAGCAATATCGGGTAACCGGATAAGTCATGGACAAGTTCTATATGCCATTGTATTTTAAATAAGTTAAAATATCAGTAAGATATCAACTTATATGCCCGTTAAGGTTTTAAAACGAAACCATGCCTCATAGGGGCATTTCGGTAATTTCATACCGTATAAAAGGTACTTGAATATAATTTAAGTTTTTAATTATGAGTATTCTGAAAAAATAGTTTATTTATGATATAATATCAGTAGAATATTATTTATATGTGTAATTTATCTTTGATGACCAAACTATGCACCGGAGGGGTATTTTGGTCATTTTACACATAGTTTATAAATTATTTGGGATTCTGAGTTCATATACCTACTGTAAATATGTTTAAAATATGTTTTTAAATCAGTAGTAACAAGTCTTGGTCAATTAATATGGTTTAAAACCATACTATGCGCCGAAACGGCGCTTATGTCGTAAAATGACGTTTTATGCGATGTTTAATGAAAACTGACATTAGGGTTAGATTAAAATGTCTTAGATATGTTATTTAATATAACATATCAGTAGGTAAAAGGTTTACCTTGAAAAGATTTGATTAAAACTATTTTATGAGCCACAATGGCTAAAATCGTCATTTATCGACATAGTTTAAGGACCTGCTTGAAAACTCAGTTTATAACTCGGTTTAACATCCAAATAATCCTACTTATAATATTATATCAGTAGGAAACTTATTTTTCAAGTTCATTATTATTAAACCTTGATTTATGCAAAAAGGACATTTTGGTCAAAGATAGCATAATTACGGAACTTGCGCATGAACTTAGATTTTGATTATGATCATGTAATATAAACTCAGAGGGTTATGCTACATTATATTATGATCATAATGCAACTTTAGATCAGTAGGTAACTAATCTAAATCGGGTCAGAATCGAAAGTCAAAGCAGAAGTCAAACTTCGCGACTGGTATGCGAGCCAATTTGGCTTGTTATGAGCTGAGCCGAGCCGAGGTAGACTCAATTTCTAACCAAGCCGGGCCGGCAAACAACAAACTTCATCTTGTTCATTTTGAAAACCTACAACTACATTCAAACACCCAACTTCATCAAGACGCATTAAAATTTGGGAAAATAGTCGTTGATCACCATGACTTTCAAAAAAGGTCACCTCATGCGTCTTTGGAGCGACCTCTTAAGCACCTGAAGTGTCCACATGCAAACTTCTCAAGCACTTAATACAAAATGGACATATGGCATTTCAAATGTTGCAGGTGGGCCCCGACGCATCACATGCACTTTCAGACGCATCTCATGCCAATCTAGACGCATGTCATGCGTTTCCAGACACATAAATGAAGAAAATTCCAAAGACGCATCCCGTGCACTTCCAACTTATCCTCGTGCATGATCCGTCGCTCAAAAGACGCATAAGGTGGCAAAATCTGAAATTAATTTTGGTCCATGGCCCATTTTGTAATTTTCCCTTAAAAATTGGATATGTATAATAATTTTTTTAAACCCAACCCAATTTTCCACACCAAAACCAACGTTCACATTCATCTTCATTCTCCGCCAACACATTCGCTATGACGTTGTTATTGGTCACTATTAACAGGACTGCGCGGTATGCCACTTGTTAACAGTCTAACGTGACTCGTCAAAGGGATCATCGTTAACTAGCAACGCACCGCCTAGTTGAGTATTTAAATTAAATAACTAATTGATTAATGGATTAATGATATAAAGTTATTATGTGAGCCCCAATTTTATTTGAAACCACCGGTGTACGATGACCTTACACAACTGGTTTTGAAAAAATTGTTAACTATCAAATCGAAACGTATAGCAAACCATCAAACCGATGATACTCACGTTTATCTTGTTTCGTCTTTATAGGAAAAAAATAGTAGATTAAAACTATGTAATAGTAGAGGGACCATTATAAATTTGTTATATTATTAATTAATTAGAAATAAACCACAGAAGACTCGTGTAATACGGGAGGACCCACATCTTTCTTCAATCTATCCACCTATATATATAGAGATGCATAAGGAGAGCATCACGGAATTTGTAAATGGCTGATATTTTTCATAACAGCAGCAGCAAGAGCAAGAATGGAGGTTTTAGGGTTTCAGTGTGTGTCGGTGCTCAAGAAGACGAACTCGAACACTCGCATGTTTCTAGAGAAGGCAGCCAGTACAGTCTCACCACCGGAATATTACCGTCTCTCGGCTCCACTACTAGCAACCGCCGGATCAAACTTCGTAACTTCATCATCTCCCCTTACGATCGTCGTTACAGGTACATATATATATATCTATATATTGTATACACATGATTATACTCATGATGATATGCATGTGTGTGTGTGATTGTATGAGTTCGATTACAGGTAGCGTTAGGTCTTAATTTGTTATACTTATGAACTAGTGAAATTTGTTAATTGATTGCTTTCGATTTTGGCGCCACCACCATTGATGACGAAAATTAAGTTCTGATGAGGCGGTGAGCAACTTGTAGAATGTTGAGATTAATCGTCAATTATAGAGTTCGATTTTAAGAAGATTGACATATACACATACTCATACATGTTGAAGAAAAGCATTCATTCATATTTCTGGAGTTATATATTATTTTTTAAATATGTTATTATTCTCTTGTGCTTTCTCTAGAAGGCAGAAATCATATACGATTGTAATTCTATCAGACATCAGAGATTAAAGAGAACATTTAATATTGTTTTTTTAATTGTTCAGAATCTTGATTGATTCTTGAACATCATTTTGGTAAATTTGGGCTGCAAAATTACAAACAAATATAATTTAATCCTTGCACCACTCAGTTCACGGTCATCATGTTTTTATCACCAAAAGTTAATTCCACAGAAAGTAGAGTTTCTTTTTTATTTTCTCGTTTTTTCGTGGCTAATTCACACACCTCTGATTTTACTCTTAAATTTACACATTTGTCCTCTGCTCACACACACCTCCAATACTGCTCTTAAATATACACATTTGTCTGCTATGAGCCTTGAACCATCAACCTCAAAGGGTACTTTTTTATGCATCTTGGTACTGCTAGGCTACAAGCTCTTTGGTAGAAAGTATAACTTAGTATTGATATTCTATACTTGTTACATTTATTTTGTATATTAAATTTGTTATATGTTTTTTGTAGTCTGATCATTACGAGAACCGCAATATCCACATAAGCACTTTTATATAGTTCTCTCCAGAGGATCGGTTACATAACCATCTTATGTATAAGATGTACATGTGTTTATACAGTTCTCATAGATTTTGTATTGAAAGGTCCTTTAGGTTCTTATATGAATTTAAACAATTAAACCTATGATATAAAATCTGAAATAAAAAAAAGAATTTATGGTCCAAGTCGAATAAGATACAGACACGAGAGTTGCATGATAAAAGGAGATGTTTGGACGGAGATAATTACAGATTCTGTTGACTTTTTGGTTTTCTAAAATCACAAGAGGTATTTGCCAATTTGGAATCTTGTGTTGGTTTTGGGTGGTGCATACTACACGTAGAGACATGATTCCAAACTTTCTAAGATATTTTTAATTATTCACACATTGTACAGACCACAAGAATCTATGTACAGAACTACAGAAGTTATATTCCTTTTTACCCTTTTTACAGCACTGCCTAATTTTGAACTGAAAACAATGCTTTTGGCATTCAGTTTTAGAACAAGACAATTAATTGGAAAAGACATGAGAATTAGTTCTTCATGCGTCTAATTTTGACTCTTTTTGGAAGAAAAGAATGACTTTGCTTAGAACCAGTAGTGGAGTCTTTTCAGTATTCTAGATAATTATTGATTTTATTCTTTTATTAATTAGTTTCAGATTAAATAATTGAATAAAACTTTCAGGGCATGGGAGACATATCTAGTTGCGTTGGTACTATACACTGCATGGGTGTCTCCGTTCGAATTTGGTTTCCTGGAAAGACCAGAGAGTCCGCTATCAATCATTGATAACATTGTCAATGGGTTCTTTGCCATTGATATTATCCTTACGTTCTTTGTAGCATACCTCGATAAAAGTACCTATCTTCTTGTGGACGACCCAAAACGGATTGCTAAGAGGTATATAATGACTTGGTTGGCATTTGATGTCATCTCCACAATTCCTTCTGAACTAGCCGGCAAAATACCCTCTGGATCCTTGCAATCATATGGATTATTCAACATGTTTAGATTATGGCGTTTGCGCAGAGTTAGCGCCATGTTTGCCAGGTACAACGTTCATTGATTTGGATAAACATCATAATTCGTTAATGAATTGAGTCAATTCATATTGTGTTTTATCTCTAATGGAATGGTCACCCAGGTCAAATGGGTTAAAGGGTAGAAAGTCGCCCAAGTTCTACTTTTAATGCCTATAAAATACCTGAATTTTAAATTAACAAAAGTTTAAAATATTATTGACATTGTTCAGTTTTTTTTGTAATCCTGGTTGGCATTAATATATTTTTTAAATAAAAATTCTGTTATCAGGTTACTGGTCAAACCCCAAAAATTTTACACAAACCTGTCAAACACATGGACCCAAACACGATAGGCGTATTTGTGGTTGACATGACATGACCGTTTATACATGAAAAAATGCTATTGTATTTCTTTTGCAGATCAGTACTATAAAATGACAAACTTACAAGAAAAAAATACAAATGTGTCACTTTTAAACTATAAAATATGATGGCCCGTTTTTCCTTTTATGGCACAAAATTACCAACCCAAAGTTTTGACACAGACCACATTTAAAAATAAATAAATAAAGGGTTAAACGGGTCAACTCACAAACCCACCATGTTGACTAGAACAATAGAACCTGACCCATCATCTAAAATTCTCTGGTTTGACCCAAAACTAACTTGAACCTGTTTAGGCTTTAGACTAATCCCAAACCCATGAATTTCGTGTTAGGTTCGAGTCTTGATAGAAATTCACACCACTAGATTCGATCCATAAGTCGACCATTACTCTACGGGCCTCGAAATGGCAAGAAGATAGTTTGAGATATATATCTTCAATATTTTTTTTGTGTATCTTAATTCCTTTTCCTTTTGGAAACAGATTGGAGAAAGATAGGCACTTCAACTACTTCTGGGTTCGATGTGCGAAGCTTATCTTCGTAAGTACTAATTACATGTGATCCTCTATCAATGTTACAGTTGCAAAACTAACATTGTCTACATATGATTATTACAGGTTACCATCTTTGCGGTACACTGCGCCGGTTGTTTCTACTATTATCTTGCTGCTGATTATCCTAACCCGTCTGGGACCTGGATAGGGACTGATAATCCGAGTTTCAAAGACCAGAGCTTGTGGGATCGTTACGTAACATCAATGTATTGGTCCATCACAACTCTGACAACCGTTGGATATGGCGATTTGCATGCTCAAAATCGACGTGAGATGATATTCGTCATATGCTACATGCTTTTCAACCTTGGATTGACTTCATATCTCATAGGAAATATGACCAATTTGGTTGTCCACGTTACCAGTAAAACACGTCAATTTGTAAGTAACCTTGGTTTTACTGTTTTGTTTACATGTTAATATGTTATTACTTGTTTTTAATCGTTGATTGAACTTTCTTTTACAGAGAGATACGATTCACGCAGCGTCGAGTTTTGCGCATAGGAATCACTTGCCTGTACGGTTGCAAGATCAGATGCTTTCACATATGTGTTTGAAGTTTAGAACCGACTCAGAGGGTCTTCAACAACAAGAGACTATCGAGTCACTACCGAAAGCCATTCGCTCAAGCATTTCCCATTATCTGTTCCATTCCCTTCTCGACAAAGCCTACTTGTTTCATGGTGTGTCCGATGATGTCCTCTTTCAGCTGGTATCTTCCATCACTTGCCCTCAACAAACCAGTATATTTACGAAAACTGCCATCCTTAGGATTATTAACGTGAATGAATATATTTGAAGGTCTCGGAAATGAAAGCTGAATACTTTCCTCCAAAAGAAGATGTTATTTTGCAGAATGAAGCACCTACAGATTTCTACATACTTGTAACAGGAGCAGTGGTGAGTGTTCACCACTTCAATTTTATATTTATACATGAAAATGAATTGATTTACTATAGTGGATGAACCCTTTCTGATAATTTATTCAGGAACTGCTTGTTATGAAAAATGGAGTTGAACACGTCGTAGGCGAAGCAAGACCCGGTGATCTTTGTGGTGAGATCGGGGTTCTTTGCTACAGACCTCAACTATTCACAGTGCGTACCAAAAGATTAAGCCAGTTATTACGGTTAAACCGGACGACGTTCTTGAACATCGTTCAAAGCCATGTCGGTGATGGGACCATTATGATGGACAATCTTCTCAAGGTTCGTCAAAGTTGTGCAAAATGAAGTATTTAGTCATTTAGTAAGATTAGTTATTAATCTAATCTAAAACATCGTCTCTTTTTGCAGCATTTGAAAACCTTAAACGATCCGCTTATGGAAGGGATTCTGTTAGAGACAGAGAAAATGCTGGCTCATGGGAGGATGGACTTGCCGTTAAGTCTGTCATTTGCTACACGTAGAGGTGATGATCAGTTGTTGCAAAAGTTGTTAAAGAAAGGTCTTGATCCAAACGAATCGGACAGCAATGGAAGAACTGCTTTGGTATGCACATATTCAAATTTTCATGTATTTGATTGCCAATGAATCTAAGCTATATTAACAGTTTAACATATAACCTAACTTGTTTTTCTGTCTGTTTTGTGTTATTCTCAGCACATAGCAGCATCACAAGGAAGTAAGAACTGTGTGCTTTTGCTGCTAGATTATGGAGCAGATCCAAATTGCACAGGTGCTTCTTTTTTTTTTCTTCTTAGGGTTAACTGCCATTTTCGACCCTCTGCTTTGTCCAATTATGCTAGTCCTGGCCAAAATTCAAATTTGTAGCATTTCCATCCCGGACATTCTTGGAACATGCCAGCTTAATCCAAAAAGTTAACGATCGTTAACTTTGACTGTTAAATGAGGGGTAAAAAGTTTTTATTTAAGTATTTCAAGTTTCCACGGCCGTTAACTTTGACTGTTAAACACAGAATAATTAATTGTAAAAAAGAAAAAAAAACGAAAATTACCTTTTGTACCCCTCATTTAACACTCAAAGTTAACGACCGTTAAATTTTTGGATTACACTGGCATGTTTCAAGAATGTCAGAGAAGGAAATGGTACAAATTTATAATTTGGCCTGAGCTAGCATAACTGGACAAATCACATGACGAAAATGACAGTCAACTTTTCTTCTTGTGATTCATTTGAAAGATTATATGTTTCATCATCTGTGTGATTTAATAGTATTTGACATAGTGGTACTCAGTTTACATTTATATTGATATACAGATTCAGACGGAAATGTTCCATTATGGGAGGCTATGATGGGTAACCACGAAACAGTAATCAGGTTTTGGCGGATAACGGGGCCACCCTATCAACAGGTGATGTTGGACAGTTTTCTTGCTTTGCAGCCGAGCAGAGCAACTTAAATTTGCTCAAACGAATCATTCGTCATGGGGAGATGTCACGCGTGCCAGAAAAGATGGATCAACGGCTCTTCACGTTGCAGTCGGTGAAGGTAACACCGAGATGGTGAAATTTCTGTTAGAACAAGGAGCCAACATTGACCAACACGATCATCACGGTTGGACCCCCGAGACTTGGCTGACCAACAAGGACACGAAGAAATAAAAACCATATTCCTATCCTTCAAATTACAAGATGACCACCAGTTCACCAGACCACCACCTCTTGCGACAATCCCTGAGAAGAAACGTGTTCGTGATTCTGCAGATATGAAATTTCTTGGCAGGTTTAAAAGCGAGCCAATGATGATCCAGTCAGGTCCTCAAGATGCAGATGACGGGTCTTGGAGCCGATCACGACGGAGACGAAGAAGAGGTGATAGTTTCAATAACTCGCTTTTTGGGATAATGTCGAATGCTCGAGAGGGTGAGAACAGTATCGACTTGGTGTCACCGAGGCCTAAAAGCATAGTTGTTTCAGTTGGCGGGAGGGAAAACCCCGGTCGGGTAGTTGTAAGTTGCCCCGAGGAAGGAGACGTTGGAGGGAAACTTGTCATGTTACCGAGAAGCTTCCAGGAGTTACTGGAGATCGGTGTAAAGAAGTACGGTTTTTTGGCATCAAAGGTCCTAAACAAAGATGGGGCGGAAGTAGACGGAATAGAAGTAGTTAGGGACGGTGATCATTTGATATTCGTTAGCGATTCTAGTCGGACGGTTGACGAATCAAATTAACAAGATGGTGAAAATCTAAAAGATAACACCATCAGTTCTAATCCCTGTATTTGTTAATCTCTTGGTTTTTAAGTTTCTTACTAATATAATGAGGGGTATTTTAGTTACCGTGATCATGACCAGAGAAGGCAATATAAAAACCACACAAATAAAAAACTAAAAAGGATCACATATACTACATACTTTACAAGTTAAAGAGGACTTCCCCATGCATATCATACAAGAACTGGCATTTCAACCATCTAACCTTAGAACAAACGAAACAACAACCATTGTTATTATTACTGTCACTAATATCATTACTGGTAATATCACTATCACGTACTATTACTGTTACTATTAGTATTAGTACTATAGTATTTCAGACGGGCATGGTATTTAACATACTTAGGCGGTCCACATGTTCGGGTATTCTATGGGAAAGTTACATAAGCTTGAACATAATCAGGCGGTCCACATCTTCCGGAGCCAGTTCGGGAGTGGTGTAACATCCGTGAAGATCCTCCACCAAATACTCCTGCAAATGAAATGTTAAGGCGGGTTTACTTTTATTGAAGATTATGAAAAGTGAGGAGGATGGCAACCTGTGTAAGTTCTTTCTTGGTGAGAATGTGGTAGTGTCGCTGCCAAATCCTTTGTATAGCCATGGTAGCCGCAAGAAAGCCATAGGCAAGACCAAGAACGGCGAATATAATCACACAAATGATAACCAGAATAACAATTACTTCCATTGAGGCAGGAAAACAGTCCAGGATTCCCCACCCGAAACAGAAATTCTGGCAGCCAGCGACACGTGGGTCATTGTTGCATGATAGACAATGAAGTACCATCCCGAAAAACCCAACCAGCACAAAGAAGAAAAACACACCTGTTCGGTAACTTTCAACTGGTCAAAACGGGTTCATGTCAACCTTAAACAAATCTTGTCCATCTTTCTATAGATAGTTTGTGTTAAATAAGTTTACATAAAGTATAAATTACAAAATAATCAATTCTAATAAAATCCTAAAGCCCAAAGTCATGGCCTGGTCCAATAACTTTATAAGATATAAGAGAAAACATACCGACACAATAGAAGAACGGTATAGGATGTGTCGACAACATAAGGTCCCAGTTTCCCCTAAGAGAAATTTTGAAAGATCCATTTTTATCGACAATGTATGCAACGCCTCCAATCAGCCCAATCACCTGTATGAGTGACTTGTCTGATTACTTAAAGTAGGCTACTAGTAGTTGATAATGTATGATAATAAGAGCAGTTGTGAACTATACAAACATTGGTACGGTTGAAGACGACACGTAAACTAAACTGATAATGATGAAATAAGGCGGTGGGTGACTAATAAATTTAGACTTTAGTAGCACGAAATGCATGTTATGATAAACCACAGCCCCTAAACAGAAATTAATCAGCTAGCTTAATGCAACATTAATAGTTTTGTGGAATGAGATTTCAACAATCTTATATTCTTGTATAGCATGTTATGACAATCTTATATTCTTGTAATGCAATAATATAGTATGCTTTTTAGCAATTAAAAGGGGAAATTAGAGGTCTCACCATTTGCATAGCCAGAAAGACAAGGAAAACATCCCTTGCAACAAATAGCCTGAATTTTATCTTGGGCCAGGAGTGAGCGTTTAGCTTAACGACACGGAGGTGAAACTGAGCTTTGCAAGTTGTGCAATGCGAAAAGGCAAACCCTTCCTATTGAGAGTAACACATAAATGCATTCAAACTAGAATGGCTTAGAATATCTTGTTCTCAACAAAATATAGGGATACCAAAGGCTTTTACCTTGACAGATCGCCAGTGGTCAAGGCATGAACGATGAACGAACTGTTGGGTGCCTTTGCACAAGCATGGAGATATCAGATCATCATCTATAGAACAAGAAATACAAGTTTAATGACCAAGTAGTTGCGTAATGAGAGATGTTTCTTACCAAAGAAGTCAGAAACTAAAATAAAAAATAACCGAAGCTAACATCACTATACACAATTGGAAATAACCATGCCTATAGCACGCACACAAACACGACTTGAAGCCGGCGCACGCGCCTGACGCACACAAACACGACTTGAAGCCGGCGCACGCGCTTGACACACACACACGACTCGATGCTAACGCACGTGCATAGAAAGTGATCCTGACGCACGCGGACAGGACGTGATATGCTAACGTAACACACCAACTTTGTTGGATTCTTAGCGAAAGCATCCACTATGAAGACAAATGCTTACTACTCTTTTAACGCTTTTACAACTATCTCTGATGCTAGTGGTATGACTGAAAACACTGATAAATATAAAAGAACAGAGAAATAGCTAAAAATAGCTAATGCCGACCATATAGCATTTTCCAGGTAAGAAGATCTTCTTCAGATTCAAACATATCACAAAGACATTCCATGTCCGATCATACAAGCGGTTCAAGCATTTCATAGTTAGAGACAAATTATATACCAAATATATAACATACGCGGAATAATCAGGAACAAAATTATAAAAGTATAATCACAAACTAAACAAATTACTTAATATAGAAACATAACCTCCTAACAGAAACAAATTAAGTTCAAAATTACTAAATAACATAACATAACATAACACAATATAACATATACCTTCCTCACCATCACATTCAAGACAAATACGACAAGCGGCCATCGTTCCAGCTTCAACATCATCAAACTTCATCTCACTAGAAACAGGAGCCACAACAACTGAACCGGAACCAGCACCAGCATTCTGACAATTCAGAGCCATATCATCATAACCGCTAGCGTTTTCGAAACCGCTCTCTTCTACTAGCTCAATCTCACCGCTCATTTTCGCAACTGTTGATCAATATTATCTGCTAAATGCATATGAGAAATAGTGTTGGATTTAGCATGTAGAGTTCAAGATGAATATTGCATGATATACCTGAAATTTGTGTGGATTCATTGAGGAAGAAGATGGTGGTAGAGGACGTACTCAATGTTAGTGACCTCATGGAAACGACTAACGATACGTGAATACTCATCTATTTCTACTTATATCCTCATGGATATAAATGCCAACAATAACTCACACACTTTCTGTTTTGAGGCTTTTTGACTGATTGAAGTTTGTTTATAAAATTAAATAATGTTATGAATGTTGTAGAATTATTTTTATAAAAGTGATGGTAAAATTGGAAACTAAAACAGTTAGAATTTTACCAACCAGAACTTTTTAAACTTTATGTTATAATTTAGAGAAAATCCAGTGTTTTCCGTAACTTGACCGATTATATAATTAGTTCCCTTGTCAATCAACTGGTTAGATAGTTTTAAACCGGATAACATTGTAAATTGTTTAGAAAGTACAAACATTAATGTATATTTATCTTATTTATTTATTTACAATAAAATATGAAACTAGTTTTTCTTTTAATGTGAATTTAACATCACCCAGTGTGGTTTAACATAACGAACCGTCACGTTAGTGTCACATAAATAATAAACTTTAACTAACCCACCGTTTAACTATTACGTTTTGATTTAACTAAAAATAATAACAAAAAACAAAAAGGTTTGATTGATGTATTGTAGGTGGACTCCACCTGATTTAGCCCTCAAGGGCGTTATCATACCAACAAAGAAGGGGATACGGCTTTGATGCCGCCCTTGCTTTGACTGGACAAAAGAACGGAAAAATCATAACGAGATGAGATAAAGTATATACATCTAAAAGTACTTAACCATTATCCTATGGACTATGGTTACAAGATGTCTCATCACCGGATCATTAGTTTCAAGGTGATGAGGGTAATATAATTAGTTTAAAGTTGATGAGGGTAATAAATAGAGGAGAGGAAAATATAAACTTATATAATTTAACATATATTATAAACTAGTAATATTACTCGCACTACGCAGCGGGGTTTCGATCGATATCTATTTTGATTTCATATAGAAACCGAAAAAAATATGCATAAAAGAATATAAAACATGTTTTATGTCGACCGAAAACCATAAAATAATTTTAATTGGACAACGATTTATCAATGGAAATATAAACTCTATCTTAAATATAACTTTAATGAAAAAGGAACCTTAAACTAAAACACTAAATATAAAGAAAAGTAAAAAAACCAAGAAAAAAAAAAAGCAAATAGGATGAAAACACTATTCATACAACTTGCTAATTGTAATTTACGTCTGTTGTTACAACAAATACAAGACCAGGGATAGTAATGATATCTCCAGCGTAAAGGGTTCAAGGTTTCGATTAGCCTAACACAGGTTGTGGAGTCCCCCACGTTTGAAACACGTGGAGTTGGATCACTTTGTTATAGTTACTTTTGAATTCTAGATTGAAGAATATTCAACCGAGAATGTTTTTGTTTAGTGAGATTATATTGTAGTGGGTGAAAGAATAGAACATGCAAGAAAGCTAAAGGTGAGAAGAGAGATTAGGAGTGTCCTGGCTGAATGGCCAGGAGCTGTTATTTTATAGAGGAAAGGGTCCTCTATAAAGAGAAACCTTTGACTAGTGATCTTTGGATGCAGTGTAGGGTTTCCCCTTTTTGGTAGGTTAAAGGCTTTGGACCTGCGGTTAAAAGAGTGTATTCTCCTACATGCTTTTGTTACGGCTGGGTAGGAGAGTTTACACGTGAAGTGTGATTTGACCGGACACTGTCTCGTCGTTTTTGTTGTTCACGACAAGTGGGTCATTTGCGAACCTTTTAACCTTTCAACCTTTTAAGCTATTATATATTCTAATCAGTTTATTAAGGTTTGAGCTACCCACGTCATCAACGTCAAAACATAGACAAACCACGTCATCAACGTCAAAACGTAGACCAACTTGAATTTATACTAACACGTGTAGAGATGACAAAAAAACCCGAACCCGACGGGTATAACCGAAACCCAAAACATATGGGACGGGCATACCCGTAACCCGCGGGTAATGGGCCGAGTATGGGATTAGATTTAACAAATTCGCGGGTATGGGTCGGGTATGGGATTAGGTGATATCCGACCCAATTACCCGAAACCACATACCCGTTTACCTGAACTATATACCCGATCATATACTTGAAATTTTTATATATGTATTCTTATTTTCCCTTAAACTTATCTATTAGTGACTTATTTTAGTAGGTTCATTATGTGAAAAAAACCCTTGGAATCTATATTTGATAGTGGAGAGTTCAAATGAGAAGAAAAATTTTGTAAGAATAAAAAGAATAACTTTTAAACCAATAGAAATTCTCCATTTACTTCATTTATGTGTGTATTTAATTTTATGAAAGGACATATAGGTAAATCTATAATTGTCATTAATTATTTAATTAATTAAACTTGTAACTCATTTTTTCATATACTATTTCAAGATAAAATTATTTATGGTGTAGGACAATTTTTGACATGTGTAGGATAAATTTTAGTATGTGTAGGATAAATTTTAAAATGTGTAGAGTAAATTTACATGTGTGTAGGTTAAATTCCGGTAAATGTAAGACATATGTATGATAAATTTTGAAATGTGTAGGATAAAATATTTTTTGCTTTATTAATGAGAGATAATATAATTAGTGAGATAAGTTATAAACTATTTAATGTTTTACTTATGTCCTTTCTTCTTTTTCTTCTCAAATGAACATTCCCCATATTTGATAATAGCATATATATATATATATATATACATATATATATATATATATATAGGGTAAGGATAGTGTAAAAAGGGCCTAAAGTGTAAGAAATGTTTTAAACCATTAGATTTTTATCTAATGGTTGAGATCAATAGGCACCAAATTGTAAATTGTGTTTTAATTATTTGAGCTGATTTGAAAATTGTAGGGGTAATAGTGTTTTTTTATATGTTTCAAATAAGGTAATCTCTCCTAAATTCCAGCAATCCTTGTTCATCTTTATTCTACGAATCTGGAAACATGTAACTGCTACTAGAAAATATAATACTATAACACTATATAACACTATACATCCATCATAGACTTGCTACCAGAAATATATAACATTATAAAATTATATAACACGAAATATCCATCATAGACTTATTATAGAATATATAACACTATAACACTATACATCCATCATAGATATGTTACAGAATTGATAACACTATATAACACTATACATCCATCATAGACCTTCTACCAGAAATATATAACACTATATAACACTACGCATCCACCATAGACCTTTTACAAAATACATACATCCATCATAAACCTGTTACAGAGAAAATAACACTATACATCCATCATAGACCTGATACAAAAAATCACACTATATAACACTGTATAAAACCTTCATCCTGCGATCTTCATAAAATATAATTGATGAACGATAACTCACATAATCTTAATGGATCTTAAAAAAAAATACAAATTGGTATTCCTATAATAATGGGTGACGATTATGGAAGGTTATCAATTAATTGAATCAATGAGAAAATTACTTGTTTACCATTTTGAATTAATTTAGATTGAGGACACATGTCATCTTCACGATATTTCTCACACTTCTCATACTTTGGGCCCTTCATTCTGCAACCATCACTATATAACACTTTATAAAACCTTCATTCTGTGATCTTCATAAAATATAATTGATGAACGACAACTCACATAATCTTAATGGATCTTAAAAAAATACAAATTCGTATTTGTAACATCCGTCGAAAAACAGGTTTCAAAACCCGCTTCGTTTATTAATCGAATATCCAGTCATAATTTTTCATTGCACATTTATTGCTCAGATTAATTTTAAACGATACATAATTAATAAATATATTAGAATTAAAAAAACTTTAATTGATAATTAATATTAAATAGTGAATAAAAAATAAAATGCGGCTGCCGGGTTTCGAACCCGGGTCGCCCATAAGATCAATCACACAACACACCGCTCCGCCACTTGCCTTCTTTGTGAATATTACGAAACAAATAATAATTAAGATGAAATCCGAAATCAAAACCGGAGTGTCACCGAGCTCAGAACTCGCGGTCACCGGGAAATCCGGCAATCCGCGACTTTGGCCAATTTCCTTTTGACCAAAACACGCTAACCGACTAAGACATCGGTTATAACCGATGTCTGACCCTTGATTTTAGTCGTAACCGCCGGAGAAACCTTGACCACGAATCAAGACCAAATTCGGACTCAGTTCATCCTGATTCTTCCTTATAAATAACCACCCAAGCCTTTGGTAACCTTTTCGCTCAAAATCGCTCAATCTCTCGAAGCTTTAGCACTCGCCGGAGATATTCTGCATTCACTGGACTTTCACCGGAAAACCGAGATTGACTTCAAATCGGTAAATGTCTCGACTCTTTTGTTTGTAATCCATTATTAGACTTATATTAACTTCAATCCTTCAACCAGAATCGGTCCCAGACAACGTTGCCGAGAATTTCTGCACTCGTCGGAAAATCGCTAAAAATTCCGAAGTCTCGCTGTGAATCGGTACAATCATCTAAACCCTCTGATATCCCTTGTTTAGTAACTTAATTTCACAACTCGTTGATCAAAACTGTTAATTGATTCACTCAGACGAAAGTCACAAATCAGAGCCGACGACTCTTGCCGGAAATCTGAAGAAGACATTCTGATCGGTACATTCGATTCCGTAACCCTCTTTATCCATTTCAATTCAATCAATTATATGTTCGATGACCGATTAAACAAGAACAGTCGAACATCTTTGTTCTGTGTCTTTATAAATGAAGAAGACGAAGTCGAAATGTGTATAAGTTTAATTAAAACTGAATATTTAACCGGGTTAGACACACAGTCCAGCGGTGGACTGTGTGCAATCGTATCACGCATGTCACGAGTTCGAATCACACAACGTACCACTTTCAGAAATAAAATCAATATTTTTAGAACTGAATCAGAACAAGTCACAGTAGTTATAAGAGTAATATAATCCGTGAGTTAAACAGATTAGACACACAGCCCAACTGGTTGGGCTGTGCGCATACGAACCGAAGGACCCGAGTTCGACTCCGGGTCCCTGCAACCGGTTCGGCCATTTTAAATCGTTTTAATATAAACCCAATAAAATAAGAACTAATTAGTATATATATATAATTAAAACAGAGAATATTTCGGGTTAGACACGTAGCTCAGTTGGTAGAGCTGTGTGCACGCGTACGAGAGGTCTCGGGTTCGAACCTCACTCAGTGCATGAATAAACCGAATCCGACCGGACAACGGTCAACGGTCAAAGTCAAAAGTCAACATTTTTATATTTTTTATTTATTTATTTATTTAATCAGAAAATTATTTAAAAATACTTAAAAATAATATTTTTAAAGTTAGAAAATGTCCTTAAACTCACAAAAATAAATCTAAAAATTCTATTAAGATTATGAATTAAAAGTATTAATCTCAAATAAAAACCATTTATTTACCGAACCATTTCGTTATTATTTTAGGTTAGTTTTCCTCATCGATCAAATCCCAAAACTCGTGCGCATCCAACGTCATCAAAAGAACGCACCCAATGTGAGTGAATCTCTACCAAATTCCCCGTTTTAATCACATTTTGGGGTGTGTCATGTGTCGTTTAATTCCTTATTATATTTAAACACTTGTGCATCCATCATATCCGTGATCAAATGTGTATCCAATATGTATCAATTGTTGTGTGGATAAGTACATGCATTTCATTAGGCCCATCAGCTCCCCGTGGGATACGGGTTGAGTATAGGTGCCTCATTCGATCGGCTCCTTTGATTGAGCCTTGATCTCACATACATCATCATTCATGTCATACGATCGGCTCCGTTTGATTGAGCCTTGATCTCACAGTCATCATCATTCATATCATATATTCATTCAAAGTGGTTTGTGTTTGTTATATAAATATGTTTGCTCACATGTGATTATTGCACAATTTTTCAATATTAAATACAACAATAAATCAATAATAATGTTTTAACAAGGTTCACTCGCCAACTTTTGTTGACCCAAAATATCCCCCATTTTACACATGATACAGGTGATCCAGTTGAAGCAAGAAACACATAGGAAGGCCTAGAAGAATAAATCAGTTTAAGCTTTGGATTGTTTTACTTAGTTTCATTTTCCTTGTAATTGTATGGATTTGATTTGAATATTAAGTTGTAATTTGAATTTAATAAATATGAAACATTTTAGTAAACATCATGAGCTTTGGTGATAACCCAATTACGCCCCGACTTTTATTCCGCTGCGGGTCCGGGTGTGACAGTATTCCTATAATAATGGGTGGCGATTATGGAAGGTTATTAATTAATTGAATTAATAAGAAAATTACTTGTTTACCCTTTTGAATTAATTTAGATTGAGGACACATGTCATCTTCACGATATTTCTCACACTTCTCATACTTTGGACCCTTCATTCTACAACCATCACTATATAACACTTTATAAAACCTTCATTCTGTGATCTTCATAAAATATAATTGATTAACGACAACTCACATAATCTTAATGGATCTTAAAAAAATACAAATTCGTATTCCTATAATAATTGGTGGCGATTATAGAAGGTTATTAATTAATTGAATCAATGAGAAAATTACTTGTTTATCCTTTTGAATTAATTTAGATTGAGGACACATGTCATCTTCACGATATTTTTCACACTTCTCATACTTTGGGTCCTTTTTACAGGATCCTATATATATATTAATAGAACTGTTTAAAATTATAATGTTATGATTTATTTACGTTAAAGTTATATGTATGTCATGTATATTTTAATTTGGAATAGTTGTCATGTCAATAAAAATTATACACTAATTACAATAGTAATATTTGAAATCGAGTTTTACGTGTTTATTTTTTAAAGCTAAAATTGTTACCCATCAAACACCGCCCATAAAAGTTTCAACATTTATGGTTCTTCGTAAAACATTTGTAATCCATTAAGTTTGAATTGAATACAATTAAGTTTGAACTACTAGCAGCCAATGATTTAACTCATGAACTTTAAGAGAAGTGTGAACTACTAGCCAATGATTTAACAACTGTATGAACTTTTAGAGGAAGTCACTTAAATGTATAAATGCAACCTTTTATAAAATGCAACTTTTATAACAGGAAGTCACTTAAATGTATAAATGCAACCTTGCATTATAAATGTATAAATGCAACCTTTTATAAAATACTTTGTGTACATTAAGCATGGGTCTTACATTTTTGTTCATAAATGCTTATTTGTGTTCATCAAAATTTTGTGAATGTTTGCGTTTTTACCTAAAATTAATGAACGAACATGAGAACGTTCATTTCCTTAATGAAAGAACACGAACAAATATCTTGTTCGATAAGTGTTCATTAACACATTTATTCCTTTAATGTTGTTTGTATTCGTTTGACTTGTTTGTAGCCTAGCGTTGGGATTTCACTATATATAACAAAACTAGCGCAAAGATAGATAAGAATACGTACAAATAAACATAAGCTACTTAATGAGTTTGATTCTCAATGATGTCCTCAATGTAGGAGATATAAATAAATAATTAAGCTATTAAATAATTAAACAATTTACAATAGTTGACTATAAGTATGTTAAAATTAAACAAAGATATTACTAGTATTTAATATTTACATGTTATTATCTAATATCCCCTCAAGTGAGACGGAGGAGGACCTAAACGAAGCAGTCGACAGAAATAATTGAATTGAGAAGGAGGAAAACTTTTGGTGAAAATTTCCGAAGCCTAAAGTTTGGTTGGAACAAACTTGGTGTGTAATTATCCATATGCAACACGTTTATGAATAAAGTGGCAATCAAGGTCAATATGTTTTGCTCGTTTTTGAGAAACTAGATTTTAAGTAAAAAATTAATGAACTTCAGTTGTCACAAAGGATGGTCGGTCGATCAGGTGGCAATGCATGAAGTTCTTACAAAAGGAGAGTAACCAGACATTTTCAACAGCGGTATTTGCCATTGCCCGACAATCAGATTGGCAACTAGAGTGAAAAATAGTAGGTTGTTTCTTTGTACTCCAAGAAAAAAAGGTTCCCTCCTAAAAAGATTGAATCCATAAGTCGATCGATGAGTTTCCAAACATCTAGCCCAATCAGCATCAAAGTAGCTTAGGAGAGATGTGTGCGCGGGATTGCTGTAGTAAAGACCAAATGCTAGAGTGCATTTAAGATAACGAAGAATCCATTTCACATCCTGGTAATGTGAAATTGTAGGAGCATGTAAGAACTGACTGACTTGATTCACTACGTAAGAAATGTTAGGTCGAGTGATGGTCAAATACTGAAGATTACCAATAATAATCGATAACGCGTGGGATCTGGATACAAATCACCCAGCAGAAACAAAAGAGACATTTGTGCTTGAAAGTGTGGAAGTTGGTTTGGCATCAAACATCTTAGCCATGTAAGTATATAATAGTGCAATGATTGATTTTAAAAAGAGCCCATGAGATGTGTAAGTAATTTCAAGCCCAAGAAAGTAGTTGAGCTCCCCTAGATCTTTAATGCAAATTCATTGTGTAAACGAGTGATAAAAGTGGTTAAAGTTTGACTTTGATTTCCTGTTGAGATTGGATCATCCACATAGACTAACAAGTATCTAATATATGAATCTTGTTTGAATACAAAAAGAGATGGGCCGACACGGCTGTAAACAAAACTGGAGAGAATGAGAAAGGAAGTTAGGCGAAGGAACCAAGCATGAGGGGCTTGCTTGATCCCATATAGTGCTTATTTAACTTGCACACATGATTGAGGATTTAAGGGTTGACAAACCTTGGTGGTTGTTCCATATAAACACATTCAGTGAGATGTCCATGCAAAAAAGGCATTTTTAACGTCCAACTGAGGTAGTTTCCACTTATGAATTACAACAAAAGAAAGAATCACACAAACCGTAGTAGCTTTGACGATGGAGTTAAATGTTTCAGACTATCTAATCCCGAAATCTAGCTAAAACCTTGAGCCACTAGACGAGCTTTGTGTCGTTCAATAATGTCGTCTGAATGACATTTTGTACGATAAATCCATTTGGAGCCAACAATATTGCGATTAGGTAGTCGAGATACTAATGTCTGTGTGTTGTTGCGGTGAAGGACATCAAGTTGTTTTTGCATGGAATAAGCCATTTCTCATATTTGGAAGTAGTTTTAAATGTTACTGGATCAAAGGCAATAAATAGAGCCTTGTGGAGGGAAGGGAAACAACATAAGACAAATCAGCACGGTGACGTATTTTGAAAATACCAGATTTAGCACAAGTAACCATAAGGTAAGTGGAAATGGGTGGTGGTGAAGGAGGTTGTGTCGGATGGCGGGTGACGTAGTGGGAGAAGGACTTCATATGGTATGTGATGTATCAGGTGGAGTGGCAGATGAGGTACTTGATGGAGTGTCAGATGGTGCATGAGAGGTAGTGGGAGGAGTTGAATCGGGTGAGGCAGATGAGGTCGAGAAGGGTTATGATGGATTCAGTGAGGGTGATGGGGTGGGAAATGGATTAGGTGTGGTTGGGTAAGGAGGTAGACAAGCATGATCCATGCACATTGTGCATGGGATGACACATCTGTGGGTTTGGGTGGTAAAGGGTTTCTGGTATGTGTAAAAGTTGGTTTTAGAGTATCATATATTGAGTTCAAGGAAACTGTAAATTGGAGAGTGAATATTGGATTTTCTTGAGAT
The DNA here is from genome assembly GCA_947069175.1 of Scalesia atractyloides. Taxonomy (NCBI): domain Eukaryota; kingdom Viridiplantae; phylum Streptophyta; class Magnoliopsida; order Asterales; family Asteraceae; genus Scalesia; species Scalesia atractyloides. The sequence continues at coordinate 36,326,808 of CAMTDV010000020.1, read as the reverse complement.
AACCCGTCAAATGGAAACACAATTTCATCAAACCGTGCATGACGAGTAATGTAAAAACAGGATGTGGATGAATCAACACATCGACATCCTTTATATTTTGGCTATTTCCAATGAAAATGCATGGGAGACTCCGTGAGTAGAGGATACACTCGACAACCAAAAGCACATAATGAGGTGGTTTGTTGTATAATAGTTCAAAGGGTTACTTGTCTTCAAATAATGGGGTGGGTAGCCGACTATTATTATAGATGGCTGAAGTGAAAACATCTATCCAAAATTTTGGTGATAACTGAGCATGAAAAAACATAGCCAACCTATTTCAACAATGTGTTGATGTTTCCTTTCGGCGCATTTGTTTAGTTGTAGAATGTATGGTCGAACAATCTACGTAACTGATATACATTAAATTATACATGTTTTAGCCTCTCATTTTACTCCTGTTTAACGCGTTTTTGACTTCAAATTCGATGTTTAGGTTCTTAATCGTGTCCTTTTGGGTTTTCAGGTCTAAAACGAGGTTTCACAGGCAAATTTGGAGAAACGAGGAGTTTCTCGGCATTCGGGATGAAAACTGCACAATCTGCTAAAGACATAGGTCATGCACGGTCGTGCGTTCCATGTGCATGACACTACAGACTCGCAACCAGGGCAGTCCAACGGATTTCTTGGACATGCACGGCCGTGCGTCTCGGTTGCACCCACGTGCGCCTTCTGATCCTCGGAAGGACACCCCGTGTGAGCAACCGTGCATCCATTTTCTCTGACATGCACTACCGTGTACCTCATGTGCACGGCCGTGCACGCACTTTGCCGCCAAATCAGCTACTTGCTTAACCCATACCCTGCAGATGATGTCATAATTAGACTTGCACAGTGCACGGGCGTGCACTTTCAGCGCACGTCCGTGCACTTTTGAAAAGTTGTATAAAACAGAGTAGGCGCATTCCGATCAAGTATTGAATATTTTTGCAAGCTTTTGGGCGATTTTGGGGTCCCATAAACAGCCTGCTTGGGTCGGATTCAAGCCTCCTAGTTGAAAAGAAGCCTATTTATCATCCAATCCATCTAATCTTTGCTTCCTTATTGTTTGTATCCTTGTTCTTTCCATGATTTTGTTGTATTTCAAGCATTAATTTGATGTATTCTATATTATTGTAGCCTTAGGGCAAAAACGTTAGTTTACTTTTTTATGAACAAACATTAGTATGTTAATCTTCTTTGTATGAAACTTTGGTACTTTTCATGTTTAAGTCTTGATGATCATATGGCAAACATGTTTCATTGATGTTGGATTCTTGATTATATTTGGTTATCTTGGATGATTAATGAATGTTTAGTTGAGATACGTTGAAAAACCCTTGATTAAGCACTTGTTAGTAAGCTATTAACTTGTTAATATATTTATATCATGAAACTAGAAATGGTATTGGTTTAATAAAGTTAAATCAAATGTTAATCAAGAATACTTTCTTGCACGTAAAGACCCTAACGGGTTAGGTGGTATTCTTACAAGTTCTTGACATGGTTTATGATCTTTTTTAGTGGTTTTGGTTGAAATTACTATCTTGGTAGATTTGTGTTCAAGGTTTTTAAAATGGAATAGATTGTGATATGATCTACTTTATGCTTGTCTCGGTGGTTGTATGTGTTATCGGTATTACTTTCCTTTATTAAGTGAGGTTAGAAAACTCTTAACGGATGACTAAACTTATCTTTAGAAGCTTTACATGAAAATAAATCAATAACACGCTAAGGAACGATTTTAGCTGGCTAAAGTGTGTTTATCGCATTAGCTTTATGAAGGATTGTCATGTTAGGATTCTCGAAAGGGATACTAATCGTCTAAATAATTGCAAGATTGATCAAGTGCCTTTGTGACATTTCTGACTTAGTTAACATGCTTAGATTGTTTGTAAAACAAGATACTGTATATTTTTGTATTTGGAGTCTTTTATGTTTTAAATATAGTTTTAGATTAGTTTAGTTAAAAACTTTATTCACCTATCTTTATACCGGTAAACAGTGACAACGGTTTAGTACTCATGTATCCACTCGCGTCCATGGATCGACATCTGGTTCTTACCTATACTTTACTACATATATGATAGGGTACACTTGTCCTTTTGTGTGTTTTAACGTTATGGTATAAATCATTTTTATAAATATTAAAACCGAGTTCGTGTGTAAAGTTCATTGAAAAATTATGTATACATACGCACACGTCAAGTTTTTGGTGCCGTTGTCGGGGATGCAGCGAGCTTTTGGAACGATCCGAGTCACTTCTTTATCAGCGTACATACTTGTGAATACTTATTCATACTTGTTTATTTGGTCATTTGTTTGTACATACTTTTGTTTGATTATTTATTTATTTGTTCCTTTGTTTATTTTACTTATTTAGATTGTTTTAGATTTTATTTATTTATTTTATCAAACTAACAAGGTTGGGGTAATCAAACTATATCGCTCCGCACGCGTAACAAGTGTGGGGAAGGGGGTATAGCTATCGACTCAAAAAAAAACTTAACACGCTTGAAGGTAAATTTGTAAATATTATAGACACTCCTACAAGGAAACTAAATAAAATAAAAATAAAAAGAATATAAACTACCATAAATACTAACTATTCCACCTGAAATAAACTGAACATTTAGCATGCTTCAACTTTTGAGTTATGATAAGATTAGTCCCAACAGAGATTGCCTCCTCGAGGCATTAAGAAGAATAATACACTACTAATCAGTGCTAACCCACGAGGCAAGATCGGGGTTCACAACTTGTTTATCGCCACTAGTAATAACCGGAGGGGGCGCGACTTTAGAGCCATCAACGTGATCAAGTAATTGTTGATATGTTAGGAGAGTAATCATTTGACTTTTCCAATATAGGTAATTGGAGAATGCAAGTTTATTCATGTGAGTAATAGGCAAGGGATCATGAGTTGATGGAGAGGAAGCCATGAAGGAGTAGAGGAAGGTCGATAGAAAGATGGAAGAAAAAGAAAAAAGAAGGGAAAAATAAGAGATAGGAGAAGAATCGGTTGGATGGAAAGAAATTGAAAAGCCTAAGGGGATCAACCACACTTTAATGACGGCTGATTACCATGACTGAGTTTGATTCTCAATGATCTAAATTACACAGATATTTCTAGTATTTAATATTTACATTTTGTTATCTGATAGGTACCATCAGATATTAAAGTTGTGCCATTTATTCTAAAACCTTATCGACTTGCATACCAATATTGTTAAAAGATCTCATCATTCATAGGTTTCTAAATGCACCAATATTCATTAAACACATTGCCTGTTTAATCTTCTTATACGCCTATTGTAGAGTTAACACGATCAGACTTCTCCGATGATCGAGTTGTCTTCCATGATAGCGATGTTACAACATTTGTTTCTCTCCCAAACAGCCTTTGCAACGGAGCATGTGACTAACAGATGATTTGCAGACTCCGTTTCTTTGTCACAACCTATACAAGTGTAACTGGATCCATGTGAACTCGGGCGGATCCAACCCACATTTGTGGGTTCTCAGGAACCCAGTGCGTTTGGAAAAAATGGAAAATATTAGTAAGAAGTATAGAGAATTTACCAAAATGAACCCATTAGAATAAAATCCTTGATCCGCTACTGTGTGAACTCCCCATTTTGTTTTATATTTGTAGTACCTCTATATCTTGTAAACATCCATTAAAAGCAATGAGTTATGTGTTATCATGGAAGTAGTATTGATTATAGCATACAATTGTGGTTTCAAAAGGTGACAATGTATTTTTTAACAAAAGAAAAAGAAAACTAAAAATGAAGTTGTTCTTGTCTATATATAATCCATGACTCAGGTCAGTTATGATTCTTCATTAACCAAAAGTCAACCTTAATTTTAAATTTCGAAATGCATCTGCAGATTAAAGCTGATTAACGTTCGTTAAGTTTTAGAATTTCAAAAGATATGCAACTTGTCCGCTAAGTTATTAAAGCCGCCACAAGTTGGACACTATTAATGAAAAAGTTTGTCAGCATTGTTGTGTATATATTTGGTATCAAACAACCTGTTTTTCCATCAAATTTAGAACACATGGACATCTTAACCGATGATCGGACCAAACAACTAAAGGCTTTCGATGATACAAAAGCCGGTGTCAAAGGATTAGTTGATGCTGCATCTTGTGGGGTTGTTGATATTCCAAACATATTCATCCGACCACCCGATGAAGTAGATGAACAAGTTTACAAGTACCCGTCATTGATCTTAGTGGGGTTGGCTATAAGGAGAGTTTAAGATCGTCAAAGAAATCCAACGCGCGTCTGAAAATTGGGGTTTCTTTCAAGTGGTTAATCATGGAATACCGACGAAAGTGCTTGAAGATATGCTGAAGGGTGTGCGCGGGTTCCATGAGCAGGATGTAGAGGTGAAAAAGGATTATTATTCGAGAGATCCGGAGAGGATGGTGAAGTTTAGTACCAATCATGATATGTACATATCGAGAACAGCTCATTGGAGGGATATGTTGATTATCGAAATGGCGAATACTTACCATCTTGATCCTCAAGATCTACCCCCGGTTTGCAGGTTCTTATTCATAATGATAACAGTTTTACTTGTTAACAGAGTCGTTCCTAAGAATTCAAGTATCTTTGCAACTAGAAATTAGAAAAAAATGTCCTCCCCAAGTTCAATAACACGGCAATAAATGTCTAATTAGATAGGTTTTTGAAAAAGGTTAATAGGTTTTATAATGTTATCGTGTTATTAAGTTTTATACTTGATACTTTTTTTTAAAATAACTTTATATATAAAATATATTAAAAAGATTTTGGGGCCTCGTAAAATAACAAGCCATGTGCAGTCGCACCTATTGTACCTCCCCATATCTCCTCTTGTGTTAGAATAACGTTGTTGTTATTATTATTATTATTATTGTTGTTGTGTTGTTGTTGTAATTAAACACATATTGAATGTGTCTTTGATGATGATTATTTTGTAAAACAATATTTGTATTAATTTATTAACGTGTATTAAAATGAGCAGAGATGCGACCATTGACTATATGAACCATCTAATGAAGTGTGTAGACACACTTTTAGAGTTACTATCAGAAGCTCTTGGGCTGGAAGCAACTACCTGAAGTGTTTGGAACTGGAGAAGGGTAAAACCCTGGTTGACCATTACTATCCGGCCTGCCCGAAACCTAGCCAGACCATAGGAACCGGCAAGCACACTGACGGTTCTTTCATTACTCCACTTCTACAAGATGATATCGGGGACTACAAGTTCTGCATCAAAATCAATGGGCCAGTGTTGATCCTATTCTAAGTGCTCTAGTTGTCAATATAGGGGATCTTCTGCAGGTATTCATTTATAACATAAAACTGACAACACAAAAGCATATATAAGTGAACAACAGATAATTAACACAAGAAATCCGATATCTCACAACAGCTGTTAAGCTTACAAAAACGTTTGACAGATTCGGCTAAAAGATTAAAAGTTCGATTCGAATAAAAGAGATACATTAATTAGAGTTGCATTTAAAAACCCTACAAATTTAATATTTGTTCCATGTAATACAGAGAAGGATGCATGTGAGTATATAGTGTTGGTGCTTATGATTTTGTGATGATTGCATGCAGATCATATCAAATGACAAGTTCAAAAGTGTGATCCATCGAGCAATTGGCAATGTAACTCAAGCACGAACATCGATTGCTTGTTTTTTTCATGGTGTGTCTACACCCCCGAAAACTTATGGGCCCATTGAGAAGCTTATCACGAAAGAAGGTCCTCAAATTTATAGAGAATTTACAATAAAAGATTTTGTCATGAACTTTTACTCGAGGAGACTTGATGATAAATCTGGCATAAACTATGTTCGCATATTAGACTAATGTTTCTGAATGAACCAAAGATAGAAACATATCTTGTTTTTCTATACACTTAGTTGGGTTTTCATTCTTCAATGTAGTTTGGGAATATGTTCATTATGTATATGTGCATCACTTCTTGTAGTTTATTTACTCAATTATTCAAGTGGATTAGTAGTGTAGGTTTGTGAACAAATCAAACAAACATAATCGGGGCATGTTTTTATTTGTCCAAATAACTTTAATCGAACAAACGATAGAACACAAACAACTATACGAACAAGGATTTTGTTCATGTTCGTTTGTTAAAAGAAAATAATTGTGTTTGTGTTCGTTTGTTAATAAATAAACGTGTTCATTTCATTGTTTTGGTTTTTTTCATACTCGAGTGAGTTTTTACTTTTCGTTTATTTTATTTTTTGGTTCTTTTCAGTCTATTAAAATCAGGGATTACTACATTTCTCTCTTCCTCTTTTCGATCTCCATAGATGTACATCAGCCAAAGAAATTCGTGTATTTGGTGTGGGCCATTCCGCCGAAACATTTGTCGGAGAGGGCAAGAAATGTTGGAAATTTATATAATGTGAATGGATATTAATTTAGCGAAACTATAATTTAGTAAAATTATAACTCTTCATATGGTGAACTAAAGATTAAACTCTTGAGTAGAGTTGTTATGTTAATTTATTTATTATTATTAGAGTTTATATCTCTAATAAAATAACTAATTAAGTGAGACTTTTAACTATCCACAACTCTTGTAAAAATGGTAGGCTATGTGCTTCATTGGTTTGATGAGAAAACTACAAGAGAAAGATAATAAGTATGAAGAATTTTTGGAGAAGTTGTGTAGACTTGAACATCCATATGTTGGGAATTATCAAGAGATAAGTTATCTCTACTCGATTCCATCACTTTCGTAACATTATTTTCCACAAGTTCAAATACTATAATTTAATCCGGTGTAACCTCGGGGCGTGAGTCATCTCTGTCAGTACATACTGCTTCGGCTGTTGTACCCTGGGAAACAGACGCGTCATCTTTAGTAGAGGCGCGAAATCTGTCTTAAGGGAAGCGTGTTGAACACGTGCTTCAGCCACAACCGTAACACTCTTCTTTTTATAGGAAATTATTGTACAAGAATATGTGGTTCAAGACCTCGTTGAAGCCCACACAAAGGATCATACAAGGAGACGTGATTCAAGAGTTCGTTGACGACTACACAACGGACCATACAAGAAGACGCGGTTAAGGCTCTTGTTGAAGACTATTGCTTGAATCATTTTAATTACATATGTTGGGTTATTCGTTATATTCGTAAGGATTTGTACATGGTACGTGTACTATAATTTCCCAAATATGTAAAGAGAGTATCTTAACTATTTTATTTATATATTTTTATTATAATTGTGACGCATGTCCTATAACAAACTGATGGTTAGTCTTCAATCGGAGTTCAATGGGCCTGAATTTGAGCCGCACGTGACTGTTGAGGGAGAATGACGCAGGTGACAAGTTAAAGAAGGCTTGCGAGGGTTTGAAAGCTTATAATGCCACCATGGAGAAATGGCTACTCTATACTATTATGAATGGAGCATGGAAAGTAAGTGGCAGATATGGGTCTTTTTTGTTTCGACAATTCTTCTTAACCTTTTTATTGTTCTCGAGTTTTTTTAATGCATAGTTAAGCGAGTAGCCACCACGCATAATTTGATTCACCACCACAATTTTGCAATGAATCATTTTGTTCAAGTATGTTATATGTTCTATTTTCTCATTTATTTGTGCATCGATCATCAATCTGTATGTATTTGATCTGATTCCGTCTCGTTACCCGTGTGTTATATATAACTTATGTTTTGATATCTTTTTACACATTTAGTTTAAAAGTTTGCCTTGTGGATGCTCATGGCTTATTTGATATCATTGGATCTCTTTTGAAAACCTTTTCAATCTATTCATCTTGGCCAGGTAACTTCCATTGGATTTCCATTTTTGTTTCTATTTTAATGATTTTCACAACTCGTGATTAACTTATGAAAAATTTATAACTTCTTATAGCGAAGGCATTAATATGTCATATTATTGTATTAAGAATAAGAATTAAGAATGTTCTGACAAAGTTTAATAAAATTTTACGTTATATTTTTAAAAAAAAGTATACATGTTTAATAAGTAATAAAATAAAACTACCCGGGAAGCAGTCCCGGGTGATAACCTAGTGTATATATAAACGAACATAAATTAACGCAATCAAACCTACTAACGATCTCGCCACTTTTCAAGAACGTAAAAAAGAGGGTCTTCCAGGTTTTAATCTTCATTCTATTCACAATATCATGTCAATAGATGATGTTAGTTGGTTTTATTAAACTCATGTATGTAATAAAAGTATGTTCTTTGCGTATTTATTTAGACTTTGGGAGGGCCTGAAAGGGGTTAAATTTGACTTTTTGAGATCAAACATGCTGGTTGTTTTGAGATCGAACGGATTTTAGTACTTTTGGGGTATTTGGTAATTTTTTTATTGGGTTCGGTGTTGATTAGTTGATTTGTGTTGACGATTGAGGTTTGACATTCGTATTATTGGATTTTATTTTAAATTTTGCATCCTGCTGCTTTGACTTTTTGTGTCAAATAAATAGTTTTTAAGAATTGGAATAAGAAAGATATATTAGTATGTAGAAAGATGCCATTGAGCACCTTGAATACAATAGTTACAGATGTAAGATGAGTTGGTGTTTTGCAATGCAGCTTTGAAATGGGATTTGATGGGGACACTGAAGAAGGAATTTAGAATGTTGCATGAAGATAGTTGGAACCTTGACTTGTTACAAAATCAAAGTCACAAAACCTAAACTTGCAACTCAAAACTTTTTGATCCTAAAAGTATTTTTTTTTTTTTTGGTAAACCACATGGATTTCTATGTAATTAACTCTTCTGAATATATATGCAATACAAAACAATAACACAATCACATATAAAATTAAACAGCCCAATCATAATAATACACATGTAAAATATAACTACATGTATCACATATATGCAATACAAAACATAAACACAGAGTCACATCTGACATTAAATATCCTAAGCATAATACACGTGTGAAATACAACACTCTCCTCATCCTCATGCGTAACAACACCATCCTCACCAAAACCCTAGCCTCCTAAAACTAATTTTATCGCAAAAACTAATTTTATTTTCAAAACTCACCCATAAATTACTATCTCCTAATCAAACTAAAAAAATAAACCTAGAAGTTGGCGAAAACTACCTCCAGACAGAGAATACGATTTACGCTTCTCCCAATCAATCGTCGATATCGTGAAATCGTCTGGTTCTGATAACCCTAGCTTCCTGCAAATTGTGTCAAATTCTCCTTTACTTCCTTCAATTCAAAAGCTTGTTCAATCCGTAACCACGACATATCATGTGATTGATTTCGATAAGTTGATTGATCGTCAAATGATGAAGATGGAGATAGAGGGATTTTCGTATTGTATTGCCGAACGAATACATTTTTCTGAAACCCTAGAATGCCATCGGAGAGAGAGTAAACAAGCGACGGATTTTAGTTCATGTGAATGAAGGAGAAAAGATTTGTGTATTTTCTAATTTTTAATTTTACCCCTTGTAGTTTAAAACCTCACCCTTTTTTTTAATTTCCCCATTAATTAAAATTAAAATTCTATAAATAAGTAATATATTTGTGCTTATGGTTGTTGTATCTTTGGCTTTGAGAGTTTTTCAAAAAAACAATTGGATTTTCATTTCTAACTCTAAAGTTTCAATCTTTGCTAAATTAAGTCTAAAGTTCCAATCTTTGTTAATTTAATCTCTTTGATTAATTTGATTTTTCACTTCTAATTTAGAAGTTTCCATCTTTTGTAATTTAACCCTAACATTTTTTTACTTTCAAATTTGCCCTTATACTTTTCATCTTTCGCAAGTTTTACGTTAATGATTCGTTCTAAATTTTCCGAATTAACACGCTACAACGTGCGTGTGGGGTTCAACTTTTTTATCTATTTTCCCCATTTGACATGCCCGTCGCAGCGCGTCTATTTTCCCCCATTTGATAGGTCTATCGCAACACGTGGGTCAGAGATCGACTTAGTTATTATTTTCTATGTTTTACACACAGACTCGCACTCATGTAAGAAACATTTTCCTTTCATCTAATATGATATAACTAACCCTACACCGTATTGCGGCAGATGGTAATTATAGTTTCCTTTAATTACAACCATTGATCTTGTAAGACCAATGGTTATTGTTTAGTTTTGAAGCTTTCTCATTAGTGGGGGTTTTCTATTGATTTATATAAAGGGAGGATCATTTGACAATAAAATTTAATTGAGAAGAAAAAGAACAAATGGTACAATTGTAAAACATTAAATAGTTTTTCTCTCGTCTTATTTATTATTATTTTTTATTAATTACTTAGTCATAAATACTATCATTTCAGCATTAAATTTTTTGCATGCACAACTCGTAATTTATCCTAAATTGTAACTTATTTTTTGTTTGAAAAAATATATATTTTAAAAATAAGTTTCAAATTTAATGTATTTAACTATCAAAGAGGAAAACTACAAATTAATAATCTATGTAAATTTACCAATATACCCGTATACTAATATTAAATACAAATACGAAATGAAGCAAAATAAAATATTGGTTGAAATTTCTTCTTCTTCTTCTTACGAAAAAATTCTTTTCATTTGAACTCTCCAATATATATATATATATATATATATATATATATATATATATATATATATATATATATATATATATATATATATATATATATAGATGATCATGAGAAAACTAAAAAAGCTTAAAAAACATAAAAATTTATTTTTTACATTTTCTATAAAAAAAATCGCTACTTTTTATGTATAAAAAAATTTCAAACAACTAAAGATTAGTTGCTTGAATGTGTAAAAGTTAAGAAAATCCAAAAGATGAAGATGAAGATGAAGATTCTTGTAAGGATCAAACAACAAGTGTTATATGTGGAATCCTAAAAGATATAATCGCTAAAAGCACCTGGATGTTCAGATTTAGCAGAAGAACAATAATCACAACATAAGAGAAATCACCAAACTTGTCCAAGAACCTTAGACTAGGGTTTCATTGATCAACATATATATACACCCTAACTACTCAGCGTATTTATTAAATATGTTGGGACTTTAAATACGCCGCTACAAGTACAATTACCAAAAATACACTTTTAGCCCTTCTAGTTTTACTAACTATTACAATCAAGCTACAAACTATTAAACTCAAGTATCAACGGTCTCAAAACGTCCTAACAATATCCCCCCTAGACCGTTGCATACTTGAGAGTCTTCATTCTTCGTTCTGAGCTTCAGGGCTTGCGGCAGCATCTTGATCATTTCTTGGTGGTGCAGATTGGTTAAGGGTAGCTTCACTGGTTGTTGGTTGGACTTCCATAGTGACTTCATATGTGGATGAAGTCAGAAGTGGTGGAATAACTTGAACATCTGAATCAGAGGATGGATCTTTGAGTTGTGGAGAGGATGATTGCGGCTCAGCAGCTTTCTTCTTTGTAGATTCATCTTTTTCTTTTTGTGTGTCGATTCTGAGCATAATCTCCATCATTACTATCTTTCGTGCCCTTGCTCACTCGACAGCTCTCTGAAACAGCATCCCTTCCTCCAGGTATTTATTTCCTTCGCCAACATGTATCTTGTTTCCATAAAGAATGTTCAGATCAGAAAGACAGAACATGAATACATCCATCGGATCCAGAATGCGGATATCTTCGTTATAGTTGGATCTGATAACTGCTTCACCAATTTTACCGTCATAGAACCATTTCTTAAAGTTGGTGAGAGTCACATGTTGTTCTGGAGGAGGTTTCACCCTTGTCACCACTTTTGCTGGATTGATTACCCACATCACTCTGCCTTTCCAGTAATTGGGTCTTTGGTGGTTTTTGATACTCGTCTTCTCGGGCGCTTGGGTTTAAACACTGTGAATCCACACACGCATTCTCATAGGAAGAGTCTTTCGAAATCTGCTCCAAATGCTGTTATTCGTAGGATTTATCATTTCAAGTTTTCCCAATTCACGAACTTCCAAAGGTGGTAGACTTTGCATGTCAGGGCCCGTTCGGAGGTGTTGGATTACACCGCCCCTTTGCTTTACTATGAAAATCCCTTTCAGGTTATAGTACTTCCACCCAATGATTTTGTCAGTAACTTCAGTTTTCTCAATGGTGACCACTTGGTAGAAGTCGGGCAGCTTTTCTTTCTCCTTTTTGAACCACTCAGGGTGTTGAGGAGCCACTTCCTCACCTCCATCAGTTTCATACCCTTGTTGTCATCCAAAATATCTTCCTTACTCAGCCTCATTGGATCTCTGGAATTATCTCCGAGACATAGCACTTTTCGAACTCTTTCTTCTGTCATATTCCCTTGCTTGTTTCGAACCGTTGCTGTGACAGTTTTCATTCCGTTTATCGTGTTAACTTTTGCGATTCTCTAGAACTCTTCTATGTGTATCGATAGATTATCGGATTCGCTTGAACAACATTGCTTATCTTGCTTCTTGATAGCCAATCCATCACGTCCTCAAAATCTTCTTCTGGCGAAACTAGTATGTTTGGTTGATTATGCATCTTTGTTCCATCCCATCCTATTTGTTTCGCCATTTCTGAAACACGTAAACCAGCTAAGTGAGATCTGGGTTCCGAAACGTAACTATTAAGTTAGATTTATATTTACAAAAATACCGAAAATTAAATTAAATTAAATTAAAAAAATTACACTATTAAAAGCGTAGATAAGACATTAAATATTATGCCGACAACTTTTAGATCGCTGATACACATACATATCCTATTCAATTGTACCGGTTATATTGGGTTATTTATGCTGACTATGGGTCGCGTAATTAAATACGCCGCCTCTTTCAAAAACTTGAAGTAATCTTCAATTCTAAGAAATCCAAACCAAATACGCTTGAAAATTTTAAACTTTCTCGAAAAACGTGCCCCTCCTTTTTTTGAACTAAAATTTGTGCAAAAATTTAAAAACTGTTTAAGAAAATCAGAATTTTGCAAATTAGACACCGAAATTCATTTTTCGAACTGAGGGACCTCCTTTTTCACAACTTTCTTGTGTTTGAAACCCTATGATATTCCTGAAAAGATCATACTGGCAACACTTGTCAGTTTGTTATTTCAAAAAAAAATTGAATAATCAAGGCACAAGAAAAACTGTCAGTATGTTTGTCCTCTTAAATCCATGCATCCTTCTTTCAACATGCTTTCAGTGAGATTTTTATCATGTTGTGGTAATATTGACAAAAATTCTGATGGCCCCCACCTAAGCTAGACTGTTAGAATGTTGTGCCCGTGAGTCCCACATCAAGACATACCCCCGCGATCAAGGTATGCACAAAGATTCCTCATAGCGGGTGAGTATATTGACTTCATTCGTTTTTGAAATTTCAACGATAGACAATTGGTGATCAGGTCAGTACTTTTGTACAGAAAAGAGACCAAAGTCTAACGAGGGCTATGACAAATACCTTAGATGATACGATTTAAGCACATGAATGATTCTTGCAAGAGATCTTCATTTGTGTGGGGGGTTTTGGCCACATTGGCTCTTTTTGAAAAGATATCATAATTATGTCTAGGTCAGCATATATCTTGATGCAGCAGAAGAGCAACTATGATATCCCCGAATGATTAGTCAATATAAAGACCCGAAATCTCGGACTTTGGCAATCTATCAACGCAAGATTTAAGACCATTAAGCCATATGCCGCAACGTGTTACCCGCAAGTTACATAACATTGTGGGTATCCATAATTCTTGTGTAAGTATTAACTTTTGTCGCCTACTCGCAGTTTACTTGATGGTATTGCTGAATCTACTGACAAGTCGTTGCTTGGCACCTCTATTGATTTTCCTTGTTTAAAATCTTGATTTTCCATTCTTTTTTTGTTTTAAGAGCAAAGTGTCAGCAGTTTTCTATCATTTCTTAAGCAGGTGTCAATTGAAAGATCAAATCACAAAAAGATGCTTATTTTCTGGAAATCTTCCCCCCTAAAATTATTTTTGGAAGTCCAGTGCTTGAAAATGAAATTTTAATGCTGCAGAAAATCTTTTTTTTACTCAAGGAAATTGACCATTTTCAACCAGGTTATCAACTGGTTAAAACGAGTCTTGTCAAAGGCTTTTGTGCAGATCAGACACGTCATATGCTCATTAGATTTAGCATTTTTCATATTGAGAACATAAGCGTTGTTTTGACGAGGAGCTTTGAGCATGATCATTTCTGTAGGAACGAAGTATTCGGGCTTGAGAAAGACACATTCTGCATCGTTGAATAGAACTTATATTCCTTTATCATGGACTTGTGATACGCTCATAAGATTGTAGCACAATTCTAGAACATAGTTAATGTTTTCTAGAGTAAATGTATCTTAAACGACATCTCCAAATCTAAATATCTTTCCTCCTTTTTCATCTCCAACAAAACAATACTAATTCACCATAGATGAATCTAAAGTTCTTTAGAAGATCCTTCAAACCCGTCATGCGCCTTGAGCGTCCACTGTCCACATGCCAGATGTTTTCCCTGAGTATTCGAAGCCATTATTTGCAGTTTATTCTATTATACAACAACAAACAAGAAATATATACAAGTTAGTTAGTTTTCGGAACCCAAACTTGCTTAATTTTCAATTTATCATGATCTTCTTTGATAATTTCATCTTTCCTTCTCCAAAAACAATTAGTTTTAACGAAGTTTTTGACTGATTTCTTAAAACTATCGAATTGTTTCGCGATGCTTCTAGCAAAATATTGATCTGGTTTAGAACATTTCTTGTTTTTGCAATGTTTCGTTGTGTGTCCTAAATGACCACAACGAAAACATTTAATGCAACGTGTCTTTTTCCTTTTAGAGGTTGATGCGTTCGAAGATGATGTATGTGATGAGAGTCTTGAACTGCATGATATGTTGTTCGATGATGCAGTGGAGCTTGAACTCTTGATTTTCTTCATTCTCTTGTCAAGACGACTCTCATCTTCTGTGCAATTTTCATCGTCCTCATTGTCTGTTGAAGCATCTGATCCTTGATCTTCATTAGAAGTATCTGATCTTTGATCTACACTTGAGCTTCCTTTGCCACTTTCCGAAGTTGTTGTGCTTGAGTCTTCAATGCTACTTTCTTCGTTTGATTCCTTGCTAGACTCTGACATACCTGTATGAGATGGAACAAATTCTGGAATTTCCTCAGTGAGGAACTTTCCGAATCTGTTTTGTTTCAACTCTGGAACAAATACAAGAGGTTTATGCACATCATTTTTATCACAAAAAGTAGTTTGTAAATCAAAGCAATCAACCACTACATTCTCATGGTAACGGGTTAAAGATTTAGGCTTAGGCCTCATATAGTCATCCTAAATAGGTAGAGAATCATTACATTCACCCTGAATAGAAGTCTTGTTTGTTTTATCACGGTTCCAGGCTGTCACACCCCGACCCGCAGCGGAAAAGGTGATCGGGGCATGATTGGGTTATCATCAAAGCTCATGACATTTATTATGCGTTTCATATTCTTATATACAAATTAAATGGAAATTTACAATAAATGTTACAACATGTTCTAACTAACAATCTAAACTTCTTTGTTCTCTTCTAAGGCATATCCTATGTTTTCCTTGCTTCAACCTGTTCACCTGTATCATGTGTAAAAGGGTTTTTGGATCAACATAATGTTAGCGAGTGAATCCTATGGAAAACATTTGAACAAATTTATTTAAATTGATTATGAAATATGTGCACAACCAAACATGAGTAAAAATAGATGTAAACTTAATCAACAATCATAAGATATTAAATGAAACACACATGAACAATAATGGAACATTTAGAGGCACGCGATGCTCAACTCGTCTCTCACGAGGAACTAAGGGGCCTAATGAATGAATTGCATAAACATGATCATATGAATGACACAACTACAATCAATATAAACTCAATGATACACACATGAACAATAATGAATTTGATTTGAGGCACGCGTTGTTCAACTCGTCTCCCACGAGGAACTGATGGGCTTAATGAATGAGTTTCATATAATTTGACAAAAGGAAATAAGTAATCACAACAATATAAACAATCTAAGTTTAGGTCATGATGTGGTATGGCACAAGTTTAAATAAATAAGTTAATTATTTTCATAACACATGACACACCCCAAAACGTGTAATTTAAAAGGGGGAGTTGTAAGATTCACTCACAGTGGGTACGTTCGGTTGATGACGTTGAATGCACGCGAAGTGGTTTTAACCACGAGTGAGTTTAACCTAGATAAATCGCATTATGGTTTGGTAAGTAAACGGATTTTATTATTCTATTTTAGTAGGATTGTTGGGTGTATTTTTGTGAGTTTAAGGCTATTTTCTAACCTTAAAAATGTTATTTTTAAGTATTTTTAATTGATTTTTAATTAAAATAATTAAATAAAATAATAAAAAAAATTTGATTTTTTTCTCTGACCGTTGACCGTTGACTGACCGTTGACCTGACCGTTGACCGGTTCGAGTCGAAATATAGGTGCGCTGAGTGAGGCTCGAACCCGAGACCTCCCGTACGCGTGCACGCAGCTCTACCAACTGAGCTACGTGTCTAACCCGTTATATATCTGTTTTTAATTATATATATATATTAATTAAGTTAAACATAATATCCTTTATTTTAAAAACACTTTAATTTGAATCAGACGGTGCGCTCTACAGGTCTCGAACCCGGGACCTGTGGCTTAAACTAACACACAGTCCACCGCTGGACTGTGTGTGCAACTTGTTAACTTTACTGATTTTTATTATACTTAAACACAAATTAGTTATTTCCTTTTTGTCTTATTTAAAAAGAATAGATAATTGTCCGAGTCGGTGCAGTAGCCCGGACTCGAACTCGTGACCTGTGATATAAACATACACACAGTCCACCGCTGGACTGTGTGTCTAACTTGGTTATTATTCCGGTTATTAATATACTTAACATATACCAGTATGACTCCGGTTCGGTTAATAAAAAAAAATCATTTTTATTAAGGCGACATGTGAAACAGGATTCGAACTCGAGACGTTTGTATGATTAATGTGCACACAGTCCACCGCTGGACTGTGTGTCTAACCCGAGTAATAAGTTGATTTTAATTAAACTTATATGATACCGAACTTCATCTTCTTCGCTGAGTTTTTAACCAGAATTGACAACAGAATGGTTCGAAGTTTTAATCGGTTTCTTAGTGTGTTTCAGTTCATCATGGTGAGATATAAGTGAAAAGAAAAAGAATTTAAGCGAAGAGGTATACCGACTGTCTTCCTCTGTTTTCCGGCAGAACTCCGGCGACAGCAATAGGCTCCGGCGACGAGTGTCTTGCAGCGGAGAAACTTCAGAAAGCTTACAAAGGGTGTGGGTGACTTCGGTATAAGCTTAGAAGGTTCAATAAGGCTCGAAATGGAGAAACCGGTTTTCCGGCGACAAACAGAAAGATTCCGGCGAGTGGATTTTTGCCGAGAAAAGGTGTGGTTTTGAACGAAAAGGTTTGCAGAAGTTCAAGGTGGTCTTTATAGGGCAAATCGTCGAAGAACCTGGTCTGATTTCCGACTGTATTCATCGGTTATAAAAACTCCGGCGGTTATAGAAGGTGTCGCGGACTCAGACGTCGGTTATAACCGATGTCTTAGTAATGGTTTACGTTATAACGTAAGTTGTCGTTAAGACTCGCGAGATTTCCGGGATTTCCGACGACTGAACTATTGGGCGCCGGTTTTGAATCCGTAACGTCATGATATCAATTAAATGATTCTATTATTTAACAAATAACATTAGTGGCGCAGTGGTTTGTGTGTTGTGTGTTAAGACTTGTGGTTGAACCGGTACTGACCCGGGTTCGAAACCTGGCAGGAACAAAATATTTTTATTTTCTTATTTTTGACAGTTTTTCAAAAACTAATTATATATTCCCGTATAATAATTGATTATGTATCGTTTAAAATTATTTTGGGCATTTAATTCGCAACGAAAATTTTAACTGACTGTTCGGTTGATAAACGGAGCGGGTTTGGTAAATCCGTTTTTGACGGATGTTACACAGGCGAACCGGTTAATAGTAGTGTAAATGTCGCCTGAATACCCTATCCCTATTTTTGTGCCCCCACATTCCTCATCGCACACAACCTCATCACGCTCAATTGCATCTGCATTGCTTTCAGAAACAACAGTATTTTTGTCATTTTCACAATCGAAACTTTGAGCAATTAAGTCATTTTTGTCAATTAAATCGTTTTCTGGATGAGGAGTTGGCATGGGTACATAGTTTTTGCTGTGAGGTGGGGGAAATATTTTTCTTTCATTTCCGAGCTTATCTTTGTACCCAATGTCATCTTTCACGTATGTCGGTCATTGGCAGTTTTTAATATCAACCAGTGCCTTTTTGCTTACATTCCATTTGTCGATGGTGATTTGCAATTTTGTGTTTTCAACTTCAGATTTCTCAAGTTTTTCAGTTAAATCATTTATAATGAAATCTTTCCTGAAAACAAATTCTTTTAAGGTTTGCATTTCAGCTAAAGTTGAGTTCAACTTTCTCTGATATGCAGCTTCATTCTGTTTTAGTTCTTTGTTAAATTGCAAAACTCTTTCTTTTTCTCTAATTAGGTCACGATTGAGGGATTTATAGTGAGCCACGACGTTAACACACGATTGTGAGCACAATTTCACTTTGAATTCATAGGGTATGCTATTTACCAAGTATTTTTCTTCTTTCTCTTTGGAGGACTCGACTTTCATTGCTGCTGCAAGAGCTTGATCTATTTCCTTCATGACACTGCTAGTAGCTTCCTCCTTCATAGCTTGAGCATCACCGACCACGGTAGTCTTTTCGATAGACCGTGTAGCCTTTGTAGAGCTTGCGGAAGCATTAAAGTAAGATGCACTAGTACTTTGAGAGCTTAAACCAGCGGAGGTTATTGCAGCAAGGAATGCCATGTTCTTGGGAGCAACAGCAACAGTGGATTGGACGGATTTTTGAGAGTATCCTGCTTGATTCATCTATCTCTTGAGCACGTCCATTTCAAAGGCCTTTAGAGTGTTGATCAAATTCGAAAGAGTGACTGGAGTTGTACTGGTCAAGAAAGTTCTTTTGAACATCATAAACTGTAAGTTCCACTCTTTTGGAAGAGAGTCCAAAAGCTTCTTGATTGAGGCATAGTTGGTGACGGGATTACCAACTTTCTTCATTTTTGTCAGCATGTTTAGAAAGCGGTTGATGTGATCTGACAGACTTTCTCCGTGAATACTTCCAAACATGTCATATTCTTTCTGAACAAGATCTTAGGTTCCAGTGTTGGTTTCAAGTTCAACTTGTGCAATACAGGTTAACTGATTTAGAAACATTTTGATTCGGTTTTAAGTTCAATTTGTTAACAGCAAGATAATTACACAGGTTAACTGGAACTGGGCACAAATACGCTTCTAATTACCCGATATCTGTTACAAGGCTTAATTACGCTGTTAATTACGCTGGTCAATCAGTTCTAAGTCCGATCAGTCAAATGCGCTCAAGAATTCATTTTCGTGGTTTTAGTGACAAGTCTTTGGACCAGCGACAAAAACAATTACGCTGATAGATCAGAGACACACATACTTGGCTAAAACCGCCGAACACCGTGATAAAATCATAAAAGATTTATACCACTGACCCCGAAGTCACCTTCGGATAAATACGTTGACTCTCCTAATTACACTGGCTTTAAATCTGTGTAAATATAATTACACTGCCTTCAAGATTAATTACTCTTCCTTCAAGATTATCTACACCGCCTTCAAGATTAATTACTCTGGCTTCAAGATTATCTACCCTGCCTTCAAGTTAATTACTCTGCCTCAAAATAAATACTCTGCCTTCAAATTAAATACTCTGTCTTCAAAATTAAATACTCTATCTTCAAACTTAAATACTTTGCCTTCAAACTAAATACTCTGCCTTCAACATACTCTCTCTAAATACTCTGCCTTCATATTAAATACTCTGCCTTCAAACTTAAATACTCTGCCTTCAAATTAAATACCACGCCTTCAAATTAAATACTTTGCCTTCAAACTTAAATACTCTGCCTAAAAATTAAATACTCCGCCTTCAAATTAAATACTCTGCCTTCAAACTTAAATACTCTACCTTCAAATTAAATACTCTCCCTTCAAACTTAAATACTCAGCCTTCAAATTTAAATGCTCCGCCTTCAAATAAATACGCTGCCTTCAAATTAAATACGCTACCTTCAAACTTAAGTACTCTGCCTTCAAATTTAAATACTCTGCCTACAAATTAAACACTTTGCCTTCAAATTAAATACGCTGCCTTCAAACTTAAATACTCTGCCTTCAAACTTAAATACGCCCAGCAGGGTTTAAGCACGAACAACAACCCTCTAATCACCAAAAAATAACTCAAAATCCATGTTTCTTTGTACCAAAATGCCCCAATGTTTACCAAAACACTGATTAACAACAACCCAATGATTAAACACACCAGATCAAGCCATTTTTAAGTCTAAAAATTTGAAAAACCCTTGAAACTTTGAAACTTTTGAAAAACCTTCAAAACTTGAAGAATCTTAACAAAAACTCAAATAATCAAGAGCACAAAGGCTCTGATACCAAATTGTGAGTCTCAAATCAGATTCGGATCACAGTGGTTGATTGTTATCACTCAAACTAAAAGTTAAGAAAAACCAAAAGATGAAGATAAAGATTCTTATATGGATCAAACAAGAAGTGTTGTATATGGAATCCCAAAAGATATAATCACTAAAAGCACCTGGATGTTCGGATTTAGCAGAAGAACAATAATCACAACACAAGAGAAATCACCAAAACTTGTCCAAGAACCTTAGACTAGGGTTTCATTGATCAGCATATATATACACCCTGACTACCCATCATATTTATTAAATACGCTGGGACTTTAAATACGCCGCTACAGGTACAATTACCAAAAATTGCACTTTTAGCCCTTCTAGTTTTACTAACTATTACAATCAAGCTACAAACTATTAAACTCAAGTATCAACGGTCTCAAAACGTCCTAACAATAAATATGTTATAAAAATGCCTGTAAAAAATCATAACAGAAAAAGTTGTTGAATTGATAGTTACGCCAGATGTAAACTTGGTTACGATGATCTAAATTTTTGTATGTGACAATTTTTTTATTTTTTTCTGGAACACGTGATTTCTTTTAAGGTTTTTGAGATTTTACTTTTGAAAAACCTTTTGGAATGCCTAGTTCTCATGGTTCTCACAACTTAAGGTGGTTCTTATTTTACGTTTTCCATATATATATACATAGTTACTCGTTCATAATTTTACAAGTAATAATGAAAGTAAAATGTCAAAATCGTCAATGAGGGTCGGGTATATTTGCTGGTTCCATCTAATATATATGTGTGTGTGTGTGTGTGTATATATATATATTGCAACTGGACCCTTGAGATTTGACATTTGTTGTTATTATCATCCGATACGCTAGTGAAGCTTAAGCTCATTTACTAAACAAACTTTTTTTAGCCGATCTCGAGTAGATCAGCTCATTTACGTCCCTCATATTCATAGATCTAGATAACTACTAATCACTGGACCTAAAGTAACCCTCCACCTCATATGAACAGATATATTTGCTTCATACCTTGATAACACTATGATAAAAATCCTTAAAATTGAATTCCAGAAGTTTCAGACTTTTCATTAGATGTCTTCCCCTACTATTTTTTGGTTTATTTTTAGTCGAGGGCCTTTTAAGACCATCCGTAATGGTCCCTAAGGGACAATTTTTGTGACATTAACATCATAACGCCCCTTTTAAAAAAATTGTGTAATGGTTAACGGCCATTGATGCTCTTTTAGTTATTACTTTCCAATTCTTTGCTTCTCATTTGGCATTGTACTAGAAACGTCTCTCCCTTTTCATGCCCCTATAACTCTTAAGGAGATGATTTTGAAGATGTTATCAAGCTCCTTCACACTCTTATAAAGCTTATTATGATAACGTTAGGCTTCCAATCTTATTTATTGCATCAAATAATAGCAAGGTCTATCATATGTCACATACAAGCTAATAAATACAAACAAATAACAAGATTCCTAAGATAGAAATACGACTTAGGTATATTTGCATGTTCATATAGGTAGCACCCATGTAGTTGTAATGTTTTCAATATACAAGTAGATATAAATAATGTCAATACTATTTCATTATATATAATCTTTTAGTAATATTTGTAATAAGAACTAGCTGATTTTCTTGTACGTTGGAGTGGGAAACATATATAAAAGGTAGATTTAATTATGCAAAATAATTCTCGTGTAATCAAAAGATAAAATGGTAACACCCAATGCTATAAAATTGCTTTCTTTGCTACAAAAGTTTTTCTAACAATTTCCCACAAATCAATATTTTCTATAGGTTTTTGACAAATTTCTGGCGAAAAATAAAAACGAAAAAAACTAAAATTTTCCACAATTTTCTGACAAAATAGTCACAAAATATATATTTGTCACAATTTCGTCACAAAGTTAAGTATGTTTTCGAAAATTTTCCACAAAACGTAATTTATTTATTTAATAAGTATTGTTGTTTATAAATACTGTATACAAAAAAAAGTTAAAAAAAAAGCCAAATATTGTCGTAAAATAGTCACAACTTACTACAATTTTCCCACAAATCATAATTTTCTATTTAGTAATTTATGTTATTTTTAAATACATTAAAATAATGTGTAATTAAACAACGCCCGCCAAAGAAACTTAAATTCAAATCATGACCAGGCCAACTATAAAAGCAAGAAGTATCCTTTGATTGATACATCCATCGATAAATATTTAATGTACATTATTGCAAGATCATTAAAAAATTTTACAATCCTCTTAGTTGAAAAGTTTTACGACTATGAGGCTATAGGGTGTGGTTATTACACTCATGACCATTATGACCTTTTATATCAGCGTCATGTCACTCACCTCTAATCCACTATCCAAAACCACTAATCCAAGGCCAAGGGTGTGGTAATAACCCAAACCACTATCCCTTTTTTTTAATTTAATTTATCTTTGTCTAAATAAAAAGGAAAAGATTTCTTGAAAAATGGAAAAGTGGCCATGATTACCATGGTTTAATCCATGCAAACCATATGGATCAAGTAATGTGGTGGTGTAGCATTCCATTCATGTTTCTATGTGGCGAATCATATTCCAACCATAACCCCCACACCCTTTAGCCTGAAAGTACATGTAACACTACATGATTACGAGAGGAGGGGTGCCATATCAGCATCACACCATGGAATAGGTAAGAAAATTTGTTTAGAAAATTCAACGTTTCATACAATTTAAGAAAATTACAAATAAAAAAACATAAATTTAATCTAAAAAAACTAGAAGCATAAAATCAATTTTGCCTACATCTACGAACACCACTACTCCTCATCAACGGAATTAGAAACATCATTTGGATTGACATGAAGTTATTTCAAATATGGTCAATTAAATTCGTACAAAGGTTCCCATGCACATAATCTCTGTGTAACGCCCACATATTTGATTCTTGTTGCCGTTCATCAATCGGCAAAACATTCTCATCGATGTCATTCGGATCATATCTACATATTGCCCAGCCTTCGTCTTCGACAATCATGTAATGTAATATTGTACAAGCATACATAACGCATCTCAATTTTTTTGGTGCCCATGCACATGACAAGTTTTGTATTATATGTCATCGTGCCTTTTACACACCAAAGAACCATTCGACATCTTTTCTTGCCGCTTCTTAGCATTTCACATACTTTTTTCTTTTTTTATTTGGGGATTTCGTATAGTTTTAACAATAGTCGAATAGTTTAGGTATATAGCGTCGGCAAGATGTTAGAATCTGAGTTTAACTTGTATGCTTTAGATTAACAAATATGGATGTAATTTCAAAGTATAAATGGAAATACGGAATTATATGAGCATATAAGAGTGGAAAGTTATATCAAATTTTTTTTGCATTTATAATAAAAAAAGTTACAAATTATAGTAATGATTATACAAACTCCCTCTTAGCCTGATCACAAAACTTTAGTGTCGTACAAAAGGAATGACAGGTGATGAAATAATTCTCTAACACATGAAATCTATTTAAACAAGTATGAAAGGTTTGTTTGCAATCAGCTGATGTCACCTGATAGTGACATCTAACATTCCTAACAGAAGGATTCCTCGGATGTTAGCAAACATCTATGGAAATCTATCATCTAATTTATTACATAAAACATCTGTTCTAGGCTAATATTGCTGCATTGACAAAACCATTGTTCTTAAACCGGTATTAACTTATATCAAATATCTATTGGCCATAACAGATGTTTGGTCTTTAAAGAAGCACCTGTTGAACCTAGGGATATCCGGGATTTATAATTCGTAACCAGGGTGTTTCTGCATAAAGGGTTAACCTCTCACTTCGCCTTTGGGTTTACAAGCTCACTCTGGATGATCTGCAAAACTAGCAACGCCGTTAGTCTCGCCACAGGGAAATGGTGGTTTTCTCCGTGACCACACTCCAGCGTGAGAATAAGTACTTCTGGTAAGGAAAATAGGTGGTAACAGATGTAAGCTAGAGCTTATGTGTGTGTTAAGTGATGTCGCAAGTATATGCCTCTGTAAGCGTCTCGTTACCTGGAGATTCGATACTTATTTATAGCCGGGAGAAGATATGTTCAGGAGAAATGCTGGTGGGCCTTGGGCCCGACCCATACAGCTAGAAACATCCCTTTTGCCCCTCGGCGGCAGACATTAAATGCTCCCTACAGGAGAACTAATGTTCTCTGTCGAGAGGTATGCTTTGTCGGGTGTTGATTGGTGCCATGTGTAAAGTAGCCGTTTCTGGCGACAGGCCTGTCACCAGCCGAAATGGAGAAAGTGGAACAGTCACTGGCAGGACAATGGTTGATGTATGGTCTAACACTTGCCTTATTGTCATGAGCGTTGTCACACGCAACCTTCCAAGTAACCCTTGGTCACAGTTCTGCCATTCCGTACCCTTAGGTATGGTCAATATCTCTTAGTGCTTACCCCTTTCTGTGAGGCTATCAAAGTTTTTCCCGGCAGCGCGCAGGGTGTCAGGGGTGTATCCTTTTGTCCTGAGACTATGAGGCGCTTCTCATGTGTGTCTTGTCCTTGTAAGGTTTTGGGATTCGCAGCTTAGAGTGATGTTGCTATGCGCGGGTCTAGTAGCTTGTGCGCATGAGTCTAACTTGTCGTTGTGGCGAGTACACAAGGCTCGTTGTGTGACTTACAGAAGTTGGTCTAATTCACCGTTGCGCTGAGTGCGCAAGGCTCATTGTGTGACCTAAAGTATTTGGTCTAATTCACCGTTGCGCTGAGTGCGCAAGGCTCATTGTGTGACCTATAGAAGTTGGTCTAATTACTGTTGTGCTGAGTGCACAAGGCTCATTGTACGACCTATTGATGTTGGTCTAATTCACCGTTGCCTGAGTGCACAAGGCTCATTGTATGACCTACTGATTCTAAGAAAAGCGCACCATTGCATGTTGCATGCAATGTTATCCTTGTGAAATGTAGTCAAGGGTATGGTTATTTGGGACCATACCTCCTCAAGTCCCCCCAGTCCAGTGCTGCTTGTACGCGCATGTTGTAGAGTGGGAGGAGTGCTGGACTAGAAGAGTTGTTGCATGCGTCGTTGATGTAGTGGTGAAAATATTGATAAGTGTTGGGAGAAAACATTTGTGTGAAGGACACGTTTTGTCTTCAGTCTTGGAATTTGAAAATCTGATTTTCTGACGTCTGCATGTGGTTTGGTGAGAAAAAGTGGGGTTTGAAAGGACGTCTGACATTTGTGGCGTGTACTTAGCCGCGTCATCGTCCATTCATTTAATGAATGGTCAGAGAGCATGTTTGCCACGCGCGCACGTTAACCGTCACTCCCTACTCACTCACCAAGCGTCCTTCTGCGATTGGTCGTCATAACCACGTGTTGTACACGTTCTCCAAGCGCATTAAATGTGAGCACTATAAATAGATGTGCTCCGGTAGGGTTTCTTCATCCCTTCACAAATTCTTCAAAGTTTTTTCTTCTTCTTGCATTGTTGAGTTGTCTGAAATTTTTTCAAATTTTTTTTTCAAAGTTCTCTTGTTTTTGTTTCTTCTCTCTAAGGCGGCTAGAGAGCTTGAGGCTGCTGCTGGTGGCGTTGTTCCTCCTCCTCTACCGGCTTGCAAGTTAAGCCGGCAGTTGTTTGATGATATTTTGTTCTGGTCTCCGGTTTCCTACTTCTTGGGACGCCCGGATGCCAGCGGAGGGTCAGACGATCGCCGATGCTTCGGCGGGTTACATCACCTTGTTTGCTGATTTCTTTGGTGAGGGTAACTTTCGGTTGCCCGCCACCAAATTCTTTGTTGAGTGGCTTCAGTACCACGGCTTCCACCTTTCCCAATTGAATCCGATAGGAATGTTGAGGATCCATCACTTTGAGTTCCTCTGCCGGTCAACTGGGTCTATTCCCACCGTCGACCGGTTTTGTATTTTTTATCAACTCCATTCTTCGATGGGGTTTTATTCTTTCCAGCTCCGCGCGCAGGCGCGAAAGATTTTGCTCTCTCCCCCCAAGTCCTTCCACGATTGGAAGGCAAAATTCTTTTTCTTTAAGGCCGGTGTGATACCAGCTCCAATGACGTTCCGGGGGCCGGAAGAGATTCCGGCGGAGACCCTTCTCATACCGGTGCTTGACGCCTGGTATGGCGACTTGAAAGAGATCTCGACGATCTAGTTGTCGGAGAGAGTGCTTGTAGCTGCGGGCATGAGCCTGGTGTGGGGACCTGAGCACCGATCCCGACCAGTGTACTTTGAGGGCGATCGCAGTAAGTATTCCTTATTCCCTTTTTCTTGATTGATTGAGAGTTGTACATTCACTTATGATGCGTGTGTTATACTTGCAGGAGCCCCGCTATTCTTGGCCACCTTCCAAAGAAAGTAAGGGCAGATGGAGAAGGTTCCGTTGAAGGCGGATGAACCTTCCTGGTACACGCAGGTCCTTGATAATTTTGCCCTGATCAAGGACGCGGATCTAGCAGCTCCTGCGCCACCAACTGGTGAGTTTATATTGTTTGTTTGCGCGCCCTTGCAGATGACTTACTTGTTGTCTTGGTTTGCATGCAGGCGCTCTGATGGATTTGGGCATTGGCCCAGATCACAAGAAAAAGAGGCGCGCGGGGTCTGGCGCGGCGGCGGGTAGGGAGGCAAATCAACCCGATGTAGGCCCTCCCAAAGGTAAGCGCGTTATCACTGACAAGTGGAAAACTTATGTGGTCATCTCTGACTGATGGGAGGTCTCGAACCTGTATGTGTGAAAAGAGCTGCGCCAAAGCAGGCAGTTGCAGCAGCCGCCATATCAGTTATCTCGGAGGAACCTGAAGAGGTTCTAGAAGTGCCTCTGAAGCGGAAGAGGCGTCCGAATGAGACCCTCTCCGTGCAACCCCCTAAGAAGGTTGCTCGAGACATTTTGGGAAGCGGTCTGATTTGAGCTCACTAACCTCTAGAATATCCCTTTGTAAGTATTTTATACCCCTTGATATTTTCTTCCATGTCTTGTGTTGTATGTGACTAACACTTATCATTGTGCAGTGGGGGATGAGCCTGTTGTGGTGGATTCCGGCCCAAGTGCTGGGGAGGCTGAATCCCAATGACCCAAGCCGGTGGTCAAGAAGGGAATGATGCTGCTGGGTCAGAAGAACCGGTCGGCGTGAGGAAGGGGCCTCACGTGGCAGTGGAAGGTGCTGGTATCGGTACTAATGTGGGTTCCCCGGTTTTGGAAACTTCGGGTGTTCCATTGACGCAACAACAGCAGGATATTGAAGAACCTGTGGTTGTTGTTGAGGAATCGCGGGCGGATCTTGGGGAACCTACCGTGGAAGTGGAAGAACCCGGGGTTCTTTGATCTGGAGCCCGATGTGGTGCTGGAAGAACCCGCTGTGGTGGGGGAAGCACGCGCGCATCAAGGTGGCGCGGTTAATGCTAGTGAGGCGGGCCGTCGGAGCGGCCTCCCCGAAGAGGTTCAGACTAGTGCTCTACAAGGGCACGTCGAGGAACCGTTTCCTGGGGGCGGCGCAGGATCTGCCGCCCTTGGTTTGTCTCCCATCCGCCCAAATGAGACTCTGGAGATTATTACTATAGGTCCTTCTCCTCTTGCCATGCTGGAGAGATCCACACTCCTGTGTAGAAGTTGGAGAAAGGAGATGACTTTTCTCACTGGCCTACGTGCCGTGAGTTTTTAAAGGGAGCCTTCCCCCCGGCGGAGGTACGTCTGCTTTCTGATCGTGAAGAAGAAGAGACTTATCACACGTACCTCCAAGAAACTGCCAGGTCCGCCTCGGTGACTTACAAAATTGTTCGAGACTAGCGGGGCCTGGTAAAGGAAAGGAAGAATCTTGAGGCTGCTCAAGAAACCCTTGGAAAGGAGCGAGCCCAAGAGGCTGCGCGTGAAGCTGCATTGTCGGCAAGGGAGATTACCTTTACTGATAACCAGCGCATTGAAGGGTGGTCTACGCAGGGGTGGAAGAACAAGGCTGAAGCCTCAAAAGCCAAACTTGCTGAGGAACGCAAGTTATGGAAGGAGGCTTGCGAGAGAGACAACAGGGAAAAAAGATCCCTAAGGGGTGAGATTGGCCCAGTCGCGCGTTGATGTGGCGCGCGAAAGGAAAGAGAAGGAGGCAGCCGCTGCCTCAGCTACACAAGCTGTGTGCAACGTGAGCACAACGAGAAGAAAGAGGTACCTCCTTGTCTTTTGTGCTTATTCTTTTGACAAGTTTTTAGGTATGTTTCTAACCTTGTTGAAATTAAGCAGTTCGAAGCTTGCGCTACTTTGGCAAGCGCTAAGAGAGATCTCCAGGCAGCTTTAGCAAAAAAATGTTGAACTCGTGTGGAAGCTGCAACTTGCGGAGGCAAGGTGGAAACGGGAGAGAAGAAATTAGAAGACTCCAAGAACTCCCGTGCCATCTTCGAGTCGCTGGTGGAATCACTCACCAGCAACATGTTGTGGCTCCAACAGCATGGAATTGGCCATGTAAGTGTTTGCGCTTGTGTTTTATTCTGAACCTTATAGAATGGCTCTGATTTTTCCTTTGAATTCGCAGATTGCCGATTCCATAGTTAATTCCATGGAGTTGGATGGTGTAGTGGCTAAGCTGGCGGTCGTTGCGCGCCATGATGGGCATGCGCAAGGCTATGTGGAGTGTGCACAACAAGTTGCTCATGCCTTGGACACTCAATGGGATTCTAGCCATGCCTCCACTCACGGGATTAATACTGGAGCTGTCTTCGAGAAGGCGCAGCGGGGTATAATGCCTTGAAATTCCTGCCTTGGAGTTGGTAAGTGAGGCTCTTACCCATGATGACTTTGTTGACCGCTTGAAGGATATTTTCCCGGTAGATGCTGAAGTCGCTGCTAAAGACGAAGACTAGTGTAGGATCCGTGATGTAATATCTTTGTAGGATCATTGCTTGTTCCACACATGACACGGTTATGTATATACTTTTATCTTTTCAATAAAATGTTTCTTTTCTGTTACAATATTTGCGTGGATTGAAATGACGTTGTGCAAGTATAGCGAATGGTAATGTACTCGCGCTTGGATATCAACTTTTGTGCCTATTGCATAGGTAGTGACTTAAATTTTACGAGTCATTGCGCACCAAGTTGTTTTCGCGTATACTCAAAGTGTTCCCGCGCATTTGTAGCGAAACATTTAGATAAAAAGAAAAGTGAAGTAAGTCATATATTTATCACATAATGGGCACGAAGGCTGCATTCCAAGATAGACAAAAGGCTATGTACTTAGGAATTTACATGTTACATCGCCTTCGTTGCTGCGCATTCATGTCCTGGGGATGCTTGTTTCGTCTAAGCGCTTAAGGGTATATGCGCCTTTACCCAAGACTTCATGGATGACATAAGGACCTTCCTACTTGGGTGCTAGTTTTCCAGGACGTTCGCGTTAGATGCCTCATTGTCGCGTAGAACAAAATCTCCGGGTAAGAAGGTGCATATGCGGACTCGCGTGTTGTAGTATTCTCTAGCTTGGACTTGTATTTTGCTTCATTAATGGCAGCGTTTTCACGCCTTTCTTCTAGCACGTCCAAATATAGCATGCGCTCCTCCTCATTGTTTTATTTTTGCGCAGCCAACATGCGCGGTGATGGGAGGCCTATTTCTGCGGGAATCACTGCTCCGTCCCATACACAAGGCTAAAAGGAGTCTCGCCCGTGCTGGTTTTATGCATGGTTCAATGAGCCCATAAGATGTTTGCAACTCATCTCCCAACCTCTGCGCGCTGTTCCCAACCTTGTCTTAATTCCTTCGACAATGCTTTTATTGATCCTTTCCACTTGGCCTTTTCCTTGGGGATACGCGACCGAAGTGAAAACGTGTTCCATATGCATCTCTTGCATCCATTGCTATAGCTCTTCGGCTGCGAAATTGGGACCGTTATCGCTGACTATGCGCAAGGGTAATCCGAACCGGCATATGATATGCTCCCAAATGAATTTTCGCACTACAATTGCTGTGGTGGATGCAGGAGGTTTAGCCTCTACCCATTTGGTGAAATAATCGACTGCAACGATTATAAATTTCACCGCTCCTGGGGCATCTGGGAATGGTCCCACCATATCGACTGCCCATTGTTGAAAAGGCCACGCTGTTGTTACTGGAACCAAAGAGTTTTTTGGGCGAAGAGTTTTTGGAGCATGGCGCTGGCATGACGTACATTTTCGTAATGTTTCAACCGCATCAAGGTGCATGCCAGGCCAATAATATCTGGCGTTCATGATCTTTGGACGACCATGCGCAGTCCGGCGTGAATTCCGCATAACCCTTCGTGTATTTCACGGATCAAGTACTTGGCGTCTTGCGCGTCAACGCAGCGGAGGAGAGGTCCAAGGTATGACTTGCGATATAAGATACCATCTGCCATTTCATAGTTCAGTGCCTTGTTCTGGATCTTCCTTGCTTCCGCTTTGCTTTCGGGAAGACTCCCGTGTTGCAAGAAATGATGACGGGAGACATCCAGGATGGGCTCCCCATTTCTATGATATTGACTTGTCGCAAAGGAACAGAAGGGTTTTTTAGTACCTCAATGCACACTTCGTGCGCAAGGTGCTTGAAGCTTGTAGCGGCTAGCTTACTAAAAGTGTCTGCATGTTTGTTCTCGCTTCGGTTAACATGGGTTATCTTGAAATGTTGGAATTTGGTTATTAAGGCTTGGCCTGTTCAAGATATAAGGCCATTACCTCGCCCTTTGCATCGTACAGGCCGTTGACCTGTTCGGCGACTAGGAGTGAGTCGACATGGGCTTCCAAATTTTGCGCACCCATCTTGATTGCTAACCGAAGTCCTGCCAGGAACGCTTTGTATTCAACTTCATTATTTGTGCTTTTAAAATCCAATCTGATGGAATATGTGAACTCTTGGTCGTCGGGGCTTATGAGGCGAAGACCTGCCCCTGCGCCATCATCGTTGGATGCCATCGATGTGAAGTATCCATGCGCCGCTATCCGTAGCCAGTGCGGGATTCTGTACTTCTTCACACTCCTACGCCTTATTTTGCGGGACTTCCGCGATAAGATCGGCCAATATCTAGCCTTTTATTGCCGGTCTTGGCTTATACACAACATTGTATCCGCCGAGCTCGATCGCCCATTTTGCTAGGCGACTGGAGATATCCGGTTTTGACAAAATTTGGCCTAGATGGTAGTTCGAGAGAACTGTTATCTCATGGCCTGAAAAATATTGACGCAACCGTCGGGATGCGTGGACTAAAGCTAGAGCTATCTTTCCATCATGGGATATTGGGTCTCTGGGTCAGTGAGCATTTTGTTGACGTAGTAGATCGGAGTTTGAACTCCTGCGCATTCTACTAACAGAACTGCTCCCAGAGAGACATCTGATACGGAAAGGTAGAGTATCAATGGCTCCTTCTTTTGTGGTGCGGTGAGTGTTGGTAGCTGAATCAAGCATTCCTTCATTTGGGTGAAGGCCTTCTCCGTGTCTAGAGTCCACTGAAACTTATTCTTCTTCACACAATTCCGCATAGTGCTGATGAATGGGAAGGACTTCATCGCGTGGTTGGCCAAGAACCTGTTCAGCGCAGCCAACCACCCTGCCAACTGTTGCATTTCTTTTATAGTTGAGGGTGATGGCATACGCTGAATCGCTTCCACTTTATCTGGGTTAACTTTAAAGTCATCGCGTGTGACAATGAATCCCAGAAATTTGCCTTCCTCCATTCCAAAAGAGCACTTACTGGGGTTCAGATATAAGTTTGGCTTGCGCAAGGAGGCAAACGTTCTTTGGATGTTTGCCAACATCTTCTCCTCATCCGAGCTCATGATGACTAGGTCATCAATGTATACTTCCACGGTTCATCAATGTCATCCCCAAAGACATGGTCCATTAAGCGTTGATAGGTGGCTCCCGCATTGCGCAGTTCGAAGGGCATTTTTGTGTAGCAATAGATGCCTCTGTCTGTTCGAAAAGCGGTCTTGTCTTCGTCTTCTTTCTTCATTTGGATTTGGTGGTAGCCCTTGTAGCAATCAAGGAAGCATTTCCACCTGAATGAAGCGAGAGAATCCACCTTTTTGTCGATTTCTGGCAAGGCGTAGCAGTCCTTAGGACACGCCTTGTTGAGGTCCTTGAAATCGACAGACATGCGCCAACTGTCGTTTGACTTCTGGATCATGACTGGGTTGGCTACCCATGTCTAAAAGCGCACTTCTCGGATAATTCCTGCTTGGAGAAGTTCCACGACTTGTTCGTTTCTTTTCGGGCCCGAAGTTGCGCTTCTTTTGAACGATAGGCTGTACTGAAGGGAAAGTGTGTAGTGCATGCTCAGTTATTTCCCTTTGTCACACCCCGACCCGCAGCGGAAACCATAGTCGAGGCATAATTGTGTTATCACCAAAGCTCATGACATTTACTAAAAGGTTTCATATTTATTAAATTGAAATTAAAACTTCAAATATTCAAACACAAGAAAAAAAACATACAAGTTCAAGATAACATTGTCCTAAAAGAAAATATATTTTATTATTCTTCTAAGGCCATTCCTATGTGTTCCTCTCCTCAGCCTGTTCACCTATATCATGCGTAAAAACAAAGGTTTGGGTCAACAAAAGTTGGCGAGTGAATCTAAGTGAAACATTTAAACAGTTGATATGAGTTGATTCTTTAAATAAAATTTTGTGCATAGACCATAAGTAAGCATATGTGTATGTATAAACAATCACAAACCACATAATATCCACAATGAATGATATGACTATGATGAATGATGAACTTGAGATCAAGGCTCAATCAAACTGAGCCGATCTAATGAGGCACCTGATGCTCAACTCGTATCCCACGAGGAACTGATGGGCCTTAAATGAATGATTGCACTGAATGATGAAATGTAACCACATATAATCACACCAACAAAAATACACATTTTTCACATAATGATGTTAGCACAAGTGTTTAAATAAATAAATATAAAAAGTATGACACATGATACACCCCAAAACATGATTAAAAAGGGGAATTTGTAAGGATTCACTCACAGTGGATGCGTTCCTTGCTTGGTAATGAATGCGCACGAGTTGAGGATTTGTTTGACGAACGAATACTAACCTAGAATAATAACGCGATAATTCGGTGAATATAATTGGTTTAATATTTTGTTTTAATACTTTTTATTTGTTGTTTAGGTTATTTTTATGATAATTAATGGGATTTTAATCTTGTTATAATTAAAAAAATTATAATAAGAGGAGTAAGTAATTAAATAAAATAATAATAAAAAAATAGAATAAAAATTTTGGGGCCTTGTCAGATGTCTGATCTGGTTCGCATGGGAGTATAGGCACCGTGGGTGAGATTCGAACTTGAGACCTTACATTCACGTGCAAGCTGCTCTTCCAACTGAGCTACGTGTCTAACCCGTTAGGATCATGATTTTTATTATACTTATGCACTTGTTATATTCATCCAGAATTAACTTTATTAAAAAGGATTTTAAAATCAAACATACCGGTACCCCAGACATGAATCGAACACGAACACCCGGTGATGGTTTGCACCCAGCCCAACCAGTTGGGCTGGGTGTCTAACCCGAATATAACCTGATTTATATTAAATATATATACAACCTAAACTTCATCTTCTTCACAAACCACTACCCGACTGTCACCTAAAACTGATTTGTTCAAATAAAAGTTTATAACAGAAATCATTATACACAAGATGGAAAAATGTTTGTACCGAATCGAAAGGGGTGTTAAAATTCCCCGGTTGATTTTCGGTGTTGAAATGGATCTCCGGCGATGCAAGTAAACTATTCGACGATCATAGAGGTTTGAGCAGAGAGAGTGTAAGTTTTGCAAGTGTGAACGGGTTTAAAAAGGGTACACATGGTATTTATAGATTGACAAGGATCTGCCCGTTTTCAGTTTCAAAACGAGCTTTCAAGATCCATGATTTGATTTCAGTTTAAAACATAAATTACAATCAATGATTCTGTAAAACGGCCTGATTTTAATGACGATAATCACTGATTATGATTGATTGTTCGTAGAATCAAAACGGTCGGCAAGATTGAGCTTTATCAGGGGCGGTTACATTCAAGATGTTTCTGAACTTGCAGGTTTAAACGTTTTCTTAGTATAACATTTAAATGTTTTCATTTTCAACACTAGTGTGTGTGTAGTGCAATGGTGTTTGATATGAGTGTATGTACGGGAGACCCGGGTTCGAAACCCAGCTCCTCCTTTCAAGTTTTTATTTTATTTTGAAGTTAATTTACTTATTATTATTATTATTATTATTTATTTTATTATTAATTATATGTTTAATAATTATACAATATTTATTAATTATGAGATATTTAAAATAACTGGCACAACGAAATTTTAACAGAATACTTGATTAATATACGGTGCGGGTTTTCAGAACCTGTTTTACACAAATGTTACAGTATCCCATACTTTTAGAAATTTCGTCCTGAAATTTAAGTAGTAGCCATAGCAGGAAAAAGATGCCTCGTGCATTGAGTCTTCGCGTTCCCAAGTAAACTCAGGTCCTCGTTTTGACTCCCAACGTACCCTGACTATAAGAATACGACTTCGTCTTAAACGCTTCTCACCGAAATCCATAATTTCTACAGGTCGTTCAACTAAATGCATTGATTCATCGATTTGAATATCTTCTAAAGGAATATGGAGGTTTTCTCGGCGATACACTTTTTCAAGTTTGATACGTGGAATGTGGGATGAATTCTGTTGAGATCTTCTGGTAGGTCAAGCTTGTATGCTACAGGACCTACTCTTTCGAGTATCTGAATGATCCCACATAGCGTGGTGCTAGCTTGGCCTTTTGACCAAAACAAACCACTCTCTTCCACGGTGATACTTTCAAAAGTACTTGATCACCAACACAAAACACCTATGGCTTCCGTCGTTTATCAGCGTAACTCTTTTGACGACTTCGAGCTGCTAGAAGATTATTTCGGATGAGGAGGATTTTGTCAGTCGTTTCTTGAATCATTTCAGGTCCAGTGATTTGTGCTTCACCAATTTCGTGCCAGCATACAGGAGATCGGCACTTACGACCATAAAGGCTTCAAAAGGAGCCATGCCAATGCTTGAATGATAGCTATTATTGTACGAAGATGAGTGTCCCAATTACCCTTGAAGTCTATGACACATGCTCGCAACATGTCTTCAAGGGTTTGTATGGTGCGCTCAGATTGGCCATCAGTTTGAGGGTTAAATGCAGTGCTGAGATCTAGACGTGTACCCAAAGCGGATTGTACGGCTTGCCATGTTCGTGAAGTAAAGCGGCCGTCTCGATCTGAAATGATACTTAAAGGTACACCATGACGGCTTACAATTTCATTGATATAGATACGAGTAAACTTCTCATTCTTGAAGTCCTCGTGGATTGGGATGAAATGAGCTGACTTGGTGAGACGATCAATGATAACCCAGATGGTGTATACCCACTGGAGGTGCGAGGTAACCCGGTAATGAAATCCATGGTTATATTTTCCCACTTCCATACAGGTATTTCGGGTTGGACAAGTAGTCCTGAAGCTCTTTGGTGTTCAGCTTTCACTTTGGAACATGTAAGGCACTTGGAAACAAATATAGGATATCTTTCTTCATGCTAGGCACTAGTAGAAGTATCGTGGGTCTTGATACATTTTATCGGCTCCTGGATGTATAGAGTATGTGTTTTGTGAACCTCGTTCATGACAAAAGCACGAAGATTGTCACGATCAGGCACCCAAATACGATTTAATAATAGAGAATACCGTCCGACTTGGATTCTAGTTTGGTTTCAGCTCCACAGGACAGTTCATCTCGTACATCATTTTCCGTGACAGAAATATGTTGAGCTGCTCTAATTCGGTTTTGAAGATCGTCACAATTTGGGAACACAAAAGATGGATAAAGTTTGCATACTCCTTTCGACTGAGGGCGTCAACCACAACATTAGCCTTGCCAGGATGATAACGAATTTCACAATCATAGTCGTTTAGGAGTTTGACCCATTGACGTTGCCTCATGTTCAACTCTTTTTGATTGAAGATATGTTGGAGGCTCTTGTGGTCAGTGTAAATTTCACACTTGGTCCCATAGAGATAATGTCGCCATATCTTAAGAGCGAACACGACCACTCCAAGTTCTAGGTCGTGAGTGGTATAGTTCTTTTCATGCACCTTGAGTTGCCTTGAGTCATAGGCTATCACCTTTCCTCTTTGCATTAGAACACAACCTAAACCTTGCCCTGACGCGTCACAACAGACCACAAAATCTTCGCGGCCATTAGGAAGTGTAAGGATAGGTGCATCACAAAGTTTTTGCTTCAAAGATTGGAATGCCTCCTCTTGCTTAGGCCCCCAAATAAAGGGTTTGCCCTTGTGAGTCAAGGCTGTGAGTGGAACGGCGATACGAGAAAAATTTGCAATAAAAACAACAATAATAACCAGCCGGACCAAGAAATGATCTAACTTTGGTAGGAGTACGTGGCACTTGCCATTCTTGCACTGCTTTGATCTTCACAGGGTCGACATGAATCCTTTTGTCATTAACAACATGACCAAGAAATTGTACTTCATTTAACCAAAACTTGCATTTTGAAAACTTAGCATAAAGCTTTTTGGTCCTCAAGAGTGTTAGAATAAGTCGAAGATGTCGCGCATGATCGGATTTGGTTTTGGAGTAGATAAGAATATCATCAATGAAAACTATGACAAAACGATCGAGATAGGGTTTGCACACCCTATTCATCAAATCCATGAAGAGGGCAGGAGCATTGGTCAACCCAAAAGGCATAACCATGACTTCATAGTGACCATAATGAGTTCGAAAAGCAGTCTTAGGAATATCTTCTTCACGCACTCTAAGTTGATGATAACCAGAACGAAGGTCAATCTTTGAAAAACAGGTGGCACCTTGAAGTTGATCTAGAAGATAGTCGACTCGTGGTAATGGATAGCGATTCTTGATGGTCAGCTTGTTGAGTTCTCTATAATCGATAAACATGCGGAAAGATCCATCTTTCTTCTTTACGAAGAGAACAGGCGCACCCCAAGGTGATGAGCTAGGGCGTATAAATCAATTGTCAGTCAACTCTTGCAGTTGACTAGCTAATTCTTGCATCTCAGATGGGGCTAACCTATAGGGAGATTTTGCGACTGGTGTGGCACCATGTACAAAATCGATTCGGAATTCGACTTTTAGCACAGGAGGAAGTCCTGAAACATAATCGGGAAAAACTTGAGGAAATTCTTTAACAACTGGAATATCTTCGAGCTTCCTTTCCTTGCCTTCTTTCTTGACGATATGAGCTAGAAACGTGATATAGTCTTTGCGAAGATATCTTCGAGCTTGAAGACATGACATCAATTTCAGCCCTTTAGAAGGAGTTTCTCCAAAGATACGTAAAGTTTGACTGTCAGCGAGGGGAATTCGAATAAACATCTCGTAGCAAACCACTTCAGCATGATGATGACTAAGCCAATCCATACCGATAATAATGTCGAAACTACCCAATTTCATTGGAATAAGATCAATTGAGAAATCGTGATCATAAGGGTAAGAGTACAATTACCTTTTTTCGAATCTAACGTAGTAGGTTCACCATCAGCAACTTCCACGGTGAACGATTCCGCGAGACTAGCGTGAGGCAGATCAAGAGTGGATTCGAATTCTAAGGACACAAAACTCCTATCTGCACCAGTATCAAATAGTATGGATGCATAATTACCGTTAATAAGGAACGTACCGTTGACTACATTATTATCAGCCCTTACTTGGTTGGCGTTGATGTTGAAAGCCCTTCCTCTAGCAGGTGGATTAGCTTGGTTGGCTTGATTCACTGGATTGGCTTGAGCTTGAGCATTTATGATGTTCACCAAGCAGGGGCAGGTATTAAGAAAGTGGGTGGGATCGCCACAGTTGAAACATGCTCTGACAGGTTGCAACATTGGATAATTGGGTTGGTAGTAGGGTTGAGCCATGGATTGAGCAGGTGGTAAGAGTAAGGGTTGTTGGTTTTGGGCTTGGCCTACCACTTGATTATTGGTTTGGGCTTGAGGATGGTTGCAGTTTGGATTTTGGAGGATACGACAAGTTTGAATCGTGTGACCTGCACGGCCACAACTTGTGCAGTATTGGCAGGGGTTCTCAGGAAGATGATGATATTGGCATCGGTTGCATTTTGGGTGAGAACCGGTGTATGGTTTCTTAAATGGGGCAGCTTAAGGGCGACTTGCGTGATTGGGGCAGCAGTGATGGGGGAATTGGTTTGAGTAACGGCGAAATTCTTCCCATTGCGCTTTCTTCTGCCAGCAAATTTGGAAGACAAACCTGCTGGAGTTAGGGTTGGAGTTTCAGCAGGTGCCTTATCTTTCTTTTTCTCATCTTTAAAATCGCCATTTCGAATGCAATTTTCCGTAAGTTCGGTAGCCAGCTCCATGGCAGCTTCGAGTGTTGCATCTGTGGTACTTAACAGAGAATCTTGAATTTTCGAGGGAAGACCTCGAATGTAATGCTCGATTAGACGATAGAGCGGGTGAACAGATTGGGGACCATCTGATTCAACTCGAGAAACCTCTTGTTGTAGGTGGTGTGGTCTCCCTCTTTTTGTTTTAATGAGTAAAACTCATCTTCCAGCTTCTTGATTTCGCTTCTTGGACAGAAGCGTCTCGTCATGATTTCCCTCAACTCATCCCAAGTCAAGGCCATGGCAGCTTCAGCACCTCGTTTACCCTTTTCTGTGTTCCACCAGGTAAGTGCTACTCCAAACAACCGACCAGTAGCATAACGCACCTTGCGATCATCGGGACAATCGCAATTGAGAAAAGTGCTTTCCATCTCCTAAAACCAACGGAGGAGAGCAGTAACACCTTCAGTCCCTTCGTATTTTGGGGGATCGCGGGATTTGAAATGCTTGTAGGTACATTTGATGGTGTTGGGAGGAAGGTTGGCGATATTTTGCTCTTCTTGGTTGGTGGGGTTGATGGGATTGGCGGCAAGTGCTTGTTGAACATGTACAACGATATCAGGAAGTACGGCAGCCATCTGTTGAGCGATTTGAGTGGCCATACGTTCGCTAGATCTTCCTGACCTTCTACCGCCTCGAGAGTGTCTAGCAGACATCTACAGGAAATACGTAGCGAGATTATGAATTGAACGTTTTTAGGTGTCATGTGTCGTAAAAGGTGAAAACATCATTCAAAATAAGTGAAAACAAGAAATTAACTACATCCATAGGATGTCTTGGGCTTGCTTAAGATTGGGCCTCCAAATGTCTCCCATACTTCGGCCTTGGTAGTCATGTGGGCCCCCATAACTACTGGGCTTGATAGGGTTCGCATTGGTGTTGGCCTGTTAATGCTTGCATCACCCGAATGAAAATCGTAAAACATAATTGTAAGGTATAAGGTCAGAATGTGTCCAAGTATAGACACAATGACAACTCAAAGTGGGGTTAGTTCACACAACATTTGGTGTGGCATGCTTTGGCCTAATAGGTCCTTTATACTCTCATCGTTAGTCCCAGGTAGGCAAACTGGTCCATTATTTTTGGATTTATATGAATGCCAAACCTAGATAGAACGTTCCGACTACCGGTACTCGTACCCTTCTAGTTACTACATGACCGTCGTAGAACTCACTTTGATGCGATTGAAAAACATGAAAACATTGCAAAATATTTGAGAAGAAAACATGAAAATTGTGAAAATCATGATGTGTGTGCTTGCGTAGGCATGATATGTTAACAACATATAAACTATAAAGAACATCACATATTTGCATGTAGTAGTGAAAGTGATTGCATGTATTTGTGTGTGATAATAAACATGAAATATATAAACATCATAAGTTTTGCATGTAACACACAAACAATTAAAATCTAATCAACTATAGTATAGGCTCTAAGGGTCTAATCACATATCCTATATCCCTATAGTCACAAGCTCTGATACCAATCTGTCACACCCCGACCCGCAACGGAAACCATAGTCGAGGCATAATTGGGTTATCACCAAAGCTCATGACATTTACTAAAAGGTTTCATATTTATTAAATTGAAATTAAAACTTCAAATATTCAAACACAAGAAAAAACATACAAGTTCAAGATAACATTGTCCTAAACAATAATATATTTTATTATTCTTCTAAGGCCATTCCTATGTGTTCCTCTCCTCAGCCTGTTCACCTGTATCATGCGTAAAAACAAAGGTTTGGGTTAACAAAAGTTGGCGAGTGAATCTAACTAAAACATTTAAACAGTTTATATGAGTTGATTCTTTGAATAAATTTTGTGCATAGACCATAAGTAAGCATATGTGTATGTATAAACAATCACAAACCACATAATATCCACAATGAACGATATGACTATGATGAATGTGAACTTGAGATCAAGGCTCAATCAAACGGAGCCGATCTAATGAGGCACCTGATACTCAACTCGTATCCCACAAGGAACTAATGGGCCTTAAATGAGTGATTGCACTGAAATGATAAAATATAACCACATATAATCACACCAACAAAAATACACATTTGTTCACATAATGATGTTCGTACAAGTGTTTAAATAAATAAATATAACAGGTACGACACATGATACACCCAAACATGATTAAAGGAATTTGTAAGGATATGATTAAAAGGGGAATTTGTAAGGATTCACTCACAGTGGGTGTGTTCCTTGCTTGGTAATGAATACGCACGAGTTGAGGATTTGATCGACGAACGAATACTAACCTAGAATAATAACGCGATAATTCGGTGAATATAATTGATTTAATATTTTGTTTTAATACTTTTAATTTATTGTTTAGATTATTTTTATGACAATTAATAGGATTTTAATCTTGTTATAATTAAAAATATTATAATAAGAGAAGCAAGTAATTAAATAAAATAATAATAAAAATAGAATAAAAATTTTGGGGCCTTGTTAGACTTGTCAGAGTCTGACCGGTTCGCATGGGAGTATAGGCGTCATGGGTGAGATCGAACTTGAGACCTTCCGTTCACGTGCACGCAGCTCTTCCAACTGAGCTACGTGTCTAACCCGTTAGGATCATGATTTTTACTATACTTATGCACTTGTTATATTCATCCAGAATTAACTTTATTAAAGGATTTTAAAATCAAACAAACCGGCACACCAGACATGAATCGAACACGGACACCCGGTGATGGTTTGCACCCAGCCCAACCAGTTGGGCTGGGTGTCTTACCCGAATATAACCCAATTTATATTAAATATATATGCAACCTAAACTTCATCTTCTTCACAAAACCACTGCCCGACTGTCACCTTAAACTGATTTGTTCAAATAAAAGTTTATAACAGAAATTATTATACACAAGATGGAAAAATGTTTGTACCGAATCGAAAGGGGTGTTAGAATTCCCGGTTGATTTTCGTTGTTGAACTGGATCTCCGACGATGCAGTAAACTTTCCGACGATTAGAGAGGTTTGAGCAGAGGAGTGTAAGTTTTGCGAGTGTAAGCGGGTTTGAAAAGGGTACACATGGTATTTATAGATTGACAAGGATCTGCCCGTTTTCAGTTTCAAAACCGAGCTTTCAAGATCCATGATTTGATTTCAATTTAAAACAAAATTACAATCAATGATTCTGCAAAACGGCATAATTTTAATGACGATAATCACTTATTATAATTGATTGTTCGTAGAATCAAAACGGTCGGCAAGATTGAGCTTTGAATCAGTGGCGGTTACATTCAAGATGTTTCTGAACTTGCAGGTTTAAACTTTTTCTTAGTATAACATTTAAATGTTTTCATTTTTCAGCACTAGTGTGTGTGTAGTGCAATGGTGTTTGATGTGAGTGTATGTACGGGAGTCCCGGGTTCGAAACCCGACTCCTCCTTCAAGTTTTTATTTTATTTTGAAGTTAATTTACTTATTATTATTATTATTTATTGTTTATTAATTACATTTTTAAATTATATAATATTTATTAATTATGAGATATTTAAAATAACTGGCACAACGAACTTTTAACAGAATACTTGATTAATATACGGTGCGGGTTTTCAGAACCCGTTTTACACAAATGTTACACCCTTGGCACCCCTGTCATGTCCGCCAGTGACCATGCAAAAATGTCAGAGTTTCGGAACAACAGTTGTTTCAACTGCGCCTTGACTGTGGGGTTCATGGCGGGTCCCAAAAGCACGGTTTGTTCCGGGTACTTGTTGTTAAGTACCCATTTTTCTGGCTCACCGTCGGAAGATGGCTTGGGTTGCTTTATTGGTGGCTCCTCGTCCACCGACATGATTTCCTTCCTCAAATACATGATAACCACTCCGGTTTCTGTTGGCAAACCGCAAGCGGCGTGAAGGATGGAAGTAATCATGCTGAAGTCTCGCTGGGTGCACCGTCCTAATATTACATAATGGCGCGAGGTTGCGGGCATGACCATGAAATTGACTTGGACGGTGTGAGTGTGGCGCCCAACGGAGAGAGTAACCAAAAAAGATATATGTCCCAAAGGAAAAACAGCCTCATTGCAGAAACCAGTGAGTGGGAAATCCACTGGCTCCAGGCGTGCTTTGTCCTCCGGGTCAAGCTGTTGGAAGCACTATTCGTATATAATATCCATAGAGCTCCCAGGGTCTATGAACATGTAATCGGTCTGGTAGTGA
This sequence comes from Scalesia atractyloides, assembly GCA_947069175.1. Taxonomy (NCBI): domain Eukaryota; kingdom Viridiplantae; phylum Streptophyta; class Magnoliopsida; order Asterales; family Asteraceae; genus Scalesia; species Scalesia atractyloides. Next base: position 36,283,581 of record CAMTDV010000020.1, on the reverse strand, counting down.
CCAAAAATACCGGTTATTACAACCGGTCGGTCCTCTTGTGGACCCCCGGAACGACGGGGAAGATGACCAGCTGCTCACGTCAGTGAGACGTGCAGCTCTTTTAGTGGCTACGCTTGCGGGAAGGACCACCTTGGATCATAAGAACAGCCTTCATTTTTTGTTACTCGGGCCCTCGTCGCCTCGAGTAATCGGGCGCACCTCCTTGCGCACGTTTTATTATAAGTGGGTGAGCTTCCCACTCTTGAGTGCCTTCTCAATCTCCATGCGCAGGGAGATGCAATTGTCGGTTGTGTGCCCCGTGTCTTTTTGATAATCGCAGAAGAGGTTGGGGTCTTGACCCTTCTGTTTGCGCGTAGACCTTTGCCGCGGCCATAAGCTTCTCCCATCTCTTGGGGAGGCCTGTAGTCCCTGACAAGACTTTGATCATCTCGTCATATCGTACGGTATATTTAAACTGTGCATGGATTGGGTCCTCGTGCACATCCCCTATATCTAGTACCTCCTTGTTGTAGCGAGTGATGAAATCCTCGAGGCTTTCATCATCCCGGCGCCAGATATTCATTACGTCAGAGGAGTCTCTGACATAACGCCTTTGTTGGCTGAAATGTGCCGGGAACTTGTCCTTCAGATCATTCCAGGACGCGAGTTTACTCGTCGGTAAGTTGTCAAACCACAGGCGTGCAGCACCTGTGATGGTTTGAACAAACAGGTGACACCACATCGGTAGTATCCATCCTTCGATCAGCCCTGCACCGGTGAAAAGATGTAGGTGGTCATCTGGGTCTGTCAACCCGTTGTATTTGCCGACGTTGGAGAGCAGCTTTGCACGCTCCAAGGGTGTGAGAGTTATCTCCTTGATAAACTTGGAGTGTTCAGCTGCGTCCGCCGGTCGGTAAATCAAGCTTGTAATCATGCTCGGCCTCTGGGTTGTAACCGCCGTGTGGAGAGAATCTGTATGCCGCATGATTTTTGGGTATCTGGTGAAAGACGCTGGCGCTATCACCTTCACCGTAAGTTTTGTCTACCGCTCCCCTTGAGGACGCGGGCCCAGCCGTGAGTGAACAGATGCTCGTATGAGAGAGCGAGACTCCAGCTTAGGCAGAGGCTGTGTGTATTCTGTCTACTATGGGTGGAGACTATATGGTACGCTTGCCCCAGCTGGTGAGTCGTAACTCAAAATCCTAGGCGAAGCGTGTACTTGAACAGCGGGCTGTACTGGGGCAGCAGGGGTGTTTGTTTGTGCACAGAGTTGCGCATAGATGGCGTTCAGGGCCATCTGAGACTTTATGAACCATGACATCAGTGACTCACCGGGGGGTAAGACCGACGAAAAAGGAGTTTCTAACTAGGCTCCGGGGGTGTCCGGATGTTTATTCGGCCAGAGCCGTGTTGGTCGCTAGTATCCTCGGAGGAATCTTCCCTCACTTGCCCGTCGACACGAGAGGTTTGAACCAGGTTCTTGCCTTCACGTCGAGAGCCCGCGGGGTTAGAAAATCAGCCATCAGGAAATGAGGCTTAAAAAGGTGAAAAATGGGAGGTTGGAAACTGGAAATAGTGAGAAAAGTCCCAAGGATGGCGCCACTGAAGAAGCACCTGTTTAACCTAGGGATATCCGGGGATATATGAGTCGCAACCAGGGTGTTTCTGCATAAAGGGTTAACCTCTCACTTCGCCTTTGGGTTTACAAGCTCACTCCGGATTATCTGCAAAACTAGCAACGCCGTTAGTCTCGCCATGGGGAAAGGGTGGTTTTCTTGTGACCACACTCCGGCATGAGAATAAGTACTTTTTGTAAGGAAAATAGGTGGTAACAGATGTAAGCGAGAGCTTATGTGTGTGTTAAGGGATGTCGAAAGTATATGCCTCTGTAAGCGTCTCGTTACCTGGAGATTCGATACTTATTTATAGCCGGGAGAAGATACGTTCAGGAGAAATGCTTGTGGGCCTTGGGCCCGGCCCATACAGCCAGAAACATCCCTTTTGGCCCTTAACGGCAAACATTAAATGCTCCCTGCAGGAGAACTAATGTTCTCTGTCGGGAGGTATGCTTTGTCGGGTGTTGAGTGGTGCCACGTGTAAAGTAGCCGTTTCTGGTGACAGGCCTGTCACCAGCCGAAATGAAGAAAGTGGAACATCACTGGCAAGACAGTGGTTGATGTATGGTCTGACACTTGCCTTATTGTCATGAGCGCTGTCACATGCAACCTGCCAAATAACCTTTGGTCACAGTTCTGCCATTCCGTACCCTGAGGTATGGTCAACATCTCTTAGTGCTTACCCCCTTCTGCGAGGTTGTCAAGGTTTTTCCTGGCAGTGCAGGGTGTCAGGGGTGTATCCTTTTGTCTTGAGACTATGAAGTGCTTCTCATGTGTGTCTTGTCCTTGTAAAGTTTTGGGATTCGCAGCTTAGAATGATGTTGCTGTGCGCAGGGTCTAGTAGCATGCGCACATGAGTCTAACTTGACGTTGTGGCAAGTACACAAGGCTCGTTGTGTGACTTACAGAAGTTGGTCTAATTCACCATTGCGCTGAGTGCCCAAGGCTCATTGTGTGACCTATAGGAGTTGGTCTTATTCACCGTTTCGTTGAGTGCGCAAGGCTCATTGTGTGACCTATAGCAGTTGGTCTAATTCACTGTTGCGTTGAGTGCACAAGGCTCATTGTACGACATACTGATGTTGGTCTAATTCTCTCCATCGCGCTGACTGCACAAGGCTCATTGTACGACCTACTGATTCTAAGGAAAGCACACCATTGCATGTTGCATGCAAGGTTATCCTTGTGAAATATAGTCAAGGGTATGGTTATTTGGGACCATACCTCCTCAGTCTTCATGATTAGTGTTTGTCTTCAACAGGGCTTTGGCCATCAAGCATTCCATCTCTTCAAACAGATCTTTGATGTCATCAACAGATGTTCTGGTTAGTGTTCAAGATTCACTATCTTTGGGAGGAAAATGTATCATTATGTGTTTATTTCTTGATCAGGAAGTCATGTTTTCGCTTTTGAAATCATTTGTTCTTTTGGAGGTCCAATGTCTCCCTCTAGAACTGACGATGCCAAAATAGATATTTATTTAATTTTTATTCCTCATCAGCTTCTCCCTAATTTGGCCCTTGAACTGCAATTCAAAGTTCATGGAGTAGTTATCCTCTGTATCCTTTTCGAGTGGAAGACTTATTAAGTCTTGTAGATCTACATCTTTGAGCCCAAAGGTACTATTTATTGAGATCTTTTGTACTTCCCCACTATCCCTAAACAGAGTTAATTCATGGCTTGTCTTATCAAACATCCATTTTAACTTTTTAAGGTTAGAGGGGTTTGCTGGGACCAGAGTTATCACAGATGAGTCTGGGGAAACTAGTCTTCCCAAAATTCTACCAAGTAAATCTTCTAGATTTGCATCTGGATGCCCATACATTAACTCAAATCTGAGTCCTTCTTTCTTGAGCTAATCTTGATAAATCTTTATATCTTCTTTTGACATCTCTTTTTGTCTTTTAAGATAGCTTCTTGCAGCTGTTGAGATGTTCTTTCCAGATGGAAGCCCTAGAGGATCAACTAAAGTTTTGATAGGGAAGTCTACTTGTTCATAATCTGGCTTTCTGGGAACTAAGGGATCTTTTTCTTCTAAAACTTCTAGCCTTTTGTAATTCTCAAAGATTGTTGGCTCATCCCATTTTTCCATTGATTTCATAGAGCCAAACTTTGCAGCAGCCAGCTCCTCCTTCATCCTCCTTAACTGCAGTGTCCTTTTGTCATTGGCCTTTCATCCTATTTTCCAGTTAGGGGGTGTAGGTTTGATATAGCTTCATCTTTTCAATCCTTATTATTTTATCTAGCAAGAATTCAGTTGGCCATCCTACAAATTGATCTCTGGTTGTATTGGAAGGCTTCTTTTCCATGATGTGGTTTAAATAGTCTTACTTTTTTTGTATTTCTAAGATAGTATTTGTTGCAGTTGCTTGTCACATTCCCCTTTGTTTCTTTCCAGAGAAATCCTTTAAGCCTGATTCATTTGGAGCTCCAAATATTCTATGACATTAATTGGCTTTGGAAGGTCTTGAAGAGAAGGAAAGATGAGCTGACTTACATCTGTTGTGGAGTAGAAGGAGGTATTTCTTGGGATTCAGTGGTTGGCTCCAATGGATGTGTGGAAATGGTTACAACTGTGGTCTTTGGTAGTTTTGATAACGGGAGTGATAATGTGTTTTTGATGGGTGAGGTATGAAGGGTTTCATCATCATCATTTTGGACAATGATTTATGTTGGACCTACAAAAGAACAAATGATATTTAAAAGACAAAATATGACTTACTGATCAAGAAATGAATAGACAGATGATACATATCTCCTCCCAAAGATAGTGAAGCTTGAACACCAATCAACAAATCTATTGAGACATTCAAAGATTTGTTCAGAGCCTTGGAACCACTGTTAAAGAAAAAGAAACCACTAATCATTGGCCAAAGCCTTGTTGAAGCAAAACACTGATGAAGAAGATCAAACATTTGTTTTGGCCAAAAAGATGTTTGAAACAAGGCAACAGAGGTTTGAAGAACATAGTTAGATTCGGTATAACATTATTTAGCTTAGAATAAAGCTTTGTTTGTAATAGATCAGATGTTAGATTACCGCATATATTTGCTAACATTTGTGGAATCTTTTCTTTAAGGAACGTTAGATGGCACTATCTGGGTGACGTTAGTTGATGCAAACAGGGTTTTCATACTTGTATATATAGATGTCATGTGTGAGAGATCTATTTCATCACAAACATTCATTTTGTACGAACAACAAAGTGTGTGATCAGGCTGAGGAGAAGTTTGTATGATCATTTCTGTATTATTGTAATCTCTTGATTATTAATAGAAAGCAGTTTTGATATAACTTTCCACTCTCATATAATTCCACATTTACCATTTATATCTTGAATTTCATTCATTATTGTTCACCCAAAGCATACAAGTTAAACTCAGAACATTACAATTAGTATCAGAGCTTGTTCACATTAAAAGGCTAAAGATGTTGTCAAATATAATATATATATATAATATACGCAATATGATTGCTTAAATTCTCTAATCTATCCTTAACTAGGAAAATTAAAACTAGTTATTAAATGGAGATAAGTTAATAAAACCATAAATGGAAACCTTTAAAATAAAAAAGAAACAAACTAGAGGGACCAACGTTGATAAAAAGGAAAAGTTATGTTTTAAAAATAAAATTAAAACGCAACACACGCACATAGTATATGTGTGTGTGTCGATCAGGAGCAGAGAGAAAGGGGGGAAGAACTTTGATCCTCCAAAAACCTCCAAATTGAAAGGCTAAATATGTTGTCATGAATTGAAATTAGTGATCAACTAAGCTAGAGGATCACAAGGTATGTTGAATTTCATTTTTAGTAAAGTAAAGATTGATGATGAACACCATGGTTTACAATTCTTGAATGGGTTATAGACATTATGGTGAAATTGATGATATGTTGCTAAATTTATGAAGCGATTGCTTGAACAAAGGGTCAGGATTAATTTGCACATGTATGTGTAAGTGGGTTTTAATGAAAAAATTAAATCCATGAAATCTAGATGGCTAAACTTTAGAAATTTGCTAAATTGAATTAACATACCTAGATAAAAGTTATGCATATAAGGTGTTTGACAAAACGCCTAAACGAGATATTAATTGTGAATAATAAACGAGTAGCGTTGATGAGAACTTATGATTGAACGTTTGGCAAGTATACATGCCATGGATATGGACAATAAGTTTTATTGATAATTTGGGTTGCACTCTTTAGGTAACTCGAGTGGAGCTCGGGACGGACACACGTTTGAAGGGAAAGATTTAAGGTACGTGACTATGAATTTCGTAGTTACTTCTTTGTTTAAATAATGTGGTTTGTTGATAAGATAGTTGAGAAAGTGATATGCATAAAGTTTGGTTGTTCATAAGTGATGGATTTCACACGAACGAACCAAATGGGTCAATTAAAGAATGCATAAAGTTTGGTTGTTCATAAGTGATGGATTTCACACGAACGAACCAAACGGGTCTAATAGCGTAAACCGAGTAACCGGAACGCGGATTATAATATGGTTAACCAAGGAATGGGTCAAAATGTATAGAGGATGTGAATTCCCCAAGGCATATAAAAGTGAAATGAAGTTTGGCCAAAGTTAGCCAAACGGGTCAAACTAGCGCGAACGCAAACCGGGTAAACAGGAGCGTAAAACACAAGTTTAGTAAGCCCGGATAATGGGTAAAGTCGTAAGAAATTAATCCTTACCATAGGATGTGAGAAATATAGCTTAAATGCTTAAATAAGTGAAACGGGTCGAATAATTATGCGCGTGAACCGGGTAACGGTGGTGTATGTCATAAAAATAAAGAATCCGGGTTAAGGATTTTGGATTAATTATGTAGATATACGTTTTACTATCATTTAGAAATAAGTTTGAAGCGAAATAGGTGAGTATTTGAGGAGTTACGGAAATTTTACTTTAAAAAGGGCAAATTTGGAGATCTGCAGCTAGCCTGCCGTAAGCTAAGGTAGGTGGCTACTATTTTAAACAGGCATTGTATGCCGTAAGCTACTACAGAGAGCTGTAGCTTATGGGTTGTAGCTTACGGCAGGTGTTTGACAAAAATGTTGTTTTGTGTTGTTTTTGGTATTCGGGTCTATTTCATTATGTTATAAACTTCGTATAACTAACGTTATTAATGATTTTGAAATCTAGGAGGTTGTTATGTAGATTCGGAGGATGATCAAGCACCTGAAGAACCGAACACAATTTAAAATCAAGCTTCCGCATTTTGTTTAATCTTATTGTAATACTAAACATCGTTAACATGTAATGTTTTTAAATACTTATGAAGTTTTAAATAGCTTCAAATTTTGTGTATGGTCATGTAGTTGGACTTGTGAATGAAATCATGCAAATTTTTATAAAATACTTTATGTATATTAAGTATGGGCCTTACAACTTAGGTAGGTAAACAAAGAGTTTTCAAAATCACTTTAAGTAACAAATTTTTAAGATCAATGCCTGAGAAGTGGGATACGATAGCAATTGTGATGAGAACAACTTTTGATTTTAAGTATATGACCTTGACACAGCTTCATGGAAAGCTCTTAACATTTGAAAGAGAGCTTGTTCAAAAAAAGAAGCTCTAGGAAACATGGAAAGTGTCCGATGAGTTATGTCTTCGGCAACACGGCACTTCTGAGTCAAAAAGGATCATCATCAGGATTATCAAATGATTAGGGATATAATTGTTGTTATTTTGATATATCAACTAGAATCAATTCTGATCAATATTCCTCAAAATGTGCCTTCACAGCAAATGATGACAGTCCTAATTCTGATAATCTATATTTGTTCTCGATGTTCTGAAGCATATTAATCCCACTAACCTTGAGGAGATGGATATTCTGCACCAAGTGGCACTACTTAGTCTTAGATCAAACAACTTTTATAAAAGGACGGTAGGGAATATCCAGGGTTAAATGGCAGGTCAAGGGTAGGTTTGGATAAATTAAAGATAAATTGTTTCAAACGTAACAGGGTAGGGTTGGATAAATTAAAGATAAATTGGCAGGTCAAGGGTAGGGTTGGATAAAGTTAAATGGCAGGTCAAGGGCTGATTGAGAATTTCTTGGTTGTTATCAACAATGTCCTCTATTTACTAAATTTCTCTTTTAATACATCCCATAACTTCTTTGCACTATTATAGGGTAATAGCTCAGCATAGATCTCGTCTGGCAGAGCCATTGCAACAATATTGAGTGCTTAGGCATCTGTCTCAAACTTATGAAGATCTAGCTCTAGTAGTTTTCCGATTTCTTTGGCTCATGAACATTCGGATTTTCGGCACTAGGTACCATTGGAATGTGTGGTCCGAATATAACGGACTTCCAACATCCTACGTTCTTTTGAGCTAGCACATGTGCCATCCGGCATTGCCAGATATTGTATTTTGATCTGACAAGCATTGGAGGCTTGTTGCTGAAACCGGTGTTACGGGGATCATGATGTGCCATTCCTTTTGATTTTTTTGTGAGAACAGAGTATGTATAAAAGCTTTTTAAATTTTACACAATAAACTCTGATTTCAGATACAATGAACAACTAAATACCTTTGTGAGCTAATCTTTGTATATTAAACTGATTGTGAAATCAAGTTTGATGTGACCAAGCTCGGATATCAATTGTTAGGATATGAGTTTAACTTTATGCTTCAGATAAACAAATATGAAAGTGATTTAAAAGTATAAATGGAAATGCGGAATTATATGGGCGTACAAGAGTGGAAAGCGGTATCAAAACTATTTTGAATTAATAATCAAAAGATTACAAATTACAAGTAATGATTGTACAAACTCCCCCTCAGCCTAACCACACAACTTTATTGTCATACAAAAGGAATGATAAGTGATGAAATAGATCTCTAACACATGAGATTAATCTATAAAAGTACGAAAGGTCTGTTTGCAATCAGCTAACGTCGCCCTGATAGTGACATCTAACATTCCTAATAGAAAAGATTCCTCAGATGTTAGTAAACATCTGCGGAAATATATCATCTGGTCTATTACATACAACATATGTTCAAACCGTTGTTGACTTATATCAAACATCTGTTTGGCCATAACAGATGTTTGGTTTTCATGATTAGTGCTTGTCTTCAATAGGTCTTTGGCCATCAAACAGAGGTTTCTTCTGCAACAGATGTTCCATACCTTCAAACAGATCTTTGATGTCTTCAACATATGTTCTAATTAGTGTTCAAGATTCACTATCTTTAAGAGGATAATGCATCATTTTCTAGTTTATTTCTTGATAAGAAGTCATATTTTGGCTTTTGAAATCATCTGATTTTTTGTAGATCCAACACAAGATAATATCATGCTTGTATCCCACCCTATTATTCATGAATGAAGAATCAAAACCGGTAATTCTTATTATGTCATCGAAAATCTCAAATCTTGCTAGAATATTTAAATCATTTTTTGAACCTGTGACTCCATAAAAGGGCATGCCAAATTCATAGATCTTATGAACATACGACTTCTAGCATTATTGAGGGATGTCCTTAATCACCTCGCGTAAATTGACTTCGCCATGCATTAGGGAAATTATGCCATGCCAATGAGTACAATCAATACTACCTAGCATGCTAGGAAATCCATGTCTTTTTGCATGCAATGAATAAAGGTTTTCGATGTTCGTCTTTGTTGGTCTACGCAAATACACACTGCTAAATAGCTTCACGACACCTTTGGAAAATTTATACAAATAATCCCCTGATGTTCTAGTAGACATCCTTATATATATTCATCCCATGAATCATCAGTCACCCCCCGACCCGCAGCGGAATAGGTGATCGGGGCATGATTGGGTTAACTCGAGAGCTTATGACTTGCTATTACTTGTTTTAAATATTCACTAATTCATATCAAGTGTCTACAATACAAATAATTCACATAAACAATTACAAACACAAGACGATGTTTATAACAAGTATATTGCACTAATTCGTTTCTTGTTAACTAAGGCCCATCCTATGTCCAATCTTCTCTTCGTACCCGTTCACATGTATCATGTGTAAAAATGGTTTTGGGTCAACAAAGGTTGGCGAGTGAATCTAAGTTAAACATTTAAACAGTTTGTTAAATTGGTTATTTCAATAAAAATGTGCATGGACCATATATGAGCATATGTATATATAATTAAATCACAAACCACATAACATCAACAATGAACATATGAACATGATGAATGATGAACTTGAGATCAAGGATCAATCAAATGGAACCGACCTAATGAGGCACCTGATGCTCAACTCGTATCTCACGAGGAACTGATGGGCCTTAAATGAATGATTGCACTGAAATGATAAAATGTAACCACACATAACCACAACAAACAAATATACACATTAGATCACATAATATCAACAATCAACATATGAACATGATGAATGATGAACTTGACATCAAGGCTCAATCAAACGGAGCCGATCTAATGAGCCACCTGATGCTCGACTCGTATCCCACGAGGAACTGATGGGCCTTAAATGAATGATTGCACTGAAATGATAAAATGTAACCACACATAACCACAACAAACAAATATACACATTAGATCACATAATGGTGGTAGTACATGTATTTGTATAAATAAAGTAAATTACGACACATGATACACCCCAAAACGTGAATAAAAAAAAGGGAATTTGTAAGGATTCACTCACAGTGTTTGCGTTTTTAATCCTGAGTGAAAAACCGCACGAGAATAAGGAGAAAATCCAATTGATAAGCGTGATTTAAGCTAGACAAACGAATGCAAAAAAAATAAACGTTATGCTAGGCATAGCTAAATGAACGAACATGATATACTCGTTGAGCCTAACGAGCCTCTACAAGGCTATGAAAAGCCTAAAGGCGAGCCTAAACTAGGCTACCTTAACGAGCCTAATGCTCCTTAACTAAGAACCTAAACTAAACTAATTAAATAAGAAAGCAATAAAGAAATGAATATTAAAAAAATAAAAAAAAAACAAAGAAAGGAAGATTACCTCAAAAAAGAACTTTACAAAATGAGAAGAGCTTGAAGGGCAGCACCTCCTCGACGAAAGCGGAAATAAAAACTACTACACACCACACCCAAAGGGGTATTGTGCTTGTGGAGCCACCAAATTTGGTTATTCCACTTGTTTATACTCAAACTAGGAGTTGCAAGCTATAAAGAACCAAGCAAGGGTATTTATAGGTGTGAAATAGAGCACAAAATGGTGATTGGAGCGATGTGGGATAACTTTAAAACAAGATTTTCGCGTCTTTCAAATCAGAAACAAACACTAAACTTGTTTTCGCGATTCCCGCTTCGTTATAACTCCGTTTCACGCACGGTTTTCGCCTACGTTCATTATTTTCAGAGTACTATCATATGGAAGAGAGTAATCCAACATCCATGGTGTCGAGAATTGGGCTTAAACCTTGGGTCTTGATGCGGGTCGAGAGTTATGTTCTAAAACTTGTGTTTGTGATTCCCGTTACGCTAGAGCTTAGTTTTATGCATCATTTGAACCTACTTGATCCTTAGTATACCAAGTATATCTTGGAGCTTTGAATGGACCAGAATGATAGCTCAAGGATGGAGAAAAGTTAGCAAGAAAGTCACCCGAAAGTCATCTTATGACAAAACTAAGAATACAACATGTAGAGCTTTTTACTTGCAATCATTTACATCTAAACTCTCCAAAACACAATGTCCTATCTTAAGGCATGTATATAATGAAGTTTGAATGATAAGAAGGTTAGGATGTGATGTGTTAGGTATGTTCACGAGGTCTCCAAAGTTTTTGATTAACTTAAGAAAAACCTTAGTTTTAGACCTTGAGATATAGAGGGTTGCTTCAAAATACATGGAAATGAATTTACAAGGTTGTCTAAAACATGTATAAGACTATAAATCACCAGATATGATAACATGTATGATCAAAACATAGAATCCAAGACATATTATTGCTTAAACATTAAACAAAATTACGTGGAATATGAAAACGGTCTAGTTACAAAAACAGGTCGAGTTTTAGGATTCATTCAATTTTTTTGACGAATGTTACAGTCTCCCCTACTTTAGGAAATTTTGTCCCGAAATTAGGAGGTAACCATTTAGCTCTTCAACATTTGGGGGTAAAGGTTATTCAAAAGGGATTGCAGTGAAGGTTTAATGTGGTGGAGTGGCTCAAGTGTTTAGTTTGTTGGTGAGACCCGGGTTCGAATCCCTGGTCCACTATTTTATATTTCTTTTTTAAATTTAAAGTTTTGAAATGTTAGAAATCAGACCCCTTAACTCTACTATCCGAACTAACTTGGATACTAATTCATATTACCTTAAAACTCACTTTAAAACCTAACAAAACTAACTAGATTTTATTAATGATTTTAATTGTTATATTAATTAAATTAATTTAATAAATAAATAAGTCGATAAATGAATTTAATTTAAAGAGTAAAATCTTTCAACGGCTATTTATTTCGCGAAAATTTCCGAAGTTTAAAGGTTAGGATCCGGATTTCAAAGTGGGTCGGACTTCTGGATACCCGTTTTTGGCGGATGTTACAGTCTCCCTACTTTTAGGAATTTCGTTCCAAAATTAGGAGGGAACCGTTCTTGAGGGTTAGTTAATAGGGATTCTTATAGATTGGATCTCAAATATGCTAGGTAATAAAAATCTCGATGATGCTAAGGATATACATAACCAGGTGAGTGTGAAGTTTGGATTTTGATTGAGGCGGTAACGTTCCTAGTAAGGGTTGAATATCCTGCTACATGAATCGCTTTTTGATGCATGAGGTGTAAAAATGAAAAGTGTTGTAACACGGAGATGGCTAACTGGATATTGTCTCATGATAAGGGGTTTTTGAGAAAATCGAAGCGTCATAATGATAAAGTTACATCACAAAACAAAATCATCAACCACATCGTTATCCAAATTGAGATTGACACTACTTACGCAAAACTTCCCATAACCGTCTAACAATGCTTTTGATCACCAGACAAGAACACTTATATATAGGAAGTACATGTGGCGTATCCACCATGTCCTTGTCAAATTTTCATTGGCCTTGTTATTAAGTCACGATTAGTTCTATGTGACTCATCCTAAAAACTACCAAACATAAACAAACACAACAACCCATGCTTGAATCTCGAATCCGAAGAGAGCAAGACTAAATGATGGCGGTACCTCTCTCATATGTTATGAGGAAGTGGTCAGTCTATGAAAAAGTGAGACACGACCCAACTTCCCTAAATGATGAGACGGGGTTCGTCGTGATGTATGATGACACGAATAACATGAAATTTAATCGATGTATAGAGACATGTAATGAAACAAATTGGCATAGCGTGATATAAATTGCATTAATGGCATTAATATGAAATAATAAAATCTTGAAACATTATTACCCAAATTGAAAACAATGGTAATTTGAATAGTCAGGACAAGAAATGGAATTTATTAAAGCTTGGATTGGGAATAAAAATAAAATAAACAACTGGAGCAGAGTTGAGTCTTCATGATGGGAGAAAGACTAGTTAGATTGTTCGTTCGCACCGTCATTGACCTCAACTGGGTTTGCGTTGACGTTGTAGGCTCTCCCTCTTGCTGGTGGGGGTGTTGGGTTTGCCTGGTTCGCTTGGTTAACTTGGTTCGCTTGGTTAACTGGATTTGCTTGGGCTTGAGCGTTGATGATGTTAACCAACCTAGGGCACGTGTTTCTAAAATGAGTATGATCACCACAATTAAAGCAAGCTCGAACATATGGCACCATGGGGTAATGCGGTGGTTGGTAGGGCTGGATCATGTTTTGGGCAAGAGGTGAAACTTGGTTTTGAGGAGTGCGACACGTGTTACTCAAATGGCCATAACGCCCACAATTGGCACATAGACGATAGGGTACGGTGAGTTGGTGGTGATAGTGGCAGGTGTTGCATTGAGGTGGGGACCAGTGTAGGGTTCTTGTTTGGGTAAGCTGGGTTAGGTGCCATTTGGGTGATTGGGATGGCTTGGAGTGGTACGGCTTGTGAAGTTGGGTTAGTCGTGGCAATAGCGTAGTTTTACTGTCACGCTTTCGTTTGGTATCGGAACGAGAGAATGCTTCGATATTGGTTGTCTTTGGCTCTTCCACTGAAACCTTGTCAGTTGTGCCCTTCTTTTTAAAGTCTCCATTTCTGATATGGTTTTCGGTGAGTTCGGTGGCTAATTCTATTGGAGCTTCCAATGTTGCAGGTACAGTGCTAATCACGGAATCCTGGATACCAGAAGGAAGACCCCTAATGTAATGTTCAATGAGATGGTAGGGAGGAGTGAACATATTTGGGACCATCTGGTTCAGCTCGAGGAAACGCTTGTTATAGGCCATATGGTATCCATCATTTTGCTTTAAGCGGTAGAATTCGTCCTCCAACTTCTTGATCTCACTCCTAGGACAGAACCATTTAGTCATTAGTTCCTTGAGTTGTTCCCAAGTTAGGGCCACAGCAGCTTCAGCCCCTCTTCGACCCTTTTCAGCGTTCCACCAGGTTAAAGTTGCCCCAATGAGACGACGGTAGCATAACGAACCTTGCGATCGTTAGGGCAGTCACAATTTAGGAAGGTACTTTCCATTTCCTCGAACCATCACAGGAGTGTAGCGACCCCTTCTGTTCCCTCATATTTTGGGGGGTCACAAGACTTGAAGTGCTTATAGGAGCACTTGGATGTAGTTGCGGGAGCATTTACAGCATTTGGTTCGACTTGATTGACTTGGTTATTAGTGAGGGCTTGTTGAACTTGGATCGCAATGTTAGGAATCACGGCGGCCATTTGCTTGGCAATTTGGGCAGCCATGGGTCTACTGGAGTTTCCGGTTCTTTTTCCTCCAAAAAGGTGCCTAAAGGACATCTACAGGAATTCACGCAAACGAGATTGTGAGATTCTGTTGATGGATTTGCTAGAGGGATGCGAAAAAAAATATAAACATATGATAAAATGAAAACTTTGGGGTGTATTTGAAAACATAACTTATGATAACACAACACTTTTAAAGTGTTCTTGGGCTTTGCTTGTAATGGGGCCTTGCATGCCGCCAAACTTCACCTTCGTAATCATGTGGGCCCCCATGATTACCGGGATTTCGTATGGTTCGCATGTGTTAGCCTGGTAACGTACACTAAAACCCAGAGAAAATCGAGAAATGTGAATGTAACGTATGAAAGTAGGAGTGCATCCAGGTGTGGACACGGTGACACCTCAAAGTGGGGTTGGTTCACATGACGTTTGGTGTGGCATGCTTTGGCCTAATAGGTCCTTCGTACTCTCATCAGTAGTCCCCAGGTAGACAAACTGGTCCGTTAATTCGGATTTATACGAATGCCAATCCTAGACAGGACATCCCGACTACCGGTACTCGAACCCTTCCAGTTACTACATGCCCGTCATATGAACTCACCTTGATAAATTTTGAAAACGAAAAACATCACAAAAGTTTGAATAACATAAAAATAAGTATTTGGAAAATGAAGAGAAATGTTTCGAAAATTTAAAGGAAATCGAGAACTTATAAATAAGGGTTTCATAAGTTTCGTACATTTCAGGTGGAGTGATATGTATATATGTAACACATATGTAGACTTCATGACATAATTATAACACATTGCACGTATCACATAACCAAGTAACAAAGAGAATGCTTGCATGCGTTTCTGTGTGAAATGAAAGGAATTTAAATGTCTGGGCAATAGCAAATCATAAGTCAAACAAAACATGAAATCACATAAGCACATAGGTCCTAGTTGACTAAAGTATAGGTTCTAAGGGTCTAATAACCTAACCTATATCCCTAAAGTCAATGGCTCTGATACCAATCTGTCACACCCCGACCCGCAACGGAATAGGTGATCGGGGCATGATTGGGTTAACTCGAGAGCTTATGACTTGCTATTACTTGTTTTAAATATTCACTAATTCATATCAAGTGTCTCACAATACAAATAATTACATAAACAATTAAAAACACAAGATTATGTTTATAACAAGTATATTGCACTAATTCGTTTCTTGTTAACTAAGGCTCATCCTATGTCCAATCTTCTCTTCGTACCTGTTCACATGTATCATGTGTAAAAATGGTTTTGGTTCAACAAAGGTTGGCGAGTGAATCTAAGTTCAACATTTAAACAGTTTGTTAAATTGGTTAGTTCAATAAAAATGTGCATGGACCATATATGAGCATATGAATATATAATTAAATCACAAACCACATAACATCAACAATGAACATATGAACATGATGAATGATGAACTTGAGATCAAGGCTCAATCAAATGGAGCCGATCTAATGAGGCACCTGATGCTCAACTCGTGTCCCACGAGGAACAAATGGGCCTTAAATGAATTATTGCACTGAAATGATAAAATGTAACCACACATAACCACAACAAACAAATATACACATTAGATCACATAATATCAACAATCAACATATGAACATGATGAATGATGAACTTGAGATCAAGGATCAGTCAAACGGAGTCGATCTAATGAGGCACCTGATGCTCGACTCGTATCCCACGAGGAACTGATGGGCCTTAAATGAATGATTGCACTGAAATGATAAAATGTAACCACACATAACCACAACAAACAAATATACACATTAAATCACATAATGGTGGTAGTACACGTATTTGTATAAATAAAGTAAATTACGACACATGATACACCCAAAACGTGAATAAAAAAAGGGAATTTGTAAGGATTCACTCACAATGTTTGCGTTTTTAATCCTGAGTGAAAAACTGCACGAGAATAAAGAGAAAATCCAATTGATAAGCGTGATTTAAGCTAGACAAACGAATGCAAAAAAAATAAACGTTATGATAGGCATAGCTAAATGAACGAACATGATATGTTAGACTCGTTGAGCCTAACGAGCCTCTACAAGGCTATAAAAAGCCTAAAGGCGAGCCTAAACTAGGCTACCTTAACGAGCCTAATGCTCCTTAACTAAGAACCTAAACTAAAATAATTAAAATAAGAAAGCAATAAATAAATGAATATTAAAAAAATAAAAAAAAACAAAGAAAGGAAGATTACCTCGAAAAAGAACTTTACAAAATGAGAAGAGCTTGAAGGGCAGCACCTCCTCGACGAAAACGGAAATAAAAACTACTACACACCACACCCAAAGGGGTATTGTGCTTGTGGAGCCACCAAATTTGGTTATTCCACTTGTTTATACTCAAACTAGGAGTTGCAAGCTATAAAGAACTAAGCAAGGGTATTTATAGGTGTGAAATAGAGCACAAAATGGTGATTGGAGCGATGTGGGATAACTTTAAAACAAGATTTTCGCGTCTTTCAAATCAGCAACAAACACCAAACTTGTTTTCGCGATTCCCGCTTCGTTATAACTCCGTTTCACGCACGGTTTTCGCCTACGTTCATTATTTTGAGAGTACTATCATATGGAAGAGAGTAATCCAACATCCATGGTGTCGAGAATTGGGCTTAAACCTTGGGTCTTGATGCGGGTCGAGGGTTATGTTCTAAAACTTGTGTTTGTGATTCTCGTTACGCTGGAGCTTAGTTTTATGCACCATTTGAACCTACTTGATCCTTAGTATACCAAGTATATCTTGGAGCTTTGAATGGACCAGAATGATAGCTCAAGGATGGAGAAAAGTTAGCAAGAAAGTCACCCGAAAGTCATCTTATGACAAAACTAAGAATAAAACATATAGAGCTTTTTACTTGTGATCATTTACATCTAAACTCTCCAAAACACAATGTCCTATCTTAAGGCATGTATATAATGAAGTTTGAATGATAAGAAGGTTAGGATGTGATGTGTTAGGTATGTTCACGAGGTCTCCAAAGTTTTTGATTAACTTAAGGAAAACCTTAGTTTTAGACCTTGAGATATAGAGGGTTGCTTCAAAATACATGGAAATGAATTTACAAGGTTGTCTAAAACATGTATAAGACTATAAATCACCAGATATGATAACATGTATGATCAAAACATAGAATCCAAGACATTTTATTGCTTAAACATTAAACAAAATTACGTGGAATATGAAAACGGATCGAGTTACAAAAACAGGTTCGGGTTTTAGGATTCGTTCATTTTTTTTACGAATGTTACACATCAGTAGCGTCGTACGCCATTTGATAAATTATGGATGTGCTCTTTTGTAAAGTAGTAAAACACCTTTTCATTCTAGCATTGTACCGTAATGTGAAAAAGTCGTCCAAATTAGCCAAATCATTGGCAATACATAAGAACTATCTGCAACTCATTCGAAATCGACGCCTAAATTGTTCATCGGTGTACACACAATACTCATTAAAATGGTCGCCCACCAAGTGATCATGTGCACCTTTAATAAAGTTGGAATATTTTAAAAAAATATATATATATAATTATACTAATAACACTATTTATTTCTAATAAATCGAATGTAAACAAATAATATAGCTTCCCGATCTTTATTTAGCGCAACACTCCTTGTTCTTAGTTCTAAAGTTCCTTCGTCTGCTTTCATATACAAAATCACGCTAACATATAAGTTTGCAACGTTTTCTTCATATGATGATGAACTCATCGTTAGTAACAAAAATTTAACAAGATTATATAAAAAGTTTATAGAGAAGTTTGTGTGATTTGATGAAGAGGAATTATGAGGTTGGAGAGAGTTAGGAGTTTTTAAAGGTAGACTTGTAGATATATATAGGTATAAAATAAGGGTGATTCTATTCCCACACTCCTAAATCTTATTTCCACAACCTTTTTACTTTATCTCTCATCTTCTCTATATATATATATATATATATATCTATGTATATATAGAGAGATAGAGGAAAAAGATGTGTAAATATTAACACCTATAAAATAACTGATTTTTTTTAAATCTTGCCATTAAAAATGTTTGAAAATGAAAAAGTTGGATGTGGTCGGAGGAATCACTGAAAGCGCCGAGATAGGGGGATGGTGTTCCCCAAGAAGACGAAGGAATTTGGCTTCCCCAAACCCTCCCCTTCCCCGCACCCCTTAGCCCACTTGCTAAGAGTCAATTGATGTCAATAAAGTGTTCCATTTTGCTAGTCATAAAAACAAATGTGGTGTTAGAATGTTTGAAACACAATTTTTTTATAATATTCAATTTAATACTTATTTGATTTTTCTTAAATAACTTATGATCGTTATTTAAAAAAACTAAATACATAATTTTCTTTATTTTATTATTTCCTAAATATTTTGATGCAAATTTTAACGGAAATGAACTTGCTTTTAGTCGTAATTAAATTTAAGTGTAGGTATTATAACATTAGCAATATGTTCTTATGTTTTGGATGCACTTATCAAACTAGTTTTTCAACATTATGCAATATGTTATAAATATTACTCAATTTTGGATTATTTTGCTACTTTATCAAATGAGTTTTCAACACACTTATTAATTATATGGGCCAACCATCATTTGTTAGAGGTTGATTCTCAATTTAGATGTAAAACGGGATTAAAAAAAGGTTATCTCGATTAACAAGGCTATGAAATTGAATTATATTAAAGATGGGAAAAGACTAAAATTTGTGGAATTTGTAGACATTGTTGTTATATGTTCCACTAAGTCTAGAAGAATAGATAATGATTTCTAAACGTGAGTTTCTTTAACACATATTTTTTAATTTTATTTGATATTGAGACTTGTAGTAACTTGAGTTTATGTTACATATATGATTTAAGACCGGTAAAAAGTAAAGTTTTAATCTATGATTATCCTATTTATGTTTGTTATTTCATTGTTCAAATTATTTAATTATTTAGGATGATTCTTAGTTCACATTTTACGTGGGTTTGTTGAAAAAATTAAAAACAAATCATGATAAATTGGTAAAGAAATAAAAAAGAAAATACTATGATAGGTTAATTGAAGGAAAAAAAAACCTTACTTTGTTGACTAAATAAAGTTGTAAAAACTATATTAAAAGAATAAAAGTAATTGATTGATTGAATAAAAAATAAAAAAGGAAGTGTAATATATTAGTTAAAAAAAGATAAAACAAAATAAATAGACTCGATAAATAAATAAGTTTATAAGAAACACGTGAACATTCTTTAAAAGAAAATTCTCATAAATTCTTTTAGTCTCTAATTTTATATTCTTTTTGTAACCCAACTAAAAGGCAACTATTATGCAAATTTTCATGTGTATTACGGAGATACGGTACAGGTTCGTTTTCGGAAATTAAAAAAAACTTGATCCTCTGCAAAATAAAATTTTTGGACCCTATTCACAAATTTTCATATATTATAAACTAATTAATTATTTAATTACTAAAATTTATGTGAAAATAATTTAAATAGTTGTAGTTGATAAAATTAGACATTAAATACCATATGCAGCTAACAAAAAAATCAAAAAATGAAGCTGAAATAGAGAATTTGGAGACGCCGATTAGGACTCGCGTCTCCTTATTGTTTAAGCAAGGCAGTAACCACCCTGACAAGAGCTTGTTTATGTCATCTATCAATTTAGTGCATATATATTCTATCTTATACAACGTAAATTATATACAAAACTAAAAAGATTTGGGCCCTCGAGGGTTTGAGCCTTGTGCCATCGCCCACCCCGCACTCCCTCCAGGCCGGCCTTGATACGGTATACCATACTCGTCTTATGTGAACGAACTAGTTTATGCTCCGCCTGGGTTGTGGCGTGTTAAAATGAATATTTATTGGTTTGATAATATGTACGCATATGTATCGGTTACTTGTACATACTAACGTGATCTTAATAAAAATTACATTTTGAGATATAAATAAATATATATTAAAGTTTAGAAACTATATAATAACTTTATTAAAGTCCATGAGTAGTAGCGTAAACTGACCTAAACTTTATTAAAGTTTAGGAACTGTAGAGAAAACTGGGTAAAGTTCAGGGATATTAAATGTAAAATCTTAAAAAAAAAAAAAGATTTGTGTTCCCCGGTTTTCAAACCCGGGTCTATTGATTTCACCTAACCTTACTTGCAATATCTAAACCACTTCACCACATGCTCTCTTTATACTGACTTGGAAAAGTGAATAGCCAAAAAAATAATTTCAAAGAGGGTAAGTAGATGTCACATGGCATTAACTAGTTGAGTGCTGCCTTTCTATACCAATCGCAAAAAAAATAATAACTGGTTGATGCTCTCTCTATACCATGGCATTAACCGGGTTTCGTCAATTTTTATAAGATTTTCGCATCAGGTTGAATAGTCTTTTGTCGACGTTGGGTCCATTACCCGTCGATAATCCATAGAGTAAAATGGTGACTGCCCCATGTTTCAAACGTGAAAAATTATTAGAGTAAATTACTATTTTGACTCTAATGGTTTAATCAGTTGGTTTAAAAAAAACCTTTTGACGTATGAGACCCTGAGTTTGTATTTTATAATGGTTTTGGCCTCTGATATTAACTTTGTTATTTTTTTCCAGTTAAGTGTAAGAGTATTATGGTCCTTTTACACCTTAGGGGCTGTTTAAGCAACTTATAAAGTTCTTTTAATATTTTTATTTGTGTAATTACTTAAACTTTTTATTTCGTTATTCCACTATTATTATTTAATAAAATACATTTCAAAATATACAGATAGATACATATTTTCTTTAACATTTGTTTTTTATATATATCTCTTTTTTAGAAACATTTATTTTTTAACCTTTTTAAAACCATCAATCGTTTTTAAAATCATTTCTTTTTAAACCGTTTGTTTTATAATTATTCTTTTTAAAGTCATTCCTTTGATTTTTAAATCGTTCATTTCTTTAAAGTTTATTTTTGCAAATGGCTATAAACAAATTATAGAATATAAAGTTTTAAAAATGAACTATTTTAAAAAGAATGGTTGTAAAAATACACTATTTAAAAAAAAGAATTGTTTTAAAAAGAAGTTTAATAAATAAACAATTTAAAAAAAGGTAAAAATGAATTCTTAAAAAAAGGAACAACTTTAAAAATGGTTTTAAAATACACGATTTAAAAAAAATAAACTTTTTACAAAATGTTTAATAAACAAACGATTTTAAAAAGAACAGTAAAAATGAATTATTTAGCCAAAACAACTCATCAACACATGATAAGACCCAATAATATACGATGATTATACACACGTATTAAGAGACTTAAAATTACTTGTTACAACCTAATATGGGTTTGTATAGCCAAAATAACCCAAGCCAAGATGCCATTTCTGATAACAAATGGCATGAAGCCCAAAACAACTTGTTATGAACTTACAATTTAAAAAGAATCCATTTTGGCTATAAATCATTTTGATCTAAAGCTCATTTTTCTTCAAAATCTAATTAATCAAAATCCATTCTAACCCGAACCTATTTTAATCCTTGTCGGTCTAATTTCACATCCTTACTTTAACGTGTGGTGTGATAATTTGGTTACCCACTTTTTATAAACACCTCTTGGTTTATACTAACAATATTTGAGCTCAAATTGTTTATATATATTAGGAACAAATCAAGAAACCCTATAGCAAATCATGTAATACTTCAAATTTTGACAACTCTCATACATCCTTTTTGTCAAATATAAATCCAAAAGAATAATACAATTGTATACGTACACTGTATCCAAGAAGGTGGACAAAGTCTTCTCTATCATTTATGGTTTATCATATCCTGCCAACATTATTTCTAGAAATTAATAAAAGTCAAATATTTTCTTATTATGATTTTCCAAATAAAACTTGAGGAAATGATATTGCATATTGTATAATAATAACGTATAAGATCTAAATACAAATTGTTGTTAACATGTGAAGCGTAAAAAAGATTTATATAAGGTGCGTAATATTAATTTTTCTTCATGCGTAATTTTTGTTTATTATTTCCTTTATACGTAACTTTGCTTAATGCGTAAATTTTTGTTCGTAATTTTATTTCCTTTATGAATAATTACTTTCTGCGTTTGATACCTTAAAAGTTTTTTTTTACATTAACTAACCCCTTGTAATTATTATAATTAGATTTTCTTTAATTAAAAAAAAACTAAATATTTATGAGTCAATATAATACCGTTGCTGGTAATTATCGTCGCACATGTTTCAAAAGAATTGTTTATTTACTCGTCACATTTTTACTTCTTTTTAGTAAAAGTTTATAAAAAAAATACTCTCCAGGTGGATAAATAATAATATTCTAATAATTGAGGAGAGAGAGAGAGAAATATACTGCTGGAATTCGATGTTAATAGAGCGAGCGGTGGAATTAGCGATGGTTCCAAAGGCAGTGTCGGATAAAACCATGGTGGTGCCGTCGTAGGACAGCGGAGAAACCGCCGTGAGAGCAAAGTCCACTATTCTTACTTGAATCACCTGATCCGGAACACAAGTCCCCGGCTGAGCAGCACTTATACATTTCACCAAATATTGGCGTCCACAAGCAGCCCCGTTGTCCCATATCCCGTCCCCAACCGCCGCGAACAGATTGCTCGATGGAAACTGCCCCGGATCATAGCCGTAACACGCGGTTGCTGTTTGTTGATCAACACACATCAGTATTGAAAAAATGAAAGTAATTAAAACAACGGCTATAGCAAAGCTATTAGTAGATTATGGGAAGGGCGGGATGTAAGCAGACTGTATCTCTATCTCTATCCTTATCCTGGATGTCAGTTCACCGGATAGAGAAGCTGCTTACAGAGATCACAGCTACAAAACTGTGGCTATAGTTGTGTTTAATTATTTAATTGAACAGAGATAGATTTACTTACGTAAGAATGGAGGGCCGTACTGAGCGGAGGTGCCAACATCGCCATGGGAGGGGCAGAAGATGGTTAGGAGGAGGAGGAGGAGAAAGAGTAGGAGGCACGACGCTGAAGATGATGATTCATGAATTTAGAAGAGAAACAACGGAGGAGGAAGGATCTAAATGTTTTAAGGGATAACTTTATTAAATAGTAACAAAGTTTTAGAATTGTCATAATTAAGTCACTCATAAAAATTTGTGTTCTAATTAAGTCAGTTAAGTTTGTTTTGATGTTCCAATCATATATATTTTAGCTAAATAGAAGATCATCCATCTTAAATAGCATTTATTTAAGTTTTTGTTTTTTTAGATATGTTGACATGGTTTATAATTGCCAACATGGATTAATAAAAGGATTAAACATCATAATTATTATATAACAAGCATACAGAAACATGATCATATATACTAATTAATCGAAAATTTTACATAGCACCCAATCCATTAAACTAATCAAAGAAAATAAAATTGGAACCCAAGATTGAACACTCAGGCCCAAGATTCGCTCGTGTGGACAAAAGTTGAGATTTTCAGTGATTGGGGTGAAAATTGAAGGTTAAACTGATATGGGGTTTGGTTGAATTGGCTGTCGATTTATGAAAAGAGAATAGCGAATAAAGAAGATTACTTGAAAAATGGAGATTGTGAAGGGTAACCACCAGTTGAGTGTGAATCTGAATTCCGACTGGTGGCACAGCGGTGGGCAGTGGGTGGGTGTTGATTTTGATTTGTTTATGTGGAACATGAATCTGACTATAGAGAATGTTTGATTTTATCTATTTTTACTAATTAATTATGTAAACATGTTTTAAAAACAAGATAAATGTCATATTGGATACTTTACCTGCTATTCAGGTTAATTATATAAAATTGGAACATAAAATAAACTTTAATGACTTAATTAGAACAATTTTTTTAATGAGTGACCTAATTGGAACACTTTAAAACTTGATTACCATTATGTGAAATATTCCCAATGTTTTAACTAATTCTATATATGAGTTGAGTCAACGGCTAGCTCATTTGGATAAAATCAACGTATTGTAAGGTTTAAGGAGACTTTTTTTTGACCATGAAAAGACTTAATTACTTTGATAGATGATATTATGTTACACTTTTTATTGTGGAATTTTAAGAAATTACACCTCTAGTTGTTAATGATCATTTTAGGGAAAATTATCAAAATAAAGAATGTTAATCTTGTTTTTTTATATAGACACATTTTCTTACCTATCTAAAATACACTTCAGGAAGCCGGCTAACATTGCCGGCTAAACATGAATTGTTGTGCCAAAAAGTATTGGGTGAGACTTATGTGTCGTTTTCTAATTGATCTAAACATTTTAGTAAGTTGAAAAAATATGCCCATACTAGAAAAGTCTTGATCAACATTGTCTCTCTTGGTAATCTTCTTATTATTTAATCTTAACATGTTTAGTCCTTGACGTTAACAAAAGTTAAAAAATTGGGAAAATCTTGAGATTAGCCATTGACACCCCATAAAATAGGATTTTACAAACTTCCACGCAGCTTAAGTTAAAAACCAAGAGCTTTCCTCCGCAACCACTCACCTTTTGGCCACGTGTATTCTTTGGCTTAAGAACTTTCCTCAGCACATTGTTTTCATGTAGCGGCTTGGCTTAAGACCTCTCCTTGGCTTGTCGAAACAAGCTTGAAAAAGATTGTAGAGGCTTAGAACCCAGCTCAAGGGGCTTCCTTGGTAGCCATGCCATAAAAAATGTGCTGACAAAAGTTTTTAAGCCAAAGGATCCACGTGGTAAAAGGTGAGTGGTTGCGGAGGAAAGTGCTTGGTTTTTAACTTGAGCCACGTGAAAATTCGTGAAATCCTATTTTATGGGGTGTCAAATGGTTATTTTTGATATTTTGACCGGTCGATGGCTAATCTCGAGATTTTCTTTTAAAAAATTTGTCGACTGTTTTTGTGAAATGATTGTTATACCCGTTGTTTATTAAGGCTTGACGGATGCTTTGACGTTTGAAAAGAAGAGAATGGATGCCAATATGTTACTAAGCCTTGACGTTAACAGTCTGTTAAGCCTCGACTGATGCCAAGCTCCTAATTGGTGGCTCGGACACTCGATGCAAACAAAGAGACGGATGGAGTGACTTCATGAAATCGATTCACATCGAACGAGAGCCAAAGATGATGATGTCCTTATACATCATGGGCTGCAAAATAGATGGCTTGTCTCTCTGGTTCAGTATTGATAACTTGAAGATGAAAGCAGTTGGTAGCTCATGATTAACTCAATATAAATATAAATTATTAACTACCATAACAATAATCCTTATAACTTACTAATATTACCAAGTGCAAATATGAACAGATTTTTTATCCCCTAAAATTATAAAATCTTTTTAACTATTCACATTATGCAGCAGCTGTGTTTTAACTTTTACATCATGGTGTTCAATCAGCTTAAATTAGAATAATCAACAATATGAAGAGCACCAGATGCAGCTTGTGTAATAAAATTAACTGTGCTCCCGAAAAAGAGTTCCCAGAACCACAGATCCAACGCAAGAACAGATGAAAATATGAGCAATGCCAGTGTTTCATACCGATTTAACGGCCAACCTGAGACTTCTGCCAGTTTCTTCAAGAACGGTAGAGACTTGCTTGTTAGATTTCGGTTCTTGATTGACCAAGCTGTTACCCATTGAACCCGAGAAGGAACAAGGTCGAATTCGTCTTTTAACCTCCTTCCCAAGTCCGGCATGTGCCCGCCACCGTATAGTATGGCAATCTTGTTATGGCCGTTGTTGATTGCGTTTTTGAGTGCTTCTGTTGCAGCCCTGTTTCGCTCACCTATGATCACTGATTTCTCCTCTACATCTGCTGTTACCTGTGTGAAACTGAACACAAAGATAACATCCCGATTAATATGATTACAAGCATTATACGGACAAAATGATATTATGAACATCAACTATATTTTATTTCACCCAAGATAAACCAAATTGACCCATTCATAAGTAGACGGGTTTGTCAATTGTAGACTCTATTGCATGATATCTTAGGTGGTCGGCTCGTATTCTGTTACATTTTGGATGAGACAAAAGGACTGCAAATGAATCAGATAAGCTCAGATGTTATATCATATATGTAAAATAAACATAACGATTAACGAGCACACCTTTCAATTGCAAAACAGATTTCAAAAGAATGCTAACCATTCCTTTTTGTCATGTGTTCTTGCAGCTTAGGTTTGCTATCTGGATGTTAGATGTAATTTACAGTTTCCATTATTAGTACATGTGTGTAGTTGCTTGCTCTGATCTTTTCAGATACATTTTATGTTATATGGATTGCTACATCCAAACTGTAAAGAAAAAATTAAAAACTGAGACGGAGATCCCAGCGGGAGCAACCTCTTTACTCATTGTGGTATGGAGGTAAGGTTTGCCCCCAGACCCTATTACAATGAATGGGATTATACTGGTATGCTTGTTTGTTTGTTCTTGCAGCTTAGATTATTATAAACATAGAACTACAACCGCCTATGTTGATGGTAATGATTTTGGTCCTTGAAATTATTTATTTTGGTCACTATGATGAGAATATTAGGGTGCGTTTGGTTCGCAGGAATTCAATGGAATTTAAGGGAATTGGAATCTGAATTCCATCTCTTAAGATGTTTGGTTCACAAAATTTGATGGCATTGGAATCTCAATTTTAATCTTTACGTGTTTGGTTGATAATGGAATTGGAATTGGAATTGGAATTTGACATGAATTCCTTCAAATTCCTTTGAGTAAAGGAATTCAAAATCCTTCCTATATGTGAAGGAATTAAAGTAAATTCATTGGAATCTTTGACCATTTCGACCCGCATCGTTTCGACCCACACCATTTCAACCCGTACATTGTCGAATCGTTTCGAACCGAAACGTTACCGTTCGACCCGTACCGTTTTGACCCGTACAGTTTCTACCCGAACTGTTTAGATGCGAACTGTTTAGACGCGAACCGTTTTAACCCGTACCATTTCGACTCGAACCGTTACGACGTGAACTGTTACGACCCGTACTGTTTCTACGCGAATCATTTCAACCCGAACTGTTTAGACGCGAACCGTTTTGACCCGTACCGTTTCGACCCGAACCGTTTTGACTCGAACCGTTACGACCCGTACCTTTTCTACCCGAACCGTTTCGAGGCAACTCCTTTCGACCTGAACCGTTTTGACCCGAACGTTTCGACCCGTACCGTTTCTACACGAACCGATTTGACGTGAATAATTTCGACCCGAGCTGTTTAGACGAGAACCGTGTACCGTTTCCACCCGAACCGTTTCGACCGGAACCGTTTCGATAAAACATGATCTTGTGGGTCAATAAAACTATGAGAATATAGTGAAGGAAGGTATTCTACACAACCCTTTTATACTCTCATAGTTTTATTGACCCACAAGATCATGTTTGTTTCCTTCTCAAGTCCAGTTACAGTCTCCCAGGCTCCGTTTTGATGCCTATCTTTGTTGAATTAAAACTTTTGTCTATGTCATTGACGACACAGCAGCCATCAACAAAGCCGTTAAACGACCTGGTAAAAGTTTTGTGCCAAAAAACGTCAACTTCCTAAATTACTTTTTGGGTATTGATATTGTTCCCCAAGGTTTTAACATCATATGTTCTCAATACAAGTACATTTTGGGCTTCTACAAGGGCTGGTCTTCCAGACTCAAAGCCTATGCTCTCACCCATGTCTAAGCCACTATCTCTAGTTGTCAATGTTGTCTTCTATGATCTAGTTGTTAGTTTTCTTCACTACGTTACACTTTCTCAGGAAGATATCACCTTTTGTGGTTAGCAAGGTGCGTCAATTTATGCATTAACTAACAAAAAGCATATATCATTGGCTTACGAGAAGGTACTGATCCACGAAGGGACTAACTATCAATTTGGGTTTTAATCTTATCTCATGGGCCGCCCAGAAGCAACACACAATCTCCCATTACTTCGCCAAGTCTGAATATAAAGCTCTTGATAACACAGTTGTGCCAGGATGTAGGATCTTTTTTCTGAACTTGGTGTCTCGGTGCACCTTTGTCTCCTATCCTATGGTGTCACAATCTAGATGCAACCTATTTCTCAGCTAATCTTATTTTGTATGCTCGTAAAAGCACGTGAAGTTTATTTTCTTTTTGTTAGAGAAAGGGTTGCTCACAAAGATCTTTGTGTACAATTTATATCCCTAAATGACAAAAAAATCTTCACAAAGACTTTGCCAACCCTAGGTTACTTTTTACATTTCTTGTCCATAGCTTATGTATACTACTCAATTGTCATTATTAAAGTCTAGAGGGTAGTCACATGTGATATCTAATTGTAGTCTCTATATCATTTTAACATGTTACACACACAAATCAATATACAAAAAAACATGGTTGTAGATATCGCTAGTCGCTAGTCAGCCGATGGGGTGGGGACTAGCAATTAATCGGAATTAATCGGGATTAATTGTAAGTAATCGAGAATAATCATCGATTAATCAGCGCCTAGTCGGGATTCTTACAACCATGCAAAAAACCTTTTCGGTTCAAATAAGTATGTGACAACTAGTCAACACTAACACTATTAGAAAGCCATACATTGCAATTGACTGGAGCATCAAATAACAAAGAAACTAGACTTACTCGGATGTTAATCTTTTTGCCAAAAAGACCTTCATTGCAGCCCCAAAATCAAGCCTCGATAGTGCCTCTAGTTCTGGATAATCAGCTGGCTCATTGCCCACATCAGCACAAAGACTGCTGATGAAAAAAAGACCAACGAGCGGCATCGGCAACACACGCGAGGCCCACAACAGTTTAGATCTCCATGGACCAAGTTCTTCAGGGATTGAAGTGGCTTGCACCAAAGCTTTTGTAGATCTAAAAGTCATATCTCTCGCAAATGTAAAAAAACTCTCACCTTTTTCCATCTGTAAAATATATACATCAATTAGAGATTTCAACAATTGTAACAAATGTCTATGAACAAGATCGAACCTGAAGCAACTTGAACGTTTCAAAGTCGAGATCAGCATGGTACCAGTTTTCAGGGTCATAATCAAGACAGTCTAATTGAAAATCAAGCATAAGCAGTCTAGCCATCTGGCGTTGGATAAATCCTATGATATTAAAACCCCTTGTCTGTGAGTTTGTGTTTTTCCTTACTGCAGATGGGTTTTTTCGGTTTTCTAAACTTTCTCTGCTAGTCACCATTTCGTAAAGCACACAATCATATGCCTCGAGTTCTTTCTGTAAGGTTGCAAAGTACCTGTTCATAGCATTTATATCATATTAACTGACATATCTAAAGTCTAAACTTTCTTAAGTTGAATTTGAAATCATTTACAACTTCCTATTTTGTTGCATTACCAAATAAATACTACCCACTTTAAGTAGTTTGGGCTTGGTTTAGAAACGCACGAGGCGCTCCTAGGCATTTTGGTCCCAAGAGCCGAGGCGTGAGTCGCACGTCTATGTACAACCAATTAAGCTTTATTTTACATATAAACCTATTTATCAAGTAAACTTTTCATGATTTCTTCATCCAGTCCTTGGTTGTTTTTACATTTGAACCTTGTACCGACCGTAATTTTGATCCATAACAACATGAGGCACGCCTACGCCTTTTTGCCCCATAACAACGTAAACCATCAAACTAATAACAGATGAAAAAATTACCATCTTTGAGCAACATAACTAATCAGACTAAAGCATGCAAAACATGAACACATAATCCAACATCTTCTTATCAACACACTGCATATTAATTTAATTTAATTTCTGTATCAACAAAACTTACTCTTTATCTGCAATGTGAATAGTAGAAACCAAATCAACCTACAAAACCAAAAGAAAACTCACCATCAACAGGCATGTAAATAGCAAGATGGGTAAACCACATGGATATGATTTCTGAAATCAATTAAAGAAATTGACCTGAAAAAGGGGGTGGATTAGAGACCAGGGGAACTTTTTCTTGTAACTAACAACAGCGGTTTGTAACTCACCGGAATCTCCTTTCTTAAACCGCATGTAATCTGCGATTGAATTGTTTTGTAGGAATCGTTCTGGGGATCCGACATCTTGTTCGATAGATGAAGAAGATTGTGTTGTTGTTGGGTTGAATTTGAGGAGGTTGTTGGAGACAATTTTAAGGCTGTTGTTGTCTCTAGATTTGTGGGGTTTAAACGGAGAAGATGAAGATAGGATCGAGAGAGATGTAGCAGACGCCATTACTGCTACGGTGGCTCTGCTCAGACCTCTATGGTGTATGAGTGAGTGATAAGGTAGATGATATTTTGGGGTGTTTACACCATTTTTTTAAGTCCACAATATAACTACCGGCCTCTTCAGTGACAGAAATTTAAAAAATAAAAATAAAAAAATTAAGAAACCAACCCAAATCCCCACTTTTTAAGAATATAACTATAAAAGATAGAAACTTATACATAAAAACAAATTTCATTAATAACATGATAATTGTTATAACAATAATAATAATAATCAAGAATTATTTTACATAACCGTCGAACAAATTTGACGTACATAAGCAAAAAAAAATTAGGCCCCCTCTTGATAATTGACCGTCTATCTGAAATCTCACAGGAGTCTACTTTGCAAACTTAGACGGGTTTAATCTCAAGTTTTACGAATGTGGCTTTTTTGAATTCTCATCTGCTAGTCATTGTGTCATACGTGTTATTAAAATCTATTGTTTTGTCATGTTCTATCTAGAACTCATCAAGTGATTGGCATGGTGCCAACTACTGACGAGTGGGGGGATATAGAGAAATGCAAGATGTTGTTGAACACCCACTTCGTTAATCGTTGAGGCGCTCGTAGAAGTGACCAAGAACTCACATGATTGGCTAAAGGTATGCTCAATGACATGTATACTCAAGAACACACTTCGTAAATCGTTGAGGTACTCGCATATATTTGTTCTCTCATACATTTTCCCTTTAATAAGTTAATTAAATTATGCAATACAGAATGTAAAAATATACGAAGGAATGTAGTTTTATTGTCAAATTGTCTCTGGAGTTATCATCTAAAACTAACGATATGATTTTTGTGACGAATAAAAATTGATATACCGACTATTAAAGTGAATCATATGCTCGTATAGATAGTAGCTTAGGAATTTGTAGTGATTAAGGTAATTTATTTTTCTTAGCTTCATTAAGAAGTTCCCAATTTTCGTAGCAAATAAACATTTAATCTGTGTGTATGTAAAATATATGTTCGTATTCCTAATACAGACACTAATCTTTTGGACCACTTTGTATTCTAAAATGAAGAGCTTGCCATGTATAAAGAGTAAAAGAAACAACTTAAAAGAATGCACTTGCTTGAAGCAATCATATATCATACTTGATTAAAACAATGACTTCGAAAATTCAAATTTTATTATACGTCGTTATCAATATATTACTTCTATATCTGGTGTTTTAACAGTTAATAATTATTAATAACATGTGGGCTTTAAAGAAGACGATGAATAGTGGTTTGCAACGATTTTGCAACGCACCACGATGTAACTCCGGTTGGTGTTGGTGGCGGAACAGTGGTTGTGGTTTGTTGGTGGCAAGTTCGTACAGCGGCGTTAAGTAGTGTCACAGTGGAGTGGTTGTTGTTGTCGCCAGCGAAGGTTATTCCAACGCTAGGTTCCGAATTTTCGATTGGTTTAGTGGAGGTTTACAAAATTTTGCGAGAAAGAGTATGTGAATTTGTGAGAACCGGTTTCTTATGAACATTAACAACATTATCAGTTACCAATACCCATAATATCAATCCTAATTATTCTTCGCCGGTTACTGAAAAAAACAGATCATCAGTTTCAGTAACAAGTTGGTCTAGTGGTTAGTTACTTGGTTTCTCTCCTTGAGGTCCCAAGTTCAACTCCCACAAGCATCACTTTGAAGGACATTGGTGGTGGCAATGAAGTTTAGAACTAGGCCTCTCTGGAGGTCGCCAGTTCGAAACCGAGCTAAACCGGGTTTTACCGCAGTGGGCTTTCGGGCGGACGGGGTTTCTCCGGAACTGGTGGCTTGGTGGCTCGGTGTGCATCCAACTCTGACCGTTATGAAGGATAGGATGCATTTGCTCGATTGAGGGCATCCCTGAATGCTTTTCCAGTGATTTAGTTGGCCTTTAAAAAAACGAAGAAGACAATTTGTTTTAATTTGAAATTTTCCTTATGACTTTTTAAAAGTTAAATCATACCCTAAACTTATAATTAAGTCTAATTCATTAATTGTTGTTATAGATACAATTATTCTTGTTATTTACCATAAGTTATTTATATATTCAAAATACAAACTTGTTAATTAATAGTATACTGAATGAAGTTTATTAGAGGACATCTTAATTGTGAAAAGTTAATTAAACATAGTTTACAGATGGTTTACAGAATGAAGTTTATTAAATTGATGTCAAACTACATAGATATAGATAATAGAAAACTTACAATATGATGTTAACAAAACACAACTAAAATCATACATAAAAAAGGAATAAAGAAGTTACGGTTGACAATCCTTGGTGAATGTAAAAAAAATAACTATTAAAAACAGTATCATGTAAATAATGTTAATTTACAATTCTATGCATTGAGTGTTGTAGATTGTACTAACTACACACGTAATAGGTAAACGTTCTGTTTCAAGGCTATGCATTCATTGTGTCTATAGCGCAAAGCGCGCGAGCATAATGTCACACCCCAACCCGCAACGGAATAGGTGATCGGGGCATGATTGGGTTAACTCGAGAGCTTATGACTTGCTATTACTTGTTTTAAATAATCATTAATTCATATTAAGTGTCTCACAATACAAATAATTCACATAAACAATTACAAACACAAGATGTTGTTTATAACAAATAAACTGTACTAATCCGTTTCTTGTTAACTAAGGCTCATCCTATGTTCAATCTTCTCTTCGTACTTGTTCCCATGTATCATGTGTAAAAATGGTTTTGGGTCAACAAAGGTTGGCGAGTGAACCTTATTGTTATTAGAAAATAATACGTTTAAGCTTGGTTTATTTAAAAAGAATGTGCGTTAACCATTGTAAGTAAATATGTTTGTATGTCATGTAACAAAACTCGTAACACAACCCCAAACAATAATCAAGCCAACTCAAATAATCCAAATGTATGTAAATGCGTGTTGCACGGTATTATGGTGTGCCAATGAATGTATGCATGTTGCACGGTATTATGGTGTGTTGCAAAGTCAAAGCTCAATCAACGGAGCTGGTCTCATATGTTGGCAACATCACGTTCCGCTCATAGGTAATGGGGAAACAGACGAGCCTATGATGATATGATGTCCAACGTGAATGAAAATGCTCCGAATGATAAACAACCAAACACACATAACATAGATACTTCACATAATGGTAATTGCACAAAATTGAACTTGTAAAATACAAATAGAATATGCGAAACATGATACACCCCAAAAACGTATAAATAAAATCAAAATGGGAAGTTGTAAGATTCACTCACAGTGGTTCCGTTTGCGATCCCTTGTAGAATAACGCACGAGTAAGGATTGAGAAACCGAACGAACGAAACGATTATCCTAGATATGGAATACCACATGTGAAAATGATTAAATTATTTAAGTATGTAAGTTGATGTAATCCTATCATTTTTCATTTACAAAATTTAATTACAACCTTAACCGATTATAACTTAGCTTTCTTTCTCTATGCATTTTCTTTGTTAAGAAAAGTTATAACTATTTATTTAGCTTTTTTATTTCAGGTTTTTAAAGAAAATCAAAATTTAAAAATAACAAAATAAGTAATGAAAAAATATTTATGGTTGGCCGGATTCGAACCGGCGACCTCTTGTTTATATTGCACACGTCCTTCCACTGGACTGTGTGTCTAACCCGTTCATATATTGACGGTTAATTTATTTTATATAGGGTTTCAAGTCCTTCATTTACTGGTTTATAAATAAAAAAGGATTAAGGTGCAGCGAAGAACCATGGCCGGGACTCGAACCCACGCCCTGTCTATGTTGTTTAACACCTAAACCACTTAGCCAATGCTGCTTGATCTGAAATGTTTAAGTTTTGATTTTATTTAAACACCTATTAACTGCAGCATTATCTTCTTCCCCAAGCCGAACAAGAACAAAACCACCCACCGTTATTGTTTTTCCCCAAATCTAATGTTTGTTTTAGGTGACTATTAACGACAACAGAATAAGGATGTCATCAATGTTTTAACGAAAAGGTAATTGGAAATGAAAAGATATACCGAACACGAGAATGGGGTTTTCTGGTGATCTCTGTTATTCTGGTGGTTTCCAGTTGTATGACAAAGTTTCTGGAGTGGTTTCTTATGTGGTTTGACTCGAAGGGAGGGTGTTTTAATTCGACCATTACATATTCAAAAGAGGGTGAGAGTTTAAATTTTATTTGAGGCGGTAACGTTCCTAGTAAGGGTTGAATACCCTGTTACAGGAATCGCTTTTTGATGCCTAAAGTATGAAAATGCGGAACATGGATAAACAGAGTTGATTGACTAGGTATGATCTCACGCATAAGAGTTTTGAGGGAATTGATACATTTTAGAAGATAAGGTTTATACCATAAAACAAAACTTTAACCATGATGATACTAAAACCTACACGGAACCTCTCATAACTGCCTGACAAAGCCTCTGATCCTTTGGCAAGAATACTTATATATAGGAAGTACCAGCGGCGTATCCACCATATTCTTGTCAAATTTTCATTGGCTTTGTCAGTAAGTTATGATTAGTTCTATGTGACTCTAAAATTCTTCAAAACAAACACAACAGCCAAAGCTTGAGTCTCGAATCTGAAAGGATACATGACTGAATAATGACAGTACCTCTCTCGTTTGTTATGATGAAGGGGTCACCCAACTTCTTTAAATGATGAGATCGAGATACGTCGAGATGTATGAATGTTAAATCAATGAGTATAAAACAAAACTGAAATATCAATTCGCATTAAAATTCTTGGATACATAACTTCCCAATTTATAACTGGGATACGTAAAGATTGAGATAACATAAAAAAAACATAAAAACTAGACGGTTGGAGTTGAGTCTTGATTCTTGGTGAAGGAAAGGCTAGTTGGGTGGTTCGTTTGGGCCGTTATTATCTTCAACAGGATTGGCGTTGATGTTGTAAGCTCTTCCTCTTGCTGGTGGTGGAGCTGGGTTTGCTTGATTTGTTTGGTTAACTGGGTTTGCTTGAGCTTGGGCGTTTATGATGTTAACCAATCGAGGGCACGTATTTCTAAAGTGGGTAGGGTCGCCACAATTAAAACAAGCTCAAACATATGGGAACATGGGGTATTGGGGTTGTTGATATGTTTGGATCATGTTTTGAGTAGGGGGTGAAGCTTGGTTTTGAGAGGCACGACAAGTCTTGCTCAAATGACCATAACGCCCGCAATTAGCACACAGTCGACAAGGTAAGGTAGATGGATGGTGATAAAAACAGGTGTTGCATTGAGGGTGAGGTCCAATGTAAGGTTTCTTATTTGGGTAAGTAAAGTTGGGTGCTACTTGAGTGATTGGGATAGCTTGAAGGGGTACGGCTTGTGGAGCTGGTTGATTGCCTTGGGTGACAGCAAAATTTTGCCCATCTCGTTTTCTCTTAGGAGTGGGTTGAGAAGAGGATTCGGTCTGGGTTGGGTTTGAGGTTTCGGTTGATGCTTTATCCTTCTTCTTCTCCTCCGCGAAGTCTTTATTCCGTATGCGGTTTTCGGTGAGCTCTGTAGCTAACTCCATTGCTGCTTCCAAAGTTGCAGGTGTAGTACTTATTACAGGGTCTTGAATTTTTGAAGGAAGACCTCGAATGTAGTGCTCGATCAAACGGTAGAGGGGAGTGAACAAGTTGGGGACCATCTGATTCAACTCAAGGAATCTATTGTTGTATGTGGTGTGGTCGCCCTCCTTTTGTTTCAAAGAGTAGAACTCATCTTCTAGTTTCTTGATTTCGCTTCTTGGACAGAAACGTCTTGTCATGATTTCCCTCAACTCTTCCCAAGTCAAAGTCATAGCATTTTCAGCACCTCGCTTGGCCTTCTCTGTATTCCACCATGTAAGTGCTACTCCAAACAAACGACCGGTAGCATATCGCACCTTGCGATCATCGGGGCAGTCGCAATTGAGAAAAGTGTTCTCCATTTCCTCAAACCAATGGAGGAGAGCGGTGACACCTTCAGTCCCTTCGTATTTTGGAGGATCACAGGATTTAAAATGCTTGAAGGTGCATTTAGTGGCATTTGGGGGAGGATTGACAATGTTTTGATCTTCTTGGTTGTTTGAGTTGACGGGATTAGCGGTAAGGGCCTGTTGTACTTGAACTACGATGTTGGGTATTACGGCAGCCATTTGTTGAGCGATTTGGGCAGCCATGCGCTCGAGGGATTTTCCTGATCTCATACTTCTACGAGAGAGGCTAGAAGACATCTACAAGGAATACGTATCGAGAGTATGAGTTTGACGTTTTAGGTGTCATGTGTCGTATTTAGAAATGAACATTCACAAAAAAAACAAATGAATAAAATAAATTTACTACATCCATAGGATGTCTTGGGCTTTGCTCATGTTTGGGCTCCCATATGTCCCCTTACTTGGCCTTGGTAGTCATGTGGGCCCTCATGACTACTGGGCTCTGGTAGGGTTCATATTGGTGTTGGCCTGTTAACACTTGCGCCACCCGAATGAAAATCGTAAAACATGACATCAAAGTGTAAGGTCGGAGGGTGTCCTGGTATGGACACAATGACAACTCAAAGTAGGGTTAGTTCGAACGACGTTTGGTGTGGCATGCTTTGGCCTAATAGGTCCTTCGTACTCTCATCGTTAGTCCCCAGGTAGGCAAACTGGTC
The DNA here is from genome assembly GCA_947069175.1 of Scalesia atractyloides. Classification (NCBI taxonomy): domain Eukaryota; kingdom Viridiplantae; phylum Streptophyta; class Magnoliopsida; order Asterales; family Asteraceae; genus Scalesia; species Scalesia atractyloides. The sequence continues at coordinate 36,246,298 of CAMTDV010000020.1, read as the reverse complement.
CGTTATATTGGATTTATACGAATGCCAACCTAGACAGGACGTTCCGACTACCGGTACTTGTACCCTTACAGTTACTACATGCCCGTCGTAGAACTCACTTTGATGAGATTGAAAAACGAAAAATGCGACAAAATCTTGAATAAAGGAAATATGAGGATGATTTGAATATGTGAACATTGAAATATGTGTGATGAGTGTATATGTAAGCATGTTATGTTTGACAACAAGTATAACTCATTAAGTATCACACAATATGATAGTGGAAGTGTTTGCATGCATTTGTGTGTGTAATAAATACGAAACAAATAAACATCATGAGTTTGCATGTAACCACATAAACAATTAAAATCTAATCAACTATAGTATAGGCTCTAAGGGTCTAATAACCTATCCTATATCCCTATAGTCAAAAGCTCTGATACCAATCTGTCACACCCTGACCCGCATCGGAAATGGTAGTCGGGGCATGATTGGGTTTCATCAAAGCTCATGACATTTACTATAAAGTTTCATATTTATTATTTCTCTTTAAAGAAGAAGTTACAATAAACATACAAGCACAACATGTTCAAATACATTTCCATTCAAATTACAAACTAGAGTATTCTTTAAACAAAAACCATACAATTACAGAGGAAAACAAAACTAAACGTCAATTCCAAAGCATTAACTTGTTTATTCTTCTAGGCCATCCTACGTGTGTCTTTTCTCAGCTGAATCACCTGTATCATGTGTAAAAATATGGTTTTTGGGTCAACAAAAGTTGGCGAGTGAATCTTATGAAAACATTTGAACGAATTTATTATATTATTATAAAAAGGTGCATAACCACATATGAGTAAATGTAAATGTAAATTTAATCACAAAACACATAATATCAATTTATGCACAAGCACACACACCAAATGATGAACAATGAGATCAAGGCTCAATCAAATGGAGCCGATCTAATGAGGCACGCGATGTTCAACTCGTCTCCCACGAGGAACTGATGGGCCTAATGAATGATTTGCACGTAACTTGACAAAATGTAAACACACATCACAACAAACAATATTTATATCACAAGTTTAGATCATATAATGGTAATAGCACAAGTTTGAATAAACGAAATAGTTAAAGCGACACATGATACACCCCAAAACATGAATAAAAAGGGGAATTTGTAAGAATTCACTCACAGTGGGTGCGTTTCTTGGATTGATGATGAATGCGCACGAATTTGGATTTAACCACGAGAGAACTAACCTAAATAATAACATAATAATTCGATAAATAAATAAATTTTTATTTGAGATTAATATTTTTAGTTAGTGCTCTTAATGAGATTGTTAGATTTATTTTTGTGAATTTAATGCAATTTTTAGGCTTTAAAACTTTATTTTGAGGTATTTTCAACAATTTTTCAAAGAAAATAAAAGGATTTTTTAATTAAAAAAAATTTACCCTTTTTCTAAGGGTTGACTGGTCAACGGCCGGTTCAACTCATTTATTTTAGGCAGCGTGTGAGGTCGAACTTGTGACCTCTCGTATACGTGCACGCAGCTCTACCAACTGAGCTACGTGTCTAACCCGAAATATTTCTGATTTTAATTATATTTATATACTTGTTAGATTAAACCAAATTAATTTAATTTTAAAAATAATTTTAAACTCATCGTACCGGCGAAGGGGCTGGCCTCGAACCCGCGGCCTAATGTTGCGTTGCACCCAGCCCAACCAACTGGGCTGGGTGTCTAACCCGTTATATATTGTAATTTTATTATACTTAACATCTTACAGCGAGTTAATATGGTTTCGGTTTTAAAAAGAACATTTTATTACAGTGGATAGGGGTTGTGTCAAGGATCGAACTCGGTATCGATAGTATGAAATGCACACAGTCCACCACTAGACTGTGTGTCTAACCCGTTTAAAATACTGATTTTAATTATATTCATAAACGACTCGATGTTCATCTTCTTCATTAACTCAGAACTGAAAACAGATTTGTTAAACATTTTGATTTTACTGATCTACTGTTTTAGATTAAACAAATGAATCGAATAGAACTGACAGAAAAGATTAAGAATTCATACCGATCGGAGAATGTTATGGAAGTTCCGGTTGGATTCCGGTAATGTGCAGAAACTCCGGCGTCGTTTATTCAGAACATTAGGTTCTATCAGAGAGTTTTAAGTGTTGATGTAGAGAGAGTTTTGAGGGAATGAGCGAATTCGTTTGTGGTGAAGCGATTGGTATTTATAGAGTAACCAGTAAATCACCGATTTCTGTTCCGAATTCCGGCGACAATTTCCGGCGAATGCAGGTGTTTCCGACGACAAGATTTTGATCAGAGAATTTAGAGTGGAACTTCGGAAGAAATGAGCGAGGTAATTGAAATGAGATGCATCGATATTTATAGTGTGAATGATCAACACATGATTTCGGTTTCAATTTCAATTAATCGTATGTTTTGGGTCAGTTTTGTTTGAATTGAACATGGTGCCGGTTATAATTGACATTGTATCATCAATTATTCACAGAATTCTCGCGATCAAACCAGAATCCGAGATTTTTGCAGCTGTTTTGGGCGGGTTCAGTATTTTGATTTGCAGGTCTTAGGTTTGTTTGAGTATAAGGTTTATTTATTTTGGGTTTTAAAACATATGGTGTGTGTATCTCGGTGGTGTTGTGGTGTGTGTAGGTTTGTTGGGGACCCGGGTTCGAAACCCGGCAGCCCCATTTTATTTATTTATATTTTATTTTTCTTTATATTATTTAAGTTTTAATTATTTTATTGGTTATAATTTATTTGTTATTCAATAATTATAAAGTTTAAATAAAATTGAATAAATGCTCAGCGAAATCCTATTAACTACTTGATTCTCAAACGGTGCGGGTTTTGGAACCCGTTTTACACAAATGTTACATTTATTAGGTTAGATTGACAGTTTTTTGTTCAGTTTGTTAATTGCCAAAATCAAACTTAGGCTAAAACTTTTGCTTAGAAATACATGAAATTTAGGTACAAATACATAAAAAGAAAGTATAAATACATGAAATAGAGGTATAAACTATGAAACACACGAACTGGACGTATAAAAGCGAGAAATATATAAAAATATCAATCGACCGATTCAATTCGGTTGATTTTAGTTAAACGAGGGTACAAAAAAACTGATAACTGGTTTTTGGTTAATCGGTTGTCAGTTAATTCAGTTTTTTAATTATTTTGGTTCAGTTTCGTCTGTTTTCGGTTTAGTATGGTTTCAATTAACAATTCAATTATTACTCACCACTAGAAACTTTTAATCACGTAACGTATCACTTTTTTAATTAAAAAACTACAGCAATACTATACTCGAGTTAAAGAGAATAAAATGCTCGTTTTTGTGGTATAATTTTAAAAAATATGGTACGGAAAAACTTATGACCATTTAAAAATCGTGGGGTAGTTAGTTTTTTTATAAGGGAGATAAAGTGTAACCACCAATTAATTAACCAGAAGTTTGGTTAAAGATGAGAGATTAAAGTGCAATGGGATTAAAGTGTAATTAATGTTTGAAAGATTAATTTACTTCTATTTTAAGCTTGTACCTTATGCATTAAAATTTTTAGATAACTCTTAATTATTGGAAATCTTAAAATGTCTCTCTCGAATATTTGTAGAATACAAGAATAACCATACGTATGTACCCAGTAAAGTCTCACAAATAACAAAGTCATTGGTGAAGTATAAGAGGATGATAGGATATGGGCAAAGTAACCATCTTTATCCAGAGGATAAAAAGGCTGCTTATAAGGAAACCTCCGACTAATTGTCAAAAATTTATCGCAAATTAAAATTAAAATAATGATGAAACAAAGTTGTGACAAAAACGTTCTGTTAGAAAATTGTCATAAACTATCTTCCTAAGAGCATTTTTCTAATGAAATACTTTTGTCGGAAACCTGATTTTCCAACAAAATTCCAATGAAATGCGTCATAAGAAATTGTCCAGTTTTTTAGCAGTGGTAACCATATGTATTTCCCGGTGAGGGTCGATGGGAAAAGAGGTGTGGGTAAAGAATTCAATGATATCCCCAATCGATTATCGAGGTGAGATGTGATCGCATAGCCATGGTAATTTCACCAACAAATCAATGGCGGATATTTGTATATATCAATAAAAGTTTTTAATTTTTGGATTTTTTTCTATACGTCGCTGATGACCAAAAAATCAATGACTAATATTTATAGATAAATCTTGAATTTTGTCGAATCCATTGGTGACCTATAATGGGATCAAGCCATTGGTGATACTCAATTATTTGGCAGTGTGATACTAAGAAGAGTTTGATCGAGGCTTATGTCTAATGTGGTTCTCATAAAATTGATTTCGCACTTTGTTTTCGATGATAACTGAAGAAGCAACACGGTTGGTGATGACCATAGTTATCCGAAAATAGGTAGAGTTTTATATGTTCAAGTCTTTTATGGTGGCACTAAATGGGAGAGTTGGAAGTGCTTTTCTAGGGCGTTTCTAAGTTCATTTTTGTATTATGGACCTAAACCAAAATGTCCCATTTTTATCATGAAATGAAACTGTTAAAACGTTAAGTTGTACTTTACCACTTTAAACAATCAAACACTTTATTGTGTGGTTAAATTGCTTATTTCTGCAATTAAATATGACCAAAAACCATTGTTAAATGAATTGATGTTACTATGAGAAAACTAGGTCAAAATTCGTGGGTCAAAAATCCAAATTATAAATTCCAATTAGCCATTAGGATTCTTAGTAAGCATAAACTATATTTGTGCAAACATAATGATATTTTCAAGCATCTATGCTCATCACTTATAAACTCTCTATAAGTTTGATCACCCGGACAAACTTACTTGATTTTCCTTTTCGGTTTTCATTTTAAACATCGTACTTTGAGTATAATCGTCTCATTTATCTTAGCTTTAATTTAAACATATCTTTGCTCATTACCTGTGAGTCCAAAACAGATTCGGATCACAGTGGTTGATTGTTATTACTCAAACAACTATAGATTAGTTGTTTGAATGTGTAAAAGTTAAGAAAAACCAAACCATGAAGATGAAGATTCTTGAATGGATCAAACAACAAGTGTTGTATATAAAATCCCAAAAAGATGTAATCAATAAAAGCACCTGGATATTCGGATTAAGCACAATAACAAGAATCACAACACAAGAGAATCACCAAAATCTGTCCAAGAAGCTTGGACAAGAGATTCATTAAACAACATATATATACTGATCTGACTACCCAGCGTATTTATTAAATACGCTGGGAATATAAATACGCCGCCCTGTTCTAAGTTTTACATTTTGCACTTTTGACCCTTCTAGATTAACAAACTATTACAAACCAGCTCAAACTATTAATGCTCAAGTATCAACGGTCTCAAAAAGTCCTAACAATATCCCCCCTAGACCGTTGCGTACTTGAGCTTCTTCAGTCTTGTTCCGGAGCTTCAGGGTCTGTGGCTGATCCTTGATCCTTTCCTTGCACAGCATGATCGATAGGTCGGTCGGTTGTTGCTGTAGTGGGTTGGTTAATAATAGCTTCACTTGTGGTTTGTTGGGCCTCCATAGTGACTCCATATGTGGATGAAGTCGGAGGTGGTGGAACGATTTGAAGATCAGAGTCAGATGATGGATCTTTGCTTGGCGGAGAGGATGGTTCAGTCTGAGCTGTTTTCTTCTTTCTGGATTCTTATTTTTCCTTTTTTGCATCCATCCTGAGCAAAATTTCCATCACTTCAATCTTTCGAGCTCGCACGCGCTCAACTGCCCTTTGAAAAAGCATCCCTTCCTCTAGGTACTCGTTTCCTGCTTTGACGTTGATCTTGTGTCCGTACAGAACATTCAGATCGGAAAGACAAAACATAAATACGTCCATAGGATCCAGGATACGGATGTCTTCATTTGAGTTTGACCTGATGACTACCTCACCCGTCTTGCCATCATAAAACCACTTCTTGAAGTTCGTGAGAGTCACAGGCTGTTCAGGAGGAAGCTTCACCCTTGTTACAACTTTCGCTGGATTGATGACCCATGTAATCTTTTCTTTTCCGGTGAACGGGTCTTTGGTGGTCTTTGACACACGTCTTCTAGGGCGTTGAGGCTTGAACACTGAAAATCCTCGCATGCATTCTCTTTGAATTAATCTTTCTAGATCTCCGCCAATGCTGCTATTTGTCGGATTTATCAGATCGTGCTTGCTGAGCTCTCGTATATCCCAAGTTGGTAAGCTTTGCATGTCGTTGGCATTTCGAAAGTATTGAATGACTCCACCCCGTCGTTTTACCACAAACCATCTCGTAAGATTGCAGTATTTCCAACTAATGATTTTATCCGTGATCTCAGTTTTCTCAACTGTGATCACTTGATAAAAGTCTGGCATCTTCGCTCTTTCCTTCTTAAACCATTCTGGATGTTGCGGTTCGAACTCATCTCCGCCATCCATCTCATACAACACATCATCTTCCAATCCCCATTCGAGAAACTTTGCAGGCATCTTAGATTTGTCTACTTCCTCTTCATCACTGTCTTCATCAAGACTGACATCAAATGCTGATTCAAGACGCTTCTTTTTCTTCTCGGCTCTGTCAGCTTTCTTTTCCTTTTCTCTTTCTCTAAACAAGTTAAAGTTGAAGATGTCTTCGCTCGTGTACTTTGGCTTTCTATTTGCAGCGCCATACAGCTCCTGTACTAGCTCATGCAGTTTGTCTAGACCCTCCTGTTGAAATCTGATGAATTCTAATTGCTTGTGGACGTAAGAGTGCAATTCTTTATTCTTCTTTCTCTGTTCTTTCAATTTTCTCTTTAGCACATCAGTATCATTCACTTGATTCTTCAACAAACAGAACTCCTTAGCAGGAAATAGACCAATTTCCTTGGATAAACGGTTATAAAGCTCTTGAAATGGTCTAGGTCTTGATGGAACTTGCTGAGGAGGAGGTTGAGCCGACACAGGTGGTTTTGGTGGAACGTTTGCGGATGATCCTTCGCCTGTTTTTCTTTTCTTTGACGCAGCAGCCTCGCTTGGAGAGGGTTCTAGTGGATCAGTCAAAAGTCCTTCCACAAATTGATCCAGATGTTCTTGTTCTGACGTAACAACCACAGGAGTTTTGAATTCTGTCGTTTCTCTTCTCTTCATTCTTCTTTCTCGTTTCTCAGCCTCCGCAACCGCATGGATGGCCTACATTCTTTCAATTTCTTCTCTAGTAGATCCAGCGCGAATGCTATCGGCCATGATTCGTTCTGGATTGGGTGCATCTTTCTTGCTTTTCTTCTTTGACGGTTCCTCTTCGACCACTTTCTTTCCTTTATCTTTACACTTACGAACCAGTGGAATTTTTTCTTCTAATTCAGCCTCTTCTGCAACATCAACGGGATCGCTTCGACCTTCTCTACTTTTCCTTGCCTTTTCTCGATACTTGTTGTATGCAACCAGAACCACTGGAAGTCTTTCTTCACGATACATCTAGTTGTGTAACATCACCCACTCTTTTGTTTTCAACTCTGTGATTTGTCTTCCTTTGGGGAGTTGAAATTGATACAGATCTCCATCGTGTGGCAGATTCTGATGTTGATCATCAATAAGCAATTGTACAAATCTTGGATACATTGCCCATGCACCTTTGTTAACGTTGTCGATCATGCAATAGAAGATTAAGCCAAAAATGTTGAAAGGCTGATTGGTGCACAAGTTTAGCATTGCCGCGGACCACTCTAAGTTTAGCCCATCGTAGCCGCCTTTTTCTATGGCAAATGCTCATGCAGAACGTGTGGAGAATGAACCTCCAATCTTTTGTAAGCCCCAACTTCTTGATCTCATTTTTGTTGCAAAAAATCTAACATAATTCATCCCACGAAAACCTCCTAGAATTGCCTCTTTGCTTAGCTTTAATGGATCACTGGCGTTGTCTCCGAGGCTCAGAACCTTTCGAATCCTCTCCTCAGTCACTTTTATTTCTTTGTTTCGCACTGTCGCTGTGATGTGCTTGACCTTGTTCAGTGTTTTTACCCTTGCAGTCCTCCAGAATTCTTCTATGTGGATTGAGTAAATCGTTGGATTTGCCTGGACTGCATAAGTAATTTTGCTCCGCGACAGCCAGTCCATCACATCTTCTAAATCTGGCTCCGGAGGAACTAGAGTGATCGGCTGATTGTGTTTTCTTGTGTCGTCCCATACTAATGGTTGAGCCATTCCTGAAATGTGAAAACAACCCAAGTTAGATTTATATACATATATATATAAAATTTAAAAACGAAAAGAAAAAAAAAATATATATATATACATATTAATCTATACAAAAAACATTTATATAATAAATAAAGTAGAATAATTTTTTTAAAAATAAACAAATAATAAATCCGCTACTATATACGTTGGTTTCTGACTTCAATTACGCCTGACAAGCCCTGTTATGTACAAAAGACCCAAAGACAACTACGCCAAAGTAGAATTATTTACGCTGATCAACGATCAGCGAATTTAAGTAAAGCCAGCGTAGATATTTATCTACGCTAGCTTGACCGGCGTAATTGTCTAATACGCCGGTTGCTTGAACTCGCGTTCAAAACTTAAATCCGCCAACCGTTGTCCAGAACAAATACGCTATCTTCAGACTTAGTTACGCCATCTTCAAACTAAATACGCTAGATTCAAGATTTTCTTGATAAACCCTTGAAAACCGGAAGAAACAGATTAAAATGTATCTATACACACACAATCAGAACTTGAAATCAATGCATTAACACACTCAATCATTAAACAATGAACATTTGAATAACAAAATCATACCGATATCGATTGTTCAGATTTACTAGATGCGGATTGAATAAGAAGATGTGGGTTTTACGGTTGAAGAATAAGATGATGAGTTTTGAATTTGAAAATGTTCACACAAAATGAAAAATGAAGTATATATACAAATCTACATTCCAGCGTAATTAATAATTACGCTGGAACAATAAATACGCCGCCCAGAAGATTTTTAAGGTTTCTTCAAGTCTAAGAATCTTGAAATCAATTACGCTCAAAAATCTCAAATTTTCTCGAAAAATGTGCCATTTTTTTGGTTAAAAATAGTGTAAAAATCTAAAAATAAGTTTAAGGAGAATGGAAAATTGCAATTTGAATTCTGAAAATTATTTTTAGGGCCAGGAAGCTTCCTTTTTCACATAAATTTTATGCTTACTGATTCGGATCCTATGACTTTCCTGCAGAAGATCATACTGGCAACACTTCGTTAGTTTGAGATAAAATATTAGATATTTTGAATAATCAAGGCACAAGAAAAATTGTCAGTATGTTTGTCCTTTTAAATCCATGCACCTATATTTCAACATGCGATCAGATAACCTTTTATCATATTGTGGTAATATTGACAAGAAATTCGATGTTCCCCCACTCATGCTGGATTGACAGAATGTTGTGCCTGCGAGTCCCACATCGGACGTACCCCCGCGATCAAGGTATGCGCAAAGATTCCTCATAGCAGGTGAGTAGATTGACCTCATTCATTTTAGAAATTTCAACGTTAGACAATTGGTGATCAGGTCAGTACTTCCGTACAGCAAAGAGACCAAAGTCTAACGAGTGCTATGACAGATACCATATACGGTACGATTTAAGCACTTGAATGGTTCTCAATAAGAGCTTCATTTGTGTGTGGTTTTGGCCGCATTGGCTCTTTTGTAAAGATATCATAATTGTGTCTAGGTCAGCATATATCTGGATTCAGCAGAAGAGCAACTATGATATCCCCAAATGATTAGTCAATATAAAGACCCAAAATCTCGGACTTTGGCAATCTATCAACGCAAGATTAAAGACCATTAAGGCATACGCCGCAATGTGTTACCCGCAAGTTGCACAACATTGTGGGTATCCAGAATTCTTGTGTGATCATTAGCTTTTGCCTCCTTTTCGTAGTTTACTTCAAGGTATTGCTGAATATACTGACACGTCGTTGCTTGGGGCCTTAATCTATTTCTGTTTTAAGATCAAACAAAGTGTCAGCAGTTTTTCTATCATTTCTCATGCAGGATTCAAACAAGGATTCTTGTTTCAACAATATTTCTGGAATACTTCCCCCTTTAAAATTTTATTTTCGATAATTCATTGCTTGAAAAGAAATTTTAAATTTGCAAAAAATCTTTTTGTTTGGCACATTTTATGAGTTTATAAAATTATTATTATTATTATTATTATCACTTCCACTCAAGGAAATTGACCATCTCCAACCAGGTTACCAACTGGTTGAAGCGAGTTTTATCGAAGGCTTTCGTGAATATATCAGCTTTCTGTTGCATTGTATCCACCGACACCACTTGAATGTATCCCTTTTCATACGCATCTCTGATCGCATGAATGCGAATTTCGATGTGTTTTGTTCTGGAGTGGTGGATAGGGTTCTTCAAAATTCCAAGACACGCTTCGTTGTCGATGAAAATAGGAGTCTTCATAACGTTGATTTCATAATCCAACAACTGATTTTGTATCCACAGAACTTGAAAACAGCAACTGTAAGCTGCCGTGTATTCAGCTAGAGCAGTAGATGTGGAGACTGTTGTCTGCTTTTTGCTTTGACACGAAATGAGACGATTTCCTAAAAATTGACAGCCTCCTGAGACAGACTTTCTGTCAACTTTACAACTTGCATGATCACTATCAGAATAAGCAATTAAATCAAAATTACTATCTTTAGGATACCACAAACCAAGCTTGGGAGTTCCTTTCAGATAGCGAAAGATTCTTTTGACAACAACTTCATGAGATTCTTTCGGATCCGTCTGAAATCGCGCACAGAGACAGACATCCCACATAATGTCAGGCGTACTTGCGGTCAGATACATTAACAAGCCTATCATTGATCGATAGAAAGATTTATTCACGGGTTTTCCTTGAAGATCCGAAGTAAGTTCCGTCTGAGCAGCAAAGGGAGTGCTGGCAGATTTGCAATCATTCATGTTGTACTTGGATAGAATATCTCTGATATACTTAGCCTGATGAATGAGTATGCCGTCTTCTCTCTGCTTCACTTCTAATCCCAAGAAAAAACATAACTTCTCCCATCATGCTCATCTCGAATTTTGCCTTCATGACTTGCTCGAACTCCCTGCAGAGAGCTTCATTAGTTGACCCAAAGATGATATTGTCTACGTAGATCTGCACCAGCATCACATCATTTCTGATCCGCTTTGTGAAAAGATTCATATCAGTTTTCCCACTTGAGTACCCACATTCCGAAAATATGTTGACAAAGTCTCGTACCATGCTCGAGGAGCTTGATGAAGACCATAGAGAGCTTTGTCAAGCTTATAGTACTTCGAAGGGAAGTGAGGATCTTCAAAACCTAGAGGTTGACATGTAACATTCGTCGAAAAACGGGTTCCAAAACCCGCTCTGTTTAAAAACTTTAGAATTTATTTAAAAAGTTTCGTTACGCATTTTTTCATTTTTTACAAAAGGTAATTTCCATAATTTATAAATAAATAATTAATATGTTGATTAAATAAAAGAATAAGAAATAATAGCAATATTTAAGTTTAAAAAAAAAAAATATATATATATATATATATATATCCAATAAGTGTAGACCGCGGGTTTCGAACCCGGGTCTCCACTCAAACCAAACATACAACACACCACTACACCACTTGCCCACATCTGCTACATCTCAAAACAATTATACATTTGTAATCACGTTCCTTTGATCCGGATTCAAAAAGAAACAGCCGCGCGAAGTCACCGGCTATCATCAAGATACCTCGGACTCCTTTTCAATCATCGAATGTAACTGATCACGTAATTGACTCAATCAGGGAGTCAACAGTCCCCAAATCGGTTATGCAATCATCTCGGCAATTTCATCTTGACCGCAATTCTTGAAACCGAAATCGGTGATTTACTGGTTACTCTAAAAATACCAATCGTTTTCACCACAAACGAATTCGTTCAATCTCTCAAACTCTCTCTTAAACTCTCGCTAAAACACTCTGAAGCTGTCCCTGCAAGTCGCCGAAATTCTCAGTTACTCACCGGAAAACCGAAGAATCCATTCCATTATTGCCTTACTCTAAAATAAGACTTCTAGAGCTCAGACAGAAATCATCCACTCTGTCGCGAGTTAAGCTTCGCCGGAAAAAAATTGAAACTCGCCGGAGTTGGTCACCGAGATCATCAAGGTTCTATCTTCCAGTGGGTATGAACCTTTAAAACCTTTTTATGTTCATGTTTAACTCCGTTAGTTTGTAAACCAGTAACCAGAATTGTTAAAATATAGATAACAGCCGGATTTTTGTTTCTGGGTATTGTCTAGGAAGAGGATGAAGTTTTACTTAGAAAATAAGTATAATTAATCTTGATGTTTTAACCAGGTTAGACACACAGTCCAGCGGTGGACTGTGTGCAATTACAAAGCACACGTCCCGATTTCGAGTCTTGGTCAGATCCGTATTAATAATAATCGTTTCCCTTTTTCTTTAAACCAAACACGCTAACATGCTGCAAGATGTTAAGTATAATTAAAATCAGTATTTTAACCGGGTTAGACACACAGTCCAACGGTGGACTGTGTGCAATTACAAAGCATACATCCCGGGTTCGAGCCACACATATTTCGACTTTCTGAAATAGAACCAAACCTTTTTAAAACCTATTCAGATCATCCTTCAACATGTATATAAATATAGAATAATTCAGTATATAAACGGGTTAGACACACAGCCCAACTGGTTGGGCTGTGTGCACGTGAACTGAAGAGCTCGAGTTCGATTCGGGATACTTAAACCGGGTTTGGCAAATTATGAAACCTTTTTAATAAAACTGAAATAAGGTTTAAGCTAACTAGTATATATAAGTAATTAAAATCAGAAATATTTCGGGTTAGACACGTAGCTCAGTTGGTAGAGCTGCGTGCACGTATACGGAAGGTCAAGAGTTCGAACCTCACACGCTACCTATAACAAATCAGTCTGACCGGCCGTTGACCAGTCAACCTTAGAAAAAGAGTAATTTTTTTAATTAAAAATCCTTTTTATTTTTCTTTGAAAATTAGTTAAAAATACCTCAAAATAAGGTTTTGAAGCCTAAAAATTTGCATTAAATTCACAAAAATAAATCTAAAAATCTCATTTAAGAGCACTAATTAAAAATATTAATCTCAAATAAAATTTATTTATTTATCGATTTATTACGTTATTATTTAGGTTAGTTTTCCCTCGTCGGTTGAATCATAAATTCGATCAAGGAACGCACCCACTGTGAGTGAATTCTTACAAATTCCCCTTTTTATTCATGTTTTGGGATGTATCATGTGTCGCTTTAATTATTTCGTTTATTCAAACTTGTGCTATTACCATTATATGATCTAAACTTGTGATGTAAATATTGTTTGTTGTGATGTGTGTTTACCTTTTGTCAAGTTGCATGCAAATCATTCATTAGGCCCATCGGTTCCTCGTGGGAGACGAGTTGAACATCGCGTGCCTCATTAGATCGGCTCCGTTTGATTGAGCCTTGATCTCATTGTTCATCATTTGGTGTGTGTGCTTGTGCATAAATTGATATTATGTGTTTTGTGATTAAATTTACATTTACATTTACTCATATGTGGTTATGCACCTTTTTATAATCAATAAAATAAATTCGTTCAAATGTTTTCATAAGATTCACTCGCCAACTTTTGTTGACCCAAAAACCCTATTTTTACACATGATACAAGTGATTCAGCTGAGAAAAGAAACACGTAGGATGGCCTAGAAGAATAAACAAGTTAATGCTTTGGAATTGACGTTTAGTTTTGTTTTCCTCTGTAATTGTATGGTTTTTGTTTAAAGAATACTTTGTTTGTAATTTGAATGGAAATGTATTTGAACATGTTGTGCTTGTATGTTTATTGTAACTTCTTCTTTAAAGAGAAATAATAAATATGAAACTTTATAGTAAATGTCATGAGCTTTGATGAAAACCCAATCATGCCCCGACTACCATTTCCGCTGCGGGTCAGGGTATGACAGATTGGTATCAGAGCTTTTGACTATAGGGATATAGGATAGGTTATTAGACCCTTAGAGCCTATACTATAGTTGATTAGATTTTAATTGTTTATGTGGTTACATGCAAACTCATGATGTTTATTTGTTTCGTATTTATTACACACACAAATGCATGCAAACACTTCCACTATCATATTGTGTGATACTTAATGAGTTATAGTTGTTGTCAAACATAACATGCTTACATATACATTCATCACACATATTCAAATCATCCTCATATTTCCTTTATTCAAGATTTTGTCGCATTTTTCGTTTTTCAATCTCATCAAAGTGAGTTCTACGACGGGAATGTAGTAACTGTAAGGGTACAAGTACCGGTAGTCGGAACGTCCTGTCTAGGTTGGCATTCGTATAAATCCAATATAACGGACCAGTTTGCCTACCTGGGGACTAACGATGAGAGTACGAAGGACCTATTAAGCCAAAGCATACCACACCAAACGTCGTTCGAACTAACCCTACTTTGAGTTGTCATTGTGTCCATACCAGGACACCCTCCGACCTTATACTTTACTGTCATGTTTTACGATTTCATTCGGGTGGCGCAAGTGTTAACAGGCCAACACCAATATGAACCCTACCAAAGCCCAGTAGTCATGGGGGCCCACATGACTACCAAGGCCAAGTAAGGGGACATATGGGAGCCCAAACATGAGCAAAGCCCAAGACATCCTATTGATGTAGTAAATTTATTTTATTCATTTGTTTTTTTGTGAATGTTCATTTCTAAATACGACACATGACACCTAAAACGTCAAACTCATACTCTCGATACGTATTCCTTGTAGATGTCTTCTAGTCTCTCTCGTAGAAGTATGAGATCAGGAAAATCCCGCGAGCGCATGGCTGCCCAAATCGCTCAACAAATGGCTGCCGTAATACCCAACATCGTAGTTCAAGTACAACAGGCCCTTACCGCTAATCCCGTCAACCCAAACAACCAAGAAGATCAAAACATTGTCAATCCTCCCCCAAATGCCACTAAATGCACCTTCAAGCATTTTAAATCCTGCGATCCTCCAAAATACGGAGGGACTGAAGGTGTCACCGCTCTCCTCCATTGGTTTGAGGAAATGGAAAACACTTTTCTCAATTGCGACTGCCCCGATGATCGCAAGGTGCGATATGCCACCGGTCGTTTGTTCGGAGTAGCACTTACATGGTGGAATACAGAGAAGGCCAAGCGAGGTGCTGAGGATGCTATGACTTTGAATTGGGAAGAGTTGAGAGAAATCATGACAAGACATTTCTGTCCAAGAATCGAAATCAAGAAATTAGAAGATGAGTTCTATTCTTTGAAAAAAAAGGAGGGCGACCACACCGCATACAACAAAAGATTCCTTGAGTTGAATCAGATGATCCCCAACTTGTTCACTCCCCTCTACCGTTTGATCGAACACTACATTCGAGGTCTTCCTTCAAAAATTCAAGACCTTGTAATAAGTACCACACCTGCAACTTTGGAAGCAGCAATTGAGTTAGCTACAGAGCTCACCGAAAACCGCATACGGAATAAAGACTTCACGGAGGAGAAGAAAAAGGATAAAGCATCAACCGAAACCTCAAACCCAACCCAGACCGAATCCTTTTCTCAACCCACTCCTAAGAGAAAACGAGATGGCCAAAATTTCGCTGTCACCCAAGGCAATCAACCAGCTCCACAAGTCGTACCCCTTCAAGCTATCCCAATCACTCAAGTAGCACCCAACTTTACTTACCCAAATAAGAAACCTTACATTGGACCTCACCCTCAATGCAACACCTGTTTTTATCACCATCCATCTACCTTACCTTGTCGACTGTGTGCTAATTGCGGGCGTTATGGTCATTTGAGCAAGACTTGTCGCGCCTCTCAAAACCAAGCTTCACCCCCTACTCAAAACATGATCCAAACATATCAACAACCCCAATACCCCATGTTCCCATATGTTCGAGCTTGTTTTAATTGTGGCGACCCTACCCACTTTAGAAACTCGTGCCCTCGATTGGTTAACATCCTAAACGCCCAAACTCAAGCAAACCCAGTTAACCAAACAAATCAAGCAAACCCAGCTCCACCACCAGCAAGAGGAAGAGCTTACAACATCAACGCCAATCCTGTTGAAGATAATAACGGCCCAAACGAACCACCCAACTAGCCTTTCCTTCACCAAGAATCAAGACTCAACTCCAACCGTCTAGTTTTTATGTTTTTTTATGTTATCTCAATCTTTACGTATCCCAGTTATAAATTGGGAAGTTATGTATCCAAGAATTTTAATGCGAATTAATATTTCAGTTTTGTTTTATACTCATTGATTTAACATTCATACATCTCGACGTATCTCGATCTCATCATTTAAAGAAGTTGGGTTGTGTCTCACTTTTACATAGACTGACCCCTTCATCATAACAAACGAGAAAGGTACTGTCATTATTCAGTCATGTATCCTTTCAGATTCGAGACTCAAGCTTTGGTTGTTGTGTTTGTTTTGAAAAATTTTAGAGTCACATAGAACTAATCATAACTTACTGACAAAGCCAATGAAAATTTGACAAGAATATGGTGGATACGCCGCTGGTACTTCCTATATATAAGTATTCTTGCCAAAGGATCAGAGGCATTGTCAGGCAGTTATGAGAGGTTCCGTGTAGGTTTTAGTATCATCATGGTTAAAGTTTTGTTTTATGGTATAACCTTATCTTCTCAAATGTATCAATTCCCTCAAAACTCTTATGCGTGAGATCATACCTAGTCAATCAACTCTGTTTATCCATGTTCCGCATTTTCATACTTTAGCCATCAAAAAGCGATTCCTGTAACAGGGTATTCAACCCTTACTAGGAACGTTACCGCCTCAAATAAAATTTAAACTCTCACCCTCTTCTGAATATGTAATGGTCGAATTAAAACACCCTCCCTTCGAGTCAAACATACCACTACTTAAATTTCGGGACGAAATTTCTAAAAGTAGGGGATACTGTAACATTCGTCGAAAAACGGGTTCCAAAACCCGCTCTGTTTAAAAACTTTAGAATTTATTTAAAAAGTTTCGTTACGCATTTTTTCATTTTTTACAAAAGGTAATTTCCATAATTTATAAATAAATAATTAATATGTTGATTAAATAAAAGAATAAAAAATAATAGCAATATTTAAGTTTTAAAAAATATATATATATATGTATATATATATATCCAATAAGTGTAGACCGCGGGTTTCGAACCCAGGTCTCCACTCAAACCAAACACACAACACACCACTACACCACTTGCCCACATCTACTACATCTCAAAACAATTATACATTTGTAATCACGTTCCTTTGATTCGGATTCAAAAAGAAACAGCCGCGCGAAGTCACCGGCTATCATCAAGATATCTCGGACTCCTTTTCAATCATCGAATGTAACTGATCACGTAATAGACTCAATCAGGGAGTCAACAGTCCCCAAATCGGTTATGCAATCATCTCGGCAATTTCATCTTGACCGCAATTCTTGAAACCGAAATCGGTGATTTACTGGTTACTCTATAAATACCAATCGTTTTCACCACAAACGAATTCGTTCAATCTCTCAAACTCTCTCTTAAACTCTCGCTAAAACACTCTGAATCTGTCCCTGCAAGTCGCCGGAATTCTCAGTTACTCGCCGGAAAAACCGAAGAATCCATTCCATTATTGCCTTACTCTAAAATAAGACTGTAACATCCGTCAAAAACGGGTTTCCAAAACCCGCTTCGTTTATTAATCGAATAGTCATTTATAATTTTTGTTGCGTATAAATGGTTCATTTTAATTTTAAACAATACATAATTAATAAACATTTTAGAATTTAAAAACTATAATCATTAAATGGTAAAAACAAGTGCTAAAAAAATAAAATCAAGCTGCCGGGTTTCGAACCCGGGTCAGCCGGATCAAACAAACAAACATCTCACCACTCCGCCACTTGACTCGTTTGTGATAACTATTAAAACAAATAATATTTATAATAAAACTCGAAATCAAATTCAGTAATCAGCGCGCCCAATCCGCAGTCGCCGGAATTACGACGATTTCGCGAGACTTCGACCGTTTCCCTTGACTGAACGCGTGTATTAACTTCGACATCGGTTATAACCGATGTCTAATCCCTCAATCCCAGTCATAACCGCCGGAAAAGTTTTGACCACGAATCAAGATCAAATTCGGACTCGATTCATTCTGTTTCTTCCCTATAAATACACACCCAAGTCTCTGGTAACCTTTTCGCTCAAAATCGCACAATTTATCGAAGTCTTAGCACTTGCCGGAGAAATTATGCACTCGCCGGACTTTCACCGGAAAACCGAGACTTACACCAAATCGGTAAATTTCTCGACTCTTTCGTTTTCAATCCATTGTTAGACATATACTAACTTCAATCCTTCAACCAGAATCCGTTCCAGACGACGTTGCCGAAAATTCTGCACTCGCCGGAAAATCTCTGGAAATTCTGAAATCACACTGTACATCTGTACAATCATCTAAACCCCCTGATATCTCTTGTTTAGTCACTTAATTTCACAACTCATTGATCAAAACTGTTAATTGATCCGCTCAGACGGAATTCACAAATCAGAGCCGACGACCCTTGCCGGAGTTCTGAGAAAAACATCCTGTTTGGTACATTCGAATCCGTAACTCTCTTTATCCATTACATTTCAATCAATTATACGTTCGACGAACGATTTAAACAAGAACAGTCGAACATCTTTGTCTGTGTCTTCATGAATGAAGAAGACGAAGTCGAACATTGTGTATAAGTTTAATTAAAACAGGATATTAAACCGGGTTAGACACACAGTCCAGCGGTGGGCTGTGTGCAATCACACAGCGCACGTCACGAGTTCGAACCTTACAACGCACCGACTTTCCGAATTAAAACCAAAATTTTTAAAACTTAATCAGATCAAGTCACAGTAAGTTTATAAGAATAATATAAACCATAAGTTAAACAGATTAGACACACAGCCCAACTGGTTGGACTGTGCGCTTACAAACCAAAGGACCCGAGTTCGACTCCGGGTCCCTGCAACCGGTTCGACATATAAACCCTTTTTAATATAAACCAAATAAATTAACATTTAAGTACTATATATATATATAATTAAAACATAGAATATTTCGGGTTAGACACGTAGCTCAGTTGGTAGAGCTGCGTGCACGCGTACGAGAGGTCCCGGGTTCGAACCTCACTCAGTGCACACTTAACCACAGTCCGAATGGTCAACGGCCGGTCAACGGTCAACAAAAGTCAATTTTTTTTATTTTTTTTATTTATTTATTTAATTTAAAAATCAATTAAAAATACTTAAAAATAATATTTTTAAAGTTAGAAAATGACCTTAAACTCACAAAAATAAATCTAAAAATCCTATTAAAATTGTTAATTAAAAGTATTAGTCTCCAATAAAATCAAATTATTTACCGAACCATTTCGTTATTATTTTAGGTTAGTTCTTCCTCGTCGATCAAATCCCAAAACTCGTGCGCATCCAACAACATCAAAAGAACGCACCCAATGTGAGTGAATCTCTACCAATTCCCCGTTTTAATCACATTTTTGGGGTGTATCATGTGTCGCTTAATTAATTATTATATTTAAACACTTGTGCATCCATCATATCCGTGATCAAATGTGTATTCAATATGTATCAATTGTTGTGTGGATTTGTTTAGATTAAAGTTATCATTTTCAGTACATGCATTTCATTAGGCCCATCAGCTCCCCGTGGGAGACGGGTTGAGTACAGGTGCCTCATTCGATCGGCTCCGTTTGATTGAGCCTTGATCTCACATACATCATCATACATTTCATACGATCGGCTCCGTTTGATTGAGCCTTGATCTCACAATACATTATCATTCATGTCATATACTCATTCAAGGTGGTTTGTGATTGTTTGTTTATATATGTTTGCTCACATATGAATATTGCACAACTTTTCAATATTAAATACAACAAGAAATCAATAACAATGTTTTTAAACAATGTTTTTAAACAATGTTTTTAAACAAGGTTCACTCGCCAACTTTTGTTGCCCCAAAATTTCCCCCATTTTACACATGATACAGGTGATCCAGTTGAGGCAAGAAACACATAAGAGGGCCTAGAAGAATAAATCAGTTTAAGCTTTGGATTGTTTTACTTAGTTTCATTTCCTTGTATTTGTATGAATTTGATTTGAACATTTAAGTTGTAATTTGAATTTAATAAATATGAAACATTTTAGTAAACCTCATGAGCTTTGGTATAACCCAATTACGCCCCGACTCTTATTCCGCTGCGGGTCGGGGTGTGACAAAGACTTCTAGAGCTCAGACAGAAATCACCCACACTCACCTCAAACTCCCTGAAGAGCCTCTGTCGCAAGTTAAGCTTCGCCGGAAAAAAAATTGGAACTCTCCGGAGTTGGTCACCGAGATCATAAAGGTTCTATCTTCCTGTGGATATGAACCTTTAAAACCTTTTTATGTTCATATTTAACTCCGTTAGTTTGTAAACCAGTAACCAGAATTGTTAAAATATAGATAACAGCCGGATTTTTGTTTCTGGGTATTGTCTAGGAAGAGGATGAAGTTTTACTTAGAAAATAAGTATAATTAATCTTGATGTTTTAACCAGGTTAGACACACAGTCCAGCGGTGGACTGTGTGCAATTACAAAGCACACGTCCCGATTTCGAGTCTTGGTCAGATCCGTATTAATAATAATCATTTCCCTTTTTCTTTAAACCAAACACGCTAACATGCTGCAAGATGTTAAGTATAATTAAAATTAGTATTTTAACCGGGTTAGACACACAGTCCAGCGGTGGACTGTGTGCAATTACAAAGCATACATCCCGGGTTCAAGCCACACATGTTTCGACTTTCTGAAATAAAACCAAACCTTTTTAAAACCTATTCAGATCATCCTTCAACATGTATATAAATATAGAATAATTCAGTATATAAACGGGTTAGACACACAGCCCAACTGGTTGGGCTGTGTGCACGTGAACTGAAGAGCTCGAGTTCGATTCGGGATACTTAAACCGGGTTTGGCAAATTATGAAACCTTTTTAATAAAACTAAAATAAGGTTTAAGCTAACTAGTATATATAAGTAATTAAAATCAGAAATATTTCGGGTTAGACACGTAGCTCAGTTGGTAGAGCTGCGTGCACGTATACGGAAGGTCACGAGTTCGAACCTCACACGCTACCTATAACAAATCAGTCTGACCGGCCGTTGACCTGTCAACCTTAGAAAAAGAGTAATTTTTTAATTAAAAATCCTTTTTATTTTTCTTTGAAAATTAGTTAAAGTACCTCAAAATAAGGTTTTGAAGCCTAAAAATTTGCATTAAATTCACAAAAATAAATCTAAAAATCTTATTTAAGAGCACTAATTAAAAATATTAATCTCAAATAAAATTTATTTATTTATCGATTTATTACGTTATTATTTAGGTTAGTTTTCCCTCGTCGGTTGAATCATAAATTCGTGCGCATTCATCATTATCAAGGAACGCACCCACTGTGAGTGAATTCTTACAAATTCCCCTTTTTATTCATGTTTTGGGGTGTATCATGTGTCGCTTTAATTATTTCGTTTATTCAAACTTGTGCTATTACCATTATATGATCTAAACTTGTGATGTAAATATTGTTTGTTGTGATGTGTGTTTACATTTTGTCAAGTTGCATGCAAATCATTCATTAGGCCCATCAGTTCCTCGTGGGAGACGAGTTGAACATCGCGTGCCTCATTAGATCGGCTCCGTTTGATTGAGCCTTGATCTCATTGTTCATCATTTGGTGTGTGTGCTTGTGCATAAATTGATATTATGTGTTTTGTGATTAAATTTACGTTTACATTTACTCATATGTGGTTATGCACCTTTTTATAATCAATAAAATAAATTCGTTCAAATGTTTTCATAAGATTCACTCGCCAACTTTTGTTGACCCAAAAACCCTATTTTTACACATGATACAGGTGATTCAGCTGAGAAAAGAAACACGTAGGATGGCCTAGAAGAATAAACAAGTTAATGCTTTGGAAATTGACGTTTAGTTTTGTTTTCCTCTGTAATTGTATGGTTTTTGTTTAAAGAATACTTTAGTTTGTAATTTGAATGGAAATGTATTTGAACCTGTTGTGCTTGTATGTTTATTGTAACTTCTTCTTTAAAGAGAAATAATAAATATGAAACTTTATAGTAAATGTCATGAGCTTTGATGAAAACCCAATCATGCCCCGACTACCATTTCCGCTGCGGGTCAGGGTGTGACATGACAGACATAGACTTCTTCTTTCACTTTCCATACAGAAATGCACTCTTTACATCCATTTGAAACACCTTAATGTTTTTGAACGAAGTGTAGGCTAAGAATATTCTGATAGCTTCTAAGCGTACAACCGGTGCAAAAACTTCCTCATAGTCAATCCCCTCCTCCTGCCGAAAACCTTGAACTACCAATCTTTCCTTATGCTTGACAACTACACCATGATCGCCCATCTTGCTTCGAAACACCCACTTGGTACCAATTGGATACTTTCCATCTGGCAAGTCAGCGAGTTCCCAGACTGTAGCTTCCGAAATTGGGCTAATTCTTCTTGCATTGCTTGTACCCAGCTTGAGTCTTGAATTGCTTCTTCGGTATCTCTTGGGACAGACTGCGAGAGAAAAGCTGCATACAGTCCTGTGTTGATGGTATGTGTTTGTCCGCGTGTTCGAACTCCATTTTCCATAGAACCGATGACATTTTCAATTGGACGGTTTCGATTGGTCTTGTACCCTACGTTGGTGTGAGTTTCCACTTGTTGAGGCAGATTAGAGAAACGTTCATCGAGTAGATAATTGGAGTTTCGTCCTCTTTGGGTGGTTCATCCACAACCTGCTGTGAAGAAGAATCATCATGTGCTGATGCATTCTCAACAGATGTGTCACCATTTACTTCGATAACAGGAAGGGTAGGAGAGGCAGAGGCTGGGGTGAAACGGGTTGTAAAAGGAGTGAAACCAATGTCTGAAGAATCAAACAATGGCTCTAATGGAGTGGATTCCTCAGGTTCGGATTCAGTGACTGATTCACCAATGTCGAAAGTGTTGAATACAATGTCTACGTCATAAAACCAATTTGGGGCGCTTCCAGTGTTAGTGGAGTTTCCTTCTTGAAAATCAACGTAATACGATTCAATCACCATCTTGGTCCATTTATTGTAGACTCGATATGCCTTTTGAAAAGATGAGTAGCCCATGAAGTAGCATACGTCACCGACCGCTTCAAACTTGATGAGATTATCTTCAGTGTTGAGAAGTGTGGATGAACATCCGAATGGTCTGAAGAAATCTATCAGAGGCTTCCTTTTGAAAAGTAGTTCATAAGCTGTCTTTCCGTGAGGTTTGACAATGAAACACGATTCAAAACGTAGCATGCTGTATTGACCGCTTCAGCCCAGAAGATTATGGGAAGCTTGGAGTCGACAAGCATAGTTCTAGCAGCTTTGATGAGAGTTCTCTTCTTGCGTTCCGCGACCCCATTTTGCTGAGGAGTTCTGGCAGCACTGTATTGAAGACGAATTCCTTTTTCTTCACAGAAGGAGACAAATGTGTGATTCTTGAATTCTGTACCATTGTCGCTTCTTACGGATTTCACCTTCAGCTTGATTACGTTTTCAATCATAGGGATGAAGCTTTTCAGAATGGAAGCTGTCTCACTCTTCGCTTCG
This sequence comes from Scalesia atractyloides, assembly GCA_947069175.1. Taxonomy (NCBI): domain Eukaryota; kingdom Viridiplantae; phylum Streptophyta; class Magnoliopsida; order Asterales; family Asteraceae; genus Scalesia; species Scalesia atractyloides. Next base: position 36,222,504 of record CAMTDV010000020.1, on the reverse strand, counting down.
AGGAAATATACCCATGAAAACCTTGAGAAATCATCTGTAATTACCAAACAATAAAATCTTTTAGCTAAACTTTTAACACTTATGGGGCCGAAAAGATCCATGTGAAGTAATTGCAGTGGGGAAGATATCGTATTCACTGCTTTGGACTTATGAGGCTTTTTATGTTGCTTTCCCTGGGCACATACGATGCATTTTTCTGAAAAAGGAAAATCTTTCATAGGTAAACCTCTTACTAGATTTAATTTAGAAAGCTTATTTATGTTTTTTAAAGTTCACATGCCCCAAACGCCTGTGCCACAGCAGTGATTCCGATTCAGATGCTCTTGAAATAAGACATGTCATTTGCTCATTTGATTTGACATTTTTCATATTCAGCACATATGTATTATTTTGACGAGGAGCTCTAAGCATGATCATTTCTGCAGGGACGGAGTATTCGGGTTTGAGGAATAAGCACTCCGTGTCATTGGACAACACCGAAATTCCTTTGTCACAGACTTGTGATACACTCATGAGATTGTAACACCACTCTGGAACATAGTTTACATTCTCCAGAGTAAGTGCTTCCAACACGACGTCACCCATTCCAATGATCTTCCCTCCCTTTTCGTCTCCGGCAAAGGATACAAAATCACCATCGATAACTCGAAAGTTTTTAAGCAGATCCTTTACCCGGTCATATGCCTGGAGCATCTACTGTCAACATGCCAGATATATTCCATGAGCATCCGAAGCCATTTCTGAATTTTATTTTGTTATACAACAACAACAAACAAAAAAATATGTACATGTTAGCTAGCTTTTGGAACCCAGACTTGCTTTACATTAGTTCGATCATGATTTTGAGCAAGAGAGTTTTCCTTTCTTTTCCAAAAACAAGTTGAATCAACTATGCATTTTACTGATTTCTGTAGATTGTCAAACTGATCAGTAAAACTTTTAACGAGATCTTGATTAGGTTTAGAAAATTTCTTGCTTTTGCAATGTTATGACCACAGCGAAAGCATTGTTTGCAATTCGATCTTTTCTTCCTAGGTGCTAAGTGCGAAGATGATGTATGTGATGAGAATCTGGAGCAGCTTGTCACACCCCGACCCGCAGCGAAAAAGGTGATCGGGGCATGATTGGGTTATCATCAAAGCTCATGACATTTATTATAACGTTTCATATTCATTATTACAATTTAAAGGGAAACATACAATCTTAATTTCATCATGTCCTAAACATCATTCTAGACTTCATTGTTTTCTTCTAAGGCATTTCCTATGTTTTCCTTGCTTCATCCTGTTCACCTGTATCATGTGTAAAAATGGTTTTTTGGATCAACAAAAAGTTGGCGAGTGAATCCTATGAAAAGCATTTGAACAAGTTTATTGAATTGATTATAAAATAAAGTGCACAACCACATATGAGTAAATATAAATGTAAACATATTCATAAAACACTTAATATCAGATAATGCACACACATACAATAATAAATTGTTTTGAGGCACGCGTTGCTCAACCCGTCTCTCACGAGGAACTGATGGGCCTAATGAATGAGTTTTGAGGCACGCGTTGTTCTACGAACTGATGGGCCTAATGAATGATTTGCATACAACTTGACAATATGAAAGACATAACTACAAACAATATTTACACTCTAAGTTTAGATCACAATATGGTATGGCACAAGTTTAAATAAACGAGTTAATTTTAGTGACACATGACACACCCCAAAACGTGTAATTAAAAAGGGGAGTTGTAAGATTCACTCACATTGGGTGCGTTCGGTTGATGATGTTGAATGCGCACGAAGTTTGATTTAACCACGAGTGAAACTAACGTAGATAATAACATAATGGTTCGGTAAATAAGCGGATTTTATTAATCAATTTTAGTAGGATTATTGGATATATTTTGTGAGTTTAAGGCTATTTCTAACTTTAAAAATGTTATTTTTAAGTATTTTTAATTGGTTTTTAAATAAAATAAATAAATAAAAATAATAAAAAAAATGTTGACTTTTTGACCGTTGACTTGTTGACCGTTGACTTGTTGACCGTTGACTTGTTGACTATTGACTTATTGACCGGTTTTATTGTGTAATTGTGTGCGCCGGGTGAGGCTCGAACCCGAGACCTCCCGTTCGCGTGCACGCAGCTCTACCAACTGAGCTACGTGTCTAACCCGAAATATTTCTGTTTTTAATTATATTTATATACTAATTGAATTAATCCGAAAATCATTTATTTTAAAAACGATTTTAATGTCTCGCTCGGTGCTCGCCACAGGTCTCGAACCCGGGACCTGTGGGTTACCGTGCACACAGTCCACCGCTGGACTGTGTGTCTAACTTGGTAAATAATCTGGTTTTTATTATACTTAACATGGTTTTGAGAGTTAACCCGGTTCAGTTAAAAAATGCATTTTTATAACAAGAGAGTAAGGCTGGGACAAGAATCGTACGCGCGACGTATGTGAAATTGTTTGCACACAGTCCACCGCTGGAGTGTGTGTCTAACCCGTTCATAAACTGATTTTAATTAAACTTATGTTATAACCTGCCTTCGTCTTCTTCGTTAACTTTACCCAGAAAAACAAGTCCGAATGTTTCGACTGATTTATGTCTAATTTGATTTTCAAAACATTAATAGTAATTGAAAGGAAATGTATGGAGAGGGTTTGGGGGAAAGGAGGTACCGATCCGTGTCTTTCACAGAACTCCGGCAGAGGTCCGTCGGTTCCGATAGTGAACTTCGGCTGTTAGGATCAATTAATAGTTCTGCTCGATTAATTATGAAATTGAGGTACTTAAACAAGGATTGACAGGAGTTTTGAAGGTTATACCGATTCACAGTGCGATATTAGAAATTTCAGAGATTTTCCGGCGAAGGTTGAATATTCCGGCTATGTCGCCTGGGATGGATTCTGATGGTGGATTTGTGTTAGTAACAGTCTAATCAATTGATTGGAACAGAAAAAGTCGAAGGAATTACCGTGTGGATGTGAGTCTCGGTTTTCCGGCGACTTGCAGATATTCTCCGGCGAGTGAAAATACGTCGAGAATTTGTGCGATTTTGAGCGAAAGGGCTACCAGTGAGTTGTGGGTGGATTTATAGGGAGGAATCGAGACGCATGGATTCGGATTTCAGTCTTGATTCAAAGTCAATGATTTTTCCGGCGGTTATGACTTGTGTCGCGGACTGGACATCGGTTATAACCGATGCAATAGTTAATATTTGCGTTAAGATACAAGAAACCGACAGAGAAAAGCGACTTCGTCGGGATTTCCGACGACTGCGATTTGGCGCGTCAGTTTGAACTCGGGATTCATGTTATGTATTTAATTGTTTCATTACGAACACAAACATCACAAGTGGCGGAGTGGTTGAGCGTGTGGAAGTTAAAGCTTGAGGATTCCTGGCTGACCCGGGTTCGAAACCCGGCAGCATTGTTTTATTTTTATTTCATTAATTTTAATACTTTTTCAAATATAAATCATATATTCCAATATAATTATTAATTATGTATCGTTTTAAAATTAATTTGGGCATTAAATACGCAACGGAATTTTTAACTGATTGTTCGGTTAATAAACGGAGCGGGTTTGGTAAATCCGGTTTTTTTTTTTGGCGGATGTTACAGTATCCCCTACTTTTTAGAAATTTTGTCCTGAAATTTAAGTAGTGGCATATTTGTCTAAAAAGGATGGTGTTTAATTTGACAGTTACATACTTAGAAAAATAGTAAGAGTTTAAAAAAAAAAAAATTTGTTTGAGGCGGTAACGTTCCTTGTAAGGGTTGAGTACCCTGCAACAGGAATCGCTTTTTGTTGCCTACGGTAAAACTTATTAATAAGCGGAGTTGATTCACTAAGTATGATTTCATGCGCAAGAGTTTTGATATGTTTGGAAAGATAAGGTTATATCCTAAAACAAAACTTCTAATACTACAACCTACATGGAACTTCTCATAACCGCCTGACAATGCCTCTGATTCTTTGGCAAGAATACTTCTATATAGGAAGTACCAGCGGCGTATCCACCATATTCTTGTCAAATTTTCATTGGTTTTATCAGTAAGTTATGATTGGTTCTATGATGTGACTCTAGAACATAAATAAACACCACAACCAATGTCTGAGTCCTAATTCTGATAGTATACATGTTTGATTGATGACATAATCCCATTTCTTTAAATAATGAGATGATATAAATGCTAGATCAGTGAGTATAAAACGAACTTCAACCAAGAAATTACTAAATCCTACATGGAACTTCTCATAACCGCCTGACAATGCCTCTGATCCTTTAGCAAGAATACTTATATATAGGAAGTACCAGCGGCGTATCCACCATATTCTTGTCAAATTTTCATTGGTTTTATCAGTAAATTATGATTGGTTCTATGATATGACTCTAGAACATAAATAAACACAACAACCAATATCTGAGTCCAATGATGAGGTGATATGAATGTTAAATCAGTGAATGTAACACAAATTTCAACCAAGACAATACTAAATCCTACATGGAACTTCTCATAACCGTCTGATAATGCCTCTGATCCTTTGGCAAGAATACTTATATATAGGAAGTACCAGCGGCGTATCCACCATATTCTCGTCAAATTTTCATTGGTTTTATCAGTAAGTTATGATTAGTCCTATGTGACTCTAAAACATAAACAAACACAACAACCAAAGCTTGAGTCTTAATTCTGATAGTATACATGTTTGAATGATGACAGTACCTCTCTCGTTTGTTATGATGGAGAGGTTAGTCCTTGTGGAAGTGAGACATAGCTCAACTTCTTTAAATGATGAAATTGAAATACGTTGAAATGTATGATGAACAAACTTCGACCAAAACATTACTAAATCCTACATGGAACTTCTCATAACCGTCTGATAATGCCTCTGATCCTTTGGCAAGAATACTTATATATAGGAAGTACCAGCGGCGTATCCACCATATTCTTGTCAAATTTTCATTGGTTTTATCCGCAAGTTATGATTAGTTCTATGTGACTCTAATACATAAATAAACACAATCAACCAAAGCTTGAGTCTTAATTCTGATAGTATACATGTTTGAATGGTGACAGTACCTCTCTCGTTTGTTATGATGGAGAGGTTAATCCTTGTGGAAGTGAGACATAGCTCAACTTCTTTAAATGATGAATTGAAATACGTTGAAATGTATGATGAACAAACTTCGACCAAAACATTACTAAATCCTACAAGGAACTTCTCATAACCGCCTGATAATGCCTCTGATCCTTTGACAAGAATACTTATATATAGGAAGTACCAGCGACGTATCCACCATATTCTTGTCAAATTTTCATTGACTTTATCCGCAAGTTATGATTGGTTCTATGTGACTTTTAGACATAAACAAACTGAAATAGTAATTCGCATTAAGATCCTTGGATAAGATTCCAATTTATAACTGGGATACGGGAAAATTGAGATAACATAAAGAAAACATAAAAACTAAGCGGTTGGAGTTGAATCTTGATTTTTGGTGAAGGGGACCAGTTGGGTGGTTTCGTTTGGGTCGTCATTATCTTCAACAGGATTGGCGTTGATGTTGAAAACTCTTCCTCTTGCTGGTGGCCTAGTGATTAGGTTTCCTTGATTTGCTTGGTTAACTGACTTTGCTTGAGCTTGGGCGTTTATGATGTTAACCAATCGGGGGCACGTGTTTCTAAAGTGGGTAGGGTCGCCACAATTGAAACAAGTTCGAACATATGGGAACATGGGGTATTGGGGTTGATGATAGGTTTGGATCATGTTTTGAGTAGGGGGAGAGATTTGGTTTTGAGAGGTGCGGCAAACCTTGCTCAAATGACCATAGCGTCCACAATTCGCACATAGTCGACAAGGTAAGGTAGATGGATGGTGATAAAAACAGGTGTTACATCGAGGGTGAGGTCCAAGGTATGGTTTCTTATTTGGGTAAGTTGAGTTGGGTGCTACTTGAGTGATTGGGATAGCTTGGATGGGTATGGCTTGTGAAATTGGTTGATTACGTTGGGTGACAGCGAAAAGTTGCCCATCTCGTTTTCTCTTAAAAATGGGTTGAGAAGGGGATTCGGTTTGGGTGGAGTTTTGAAGTTTCAGTTGATGCTTTATCCTTCTTCTTCTCCTCCTTGAAGTCTTTATTCCGGATGCGGTTCTCGGTGAGCTCTGTAGCTAACTCAATTGCTGCTTCCAAAGTTGCAGGCGTGGTGCTTATTACAGAGTCCTGAATCTTTGACGGAAGACCTCGAATGTAGTGCTCGATCAAACGGTAGAGGGAAGTGAACAAGTTGGGAACCATTTGATTTAACTCGAGGAATCTTTTGTTGTATGTGGTGTGGTCTCCTTCCTTTTGCTTCAACGAATAAAACTCATCTTCTAATTTCTTGATTTCGCTCCTTGGGCAAAACCGTCTTGTCATGATTTCCTTCAACTCTTCCCAAGTCAAAGTCATAGCATCTTCAACACCTCGTTTGGCCTTCTCTGTATTCCACCAAGTAAGTGCTATTCCAAATAAACGACCAGTAGCATATCGCACTTTGCGATCATCGGGGCAATCGCAATTTAGAAAAGTGTTCTCCATTTCTTCAAACCAATGGAGGAGAGCGGTGACACCTTCAGTCCCTTCGTATTTTGGAGGGTCGCAGGATTTGAAATGCTTGTAGGTGCATTTAGTGGTATTTGGGGGAGGGTTATCAATGTTTTGATCTTCTTGGTTGACGGGATTAGCGGTAAGGGCTTGTTGGACTTAAATTATAATGTTGGGTATTACGGCAGCCATTTGTTGAGCGATTTGGGCAGCCATGCACTCGCGGGCTTTTCCTGCTCTCATCTTCCTACGGGCGAGGCTAGAAGACATCTACAAGGAATACATATCAAGAGTATGAGTTGGATGTTTTTGGGATCATGGGTCGTATTTAGGAATGAATATTTATAAAATAAATATAAAATAATAAATCTACTACATCGATAGGATGTCTTGGGCTTTGCTCGTAATTGGGCATTGCATGCCGCCATACTTCACCTTTGTAATCATGTGGGCCCCCATGAATACCGGCTTTTTCATATGGTTCGCATGTGTTAGCCTGGTTACGTACACTAAAACCCGGAGAAAATCGAGAAATATGTATGTAACGTATGATATTCGGAATGTATCCAGGTGTGGGACACGGTGACACCTCAAAGTGGGGTTAGTTCGAACGACGTTTGGTGTGGCATGCTTTGGCCTAATAGGTCCTTTGTACTCTCATCGTTAGTCCCCAGGTAGGCAAACTGGTCCGTTATATTGGATTTATACGAATGCCAACCTAGACAGGACGTTCCGACTACCGGTACTTGTACCCTTACAGTTACTACATGCCCGTCGCAGAACTCACTTTGATGAGATTTTGAAAAATGAAAAATGCGACAAAATCTTTGAATAACGAAAGTATGAAGATGATTTGAATATGTGAACATTGAAATGTGTATCATGAATGTGTATGTAAGTATGTATGTTTGACTGTAAGTATAAACAAATATGAAACAAATAAATATCATAAGTTTTCATGTAACCACATAAACTATTAAAATCTAGTCAACTATAGTATAGGCTCTAAGGGTCTAATAACCTATCCTATATCCCTATAGTCATGGCTCTGATACCAATCTGTCACACCCCGACCCGCAGCGGAAAAGGTGATCAGGGCATGATTGGGTTATCATCAAAGCTCATGACATTTATTATAACGTTTCATATTCATTATTACAATTTAAAGGGAAACATACAATCTTAATTTCATCATGTCCTAAACATCATTCTAGACTTCATTGTTTTCTTCTAAGGCATTTCCTATGTTTTCCTTGCTTCATCCTGTTCACCTGTATCATGTGTAAAAATGGTTTTTTTATCAACAAAAAGTTGGCGAGTGAATCCTATGAAAAGCATTTGAACAAGTTTATTGAATTGATTATAAAATAAAGTGCACAACCACATATGAGTAAATATAAATGTAAACATATTCATAAAACACTTAATATCAGATAATGCACACACATACAATAATAAATTGTTTTGAGGCACGCGTTGCTCAACCCGTCTCTCACGAGGAACTGATGGGCCTAATGAATGAGTTTTGAGGCACGCGTTGTTCTACGAACTGATGGGCCTAATGAATGATTTGCATACAACTTGACAATATGAAAGACATAACTACAAACAATATTTACACTCTAAGTTTAGATCACAATATGGTATGGCACAAGTTTAAATAAACGAGTTAATTTTAGTGACACATGACACACCCCAAAACGTGTAATTAAAAAGGGGAGTTGTAAGATTCACTCACATTGGGTGCGTTCGGTTGATGATGTTGAATGCGCACGAAGTTTGATTTAACCACGAGTGAAACTAACGTAGATAATAACATAATGGTTCGGTAAATAAGCGGATTTTATTAATCAATTTTAGTAGGATTATTGGATATATTTTGTGAGTTTAAGGCTATTTCTAACTTTAAAAATGTTATTTTTAAGTATTTTTAATTGGTTTTTAAATAAAATAAATAAATAAAAATAATAAAAAAAATGTTGACTTTTTGACCGTTGACTTGTTGACCGTTGACTTGTTGACCGTTGACTTGTTGACTATTGACTTATTGACCGGTTTTATTGTGTAATTGTGTGCGCCGGGTGAGGCTCGAACCCGAGACCTCCCGTTCGCGTGCACGCAGCTCTACCAACTGAGCTACGTGTCTAACCCGAAATATTTCTGTTTTTAATTATATTTATATACTAATTGAATTAATCCGAAAATCATTTATTTTAAAAACGATTTTAATGTCTCGCTCGGTGCTCGCCACAGGTCTCGAACCCGGGACCTGTGGGTTACCGTGCACACAGTCCACCGCTGGACTGTGTGTCTAACTTGGTAAATAATCTGGTTTTTATTATACTTAACATGGTTTTGAGAGTTAACCCGGTTCAGTTAAAAAATGCATTTTTATAACAAGAGAGTAAGGCTGGGACAAGAATCGTACGCGCGACGTATGTGAAATTGTTTGCACACAGTCCACCGCTGGAGTGTGTGTCTAACCGTTCATAAACTGATTTTAATTAAACTTATGTTATAACCTGCCTTCGTCTTCTTCGTTAACTTTACCCAGAAAAACAAGTCCGAATGTTTCGACTGATTTATGTCTAATTTGATTTTCAAAACATTAATAGTAATTGAAAGGAAATGTATGGAGAGGGTTTGGGGGAAAGGAGGTACCGATCCGTGTCTTTCACAGAACTCCGGCAGAGGTCCGTCGGTTCCGATAGTGAACTTCGGCTGTTAGGATCAATTAATAGTTCTGCTCGATTAATTATGAAATTGAGGTACTTAAACAAGGATTGACAGGAGTTTTGAAGGTTATACCGATTCACAGTGCGATATTAGAAATTTCAGAGATTTTCCGGCGAAGGTTGAATATTCCGGCTATGTCGCCTGGGATGGATTCTGATGGTGGATTTGTGTTAGTAACAGTCTAATCAATTGATTGGAACAGAAAAAGTCGAAGGAATTACCGTGTGGATGTGAGTCTCGGTTTTCCGGCGACTTGCAGATATTCTCCGGCGAGTGAAAATACGTCGAGAATTTGTGCGATTTTGAGCGAAAGGGCTACCAGTGAGTTGTGGGTGGATTTATAGGGAGGAATCGAGACGCATGGATTCGGATTTCAGTCTTGATTCAAAGTCAATGATTTTTCCGGCGGTTATGACTTGTGTCGCGGACTGGACATCGGTTATAACCGATGCAATAGTTAATATTTGCGTTAAGATACAAGAAACCGACAGAGAAAAGCGACTTCGTCGGGATTTCCGACGACTGCGATTTGGCGCGTCAGTTTGAACTCGGGATTCATGTTATGTATTTAATTGTTTCATTACGAACACAAACATCACAAGTGGCGGAGTGGTTGAGCGTGTGGAAGTTAAAGCTTGAGGATTCCTGGCTGACCCGGGTTCGAAACCCGGCAGCATTGTTTTATTTTATTTCATTAATTTTAATACTTTTTCAAATATAAATCATATATTCCAATATAATTATTAATTATGTATCGTTTTAAAATTAATTTGGGCATTAAATACGCAACGGAATTTTTAACTGATTGTTCGGTTAATAAACGGAGCGGGTTTGGTAAATCCGGTTTTTTTTTTTGGCGGATGTTACAGTATCCCCTACTTTTTAGAAATTTTGTCCTGAAATTTAAGTAGTGGCATATTTGTCTAAAAAGGATGGTGTTTAATTTGACAGTTACATACTTAGAAAAATAGTAAGAGTTTAAAAAAAAAAAAATTTGTTTGAGGCGGTAACGTTCCTTGTAAGGGTTGAGTACCCTGCAACAGGAATCGCTTTTTGTTGCCTACGGTAAAACTTATTAATAAGCGGAGTTGATTCACTAAGTATGATTTCATGCGCAAGAGTTTTGATATGTTTGGAAAGATAAGGTTATATCCTAAAACAAAACTTCTAATACTACAACCTACATGGAACTTCTCATAACCGCCTGACAATGCCTCTGATTCTTTGGCAAGAATACTTCTATATAGGAAGTACCAGCGGCGTATCCACCATATTCTTGTCAAATTTTCATTGGTTTTATCAGTAAGTTATGATTGGTTCTATGATGTGACTCTAGAACATAAATAAACACCACAACCAATGTCTGAGTCCTAATTCTGATAGTATACATGTTTGATTGATGACATAATCCCATTTCTTTAAATAATGAGATGATATAAATGCTAGATCAGTGAGTATAAAACGAACTTCAACCAAGAAATTACTAAATCCTACATGGAACTTCTCATAACCGCCTGACAATGCCTCTGATCCTTTAGCAAGAATACTTATATATAGGAAGTACCAGCGGCGTATCCACCATATTCTTGTCAAATTTTCATTGGTTTTATCAGTAAATTATGATTGGTTCTATGATATGACTCTAGAACATAAATAAACACAACAACCAATATCTGAGTCCAATGATGAGGTGATATGAATGTTAAATCAGTGAATGTAACACAAATTTCAACCAAGACAATACTAAATCCTACATGGAACTTCTCATAACCGTCTGATAATGCCTCTGATCCTTTGGCAAGAATACTTATATATAGGAAGTACCAGCGGCGTATCCACCATATTCTCGTCAAATTTTCATTGGTTTTATCAGTAAGTTATGATTAGTCCTATGTGACTCTAAAACATAAACAAACACAACAACCAAAGCTTGAGTCTTAATTCTGATAGTATACATGTTTGAATGATGACAGTACCTCTCTCGTTTGTTATGATGGAGAGGTTAGTCCTTGTGGAAGTGAGACATAGCTCAACTTCTTTAAATGATGAAATTGAAATACGTTGAAATGTATGATGAACAAACTTCGACCAAAACATTACTAAATCCTACATGGAACTTCTCATAACCGTCTGATAATGCCTCTGATCCTTTGGCAAGAATACTTATATATAGGAAGTACCAGCGGCGTATCCACCATATTCTTGTCAAATTTTCATTGGTTTTATCCGCAAGTTATGATTAGTTCTATGTGACTCTAATACATAAATAAACACAATCAACCAAAGCTTGAGTCTTAATTCTGATAGTATACATGTTTGAATGGTGACAGTACCTCTCTCGTTTGTTATGATGGAGAGGTTAATCCTTGTGGAAGTGAGACATAGCTCAACTTCTTTAAATGATGAATTGAAATACGTTGAAATGTATGATGAACAAACTTCGACCAAAACATTACTAAATCCTACAAGGAACTTCTCATAACCGCCTGATAATGCCTCTGATCCTTTGACAAGAATACTTATATATAGGAAGTACCAGCGACGTATCCACCATATTCTTGTCAAATTTTCATTGACTTTATCCGCAAGTTATGATTGGTTCTATGTGACTTTTAGACATAAACAAACTGAAATAGTAATTCGCATTAAGATCCTTGGATAAGATTCCAATTTATAACTGGGATACGGGAAAATTGAGATAACATAAAGAAAACATAAAAACTAAGCGGTTGGAGTTGAATCTTGATTTTTGGTGAAGGGGACCAGTTGGGTGGTTTCGTTTGGGTCGTCATTATCTTCAACAGGATTGGCGTTGATGTTGAAAACTCTTCCTCTTGCTGGTGGCCTAGTGATTAGGTTTCCTTGATTTGCTTGGTTAACTGACTTTGCTTGAGCTTGGGCGTTTATGATGTTAACCAATCGGGGGCACGTGTTTCTAAAGTGGGTAGGGTCGCCACAATTGAAACAAGTTCGAACATATGGGAACATGGGGTATTGGGGTTGATGATAGGTTTGGATCATGTTTTGAGTAGGGGGAGAGATTTGGTTTTGAGAGGTGCGGCAAACCTTGCTCAAATGACCATAGCGTCCACAATTCGCACATAGTCGACAAGGTAAGGTAGATGGATGGTGATAAAAACAGGTGTTACATCGAGGGTGAGGTCCAAGGTATGGTTTCTTATTTGGGTAAGTTGAGTTGGGTGCTACTTGAGTGATTGGGATAGCTTGGATGGGTATGGCTTGTGAAATTGGTTGATTACGTTGGGTGACAGCGAAAAGTTGCCCATCTCGTTTTCTCTTAAAAATGGGTTGAGAAGGGGATTCGGTTTGGGTGGAGTTTTGAAGTTTCAGTTGATGCTTTATCCTTCTTCTTCTCCTCCTTGAAGTCTTTATTCCGGATGCGGTTCTCGGTGAGCTCTGTAGCTAACTCAATTGCTGCTTCCAAAGTTGCAGGCGTGGTGCTTATTACAGAGTCCTGAATCTTTGACGGAAGACCTCGAATGTAGTGCTCGATCAAACGGTAGAGGGAAGTGAACAAGTTGGGAACCATTTGATTTAACTCGAGGAATCTTTTGTTGTATGTGGTGTGGTCTCCTTCCTTTTGCTTCAACGAATAAAACTCATCTTCTAATTTCTTGATTTCGCTCCTTGGGCAAAACCGTCTTGTCATGATTTCCTTCAACTCTTCCCAAGTCAAAGTCATAGCATCTTCAACACCTCGTTTGGCCTTCTCTGTATTCCACCAAGTAAGTGCTATTCCAAATAAACGACCAGTAGCATATCGCACTTTGCGATCATCGGGGCAATCGCAATTTAGAAAAGTGTTCTCCATTTCTTCAAACCAATGGAGGAGAGCGGTGACACCTTCAGTCCCTTCGTATTTTGGAGGGTCGCAGGATTTGAAATGCTTGTAGGTGCATTTAGTGGTATTTGGGGGAGGGTTATCAATGTTTTGATCTTCTTGGTTGACGGGATTAGCGGTAAGGGCTTGTTGGACTTAAATTATAATGTTGGGTATTACGGCAGCCATTTGTTGAGCGATTTGGGCAGCCATGCACTCGCGGGCTTTTCCTGCTCTCATCTTCCTACGGGCGAGGCTAGAAGACATCTACAAGGAATACATATCAAGAGTATGAGTTGGATGTTTTTGGGATCATGGGTCGTATTTAGGAATGAATATTTATAAAATAAATATAAAATAATAAATCTACTACATCGATAGGATGTCTTGGGCTTTGCTCGTAATTGGGCATTGCATGCCGCCATACTTCACCTTTGTAATCATGTGGGCCCCCATGAATACCGGCTTTTTCATATGGTTCGCATGTGTTAGCCTGGTTACGTACACTAAAACCCGGAGAGAAAATCGAGAAATATGTATGTAACGTATGATATTCGGAATGTATCCAGGTGTGGACACGGTGACACCTCAAAGTGGGGTTAGTTCGAACGACGTTTGGTGTGGCATGCTTTGGCCTAATAGGTCCTTTGTACTCTCATCGTTAGTCCCCAGGTAGGCAAACTGGTCCGTTATATTGGATTTATACGAATGCCAACCTAGACAGGACGTTCCGACTACCGGTACTTGTACCCTTACAGTTACTACATGCCCGTCGCAGAACTCACTTTGATGAGATTTTGAAAAATGAAAAATGCGACAAAATCTTTGAATAACGAAAGTATGAAGATGATTTGAATATGTGAACATTGAAATGTGTATCATGAATGTGTATGTAAGTATGTATGTTTGACTGTAAGTATAAACAAATATGAAACAAATAAATATCATAAGTTTTCATGTAACCACATAAACTATTAAAATCTAGTCAACTATAGTATAGGCTCTAAGGGTCTAATAACCTATCCTATATCCCTATAGTCATGGCTCTGATACCAATCTGTCACACCCCGACCCGCAGCGGAAAAGGTGATCAGGGCATGATTGGGTTATCATCAAAGCTCATGACATTTATTATAACGTTTCATATTCATTATTACAATTTAAAGGGAAACATACAATCTTAATTTCATCATGTCCTAAACATCATTCTAGACTTCATTGTTTTCTTCTAAGGCATTTCCTATGTTTTCCTTGCTTCATCCTGTTCACCTGTATCATGTGTAAAAATGGTTTTTTTATCAACAAAAAGTTGGCGAGTGAATCCTATGAAAAGCATTTGAACAAGTTTATTGAATTGATTATAAAATAAAGTGCACAACCACATATGAGTAAATATAGATGTAAACATATTCATAAAACACTTAATATCAGATAATGCATACACATACAATAATAAATTGTTTTGAGGCACGCGTTGCTCAACCCGTCTCTCACGAGGAACTGATGGGCCTAATGAATGAGTTTTGAGGCACGCGTTGTTCTACGAACTGATGGGCCTAATGAATGATTTGCATACAACTTGACAATATGAAAGACATAACTACAAACAATATTTACACTCTAAGTTTAGATCACAATATGGTATGGCACAAGTTTAAATAAACGAGTTAATTTTAGTGACACATGGCACACCCCAAAACGTGTAATTAAAAAGGGGAGTTGTAAGATTCACTCACATTGGGTGCGTTCGGTTGATGATGTTGAATGCGCACGAAGTTTGATTTAACCACGAGTGAAACTAACGTAGATAATAACATAATGGTTCGGTAAATAAGCGGATTTTATTAATCAATTTTAGTAGGATTATTGGATATATTTTTGTGAGTTTAAGGCTATTTTCTAACTTTAAAAATGTTATTTTTAAGTATTTTTAATTGGTTTTTAAATAAAATAAATAAATGAAAATAATAAAAAAATGTTGACTTTTTTTACCGTTGACTTGTTGACCGGTTTTATTGTGTAATTGTGTGCGCCGGGTGAGGCTCGAACCCGAAGACCTCCCGTTCGCGTGCACGCAGCTCTACCAACTGAGCTACGTGTCTAACCCGAAATATTTCTGTTTTTAATTATATTTATATACTAATTGAATTAATCCGAAAATCATTTATTTTAAAAACGATTTTAATGTCTCGCTCGGTGCTCGCCACAGGTCTCGAACCCGGGACCTGTAGGTTACCGTGCACACAGTCCACCGCTGGACTGTGTGTCTAACTTGGTAAATAATCTGGTTTTTATTATACTTAACATGGTTTTGAGAGTTAACCCGGTTCAGTTAAAAAATGCATTTTTATAACAAGAGAGTAAGGCTGGGACAAGAATCGTACGCGCGACGTATGTGAAATTGTTTGCACACAGTCCACCGCTGGAGTGTGTGTCTAACCCGTTCATAAACTGATTTTAATTAAACTTATGTTATAACCTGCCTTCGTCTTCTTCGTTAACTTTACCCAGAAAAACAAAGTCCGAATGTTTCGACTGATTTATGTCTAATTTGATTTTCAAACATTAATAGTAATTGAAAGGAAATGTATGGAGAGGGTTTGGGGGAAAGGAGGTACCGATCCGTGTCTTTCACAGAACTCCGGCAGAGGTCCGTCGGTTCCGATAGTGAACTTCGGCTGTTAGGATCAATTAATAGTTCTGCTCGATTAATTATGAAATTGAGGTACTTAAACAAGGATTGACAGGAGTTTTGAAGGGTTATACCGATTCACAGTGCGATATTAGAAATTTCAGAGATTTTCCGGCGAAGGTTGAATATTCCGGCTATGTCGCCTGGGATGGATTCTGATGGTGGATTTGTGTTAGTAACAGTCTAATCAATTGATTGGAACAGAAAAAGTCGAAGGAATTACCGTGTGGATGTGAGTCTCGGTTTTCCGGCGACTTGCAGATATTCTCCGGCGAGTGAAAATACGTCGAGAATTTGTGCGATTTTGAGCGAAAGGGCTACCAGTGAGTTGTGGGTGGATTTATAGGGAGGAATCGAGACGCATGGGGTCGGATTTCAGTCTTGATTCAAAGTCAATGATTTTTCCGGCGGTTATGACTTTTGTCGCGGACTGGACATCGGTTATAACCGATGCAATAGTTAATATTTGCGTTAAGATACAAGAAACCGACAGAGAAAAGCGACTTCGTCGGGATTTCCGACGACTGCGATTTGGGCGCGTCAGTTTGAACTCGGGATTCATGTTATGTATTTAATTGTGTCATTATGAACACAAACATCACAAGTGGCGGAGTGGTTGAGCGTGTGGAAGTTAAAGCTTGAGGATTCCTGGCTGACCCGGTTCGAAACCCGGCAGCATTGTTTTATTTTTATTTCATTAATTTTAATACTTTTTCAAATATAAATTATATATTCCAATATAATTATTAATTATGTATCGTTTTAAAATTAATTTGGGCATTAAATACGCAACGGAATTTTTAACTGATTGTTCGGTTTATAAACGGAGCGGGTTTGGTAACTCCGGTTTTTTTTTGCGGATGTTACACAGCTTGAGGAATTTGATGACGTAACATGGCTTGAATCTTTGACTTTCTTCAATTTCTTGTCAGGATGATGTTTATCTTCAATGTGGTCTTCGTTGTGCTCACTATCTGATGACGAGGTTGATTCTTAACTTTCATTTGACATTTCTCCATCACTCTCTGAAGTTGTTGTGCTTGAATCATCTCTATTGCTTTCTTCAGTAAAGTCTTTATTAGTCTCTGATGTACCTGCAACTAATGGAACAAACTCGGGAATTTCCTCTGTAAGGAACTTTCCAAATCTATTTTTCTTCAATTATGGCACAAAGACAGGAGATTCAAGCATAACATTTCATCATTAAGAACAGAGTTTAAGTCATGACTCTCAACCTTAGCATGCACTATGTTGTGAGTCTTAAGCCTAGGCGCAAGGCCGTTACAGTCATCCCGAATATTCAATTTTGGCCTAAAGCCGTTACAGTTATCCATCCTAGTCAAACTATTACAGTTATCCTGAATAGAAATACTATTTGTCTTATTACAATTCCAAGCGAACCAGTTAACTGTTGAATAACTGTCGCCTGAGTAACCGATTCCTATTTTTGAACCTCCATAATCATCTTCCTCATCGCACACATCTTCTTGACCCCACACAAATCTGCATTGCTTTCAGACAATTTAGTATTGTTTTGTGGTTTGTAAAAAGCATTTTGATCCAAAAGATCATTTTTATCGATTAAGTCATTTTTAGGATGAGGAGACGGCATAGGGACATAATTTTTGTTGTGCGGAGGAGGAAATAATTTTCTTTCGTTTCCGAATTTATCCTTATATCCAATTCCATCCTTTATGAATGTCGGTCGTTGGCAGTTTACAATATCAACCAGCGTTTTTTGACTAATTTTCCATTTATTAATATGACTTGCAATTTGTTATTTTCGTTTTGTGATTTTTCTAGTTTTTCGGTCAAATCATTTATGATAAAATCTTTTCTGAAAACAAATTCTTTTAAAGTCTGCATTTCAGCCATGGTTGAATTCAACTTTCGCTGATATGCAACTTCATTTTCTTTTAGTTCGTGATTAATTTTCAAAATCTTTTCTTTTTCTTTAATTATGTCACGGTTGAGAGATTTGTAGTGTGCCACAACGTTCAAACATGGTTTGGAGCACAGCTTCGTTTTAAATTCATATGGTATGCTATTTACCAAAATCCTTATCCTCAGTTTTTGACCTCATGGCGGTGGTAGAAGTTCCAACCGCTTCATTCTTGTTGCTACTGATGGTTTCTTGAACTGCAGGTTTCGACTCATTCATCTTAGCTTTCTGTTTTCCCTTCTCTGAAGTTTGTTTAGCAGGATTGATGATGCTTTTCAGACCCTTGTCATCTTTTGGAATCCTGGCGGTTTACTTTTCAACACAATTTGAAGCAGACGTGACAGAAACAGTGGAGATGTTTGCCATGAGGGCTTTGTTAACTTCACCTTTAGCCTCAGCTATTTCCTCTGACCAGTCGTAATCTTCCACAACTAAAGCCTTTTGGTTATTTTCAGCAGTAATGTCACTCCCTTCAATAGCCACCGGCCTTCTTGTTCTGGTTGAGTTCGGCATTCTTGTTCTTCAGCAACAGGCACTCCCTCTTGAAATGACCCAGATTTTTGCAATTGTAACATCTCAGCTTGGACTTGTCAAATCCAGCGTTTCCGAGAGCTAGCCTTTTTCCTGATTTATCTTGGAATTTCTTCAATCGAAGAGTGATCATTGCCATCTGCCACTTCAAATCCATCTCCTCCATGTCGTCAGGATCCACTTGATACATGTCCTCAGCCGTGAGGAAATCTCTCTTCAACTCTCCTGACATGAGAGCCTCATAGCTTCTTAAGAAGGTATTAAACAGAGCGACATGTTCTGTGGATATTTTAAGTGCTTGAGCGTCGCTGGCCACGATAGTCTTCTTGGAGGATGACGAGGCCTTCACAGAGCTTGCGGAAGCGTTGGGATAAGATTCGACAACACTTTGAGGATTCAATCCACATGAGGTGATAGGAGCAAGAAACGCCATATTCTTGGGAGCCGAGGTTGCAGCAGCTGACTGAGTAAGTTTCTGTGAATACCCAGTTTGGTTCATTTCTCTCTTGACAATGTCCATTTCAAAGGCTTTCAGAGTGTTGATCAGTTCCGAGAGTGTGACAAGAGTTGTGCTGGTCAAGAAAGTTCTCTTAATCATCATGCACTGAAGGCTCCATTCTTTAGGGAGTGAGTCTAGCAGCTTCTTAATTGATGCATAGTTTGCAACAGGATTTCCACTTTCTTCATTTTAGTCAGCACTCCCAGAAATCGACTGATGTGGTCGGATAAGCTTTCGCCATGAACACTTTCAAACATGTCGTACTCTTTCTGGACCATGTCTCTTTTGTTGTCCATGAGCTCCTCATTTCCTTCATAGTGGTCGATAAGAGCCAACCACAATTCATGAGCGGAGGTGTACTCTTCGAACAAGTTGTTGTCGTCCTTGGAGAGGGCCATAGTAAGAGCAGCATGAGCCCTGCGGTCACGTTGAATGAGAGTTCTATCTTCTTCGGTGAACGTTGATGGATCTTCGTTGATTGTACGAATGTCGTCGCGAATTATCATTGGCACATGTGGACCCACCGTGACGGATATCCATGAGTATAGTCGGTATACCCAAAGAAGGCTTTGATTCTGTTCTTCCAACTGCTGAAATCTTCAGATCATTTCAACTTCGGAGGTCTTGTGGCTGAACCTGTTTCCAACTCAGCTTGGGCAATCGGGTTGAGTTGATTGAGAGACATTTTGGTTGATCAGTGATTAAATACGCTGGAGAGTATTAAATCAGATGACAAATACGCTGCAAGTGAGACAAATACGCTGCGAATGAAACAAATACGCTGCAAATGAGACAAATACGCTGCAAATGAAACAAATACGCTGCACTTTAAATCAAATACGTTGATGAGCTCCGGCGACTTTATCCTGCGAAAGAGCTAAATCCGCTGCATATTGAAAAACAAACATAAGTTGGTTAATTTCATTGATCACCGTGATAAAATCGCTAAGGATTTTTATCACTGACTTCGAAGTCGCCTTCGATTAAATATGCTGCCACTTTTTCACTGAAAATCAACAAATTCGCTGGTTTAAACCAACGTATTTGTTAAATACGCGATATTCAAGTTAAATCCGCTGTATTCAAGATTATCTACGCCAACTTCAACAACAAATACGCCCAGAATGGTTTTAGTACGAACAAAAACCCTCTAATCACCTAAAAATGACTCAAAATTCATGTTTCTTTGCACCAAAATGACCAAAATGTTTACCAAACCACTGATTAACAACAACCCAATGATTAACACACCAGATCAAGCCATTTTAAGTCCAAAATTTTGAAAAACTTAAAACTTTGAAAACTTTTGAAAAACCTTCAAAACTTGAAGAATCTTAACAAAAACTCAAACAATCAAGAGCATAAAGGCTCTGATACCAAATTGTGAGTCCCAAAACAGATTCGGATCACAGTGGTTGATTGTTATCACTCAAACAACTATAAATTAGTTGTTTGAATGTGTAAAAGTTAAGAAAAACCAAACCATGAAGATTCTTGAATGGATCAAACAACAAGTGTTGTATATAAAATCCCAAAAAGATGTAATCAGTAAAAGCACCTGGATATTCGGATTAAGCACAATAACAAGTATCACAACACAAGAGAATCACCAAAACCTGTCCAAGAAGCTTGGACAAGAGATTCATTGAACAACATATATATACTGATCTTACTACCCAGCGTATTTATTAAATACGCTGGGAATATAAATACGCCGCCCTGTTCTAAGTTTTACATTTTGCACTTTTGACCCTTCTAGATTAACAAACTATTACAAACCAGCTCAAACTATTAATGCTTAAGTATCAACGGTCTCAAAAAGTCCTAACCTACGATCAAACATCAAGGCAACCGCAAACCCATAAGTTATTAATTATACACAACAAGTATATATTACACACTACACACATGTATCTGAATCCAGCTAAAATTGTTTTCTCCTGTGTTTCAAATCAAGAACTTATTGACTTGTTCCAGATTGTAGTAAGAGTATTGAGATGAGGTTTTTACGAACCACTACAATTATATTAGAAAGCAAACCCAATATAGTTGTAGAACAACGAAAATTAGTATAATATACCAAATAGTAGTTGCCGATGTGTCCATCTGCCTAACCCAACCCAAAAGCGACGTTAACCTGCCTCATAGGACCACAAAATCACATGCTCTCAATTTTCTTGGTCCCTAACTCACATCCATCCTCAAATGACTTACCATTAACCCTATATATGGCAATACAATAGCGAAATGCTTGATCCATAAGTAACATCTGTAGGTGTTATAAATTTTATATTTAGATTAAATCTATCAATCTTAATTAAGTATAAAGTCACATTCACATATCATATTGTTGAAGCTATCATTACTATTTCAAGTATAAAGTCACATTCACATAAAATATTGTTGGACTTCAAATTCTAGCAAAGTTTATTATAGCTATCATTACTATTTTAGCATTATCGTTGGATTTCATTTTAGCCTTATCATTCACATATTAATGAATGTTTTGTGATAAAATGAAAGTTACGGATGTCATTGATAAACCTGTTATTATATTAATTAGTAGTTTGTTGGTGGTTCATGTTAGCAATATTATTTTAGCATAACTGGATTTAATTAAAATTAAATTAAATGAGAAATTGTATTAAACATTGACTCGAGTTAAGAAATGTGAAATACGCATACAATCAATATAATTCTAGTTTCGAGCACCATGGAGCCTAAAGGTTTTAAGGAGCAAAGGCCATAGACCATGGTGGTTCCATGGGGGCGTCGCAATGACGCAGTTTGGTACGACACCGAGATAGGATTCAAGGTGCTTAGCCCCTATGGTAGCCTCTATTAGAAATGCTTTGGATTTGGATTGTTAATTAAAAATTACATGACATACGATCTTAAGTTGTAATTGATTATTAGTAGTAAAGATTCAGTTGTTGATTTCATATAAAAAACAATTTCATCTAGAAGTGCGTTACACACTATTCATAAAACTTTCCTCATAAAACACACATGTTTGGATAAATAAAATTAATTTCATAAAAAAAAAAAAACTAATGGAAGTTGCAAGTCTTTTTAACTCTCCCAAGAACATATAAAAAATGAATAGCCAGTGAGTTTAACAAGTGGTGTCAAAACCTTCACGTCACTAGTCAAGAACACCCATCATTGATCATCCCAAACCGAACAACCGGGACCAGAAGATGAGCTTCCTGTAACGTGTGGTCATCACATTCCCCCAAATCTAATAAACCTCAATCACTAACCCTCTACAAACCCATCTTCCGGCAATGGCGACGGTGGCCAAAGTTCAGACAATTCCACCGGACAGCCACCGTAGAACCACCCAACAGCCGCCCCCTCAACTGGGTTTCCGCCAAAGATCAATCTTATTCCACCCACCACCAGTTTCCAGACATGGGTTGCGTCTGCAACCTTGTATGTCCTTTAACACAGATTAAATGATGATGATGAAAAAAGTAATAATAGGTTGTTTGGAGCTTTTAAATCTTTGATTTTCTCCAAGGATAATTCCATAGAGAAGTTGGAGGAGATCTTGTCAAGGGTTAGTTATTAGAATCTTGTTTATGATTAGTTTATTATTTATATAACAATAATTTGGTGTTGTGTGTGTGAAAATGTGTAGGTTGCTCTGCATTTAGGGAGGTACATTGTGACTATGATGAGTACAGGGGTTGTTTTGGCAGTTGGGTTTAATTTGTCAGGTGAGTAAATGAGTTTTGTTAAACAAGACTTGAAATTTGAGTTTGGAAGATAATGATGTAGGTTGGTTGTGTGTTTGGTGTGAAGGTGGAGATGGTCAGCTGAATGATTTGATATGGTATAGTTGGGTTGGAGGGATTATAATTGGAACCATGATTGGTTCGAATATGGTTTTGGATGAAGTTAGCCGTGCTGGACCGCGAAATGTGGTTATTACTGGAAGGTACCCATCTCTGTTTATGCTTTAGAGTCTAGATTGGTTTAATCTTGATTCTCTGCTTGTATTTTTGAAATTTACAACTTTTAGAGACACTATTAGCTACTTTAAGTAGATAAGCGATAATCGCATCAGCACTTGTGTGTAATGCTTTCCAGGTATAATGGGAGAGAGAGAGAGAGAGTGGTTTATGTGGTTACACATTGCGAGTGTTTTGTTGATGCCAATGTTTCTTAGGGTTTCTCATTTAGTTACACGTATTGCCGAGTCTTTATTATTATTATTTTTTTAAATTGATACAGTTATGTAAAATAGTTGTTTTGTGTGATCATAAGTGTTTCTCACAAATATGCTATTGCTTATGGAGATCTTTAATGGGTGCTATGACTATGAGATTTCTTGTCATTAACACTTTAAAAAAGGGAAAGCAGTGTATCTAAACATGATAGATGATGTCCACAGGGACAGTTGTGCTTGTTTTGAAATGCTAGAATGGCCTTAATGTACGTTATAAACTATATTAAGATCAGTCAACAGTATTGTGGTTTATGTATAGCTTGGTGAGGGGAACACAGATTGCCTGTATATATATACTTAAGAGAACGATAAGATTTGGTAGTGTGGAATAAAGTTTGTAACTTACATGAGTTTGTTGATACCCTTAATAGACAAGGTGTTTCTGGCATTTATTCCTTAAACTAAAGATAAGTGAAATATCTTATTAGCAAACATAATGGTGAGAGGTGTATATGAATGCTGGTTGCTCGGTTAGTGGATATACCCCTTACCTGGACTTCGAAGAACGAAAATAGGGTCTTGGTTGGTGATAAAAATTTCATGTTTTCATGTAAAGTTTTCCATCACATATTGTTTGATAGTTGTAAGCATTTAGTTTATGTTATGTACTTGTCACTCTCACCTGATGTCATAGTATTGTGAAAACTCATAACAAATATGCATTGTATGGGATTGAGAAACTGTGCATACCTTGTAAATTTTCATATATGGAAAGTGCATATAGGGATGTGATAAGAGGGCTAGTTGTTCACACCTTAATCCACATGGGTGTTAAAAAAGCAGGGGCAGGGCAGATATAATGAACTTTTGTATCTTCTTGGCATTCATGATACAAGTTTTCATATATTTTATAAGATGGTGGAGCCGGGGGTCTCTCTGGAACCAGACTCTCTATCCCTAGGGCTAGGAGTAAGGTTTGCTTACATCCCACCCTCCCATAACCTCCCGATAGCTTTGCTATTTGTGGGATTTACTGGTACGGTTGTTGTTGTATATGTTAATGTCGTTCTTGCAGTTCTCTGCTTAAAATTGATTTTGTAATGAATGGCCTCTAGGTACCTAAGTAACAGAATGCATAATGTCTAAATGAAGAAATACATCATTTTACCAATAAATAGTCCAAAATACTCCCGCCATCGCCTGATACCGAAGAGTTGCCATTGCAGGACTGAGGAGGATCTAAAAGACAGGGGTGGTTCGATTGTACAAAAAAAATTAAGTTGATGCTTGGGCCCCCATATCTAAGAGGTCCTCATAATTTTCGAGCTTGACTACGTTCAATTCGGATGATTCTTCCTTTTCGACTATAACTCCCTTAGCTCTCAATATCTCGAGCTTTCTGTTGGAATTGTGTGATATTGTGCCATTTAGAAAATGTATACAAAAAAATGTGTGTATTATATTACAAAAAATATTGTGCCATCATTTTACCAGAAAATAGTCCAAAATACTCCCGCCATCGCATGATACCGAAGAGTTGCCATTGCAGGACCGAGGAGGATCTAAAGACAGGGTGGTCCGATTGTACAAAAAGAAATTAAGTTGATGCTTGGGCCCCCATATCTAAGAGGTCCCCATAAATTTTCGAGTTTGACTACGTTCAATTCGGATGATTCTTCCTTTTCTATTATAACTCCCTTAGCTCTCAATCTCTCGAGTTTCTGTTGGAATTGTGTGATATTGTGCCATTTAGAAAATGTATACAAAAATGTGTATATTATATTACCATATGTTAGGATCCTAAGCAAAATAAATACTTTTTTTCATGAAACGAGCCCTAATTTTACAATCCGCGGCGGCGGCCCTGCAAGGGATTTAGGGTATGGATGTGTTTACTCTTTAATCTTTTTCTTTGTAATTCTTTGTTTTGAGTGTAAATATGAAAAAACGATGAGTTATGTACGGGCATACATATACGAGTTTTATTAGTGTTTTTTTTTTGTAATAGTACTCCATACCCTTGTCATTTTTAAGGGCGTTCAGACATTTGATAAACATTTCAACCTTTTTTAACTTCTGTGTAAACGGTTGATACAGTACTAGAGGACTTGGAAAAGCTCTTGCGCGTGAGTTTTTACTTTCAGGTGATCGTGTAGTTATTGCTTCAAGAAGGTAACTTTCATAACCAAAAATTATATAAGTCATAATCTAGATAAAATCTTATCACCCACACAAGTTAAATCTGTACTTATCATATTTGTTCCAAGGACAGCAAAGAATCTGTTGACATGACAATTAACGAGCTCGAGGAGAATCTACAAGAATGTTTGGCCACCACAATGAGTTCATCCATGAAAAAACTATCATATGCAAAAGTGCTAGGCACATCATGTGATGTTTGTGATCCCAATGATGTTAGGAAATTGGCGAACTATGCTGTTGATAAACTTGGTTCCGTTGACATTTGGGTGAGCAGTTGGTGCTTAATTTTCACATCTTACAGTTTATAATCCGTTATTAATTTATTATATTACATTACTACCTCTGTTGTTCATCCTTTCTTGCCATTTAATCTGTTTGCAGGTAAACAATGCTGGGACAAACAAAGGGTTCAGACCATTGCTGCAGTTTAGTGATAAAGATATAGAACAGGTTACTTCCTGCTTAATTTCTAGGTGGCAAAATGGGCAGGTTGGGTAACGGGTCGGGTTGACCCAAAACACTTTATGTCTAAAGTTTTGGATTTTATATGCATTATAGATTACGCGTCAGCCTGTTTGACTGGTTTCATTTTCGTGGTTTGTTTCTTGTATACTATGCAATTAATACCGGTGATATATCAGTATGTAAAATATTGGTCAGAAATCGGTACCAATATTATCGACGATATTGACCGATATAACCGATATATAACTGAATTGTTAGTGTTAAATTGCTATATATAAATTCTGCATGATATTAAAATTGCCGATATCCCACCGAGAGCTCACCGAGATAACCTATATCTCAAATATCGGTCCTTGACTGATATCCGATATTTTACCGCATATTACCACCAAGTGTGTATATAACTTTCAACTTGAAAGTGACTTTTCTTTTGTTTGAATATGATTAGATTGTCTCTACGAATTTGGTTGGATCTATACTTTGTACACGCGAAGCAATGCGTATCATGGGAAACCAGCATAGAGGAGGTCACATTTTTAACATGGATGGTGCTGGCTCTGGTGGTTCAAGCACCCCTTTGACCGCTGTGTAAGCTCTTGTTCTAAACATAAATGAATTTTCTCGATTTTTTCTTATTTTCAAGATTGAGAATGTAGATTCTTGTTCAAATGACGCATGGCGGTGATTTTTTGTTATAAATTCTTTTGTGAACTTTTCTTGATTACCGCAGCTACGGGTCAACAAAATGTGGTCTTAGACAATTTCAATCGTCACTATTCAAAGAGTGCAAAAAGTCTAAAGTTGGAGTTCATACAGCGTCTCCTGGCATGGTTCTGACTGACTTGCTGTTGAGGTATGCTAATCTTGCAGTCTTTTCGGATGTCTGTAGAGGTGGCAAATGAGTCAGTTTGGCGTTTGGGCTATGTTTTATCTCTAATGGGCCATTTGGGTTAAGCTAAAAGATTTAAATAAAACTGGTCTTTCTTGCTGTACAGTGGATCAAGTATTCAGAACAAGCAAATGTTCAACATAATCTGTGAGCTACCGGAGACGGTTGCTAGAACTTTGGTCCCACGGATGCGGGTCGTAAAAGGAAGTGGTAAAGCAATTAACTACTTAACCCCTCCAAGAATTTTGCTTGCTTTAGTCACTGCTTGGTTAAGACGAAAGAGATGGTTTGACGAGAAGGTAAATTAAAAAATCATAAACTTATAAACCACTTGTCATTTTGACATTTTTAGTTCATATTTCGGTTCTTTAACTCCAGTTATAAAACTTATAATATAATGTTTCAAACTTTATGTCACATATTCAAATGAGTAAGAATTTTTTTTTATAATTTAAAATAAATAACTGGTTGTATGGTGCAGGGAAGAGCATTATATGCTGCGGAGGCAGACAGAATAAGAAACTGGGCCGAGAGCCGGACTCGATTGTCATTCACAGATGCTATTGAAATGTACACCGAGAATACGTGGGTGTCGGTTTTTTCACTTTCGGTTGTTTGTGCATTCATCATCCTCTCTAGTACAGCTGGTGGTGCATCACATGCACATCCGGCACTTAGATCTTCGAATGAAATAAATAATACGTAATTATAACATGATCCTGCTTGATTAGCACTAGATCCCGAAGAAATGTATGGGAGTTGGCTTCAAGTAACCATGGATTATGAATGTAATCAAGTTGTATGTGTGTAGATACGGTCGTCCCTGAGGCCTAAAGATAATTATACTACTAATGTATAACAAGACAGAATAATGTTAAAGGATAGACTATGAGAACCATATAGATATATGTATTATATTGTTTTAAATATAAAGCGGTGATCACCCATAACCGTTAACTGTTTCTTTCTGTCTAACATGATAAATGTTTAGCCACAAGGTATCCATTTTTTTCTTCTCACTCATGCCATAACTTTCTCTCGTTCACGTCAGCGCAACATTACCACATATTAACTCCGTGTTTTGCATCTCAAAAGGGGGGTATTCATCTTTTCCTCCTGCGAATATTGCAACTAATTTATTAAATAATTAGCTTAACAAAAAAAGTTTTGGTGAGGGTTCCGAATGAGCCATCAACTATTCCAATGAACAGTAGATGATTTAGAGGCGAAAATGTCATTAATTAGATTAGCATGGGATACGAGAGGTAGCCAGGGGTTTTACTCATTTACAAAAGTGCACATTAGCAGTTTGTTAAATGGCATACGACACAACTATCGATTATGGGATGAGTATTTGAAGACGTAAAATGGCAAGGATCGTCTTCCATCCTGCGTATGATTGAGGTTCACTTGTTTCTTCGCCTGTTAGACTCATAAGGGGAGTAGCTTCAACTCCCGGTCGGTGGGGTGGGGTGGGGGTGTGGAGGAGTGTAAGCACTTATGGCACCTTTTCTAGAGCACTCCAAAAGATAACCCTAGGCCTTCTTCTGGCAAATGATGATGTTGAATTGAGGTTCAAAGGTCACATGCTTAAGGGTATATGAAAGTTGTGGCCTTCAGGCATAGCATAATGGTTGATCTTTTTGGTGCATACATGGGCAGATAGTTCTTTATCTTGATAAAGTAGATAATGTGTACATGTAATTCAAGTTGTACATAAAATTCTTCATATGCTCCGCCATACATTCTTCAATCATCAAGGATGTCCAAAAGATTTTTTTTTTTTTAAAGTTGAAGCACATAAATGAAAAAATATCGGACAGAGACTCCACGATGGATACTATCAACCATCCAAAGTGCATGTAAAAATGTTGGAAGGAGTTGAGCAAATTTGAATAGCCAAGCAACATAAGTTCCACGAAGAAATGTGATGAACAAGATCGGGAGGCACACGGTGGGCGTCAATGATTGAAAAACACAGATCTAGAAATTTGGGTAGAAAGAAAAAAGATGTGATGAACAAGATCCGGAGCCTCACGGTGGTCGCCAACGAATAAACACGGATTCACTGCCGGGGTGATTGTGACCGCTTTCTTTGAAAGGATTGAGAATCACACCTTGTTCTTTCTCTTGGAACCTAGATCTGCAATGGCGAAGAGAGAAAAGTGGAGATGTAGAGATGACCGATAGAAGAAGAATTCCCTATTTCCAGCTACAAAAGTGTGACGGCTCCATATTTTGTGCCTTAATAATGAGGTAAACACTTTATATAGGAGACATAGGCCTCCCCTAACCTTAACCTTAACCTTAATGGGCAAGGTCCAGTTAGGGCTTATCTCTACAAGTCTCTGGCCCAATGTAGTGTTAACTACATCGCGTTGGGCCTCACGATTGGGTTAGTAAGCAACTAATAAATAATTAATATAAGCGATAGTACAGAATGTCGACGCTCAGGTCGGGTCCAATACCATACCCCATCACACAATTAGTGGAACAGTTTGACTATGGAAGGACTTGGAAAAATAGTTAAATCGAACAAGTCAAATTAGTGAATTACGGTCTCCTAATTAATCAATGACCTACGCATCATTCGGTATATACATTCATTTACAGAAGTGCACGTCAGCAATTTGTTAAATGGCATGTTTCCTCGTATTTGGTCACTTTGTCCGAAGCAGCCTAGCCCACCATGAAAGCACTACCCTCTAAGACCACAAGCAAGGAAACCCCTATTAGATCCACACATGCATGTTTTCCTCCTACGGCCTACCCATCTAAATACCAAATTGTCGGCTGTTCTAAGGATAGATCTCCCTTCCAATAGGTCAGTTAAGAAATTAACGGATATCTTTTTCTTAGCAGAAATACTAGTGCGCCTGAATATGTCAAAAGGACATCCCTAACCAAATCATGTCGGTACTTGAACCCCAGTAGCTCGCTACAATGAATTGCATGCTCCCTAAAAGAATCCAAACACACTTTATGACAAACATGGCATATCTCATCAACTGGAAATAAAAGAATCATGAGGCGATACTTAAGGATAATACGATACTCCACCAGCGACATATGTTGGCCTAACCCATCTATAGGTATAACAAGAAGAAAATCTTGTGCATATGGTGCTCGTAGACACTCAAAAACGGCTTTTTGTCTAACGGTCAAGTCAAACTGTACTTTAATGTCGTGGACAATTTTACTAACAAAAACACTCACCAATGCATGTTGGGCTTTAGGGGGCGGTGTCTTTATTAGTGAAACCGCTAAAGTCGAAGCTTGGAATCGTATCACGAAGACAAGCCAAAGCACAAACATAATCAGAATCCATACCACATATGCCACTCTCTCTTAAGATGTAGTATTGTAGCACCCAAGATTGGGCCCTCGAG
This sequence comes from Scalesia atractyloides, assembly GCA_947069175.1. Taxonomy (NCBI): domain Eukaryota; kingdom Viridiplantae; phylum Streptophyta; class Magnoliopsida; order Asterales; family Asteraceae; genus Scalesia; species Scalesia atractyloides. Next base: position 36,192,546 of record CAMTDV010000020.1, on the reverse strand, counting down.
ACCACAAAAGCATAGGATGAAGCCTCTACAGCCCCAAACCTCCAAACCTAATAGGTAAGGAAGCAAGTCGTCAATGGAAGTCTCAATAAGAAAGGACCTTCACAAACCACTAATTCCTTAATCGCCTCACGGAGACCTTTGTCAAAGAACAACGCTGCATCTTCCATGTGTACATGTTGGCATGCCCTCAAGCCAAAGAAAAGTTTGGCAATGGCCATACAAGATCTAAGCAAGATTAGTTCACTCTACGAGTCACATAGTTTGGGTAGAAGACGCATCAAATCTACCGCATTAGCAGCTCTTTTCTTTGCCAACCCACTAACAAAGATTGCGTCTCTACTACCCCCCCCCCCCCCAAAAAAAAAAAAAAAAGCTTCACCCCCACTAAGGGACTCCCGATGTCCGTATAAACAACCCCTCACAAAACTTGTACCATCGAAGTAGTCAAATCAAAGAGTTACAGAGGAAGAAGATCACACACTCATATTCGTCATATCCTATTCTCTGGTTCTTGCGTGATTTTTTTTCATCGAGCCGCAATTCGATTTAGTCTGTGTTGGGCCTTGAACTGGGCTAGTTGGTCGGGCTGGATGGTTGGGTGGGTTCATAACATTATATAAGATGAAAGTTTTCAATTAAATAGCTTCAAATTCTATCATAGAGGAATAGATGATACATCTCTTAACACTTTTCCTAAACCATTTGAATTTAGTGCCTCTATTAGAAAGCGTTAAGAAAAGGTTTTCCGGCACGGAATACTATTTTGAAATTTGAGGCCTTCGAAATTGTTTATAACATAGTTGAACTTGTAAACAATAAACATATGTTTGTTTATAGTTTGATTAAGATTCTACCGAGTTTTAGTTATTTTTATTTTTCAAAATTTAATGCAAAAGTCAAAGAAAATCTTAAATTAGATCAGCCGGATTACAACAACAGATCGGGTCATCGGTTGATATTATATACACGTATCATGCCAAGGCCGATTATGACCGGCTCATATCAACCTACTCTTTGTTATCATTGAAAGCAGACACGATGAAAGTCAAATATTAAAAAATAAAAAATAAATTGTTATATTTGATTATTGCTAGGAGAATAGAATAAAACAAGATAAGGCATTGGGTGACATTCTAATAATTTTTAGGGACCACTATGAAATATCTAGTCATAAGAAATTAAGTGTTGGGTGACGTCACTGAGCAAAGATATATGAATAGTTTTCTTAAAAAAATCTTTTGAACCAATTTGTAATTATGAATTATAGTTTACTTGTACACACTTGCTTCGGTAATTATGTGGATTGAATCGGTTTAACTTTTTTTTCAAAAGAATCAACATTAGAACAAATGTTACTAAAAGATAGTAATACTTTTTCTATATAATTTAATTGTTAAATTTCTATACATTTTTAACGACAAATAATACTCTACTTTATTTACACTAAATCCTAAATTATTAGACTTTCTTTCTAAGAGGTATGGCTCTCTGTCAAGTCGGTTAGCTTCACATTTACTATTAAAGTTTTATATAAACTATAATTTTATATTTATATACGATTCGGATTGTACAATACGAGTTTCTAAGCCTGTAAACGAAGCGAATTGTCCGTGAACTTGTTCAACGGAAAGTTCATTTATGTTCGTTTATTTAATAAACAACCAACATGATTTTAAACAACGAACACAAACATATTTTTGCTATAATTTAATTTACTTGTTAGCTAACCAAACATAATTTTGAAAGGAATCAATTTCAATTTCAATTCCAAACGGGGCCTAAGGATTTTAAATCATAAAGATAAAACTATATAATAACTAAAATTAGTTTGCAGATAATTTAGGTGCAAATTTTAATTTAAAACTATATCAGTTACCATAAAATACGATTTTGAATATCTGACTTACCAAAAAAATTCAGTATTCATTATTATAAATCAGGAAAAAATTATTTCTACATTTACAATAAATGATATCCATATATAAATTATTAAATTAAAAATATGTAGATTAAAATAAAATATAAATAAAGATCGAGAGGTTGAAAGAGAAAGTGACACGCGATATTCATTGGAATTCTTTAGTAGTAGTGGTATCGGTGGCAGTGGTAGTGGTGGTGGTGCTAGTAATAATATGGTAGTAGTAGCGGTGGTGGTGTTTGGTGGTGGAGGTCGTGGCAATAGTAGCAGTGGTAATGGGGTCATGGCAATATCGTTGGTGACGGCGGTGATCGTCGCCTATTTATCTACTCTATATCTATATCTATCTAATAAATGAAAATCATACGACACATGACATAATATCAATAAAAAATATTGTAGTTAATATAAATTTAATTATACTTACTTTATTATTTTATTTTTGATAGTTATTACATCATTAACAAAATGAATTTAATATAAAATTAATCATGCATAATAATTGTTTTAAAATTAAGTTAACATAGTTTATAAATGTCACGCTAAAATTCTTTTTTTAAAAACATTTTAACAGTTGTATGTATTTACAAATTACATTATATTTTTATGTAACGCATGTAATACACAAGTTTATTTAACTCGTGTAATAGATGAGTTTTTAAAAACCTATTTTTTAATTACTAAGTATATACTACTGATTTTTTCAACCTAAGTAGTTACAAGATTCTAACATAATACACGGTATTATACAGTGTTATTTTTAGTACACACATCAAACATTTAAGTTATGTTCTAAAATAAACAATGAAACATTTATGACCGGCTAACACTTTTGTTCCTAAATGGGGTCAACTTATACGAGTGTGCACGATTTGGTTTGGTACGATTTTAGCAACAGTTCAATTCGGTATATTTTTTGGTTTTTTGAACAAAATTATATAAGATTAAAAATAAATAGTATAATCTAAGTTTTAAGAATCTTTCTTAGATGTTTACATGTAAGTTAATATATTTAATTTTTTAGTTAATATTTTTCACATAAACTTAACCTTCTAATTTATTTTTATGTTTCTTCAAGGTTTTTATTGAGACACTTTCTTTTGTAATACATTGAAAATCATTTATTTTATGTTAAATTTTTGTTAAATCTTATAGGAAATTGAGAAATCATTTTAAAGATAAATAAGCATATGAATTTTGTTATTATAAATACTGAACATTCAAGAATAAGAAGAATGATTCCTAAATCAACTTATAGGAGTGTGCACGATTTGGTTTGGTACGATTTTAGCAACAGTTCAATTCGGTATTTTTTGGTTTTTTGAACAAAATTATATAAGATTAAAAATAAATAGTATAATCCAAGTTTTAAGAATCTTTCTTAGATGTTTACATGTAAGTTAATATATTTATTTTTTAGTTAATATTGTTTATATAAACTTAACCTTCTAATCTATTTTTATGTTTCTTCAAGGTTTTTATTGAGACACTTTCTTTTGTAATACATTGAAAATCATTTATTTTATGTTAAATTTTTGTTAAATCTTATAGGCAATTGATAAATCATTTTAAAGACAATAGCATATGAATTTCGTTATTATAAATAATGAACATTCAAGAATAAGTTTAACATTCAAGAATAAGATGAATGATTCCTAAATCAACTTATAGGAGTGTGCACGATTTGGTTTGGTACGATTTTAGCAACAGTTCAATTCGGTATACTTTTTGGTTTTTTTAACAAAATTATATAAGATTCAAAAATAAATAGTATAATCCAAGTTTTAAGAATCTTTCTTAGATGGTTACATTTAAGTTAATATATTTAATTTTTTAGTTAATATTGTTCACATAAACTTAACCTTCTAATCTATTTTTATGTTTCTTCAAGGTTTTTATTGAGACACTTTCTTTTGTAATACATTGAAAATCATTTATTTTATGTTAAATTTTTGTTAAATCTTATAGGCAATTGATAAATCATTTTAAAGCTAAATAAGCATATGAATTTTGTTATTATAAATACTGAAAATTCAAGAATAAGTTTAACATTCAAGAATAAGATGAATGATTCCTAATCAATATATAACAAACATTAAGAAAAAATGATTTTTTTGGGTTGTTCAGTTTGGTTTTCATAAAATGCAAAATCGAAACCGAACTATGAGTCCCAAACTGAATGGATCCAATAAACCAATATCAAACTAATCACAAACGATTGGCGGAAATCAATGTTTGTGATGATTCAAGAATATAAACACAATGAGTATCAAAGGTTACGAATATATTGATCTTCGATGTTGCAAAACACAATCATAAAACTTACAAGTGAACAGCTAACCTAATATGAACAATGTGCAAACTATATATTGGTTAAACTAATTCACGATCCACATGGCCTTGGCTACGTCCCACATACCCAAACCGTTAACTATTATCACGGTAAACCCAAAACCCATAAACATAAGTGTTGATACATAAACCTTCAAGTCAAGTTTGGTTATTACCTTCATGACCACCATGACCTTCTATATAGGCGACATGTCACCCACCTCTAATTCACCATTCAAACCATTACCATAAGGGTATGGTCATGACCCAAACCACTATCCCCTTTATTGTTTTAATTTACTTTTTAAAGTGTTAAAATCTAGAAAATGGAAAAAGGTGACCCATGGTAATCGTGGTTCAATCCACGCCAACCACTATAAATCATTGAGGGGATGATGTACTCTTTCGTTCATGTTCCTATATGACAAAACATGTTCCAACCATTACCTCCACCCCCTTTAGCCTAATTACAAAAACCATAAATTTTGATTCAATCTTTACTACCATGTTTTAAAGTTGTATTTATGTGAGTCGGTGTTCCATTTATTTAGACGTTTTAATAATAATTTTTATTTCTTATTCACAACAGAGTCGTAAGATTGAATTATTGATTTGTTAATCAAAAACTTATCATATTCTTTTATGTTATTTCACACATATAAATGTATAAAAATACACATGGACATAAACAAACCAGTTGTGGTTTGTTGACATATATATAGGTTGGTTATTATAACCTCAACTTTGCCTTTTTAGAAATTTTACATATAGATTCTTATTTTCTTTTTGTTTTTTAAATTTTGATCAAGTTCATTTTATTTACAAGAAATTTTATGTATAAGGGTTAATTTGTCAACATTAGAAAGGGAAAAAAACCATCAATTATTATGTATGTAATCAAACAGTTGTTTTTTCTTGCTATACAACTTAAGATAAAAATATAAAGGTTTGTTGGATTTTACCACTTCTAACTATTGGTTATTGGTTGTTGTCCCTCTTAACTAGCACTTTGACTCTTATCACTCCCAACTTAACATTTTGTGTGTTGTGTCACTCCACATCCACTCCTAAATACCACTTTGACTCTAGATCCAAAGTGACACAACACACAAAATGTTAAATCGAGAGTGTGGGAGTTAAAGTGATAGTTGGGAGTGACAGCGACCAATACCCAATAGTTAGAAGTGATAAAATCCAATAAGTCAAGTATATAAGATAATCACTAAAGCAACTATGAGGTCATCTAGAATCGCACTTTTATTAAAAAAATTACCAAATAAAGAAACATTTTGAAGAAAACTAGAAAAGCGATATGTTTTTTTTAAGAAAACTAGAAGGGGGATATGTTTTCTTAAAAATCGCTTGTTTAGTATACTAACAACTAAAGGTTTAACACTTGTTTGAAATCTAATCACACAATCAAGTAGTAAGAATCAACAAATGCTTGTAAGTAAAGAGTAAGCAAAGGAATGGAATGGAATGAGAAACTCGATTTATAATGTTTCAATAACTAATTCATCTACGTCCTCTTCTCGATCCTTGATTAATAGTTGCTCCACTAATCGTCTATCTAAGGGGTCGTTTGATAGCCCCTTAATTATTGCATTAAGAGGCTACATTTGTATCAATTTAGTATTAGTTATGTTTGGTTCATCAGAAGGGTACCTCTGAAGCAGACATAAAACCTCTTACCCATTAAGTTTCAAAATAATGTTAAATGAAAAGTTTATCCCTTTATCTCTTCACTTGTTTTCATAACCCTCACCCAACCACTCACGCACCACCTCCTTAACCTACTACCACTTACTCCACCACCAACTACCACCACATTGGCATACTCTTACTGGTTCATAGTATTTACCAAGTCAGGCCTTTTAGTCTCTTACTAGCTCAACACTTAATGGCCCAGAGGTTGCCAAACAGGCCCCTAAAAATGTAGGATCACCGTTACACCATCGTCTCACTATACAAATATAGCCATCACCTTGTACAAACATTTCACTCTTTCAAAGAAAGTATCACCTTCTTTGTCTCACTAATCTCAAGTGGTAGTGATCACTACTATCTCTAATAACTAAACAAACTTAGTGATGCTCCTTACATATCTCTCACCAAGACAAGATATAATGGTCGATACAAGAATGAATGAGAACGTAGTTGTAGAATAACTCTTTTATTTTGCTCTACATCTTGAGTCTTTCTTTTAATTGATGTTTGAATAAGATACAAATTAAAGAGATATGATTTAGAATGATATTAAAAAGAGTTTAAAGCAAAAGCAAAAAAGGGGTGAGTTTAAATGAAAGTGACGGATCCTATATGTAGTCACAACACAAGCAATAAGAAAACAATTTCTAAGGACTCGGCGGTCTATACCATCGGTCGCCTAACACCTGGTCCTTATTTTCTTGTTGTTTTGTATTGTGAACATTATGAATATTCAATACACTTTTGCAACCCGTTTTAACACATTGTCACCATTTTTCTAGTCACAAGATAGTCCCATTTGATTTCTTGATTTAAAAACAAGTTATACATAAAAATGGTAAGATTGTTTTTAAGATTTCATAAAGGGTTAAGATGTTTTCCAATATTTATGGTCCTTAAAGCACATAAAACAATGTTGTGTCTTCTTTGTTGATGAATTTTGAATACTTTATTCAATTAGTAATACCAACTAGATTTCAAATTCAAATGAAATCCAGTTTTAATAATCTTGAAAATATTATTTTTCTTATAAAATTGTTTTGATGTTTTGTAAATATCTTTGGAAAAACATAATTATTTTACCAAAATAATACGTTATTAAGTTAGTTATGATTATATGAAAGCTATTTTGTTTAATCTTTCTTAACTCCCAACTGACTAGGTTGTCGTTTCTACTATGATCTTCACTTGGTGATACTAGGTTTTTATGTGTTAATCTTTGTAAGCTCCCGTATCATTATCCTTGACTTGTATGTACCTTGATATTTATTCAATTGTCATTAATCTTTATTTATCTTTGATCAACTGATGCATGTGGTTCTTAATACTTTTGACTCTTTATCTTCATTCTTAATGTTTACATTAAGTTGTATGTGGTATATTTATATTGTTCATCAATAACCTAATAATAAAAGTTTCTAATTTCAACCATATTAAAAATAGGGATCATTTGTATTTCATAACTAGTTCCATAATTAGTGTTGTTTTGGTAAAAAAAATTACCGAAGCAATTTAGTGATCAAACTTTGTTATGAGGTAGTGTGCTTTTCGGGATAATGCAAAGTGTATGACGAGTAAAGTAGAAAAATGAAACAAGGTGTTACGAGGAAAGCTCTTAATCGTTGATGATCTCCGGCATAAAACCTCGGGAGCTGACTAAACGTCGTGTTGCCTCTGTTTGTTTGTTTTATTGATTCTCAAATAAAAAAATACAACTTGAGAGCTTGATTGCGATGGAGTGCTAAGTATAGAGAGTATGTAATTGTGTGTGTTTATAATGTGTTCCAATCATCGCATCAGCCTCCTTTTTTATACTAAAAAGAGCTAACTCACTATCCCGATAGAGAATATCCTCTTATGACCATTGTCGACTTGTTCGACTAGTTTCAAATGTGCATATTGACTAGAAGTCCGAGTCTTCGGTTCTTTAAGAGACTTAATCAACAGCAACCGTTATGGTATAACATTAACTATAATCCCGATATTCCCGCGGAATATGCCATCTATAGTTCTTGACAATCACATGACTCATTCCACGTATTCTTCAATATATTTCCAGCTAATCAACATAGACTTAGTCATTACCTGTTATAATTTACCTACGAGAACAAGCCATAAAGAGAGGAGCAATAATCGGTAAATAACGTTAGCATTCAGGATCCCTGACTAATTTGGAATCTTGGGAATCCCGGATCCCAAATTAACCTGAAGTGTAGGATCTTGGACTATAAAATTTGACCCACAACAATTGTCCCCAAAATTTGACAGTTGTTATCACCATATTATAGTTGTTAAATATTCTAATCTTGATATGGCATGACCTGTGTTTCGAGGTTGTGCAACATCTAAGTTTTCTTAGTTAGCACTTGCAAAAAGTGACATGGTTAAGAAGATAAACTCCCTGTTAAAAAATTATGCTATCGAAAGAACATTTCGGTTGGAATCCCTTATCTCTGACCTACTACCTCCCCATCTCTACTAGTAAGCAAGTTTATGCTTACATATTTAGTATGCCTAATTCTAACCTACTACCTCCCCATTCGTGAAGATTACAAAGTCGAGAAATTGGCTCGTATCTACATGGATGAAGTCATATGTCGTCATGATATTCCCATTGACATCATTTCTGACCGTGATGGTCGTTTAACCTCGCGTCTTTGGAAAACTTTTCAGAAAGTTCTGGTGTAACATTCATGTAAAACGGGTTCCAAAATACGCTCTATTTGAGAACCAAGTATTTGAAATTCGTTGCGCATTTATTTAATGGTGTTACCTAATTGTATTTTTTTATTATTTATAGTTAATAAATAAATTACATAATTAAAGTAATAACTAATAAAAGAATAAATAAAGTAAATAAAACTTAAAAAATATACAAATATGCAAAAGGGGTAGCCGGGAGTCGAACCCGGGTCCCAGCAGAATTTACACACTAAAACACCGCTGAGCTACACGCACTATTGATTTAAAACTCAAAACAATAAACTTTTATATTCATTCAACGTTTAAACCTGCAATCAAAGCAGTAACCGTCGAAATCAAGGATTGATCTGCAGTTATCTTTGATTGAAAAACGCATAACCCATGTAAATCATTTTCTACAACTGAAAATCATAAATTAATTATCGAAACTGATCGAAATCATTGGGTTTTAACTTCAAGATTTAAGACCGAAATCATGGTTCTCGATTGCTTATAAATAGTGATCTCTAATCTGTGCTAAACCGCTCATACAAAATTTTAAACACACAAACACATTGCACACTCCCTGCACAAGTCCTCTATCGCCGGAATTTCTCTACTCGTCGTCGGAATTCCACCGGAAAGGAGCATAACTCGTCTCTGTTCGGTATACTCATTTTTACCCACTTTAATATCAGTTAATTAATATATTGAGGTTAATCAAACTGATAAATTTGTGTGTTATTTCGGGTTTGATGTTCTGGGTGAATCATACGAAGAAGATGAAGTTTGTGTTAATATATAAGTATAATTGAAAACGGGTTTTTAATCGGGTTAGACACACAGTCCAGTGGTGGACTGTGTGCAATTTTAAACCACATGTCCCGGGTTCGAGCCTTAACTATTGTCGGTTTTCTGAGATAAAAATCCATTTATTCAAAACCTAAATAGATCGCTTTCCAGTAAGTTCATAAGTATAATATAATTTCATATTATGGGTTAGACACCAGCCCAGTTGGTAGGGCTGGGTGCAAAATACATTGAAGGATGCGGGTTCGAGACTTGGTTCAGGCGGTGGTTCACTGAATTCTAAAAACCTTTTTAAAATAAATAAATTATGAATTAATCTAAAGAGCGTATAAATATAATTAAATCAGAGATAATTCCAGGTTAGACACGTAACTAGTTGGTAGAGCTGTGTGCACGTATACGTGAGGTCACGAGTTCAAATCTTACACGCTGCCAATAACACTCGCGATCAAATTGGTTGAACCGGTCAACCCTGAAAAAAGGGTAAATTTTTTATTATTAAAATCCTTATTATTTTTCTCTAAAAATTAATTAAAAGGGGTTTTATATTATGTTTATATCAAAGGAGTTAACTATAGATCTAAAAATAATTAATTTAGTTTTAAACACCCATACCATTGGGGACATCATTGCTACTTGACATGGAAATGGTTTTGAAGGAACAAAACGATAATGATGATGATGAAGAAGAAACGAATACTAAAAGTTAACTTCTTCAAATTTTATTGACCATACAAAACTCCAATTCCAATAATAATAATAATATAATATAATATAATAAATAATAAATGATAATCGTAATCTATGTGAAAACTAATAAATCAATTAATCAAAGGGTTGCAATTATATTAGTTAAAATGACTATATATAACACAAAAGTCTTGTTAATAATACCAACCATTGAGTATTATAAATACACAAATAATGAACAAATTCAAATTATTTGTGAAATCAGAAAAATAACTATAAAAAAGTTAAAACCCTATTACATGGATGATATCCAATTCCAATACTACAAATGTCATGCATAATGGAAATTAAACAACAAAAATTTAAAATCAAAATTCACAGAGTAACTAAGAATTCTGAATATCAATCAAAAGATTAATAAAATAAGACTGGAAATAGAAAAGCATAAATATACCTAGAGGCTTGGGTTGCTAATCATCATCTTGAAATTAATGCTTAATACAAGCAAAAGTATTTAGATTCATGAAGATATACAGAGTACCTAAGAATTCTGAATATCAATCAAAAGATTAATAAAATAAGACTGTAAATAAAAAAGCATAAGTATACCTAGAGGCTTGGGTTGTTAATCATGAGCTTGAAATCAATGCTTAATGCAAGCAAAAGTTCTTAGATTCATGAAGATATACAAGAGTATCATGCTTGCATATTTATTATTTGAGTCTCTAACAATTATTCCAATAATTACATATTCGATTTGACCTATGAAAGAATATGCAAGAATACATTTCATGCTTGTTTGAGCAATTGAGATTCCCTAATATCATCATGCTAAGAATAGCTAGGATTTTCAAAAGAACATGTTATCCGTTTGATGAGAAATAAAAAGGAAATATGAAAATTTGAGTGGCTGAAGCATGCTACTTTTAGAGTAATAGAAAGAAAAGCAACGAATGAAGTGGGAGAGTTAAAGAGTTCAAAAGAGGATTCCTTACTTCTTTATCTCATTCATAGCCATGCATAAGAGTTTCAATCTCACACGACTCCTAGGTGATACAAGAGATAAGTACTCTTATTTCTTTTTTGATTACCACTAAACCAAGAACTCTCTTTTTTCATCATCAATCGAATTCGAATCACTATTTGCAACCCATGATTCTATTTTACCACCAATCCAGTACCCCTTTATGCTTTTTTTTTGTTTTTCTTATCAATGAATAGATCTTTTTTACTTGTTTATATGGATAGATGTCTTCTACTTCTTGAAAAAGGTGATTCAATTGTAGGGAAATTAACTGTATGATGATGTATGTCAGTGTTGACGTTAGCTTATGATGATATGAGCTGTACACAGTCATGATATGATTATGTAATTTATAACTTGTATATATTCATGGACTCGCCAACAATAGCTGACGTCTTTTAAGCATGTGTCACAGGTAATAAGGCATGATCGTTGGCTTTAGTCAGGCTTGTATTGGTGTGATGGAATAATCTACCTCAGACTCTTAATAGTGGATAGAACTGTATATACTAGATGTGGATCTGATGGAAGTTTTGTAATATCACACTAGGTTTAGTCTGATCAAATGTTGTATGTCAGTTTTTAGACCTTGTATAATAAGTTGTTATCAATAAAATAAGCATTTTTTATATCAACTATGTTATAAAACATCCATACCGGTGAAATGTCACACCCATGGTATGGAATGGAGCCCCTTTAATCATTACATAATATTTTTTTTTTAATTTGGTTTTTATTTTATACAACATTTAATTTTAAATAAATATAGTAAAACACATAACATTGGAAAAAGACATAACGTTTATATTAAATCAATATTACATAAAAAAACATAACATTTAAAAAAAAGACATCACATCTTAAAAAAAGACATAATTTTAAAACATAATAAACTTCTACTTATTTAGATATTTTGCTCAAATGACTTCTTTCTCAATTTCCATGATCATATGGTTGTAGGATAAATGAGAGGGAAAGGGTTTTCGAAGGAACTTCATGTCAGTCGCCATTTGCCTTCTCACTTGCGAGGATGTCTCCGTGAGGATGACGTTTCGTGGGTATTAGGTTAGGTTTCGGGAACAGGTTGGCTTTCGGGTGTATCGAGTGGAAACATAAGAATATAGAGAAATAAGAGACAAAGGTTGTGACATGTATTACCTAAACGCGGGTGTATACATGTAAAGACCAACATTTGGACGGGTGAGGGTATCCATCAAGGTTGAGGCAATGGCGTTTCTCATCTTGGTGAATTATTGGTCATTAGGGGTTGGTATTTGTCTTCACCAGTGTTGGTGTGTGGGTTTGTTAAGTTGATGTGTAACATGGATTGTTCGGAGAAAACGTGTTTAGGTCGTTATTGAATAGAAACATAATGAAGATAATAGGTTATGAGAGATGGTTTTATGTAAAAAAGATAGGTTAAAGTGTTTTGTTGTGTGGTAAAACGATGGGTTGAATTTAGAAGGAACCCATACATTACATTTGGACAAAATAGATGATGGACCTAAAGCCCACTCATATACATGTGACATAACCGTGAGTCTATGACAGCCCAGCCCAATAAAGGTCTGACAACCGAATAGTAAACCCTAGTACCCCTCCTCTATAAGTAGATACACCCAACATTTCAGCCTTCATCCTCTCTTTCTCTGCAACAGATTTTGGGTTTATCGATTTTTTGTTTTTGTTTCTGTTTGAATCGTTATTTATTATTATTATTATTTTTTGTTTTATAGAAAAAGGGCAATGACGATGTCAAGTGATAAGGTCTCGTTCGTCGTAACGGTGATTTATAATTACCTTGCCGACCATCCTGTTATATCACCACCCATAAACTGAGTCCATTCTTTTTTCATAACTTTTAAACTATTTATTGGGGTTTTTGGCCGATGATTAAATTCTAAATAATGACAAGCATATGTCTGAACAAAACCGTGTTGTTAATTCTAATCTTTTCTATGAGGCCACTGATTTAAATCAATTAAATATTGTTTTTTTATTGTTGTTGATTTTTAAGCCAATGATGATTAGTGCTATATTTGCGTAATATATGAAACTTTATGATTACATTAATTCTACTGCCTTCCTTCTGAGGCTTTTTGTTTTCATTTTTTTTATTTTCATCTTTTATAAAGATTGAGAAGTTCAAATGATGATGAATTGCATAGTTCAAATGACTCTTTGTGATTAGAAATTATTTAGTCTTTCGCTCCTATCTGATGAACTTCTCCATTCTTTACCTTATGATTTTCCTTGTTTTGGCGACTTCAACCGCTCGAGTTTATTGTCAAAATGTTTACCTAAGACTGGGGTTGTTCATGAGACCAGTTGATCCAGGCCAAGCTTTAGCTCAGCTTGATTATAAACCCGAGCTGGTTTGGCTCGGCTTAGATTTGACACCAAGGTGAAAATCTAAGTTTAGTCTTGCTTGGTTTTAAACCGAGTTGTCCCGGGCTTTTGTGGCTCCATTTTATAACGAAAATGAATATGTATCTCTTAAAATTCAGTAGCCCCATATGATATTCAAAATTTTAAACTTCAATATAACTTCAAACTAATAAATTACAGGTCAAATTCAAGTTAAAGAACACAAAATAAGTTTTAATTACAATGAAAAATATATTTCTAATTAATTAGTATGATAATCAATTTTCAAATATTACATGTAAATAGTAATATTTTTTTTTTGTAAAATATGATAATGTAAATAATAATAAATTTATTATAAGTAAATGATTATGAGCTAAGACGAGCTAAGCTACAAAACGAACCAAACCGAGCCTATCTGACTCGTTACTAGCCGAGTTGAGCTAGGTTTACTTTCTAAACGATCCAAGTTGGCTTGGCTCCCTTTAAAGTCGAGATAGCAAGCTTTTTACAAAGGAGCTTTGAATCATGAGTTTTTTAAGTAGCACTGGCTAAGCGAGTAGGAAAAAATAAATAAGAAAACTGAAGTTGTACATTTTTATTTCCTTAAGTGTGTAGTTCGTATTAAGGAATCTCTTATGTTTATTACGGCCTCTTATTAGTTTAAGAAGGGAAGAACTAATAATTTGTTAAATTAGTAAACACATACTGAAAATTAATTTTTTTACGAGAAATTTGAATCACTAATGAATTATTAGAGTATCATTGTGTTATGAAAGAAACTAGCTGATCATATCCATTTCACTAGACATAATAGCCTAATAACATTTCAGAAACAAACCTAATATATATGGGATCTCTTGTGAGAATCGAACTTATTATCTATTAGTCTTAAAGCCTTATTTCATTCTTAAGATGTCACAAGCTATAAAGCCATGAGCTAAAAATTAATTCTTTATACAATTTTTTCTTTCAAGTTGCACAATTGCAATATAAGTTCTAATAAAATATAATAATAAATGATAACATGAATGATGATCATCAATCTTTAGTTAAAATGGCTATATATAACACAAAAGTCTTGATAATAATGTCAAACCATTGAATATAATTGCATCCAATATTATAAATGCAGAAACGATGAAAAAAAACAACATATTTGTAAAAGCAGAAAAAAGCTCAATATTAAAAATACAGAAACGATGAACAAAAAATACTTATTTACAAAACGGATTTATTTTTCCAAAAAGCTCAATCCCTAATGCATGGACGAAAACGCAATTCCAATACCACAAATGTCATCCGTAACGGAGATTAAACACCAAAAATATAAAATCAAAATCAGTAGTGAATATCAACCAAGAGACAAATAAGATCAGATTTCCAAAGCATTAGTTTGAAATTAAAGCTTAATGCAACCAAAAGCTCTCAGATTTAACTAATCATGCTTGCATATAAATCATTTTAGTCTCTAACAATTATTCCAATAATTACATATATGATTTGCCCTGTAGACGGATATGCAAGCACACGTTTCATTTTTTTTTGAGTAATAGCAACGAAGTTCCTTAACATCATGCTAAGAATAGCTAGGATTTCCAGAACACTATGCTATTTGTATGATGAGAAATAAAAAGGAGTATCGAAAATTTTGAGTGGCTGAAGCTAAAGTAGCTACTTTCGAAGTAACAAAAAGAAAAGCAATGAATTGAGTGGGAGAGTTAGAAATGAAAATAATAATTATCACTTCTTTCTCTCATTTAAAACCGCGTGCATGAGACTTTCATCTCACATGACTCCTAGGTGATAAAGAAAGAACTCATCTTCTTTCTTTTTTGATTACTGCTAAAGCAAGAATTAATTTTTTTATTCATCAATATTGTTTGCAACTCATGATTCTATTCTATCATTAATCCAGACATGTTTTTTTTTCATTTTCTTATCAATGAACAAATTTCTTTACTTGTATAACTTAGACGTCTCATATTTATTTCCTGAAAAAAGTGATTCGATTGATGAGATTTGGTATAATACTTGTGAGATCGAAGATATACCAATAACGTGCGGCTACCTCGAGTTTCTCATAGTAAATTGCCTTGAATGGGTAAATTCATCCTAGTAAATTGCCTCTCATACCTACCGATTGATGTACATAAGATGCATTTCCTCTGCTCACGACAAGCTGCCGACACATCCATTTCATTAGGAATTGATGATTTTTTTTACAATGTCTTGTAAAAGATGGCTTGTTCCAGTGCGATTCCTCATCCATTAGAATGAATGCTCTTTTATATCCTCTACCAACTTGTGTGCAGTGACTTCCTTCCCTTCAAATTTCTTTCGATTTCTCCTGTTCCATAAATGCCACAACGTAGCTGATCAACTATTTTCTTCCGCTTGCACGATAAACCAAGTTCCTTAACACTGCTCATTGTTTCCTTTACTGTTTGCAACCCATGATTCGTTGATATCCCAATCCACCAAAAAATCTGCCTCCATACTTCCTTTGCTAACTGACAAATGGATTAGTAGGTGATCAGACGATTCCTCTTAGATAATTCTGCAGCCGTTGGAATTCTGCCTTCACATGCTCTCCATATAATTGTATTTACCTTTGGTATTACTATATTGTTCCACCAAAAATCACTTACCGTAACATTTAAGTCAATCCGATTTGCCAAAGCCCGTCGGAAGGTACGAACCGAGAACTGATTTTCTTTCCATTTCCACCTATCTTTCCCATTTGATGTATCTTGCTTCAACAGTATACATATTAACTCATCCATCTCCTTCTTTTCTACATTACTAGCTGGTGCCCTGATCCATACCCAATCCCATAACTTATAATTATCGCCTTCTTTATAACAATCAACTACTTTCGCTCCTTTGACTTTTTCTAAACTAAATAAACTTAGGAATCTATCTTTTAGGATCCCACCCTCTACCCAATTATCAGACCAGAATAAGGTGTTTTCACCTTTATTAACCTCACTAACCTGGTTATCTTTTACATCCACACCAAACTTCAACTATGTTTACAATTGCTTTCCATACCCCGGTCACGAGCTCCTTATAGGAACCATACCATACACCCTTGTATTAAAATGTATCGCTTTTATCGTTTTTACCCAAAGCTGGTCGGGTTCATCTTTTAGACGCCACCACCACTTTAACAACAACAACAACGCAAGATTTAATTCTCTTATTTGGATGCCAAAATGTTATCCCATCTCACCCATCTTATTTTCTTTAATCCACTACTACCTCCCCATAAAAACTTACTTCAAATGCCTTCTAAAATTTTGATGACGGCTACCAGAGCTTTAAAGAGTGACATGTAGTAGTTAGGTAAGCTACCCAAAACCGATTTAATTAAGGTAATTCTCCGGGCGAAAGATAACAATTTTGCTTTCCATATAGATAATCTTTTGTTAAATTATCTATAACTACCTTCCAATTCGACACCATATTCATGTTCGCCCCCACCTTTAAACCCAAGTATGAAAATGGAAACGTACCGGATTTACAATTTAGTGAAGACGCCCAAACATCTACCTCATGAGCCTACCCATACAAGTTACTTTTCTTTTGGTTCACCTTTAAACCCGAGACCATGTGGAAGCACCTCAAAATTCTCTTCAATTTCATAGGTTTACTTTTTTCCATTCACCCATAAAAACCGCATCATCCGCATAAAACATATGCGAAAAATACGGGCCCCCTTTCGGTAATTGGATACCCTTTTCGTCAATGGCTTTTTTTCATCATCACCTGTAATCCTTCCATTACCAACACAAACAAAAATGGCGACAATGGATCGCCTTGTCGCAAACCTCTTCTATAATGAAATTCTCCGGAAGGTGACCCATTTATTATTATCGAAGACCTACCCGAAAACAATATCCCCATCACGCATTGTCTCCATTTTGATGGGAAACCCGTAGAATTTAAAACCGAGACAAGGAACTTCAAAATCACTGTATCATACGCCTTCTCAATATCGGCTTTAAAAATAAACACTTTTTATTTTCTTAGCCCAAGCCAGCATCTCATTTAAAACTAACGGTCCGTCGACTATATTCCTATTTGAAATAAAAGCCGATTGTATCTTGTTATAACGCGTAGAGCAAGAGTTTTTGAAATTATCTTATTTACAACCCGCACCAAGGATAGACATCGGATTTCTGCAGCCTCATCAAACAAATTAACTTTTTAACGGCGCTTCCTTCGCCTCTTGTTCTTGTACATCTCTAGTGTTTAATCTTCACTTTTTTACCTCCTCCTTTACTGCTCTAAGTTTTTTACCTCCTCCTTTACCTCCTATTCTTTTTTTTAAATCATATTGTTGGGCTTCAAAATTATTTGCCAAAGAGGCACTCTTCCTTTTTTATTTTTTTCTTTAACAACGATCCAATAGTCTCTCCATCCTGGGGCCCATCAGTATTATTGTTATTAATTAAATAAATTCAAAGGAGACTCATGGTCAACTCCCATACTCAACGCTTATAATGTCATGAGCATTCTTTTCTTTATCAAACTCCCATTTGAATTACCTATTCCTTCTAACGATACACTTTCCTTACCCGCTACTTGACTTTCCATATCACCGGAGTTGTCTTTGTTGCCGGCATTTTAACACCTCCTCGTCCTGCTGAATTGCTTCTTGCATCTCTTGATCTTTGATTCGGTTTGCCTCTTGTGAACCACCACTTTCGTCTGAGACGTTGAATATGAATCCGGGCAACCAAAATGGTCCCGTTTCATTTATCCAGACGTTTTATGTCTTCTCTCTCTCACCTATCTATCCTCCTGAGGAGAAGTTTGATTTCAAACCGCAATTCAAACAAGAGGAGTATGCAATGCTGATGTGCCTTGGATGGTTAGGAAAGGAAATTATTCATAAAAAAACCAAATAAATAACATTACAAGGGAGGTGGGTGTGCTCCAATGGTCATCACTTACCACACCCAATCAAGTTCCGTCACCTCATCAAGCATCATTCCATCACTAGTGATGGAATTTATTGGGGGCGTCATCACTCACCATACCTAATCAATCTCCTCCAATGTTCGAATTTTGCAACGGCTCAAACGATCTTCAACGCGTGATATGGTTAACATGTTTTCGAGAGATGGCTACGGGTGACGACGGTGTTCCACGCGTGGTTACCGCCACCACGTGCCATCATGAAGGCACCCCCACTCCCCTAATACTTGGATATCCATGAACATTGAAACCCAAATAGAATTGAGATTCTTTTTTATATGATTAGAAATTTGATAACTTCTAAACGTTTGCTAAATAAAGTAAAATTAATCACTTTTAAGAAACCATAACTTAGTGTTATGGTGTTTGCATTCCACAAAAGTGGTGTTAAACCTAACCATAATTATTATATATATAACTGAAAAAGTTGTTAGATACAATGAAATTATATTGATATTTAAATCACTCATAAACATAATCTTTTCTAACCATGTGAATTATGATGTAATCTTATTAATTAATACATATTTTACATCAAAAAACTAAATTACTATTATTATAATTTTTATGAGTTTTATATTTATTTAATTAATTATATTTTTAAGCTAACATCCTCATTTTATAATGAAAATTAAATTAAAATAAATAATAAATAGAATTAATTCTTATGAAGTCCTATAAGTTTAGTATTTGTGATGCGTGTATATTTACTAGAAATCTATAATTAAATGAAAAGTTTGATTTGAAACAATCCATAAGATCCAACTATGATTAATAAATATAAAATTGCGGTAAGATACCGAATTAACACATCATGAGATCCGACTACAATTAATTTCTCAGACAACTTTGAAATATCTAAAGAGTTGGAAATGTAACCACTCATTATTTTCTCTTCAAAGACAACTGCATAAAAAGAAAAAAATATGTACACCCAAATCACATTAAAGAAAAAACTAACCCCCCAATGCGGGGAATCAATTTGTGAGACTCAACAAAAATACCAGTAATTCCGTACAACATAAACATTTATTATTAGATTTATTTTCGCATATTTGAGTTGATTTATTTAATTAAATCTTAAAAGTCTAGGAATGAACAATATCATAACTTAGTATGATAACAAATCCGCCACAATTAGAAACAGTACAAAACTATGTCCTAGACTGGTAGCAGAAATACGAATGCACTATTCATGTCAGGACTAGTCGCGGTACAGCCCGACATGGCAAAAACGAGACATAAAAGTATGTCCGCAAAAAATATTACATAGAAAAATTAGTTGGAAACAACTAACAAATAATACTTTCCAGAAAAATTATACAAAACACTAAGTTGTCTTGTCCGCAGACAAATTCAACAATTCTGTAGAAATGTACAACATTCCGCAGAACAAAACAGCAAACGTCCGAAATCCAAAAATAAATATTATTTATCATAAATAATATATAAGGTATTGAAAACGACACAAAAATCCCTAGATAAACATTATCGGTTAAAGCTACACAACTCATTCGATAACTACCCGATAACAAAACCGGTACAAAAACTATGACCTAAATAGCAAATTTACAAGTCTAGCGAACTAGTTAATGAATTTCATCAAAAATATCACAAATATGGATATGTAAAGATTTCCAAGTAAGTGGTATAAATTGCCGGTAATTGACCCGGTACGAAACATGGGCCGAATCTAATATCCGAACAACAAAATGACTAGTCTAGGGAACTAGTTAAACAAATTTTAAAAATCAGTTTAATATGTTGGATTGTTAGTTTTTATAAAAACTAACAATTTAGATCATCTAAATTTTTAAAAGTTACATAAATATAACAAAGTTTATAAATTTAATCCTAACTAAATATTAACTTACCATTAAAACCAACCAAACTAAAAACCCACCCCCACCAAATCGGTCATAGTGGGCATTCCACTAACTCATTTTTTATGAGTTGTTGTCCATGTAAACATGATTAGTGGTAAGCTAGGAGTTAAGAAGATTATGACTATATCCATCCATCTTCATTTCTATTTCATTTTCACCACACTTCAAACAAAAGCTCTCTTCTTCTCCTCTCCTTGAAATCGGCCAAGAACACCACCACCACATTCATCTTTTTAAAATCCAAACACTAGAAATTCATTCATACATGGAGGTTCAAAGATGATTCAAGGCATTTTCAATGACTATATCCATCATCTTCATTTCTATTTCATTTTCACCACACTTCAAACAAAAGCTCTCTTCTTCTCCTCTCCTTGAAATCGGCCAAGAACACCACCACCACATTCATCTTTTTAAAATTCAAACACTAGAAATTCATTCATACATGGAGGTTCAAAGATGATTCAAGGCATTTTCAAGACTTGGAAGCACACTTGAAGCATTTTCTCAAGCTTGGAAGCTTTTAGATCTTCATCTTTCATCATCTTTTCTACTTGTTCATCCTAGTCAAGTACTAGAAGTAAGCTTCAAATCTTTTACTTACATTTCTCATTTTATGTTTAAACACAAATGTACAAGTAATCATCTTGAAGCTTATCTAAAATCATATGAAACACTAACTAAAACTAAATAAACCAAGAAGATTATATGTCATTTTTGATGAGTCTTGATAATCTTTGAAGTTATGATTATGTAGTAAACTTGATCTTGCATCTTCATGTTTAAAAGTATGATCTAAACACATGCATGTATAGATCTAGCAAGATCCATTAATATGAATATTATGAACTTGTAATCTTGTTAATTTTTTTATAAAACATCTAATGTATAGATTTATATAAAAATCATGTTATAAAAATAAAGTCTTGAAAATATATAAACAAGTTTACATAAAGCTTTTACTCAACTAAAAAGTTTACATGAACATATTAAGAAAAGTAAAGATAATCACTTTAAAACATGATTTTTGAAATTATACAAGATTACATACAAGTTCATAATACTTCATATTAAGATTTTAAGTTTATATTGTTATTTTGGAAGATTGGAAAAATATTGAATTGAAAAAGTATATATAAAATCATGTTTATAAAACATGAGAAAAGTCCATAGTTTAAGGGAAACTATGACAATTTTTTTTATAAAATTTAATCATGAATAAAGTATGTTTAAAGTAAAGATTATTTTGATTAAAAATGATTAGAGATTTTAATCATGATTATACAAGTTTTGGGTGAAAAATATTTAAGATTAAAGATCACTAGACTTTTCTTAAACTAAAAATATGTTAAATATATATTTAAATTACCAAAAATTATGTGTATGTAAATGTGTGTATTTATTTGTAGGTATTTAGAAAAGTTTAGGAAATACATACTAATTTAAATACCCTTACAAAAATAAAAACACAAACATACTTGAAATTTGAGAAGTATAACATATTATATGTCCAAACTTGGACAAAACAAATATTCGAAAAATTCGACAAAATATACAAAACGGACGAAACGAACGACATGAATGACACAAACAAAACAAACGACACAAACGAAGCGAACGGCGCGAATGAAACGGTCAAAACGAACATATGAACCGTCAACGAAGTGTGTATATATATATATATATATTTACTAAAATTTATATATACTAGAACTTATAAAAATAAGTTATATAAAATATTTAATAGTATTTATAAAAACAAAATTTTTATAAAAATACAAGTAATCTTAAACATGGATCAAACTCATTTACATAAAGATTAGGCTAAGCCCACCTTTATAAAAACTCAATTGGCTAAGCCCATTTTTATAAATTAATTTGGGCTTAACCCACGTTTCTGAGTTAAATTGGACTAAGCGCATTTACATAAAATTCGACTGGGCTAGGCCAACTTTTATAAATCATTTGGGCTAGGCCCACTCTATTATATAAATCATTGGGCTAGGCCCACTCTATTATATAAATCAAATGGGCTAGACTTACTTATATAGTTTAAATGGGTTAGCCTACACATATAAATTCAATTAGACTAGACCCATACACACAAAACATAGAATTTGGCTTTTACACTTAACTTATGGACTATGCACATTCAAACAAAAAGAATATAAAATATATATGTACAAACAAAGAAAAACAAACAAATACAAGTCTAATTACACATTCAAGATGAAAGACTTGTACGAAAACCAACATAAACCTAAGTGTCTAACGAGAATAGAACACTTGTAGGTTGAGACACGAACGCGGAATCAAACATCGCCTAGAGATTTGCACAGGACGCAAATCTGTGAATTCACGTTTTCCCTTTTATTTAAATGTTTTATAGTTTTAAACGCTCGGGGAAGTATACATGTTACAATTGGTATGATTAAGCTAGAAAATGAAAATATTTTAGATCACATGCGGATAGGATAATAGAAATAGACATTAATGAATAATCAAGTACCGAGGAACGAAAGTGATAGATCTATTGGGTTTTGGCGAGCCTCACTCTTAACGGCAACAAAAATAGATCGTTAAGAGTGCTTTTGTGTCTAAAACGAATGTCTTAGACACAAATTATCGTCAACGTTTGGTTGCCTCCTATTTCGGGCATACATATTAGTGTCCTTTCAAAACATTAATGATCTTACAAGTTTCATTTACGCTATACATACCAGATTTTAATACTTCAAATGTTTTAAGGATTCATTTGATACAAAAACTAAATACATGAATTCACTAGCTTTTATTGACGATTTTCAAACCTAACATGTATTACAGGCAATTAGTGGACAGCTTTGGAAAAACAAGTCCGTGTTGTTATGAGGTCAAGCTTTAGATGTCATCCAGTTTTAGTTAATATGCTTTGTAAATTTGTATTTAAACTTTAAATAATGGTGTTTGAAGTTGTAGTTGTCTTTCTTTGAAACAAGATTTGGTTGTAAATGTAGTTTTTAAACAAAGTATACGAATGAACATCTTACTATCTTTTTTATATGTTGTTTACTTGATTGAATGCAACGATTACTGCTCTGATCACACCTTGCGCTTCCGCTACGTTAAAAATCAGGTGTGACACAATTCTAGTTAAAGTTATATATTAGATGAACATAAAACTAAATTTATTTATTTTCTATTATCAAAATTGCAAAAAAAGGTTATTTGATGTGCGCAAAATGTAACATAAAATATTACATCAAACAAGGCATAAAATCAACCCGTTTTCGGTACTAATGTTGGAAAAAAACATGTTTCTTTGTTTACTTTTAAATTACAGGGTCAAAAGAGCTTCAACGAATAAAAGGATCAAATAAACAACAGAAACCAACACAAATACAAAGAAGAATGATTGACATGACCTGCCGAACCCTCATCCACATCCAAAACAACAGAAATAACAAGAACAGAAGCTTGATCACAGGGGCCGTGCCCACCAGGCATGGGGCCGTGCTCAGGCAAGATTCTCTACAATTAAAGACAACAGAAACAGACAAACCAACACGGGGCCGTGCTAACCCAACACGGGCCATGGTCAACTATAAGATTCACATAATTTTTGATAGTACAACAAGTACACTGACCACAGGGCCGTGCTATGGCACCACAGGTGTGTTAGTATAAGACCTGACATCTACAGTTAATGAAGGGAGAGAAAAACATGACCACGGGGTTGTGCCAGCTGGGCATGGGGCCATGGCTGCCCTCTGTTTCCAGCTATAAATAGAGGTGCTTGGTTCATGAGAAAGGAATCAATTGGCAAACCACTTCTCTCACATTTGCCATCAGTTCACCACCACTACAACACCAATACCCACTACCATCATCCTCATTTCATCTTTTAGAGTGTGTAGTAGTCTCGGGATCCAATATTGATTGTAAGAGTTCTTGTCAAACAAAGGCCATACTTGGCTAAATCTCTTACATCACTTGGTGAAGACAAATCTTTTATATATTACTTTTGATTTCCAATCTTTGGCAACTTTTAATTGAGTATGTATAAATGACTTTAGTAACTAGTTTTTTTTTTTAAATTGAAAGTGAACTTTAGTTAAACATTTCTTCATTTTTTGTTGATTCACTCATTCGTGTCTTTACAGTCTATATAAAGCGCGTTACCTAGAAGGGGGTTAAAAGGGTGTTTGGGTAAAGTTCTTGCCTCGTTCAGTGTATAGATCCTCGAGGAGTTGGTTCAAGCTTATTAGGACTTCCCTTGAGGCAGATATCATCAAATTGGGGGAAGTAAGAATGGCTTAAACCCTTATAAATAAACTACTATTAAAACTTTATCCGGCCTTGCGGACTGTATCCCTGCTGACTCAGACCAATATGGCCGAGGGTAACGTCGCCTTCATAAGATGGGCCTACCACTTTTCGCATTAATAACTTATCTTCCAATATTCCGGCCTTGCGAAACTTTCCCTCCTGACCTAGACTAATATAGCCAAGGGTAACGTCGCCTTCATAAGAGGGGCCTACCAATATAACTAAGATAATCTCTTAAAAAGCTCAAAGTGCGGAAATCATCAAGGATATATAAAAGAGGAGTTGGAATCAAGTGATTGTTTCTTATCTATTTATCTTTATTTCTTTACATTTTTACATTTAGTTTATCCTTTAAAACTTTCAAAACTTTTATCAAAATTTGGTTAGATTAGATTAACGATAAGCCGGTATTAAAAGCTCTTATGTCCTTGGACGACCTGGTATCTTACCATCACTATACTACGTCTACATGGGTGCACTTGCCCTAACGTGTGTAGAGTGATAGTATTGTATCAGTGTTTTATAAATTTAAAGCTTGATCTACGAGTAAAAAGTACTTAAAATATAACAAAAATTTATAACCACGCTCAACCACACCATTATTCTTACTTTACATTAGATAAAAGATTAAACTGCAATTTTACACCCTGGTGATTTAGGGCACTGACACCTCTACACCCTATTTTGAAATTTTTGTTGCATTACACTTGCGTATGTCAAATTGGTTCAATGTTGGACTCTGCTGTCATATGACATCACATATCTGTTAGGTGTTATGTGAAAAGACAGTTATACCCTTTACTTTTACACCATATCTTTTTAATAACTAAATATCTTACCCCCTATGCTAAAAGACTATTCTATCATTTCTTTTTACACCTTGTACTTTGTAACGCCCATAAGTTTTAAACCCTCCAAAACATGTTAAACATTCCCGTCCTAAATGTTTGACCTTGTAAAGTCAAATAAACCTTTAACATTGACCAGACAAAGTCAAACATGTAATTCATGCCTATATACAAATTCGAATGTACATACATTGGCCAATGAAACATTCCTAATAACTCAATATAAGTTAGATACTAATAACTTTTATATTCAACTCAATGTAGGTGTTTGAATTAGACATTGATTATATGATCTCGGTAAAAATAAGTTACTCAACATCAAGATCATCAAAGTTACTTAACAAGTTACTAAACATATAGGCATATTATGCTAGTCTTGATGCAAATGCCATCCTGGTCCAAGTTGCAGGTCTAACAGTGGCACATCAAGGATTGGGTTATCAAACACAGTGATAATCATATGAACAACCATCCTTGGGAAGGTCAAAGTGACCCTAAGTACAACTATAAAACAAGGTTTATAATCAGGTATAACAATATTGATCTTGATTAACAACATTGATGTATTGTTTAAAACTAACATGATCCTATTAAAATTCACCCTATATACCTCCACCCCTGTTAACAGCTTCTGGTTACGAACGTTCAAAAACCAAGCTTGATGAATGTTTATAAGATCAGCCGAACTATTTAAAAAACCATGATCAATGTTTGATTACCCAAACATTTGACTTTAATAAGTCAACTGTTTCTTCATTGATCCAACAACATCACAGTATCATCCTCCATTCCAACTGCCCAACAACAACAAAATTGACTACTTTATGAACAAAACCATCAAAGACTCAAATCGGTTCATGATATACTCGGTTTCGGTATTAAATCACATAAACAGTCAAACCTTGTTTAAATGAACAATATGCGACAACATAAACAATAAACCCTTGATTTTGTAGTCGATTTCAAAGAACATTGCGATTAAAACATAAACAAGATAATTAAAGACTCAAATTGATTAACATATAGGAACTATGAGCTATCAGATTAAAGTAAACGACTGAATTTGGTTAATAAATCCCCACAAATCGGTGAAATCAAAGACTTAAAAGTTTTTGAAATACCTTGGACAACTTGGAGAAGGTTTTCGAACATGGTTCATACAGGCATGTTAACGATTGTAGGCCGAGGGTGGGCGGAATCTTTGCCTTGACCGCTCAGAAATGAGAGAGAAAGAAGAAGTGTGTTTGTGAAAGCTAGGGTGTAATAAGGAATCGAGGTAGATGGGGGTTGGGTTGTTATTGAGGTCACCAAGTAAAGTCATATCGTTATACCCCTTGATCATTAGTCAGTAACGATAGATTTAAATGGTGTTAAGGGCATTGGTCCAACATTGAACCAATTTGGCATACGCAGGGTGTAATGCAACACAAATTTCAAAATAGGGTGAAAAAGTGTCAAAAAAATAGTACGGGCGGGAAAAAAATTATAAGGATGAATATGTGACACCACGTGTTCAAAAATGTAATCATTTTCTAGCAGTAGATATATAACAAAACCTAATTTAAAAACTGAATTTCACAAATAGATTGTAGAAGCATACTAATAAGAGATTAATAGTATTAGATAGTTAGCACTAAAGGCTCTTTTTTTTTTGTCTTGCCATTCTCATTCATTGAGAGACGGCGCGAAGAACATGTATAGTTTTGTTCTATGTATTCTTAAACTGGGAAAAACACATGCCTTGATGTCTTGTCTTGTAACATCTGCCGCATTTTCATGTCTAGATTTTAACCTGATATATTACTTAAATTTTTTCGAGACTTATCTGAATAAACTTATAAATAATATTAACATATATACATGAGACATCAAGTAAGACCAATAGTATAATTTTAATCAAGAGATGTCGAATTCCATAAATAATAGAGTAAATTGCACAAAACATCCTTTATGTTTCCTCAAACTTGCAGGTTCCAGCCTAATGTTTAAAAGTTGCTAAAAACAACCTTTAAGTTTATTTTTGTTGCGGGTTCAATCCTTTACATCTAACCACGTTATTTTCTTCAGTTAAGTTCTCTCACATGCATAACATGTGAGGGTATATTCGTCATTTTGATTGATCTTCCGCACACTTCAATTATAAAAAAAAAGAATATTTAAGTTTTAACCTAGTTTAAACAAAGTTTGGTAAAACGTACGCGACTACAGAGGAGCACGATTACCGTTTGATAGTGTTTAAGTCTAACTTGCGGCATCCTAAGCGTCACCAGTTGCTGGATCCGACTACTGAACACGGTGTTACGAAGTTCTCTGATTTGACGGCATCAAAGTTCCGTGAGAGGTATCTAGGGTTGAAGAGTCGTTTGTCGTTTCCGTCTGATGCGAATAAGACGCCGATTCTTCCAACTGATGATAATCCTGAAGAGTTTGATTGGCATGATCAAAATCTGTGTTAATCTTTACAGCTTAGTGGCTAGCTTAACACGATTCCTATCTTAATTTCGGGTTCGCCGGAATCCGGCGAAGTTGCCAGAGAAGAAGATCGGAAAAGAGGGTGTTTGGTTTTTAAAAGTTTGGTTTTATTTCACATTAGTCCCTGCGGTTAGAATTTTTTTAAAATATGTTAAACCTTAAATATTCTTTTTCCTTATAATTGACGCGGGTGGAAGATCAACCAAAATGACGAATATACCCTCACATGTTATGCATGTGAGGGAACTTAACTGAAGAAAATAACGTGGTTAGCTATAAAGGATTGAACCTGCAACAAAAATAAACTTAAAGGTTATTTTTAGCAACTTTTAAACATTAAGGCGGGAACCTGCAAGTTTGAGGAAACATAAAGGATGTTTTGTGCAATTTACTCTAAATAATATATACATATATATACACACAAACCACAACAAGTTAGACACATAATATTATTTAATCGAAGCATTAGATTTTATAAATAATAATAACACCATGCAAGACTTATTAATTTTATACAAACGTTTAACCCCACTTAGTTGTTTAATCACACATATAAACTCAGCAAGTTAACATCAACACTTATCTCCAATGCAATAACATTTAGATATGAGCATACCATAGGGCTAGTTCTTATACGTGTTATACTTGTAGCACTCGAGTAGAACGATCCCTCTATCATCCTTTGTGCGAACACTTGTGAAGAATATTTTCCATCATTCATATCAGGTGAGTTCTCGCGGCCCACTTTTACGGTTTTACTCGGGGAAGAAACATGCTTACCTAAAACAAATGCATTTTGAAGCATTTTATACAAATAATACCGTGACGCACACTTGAACATTGTATACAGATTAGATTATGCTGTGATGCATACTTAAACATCTAAGTTATGCTGTGATGCATGCTTAAACATTCCATTTAGAATACGTTGCTATGCATGCTTAAACATTCCATTTAGAATATGATGTGATGCATACTTAAATATTTCATAAAAGTTATGTTGTGATGCATGCTTAAACATGTTGGCCAAAGGCTTTGACGACAAACGATCTAAACGAAAGATTTACTGTTACGTTATGATTTTTGTGACGATTAAAGATCAAAAAACATGTACATAACCTTTTGTGTTAAATGGGGAATGAAATGTGTGTCTGCCTGTGAATCTAGGCATGCTTTATACAAAGATTACACAATTTTATATAAGCACAGAAAACCAGCTGCAGAACTTGAAATGAATCTACACCCTTCAATCTTTTTTGCAACTTCAAGAGGCTTTCTAACCAAGCTCACAACTTTCTCTTCTGCAAACTTCAAAACACCAGTTTGCAAATGTTCATGTGTCCATAAAGTGAAACCTGAAGCTTAACTTGAACCCGCTTGTGAAACACTGACATCGATTTCACCCCAAATCGACAACTATGAACCGACTTTCTTGCCACACTACTTATGCTTTCTGGTGAAAACTTTGATCTTTCAACAACAATTCTACTTCTTGACTTAATAGTTGGCGACCCATTTCCTTCATTAATCGCATTCACTGGCAGTTCATCTTTCTTCACACCCAAATCAATGATATCATCATCATCGTTATACCCACCATCATCTTCATTAAAGTTGTCACCATCTTCTTCAACATGATCCATAATCCTCTTAGCTTCATCGCTAACACCAATGGCACGCCATGTTTCTGCAACCAGCTCGACAGTGTTCTTTTGCGGAACAATCCCCTTCTCTTCCATAACTTGCAGCAACTCTTCGGCTTTCCATGGTTGTTTCGCTTCTCCAAAACCCCATATCAAAGTTTCAAAAGTTTTCAAGTTAGGTGAAACACCCATTTTGCCCATCTTATCGAAAACCCGCATGGCATAATCCATCTTTCCTGCACTGCACCATCCACTAATGACAGTAGTGAAGATTACAACATTTGGCCTTACTTTAGATTCCTTCATAACTTGCAAAAGTGCTTCGGCTTTCTCGGGTTCTCCAGCCCGGACATAGCCCTTGGCCAAGATACCAAATGCGTGAATGTCGGGTTCAATCCCGTTCTTGATCATGTCATCGAATATATCTTGACATTTGTCCATCAGTCCTACTGAACTCCATGCATTCATAATGGTGCTAAATGTAATCACATCAGGTTTGACCCCAAATTCCTCCATCATCTCTAGCGTCTGCCATTGTCATCCAAAACATAATTAGTGTGATAGTCAAGAACCCATTATAAATCTTGCTTATTTACAAGCATTCTAGAAGTTAAAATGTTTAGTTTTTGTGTTTTTTATGAGTAAAACACACGGATGGTCCCTGTGGTTTACCAAAATTTTGGATTTAGTCCCTTGCTTTTTTAGAGTACTCAGATAGTACTTGTGGTTTGCACTTTGTAACACATCTAGTCCCCAACTTTTTCCAAAAGTACATGGATGGTCCCTGTGGTTTGCATTTTGTAACACATTTAGTCCCTAACTTGGGCATGCTAAAACCTTTAGATTTGTTGGCTGAGGACTAAATGCGTTACAAAGTGCAAACCACAAAAAGCATTTATGTACTTTTGGAAATCTAAGAATCAAATCCACAATTTTAATAAACCACACAGGTTATCCGTGTAGTTTATTCATTTTTTTATATTTTAAAAGAAGCACAGTTCTTTGCACATGGTTCATATCCCATTTGCCTATAAAATATTATTTCATTAAACAATACGTTGATTTGGGTTATGTTTTATATCAAACGAGCCAAGTTAAAGTATTAACGTCAAAAGGGAGACAAATAAAATTAGTTGTACAAGTTGAAAGTTGCCATCATTTTATTTATAATGCATACAACCTGCTAAATCGGGTTACTCAAACGGTTTAGACAACTATTGTGATACTATTTTTTTTTCTCAAATCACAAAAAACACCTAAAATATAATTAAAAAAAAATTAGGGTCAACCCAACTTAGCCCATACATACCTCATCAACTCCATCAGAGTCTGCAGCATCAAGAAACCCTTTGATAAGCGAATTGAAAACGACATCGTTTAGTAGCAGACCAAGATCCTTCATTCGGTAAACAAATCTCATAGCATCATTCATGTTACCTTCTCTACAATACCCATTAACTATAATCCCACATGTTCGTTTATTTGGAGCCACTTTATTATTCTGCATTTGAAATATCATATCTTCAGCTCTATAAGTATCTCCATTCAAAGCATAAGCTTGTGCTATCGTGTTATACGTCACAACATCAGGTTTTATACCATAATCCACCATCTTATAAACAACATTCCATGCTTCTGTGATATTCTTCTTACTACACCAAGCTTGAGCAATTATATTAAAAGTTCTATCATTCGGCTTCACCTTTTCTTCCAACGTCAACATTTCTAACAACTTCATACATTCTTCCGGCTTACCTACAATCCCAAGCCCTTTGATTAAAGTATTTAATGTGCTTGTTGTCGGCTTGCACCCGCTATCCTTCATTTTCTTGAACATTTTCATCGCTTCTTTAATGTTTCCAGACTCTGAGAACGCGTTGATCATGGCGTTGAAGAAGATTGAATCGGGTTTCAAGCCGTTGGATTCGACTTTGGAAAGGAGGGATGGAATGGAGTTGAAGCGCTTTTGGAGGGTTAAAGCGGCTAAGACGGTTGTGTAGGTGACGAGTGTTGGTGTGTGGCCTTCTTCGATTAGATCTTTCATGATTGATTGGACTTCGTGAGGCCTTTTCTTCTCGATCAAGATTTTCATTTGTTTGGTTCGTGAACGAACGGTTTGGCAGCTGTTGTGTTTGTTTTGAAGACAGATGTTGCAGCGCGATTGGGTTCGTGAACTCACGACAGCTGAAACTGTACCGAAGTGGACTTTTTCGTGAAGATGTGTTTCCTGCAGCATAATGAAACTTATTGTTAGTTTGTTAGGTGTATAAGGAGATTATAATGTGGACTCGAGTTGTGTGTACCATTGTGGGTGATGCTTGAACCTTTGACTTGCTTATGATTGGTCTATTTTGGTGCTTGTTGATGATGACAGAATGCAATCTTTCTCCACCAAATTCTCCCATTTTTCATGCAAATGCTTCTAAATATCTTGAAACTTAATTTATTCCAGCAATTTGATGTGTGGTACTAGCAGAAGATGTGTTTTAAGGCACCGCACCGCACTTGACTTTGACTTTCACTTCAAATTCATGATCTTAGCAGATAAATGATGGTATTGGTCTTACACATCCTAAAGAGAATCATGAACAAAGTAAGCAAAACAGGACAGATATCGGTTAAAAGAAGCATCAAGAAGTTGAATATGAGGAAACATTTAGTTATCTATGCTCAACTGGAATCCAATCTCTTTAAACTTTACTTACAACAGAAGTCCAAACGGTGGTTAACGGGTATCAATCAACGCTTCAAATGAGAATATGTGGGCTTAGGGGCAGGGGCGGATCTATTAAGGGTCAGGGGTGCCCGGGATACCCCTCAACTTTCTTGGCAAAGTGTAAAAAAAGAAAAGAAAAGATGTCTCCGTTATATGTTTCGGTAAAAAAAAATCTGTGTTTTATGAATGTACGGTAAAAGAAAAAAAATTGGGATAGCTCTGAATCTTTCTTTTAAATCCGCCACTGCTTAGGGGTGCCAAACTGGTAGTGTTCATGGGTCAAACCTAACACGAACCCCATTTAGCTAAACATACCAAACGAAACCTGTTTAGACTAAACTCAAACAGGTGAATTTCATGTGGGATCAAGAATTCACCACCCTAAGTGAGCTACATAATCATACTCATGGGCAAAAGAAGATAACTAAGTAGCAAAAGACACCTAGATAGCTTGACCCAATTAGATCAAGAGTCCTAATTTCATTCTAAATCAGATATTGCAAACGTAAAGAACTCAGTTTCTCAATTCTAAGGTCCATTGTTCTTGGTTTCCAAGAATCTAGGAAAATGAACTCTAACAACCAAATTATGTTCCAAGATTACATTTTTAAACATAATATCAACCCAAAAAGCCATAAAGATCAAAGCTTGATGATCAAAGAACATAATATGAAGCAAAATGTGCTTATTGGCATAAAGAGAATACCTGTTTGAGTGAAGCAGGATGATGCAGGATGAAGAGAGATGAATCTCTCTTTCTGCACGTAAGAAATTGTAGTTTAGTGACATCTGGGTGAAATCTTATCCACAAATATTATCAAGAAATCAAAATGAGTTTTGAATTTTCTTGAGGTTGTAAGTTTAAAAGAAATAAATAAATACTTGGTTTCTTTTTCATATTGGCTGGAGCTTATTCGGCCACGTCTTGCTTTTTACCCTTCAGAAAGTCATCAAGATTTGGAGAATAAGGATGGGGGCAACTGGATGGTATGCGTGGAGTTTTAACGACCCTGACTCTTCATTTAAAATTGTGCCTTATACGTTTCGGGTTGGGTCGGGTTTGCATATAGAAGTATAAACGAGACAAATTGTCCGTGAATTTTTTTTTGAGATCAGCTCATTTAAAGCTTAATTAGACTAAATTTAAGCAAGTTGAGCATAAAGTAGAGCTCGTTTAATATAATAAGCTTGTGTTTGAGCTTAAGTTGAAACTCGTTTAATAAATGAGTTCAAATTCGTACTTCTTATTTCAAGCTTGCCTAAGATCAGGAACTTAAATGAGCTTATTATCATGTATAAATAAATATTTTTATTTAATATGATTAATTAATAACTATTTACTTTCTTGTATAATAAAATAATTCAAAATAGATATTATACACACATGTAAAACCCAAGTGAGTGGGGAAAAAAGTCAAAAACTATGTCACGTCATCAAGAGACGTCCCCTCTCACACTTACTAAATATATGTTATGTGTTAATAAGGGGTGAGAGGGGGAAAAACTTTGACTCGTGGACTCTTGGGCTTGGATAAGGAGAAGCCGGGCTAATTGTGAAGCAGAGTGGAGCGGATCGGTGCAAGCTTATTTGTGGGTCATATATAAATGATCTCATCTCAACAAATGAGATCATTCAACACATTCAAGATATTTGTGAGTCTGTTCTTTCTCTCTCTTAGGTATACTCGTTTCACTAGATTTTGTCAGTTCTTATTAGATCTCATGTTGAGATCTTGTGTTCTTTAGGCAGATCTTAGTTGAGAGTATTGCAGATCATCATGTTGATGATCTGCGTGTGAGGAGCAGATCATCATGCTGTGAGGAGCAGATCATCATGCGTGTGAGGAGAGTATGATTCGTTGTGTTCTTTGTTCGTGTTGTTTCAAGCAGGGTGGGCATATAACGGGTCAACCCGAAAAACCCGGTACCCGGACCGAGATTTTCTTGAAACCGAACCGATTTTTTGTATACATGCAGGTCTTCGGTTCTTATTTTAGGCATCTTTCGGCTTCGGGTCGAAACATGTGTTTCGTTGAGGGTCGAAACATGAACATGGCAAGTGTGTTGGCATGGTCTTTCAACCGTGCACGTAGAGGGGGTCACCTGGTTGCTCTAGACATGAGTTCAGATATCACCAGATTAGCTGAGAATTTGAAAGTGTTTACTAAATATAATTCGGAGAACTTGACCATAGGTGCGGCTTCGAAGTTCTTTGAGACTAGTGATCTACAGTTGATGGTATACTTAGAATCTGCCACCTGGGGGCACCCAGCTGATGACGCCATGTAGGGTATTTATCCGAAGCGTCAACAAAGACCACGACAGATGCAGGAGATCCCAGTACCGCAGTATCCGCGTCAACAGCCACCACCAGATCCGCTCACCTTAGCATCGCTATATGACCGGATGGATCAGGGGTTTGATAGAATAGCCTACATGCAGGATAGACAGGATAATGCCCTTAGGTATATGATTGGTCGCATGAGCATAAACGTCCCAGATTTCTTCCAGCTGTAAGTAGAGTCGGAGCAGTCAGATTGATCCTAGTGGTGAGGGAGGTTCTAGTCAGCCGGGTGGTCATGGGGCAGGTCAGTATGGTTATTGGATACGACACTGAATATTCCAATATTTGAGCAGAGTGAAGAAAAGAGTGAGGAGGAGGAGAGTTGAAGATGATGAAGACTAGTGTGGGGATTGGAAAGCAGTTGGAGCTTAATGGAGTATCTTTTACTTTATTTTCTTTTTATGCTGTTTTTATCATCTCTGGTCTGTACTTATATTTTGAATACTTTTTAACTGGTTGGTAGGGTCGGGTTGGTTGGTTGTGTTGGTTGACAGTTTCAGACACTTTTATCTTTGTTATATTTTGGAATATTTGTGGTGATTAAATAGGTATGGTGTGTTGTTGCCGCTTCCGTTCGCATGTGAGAGTTAGGAATTGTTTGCTGAGCGTGTTCGGATTGGAGGGCATATGTGGAATTGACTGGCATTGACAGTCTCGCATATCAGCTAAGTCATTTCACTTGTATATTTTGTATATTTTATTTGGTATTTATTATTAGTTAGTATTGAGACGTGTTTTCATCCTTGCATTAGAGACAATGTAAATTTTAAGTGTGGGGATGGGACATTTGAGTCAAAGTTGTTAGTTTAGTTAGTTTGATTAAAAATTTGAAAAAATACAAAAAAAATTAAAATATCAAAAAAAAATTGAAAAATTGAAAATGTCTCTCGTTTTGGAAGTTTGCAAAATAAAAAACGGAAAATGGTAGAAAAGTCAGTTGTGTCGGATTTCAAATAATAATAATAAATAATAATAATAATAATAATAATAATATAATAAAATTGAGCTTGTGTCTAACTTGGGATATGTGAGTAGGCCCGATTCAGTTTCTAGATTCCTTTGATATTATATACCTTAATTGTCAGTTTACTATCTAGAAAAAGGGGAAACCGAAATCACCAATAATAGTATAAGGAATGCCGTTATAAGCTAAAATTGTTAGAATTTTTTATCAAGAAAAAAATATGATAAATTGAGCTAGATTGAAATAAAAAACGAGGCCTATGGAATCTTCCTTGGGGATGGTGACTCTGATCGAGAATCCCTCTAGGTTAAGTTAAGAAAATTGCAAAAATACCAACGCTCACGTTGTCGCTCTCGGAGATGGTGACTCTTGTTGAGATAGCCTCTGGGTTAGGTATGCAAAGTCTAGTGCTCAAAGAAAAGAAAGAAAAAATAGTGAAAAAATTGATGTTAAATTCTCTTGATTTTGGTATAAAACGATTAGGAAATGGGTCGAATGATTCGTTTCTTTTGTCCATGAGCTTGAGGCAGGATTAGTGAAATTGCAACTTTTAGTGTGATACCCTAAGTAGATTGACCGAACTTGAACTTAAATTGCATGATAAGGGCTTGGAACCGGGTTTGGGTTTAAGAGGACACGTATATTCGCAGTCGTGGTTAACATGAGTCCTAATGTTAATTAATAATCTAAGTTTTTGAACCCGAGTATTTTCCGACTATGATTCCGTTTGCATAATTCTTTTTTCAGGGATGAAAAAAGAGTAAATGTGGGGATATTTGATGTATTGCAAAATACATTGATTATTCGTGTATAGTTAGTGCGTATTTTGTATTCATTTGTTTCGTTTTCTAGGTATATTAGTTTCTTTTGATCGTTTGGTTGTTTACAGGTCCCAGTTGCTGGAAAGTGAAGAAAATGGTTAAAATCAGCTGGAAAAGAGCTAACATCAAGGATCGGGTCGAGTCGTAGCCGAATGGGAACGCAAAACGCGGAATTCTGAGAAAACATCCCCGTCGCGATACGCGTAGGTCAGAGAAGGAGAGTGTAGCGTAACGTCTAGCTATATTATATTATTTTCTGGAATTTGATAGCAGCGGGTCATGCGTAGGTGAAAGACTATAGCCGTTGCGTAACGCTACAGGCTTGATTGTCGCGACAAAGTAGTTGTTCATGCTGGATTGCTTGCTGAAACCATATAAATACATCATTAACTCCTAAGTCAAAGCTAGTTACGAATCTAGGACATCTTGGACGAACTCAGCAGCTGATTTAGCATGGTTTGGAAGCATTCAGAGCATAGGAATCATACGGTAGAAGCAGGAAGCTTTAGGATCAAAGACTTAACGGGTTTTGTCTCCTGGTTTTCTCTGTCTTTCGTTTCTTATACTTTTGTCGATGAATTCTCTTGTTTATACATTTGTTTTGATTCTTGAGACCATGTTTTCTGGCTAATCTCTCTTAAACTACATAGGTTAGGATGAATATTTGATAAAGTTGGATTTTTATTCGGTTTCTAGTGTGTTTATGGAATTTCTTGAAAAGTAACGAATTTTGGTTTCCATGATTTGGTGTATATGCGTATTTTAATTTGATTATTGATAGTTTATTGTTTCACATGAATCTTGTTGAATGTCTTTCATATAATAGATTTGTGTTGATTATCGGGTCTTAGTGTGTTTGGGTAATCGTTGGTGAATTGGCCAATAAACCTTAGAAACAATAATCTTGATTTAATTCGGTTTTAATATTCTACTAACCTTAGTTGCTGAGAAGTACTAGGTTATTAATAGGTCTCGTTTGGTAAATTGCTAGGATTAGGTTTTTAAGAAAAGCCGATTTTAGTTTACTTACCATTATCTTGTCTGTTAAACCAAATCAAGTCCTTAGTTGCCTTAGACTTTCCGCTGAGAGGTAGTTAGTCACTTTAGGGCACTTTTCTAGAAAGTAGATAAGCCAAAAGGAAGTCTAGTTAACCGATATTCGTAACAGTCCTTTAGAGTTTCATAGGTTTTTTTTCGAGAATGGTTGAGGGTCCTATTCGCTATCTCTTTGGGTTTAGCACTTAAAGATCCCGGTTACATATCACATTAGTTCCGATAGAAATCCATCCTAAGTTAAGTAGGATTCCAATCTAGGTAGTCTTTTATCATCATTGAGTTCAACCTTCTCTTAAGTCGTGTTCTAGTTAGTCTAGTTAATTAGTCTTCAATATATTTACAATTTTAGGATTTTTTTAGTAACCCCCCCCCCAAACAGTAAAATCAATCAGTTCATGTTCGTGTCAGTGTCAGTGTAGGTAAAGTAATTAAATATAGTCATGTGGGTTCGGTATCCGGACTTGCTTAGCTTTACTAGAGTCGATCGGTTCACTTTCCGGTTAGTAGTTTAGTCGAGTCTTAGAGAGTCTAGAATATTACTTTGAGTCTAGATTTAGGTTAATTTTAGTTATTTTTATTAAACTATTTTTAGCACATCAACTGCCCTATCTGGAAGTTTGAAATTGAAATGAAGAAGATGATGATGGCCCATATTTAGAACGAAACTGTAGTAATCCAATAACAAACTCCACGCTATACTGGTCGGAATCGGGGTATTGGCACAAAACCAAAGAACTGATTTCATACAGAACCAATGCCCGATTTTATCCATCATGTCCAGTTTCGGGTCTGGAACCTATACTATCTTGGGTTTTGAGTCGGGTCGCTTTTATGCGGGTCGGGTTTGGCACTTTGCTTACCCCTAGTTTCAAGTTTGATAATAAAACTCAGATTCCTTTGATCCATGTACTTTTGACATGTATCAGAGCGAAATTAGCACTAGGGTTGCTTGCTTCCGTTGGCTTTTGTTCCATTATTTGGTTTCAGAAACTAGGGTTCCTGAAGATTTAGGGATCTTCCATTCTTTGTGGTTCTTGACGGTGAATCTTATCAGATCTGGTTGTATTGGTCCCAAAAACTCTGCGCTTGCGCAAGGTACCATACCCTCATAATGATAACAGATCACAAGGATAACCTTGCGCGCAACACGCAACGGTGCGCCATTCTTGAAACCAGCAGGTTACCTAACAAACCTTGCGCACCCTGGGCAACGACAAGTTAAACCTGGAAGCGCGGGTCCCTGACCCGACGCTGATTGATCAAACCTCTAGCCGCAAATTCCTAAAACCTTGCACAAGGCCAAGACAAAGATGAGAGCAACTCATACTTAGTCTTGAGAACAAAAGGACTTGATCCCTACAAGCCCGCGCTGGCCAGAAAGCACCGATAAAGCCACGCGGAAGGGAGAAGCGCAAAGAGGCATTGACCAAGTACAAGGGTACAAAGTGGCAGAGCTGTGATTCAATAACCGCTCGGCAGGTTATGCCAGACCACATCGCATGATGAACAGTCATGCAGAGGGCAGAAAGTACGCAAGGACGTATACATGGCACCAACCAACTCACGCCAGCGACTGTCACACGATCTCCACTACCAGCTGATGACAGGTTCGACAACAAGGACAACTGCCAGGACACGTGGCTCCATTCATCATGCGCCAAGCGCACCTCCTGCCAGAGGCCATTAACGCTCGACGCAGAGGAGACATAATGGATATTCCTTGTTGTCGTTTCCAGGCCCAAGGCCGCCCATCTCCTACACACCTCTCTTCGGCTATAAAATAAGGATCGCACCACAAGGTATTATCATCATTATCATCATCACCATTACTACACACTGCTTTGAGCTCGTTACTTGCTTATTACTTGCAATACCCGATACTTATTCTCATGCCGGAGTGTGGTCACGGAGAAAACCCTCCCCCTTACTCCCATGACGAGGCTAACAACGTTTCTAGTTTTGCAGTGAGCTTGAAGCAAGATCATTCCGAAGAGCAAATGAGAGATAACCTTTTATGCAGAGACTCTGAGCCACAACCCAGATATCTCCGGATACCTCTTGGTTAACCAGTGTTTCTTCATTGGCGCCATCCGATTTTTTCTGACTCGCACATCTGTCTCTTGTTCGTTTTTTTCCTAAAAATCTCACTTTCAAATGGCTGATATTCTATCAAGCGTACCACAGGTCCTTGGACCGAGGGCAAGAACCTAGTTCATGCTCCTCGACCTGACGGACAAGTGGAAGAAGGTTATTCCGGAAATGCTGGTGTTCACCATGACTCAGGTCGGTTGAATATCCCGGTAACTCCCGGAATTCAAGTGGAAACTCCCTTTGTAACAATCACATCAATTTTGCCCCCGGGTGAAACTCTGATGTCTTGGTACTTCAAATCTCAAACGGACCTGAATGCCATTTATGCGCAACTCTGTGCGGAAACTAATGCATCTGCTGCACCGGCGCAGCCGTCCACAACTCACGTGCATGCCTCGCTTGCACCACGAGTACTAAGCTACGACTTGCCGGCTGGAGCAAGTGTTCCCTCTCACCTCCGTACCAGGGAAACGGAGTATTCACAGTCGCTGTCAAAATATGAGTCAAACACTCATAGGCGAGCATCTATTCATTCACGGCTGGGCCCGCATCCACTAGAGAGGTGGGACATCCAGCGTGAAGAAGTAGATAGAATATATGGTGAGGGTGACAGCGCCAGTGTGTTCCACCGGCTGCCTAAAGATCACGGCGCGTACAAGCCTATGCCACGGGCTGTGTACAACCCGGAGGTGGAGTATAACTACAACCCGATCTACAGGCCGGCTAAAGCAACCGAACACTGAAAGTTTGTGAAGGAAATCGCGTTACCCCACTTGAACGCGTGAAACTACCATCAAATGTGGGAAAGTTTAATGGGTTGACAGACCCAGATGACCACATGCACTTGTTTACTAGCTCGGGGCTAATCGGAGGCTAGACACTGCCCATGTGGTGTCGCATGTTTGTTCAAACTCTTACAGCCACTGCGCGCCTATGGTTTGACAACTTACCCACGGGTAAGCTTACATCATGGAACGATCTCAAAGATAAGTTCCTGACTCATTTCAGCTAACAACGACGGTACGTCAGAGATTCCTCTGACATCATGAATATCTGGCGGCGGGATGATGAAAGTCTGGAATATTTCATCACCCGCTACAACAAGGAGGTGCCAATTGGAGATGTGCACGAAGACTTGATTCGCGCACAATTCAAATACGCTGTCTGCTGCGACGAGATGATAAAAGTCTTGTCGGGAACTTCTAGCCTCCCAAAAAGCTGGGAGAAACTAATGGAGGCAACAAAGGTCTACGCGTAGATGGAGCGCAACCTAAACTCCAACAGACCTCCTCTACCTCAGTACCGTCCGCAAGACATGAGCATGAGTTTTGTGAAGAAGAATAAGAAGAGTTGGAAGAACCAGAATCCTTCCTACTCACCGGTCGATGCACGCACAATGATAAATAAGATTGCTACTCAAAGAGCAAACAAACAAGATAATCGCGATCGTTAGTGGACGCAACTAATGAAGACTCCGGCGGAGGTGCTCAGCATAGAAGATCATCAGTTCAAGCAGCCACCACTGATGCGAAACAAAAAAGGTCAGGACCCTAACCTTTTTTGCGATTATCACAAAGATACAAGGCACACGACTGACAACTGCATTTGCTTGTGCATGGAAATGGAAAAGGCACTGAAGAGCGGGAAGCTCACCCATCTGCTTCAAAACATGCGCAAGGAGGTCGCAAAATTACTCACGGTGAATAGGGCCCGAGTAATAAGAAGATGAAATAAGCATTCGTTCATATGATACATGGTAGCCCAGCGCGCA
The DNA here is from genome assembly GCA_947069175.1 of Scalesia atractyloides. Classification (NCBI taxonomy): domain Eukaryota; kingdom Viridiplantae; phylum Streptophyta; class Magnoliopsida; order Asterales; family Asteraceae; genus Scalesia; species Scalesia atractyloides. Next base: position 36,151,111 of record CAMTDV010000020.1, on the reverse strand, counting down.
AGCGCAACCATCAGAAAAGTTGTACGCCACATTGGCGCGAACAACAGGTCATCTTCCCCATAGTTCCCATGGGCCCGCAGTAGAAATGTCCGTTTGTGATAACTAGCATCTTTGGCCATTATCGCCCTGACTACATGTTCATAGACCCGGGAAGCTCTATGGACATTATCTATGAACAATGCTTTCAACAGTTGGACCTGGAGGATAAAGCCGGTCGATTTCCCACTGACTGGTTTCTGCAATGAAGCCATTTTTCCACTGGGTCAGATCTCTTTCCCGGTCAACTTCATGGTAATCCCAGCAACATCGCGCATGACGTGTTACTAGATCGTCGCGCCCAAAGAGAGTTCAACATGATCACCTCTACTCCTCACGTTGCTTGCGGGTTTCCAATAGAAACCGGGGTGGCAATCATGTATTCGAGGAAGGAGGTCATGTCCATCGAAGAAGAACCGCCGAGAAGGTACCGAAGTCATCCTCAAATGGTGAACCGGAGAAATGGGTACTCAACAACAAGTACGCGGAACAAGCGGTGTTGTTAGGACCCGCCATGACCCCTGCAGTCAAGGCACGACTTAAACAACTCTTGTTCCGCATTCTAGACATTTTTGCTTGGTCACCAGCAGATATGACAGGGGTACCAAGAGAGATAGCAGAGCATGCACTGCACACTTTCCCTTCAGTTGAGCCGGACGTTCAGAAAAAGCGTATTTTTGTACCTGAAAAAACTCGCGCAATGAACGAGCAAGTTTCAGAGCTCCTCCAAGCCGGCATCCTCAGAGAAGTACGCTACCAAACATGGGTAGCCAATCCGGTCATGATCCAGAAGCACAACGGCGGTTGGCGCATGTGCGTCGATTTCAAAGACCTGAACAAAGCTTGTCCAAAAGACTGCTACTCTTTACCGAAATCGACAAAAAGGTGACTCCCTCGCTTCATTCATGTAGAAATGTTTCCTTGATTGCTACAAAGGCTACCACCAGATTCAGATGAAGAAAGAGGACGAAGACAAAACCACATTCCGCACTTCTAAGACACAAAGATGCCCTTTGCGTTGCGCAACGCGGGAGCCACCTACCAACATTTGATGGACCATGTCTTCGGAGATGACATTGGCGAAACCATGGAAGTGTACATTGATGACCTATCGTCATGAACTTGGACGAGGAAAGGATGCTGATAAACATTCAGAAAACTTTCGCATCCTTGCACAAGGCCAACTTGAAGCTGAACCCGGGAAGTGCTCGTTTAGAATGGAAGAAGGTAAGTGTTTGGGATTCATCATCACACGCGATGGTTTCAAAGTCAATCCTGAGAAGGTGGAAGCGATTCAGCGTATGCCTTCCCCCTCGCCCATCAAGGAAATGCAACGGTTGGCGGGGGCGACTGGCTGCGCTGAACAAGTTCTTAGCCAACCACGCAATGAAATCCTTCCCATTCATCACACCTTGAGAAATTGTGTAAAGCAAAACAAGTTCCGTTGGACTCTGGATGCGGAGAAGGCCTTCCAACAGATGAAGGAATCTTGATTCAGCTGCCTACGCTCACGACACCGCAAAAGAACAAGCCACTGATCCTTTACTTTCTACATCGGATATCGCTCTGGGCGCAGTCTTGTTAGTTGAGCACGCAGGAGTCCAAACTCCAATCTACTATGTTAGCAAGATGTTAACCGACCCGGAGACAAGATACCCAATGATGGAGAAGCTTGCTCTAGTTTAGTCCACGCATCCCGCTGGCTGTGTTGGTATTTTTCAGGCCACGTGATAACAGTTCTCATGAACTATCAGTTGGGCCAAGTTTTGTCTAAACCGGACATATCCGGCCGTCTGGCGAAATTGGCGATCGAGCTTGGTGGACACAATATTGTGTACAAACCACGCCCAGCTATTAAAGCCAGATGCTAGCCGATTTTTCATGGAAGTACCAAGTAATAAAGTGCAAGAGTGTGAAGGTGTATAGAATCCAGTGGTTGTCACAGACGATTGCGCATGGATACTTCACATGATGGCGCATCCAATGATGATGGCGCAGGGGCGGGTCTCCATCTAATAAGCCCTATAACTAGGAGTTCACCTACGCCATCAGGTTGGACTTCAAAAGCACAAATAACAAAGCTGAGTATGAAGCATTTTTGGTAGGCCTTCGGTTAGCCATCGAAATGGGGGCCAGGAATTTGGAAGCACACGTCGATTCTCTTTTGGTCGCATGGCAGATCAATGGCCTGTATGACGGAAAGGGCGAAATGATGGCCCTGTATCTTGAACAGGCGTAGTCCTTGATAACCAAATTCCAAAGTTTCAAAATAACTCACATTAACCGAAGTGAGAATAAACATGCCGATGCGCTCAGCAAATTGGCTTCTACAAGCTTCAAACACCTCGCACGAGAAGTGCGCATCGAGGTGCTAAAAAACCCTTCCATTCCGCTGCATCAAGTAAACGTCATAGAAATGAGAAATCCTTCCTGGATGTCTCCCATAATCATGTTCTTGCAGTCTAGGATCCTCCTAGAAAACTACGAAATGGCAGACGGAATCCTTTACCGGAAGTCATACCTTGGACCACTCCTCCGCTGCGTTGATCGCAACGCGCAAACTGATCGCGAACCTATCATTCGATCATTCATAGACAAAATTACATCATACTAGATTAAGATGATAGGATATTGTAGACGAATACTAAGAACGAATGTTTACGAATCATGCCGGTCCGCGCATGGTAGTGGCGAAGATCATGAATGCTGGCTATTATTGGGCCCGACATGCACGTAGATGCAGTCGAAACGCTACGCAAATGTGCATCATGTCAACGAACGCGCCTAAGACGTTGCGCCCAAAAAATCCCTGACAGTGACAATAGCATGGCCTTTTCAACAATGGGCAATCGATATGGTGGGACTTGTCCCTGATGCCCCAGGTGCCGTTAAGTACATAATCGTCACCGTCGATTACTTTACCAAGTGGGTAGAAGCAAAGCCCCATGCATCCACCACAACAACGGTTGTTCGCAAATTCATTTGGGAACATATCATTTGCCGCTTTGGGTTACCCTGCGTATTGTCAATGATAACGACCCCAACTTTGCTGCTGAAGAGTTACAATGGTGCATGAAGAAATGCATATCAAATATGTGTTCACTTCGGTTGAGCATCCCCAAGTGAATGCCCAAGTGGAAAGCATAAACAAATGTATAGTCGAAGGAATAAGGCGAGACTGGGGACGGCGCGGAGGGGTGGGTAGATGAGTTGCAAGTATCTTTTGGGCTCATGACCATGCCAAAAACCAGCACTGGCTAGACACCATTCAGCCTGGATTATGGGACGGAGGCAGTGATTCCCACGAAAAATAGGCCTCCCATCACCGCGCATGGTTGTTATGCAAAGCCAAAATAATGAAGAAGAGCGCATATCGACTTGGACCTCCTAGAAGAAAGGCGTGAAAACACCGCAATCAATGAAGCAAAACTATAAGTCTAAGCTCGAAAAATACTACAATGCGCTTGTCCGCATTTGTACCTTCCTACCTGGCGATTTGTTTTGAGAGACAATGAAGTGTCCAACGCTGAAAGTCCAGCAAAACTCGCACCCAACTAGGAAGGCCTTTACATAATCCATGAAGTCCTAGTAAAGGGTGCGTACACCCTCAAACGTTTGGACGGCACAAACATTCCTAGGACCTGGAATGCGTAACAGCTAAGGCGGTGCTACATGTAGTCTAAGCTTGTTCAAGTCTTAGGCTTCGCAACTCATTAATGTTCGCGCAACAAATTAGCGAACCTATGATCAATTTTGTCAATTTTGTGCATGGCTTTTACGCTTATTGTTAATACAAGACAATGGATGCATGGTTTTCATTATTTAGAAATTTCGTTACAAATGCACAAAACCACTTTGGGTATACGCGAAAACACCATGGTACAACATGACTCATGAACGGAATTCACTACCTACTGTATGCGCATGGGATGTGACGTTCATACACGAGTTCATTACCAGTTTTATTCACCTCTACCTACAAAAGTTGTTATTTTCATGCAAATATTGTAACTTCAAATAAAACTTTCATTCCATGTCAAAGAGTACAACCATCAAGCGCAATGCACAATTACATCCAAGAACATATACATACAAGCATTCAACATTCTATCCTACCCTTCGGATTCTTCAACCTCCGCAACATCTTGAAATATATATTTCAGTCGATCCACATAATCGTCGTGCTGGAGCTCCTCGCTCACTAAATCCATCACCGACAGTTTAAGACAACCGTACTGCGCTTTGCCTTAGAGAAGGTAACTTCAGTATCGACCCAACGAGTGGAAGCGCGGCTCGTATCCCAATGAACGTCCAATGCACGAGTCACATGGTGTGCGAACTCGGCTTAGCCCCGCGTATCCATCACAGCGTGCTGTGACCATTAGCTTGGCCACAACGTTGTCCAACTCTACCGAGTTCAAGATAGAGTTTGCGATCTGCACAATGCAAGGAAAATAGAATGAGAATCAAGATAAAGAGGGATCAAAATAACAACGGAGAACTTACATTGACAACTCCATGTTGTTGCATCCATAGCATGTTGTTCGTCAGGGGCTCCAGCAGACTCTCCGCGGTGGCGCGGGCCGCCTCATAATTTTCCAGTTTTTCCTCGCCCACGCGCACCTTAGCCTCCGTGCGGTGGAGCTTCTCCAGATCCTCCAAGTGCCTGCGTTGCAGTTCGGACCTTTCGACCAAGGCAGCTTGGAGATCTTTTCTCGCACTCTCCAGTGCCGCGCAAGCCTCCTCTTGGTCACGCAATAACAATATTAGCCTAAAAACCTTTTGATCCTATAAAACAAAGAAGGGCAATAGTTTTTACCTCATCTTCTCCTTCGCTCCGGTGCGACCTGGCCTCCTTGGCCACAGCGACAGCCGCTTCCTTCTCTTTCTTTAGGTGCGCAGCCTCTGCATGCAAACTGATAATCTCATCTCTTAAAGATTATTTCTCTGAGTTATCCTTTTCGCAGGCCTCCCTCCACAACTTGCGCTCCCCGCAAGTGTGGCAACTGAGCCTTCCGCCTTCTTCTTCTACCCCAGCATGGACCATTCTTCGATCCGCTGAGCTTCGGAAATTTGGCTTTTTCAGCCTCCAGCTCTAATTTTTGCGCAACCACTTGGGCTCGCTCCTGGACCATTTCTTTCTTTGCTGCTTCAAATCTCTCCTAGTCCCGATGCATACTCGCCACTCCCTGATGATTTCATGAGTGTTGGAGGCGGAGCTGGTAGCTTACTGGAGGTACGCACGATATGTTTGCTCGTAGCTCTGTTCCGCGTTCGCACGTACCTCCGCTGGGGGGAAGGCACCCTTAAACCACTCCCGACATGCCTGCCAGTGGCTAAACTTGTCACCTTACTTCAACTTCCACACGGGGGTGTGGATCTCAGAACCGCGGCCATTAGAATATGACCTGTAGTAATAATCACCGGGGTCTCATCCGAGCGAATCGGGGACCCCTCGTCAGAAGGGCGCTCCCCAGATCCCCCTGCTTCACCCCCGGGCACTAGCTCTGCTGCATGAGCACCCCGAGGCACTTCCTCAACCGATTCACCACCAACCACCACATTTTCACCACCTTCAACCACAACCTCTTCTGCCACCTCCTCTTTAGGCACCCAGATCTCTACATCCGCCTGTATCTCCACCGCCCAGGCACTGGTCTCACCACCCTTCACACTGGACGCTCGTCTCGAACATGGGTGGTGGCATAGATGTCTCAACAGGCGCGGCGGAGCGGTCGGGGCGACACAAGGTGTCTCACCTTTCCCTGCAGAATAATGGAAAGTTAAAACAAGTGAAACAGGAAGAGAAATGAAGCACAAAGTGTTTACCTGGGGAAAGTTTAGCGGCAAGCGCATCCAGGTTCCCACGCTTCCCAATTATCTTCTTCCGCGTAGCCTTTTTGGGAGGCTGCGCAACAGTATCGCTCTTCAACGGAGCCCTCTTCCACTTGAGAGGCTCAGCGCTTGACTCAACGTCGATGGGGTCATCCGGGTTGGCAACCGGAATCTCCGCCATCTTTGTGGCACCGACTTCGACTTCCTCATATCTACAGGCGCAAGACCCTCCAAGGAATCAGAGACTACTACATAGTCATTCCAAGTGTCTGGCACAGAATACCTTTGGGTGGGTCTGCCTTCGGCTGCGCCGGTTTCTTCGTAGCCACCACGCTCGGCCCCGCACGTTTTTTCTTATTGGAGTCTGGGCCCAATGCCAGTTCTTCAACGCGCCTACATCAAGGTGCAACATAGTAAGTAATCTGAAAAGATGTAAAAACACTTAAACCTACGAAAGCTTACCACTCTCAGGCGCAGGGGCCGTCAAATCCGCGCTCCTTGGCGGCTCAAAATTCCCAATGATCTGGGCGTGCCATGTTGGCTTATCACACCCCAACCGATGGCGGAAACATCGAAGTGAGACGAAATAGATTGCTCAATTAACACTATATGCAACAATATTTAAATTCAAATACCATTTCATTTCATAAGTCAAATACAACATAATTCAAATACAACAAATTCAACAAAATTACAACATAGAAACCTAGCTCTAGGTGTGTTTCTAAAGCGTCCCTACTAGATTCGTCATAACCAACATCTTTAACTTGCAACATGTTAAAAGTATAGTTCAATACAAAAAGTATTGGCGATTACACAAGTTTAAGTACATAGCATAAGTATAAAAGAATTTACTCGAATCCACATGACAATTGTATACAAGGTAATCTAGCATGCAATACTAATTGTCAAACCCAAGTGTACACAAGAATGAATGTGTCCCTCGTCACACAAAGTAACGAGACTAAAGTATGAATAAGAATAAGAATCAGCTTTAAGCTTAACAATACCCCGATGGGCGGTGTGCTACTCCTATAGCGCTATATATGTTAAGTTGGGGCTAGCTAAGTTAATGACAAGAAACATGTATGATCTAGCATGAACCTAAACATAACAATAAGCATGTATAACGGATCGAGTGTATAAAGTATGTTGTGTATATTTGTGTATTTTGTAAGTTAACATGTTACAACCCAAATTGTGTAAAGGAAATGGGTCAAGTGTACTCATGGTTTTGCAAGCTTCAACTTTGTAATTTCTGTGAAGAGTTTGGAGAGTTGGAGGATCACCGAGTTATCCTACAAGAGGAAAACGTGGGCTGATAAGTATGCGGATGATAACGGAGGATTTAGGAAATTAAATATACCAAAGTATGTACATGAGAAAATAACCACCTCGACTTAATACTTGCTTTGACACTATGATACCCGTTCGGTTTGATATGTTTTCATGGGTTAAGATACCCATTAGAATCGTAACGAGAAGTTAAGTAATTAGGTGATGTAACCTAGCACCATGATGGGACAATCATTCGATTATCATCAAGGGTTCGGTTAATGTGTGTATATATATTATATAGTATACGTAATAAGTAAATCATAAACATCATGGAAGTTCATAGAAGTCATGCATGGAGGTAGGAGGATAACCTTCCTTTAACCTCTTTTGTATAGTTCACCAATGCACAAGTTGTCACAAGGACAACAAGGATGGTCATGAATAAGTTAAAATGAAAATAAAAGTTGTAAAGTAATCAAAATCATCAAGTGAGGTGGTGGATTGAAGGTAGGATAGCCAAGGCTTCCAAGTAATCACACACTACCAACTCAAGTCTTGTTTCAAGAACAAGCTTGGAAGGATACAACACTTGTGGGTTAAAACCCTATTAAAATGGAAAGTTTCTTACACTTGTGACCTCAAATATGGTGATGTTCCATGTTGGTTTTCCATGAACAACCTATGGAAACACTCCTAGAGGTGTTCCAAGTGTTAAGAAGAAGAAAAGAGTAAAGAAGAGAGGGAAAGGTGAGTTAGAACTTACTTGAAGGTCTTGAACTTTCAGATTTCAGAGAGAGATTTAGAGAGGAAGAGAAGTGTTTAGGTGTGAAATGAGAGTAGGAGGAGGTGGGTATTTATAGTTGAGGTTAGGGGGTGAGTTAGGTGAGTACATTTAATGCAAGAAACACAAAATTGACCAATCCATGAGCTTGAAACCAACATCTCCAGATTATGCCCCACTCACGGGCCGCAAGAGAGAATAGGAAAGGCGGTTGCAGGCCGCGACCGATCTGGATTCCGTAATTTGTTTGATTTTTGTTACTTTTAGTCCCTCAACTTTGGTTTTCCTTTATTTCATGCAAAAATATCAAGTTTTTGTAAGTTTTTAAGTACAAAACGTATTTGTAAGTATGTTTTAGGAAACGAGAATGTATGAATGCATAATTGCACGTATAACAAGTATCAGTTTGCATGTATTTAACTATTGAATGTATGTAAGACAAGTATGTATCAAGTATGAATTTCATTACGATTCAAGTCTCAAATTACAAGATTGGAAAAGAAATACGAATACGATACGAATACAAGTTTCCATGAATAGGAACACGATTACACTTTCTAATTAAAGAAAATATGAAAAAGCGAGGCGTTACAGTCTCCCCTCCTTTAGGAAATTTTGTCCCGAAATTTATTCAAGAGGAAGACTTGGTGAAAACCTTTGGCCAAAAATCATGATTTTGAAGTTTAAAGTTTATAAATGTGCAAATATGTATCGAAATTTTAAAGGATAAAAAACGATAGGTTCGTGAAAGTACTTTGTTTTGACTAAGGTGTTTTGAGACGTCAATCGTAAGTGTGTATAAGTAAAAACATGCATATGTGCGTGTAATCAAGTGAGCTTGACTGAGTCTGGACAACTCATTGGAAGGAATATTTTAAAATAGTGTGAGCTAAGGGGAAGGTTTTAGTATGCATAAGGATGTATTTTGACTAAAATGAGCGGTCCGCACCATAAGTTGTAAGAAAAGTTTTGTCAGTTCTAAGGCGTATTAGTAAAATCACTTGTTGTAGAAAATGTTTATTGGAGAGCTAGGATGGTAAATATTTACGGTTTCTAAAAGGTTTTGGCGGTAATAGACCGACTAGTTGAAGTTTATGCGTAGATAAGAATAAAAGATAGTTTTAAAAGAAAAGGAACATTTTGACCAAATTGAGCCAGTGGGGACGTTTACAAAAATTGATTGAATGCTTAGGCTGATTCACTATAAATAAAGTTTGGATGAAAGGTCAAGGGAAGAATTGGGAATATCATGGTATGGTAGTGAATGATTCGGTAGGTATATGCGAGGGGTAAAAATAGTATGAATATCGGATAAAATGCAAACATGGAATGTTGAGAGATGCTAGTGGTAGTTGTAGGGCGGTTAGAGCTAACGGTTTTGAGAATGAAGCTTTGTCTTGGATAATCGATTACTAATCATTTCGTAGTGGGGTCACCAAAATTTGTTCTGAATCAAATGTATTTAACAAGGTCCGGGAAAATCACTGAATTTCTCATGGCACGTTTTACAAAAGTTTGATAACATAGTAGGGACACTTATATAAGGAAGTACCAGCGGCGTATCCACCATGTTCACACCATGTTACGCCCTTTTGCTATTCGGTGTCATGTTACGTTCTATGTTACGATACACAGTAGAACCCACCATGGTTTTCATGCGTCTACCAATATTATCCCGTGTGCACCCGCGATTATTTTGGTTTATGCATGATCCGCATAGTTTGTACTAGTAGTGTACGGGTCAGGTTTCGTTGTAGTATTGCAAGCAAAATGTGTACAACATAGCGTTAAAAATTAAGTATGTAAGCATGATTGTATGTATGCACGAATGTGTCGAACGTAGGCGAAACCACTCGGGTTATGCCTACTTATAGATTTCAAGTACGACTACCAAGTAGTGTGAATGTATAAATTTTGAGTATGATAGAAGACTAACACGTATAACATAAGCATCTAGTATCGAGCGTATAGGTGGAATAAAATGGGATTTAACATATATAAGTTACCATGAAGTTCTGAGTGTGTACAATACGAAGTGTAAGGGTGATATGTGTAATATTGCCATGTAATATTGACTGTATAAATAGAAACGTTTATGGCATATGCATGTGTATGGTTGCTTGAGTCAAAACATTGAGTTGGCTGAAATAAAATAAGTCGGGTTTGTCGGGAATGAAGGACCAAAATTGAGAATGTCGGGTGAATATTGAGAAAAGTATTAATTTTTGATATAAGATGTGGTTTGAAAAAAAAATGTTACCTTGGTTTCAAAAAAAAAATTTAGGATTCGAGTATGTCGAAGATTGTCTGACCTAATGAGTCTTTCATGCCCACGTGTTTAGATTTAAAATTGCTTATTAACATTCCTGAAAAAGGCTTTAAAACAAGGAACTTGCTTCATTGAAGATGTTTTATATCGAAATAAGAAAGTTGTGTTTGAAAATTCCGTGGATAAACTTTGATTTTTTGAAAGGAATTTTTTTTGCAAAACTTACTTGTATGTATGTGAGAGAAAGTTTTCATTGGTTCTTCGTTGGGAACAAAGTGCCCTTAGAATGATATAAAGTGAGTGTGCTCTAGTGATTGGACGAATTATGAAAATCGTGGGCAAGCGGTTCATTAGACCGTCTAAGTTTGATAGATAGCTTTTCATAAGATTTTAAAAATTTGGGAAAGAAACATTTGAAGTATCATTTGGAGTTTCGTGTATGTGATTTACGTAAATAAGTTGTAGGGTGAGAAATCGTTTGGATAAATTAGTAAGGTTCAAGGTTCATGCATAAGTGGGGAAAGTCACTTTTGATAAAGAGGTTTAGGTATAAATCTAAATCGATTAGTTATCATGAAAGTGGTCGACAATAGAGAAAAGATGAGGCTTTATCGTGACGTGATTATGAAAGTTACGTTTGAGCATGTAAGTATTGTATAACATGTATGAGTTCACATAGGTGACATAAGCATAACAAGTATTCAATAGTATAAACAAGTATGATTATGTAAGTAGTATAAATTTAGTTGGTTTGCGAGAATTATTGTTGTTTTTTATTACGGAAGATGTGCGAATTGTGCATTGGGTTCGAAATGAACGAGATAACAAGTATTAAAACACAAAGAAATTGAGATAGCATAAATGATAGGCTTAGTAAAATATTGGAGTGCTTTGGGTTGAGAAGCGTCGACTATTCCAAAAAAGTTTGTCGCCGGCAACCACAAGTTGTCGTCGGCAAAGACATCAAAAAATAAAGAAATATAACCGGCCGGAGCATCAGCAATGGTTTCCCCATCGGAAGAATACCGGGCATCCCACTCCTTGGGACACCGGAACCCGGAGGCCAGCCTCTAGAAACTAGCAGGAGTCCACTTCAATACCGACAACGATGTAGAAGCCTCACTAGCAGCAACAGTTTCTAGACCTTTGGTAGACATATCGCTGGAAGAAGAAAGAAGGAAGATTTCAGAGAAGAAATATAGAGAAATTCAGAGAAAGCAAGAAGAATATTTGAAGGCTTGATTCAAACCCTAAGATGATAGCCTATTTTAATGCGATGGGGAAACGTGACACACCTGCAGGCCCAGCAGCCAATCCGCGGATGAGACGTGGCGGGCAAGTGAATAACTGACGGTCGCCACGCGAACGTGGATGGTACTTTCTCTGCAATTCTTTAATGAAAAAGAAGCTGCACTGTTGACAGCATGCTACAGCTGTTAAAAGTCACTTCCGCCTCACCTTTTTTCTCACCAACTCGCTTGCAACATCAGCGTGACAAAAATTCAAATTTCAAAGACCTCATCATGAGCAAAGGTTTCCCCCACAGAAAGGTTTTCTTCATCCCCTATTGAATTCTTGCCGTTGAAATAAGCGCGCATACATGAACTCTTATAGTCCAGTATTCCACCTACTTGCCAATCTACGCATAGGAGCACCACTGGACTGGGGGGACTTGGAGGGGTATGGTTCCAAAAACTCCGCGCCTGCGCAAGGTACCATACCCTCATAATGATAACAGATCAGAAGGATAACCTTGCGCGCAACGCACAACGGTGCGCCATTCTTGAAACCATCAGGTTACCTAACAAACCTTGCGCACCCTGCGCAACGGCAAGTTAAACCTGGAAGCGTAGGTTGTCACACCCCGACCCGCAGCGGAATAAAAGTCGGGGCATGATTGGGTTATCACCAAAGCTCATGATATTTACTAAGAAGTTTCATATTTATTAAATTAAATTAAAATTTCAATATCCAACAAAAATTTCATACAAACACAATAAAAATCTAAATGTTTGTTCCAACGCAATAACTTGTTTATTCTTCTAGGCCATCCTAAGTGTTTCTTTCCTCAACTTGATCACCTGTATCATGTGTAAAACAGAGGAAATTTTGGGTCAACAAAAGTTAGCGAGTGAACCTTGATAAAACATTTAAATGATTGCTTATTATGTTTATTAAAGAAAATTGTGCATAAATCACATGTGAGCAAATATATATTTGTAACCAATCACAAAACACATTGAATGAATATATGACATGAATGATGATGTATCTGAGATCAAGGCTCAATCAAACGGAGCCGATCTAATGAGGCACCTGATGCTCAACCCGTATCCCACGAGGAACTGATGGGCCTAATGAAATGAGTGTACTGAAATGAATAAATAAATCCACATATAAACCACACTATAAGTAATACACATTTGATCACGAAATGATATAAGCACAAGTATTTAAATAAGATAGAGAAATGATACGACACATGATACACCCCAAAACGTGATTAAAACGGGGAATTTATAGAGATTCACTCACCTTGGGTGCGTATTCTTGAGTGGTAATGAGAGCGCACGAGTTGGGAATTAAACCGATGAAGGAGTACTAACCTAAAAACAAACGATACCATATAAACAGATTTATATTTGGACTCAATACTCCTTTTTTTATATATAGGTTAATAGGTTATTTTGGTTGTGATTATATTAAATTCTTTAAAGTATAAAAGTATATAAGTTATTGGAAAAATAGGAGTGTTTAAATAAATAGACAAGGAAAATAAATAATGAAATAAATAATTAAAATAAAAAAAGGCTGTCAGATCTGACGGTCAGATCTGACCGGTCGTATAGTGGCCAGGATTGCGTGTGAACATATTCGAACCCGAGACCTCACGGTTGCGTGCACGCAACTCTTCCAACTGAGCTACGTGTCTAACCCGAAAGAATCCTGATTTTAATTATATTAATACACATTTTAGGTTATTTCTATTTTAATTAATTTACAAAAAGATTTTTAACAATCCGACCGGTGCGTGCCAGAGAACTCGAACCCACGACCTTGGCGGTGTGATGCACCCAGCCCAACCAACTGGGCTGGGTGTCTAACCCGATAGAACTAGGTTTTTAATTAAATTTATCTACATACTGTCAACTGTTAAATTTCAGTCAAAATAAAAACGGTTATGCGGTCATGAGCCGGATTCGAACCAGGGACGTGAAGGCCGTGTTTGCACACAGTCCACCGCTAGACTGTGTGTCTAACCCGGTTAAAACTTAGATTTTAATTACATATAACCCGTAACCCACTTCATCTTCTTCATTTTGAATTTAACCAAGTTTTATACCCGCCTGAATTATTTTGATTTATATTTATGAATCATCTGAACATTACGTTAATTAAACAAAACTCAAAAGAACAGAACAAAGGTTCTACCGTATCACGGAAATGGGTGGTGGCACGATTCCGGCGAGTGAATTCCTACAGTGGCGGCGGTTCTCCGGTGGAACAGGGGTGAAGGGTTTAGCACAGAGGGAGCTTGAGATTAAAGGAGAAATGTTGAGCGGGTTTGTTTGCGTGCTATTGATCGGTATTTATAACGTTGGAAACAGGGTGTTTGATTTTCGGTTTTAGAAACCGAGTAAAATGATTGATTCTGATTTTTAGAAACAACACAGATTGATTCGCACAATTAAGACGGATTGCCATTGTTTTTGGAAAACTCTCACGCGGTTTGCCAGCTTGATTCCAGAAAGGGGCTAGACAGGCGGGTTCGCTGATTTGAAGTTGCAGGAAGTAAGCGGTTCGTACATATGTGTAAATGGTTTCCAAATTCTACCAAATGGTTTGTGTGGCTCAGCGGTGTTTGTGGTGTGTGTGCATTCGGGCGACCCGGGTTTGATTCCCGGTTCACCTATTTCCATTAATTAATTTTTTTATTACCCTTTTTAATCATCTATTAAGGATAAATATTTATTATATAATTGATTATTTTAAACATTAATTATTATTATTTGAACGACAAGAATAAATGCACTTGATTGATAATTTGGGGGGGGGGGGCTTTCGATACCCGATTTATACAAATGTTACATAGATCCCTGACCTTACGCTGATTGATCAAACCTTTAGCCGCAAATTCTAACACTTGCACAAGGCTGAAGAAACACCGGTTGAACCTAGGGATATCCGAGGATATATAAGTTACAACTAGGGGGCTTCTAGATACAAAGGTTGTCTCTTCGCTCATTCCTCATGGTGATCTCACTCATACTGATTTGCAAAACTAGCAGCGCCATTAGTCTCGTCACGGGGAAAAGGGGTGGTTTTCTCCGTGACCACACTCCGGTGTGAGAATAAGTATCGGGTGATAAGCGTAAATGCTTGTAGATATGATTGCAGGTGATTGTAGATGTAGATGTGTGTTTTACCTTGTGGTCGGACACTTATTTTATAGTCGGAAGTAAGTGGGCTTGGGAGATGAGCTGATGGGCCTTGGGCCCGGCCCAGGCGACCAGAGACATCCCTTTTGTCCCTTGCGTCAGACATTAAATGTCCCCTGCAGGGGAATTAGTGTCTTCTGTCAGGAGGTGGGGTCTGTCAGGCGCTGAATGGTGCCACGCGTAAAGACAATAAGGGCGGATATCTCTGGCGTCAGACCTGCTACTAGCCGAAAGTGGAGAAGGTGGAACAGTCACTGGCGTAGATATGGTTGGTGTACAATCTGGCGTCTGCCTTACTGTTCATTTGACGCTGTCAGACACAACCTACGAGCAACCATTCATCACAATTCTGCCACTCTGTACCCTTGAGTATGGTCAACACCTCTTAGTGCTGACCCCTTCTGCGAGGCTGTCAGTATTTTCCCTTCAGCGTAGAGTAGCAGGGATAAATCCTTTTATCCGCAAGACTATGAGGCGCTCTCATGTTTGTCTTGTCCTTGCAAGGTTTTAGGATTTATGACTAGAGGTTTGTATGATCCACGCAGGGTCTAGTAGCCTACGCGTGTAAGTCTAACTTGTCGTTGCGCCAAGTACACAAGGCTCGTTTTGTGACTTATTGGTGTTGGTCTAATTTACCGTTGCGCTGAGTGTGCAAGGTTCATTGCGTGACCTATTGGTGTTGGTTTAATTTACCGTTGCGCTGAGTGCGCAAGGTTCATTGTGTGACTTGTTGGTGTTGGTCTACTTAACTGTTGCGCTGAGTGCGCAAGGTTCATTGTGACCTGTTGGTATTGGTCTAATTTACCGTTGCGCTGAGTGCGCAAGGTTCATTGTGTGACCATGTGGTGTTAAGGAAGGCGCACCATTGCACATTGCGTGCAAGGTTATCCTTGTAGTTATGATGTTGAGTGTGTTGTTCTATACGCAGGCGCATGGTTTTTGGGACCATACCCCTCCAAGTCCCCCCGTCAAGTGCTGCACTATGCGCATGTTGGTAAGTAGGAGGAGTGCTGGACTAAAAGATTTATTGTATCCGTCGTTATTGTATTGGCAAAAATTCAACAAGTGTTGGAGGAAAACGTTTGTGTGAAGGAAACGTTTTGTAATCATGATTTTGAAATTTGAAACTCTACCCATCTGACGCTGCAGGTGGGTTGGTGAGAAAAAGTGGGGATTTGAAAGGACGTCTGACAGCTATGGCGTGTTGTCAGCCGTATTGCCTCCCATTCATTAATGAATTGGCAGAGAGAGTGGTGGCCACTCGCGCATATTAACTGTCAATGGCAACTTGTCTTCCACGAGTCCGTTGCTGGTTGGCTGTTATTAGCACGCGCACGTCACGTTTCCCAAACGCATTTAATACGATCACTATAAATAGATGCAACCGCTAGGGTTTTCTTCATCCATTCAACTTTTCTACAGTTTTTCTCTGAAATTCTTGTGTTCTTGAGTTCTTGTCTTCAAAATTTTTCGAACTTTCCTTCTTTCTCTGATTATGGCATCTAGGGGTCCGGAGACTGCCTCTGCCGCTGAGGCTTCGACCTCTCTATCGGCATGCAAGATGAGCCGGCCTACCTTTGATCGCATGGTTGCCGGTTACCGGTTTACCCAGAGCTGGGGGCCCAGTTTCCGACTGAAGGTGATACAGCCGCCGATGCTCCGGCCGGCTATATCACCGTTTTTAGGATTTTTCGGTGAAGGCAACTTTCGGTTACCTGTCACAAAATTTTTCCTTGAAATTTTTCAGTTTTACGGCTTCCACCTCTCCCAGTTGAGCCCAATGGGGATGGTGAGGATTAAATATTTTGAGTTCTTGTGTCGGTTGACGGGGTCTGTTCCAACGGTCGACCGTTTTCGTATTTTTTACTAACTCATTGTTCAATGGGGTTTTTGGTTTCCAGCACCGTGTGCAAGCACGGAAAATTTTGCTTTCTCCCCCCAAGTCCTTCCATGATTGGAAGGCAAAATTCTTTTTTGTGATGTCTGGCGTTATTCCCCTCTCAATGCAGTTCTGGGGGAAACCCTCCCTATACCAGTGTTGGACCCCTGGCATACGGATTTGAAGGAGATTCCGACAATTCAGCTGCCAGAGAGGATGCTGGTGGCGGCCGGGATGAGTTTGGTTTGGAAACCAAACAGCCGACATCGACCAATGTATATGGAGGGGGATCAAAGTAAGTGTTCTTACTTTCTTGTTTAGTGTCTTGATTTTGCTTTGTTTGTAAGCTACCATGCATTCCTCTTTTGCAGGGGCCCCATTGTTTTTGGCTGCCTTCGAGAGAAAGGAGGGGCGGATTGAGAGGCTCACCCTGCGCCCGAATGAGCCCACCTAGTATACGTAGGTCCTAGGCAATTTTGCACTTCCCAGGACTGCGGATTTGGATGCCCCCGCCTTCAACTGGAAAGTTTTTGTTGTTGAATATTAGTAACTCTGGAGGTGACTTAATAGTTGTTGCGCCGTATTGCAGGTGCTTTAAAAAGCTTGGCTATTCGCCCAGAGCATAAAAAAATTAACGCGCGGGGCGAGCGGAGCGGTTGAGAAGGAGTTGACTCAACCCAGGGCAGGCCCTCCCAAAGGTAAGCGCATTGTGTCTGACCGTTGGAAAGCATATGTAGTAGTCTTTGATTCGTGGGAGGCTCTTGATCCTATAGGTGTGAAGAAGCCCGCGCCGAAGCCGGTGGTTATCCATACCGCCAAACTGCTAGTCTGACGGTGGGTATCTCGACCGCCAAACCTGCTAGTCCGGGGACGTTCAGTCCAGCCCGGAGGTGCCTCTTAAGCGGAAGAGGCGCCCAAAGGAGGACTTCTCCATGCAGCCCCTAAGAAGGTTGCGCGGAAAATGATAGGGAAGAGGAGAGTCTGGGAGCGGTCATCGCCAAGATCTCCCTAGGTGAGTTTGTAACTTATGTTCATTCTTTCATTCTTTATGCAGTGTATAACTGACTCTTTGTGATCGCGTAGTGGGCGACAAGCCGGTTTTTATGGAATCCAGCACATGCGCCGCGCCCACGGATACTCCAATGCCCCCGCCTGTTGGTCAAGGCGAGGAGTCTGCTGTTAGGGCACGGAACTTGAAATGATAAGGGAGGGGCGTCACGTGGTGGTGGAAGGTTCTGGTAAGGGTACTAAGGTGGGTTCATAGGTGGTGGAAGAACTCACGCAGATGGAGGAGGGGCCGCACGTGGTGGTTGAAGAACGCGTGCGGGGTGTAGGGAACCGCGGGTGGTGGTGGAATCACCCCCGGTGGTTGTGGAGGAACCGCGGGTGGTGCTGGAAGAACCCGCGCTAACTGGTGGTGTGGTTTTGGTTGAAGGGACAGAGCCGGTGGAAACGACTTCCGTCGAGGGTGAGCGGATGGATGCTCCACACGGGGTGCATGCGAAGGAGCTGACACCCGGGGGTGAAGCGGGGGATCAGGTAGGAGCCCTTACGCCGAAGGGTTTCCAATCCACCCGAACGAAACCTCGAGTGATTATTATTACAGGTCATACTCCGCGGGTCAAGCTGAAGAGATCCACAACCCTGTGTGGAAGTTAGAGAAGGGAGAAGACTTCTCTCACTGGTCGACGTGAGTTTTTCAAGGGAGCCTTCCCTCCAGAGGAGGTACGTGCACTTGCTGAACATGAACAAGAAACCACATACCACACGTACCTCAAGGCAGCTGCAAGGTCCGCCTCTGTTACATATAAGATTGTTCGCGAGTGGAGGGGCTTGTTGAAACAAAAGAAAGATCTGGAGTCTACCTAAGCGGTCCTAGGTAAGGAGCGAGCCCAAGTGGCTGCGCGTGAAGCTGAGGTGCAGGCAAAGGAGACTGCCTACGTCGACAACCAGCGAGCTGAAGACTGGGCCGCGCTAGGGTGGAAGAGACGGGCCGAAGCCTCTGATGCCAAACTTGCGGAAGAGCGTTGGTTGTGGAAAGATGCTTGTGAAAGGGATAACAAGGAGAACAAATCCTTGAGGGATGAGCTGGCCCGGTTGTGCGCTACGCGCACACAGTGAGCAGAAGGAGGTAACCACTTGCCTTTGTGCTTATCTAATTTTTGACATCAATAAATTATGATGCTAACCTTGTTGTGAACAATCAGGTTAAAGTTGTGCTGCTCTAGAGATCGCCAAGAAAGACCTTCAGGCAGCCTTGGTGGAAAAAGGCTGAGCTTCAGCGCCGGCTGCAATTGGCGGAGGGCAAGGTGGAGGCGGGCGAGAAAAAATTAGAGAATTCTGAAGACGCCCGTGCAATCGCCGAGTCGTTGGTGGAGTCGCTGACCAACAACATGTTGTGGATGCAACAACATGGAGTTGTCAATGTAAGTACTCCGCTTGTTTCCTAATTATTTTGTGATGGTTCTGATTTTGTCTTCGAATTTGCAGATTGCAAACTCCATTCTGAACTCTCCAGAGTTGGATGGCGCAGTGGCCAAGCTAGTGGTTGCTGCCCGCCATGATGGGCATGCATAGGGCTATGCTGAGTGTGCGCAACACGTCACTCATGCATTGGACATTCCACGGGATTCTAGTCATGCTGCCCACTTTGTCAATACTGGAGTGGCTTTCGATTGGGCACAACAAGGGTATGACCATCTTGACATCCCAGCGTTGGAATTGGTGAGCGAGGCGCTTACCCATGACGACTTCGTGGATCGCTTGAAGGATATATTTCCGGAAGAAGCCGAGGCCGTTGCTGATGAAGACCAGTGTAGGATCCTTAATGTAATATCTTTGTAGGATCTTTGGCTGTGCCGCGCATTTCGCGGGTTTGTAATTATTTTTATCTTTAATGAAATGTTTCTTCCTTGTTACAATATTTGCGTGAAAAAGGACCAACTTTGAGTAGGTGTAGCGAATGAAACTGGTAATGAACTTGCATATGAACGCTTGCTCCCATGCGCATGCCATAGGTAGTTACTTAGGGTTCAAGTGTCATTGTATACCAAGGTGTTTTCGCGTGGACCCAAAGTGGTTTCGCACATTTGTAATGAAACATTAAGATAAAATAAATCATGTAACTTGTCTTTATTCACAATGAGGCGTAAGAGCCATATACAGAGTAGACAAAAGATAATGAACTTGCTAATTTACATGTAGCACCATCTTAGTTACAGCGCATTTCATGTCCTAGGGATGTTTGTACCATCTAGGCGCTTAAGGGTTATGCGCCTTTACCTAGGACTTCATGGATAATGTAAGGACCTTCCCATTTGGGTGCGAGTTTTCCAGTCAGCGTTATATGCTTCGTTGTCGCGTAGAACAAAGTCACCAGGTAAGAAGGTACATATGCAGACTCGCGCATTGTAGTACTTTTCGAGCTTAGACTTATATTGCTTCGTTGATTGCAGCATTTTCACGCCTTTCTTCTAGTGAGTCTAAGTAAGTCTGCGCTCGTCTTCATTATTTGGTTTTGCGCAGCGAGTATGCGTGGTGATGGGAGGCCTATCTCTGCAGGAATTACTGCCTCCGTTCCCATACACAAGGCTGAAAGGAGTTTCACCCTGTTGGTTTTTGGCATAGTTCAATGAGCCCAAAGAATGATTGGCAACTCTTCTACCCAGCCTCTTCGCGCCGTACCTAATCTCGTCTTGATGCCTTCGATGATACTTTTGTTATTGCTTTCCACTTGGCCGTTTCCCTGGGGATGCGTGATCGAAGTGAAAACGTGCTCGATATGCATTTCCTTCATCCATTGTTGTAGTCCTTCAACTGCAAAATTGGGGCCATTGTCACTGACTATGCGTAGGAGTAACCCGAAATGGCATACGATGTGCTCCCATATGAATTTTTGAACTACAGTTGCTATGGTGTATGCAAGGGTTTGGCTTCAACCCGTTTGGTGAAGTAATTGACTGTGACGATTATGAACTTCACCGCGCCTGGGGCATCTGGGAAGGGTCCACCATGTCGATTGCCCATTGCTGGAAGGGCCAAGCTGTTGTGACAGGGATCAAAGGATTCTTGGGCGCAATGTCTTTGGAGCATGGCGCTGGCATGATGCGCACTTCCGTAGTGCTTCGACTGCATCTAGGTGCATGCCAGGCCAATAGTAACTGGCGTTCATGATCTTTGCTACGACTATGCAGGGACCGGCATGAATTCCACATAACCCTTCATGTATTACGCGAATCAAGTACTGCGCATCTTGCGGATCAACGCTGCGGAGGAGCGGTCCCTGATATGACTTCCTGCATAGGTACCATTGCCATTTCGTAATTGAGTGCCTTGTTTTGGACCTTCCTTGCTTCCGCTTTGTTTTCGGTAGGATCCCGTCTTGCAAGAACATTATTATGGGGGACATCCAGGACGGATTTCCCACTTCAATGATGTTGACTTGGTCCAAAGGAACATAAGGGTTTTTGAGTACCTCAATGCGCGCCTCACGCGCAAGGTGCTTGAAGCTTGTAGCGGCTAGTTAGCTGAGCGCGTCGGCGTGTTTATTCTCACTTCGGTTGACATGGGTTATCTTGAAGTGTTGGAATTTTGTTATATAACGCTTACGCCTGTTCTAGATACAATGCCATCGTCCCGCCCTTTGTGTCATATAGGCCGTTGACCTGGCCTGCGACTAAAAGGGAGTCGACGTTTGCTTCCAAATTCTGTGCGCCCATTTTGATTGCTAACCGAAGGCCTGCAAGGAACGCCTCGTACTCAGCTTCTTTATTAGTACTTTTAAAATTCAATCTGATGGCGTAAGTGAACTCTAGATTGTCGGGGCTTATTAAGCGAAGGCCTGCCCCTACGCCATCGTCGTTGGATGAGCATCTGTGTGAAGTATCCATGCCGGTCATCTGTAACCGGCGATGGGTTCTGTACAACTTCACACTCTTGCGCTTTATTCTGCGGTACCTCCGCAATGAAATCTGCAATATCTTGACTTTTATTGCTGGGCGTGGTTTATACACAATGTTGTGTCCACCAAGCTCAATCGCCCATTTTGCTAGATGACCAGAGATGTCCGGTTTCGACAAAATTTGGCCCAAGTGATAGTTCGAGAGAACTGTTATCACATGGCCAGAAAAATACGACGCAACCGCCAGGAGGCATGGACCTAAGCTAGAGCAAGCTTTTCCATCATGGGATTTCGTGTCTCTGAGTCAGTAAGCATCTTGCTGATGTAGTAGATCGGAGTTTGAACTCTTGTTAGGTCCTATAAGTGTGAGACTGAAGCATCAAATATACGCAATGGTTTATGGTAGTTAACTGGGAGTAACTGGGTTAGTTTGTATTAGGTTTGGACCTTTATAGGTCATTTGGGCATGTCAGAGGCCATGTGGGCCGAGGCAAGCCCATAGGCAAGCCCATGAGGGACATGCCTTACCCTAGGTATATAAGCTAAGCTTATTCATTTCTAGTGTTAGGACTTTTGGGATTTCTCTAGAGAGAGCCTCCATCTTTGTACCAGACGATTTTGCTTGTTCAAGTAATAGAATCGTGTGCAAGGTGTTAAAGCTGATTCGTGTTGCTCTTCATCTTTTCGGTTTTCTTGAAGATCACCAAGTTTGGATTCCGCCCATCCTTTGTGATTGTGTGATATCGTTGATAGATCGGATTATCGGGACTTATAAGTGGTATCAGAGCCTGTTGAACCTATTTTCCAGGCTCAGATCTGATATCACACTGATTCTTTCGATTTCTGCTGAAAAACAAGCATTTCGGATCAACATTCAAGAATTTTTATCAACATTCAAGGATTTCGGATAAATTCTTTGAATTTTGGATAGATTTTGGATTAATTTCGGATTGATTTTGGATTAATCTGTTGTATTTCAGATTTGAAATTGTTGAAGATCCCGAAGAACACGAAGAAGATCATCCATCTCGGATTGATTCCGAACAACTGTTCATCGGAATTTAGGAATACTGTTGATTTCGGATAAGGTTTCTCATTGCGGATTAGACTCTCATTCCGGGTCAGATTTTATTCCGGATCATCTTTCACATTCTTGCATTGCATCTCGGATTGCATCTCGGACTACATCTCGGATTGCATCTCGGATACCATCTGGGATTAAGAATCCGAGTTACTATTCCGAATTCGGTACTGTTCCGAGTTGTACCTTAAAGGTGGAAAGTTAACTAGCTGACGTAACCAGAGTTAAACGTTTTCGCACGCAGAATTTGATCCATAGACAATCTCGACAAACCGGGTGCACGTTAGACTCGTGTGATTTTTAGGACAAAAAAGGCACGAAAATTCCTAAAATCACTATCGGACATTATACATCATTGGAATCGTATCGTCGAGACGAGTCTAACGGTACATTTTGGTAAAAAACAGTTTTCAGACATTTTTTATCGTGTTTACCGGTACGGTTTCGATTATCCGAAGATGTCTACAGCCGAAGCTCAGCACTCGAGCATAGTTTTCAGTCCAGCACAAAATCAAAACCCAAACATGTGGGATGAAGTGAAGGAAAAGCTGAATGAGTTTATCGGAAACTACAATGTTGATCCGGTTGCTAACTATGTGATGCGTTTGCTTGAACGTGGGAGGCGAAAAGAGGAAATAAGAGATGAGTTGGATAGCGTTTTAGGAGATGACAAAGACTCTTTTGTATCTTGGTTGTGGAATCGTTTACAATCAAACCAAGATCTCGAAGATCTATACGCTAAATCGATAGAGTCTAATCCTGAAGAAGTGTCCGAACAGAAACCTCAAGCCCAGCAAGCAGCAATCAACAGCCCAGCACCCCGAACTCTACCTCAAGCCCAAACTGACGCTGACAAACCTAGCTCGCACATTGACACAATCAACTACCTTTTGTGCACTAAACCTTGCTGGAATAAGGTTGCTCAACTCAGGGCACTTAATTCCAAAATGGCTGATGAGTACAACAATGCAATGGCTCAGTGCAGCAGCCTTCGAGAAAGTAACAAGTTACTCACAGAAAAGGTTGAAGCACAAAAGAAAGACATAGCTCAGCTCCACCTAGACATAAATCAACAGAACTGTTGGGTCCATGATTACAAAACCAGATTAGATTCAAAAACCATGGAATGCGACTTGGTAAGAGTTGAGCTGGGACTTCTTACTGGAAAATATCAACAAAACAAAGTTAATATAAAGAAGTTTGATACATCCAGCAAGCTTGTTCAAGAAGTGTGCAATGTGCAGCTGGCATATAAGGGGGACAAAGGGATGGGATTGGGATTCAATTAGGTTGCCCCACCGTATAATCACAACTATACAACAATGCCTGAAACCGACGAAGATATTGGGAAAGCACAGCATATGGTGTACGACAAACCAGTGATTATACGTCAGACACACGGGAACCATCTGGTGCAGTTGACACTTCTAATGATTCAGCTGATGAAGAGAGAGCTGACATGAACAAGGCTCCAAGTGCGCAAACTGAAAAATCTGAACCTTCTACTTCTGATGAAAAGGTTCAAAGCAAGTTAAAAGAGCAGAAATGAGCTAATCAGAGACGAAGAAAGCAGAAGTCCAAACATTAAGGACAAGCACGCTATCCAAAATCATCAGTAGGCAGCAATAGCCCTCAAAAGGCTGGTGTTGTGAAAAATGCTTTTGTTAAGCCGGTCTTTGATGGCAAGTGTGAAAAATATGCTTTTGACCGTGCTAGCAAAGCTTTTGGAAAGGTTGGGGAGATTTCTGAACAAGACTTGCAGTCTAAAAAAAGAAGAAGAATCCAAAGAAATCTCCACAATAGAAGAAGGCCCTTGCAAACGACAAGTACAAACATCCAAATTCATCTTCGTCTGCAAGAAACGTACAAGGAAATCAAGCACAGAAGGGATCTGTTCATCCTCCAGGGCCTGCAAGAGCAAATCAAGCTGATCAGAATGCTTTACATGTGAAGAGACAAACGTGCTTCAATGCGGTAGTCCTGGTCACATTGCTCGAAACTGCACACATCGTCCCCATGTTTCGTATCATGTTCAAAATCAAAAGGTTACACCTAAGGATAACAATCATTCGAAGCCGATGAAGGTATCATCACCTAAGGCAATGAAGAATGTGAATCCCAAGGTTAAACCATCTGATGGGGATTGGAATGTTGCCAAAAACAAACGCAAGGCTGTTCAGAAACAAAAATCTTTTTCTAAAACGACTAAACCTGAAACAGCCAAAGTTGCTTAATCAAGGGCAACAACCGCGTTTGTTAAAACAAAGCAGATTTGGAAACCCAAATCCAAGGCAGTAGCAACATCACCAATCCTTGAAACAAAAGGGGATTGGTGTCTAAAAGGAGTGTCTTATTTTGATGCTTCAGGGAAACCCAGGACCACGATGGCCTGGGTCCCACTATCTTACTAATCTATTTAATTTTCAGGAATAACCAAGGAGGAGCTGTTGACAATCTCTGGAATGATGATAGCGGTTGTTCCAGGGACATATTGGATAACATCTCATTGTCTCAAAAGTTCATATTCTTTTCTCAAGTGTGATGTTTTCTTTGGAAGAGATGAGGTAAGAAAAGATTAGCGAAAAGGTACAAATTTAAATTTCATGCTGTAATTTGAAATTGATTAGTTTTTAATCTAATTACGGAACGATTAAGCAAAAACAACAAAAATATTTTCCTTTTCTTTCGTTTAAAACTTTATACATGCGTTTTATTTCATTAGGTAAATTTGTGCATAAAGTTTTATGCACAAATTTAGGGGGAAGAGAGCGATATATGTATATATGTATTGTTTGAGGGGGAGAAAATCAGAAAAATACAAAAACATTTGAGAAACTAAAAAAATACAAAAGGTCTTTTTGCATCAAATGGGAAATGAAATGAATATTCGTGATAAAGGGTGTGGCTGACACATGTAAGGTGTCGTAGCTGAAAAGACTAGGATCTAATGTGATATGTCGATAAGCTTAACGCTCAAAGTGATTAAAAGATACTAAGTGATATAAACATAACGAACTATGTATCTTGTGGGTAACATACCATCAGCGTATGATTTCATGGTCTTAATCTTGCGTTGAAGATAGCCAACATCTGAAGTTTTGGGTCTTTATGCTGTTGAGTCATCCGGGGATATCTTGGCTGCCCTCTGTTGCATCCAGATTATATGCAGACCTAGGCACAGTCAGAATATTCTTAAAAAAGCTAAAACAAAAGGGCCAAAACCTTAAAAGAAAGGAAATCTCATCATGAGAAAAAATTCTATATGCTTGAAAAGTCAAACATACCATATAAGGTATTTGCCTAACCCTCGTCAAATATTATTGGTCACTCTGCTGTACGAAAGTACTGACCTATTCACCAATAGTCTGACGTTGTAAAAGATAAAGGATGATCTCAGTATACTCACCTGCTATGATGAATCGTTGTGCTTACCTCGATCGCGGGGGTATGCCATGGTATGGGATACACGGGTATCATAGTATAATACTACCTTAAGCATATCACGAAGTTGAAAAATGAAAGTTTAGCGTTTAAGTTTAAGTGGACAAACATATTGGCAATTATTTAGACCAGTCTAAATAAGTTCGTATTGAAAAGTGTTCCTTGGTCCGCCTGAAAACGATTTTGATCCCATTGTAATTGTATAGTTGTAACTATTGAGTTAGTTTCTTTGTTTATTTGTGTTTCTGTCTATATTCTTATATTTTAAAATTAAAAAAATAATAGAAAATCCAAAAATCCAAAAATAGAGTGTTTTATTTGTTTTATTAAAAATTATTAACCGTTCTCGAAGATTGGACTAATCATCAAAAGATGAAAGAAATTTGAATTTCGATTCGAGTACAAGTACTTGGATGTACCAGATGTTCGTGCGGTACTCTCCCTGTTGCATAAGAATGTTTTGCTTATAAATTTCTGAGATTGTGCAGATCTTGATTTAGATCAAGAAACAGGGGTTGCTAAAATTTAGATGTTGTAGTTGTCGACAAAGCATGAAGCATCACAGCAGCAAAGTGTACCTGAGTCAGAAGAACCAGAGGCCAGTCATCGTCTGACAGTGATATTACATTTGAAGACAAACCTGTGAACCTGCTTGCTTGAAACAGAAAGATTGAAGAAGAAAAGAGATGCTGAGGTTCCCCCTCTCACATTCTTTTTGACAAAGACGTTTCAAGCAAAGCTGATCAAAATCCTAATATGAAGCTAACCACAACAGCTGAAGAAAGATACCCAGTGCTGAGAGTTCGTTGAAGTGTGAGGTCCTTGAAGTTTGAGACTGACTTCCACAACACTTACAGCATAGCGACAACCATACTGTTGAAGACGTTGCTGAATTTATGCTATCAAGACAATTTGATGCATCAGTCTAGGGGGAGATTGTTAGGTCCTATAAGTGTGAGACTGAAGCATCAAATATACGCAACAGTTTATGGTAGTTAACTGGGATTAACTGGGTTAGTTTGTATTAGGTTTGGACCTTTATAGGTCATTTGGGCATGTCATAGGCCATGTTGGCCAGGCAAACCCATAGGCAAACCCATGAGGGACATGCCTTACCCTAGGTTTATAAGCTAACATTATTCATTTCTAGGGTTAAGACTTTTGGGATTTCTCTAGAGAGAGCCTCCATCTTGTACCAGACGGTTTTGCTTGTTCAAGTAATAGAATCGTGTGCAAGGTGTTGAAGTTGATTCGTTGTTGTTCTTCATCTTTTCGGTTTTCTTGAAGATCACCAAGTTTGGATTCCGCCCATCCTTGGTGATTGTGTGATATCGTTGATAGATCCGGATTATCGGGACTTACACTCCTGCGCATTTTACTAGCAGGACTGCTCCCGGAGTGATATCAGATGCGGAAAGGTAAAGTATCAGTGGCTCGTTCTTCTGCGGTGCTGTGAGTGTTGGCAGCTGAATCAAGCACTCCTTCATTTGGTTAAAGGCTTTCTCCGCATCAGGAGTCCACTAAAACTTGTTTTGCTTCACACAGTTCCGCAAAGTACTGATGAATGGGAAGGACTTCATCGTGTGATTGGCCAGGAACCTGTTCAGCGCAGCCAGTCGTCCCGCCAACTGTTGCATTTCTTCGATATTTGAGGGTTACGGCATACGCTGGATTGCTTCCACTTTATCGGGATTCACTTTAAAGCCATCGCGCGTGAAGATGAATCCCATAAATTTGCCTTTTTCCATTCCAAAAGAACACTTGCTGGGGTTCAGCTTCAAGTTTGCCTTGCGCAAGGATATAAATGTCTTTTGGACGTTTGCTAGCATTTTCTCCTCATCCGAGCTCATGATGACGAGGTCATCGATATAAACTTCCACGGTTTTTCCAATGTCGTCCCCGAAGACATGGTCCATTAAACGTTGGTAGGTGGCTCCGGCGTTGCGCAGTCCGAAAGGCATTTTTGTGTAACAAAAAATCCCTTTGTCGGTTCGGAAAGCGGCCTTGTCTTCATCCTCTTTCTTTATTTGGATTTGGTGGTAACCCTTGTAGCAATCAAGGAAACATTTCCATCTGAATGAAGCGAGTGAATCCACCTTTTTGTCAATTTCAGCTAAGGCATAACAGTCCTTAGGGCATGCCTTGTTGAGATCCTTGAAATCGACGCACATGCGCCAATTGCCATTGGACTTTTGGACCATGACCGGGTTGGCTACCCATGTTTGATAGCGTACCTCTCGGATGATTCCTGCTTGGAGAAGCTCTGCCACTTGCTCGTTCAGGGCGCGGGTCTTTTCTGGACCGAGACTGCGTTTCTGAACTATGGGCTGAACTGAGGGAATGTGTGCAATGCATGCTCAACCATTTCCCTTGGCACTCCAGTCGTATCCGCCGATGACCATGCAAAAATATCTACATTGCGGTACAACAGTTGTTTTAACCGCGCCCTGATTGCGGGAGTCATGACGGGTCCTAATAGGACTGTTTGCTCTGGGTACTTGTTGTTCAGTACCCACTTTTCTGGTTCACCATTGGATGATGGCTTTGGCTACTTCATCGGTAATTCCTCTTCAATGGACATGATTTCCTTCCTGGCGTACGTAATGGCCACCCGGTTTCTGTGGGGAAACCACAGGCGGCGTGGGGAGTGGAAGTGATCGTGCTGAACTCCTGTTGAGTGCACTGGCCCAGTAATACGCCTCATGGCATAAGGTTGCGGGCATGACCATGAAATTAACCAAGACCGTGCGGGAGTGTCTCTCGTCTGAAAGAGTCACCAGGAAAGAAATTTGGCCTAGAGGAAAAACGGCCTCGTTGCATATACCAGTGAGTGAGAAATCCACCGATTCTAGGCGCGCCTTATCCTCCGGGTGTAGTTGCTGGAAGCACTGTTCATAGATAATGTCCCAGGGTCTATGAACATATAGTCGGTGCGGTAGTGGCCAAAGATGCAGTTATCACTACCGGTCGGTCTTCTTGTGGGCCCTTGGGAACTACGGGGAAGATGACTACTATTCACGCCAGTAGAGGCGTGCAACTCTTCTAGTGACCGCGCTCTGGATTATATGAACAGACTTCATTTTTTTATACTCGGGCCCTCGCCGCCTCGAGTGATTTGTCGCACCTCCATGCGCACATTTTGCAATAAGTGGGTGAGCTTCCCACTCTTAAGCGCTTTTTCGATCTCCATGGGTAAGGAGATGCAATTATCAGTTGTGTACCCCGTATCCTTGTGATAATCGCTGAAAAGGTGGGGGTCTTGACCTTTCTTATTACGCATTGGCGCCGGCTGTTTAAACTGATGGTCTTCAGTGCTGAGGACCTCTGCCGGTGTCTTTGTTAGTAGGGTCCGCTGGCGAGATTATCTTGTTTTATTGCTCGCTGGGTAGCGAGTTTATTGATGGTCGTTCGTGCGTCGACTGGTGAGTGGGAAGGGTTCTGGTTGTGGTCCTTCCACCCTTTATTCTTCTTCCCAAAACCTCTGCTCAAGTCTTGGGGCGGTGATAAGGTAGGGGAGGTCTACTGTTATTGAGGTTGCCTCTGTTTGCGTGTAGACCTTTGCCGCTGCCATGAGTTTCTCTAAGCTTTTGGGGAGACCTGTAGTTCCTGACAAGACTTTGATCATCTCGTCACAGCGTACGGCGTATTTGAACTGTGCACGAATCAGGTCTTCATGCACATCCCCTATCTCCAGCACCTCTTTATTATAGCGGGTGATGAAGTCCTCCAGACTTTTGTCATCATGCCACCAGATGTTCATTACATCAGAAGAATCACTGAAGTAACGCCGATGTTGGCTGAAGTGGTCAAGAACTTGTCTTTTAAGTCGTTTTATGACACGAGCTTGCCTGTGGGCAGGTTGTCGAACATAACCACGCAACCTGTGAGAGTTTGGATAAACAGTGACATCACATAGGCGCATCTAGCCTCCGATCAGTCCTGCACCGTAAAGACGAGGTGGTCATCTGGGTCTGTCACCGTTGTATTCTCGACGTTGGAGGAAGTTTTGCGCGCTCCAATGGTGCGAGCGCGATCTCCTTGATAAATTGGAGTGTTGACTGCTTCAGCCCGCCGTAATTTAAGTTATAATTATGCTCCGCTCGGGTTGTAGCCACCCGTGGAGTGGATCTGTATGCAGCATGACCTTTGGCAGTCGGTGAACACACTGCGCTGTCATACCGCCATAAGTTTTGTCCTCCTCACGCTGGGTGTACTACTCCCCGAGGGGACGCGGGCCCAACCGCGAGTGGACAGATGCTCGCCTAAGAGAGTGAGATTCAGATTTAGGCGGCGGTTGCATGTACTCCTTCTCTTGGGTACGGAGTTCAGATGGTACACTCGCCCCACCTGGCGAATCGTAACCCAGTATTCTTGGTGCAGGCGAAACACGCACCTGAGCAGCGGTCTGCACTGGGGCAGCAAGAGTTTTTGTTTGTGCGCAGAGCTGCGCGTAGACAACGTTTAGGTCGTCTGAGACTTAATGTACCAAGACATCGGGGTCTCACCCGGGGGTAAGACCGATGTGATCGGTACAAAAGGAGTCTCCAGTTGAGCTCCGGGGGAAATCGAAACGTTTACTCGACCGGAGTCGTGGTAAGCTCCGACATTTTCAGAAGAATCTTCTTCAACTAGTCCGTCGATTCGAGAGGCATGAACTGGGTTCTTGCCTTCGGCTCGAGGACCTCGTTGAGTGTTGGATGGGAAATCAGCCATTTGGACATAAGGTTTATGAAAAAACGAAAACGAAAGAGCTGATGAGAAAAAGAAAGGAAATAGCGGATGGCGCCAATGAAGAAACACCGGTTGAACCTAGGAATATCCGAGGATATATAAGTTACAACCAGGGGGCTTCTACATACAAAGGTTTTCTCTTCGCTCGTTCCTCAGGGTGATCTCACTTAGACTGATCTGCAAAACTAGCAGCGCCCTTAGTCTCGTCACGGGGAAAAGGGGTGGTTTTCTCCGTGACCACACTCCGGCGTGAGAATAAGTATCGGGTGATAAGCATAAATGCTTGTAAATATGATTGTAGGTGATTGTAGATGTAGATGTGTGTTTTACCTTGTGGTCGGACACTTATTTTATAGCCGGAAGTAAGTGGGCTTGGGAGATGGGCTGATGGGCCTTGGGCCCGACCCAGGCGACCAGAGACATCCCTTTTGTCCCTTGCGTCAGACATTAAATGTCCCCTGCAGGGGAATTAATGTCTTTTGTCAGGAGGTGGGGTCTGTCGGGCGCTGAATGGTGCCACGCGTAAAGACAATAAGGGCAGATATCTCTGGCGTCAGACTTGCTACCAGCTGAAAGTGGAGAAGGTGGAATAGTCACTGGCGTAGAATGGTTGGTGTACAATCTGGCGTCTGCCTTACTGTTCATTTGACGCTGTCAGACGCAACCTACCGAGCAATCATTTATCACAATTCTGCCACTCTGTACCCTTGAGTATGGTCAACACCTCTTAGCGCTTACCCATTCTGCGAGGCTGTTAGTATTTTCCCGCCAGCGCAGAGTAGCAGGGATAAATCCTTTTATCCGCAAGACTATGAGGTGTTCTCATGTTTGTCTTGTCCTTGCAAGGTTTTAGGATTCTTGACTAGAGGGTTGTATGTTGCGCGCAGGGTCTAGTAGCTTGCGCGTGTGAGTTACTTGCCGTTGTTCCAAGTACACAAGGCTCGTGTGTGACTTATTGGTGTTGGTCTAATTTACCGTTGCGCTGATGTGCAAGGTTCATTGTGTGACGTATTGGTGTTGGTCTAATTTACCGTTGCGCTGAGTGCGCAAGGTTCATTGTGTGACCTGTTGGTGTTGGTCTAATTTACCGTTACGCTTAGTGCGCAAGGTTCATTGTGTGACCATGTGGTGTTAAGGAGGACGCACCATTGCACATTGCGCGCAAGGTTATCCTTGTAGTTATGATGTTGAGGGTATGGTTCTATGCGCAGGCACATGGCTTTTGGGACCATACCCCTCCAAAGGCCAAGACTAAGATGAGAGCAACTCATACTTAGTCTTGAGAACAAAAGGACTTGATCCCTACAAGCTCGTGCTGGCCAGAAAGCACCGATAAAGCCACACGGAAGGGAGAAGCACAAAGAGGCATTGACCAAGTACAAGGGTACAAAGTGGCAGAGCTGTGACCCAATAACCGCTCGGCAGGTTGTGCCAGGCCAGTCGCATGATGAACAGTCATGCAGAGGGCAGAAAGTATGCAAGGACATACAAGTGGCACCAACCAACTCACGCCAGCGACTGTCACATGATCTCCACTACCGGCTGATGACAGGTCTGACAACAAGGACAACTGCCAGGACACGTGGCTCCATTCACCATGCGCCAAGCGCACCTCCTACCAGAGGCCATTAACGGTCGACGCAGAGGAGACAGAATAGATATTCCTGGTTGTCGTTTCCAGGCCCAAGGCCCATCTGCCCATCTCGTACACACCTCTCTTCGGCTATAAAATAAGGATCACACCACAAGTTATTATCATCATTATCATCATCATCCCATTACTACACATTGCTTTGACCTCGTTACTTGCTTATTACTTGCAATACCCGATACTTATTCTCACGACGGAATGTGGTCACGAAGAAAACTCTCCCCCTTTCTCCCGTGATGAGGCTAACGGCGTTTCTAGTTTTGCAGTGAGCTTGAAGCAAGATCATTCCAAAGAGCAAAGAGAATAACCTTTTTATGCAGAGACTCTGAGCCAACCAGATATCTCTGGATACCTCTTGGTTAACCAGTGTTTCTTCAGATGTATTGGTCAATTTGGAAGATATTTGTTGAATCTTGGTAGACATATTGTTTGCCGATTCTAGATCTAGTGAAATACAATCTAATAATCACAACCAGATTACAATCAGAAACACACATATTCACATCTCAAATCAACAACAAACCAAATGACTCACCAACCTTCATAATCCAGATCCAGATCCCCGTGATCCTCCATGACTCAAAAAATGGTGGCAAAAAAAAAAAAAAAAAAAACAACGGAGAGATTACTTCAACAACACAAACAAGTTAAATCACGAGCAAACATAAATCAGAGAACCCCGCGAGTATAAACTTATTATGACACGTTATGACGAATTAAGTTTTAATATAAGGCAAACTGGAGTCTTCTTGTCTTTCTATTTCAAACATTGCTTACCATCGGCACCGTCACACCACCGCCACCTAGGGTTCCTAAAGAAGCCCTAGCTTTCGACCACTTCCATAGGGTTCGCGTCTAACAATTTTGGGGTCGATCTCTCTGGTCTTCATAGTAGAACAAACAATTATGAATAATCTATTTGAGCCCTAGAACAGGTAAGGGTTCGAATGTGGATTGTGAAAGAACCTATGGCCAGAGGATCCACAACCGGATTCTTAAAGAACCGATGGATTGTGTAAACATATGCCAGATCTTCAAGCCTCAACAAAGAACAATTAGTTCTAAGGTTTGAAGAAAACAACCGAAGTTTTGTAATTGGAATAAAGATTGAAAGGGAATGGATTTCAAAATTGTGGAAAATGGTGAGCAAAAAGAGCGGATGAAGTGCACGGTGTAATCCAGCTTAAAGTCATTCAGGTTAATAGGCTACCACGTGGTACTTAGTGCTATATGTTGCTTCTAAGTGCCATAAATTGGTTTTGTTTTTAGTATAGTTTTTTAATAAATAAGAAAACTAAAAGTAGGAAATGGCCATGTGGAAGCATTTCATTGGCTCCTCGGTTTATTTTTTTTTTGCCTCACAAGCGTGAGATTTTCACAGTGAGACTGCTCATGAGTGGAAGCTTGACTTCTCAAGTTAACGAGCTCTCTATACAATACATTTTCATACTTGTTAATTTGCATAAACTTATTGTAATTTTATTAGAAGTTTCAATTTGACCCTGTTATTTCAATAACATGCTTATTTAATTTAGTTTTTATACAATTCATTTTGTCTCTAATAAGTTGTGTTACTTGACTTTTTAAAAAGTATGAATGCATAGATGTGTTTAAATGTTTTTGTTTTCTTGATATTCGAGTATGAGAATTGTTAAAATCAGAGTTATATTTAAAATAGAGTATTTTGTTGGTATAATAAGCTATAACAATTTTGGTACCATCTCGGTATCATGACAAATCGAATTGATACCACCATCAATACTAGGGATGACAATGGGATAGGTAGTGGTAATTCAGTCCCATGTCCGATTGTGAAATCGTGTCCCATACTCGGCCAATGCCTGTTAGGCATATGTCACTAATTACATGTCCGTGGGTATCGAGTATTAGTTTCTTATAAAAAATGTCGTTAGGATTTCAAGACATACAATTTTTTTCTTTCCATTTCAAGTTTTAGGAAAAATTACACTGTTAGTTCATGTGGTTTCTGCCATATTTCAATGTCGGGTACTAATAGTTTTTGTTGCAAAATCAGATATTAATGTTCTAATTTGTCACAATGTTGAGTGCTAAGGTCAAACCTTGTCACAATGTTGAGTACTAAAACCAAATCTTGTTAACTTTTTTGTTAAGTCTTACTAAAATGACTAAAATGCCCTTTAATAACTAGAGAGTCTATTTTTTAATTAATTGTATTTTACTAAAATAATTTAAAGTAATGTTTTCTTTTTTATTTATATTTTTTTATAAAATTAAATAGTTTTGAAGTTTATTATTTATAAACTTTGAGTTTATAAATAATATGCTAGTAAAATAAACTTTTTAGCTTAATCTAAATAATAAACCAAGTTAAGATTTATAAAAATAACTAAAACAAATTTATGATCTAGGAATATAACACTTTGTAAGTTGAAAAAACAAGGACTTTGGTTTTGTATGATAAAACGAACAAATAGCATGTAATATTCATACTATTTGCGATGCTATGTACAAGAATCGCATCGCCGGAGTTCCGGTATGCCGACGCGACTCCGATTAGTTGTAGAGACGAAATTGGTTGTGAAATTGTGTGGGAATGAGGTCGAATCGGGTCAAGAGGTGTATATTTATACTCGAATTGAAGATATAACGGATCGAGAGGATGATGGGAATTTCGAAGTTAAATGAGTTAGCGAATAAGCATTATTGGTAGTTTATACGTGACACAAACGAGTGGTTAGTTTTGATTATGATGGAGATAAACTTTAACGAGTTAAATGGATAATTTTTACAGATCCGATATGGCCGGAATCCAATGACTTTTCCGGAGAAGACCCCTGAAAGGCGGGCTTTCTTTTTGTTTGATTTAACAAGTTTGGTTATCTAACATATATAGTCACTGTGGTTTCTAAGTTTTACAAAATGACTAAAAACTTTAATTATTAAGGCATTTATGTAACATCCGTCGAAAAACGGGTTTTCAAAACCCGCTTTGTTTATTAAACGAACAATCAGTTTTAAATTTTTGTTGTTTATTTATGATTAATTTTAATTTTAAACAATACATAATTAATAAACAAATTAGGATTTAAAAGCAAAAAATTGTTAAAAAGTGAAAATAAGAGAATTAAAAATAAAACAAGGCTGCCGGGATTCGAACCCGGGTCAGCCGGGTCAGCCAATGACTTAACTCCCACTCATCCAACCACTCCGCCACTTGTGTTATTTGATAACATATCGAAACAATTAATTCAAATAACAAAACACAGAAATCAAATTCAGTCAATGACGCGCCCATTTCGCAGTCGCCGGAAATCCCGACGACTTCGCCAATAATTGACGGTTTCTATCGATTTAATGGAAGAATTAATCCTAACATCGGTTATAACCGATGTCTAAACCCGCGACATCAGTCGTAACCGCCGGAGAACAGCTGACCATGAATCGAGACTGAAATCAGACCCAATGCGTCTCGATTCTTCCCTATAAATACACCCACAAGTCTCTGGTAGCCTTTTCGCTCAAAATCGCACCTTTTCTCGAAGCAATTTCACTCGCCGAAATATCCTGCCATCACCGGACTTTCGCCGGAAAACCGAGACTCACCTCAACACGGTAAATACCTCGACTCTTTCTGTTTCAATCCGTTGTTAGACTGTTACTAACTTCAATCCAACAATCAGAATCAATCCCAGACGACGTAGCCGGAATATTCAGCTCTCGCTCGAAAACCTCTGGAATTTCTAATCTCACGCTGTGAATCGGTATAATCATTCAAACTTCTGTTAATCCTTGTTTAGTACCCCACTTTCATAACTAATCAAACAAAACTGATAATTGATTCAAGCAGAAAGAATACACAAATCAGAGCCGACGTTCATTGCCGGAATTATGAAGAAATACAATTGATCGGTACATTCGTTTCCTGAGTTCATTTTATTCATCACATTTCAACCAGTAATATGCTCGATGAACGACCCAATCAAGAACAGTTGAAAAATCGTCGACTGAGTCTTTGAGCGAAGAAGACGAAGTCGACTGTGTATTATAAGATTAATTAAAATCAGATTAATAAACGGGTTGGACACACAGTCCAGCGGTGGACTGTGTGCAAATAATAAGAACACGTCTCGAGTTCGATCCCTGCCCCAACCTCACTCCTTTAAACAAAAATGCTCTTTTTAACCGAACCGGGATAACTCACAGAATCATGTTAAGTATAATAAAAACCGGAATATTAACCAGGTTAGACACACAGTCCAGCGGTGGACTGTGTGCAACACTAACTCGCACGTCCCGGGTTCGAGACAGGTTAACGGCACTGGTTCAATGCAATTAAAATCCTTTTTAAAAATAAATGATTTTCGGATTAAGTTAAATAGTATATAAATATAATTAAAAACAGAAATATTTCGGGTTAGACACGTAGCTCAGTTGGTAGAGCTGCGTGCACGCGTACGGGAGGTCACAGGTTCGAGTCTCACCCAGCGCACATATATAAGCGACGGACCGGTCAACGGTCAACGGTCATGGTCAACGGTCAAAAGTCAACATTTTTTTATTATTTTTTTATTTTATTTAATTTAAAAATCAATTAAAAATACTTAAAAATAACGTTTTTAAAGTTAGAAAATAGCCTTAAAGTCACAAAAATATATCCAAAGATCCTATTAAAATTGTTAATAAAATCCACTTACTTACCGTACCTTTTCGTTATTAACTAGGTTAGTTATTCCTCGTCGATCAATTCTCTAAATTCGTGCGCAATCAACATCATTCACCGAAAGCACCCAAGGTGAGTGAACTTCTACCAAATTCCCCGTTTTAATCACATTTTGGGTGTATCATGTGTCGTTATTATTTATTTAAATTAAACACTTGTGCATTCATCATATTCATGATCAAATGTGTTGCCAATATATATATCAATTGTTTGTGTGGTTAATGTTTAGATTAAAGTTATCATTTCAGTACATACATTATCATAGGCCGCCGCTCCCCATTACCTATGAGCGTGAGCTGTTCTCCATTACCTATGAGCGTGAACGAGGCGTTGCCAACATAAGATCGGCTCCGTTTGATTGAGCCTTGATCTCACATACATCATCATAGGCCGTCCGTTCCCCATTACCTATGAGCGTGAACGAGACGTTGCCAACATATACATTGTCATTTATATCATATACTCATGCAAGTTGTTTGTGATTGTTTGTTTACATTCGTTTGTTCATGTATGATTATTGCACAATTTTCTATAATATTTACAATAAGGAACCAATAACAAATGTTTTTAACAAGGTTCACTCGCCAACTTTTGTTGACCCAAAATTCCCCATTTTTACACATGATACAGGTGATCAAGTTGAAGCAAGAAACATATAGGGCGGCCTAGAAGAATAAACCAGTTTAGATTTTGGATTGTTTTAGTTAATTTTTCCTTTCCTTGTATTGTATGAATTTGACTTGGAACTTTGAGATGTAATTTGAATTTAATAAATATGAAACATATTAGTAAACATCATGCGCTTTGATGATAACCCAATTATGCCCCGACTCTTATTCCGCTGCGGGTCGGGGTGTGACAGATTGGTATCAGATCCATGACTATAGGGATATAGGATAGGTTATTAGACCCTTAGAGCCTATACTATAGTTGATTAGAATTTTAAATTGTTTGTGTGTTACATGCAAAATTCATGATGTTTATATGCTTTATGTTTATTGTTACATTCAATGTTATGCAAGCATGTTCATAAATACATACTATCATACAATGCTTATCATGAATCATATTCTCATAACATATCATATCCATGGGAGCACACACCTCACAATTCATATGATTTTTACAACGATTTTTGTATTTTCAAATCACATCAAAGTGAGTTCTCATGACGGGCATGTAGTAACTGGAAGGGTACGAGTACCGGTAGTCGGAACGTCCTGTCTAGGCTTGGCATTCGTATAAATCCAAAATAAAGGACCAGTTTGCCTACCTGGGGACTAACGATGAGAGTACGAAGGACCTATTAGGCCAAAGCATGCTATACCAAACGTCGTGTGAACTAACACCACTTTGAGTTGTCATTGTGTCTATACCTGGACACCCTCCGACCATACCTCTCGCAAACATATTTCATGGTTTTCATTCGGGTGATGCGAGTGTTAAACCGCCAATACAATGTGAATCCTAAATAGTCATGTGGGCCCACATGACTATACAGGCGATGGTATGGAGGACATTGGAGGCCCAAACATGAGCAAACCCAAGACATCCTATGGATGTAGTGCATTATTGATGATTATGTTATTTTATTATTTTAAACGACACATGACACCTAAACACTCCTTAAACTCACCATCTTCCTATGTATATTCCTGTAGATGTCGGCTAGGCAACTACGTGGAGGATGAAAGTCAGGAAGGTCAAACGAACGCTTGGCCACTCAAATTGCAAAACAAATGGCCGCGGTGCTTCCTGATATTGTAATTCAAGTCCAACAAGCTCTCACCGCGAATCCTATCAACCCACCCAATCAAGAGGATCAAAACATCGACAACCCTCCCTCCAAGAAGTGCTCCTACAAACACTTCAAGTCATGCGATCCCCCAAAGTATGAAGGGACCGAAGGTGTCACCGCTCTCCTCCACTGGTTTGAGGAAATGGAAAACACTTCCTAAATTGCGATTGTCCCGAGGATCGCAAGGTACGTTACGCAACCGGGAGATTATTTGGGGTAGCCCTGACCTGGTGGAACACCGAGAAGGGTAAGAGAGGAGTTGAAGACGCTATAGCCTTAACGTTGGAAGAGTTAAGGGAAATAATGACAAAACGCTTCTGCCCAAGAAGCGAACTCAAGAAGTTGGAAGACGAATTCCACTCGCTGAAGCAAAAGGAAGGAGACCATACTTCCTACAACAAAAGATTTCTTGAGCTGAACCAGATGGTTCCTAACTTGTTCACCCCAGTATACCGCTTGGTTGAACACTACATTCGAGGCCTCCCCTCGAAGATTCAAGACTCAGTCCTCAGCACTTCGCCTGCAACTCTCGAAGCTGCTATGGAATTAGCCACCGAACTTACCGAGAACCGCATCAGAAACGGTAAATTCAAGGAGGAGAAAAAGAAAGCCCCCGTTGAGGGCCAAACTTCAAACCATTCAACCTCCTCCTCAAAGTTTTCAAACAAGAGGAAA
The DNA here is from genome assembly GCA_947069175.1 of Scalesia atractyloides. Taxonomy (NCBI): domain Eukaryota; kingdom Viridiplantae; phylum Streptophyta; class Magnoliopsida; order Asterales; family Asteraceae; genus Scalesia; species Scalesia atractyloides. The sequence continues at coordinate 36,111,615 of CAMTDV010000020.1, read as the reverse complement.
CGAAATACCAGAAATTTTGCTGTCACCCAAACCAATTTCCCTATCCCTGCTGCACCCATCACTCAAGTTGCCCCTTCACCCGCACCATACAAAAGGACATACTCCGGCCCCTACCCAAAATGCACCCGTTGCCACTACCATCACTCTCCCGAACACCCCTATCAATATTGCACCAGCTGTGGCCGTGCAGGTCACACCATCCAAACCAGCCGCTCACTGCAGCGAATGAACCGCAACCAACCCACAACCCAAACCCACCATCAAATAATGGGTCAAGCCCAACAACCCCTACTACTACCACCTACTCAACATACGGCGCAAACCTACTACCAACCCAACTACCCCATGATGCAACCCATGCAGGCTTGCTACAATGTGGAGACCCAAACCACTTTAGAAACACTTGCCCACGTTTGGTGAACATTATACATGCTCAAGCTCAAGCAAATCCGGTGAACCAAGCTAACCAAGCTCCTCCACCTGCTAGAGGAAGAGCATTTAACATCAACGCCAACCAAGCTAGGGCCGACAACAACGTGGTTAACTGTACGTTTCTCATCAATGGTAGTTATGCATCCGTGTTATTTGATACTGGCGCGGATAAGAGTTTTGTGTCCTTAGAATTTGAACCCATCCTCAACCAAACTCGTGATAAACTTATGGAATCCATAACGGTAGAAGTTGCTGACGGAAAACCGGTCTCATTAAACTCCATTATCCGAAACTGTACTCTTACTTTAACGATCACGATTTTCCTGTTGACCTCATTCCTATGAAGTTGGGAAGTTTTGACATTATAATCGGCATGGACTGGCTCAGCCAACATCATGCTGAAGTGGTATGCCGCGAAAAGTTCATTCGCATTCCTCTTGCAGACGGTCAAACCCTACGAATCTTTGGAGAAACCCCTTCGAAAGGACTCAAACTGATGTCCTGTCTTCAAGCCCGAAAATATCTCCGCAAGAATTATGTAGCATTTCTAACCCACGTTGTCAAGAAGGGAAATAAGGAGAAGAAACTCGAAGACATACCTGTAGTGAAAGAATTCCCGCAAGTCTTCCCCGACGACATCTCAGGACTTCCTCCCAAGAGAGAAGTCGAATTCCGCATTGATCTTATACCTGGCACTACCCCCGTCGCGAAATCTCCTTATAGGTTAGCCCCATCCGAAATGCAAGAGCTAGCCAGTCAATTACAAGAATTGACCGACAAAGGATTCATACGTCCTAGCTCATCGCCTTGGGGTGCACCTGTTCTGTTTGTGAAGAAGAAAGATGGAACGTTTCGCATGTGTATCGATTACAGAGAACTCAACAAATTAACGGTCAAGAACCACTATCCATTACCTCGCATCGATGATCTTCTAGACCAACTCCAGGGTGCCACCTATTTTTCAAAGATCGACCTTCGTTCTGGCTATCATCAACTCAGAGTACATGAAGAAGACATCCCAAAGACCGCCTTCCGAACTCGTTATGGTCACTATGAATTCATGGTCATGCCCTTTGGTCTAACCAACGCTCCAGCCGTCTTCATGGATCTAATGAACAGAGTTTGCAAACCCTATCTCGATCGCTTTGTTATAGTCTTCATCGACGATATTCTCATTTACTCAAAGTCTAAGACTGATCATGAACGACACCTTCGACTCATCCTCACGCTCTTAAGAACCGAAAAGCTCTATGCTAAGTTCTCCAAATGAGAATTCTGGTTAAAAGAGGTACAATTCCTTGGACATGTCGTCAATGACAAGGGAATACATGTCGACCCCTCAAAGATCAAAGCAGTGCAAGAATGGCAAGCGCCACGTACACCACCCGAAGTAAGATCTTTCCTTGGTTTGGCTGGTTACTATCACCGTTTCATATCAAATTTCTCTCGTATCGCTGTACCACTCACGGCTTTGACACATAAAGGAAAACCCTTCATATGGGGACCTAAACAAGAAGAAGCCTTCCATACCCTTAAGCAAAAGCTTTGTGACGCACCTATCCTCACACTCCCCAAAGGTTGCGATGACTTTGTAGTATATTGCGACGCATCAGGGCAAGGACTAGGCTGTGTATTAATGCAAAAGGGAAAAGTGATAAGCTATGCTTCTAGGCAACTCAAAACTCATGAGAAGAACTACACTAATCACGACCTAGAACTTGGAGCCGTTGTGTTCGCTCTTAAGATATGGAGACATTACCTCTATGGTACCAAGTGTGAAATTTACACTGACCACAAGAGCCTCCAACATATCTTTAACCAAAAGGAGTTGAATATGAGGCAACGAAGATGGGTCGAACTTCTTAATGACTACGACTGCGAAATTCGGTATCATCCTAGCAAGGCAAATGTGGTGGTCGATGCACTCAGTCAAAAGGATTATGCGAACTCCATTCGTCTTCTATGTTCGCAAATCATAACCGATATCAAAGATCAAATCCGAGAAGCTCAACATGTTTCCATAACAGAATACGACATACGCAATGAGTTATCTTGTGGAGCAGAACTTAAACTCGAAACAAAATCCGACGGTATCCTGTATTATCTAGATCGCATATGGATTCCCGATCACAATAACCTTCGCGATATCCTTATGAAACAGGCGCACAAAACACGATACTCTGTACACCCAGGAGCCGACAAGATGTATCAAGACCTTCGATACACCTACTGGTGGCCTGGCATGAAAAAGGATATTGCTGTTTTTGTTTCCAAGTGCCTTACCTGTTCTAAAGTGAAAGCTTAACATCAAAGACCCTCAGGACTTCTAGTCCAACCTAAAATACCTATATGGAAATGGGAAAACATAACCATGGACTTCATTACCGGGTTACCTCGCACTTCTGGTGGGTATGACACTATATGGGTAATCATTGATCGTCTTACAAAATCAGCTCACTTCATCCCGATTCGCGAGGACTTCAAGAATGAGAAGTTAGCTCGTATCTACATCAGCGAAATCGTAAGCCGTCATGGTGTACCGTTAAGCATTATTTCAGATCGTGATGGTCGTTTCACTTCACGAACATGGCAAGCCGTACAAGCTGCTTTGGGTACACGATTAGACCTCAGTACCGCTTATCATCCTCAAACTGATGGACAATCTGAACGCACCATCCAAACTCTTGAAGACATGCTTCGAGCATGTGTCATAGACTTCAAAGGGAATTGGGACACTCATCTACTATTAGTTGAATTTTCGTACAACAACAGCTATCATTCAAGTATCGGCATGGCACCTTTCGAAGCATTATATGGTCGTAAGTGCCGATCACCAATATGTTGGCACGAAATTGGAGAAGCTCAAATCACCGGTCCAGAATTAATACAAGAAACAACAGACAAGATTCATCAAATCCGAAACGACCTTCTAGCGGCACAAAGTCGTCAAAAGAGTTATGCAGACAAACGACGAAAGCCCTTGGAATTTAACATTAGTGACCAAGTACTTTTAAAAGTATCGCCGTGGAAGGGAGTAGTTCGTTTTGGCCAAAAGGCAAGCTAGCACCACGCTACATAGGACCTTTCAAGATACTCGAAAGAGTAGGACCTGTAGCATACAAGCTTGACCTACCAGAGGAACTCAACAGAATTCATCCCACATTCCACATATCGAACTTGAAGAAGTGCCTCGCCGATGAAAATCTCCATATTCCTCTAGAAGACATTCAAGTCGATGAATCTATGCATTTCATTGAAAGACCAGTAGAAATTATGGACTTCGGAGATAAACGTTTAAGACGAAGCCGCATCCCAATTGTCAGGGTACGCTGGGAGTCGAAACGAGGACCTGAGTTTACTTGGGAACGTGAAGACTCAATGCGCGAGAAATACCCACATCTATTTCCTGTAACTACTACTACTTAAATTTCGGGACGAAATTTCTAAAAGTAGGGGATACTGTAACATCCGTCGAAAAATGGGTTTTCAAAACCCGCTTCGTTTATTAATCGAACAATCAGTTTTTAATTTTTGTTGTTTATTTATGATTAATTTTAATTTTAAACAATACATAATTAATAAACAAATTAGGATTTAAAAGCAAAAATTGTTAAAAAGTGAAAATAAGAGAATTAAAAAATAAAACAAGGCTGCCGGGATTCGAACCCGGGTCAGCCAATGACTTGACTCCCACTCATCCAACCACTCCGCCACTTGTGTTCTTTAGTAATATATCAAAACAATTAATTCAAATATCAAATCTCGTTTTCAAATCAGTCAACCGACGCGCCCAATTCGCAGTCGTCGGAAATCCCGACGATTTCGCCATTTACTGTCGGTTTCTTGTGTCTTAACGTGTTTAATAACTATTACATCGGTTATAACCGATGTCCAGTCCGCGACATCAGTCGTAACCGCCGGAGAGCAGCTGACCATGAACCGAGACTGAAATCAGACCCAATGCGTCTCGATTCTTCCCTATAAATACACCCACAAGTCTCTGGTAGCCTTTTCGCTCAAAATCGCACCTTTTCTCGAAGCAATTTCACTCGCCGGAAATATCCTGCCATCACCGGACTTTCTCCGGAAAACCGAGACTCACCTCAACACGGTAAATACCTCGACTCTTTCTGTTTCAATCCGTTGGTAGACTGTTACTAACTTCAATCCAACAATCTGAATCAATCCCAGACGACGTAGCCGGAATATTCAGCTCTCGCCGGAAAACCTCTGGAATTTCTAATCTCACGCTGTGAATCGGTATAATCATTCAAACTTCTGTTAATCCTTGTTTAGTACCCCACTTTCATAACTAATCAAACAAAACTGATAATTTATTCAAGCAGAAAGAATACACAAATCAGAGCCGACGTTCATTGCCGGAATTCTGAAGAAATACAATTGATCGGTACATTCGTTTTCCTGAGTTCATTTTATTCATCACATTTCAACCAGTAACATGCTCGATGAACGACCCAATCAAGAACAGTTGAAAAATCGTCGGCTGAGTCTTTGAGCGAAGAAGACGAAGTCGACTGTGTATTATAAGATTAATTAAAATCAGATTAATAAACGGGTTAGACACACAATCCAGTGGTGGACTGTGTGCAAATAATAAGAACACGTCTCCAGTTCGATCCCTGCCCCAACCTCACTCCTTTAAACAAAAATGCTCTTTTTAACCAAACCGGTATAACTCACAGAATCATGTTAAGTATAATAAAAACCGGAATAAATCAGGTTAGACACACAGTCCAGCGGTGGACTGTGTGCAACACTAACTCGCACGTCCGGGGTTCGAGACTGGTTAACGGCACCGGTTCAATGCAATTAAAATCCTTTTTAAAATAAATGATTTTCGGATTAAGTTAAATTGAGTATATAAATATATATTAAAAAAACAGAAATATTTCGGGTGGAGTTAGACAGTAGCTCAGTTGGTACGAGCTGCTGTGCGCTCGCGATTAGTACGGGGAGGGTCACTGGCGTTCGAGTCTCACCCGAGCGCACATATGTAAGCGACCGTTCAACGGTTCAAAGTAAAATTTTTTTTTATTCATTTATTTTATTAGAAATCTCAGATTAAAAATACTTAAAAATGGTTTTTTAAAGTTAGAAGCAAAATAGCTTAAAATCACAAAAAAATATATCCAAAAATCCTATTAAAATTGTTAACAATAAAATCCACTTATTTACCGTATTTTTCGTTATTAATTAGTTAGTTATCTCTCGTCGATCAATCCTCTAAATCGTGCGCATTCACATCGCTGTTCATACAAAAGCAACCAAGGTGAGTGAATCTCTACATTTCCCGTTTTAATCACATTTTTAGGGTGGTATCATGTGTCGTTTAGTATTTATTTAAAATTAAAACCACTTGTGCATTCATCATTTTATGATCAATGTGTTGCCAATAATATCAATTGTTTGTGTGGTTTAATGTTTAGATTAAAGTTATCATGTTTCAGTTCATACATTTCATAGGGCCGCCGGCTCCCCATTACTAATTATGAGCGTGAGCTAGTTCTCCATTACTATGTGCGTGAACGAATGGCGGGGTTTGCTCAACATAAGATCGGCTCCGTTTGATGAGCCTTGATCTCACTATTACATCATCATAGGCCAGTCCGTTCCCATTTACCTATGAGCGTGAACGGTCGTTGCCAACCATATACATTGTCATTTTATATCATATGACTCATCGTAAGTTGTTTGTGATTGTTTGTTTACATTCGTTTGGTTCATGTATGATTATTGCACAATTTTCCATAATATTTACGAATATGGAACAAATAACAAATGTTTTTACAAGGTCACTCTGCAACTTTTGTTGACCCAAAATTCCCCATTTTTACACATGATACAAGTGATCAAGTTGAAGCAAGAAACATATAGGGCGGCCTAGAAGAATAAACCAGTTTAGATTTTGGATTGTTTTAGTTAATTTTTCCTTTCCTTGTATTGTATGAATTTGACTTGGAACTTTGAGATGTAATTTGAATTTAATAAATATGAAACATATTAGTAAACATCATGAGCTTTGGTGATAACCCAATTATGCCCCGACTCTTATTCCGCTGCGGGTCGGGGTGTGACAGATTGGTATCAGAGCCATGACTATAGGGATATTGGATAGGTTATTAGACCCTTAGAGCCTATACTATAGTTGATTAGATTTTTAAATTGTTTGTGTGTTACATGCAAAATTCATGATGTTTATATGCTTTATGTTTATTGTTACATTCAATGTTATGCAAGCATGTTCATAAATACATACTATTATACAATGCTTATCATGAATCATATTCTCATAACATATCATATCCATGGGAGCACACACCTCAGAATTCATATGATTTTTACAACGATTTTTGTATTTTCAAATCACATCAAAGTGAGTTCTCATGACGGGCATGTAGTAACTGGAAGGGTACGAGTACCGGTAGTCAGAACGTCCTGTCTAGGCTTGGCATTCGTATAAATCCAAAATAAAGGACCAGTTTGCCTACCTGGGGACTAACGATGAGAGTACGAAGGACCTATTAGGCCAAAGCATGCTATACCAAACGTCGTGTGAACTAACACCACTTTGAGTTGTCATTGTGTCTACACCTGGACACCCTCCGACCATACATCTCGCAAACATATTTTATGGTTTTCATTCGGGTGATGCGAGTGTTAAACCGCCAATACCAATGTAAATCCTACTAAACCAATAGTCATGGGGGCCCACATGACTATACAGGCGATGGTATGGGGGACATTGGAGGCCCAAACATGAGCAAACCCAAGACATCCTATGGATGTAGTGCATTATTGATGATTATGTTATTTTATTATTTTAAACGGCACATGACACCTAAACACTCCTTAAACTCACCATCTTCCTATGTATATTCCTGTAGATGTCGGCTAGGCAGCTACGTGGAGGACGAAAGTCAGGAAGGTCAAACGAACGCTTGGCCACTCAAATTGCAAAACAAATGGCCGCGGTGCTTCCTGATATTGTAATACAAGTCCAACAAGCTCTCACCGCGAATCCTATCAACCCACCCAATCAAGAGGATCAAAACATCGACAACCCTCCCTCCAAGAAGTGCTCCTACAAACACTTCAAGTCTTGCGATCCCCCAAAGTATGAAGGACCGAAGGTGTCACCGCTCTCCTCCACTGGTTTGAGGAAATGGAAAACACATTCCTAAATTGCGATTATCCCGAGGATCGCAAGGTACGTTACGCAACCGGGAGATTATTTGGGGTAGCCCTGACCTGGTGGAACACCGAGAACGGTAAGAGAGGAGTTGAAGACGCTATGGCCTTAACGTGGGAAGAGTTCAGGGAAATAATGACAAACCGCTTCTGCCCAAGAAGCGAACTCAAGAAGTTGGAAGACGAATTCCACTCGCTGAAGCAAAAGGAAGGAGACCATACTTCCTACAACAAAAGATTTCTTGAGCTGAACCAGATGGTTCCTAACTTGTTCACCCCAGTATACCGCTTGGTTGAACACTACATTCGAGCCTCCCCTCGAAGATTCAAGACTCAGTCCTCAGCACTTCGCCTGCAACTCTCGAAGCTGCTATGGATTTAGCCACCGAACTTACCGAGAACCGCATCAGAAACGGTAAATTCAAGGAGGAGAAAAAGAAAGCCCCCGTTGAGGGCCAAACTTCAAACCATTCAACCTCCTCCTCAAAGTTTTCAAACAAGAGGAAACGAAATACCAGAAATTTTGCTGTCACCCAAACCAATTTCCCTATCCCTGCTGCACCCATCACTCAAGTTGCCCCTTCACCCGCACCATACAAAAGGCCATACTCCGGCCCCTACCCAAAATGCACCCATTGCCACTACCATCACTCTCCCAAACACCCCTGTCAATATTGCACCAGCTGTGGCCGTGCAGGTCACACCATCCAAACCTGCCGCTCACTGCAGCGAAAGAACCGCAACCAACCCACAACCCAAACCCACCATCAAATAATGGGTCAAGCCCAACAATCCCTACTACTACCACCTACACAACATACGGCCCAAACCTACTACCAACCCAACTACCCCATGATGCAACCCATGCAGGCTTGCTACAATTATGGAGACCCAAACCACTTTAGAAACACTTGCCCACGTTTGGTGAACATTATACATGCTCAAGCTCAAGCAAATCCGGTGAACCAAGCTAACCAAGCTCCTCCACCTGCTAGAGGAAGAGCATTTAACATCAACGCCAACCAAGCTAGGGCCGACAACAACGTGGTTAACAGTACGTTTCTCATCAATGGTAGTTATGCATCCGTGTTATTTGATACTGGCGCGGATAAGAGTTTTGTGTCCTTAGAATTTGAACCCATCCTCAACCAAACTTGTGATAAACTTATGGAATCCATAACGGTAGAAGTTGCTGAAGGAAAACCGGTCTCATTAAACTCCATTATCCGAAACTGTACTCTTACTCTAAACGATCACGATTTTCCTGTTGACCTCATTCCTATGAAGTTGGGAAGTTTTGACATTATAATCGGCATGGACTGGCTCAGCCAACATCATGCTGAAGTGGTATGCCGCGAAAAGTTCATTCGCATTCCTCTTGCAGACGGTCAAACCCTACGAATTTTTGGAGAAACCCCTTCGAAAGGACTCAAACTGATGTCCTGTCTTCAAGCCCGAAAATATCTCCGCAAGAATTATGTAGCATTTCTAACCCACGTTGTCAAGAAGGGAAATAAGGAGAAGAAACTCGAAGACATACCTGTAGTGAAAGAATTCCCGCAAGTCTTCCCCGACGACATCTCAGGACTTCCTCCCAAGAGAGAAGTCGAATTCCGCATTGATCTTATACCTGGCGCTACACCCGTCGCGAAATCTCCTTATAGGTTAGCCCCATCCGAAATGCAAGAGCTAGCCAGTCAATTACAAGAATTGACCGACAAAGGATTCATACATCCTAGCTCATCGCCTTGGGGTGCACCTGTTCTGTTTGTGAAGAAGAAAGATGGAACGTTTCGCATGTGTATCGATTACAGAGAACTCAACAAATTAACGGTCAAGAACCGCTATCCATTACCTCGCATCGATGATCTTCTAGACCAACTCCAGGGTGCCACCTGTTTTTCAAAGATCGACCTTCGTTCTGGCTATCATCAACTCAGAGTACATGAAGAAGACGTCCCAAAGACCGCCTTCCGAACTCGTTATGGTCACTATGAATTCATGGTCATGCCCTTTGGTCTAACCAACGCTCCAGCCGTCTTCATGGATCTAATGAACAGAGTTTGCAAACCCTATCTCGATCGCTTTGTTATAGTCTTCATCGATGATATTCTCATTTACTCAAAGTCTAAGACTGATCATGAACGACACCTTCGACTCATCCTCACGCTCTTAAGAACCGAAAAGCTCTACGCTAAGTTCTCCAAATGCGAATTCTGGTTAAAAGAAGTACAATTCCTTGGACATGTCGTCAATGACAAGGGAATACATGTCGACCCCTCAAAGATGTGGCAAGCGCCACATACACCAACCGAAGTAAGATCTTTCCTTGGTTTGGCTGGTTACTATCGCCATTTCATATCAAATTTCTCTCGTATCGCTGTACCACTCACGGCTTTGACACATAAAGGAAAACCCTTCATTTGGGGACCTAAACAAGAAGAAGCCTTCCACACCCTTAAGCAAAAGCTTTGTGATGCACCTATCCTCACACTCCCCGAAGGTTGCGATGACTTTGTAGTATATTGCGACGCATCAGGGCAAGGACTAGGCTGTGTATTAATGCAAAGGGGAAAAGTGATAGCCTATGCTTCTAGGCAACTCAAAACTCATGAGAAGAACTACACTACTCACGACCTAGAACTTGGAGCCATTGTGTTCGCTCTTAAGATATGTCGACATTACCTCTATGGTACCAAGTGTGAAATTTACACTGACCACAAGAGCCTCCAACATATCTTTAACCAAAAGGAGTTGAATATGAGGCAACGAAGATGGGTCGAACTTCTTAATGACTACGACTGCGAAATTCGGTATCATCCTGGCAAGGCAAATGTGGTGGCCGATGCACTCAGTCGAAAGGGTTATGCGAACTCCATTCGTCTTCTATGTTCGCAAATCATAACCGACATCAAAGATCAAATCCGAGAAGCTCAACATGTTTCCATAACAGAATACGACATACGCAATGAGTTATCTTGTGGAGCAGAACTTAAACTCGAAACAAAATCTGACGGCATTCTGTATTATCTAGATCGCATATGGATTCCCAACCACAATAACCTTCGCGATACCCTTATGAAAGAGGCGCACAAAACACGATACTCTGTACACCCAGGAGCCGACAAGATGTATCAAGACCTTCGATACACCTACTGGTAGCCTGGCATGAAAAAGGATATTGCTATTTTTGTTTCCAAGTGCCTTACCTGTTCTAAAGTGAAAGCTGAATATCAAAGACCCTCAGGACTTCTAGTACAACCTGAAATACCTATATGGAAGTGGGAAAACATAACCATGGACTTCATTACCGGGTTACCTCGCACTTCTGGTGGGTATGACACTATATGGGTAATCATTGATCGTCTTACAAAATCAGCTCACTTCATCCCGATTCGCGAGGACTTCAAGAATGAGAAGTTAGCTCGTACCTACATCAGCAAAATCGTAAGCCGTCATGGTGTACCGTTAAGCATTATTTCAGATCGTGATGGTCGTTTCACTTCACGAACATGGCAAGCCGTACAAGCCGCTTTGGGTACACGATTAGACCTCAGTACCGCTTATCATCCTCAAACTGATGGACAATCTGAACGCACCATCCAAACTCTTGAAGACATGCTTCGAGCATGTGTCATAGACTTCAAAGGGAATTGGGACACTCATCTACCATTAGTTGAATTTTCGTACAACAACAGCTATCATTCAAGTATCGGCATGGCACCTTTCGAAGCGTTATATGGTCGTAAGTGCCGATCACCAATATGTTGGCACGAAATTGGAGAAGCTCAAATCACCGGTCAAGAATTAATACAAGAAACAACAGACAAGATTCATCAAATCCGAAACAACCTTCTAGCGGCACAAAGTCGTCAAAAGAGTTATGCAGACAAACGACGAAAGCCCTTGGAATTTAACATTGGTGACCAAGTACTTTTAAAAGTATCGCCGTGGAAGGGAGTAGTTTGTTTTGGCCAAAAAGGCAAGCTAGCACCACGCTACGTAGGACCTTTCAAGATACTCGAAAGAGTAGGACATGTAGCATACAAGCTTGACCTACCAGAGGAACTCAACAGAATTCATCCCACATTCCACATATCGAACTTGAAGAAGTGCCTCGCCGATGAAAATCTCCATATTCCTCTAGAAGACATTCAAGTCGATGAATCTATGCATTTCATTGAAAGACCAGTAGAAATTATGGACTTCGGAGAGAAACTTTAAGACGAAGCCGCATCCCAATTGTCAGGGTACGCTGGGAGTCGAAACGAGGACCTGAGTTTACTTGGGAACGTGAAGACTCAATGCGCGAGAAATACCCACATCTATTTCCTGTAACTACTACTACTTAAATTTCAGGACGAAATTTCTAAAAGTAGGGGATACTGTAACATCCGTCGAAAAACGGGTTTTCAAAACCCGCTTCGTTTATTAATCGAACAATCAGTTTTAAATTTTTGTTGTTTATTTATGATTAATTTTAATTTTAAACAATACATAATTAATAAACAAATTAGGATTTAAAAGCAAAAAATTGTTAAAAAGTGAAAATAAGAGAATTAAAAATAAAACAAGGCTGCCGAGATTCGAACCCGGGTCAGCCGGGTCAGCCAATGACTTAACTCCCACTCATCCAACCACTCCGCCACTTGTGTTATTTGATAACATATCGAAACAATTAATTCAAATAACAAAACACAGAAATCAAATTCAGTCAATGACGCGCCCATTTCGCAGTCGCCGGAAATCCCGACGACTTCGCCAATAATTGACGGTTTCTATCGATTTAATGGAAGAATTAATCCTAACATCGGTTATAACCGATGTCTAAACCCGCGACATCAGTCGTAACCGCTGGAGAACAGCTGACCATGAATCGAGACTGAAATCAGACCCAATGCGTCTCGATTCTTCCCTATAAATACACCCACAAGTCTCTGGTAGCCTTTTCGCTCAAAATCGCACATTTTCTCGAAGCAATTTCACTCGCCGGAAATATCCTGCCATCACCGGACTTTCGCCGGAAAACCGAGACTCACCTCAACACGGTAAATACCTCGACTCTTTCTGTTTCAATCCGTTGTTAGACTGTTACTAACTTCAATCCAACAATCAGAATCAATCCCAGACGACGTAGCCGGAATATTCAGCTCTCACCGGAAAACCTCTGGAATTTCTAATCTCACGCTGTGAATCGGTATAATCATTCAAACTTCTGTTAATCCTTGTTTAGTACCCCACTTTCATAACTAATCAAACAAAACTGATAATTGATTCAAGTAGAAAGAATACACAAATTAGAGCCGACGTTCATTGCCGGAATTCTGAAGAAATACAATTGATCGGTACATTCGTTTCCTGAGTTCATTTTATTCATCACATTTCAACCAGTAATATGCTCGATGAACGACCCAATCAAGAACAGTTGAAAAATCGTCGACAGAGCCTTTGAGCGAAGAAGACAAAGTCGACTGTGTATTATAAGATTAATTAAAATCAGATTAATAAACGGGTTAGACACACAGTCCAGCGGTGGACTGTGTGCAAATAATAAGAACACGTCTCGAGTTCGATCCCTGCCCCAACCTCACTCCTTTAAACAAAAATGCTCTTTTTAACCGAACCGGGATAACTCACAGAATCATGTTAAGTATAATAAAAACAAGAATATTAACCAGGTTAGACACACAGTCCAGCGGTGAGCTGTGTGCAACACTAACTCGCACGTCCCGGGTTCGAGACTGGTTAACGGCACCGGTTCAATGCAGTTAAAATCTTTTTTAAAAATAAATGATTTTCGGATTAAGTTAAATAGTATATAAATATAATTAAAAACAGAAATATTTCGGGTTAGACACGTAGCTCAGTTGGTAGAGCTGCGTGCACGCGTACGGGAGGTCACGGGTTCGAGTCTCACCCAGCGCACATATATAAGCGACCGTCAACGGTCAAAGTCAACATTTTTTTTATTCATTTATTTAATTTAGAAATCAATTAAAAATACTTAAAAATAATGTTTTTAAAGTTAGAAAATAGCCTTAAACTCACAAAAATATATCCAAAAATCCTATTAAAATTGTTAACAAAAAATCCACTTATTTACCGTATCTTTTCGTTATTAATTAGGTTAGTTATCTCTCGTCGATCAATCCTCTAAACTCGTGCGCATTCACATCTTCAAACAAACGCACCCAAGGTGAGTGAATCTCTACCAATTCCCCGTTTTAATCACATTTTAGGGTGTATCATGTGTCGTTAGTATTTATTTAAATTAAACACTTGTGCATTCATCATATTAATGATCAAATGTGTTGCCAATATATATCAATTGTTTGTGTGGTTAATGTTTAGATTAAAGTTATCATTTCAGTACATACATTATCATAGGCCGCCGCTCCCCATTACCTATGAGCGTGAGCTGTTCCCCATTACCTATGAGCGTGAACGAGGCGTTGCCAACATAAGATCGGCTCCGTTTGATTGAGCCTTGATCTCACATACATCATCATAGGCCGTCCGTTCCCCATTACCTATGAGCGTGAACGAGACGTTGCCAACATATACATTGTCATTTATATCATATACTCATGTAAGTTGTTTGTGATTGTTTGTTTACATTCGTTTGTTCATGTATGATTATTGCACAATTTTCCATAATATTTACAATAAGGAACCAATAACAAATGTTTTTAACAAGGTTCACTCGCCAACTTTTGTTGACCCAAAATTCCCCATTTTTACACATGATACAGGTGATCAAGTTGAAGCAAGAAACATATAGGGCGGCCTAGAAGAATAAACCAGTTTAGATTTTGGATTGTTTTAGTTAATTTTTCTTTTCCTTGTATTGTATGAATTTGACTTGGAACTTTGAGATGTAATTTGAATTTAATAAATATGAAACATATTAGTAAACATCATGAGCTTTGGTGATAACCCAATTATGGCCCGACTCTTATTCCGCTGCGGGTCGGGGTGTGGACAATTTAATCATTTTAGTAAGACTTAACAAAAAAGTTAACAAGGTTTGGATTTAGTACTCAAAATTGTGAGACAAGGTTTAGTCTTAGTACTCAACATTGTGACAAATTAGAACGTTAATACTTGATTTTGCAACAAAAAACTGTTAGTACCCGACATTGAAATTTGACAAAACCCACAAAATCTAATGATGTAATTTTTTCCAAGTTTTATATTATCTTAACTACAATAATTAAAATATAATGACTACACGTACCATTCTCACTATAAAAAAGTTTGAAATATCTAAAATACGTAATTCATTCATTCATTACCATATAAATCAGAAAAATAAGCTAACAGTTCATATTATAAACTCAAAAGAAAAGAAAAAAAAAACATTTTTCTCATAATGAAACTAATAGAATAAACAGTTAGTAGATTATGGTCTATTGGTAATGAAAAACAAAAATAAAAGTTTTTAAATTCGGCTATATGTATCAAGTACATATTTTTACTAAACGCTTATATGTTTTCGGGTAATCAGATCGGATACCAGTGCATATCACCTAATCCTATACCCGTGAAACTTTTCAAAACTAATCCCATACCTCGTCCCATACCCTGAAACCAATCCGATGGTCATCCTAATCGATACCGGTATCAGCATTCGTTTTTATGGTTTTCGATCGATCAATATTGTGATATCGTAATATATACCAAGTACCGCTACGATACACGTGCCTTAATGAACCCAGTTGATACTGACCAAAACCGAATTCCCGTCACATCGAGGTATCCCACTAGTATATGTTATAACTGATTATCATTGTTCCCCCTTCCATCTTAATGTTCAATAGTTTAAAACCGAGCTGTCTCACAAGTGCCAAATGCAACTCAAGTGCCACTTGAATCCACGAACGAACATCCGAACCCTTTGCTTTGCTACAACGCAGCCACAAACAGTTTCTGTTTTTATTCTCATATATATCTTAGTTTATTATTTTTTATGTATAGATTTCTAATAAAGAAAAACGAGTCAACTCGTTAAGCAATGAATTGACTCAAGTTAAAGACGAGTCAAATACGATCTCAACTTCTAATTCGGTTAGAAATATCGAGTAAGCTCGGCTTACTCTAACCCACCCAAACATTGAGGAGCACTATGGTGATAAAAAAGATTATTACAATATTTCAATAATATTGTAAAATTGTAGTGAACTTGACATAGGCCAAAATCAGAAAGAAGGCTTGATATCCTTCAACACTTCAGTCCAATGAATACACCGTTGTAGCCGCCACCACTATCCTATTACTCTCCGGCGGAAGATAACAAAGAAGAAGATGATGATGATCACGACTGAGAATTGTAAAATTTCAGACACTCCTGATTTTGCAGCAGAATTGCGACAAAAGAAAATTGTGTCGGAAACAGTTTTTTAAGACCCTTTTTCCTACCAACATGGCAACATGTTTTTGGTGGAAACGCAATCGGAAAGTCATGTTTCCTTCGTATTTCCGTAGCATTTTGGCTTAGGAAACATGAGTGTTTAGTGCCAGTGAGACAACCACTTTGTATGCAACATGATATTCAGATTCTTATATTTTCCTTTGAAACTTTAGCCTTAACACTCTAGATCATCTACGTTATGGCTCAAATAAGGGCCCTGTTTGACCGAATCAAGCATTTGAACCAAAAAAAAAGTTGCCTTCTAATGATTGTTTCACAAGTAAAGAATTGGTTGTCATTTATTCTATTTTTAACACATCATCTTGAAAGTACTATTTTAATTCTTGACCATAAAAAAACACATAATAAGTTGGATACAATATATATATATATATATATATATATATATATATATATATATATATATATATATATATATATATATATATATATATATATATATATATACACATAGAGGCAGTTTAATGCAATGTTTTAAAAACAGTTCAAACCGGCCAGTTGTACTTGTTGAACCGTTCAATAGAACCGGTTGAACCACTTAGTATAACCGGTTGAACCGCCTGATACACCCGGTTAAACAGTTTCTGAGCCAAATCCAGTAAGGTATAAAAAACTGGATTTTAAAACATTGGTTTAATAATGAGGTGGTGGTCTATTGGTAAAAACAATGCCTTTAAACAAATAGGAGGTGGAGATATTGGGTTTAAGTCTCACAGACGACAGAAGTAACGAAATTTGCCTTTAAAAAAACATAAAAAACACTGGTTTAATGTGACAATAGGTTTTTATTTTAAACATTAATTGTATCGAGGTAACATTACTATTAATTTGGTGACAGTTAAGTCTTAAAATTAAAACAAAAAAGTTTCAGTTACACCCATTTCAATCAAAACAAAAATTATATTTTAGTTTATAAGTTAAATTTCTTTAATTTTAATAGTGACCGCTTTTAAAACTATTGCAATTAATGTAATTGAACTTTTTAACGTTAATTGTCTTTAATTTTAGAAGACAAACTACCAAACATATGTGCCACTATTTTTTTTAATAACTTTACTTGTTTTAAGAAGTATCCTTTTGCTCATTAATAGTCGTAGTTCTCTACATATCAAATTTTATAATATAACCTTGTTGTATGTCACATTTATACAATCTCTTGAAATCAACATCATTGTCATTTTATGTTATGACCTATTTAAAGTGTAAGGTGAAAATGAAAGAATAATGTTAAATGACATAACGGATAGTTTTTTGAAATATGTTTCTTATTCATCCTCATGACTCGTGTCCACGACCTATTCGTTTGGTGAGTGGGACCTACCTTTTCGGTGTGGTTTGATCACTCGCAATCACCGCCGTCCATTTCTCCCAATCCACTACTCCCACATTCACTACAAAGATCTAACGGTCACTATTTAATCACCCACAACGACAATAAAGGGTCCTTTTCGATAACCAAGAGGGTTGTGGTCCCGTAGAAAAGTGTTTGACACTTTTACACATTTGCATGTGCTGTAGTTACTTTAACTCCTTATAATATGGTGTAACTCAAATTATACTCCTTCATCTTTTTCTTTTTGTGTAATAGTCCCTTTGAGAGTTGTAGTTCACTAAATCACTATTAGCATAATATGTTTGCTTTTGATAATTACATGTTCTCAAACCTCAACACCAACTTCAGAAATGTTGTTACAATGGATGAAGTTCCAACAAATATAAAAAACAGATTTGTACATAAGGGCCTGATTGCAGATCTTTAGCCATAGAAAGTAGAGATGGGCATAATCGGGTTTTATTATTACCCGGAACCGGTTCTAACCCGGAACCGGTTCTGCTCGGATGTCATTGGAACCGGGTATGGTGTGGAACCGGGTCCAGTTCCTACCCGGGTTCACACCCAAGAATATGGAACCGTGTAGAACCGGGTACGGGTATTATGGAACCGGGTATGGTGTGGAACCGGTTCCTGTGTGGAACCGGTTCCTGACAGTCGAAAATCTGATTTTTTACTGTTTAGAACCGGTTCCTGACAGTTGAAAATCTGACTTTTACTGTTTAGAACCGGTTCCTAACAGTAAATCCTGACTTTTACTGTTCAGAACCGGTTCCTGACAGTCGAAAAATCTGACTTTTACTGTTCAGAACCGGTTCCTGATAAAAATGTTACCGTTATAACCGGTTCCTGATAAAAATGTTACCGTAGAACCGGTTCCTGATTAAAAAAAGTTACCGTTGGGAACCGGTTCCTGTTCGTCGAAATCGGTTTTTTTATATAAACCCCTCCCTACTTACCATTTCAACTTACAAACTCACCATCATCAACTTACAAACTCACCATCATCAACTTACAAACTCAATCATCTTCTCAAAAATCTTGCAAAATATCTATGGCAAGCAACGAACAAGTTGTTACTGTCTTAGAGACGAAAAGAAACCCAGCTATATGGAAGAATTTTGATCTCTGTTTAATGTCCGACAGCCACGAGATGGCTAGATGCAAAGCTTGCGGAAAATTTATGAAGGCCGCAGCCAACTCAACCCTTAAGAAACACACTGAGCGGCATTGCCCAGTGACGAAGGCAAAGAAAAATGAGACGGGAGAAGGTTCCGGCACCGGTTCTTCAAATGTTTGATGTAACCCGTTTGGTTTGGTGTTTTAATAAAGTTTGTGTAATGTTTCTTTCTATTGTGTTTGTTATTTTTGTGTTTCTTTCTATCGTTAGTCTCCACTTTTTCGGCTATAACCGGTTCCAAAGGTAACATTTTAACGGTATAACCGGTTCCTTCTAGAACTGCATTTCCGGGTACTGATGGAACCGGGTACTAGTGAAACCGGGTACGGGTAGGAACCGGGTACGGGTAGGAACCGGTTACTACCCGATTCAAATGGTAAAATTGTGGAACCGGGTTGGAACCAACGGGTATTTTGAACCCGGAACCGGTTCTACTTAATGTCGGGTAGGAACTGGAACCGGTTCCAGTTCGGTTCTACCGGTTCGGGTTCGGAACCGGTTTTTATGCCCATCTCTAATAGAAAGTATTATCTTTGTGATCAAATTTCCTAATAACTAGGGAGACTCTTGATAAAGAGAAACTTTTATGAGAGATTTGTGACCTGTTTGTTCTAATAATATTGAGCTTTTAATGCTCGCTTATGTACGTGTGACCTATTCACATCACACAAACATTAAGCTCACTAGGGATGAGCTTAACACCGTAACGGTACTGAATCGTAGTGATATTGAAAGTAGGTATTCCGAAAATCATAAAAAATGGGTACAGGTACGGTACGGTATTCGAAGGTAAAAAGTGGGTAAAAATTGTACCATACATCCTGAACTAAAAGTACCCCGAAAAAACGTCAAAAAATGGGCACCGAATTGGTACACCCAAAAGTCGACTGGCATAGTACGTTTCACCGAAAACTTTTCGGTACCCACTACGATTGCTCATCCCTAAACTTCACAATGTTGACTTGTAATCTTCATTTTGCACCACGAGAATGATGTATATTCTTTCATTTGATCCTGGTCTTTGACTTAAGCTAAAATGCTTGTGTTTAAGAGTTTGTTTTCAAATTGACCAATAAATGATTACCAGATACACTTGTTGAAAGTTATTTTGAAGTATAAAACCTTAAGGAAATTTATAGGATTAGTAGAAAGTAGAAACTTATATTGACTCGCATTATAAGGTTTGTGGTAGTAAGTTATAATAACTTACATCATGGGCGAAGCTTTCAAGGGGCAGGAGGGGGTGACCGGCCCCCCAACTTTTCGCTCAGTAGTGGAGAATATGTAGTTTTCATATAGAAATATTTAGGTATATACGTTTTTGACCCTCCGATTTCATAGAAATTTACACTAAAATACCTTGTGAATAATTCGATAATGAATTTATCAATCTAAGCAACACACAATCAACTCTTACATTTTTACTGGACAATCCAACACATGATCACAAATGTTACAAGCTTAAAACATAAGGATCTCCAATACACCATTTAAAAATACAAGGGACTAAACCCAAACATCTTGTTGAATAACACAAAAGCAACATCATTCCATATTATTCCATAATATAATATAATATAATAACAACTCCATTGACGACTATGAAAGCTTTCCCTTCCTTTTTACCACCAAAAACCCTCACCCACTAACTATGTGCATCTGCACCTTCATTCCAATCCACAGATCCAAAATTCTCGCAGTATTCTGAGCATCTTGTTCCACAATCAGATCACACACAACAACAAAATCAACAACAATCAGTTATCAGATCTGCAACAATGCTAGACGGATTGTTAGGTCGCAACGGCTACAGTTTCAAATGGTTAGAAATCTGTTCATATAATCTGTGTGTTTACTGTTTACTTAAACTGAGAGTCTGCGACTGATTAGTGACGAGGACGCGAATATCGGTGTTGCGGAGGAGAGAGGAGGCGAAACAGAGGTTTTTGAAGGAAGATCTTTCGAAATTGCTGGCTAATGGACTTGATGTTAATGCGTATGGAAGGGTATTTCTTCTGATTTTTCAGTTTTATTGTTTGTTTTAGGGTTAGATGAGTTGACATTTGGTGGTATTGATGTTAGTGCCATTGTTTGATGAAATTGAAGAGATTAGGGTTTGTTATGTGTATCATGTGTAGATTGTTAAATTGAAGTGTCATCAAGTGCTTTTAGTTTAGTTATAGTGATAGAGAATGTATTATAGCATAGAAGTTAATGTGGAGTGGATTGCATGTTGCAGCTAAGGTTGTTTCTGTTGTTGGAGAGCTTAATGTTGGATAATCATGTTAAGTTACTCCCTGTTGCTGTTTAGGCATGTTTGCTAAACTCGTCATTGAAGTTCTTTGCGTCATCATTTGTTTTCTTTTCGGTTTTGCAAGTTGTTTTCTTTGAATTTTCTTACGGAGAGCCCTATTTATTAGTCTTACAAGCTTTGTTAATGTTCTGGGAATAGTTGTCGAAGGCGCAAAGCGCACTCAAGGCACAAAGGGTGAGCCTTGGGCCTCAGTGCAAGGCGCTTAAAAGCGAGGGCTTTTTTATGTGAGGCATATTATAAAAATACTATTTTAGTGGTTTTAGACAAGTTTTAGGCTTTTTAGGTAAAGATTACGTTGTTTCGGGTTGATTTAGGGGTTGTAGGCTAGTTTTAGGGCAAGATTACATTGTTTTGGGTTGATTTAGGGGTTTAGGCAAGTTTTAGGGCAAGATTACGTTGTTTTAGGTTGATTCCAAGCTTGTTTAGGGTTGGTATAATTTTTTAGACCTGTTCAGACAATTTTTGGCTGGAATTTTGTCGGAATTTGGCCTGGAAAATACGCCTGAGGGCTTTTGAAGTGAATCTAGAAGGCTGCGCTGGGCCTGAAAAGTGGGCCTAGGCGCGCGTGCCTGGGTGAGTCTTGACAACAGAGGTTCTAGTATGCTCACAGCAGTGATGATTTCTTTAAGCATGTCTCTATCTTGAATGGAAGAATCAAAAGTTGTTATGTAGTGTGTAGAGATTATAGAAGAGCCATGAAAGTTGAAAGGTAGGTATCTGGTCCACATATGTAGTGTGTAGAGATTATAGAAGAGCCATGAAAGTTGAAAGGTAGGTATCTGGTCCACATAAGAAAGTGAATAAAATGGATACAAGTCCAATTTTTAATCGGATGGTCACATTTATGTTGGAATTTTGTATATGGGTATGCTTGTTTTTGATTTCCTTGTTATAATAATCTCTAACTAGAGTTCTCTTTCATGCGAGATGGTGATACAGACGGAAGAGTTTATCGTGGGATTGAATCTCTTAGCCTGTTATACATTTCTTGACCAGTCATGTGAGTACATATTGAAGCAGCTGTCAGTCATGCAGAAACTAGGGTATGAAGACAGTGTGAAGCTATACTTTATTTCACTTGTATATTCTTATGACATATCTATTACTTGATTTATGTAGGCAATGTCCAGAAGAATGCAGAGAGACCGTTTCATCCTTGATGTTTGCTGCTGCAAGGTTTTCTGAACTTCCCGAATTGCGTGACCTCAGGAACGTATTTCAAGAAAGATACGGGAATGGTTTCGAATGCTACGTTAATCAAGTGGTAGGTTTCCAGATCTTATATGAACAAATGAGTATTTATCTGAACCAAGCTCCTTACACACATCTAATCGGCTTTTCGGTTTATGCTAGTTTGTTGAGAAGTTAGCCTCTAAACCTCCACCAGTGGAGAAGAGAATAAAGCTACTGCAAGATTAGCATCAGAGCTTTCAATCCGGTGGGATTCTAAGGGATTTAAACAAAGAATGGAGAAACCGTCCACACTTGCTCAGGTATGGTTCTTGTTTGCAAATTGTATTTGATATCGTTTCCACTTTCTCTAATTTCGTTTTGCAGGCGCTTGGATCTGTGAGTGGCAGTGATGATGAACTCAAACCGCCAAACGGAAAAAATATGTTCCGGAAAAACGATCAGCGTTCCAAAGAAAGAGTATAACATGCTCACCAAGGACCAACATTGCACGGTGATGGAATCGTAAACGTTAGGAGGAAAGATGCGTTGGATGGTCCGGTTTTGAGAAGAGAAGAAAAAACATCATAAAGAAAGAACAAAACATCACGATGTGTTGGATGGTTCGGTTTTGAGAAGAGAAGAAAAACGTCATAAGGAAAGAACAAAACATCACGATGAAGGGAATGTATATGGTAGGAGGAAAGAGGCGTTGGACGTTTCAAATGTGGAAACAAACGAAAAACATGGCTACAAACACGAGAACCTCTTCGGAAATCCAGAATCTAATCTCGAGAAGAACGTATTTGGAAAGAATGACAGAATTCCTAAAGTTTTAGATGATGATAGGGTGATGAGAGAGAGAAAAGAAAGAAATGCTTATAAACACAAGCTAGAAACTGAGACACGAGATAATAATGTGTTGGACGGTTCGGTTTTGAGAAGAGAAGAAAAACGTCATAAAGAAAAAATATATCATCATGATGACTCGAGAAGAGAAGAAAAACATCATAAAGAAAGAATATACCATCACGATGACGGGAATGCATATGGTAGGAAAAAAGAGTTGTCGGACATTCCCTATGTGGGAACAAACAAAAAACATGCCTACAAACACGAGCCGGAAACTATCGAGAAGAACATATATGGACATAGTGACCGAGGAAGTAAAGAAAGAAATGGTTATAAACACGAGCCAGAAACAAGTAGTCCAACAAGAGAAAAAGAAGACGGTGAAAAGTCAACTGGGAAAGTCAAGGACGAAGACACAATTAGGTCAAAGTCAACCTACAATAGTTCTCTTCCACCACCATATGTCAAGTTAAACATTCCGCCACCATACAATAAGCCTCACAATGCATCAAACTCAGAAAAGATGAAAGAAGAAGCAGAACATGATATTATGCAGTTACCTAAACCAAAATCAGTTAGGAGGAAGCACAGGCACAAGCACTCTAAATCCTCATCCGGTCATGAAGATATTGGAAGCTCAGAAGACGCCCGCATCGTTAAACGAATTTCAAGTAGCAGAAGAAAAGACCGAAAGGGTTTACAAATACTATTTGATGACGAACAATACCGTAGCCATCGAGACGACGAGGAGAAGATGATGGATAAGTTATTGTTACATTATAGTAAGAAACCATCATCAGGTTATGATATCAAGAAGTTAAGACGAAAGAAAAACCGATCCAACATTAATAGCAAATCACCGTCTCCGCATCACAATGATGCAGAATTGATTGTTCCTCCTACGCGATCGATCTCTCTTCCTCATGAAAGTGGTGAAGCGGAACCCAAGAAAGTGTATGCTCGTGCTAACTCATTTCAGCCCGATAATCAGGCTAAGCACGTTCACCCGAAGTTACCTGATTATGATGATCTGGCGGCTAGGTTTGCAGCACTACGAGGGACGTAGATGTTCAACTTCTATGATTTAACTGTCATAATTTCATGGGTGGGTTGGTGTGTTTTATCTTATGAAAACCGGGAAATTAAATTTATTCATATTGTATGTAGAGTTGTTTGGGTTGTATTTGTAACAACATTTAATTGTGTTTTGGTAACATGATACAACATTCATGATCCACACATGTTATATGTGCAAGCTCAGTTTAGTATCTTTCACGCTGAATGATTTTTAACCGGTCTATTTTACAAATCAAGAATCTTATATCAAACGAGAACTAGGGGTGTTTATAGTCCGGTTTGGTCAGTTTTATGAAACGTCTGGACTGAGTAGAATTTCCATTTTTGATGGTTTTGACATCTGGTTTTACCAAATATATTATAACCGGTAGTGTGAACTCAGGAAGTGTTTTGCTGTCAACAACTTATATCCATCTAGTTGACAGTTAAGATAGGTTAGTTAATATTATATTGTTGAGTTTTACTATAAAAATTAGAAAATAAAGCATCCAATCATTTTATCAATCACCAAACAGCGACGTTTAAACCACCAATCAACCTCGTTTACTTCAAGAATTTTTGAACAACCAATCACCAACCATAAGACGGATATCAAAAGAGAATCGTTGACCATCACCTTTACCAAAAATTGGTAATGACTCAAAACATTGTCTGTTCCAAGAGTAGAAAAAACGAAAGTGAGGTATTTCTTGAGTGGGAAAGACAGAGATGTGTACTTCGTTTTTCTTAATGACAACCCCCCCCAAAAAAAAATAAAAATAAAAAATAAATAAATAAATAAAAGGTACCCCTAAATTTCACCTAGTGCTTACTTTGTGGACTTAATACAGATCGCTTTGATTGGATAAAACATCTAATGCTAATAGACAAAGAGGCCATTGCAATGTTGAGACTTGTGGGACAATGCTCAAGCCGTGTTGAGGTGCACGTCCATGAGCCCCTTGCGTTGCATATGGTCTTTTTCTTTGTGAATTGAAGTCTTCGGTGTGAACATCCAGAGCTTGTCATGGGTCAAGAGGACAAAATAGAAAGCAAAAGTCCGTCTGCTTAAATGACTAAAATTGTTACGTTGAGTAAACAATGTTGACAAAATGGTAACTTTAATAGGCTAAGATCAAAGCTGCAATAAAGTATTACCACAAGGATCATTCGTGTAATTTACTTTGAAGTAATTTACATATGTCATTAGCTCTTAAATAGAATCCTTAGCCTATCTTTGATGATATCCTTTAAGAGTTGGTCGTTAAAATTTTCTTTTATGCCTATATTTAGCATTTTCTTATTCTATATTATGCTTAATTATTTTCTTCTTCCTAACAAAAAAAAATTATAGTTCTTAGAGCTAACTAGATGAATGACTTTATGGTATCTCTATGATATGTAATGGTTGATGGTATTAGCATTATATTTCAGATGCTCTATAGAGGGCACATTTCTATAGGGCAGAGCATATTTCGGAAATAGTTGAGTGTCTTAGTGTAAGTCAAAGGGTTAGGGGGAGTTAGTTGGGTAAGTTTGGTCAGATGTATGTTAGTTGTGCGTAGTTGAGAGTTTGGGTATAAAAGGGATACTTTGTTATAGTATAGGGTTATCAATTGAATGAATAACAAAGTGTTAGGTCCGTTTTTACAAGGTTTGTGATATTCAGATAATTAGTGTCAAAAACAATATTGAATTGTATTAGTAAAATATGAATAATCACAAACGAGAAGTCATCATCAACAATTGTTTTTCAATTGATTCAAATATTTTACAATAGATTGACTCTACAGACTCCACCCTCAGCCTGGTCACCTAAACCATTCTATTCGTACAAGAGAAATGTGATGTGTGTGATAAATAGATCACTAACATGTGTGATCAATTTATACTAAGTACGAAAGCTCTGTTTGTGATTGGCTGACATCACTCTGATAGTGACATCTAACATTCCTAATAAAGATTCCACAGATGTTGTAAACATCTGTGCAAATTTATCATCTGTTCTAACTAGTATAAACACTGATAAATAAATATTGTTACATTGAGAAACCACCGTTAGAACTATACTCTGTTGCCTAAATTCCAAACATCTGTTTGGCCAGACAGATGTTTGGTCTTCTTTATCAAACCTTTGGCTTCAACAGACTTTAGCCTTCAACAAATGTTGTTTCTTCTTAAACAACGGTTCCAAGGCTTAATAAGATGTTGGCTTTGTATTCAACAGATGTTCTGATTAGGTGTTCAAGATTCACTATCTTTAGGAAGAATCTGGTTCAATCTTTTGTTTATTTCTTGATCAGATGATCATGTTTTAGTTTTTAAATATCATCTCCTTTTGTAAGTACAACACAAACTTTCCTCCCAAATTCTCTCTCAACAAATTGTTAACCAATTCTCAAGAACCCCTTCTCAATTAGGTTTTTCTGAACGTTAACTTACCTCAACCATTGAAGTTCAATCTTGAGTTGTATCAAATTTGAGGTTGTATCACTCTACATCACGGTTTTGATATTTTTTTTATAAACAATGTACCTAGTTCTACTATTTGTGAGATCATAACATGTTTGTTTCTCTCACCGGTAGACTCAAAAAACCTAATAACTTCATATCAACCAACCATTTTACCCTTTACAAAAAACTGTAAACACGTATGAAAGAAATCTGAATGAGAATTTTAAATATCATAAGAATTTACGAGATACTAATCAAAATCATTATCTAGTATGAAAAGTATATAAACATAAGACATTAAATGTTTTATCTCTCTAATTAATTAATTGTTTTTTCTTCTTTCGTCTCAAAATTAACTTTAACAAGTTTTGTACACGTATGTAAATGGTAAAAACGTACACATATATAAATGGTTAACTTACACATGCCCAATTCTTTATAGTCCACGGATATATATATATAAATTTACACCTATAAATTCATATAACAATATTGTAGTTTGACAATAATGCTAGCATTCTAGATAAAATAGTAATTTGGATTATTGTTTATGATTTCTTAGTTGATTCTTCTTTTATATATAGATATAGATATAGATATAGAAATGAGATCGGGAGAAAACGATTGGAAGTGTGAAAACGATGAGAATGGATCCTGGTAGAACATGTGGCGGGGGGCGCTAAATGATATGCACGGTACGATTGTCATTGTCCAGGTTCCGCTCAATAAATAGCGTTATAATTCTGTTTCAAACCAAATTCCAAAAAATTTCATTAGTAGTTACCTCCTCTCTAAGCTTCCGAGATCTATGGTGTATAACGTGGATTCCGTTCTACAAAGTAATTTTTGATGGTGTTTTCATATGTGTTCCAGTAAATCATGTAACAGATATGGCGTTTTCATTCTTTATGGTTGTTTTAATGGCGTTTTTTTCAAAGTAATATTTGAAAATGACGTTTATGTTTTAATGGTGTTCTTCCTATATTCAATATTTGGCGTTTTCATTATTAATGTTAATTGTCGTTTGGGATCTAATATATGCTTATTGTTTACGATCAATGGCGTTTTACACCTGGTTACGTACATCTGATTAGTTGTTAATATTAGCATTAATTTGTAAACATCAGTTCTTACTATTTGTTGATTATTCAACTTACAGCATTTTCATTAACACGTTTTAGGAAGACAGTAACATCAATTCTTCATATTGATTATTATTCAACTAATGGCGTTTTCATTATGGCGTTTTCATTAAGAAAGTAATATCAGTTATTCTTATTGTTTATTATTCAATTAATAGTGTTTTCATCGATAATATTTTTAAGGAGTCATTTTCTATTTTAAATATTTCGCCAATGATGTTTTTTCTTAATTCGTTCTCACTATGTTTTTTCAAACAAGGGTGTTTCTTCGAATGAAAGTTTTTGCCCAAAAACTGGTTTTCCATTGGTCATTCCGACGTTAGTGAAGAGATAAAGCCAAAAATAGACATGTATTCCCAAGCTTCGATGATTGTTATTCATTGTATGTTAGGTATGCGACGGCTTGTGGTTTTTCTGTTAGGAAAGGGACTGAAAAGATAAATGCCAAAGGAAAAACACATATTAAGTATTACATGTGTACGAGATTTGGGGTATGTAAGGACACGAAGGTTGATACGTTGGACTCGAATAAAAAGGAAAGGATTGTGCAATCCAACTTTACAAAGAGGAGTCGTTGTGGAGCACAATAATGTGTAATATTTGAGGATGGATCATGGTAGGTCTATATGTTTGTTGAGGAGCACAACCATGATTTTGTTGAACAACCTGATAAGCATTCTCTTTCGTCTGAACGACACCTCACTCAGCTCCAGAAATATGTTATACGTCGCATGTCTAAGTTGAATTTGGGACTTGTTAAGGTGTTTAATGTTATGAAGACTTGTTTTGGCGGTTTGAAGACGTGGGTGCAAATAAAGTTGATTTTAAGAACTACAAGAGGCAAATTAAGTTGTTTGTAGGGAAATACGACGTTGAGTTGGTTGTGAGACATTTGCATGAAAAAAAACAGTCCCAGCCTAATTTCTCATACGATTACTTCATAGACGATGATAATCGTTTAAAGTGACTTTTTTGGTGTGATGATCAATGCAAATGTAACTACCACGTGTTTGGTGATGTGATTTCGTTTGACGCCACGTATTATTCTAACAAGTAACATTTATAATTCTATTTTTTATGTGTGTTTTGGCGTTTTCAATATTTAGATGCATTGACATTTTGTTCTCGTTTTATTTTTTTCAATGGCGTTTTCATATGCAGATACTCTATGCGGTTTGTACCGTTCACTGGTATAGACAATCATCACTGCAATGTTACATTTGGTGCTGTATTATTGTCGTCAGAAATTGCTGTACGTATATATGGTTGTTGAGAGTTATTCAAGAACCTGTCGGTGCTCAACCAAAAGTTGTCACTGAACAAAATCCAGCAATGAAGAAGGCTATTTCTGTTGTATTTGTTGAAATGAGGCATCGGTTATACATGTGGCACGTGATGCATAAACTTTCTCTAAAGGTTGATTTTCTTATTTTCATGTGTTTGGCGTATTAAGATATAGGGCGTTTTGCCATTCATAATTGTTTTTCATGTGAATTTTTTTGTTTCTAATGTATTTATTCCATAGCGTTTTCGTGTTTTATATTGGTTGGTGTTAGGCTATGCAATTCCACCAATTTCAAAGAACGTATTTGTGGTGTTGTGTGGACGGATATTCTTACACCTGAAGAGTTTGAATCAGGATGGGAAGAGGTTATTGAAGAGTTCAATTTAGATGAAAAATGATTGGCTTTCTGATATTTTTGTACTTAGGGATTCTTGGATCCCTGCACACTATAGATTGGAGGAACTGTCGGGTCTTATGCGTACAACATCGAGGTTGGAGAGTGTAGAACCATTTTTTGGTCAAGTGT
Organism: Scalesia atractyloides; assembly: GCA_947069175.1. Lineage (NCBI taxonomy): Eukaryota > Viridiplantae > Streptophyta > Magnoliopsida > Asterales > Asteraceae > Scalesia > Scalesia atractyloides. Next base: position 36,082,231 of record CAMTDV010000020.1, on the reverse strand, counting down.
GCAATGCAAAATCTACTCTTGTTGAGTTCATGACTCATTACGAAACTACAATAGAAGTACAGCGTCACACACACCAAAAAATGATCATGAATCTCGATACAAACGCCCCTAGTTGAAAAGTAATTATAAAGTGTTGGAAAGCCAAGCTGCTGAGATATACACAAAAAATATTTTTTGTGATATTCAAGTTGAGCTAATTGGGATTGGGGATTGCTTAAATCAACGTTATGAAGAGCAGGCCGATGGGTTTGTTAAGTTCTACATAAATAATTTCCAGCAGCCTTGTACCTCCTTATTCGAGGTAAACAATGGTGTTTTTCACGTATTTTATTTGGCGTTTTCTAAGAATGCGTTTATTATATTTTTAGCATTAATTTTTTTGCCTAAAGTTTTTTTTTGTTTTTTGATGGTGTTTTATACATACATTGTCAGCATAGCGTTTTATACATACATTTTTTGGCCTTTTTTCAGGTAATGTACCCGTAAGTCTGATTGCACCAGCACTTGCTCATGCAGGCGTTTTGAGCAGTTTGGTTTGCTATGTAGACATATATTTTATGTTTTGAGAAGTTTAGATATTAGGGAATTTCCAAAACAGTAAATTTTGAATAGATGGCGTAAAGAGGCTTCACCAAATTGCTCTTCAGATTACTCAATGATTTGTGATTTTATGATTGAGCTTGATCCCGATGTGCAAAGTATGATGCGATAAATTATTTTTGCAATGGAGTATACTTTGAACCGTTTATCTGGTAATAAGGAGGAGCTATCCTTATTTAAGGATCATGTTCAATCTTATATGAAGAAGGTTCAAGATATGCAGATTATTGCTCCTCCTCCTAGTACTAGGGTTAGATTTGCGGAGATAACAGGGCAATATCAAAACGACAAGAATCCGATAAGAGTCTCTGTTAGGTATAAGTCGAAAGGATCTGAATCTCGCAAGCGTTTGAAATCCAAACAGGAGGAAACAATTGAAAAAACAAAAACAAAAGGAAGACCGGGGCGAAGAAAGACAGTATAAGAATTGTAAAGCTTTCGGACACTATACATCGACATGTAAGAAGCCCGTAATTAAAATAAAATCGACAATGTCTTCGAGAGCAAGTAAAGAGTAGTTTGGCGTTTTTCTATTTTTTTATTTTTTTCTTATGCAATCTTTGAGCATGTAAGAACACACAACATACACCCATTTGGCGTTTTATATTTTTTTTTATTTATCATTTTTATTATTTTTTCAAATTCTTTCACTTTTTGTGCATAACATTTGATTAAAGGCAAATATTATTCGGCCTTTTTTGCACCTAATTATAGAGTATAAAGTATGTATTATTAACTGGAAGGTATATAACAAACCATAGAAGATCACACACCACACATAAACGCAAAAAAAAAAGAGAATACTTTTCAGTCAATAAAAATACTTTATTCCTCTAATTAGTTGAGGAGTAACTCAATAAGATTTTGCTGAATGAGATGGACAACATTGTTAATCCTCACTTAAGAGTGTTGTCCAACTCATTTAGTGAAACTTTATTGAGAACAAAACTGAATCTCTAAGAAACGAGGTTTGCCATCTTTGTTTTTTGAACTTTTTGTCGTTTTAAATTGAATGGTATTTAGAAAATATGATGTTTGCTTTTGGTGTGATCAATGGAAGGGTTTGAGACGTTGTTTATTTAAGATATTTTTGGTGTGTAGTTTAGGGGGGAATTTTCTATAATAATTTTAGTAATAAAGTTTCCGTCGTTTCAGTTACTGTTTGTTCAGCTTTATCTATTAAATCTGTAATGCGTCCCATCATTAAGTTTGGTGTTTTGTATGAATGGTGTTTTAGATAAAGATGGCAAAATACAACTAATTAACTTTTGTAAGGCAAAATAATGTTATGGCATTTGAAACACAAAGACGGCGTTTTGAAACATATATCAGACATGCACATTGTAATTAATATTCATGGCGTTTAGAAACAAGTAGATGCAATAATCTAAACCAAATACATTAGTCAACATGAAAATTATAAAATGAAAGCAATTTATGGTGTTTAAATTAATCTAGATATTCATCCATCCTTTGTTCTATTCTCTTGCATCTTGTTTAATACAATTCTATAATTTTTGTATTTTTTAATAATATGTGATTACAAGAAATTATTATAGTTTTCGTGTTTGTGGTGATTTTGACGTTTTATATCTAAATGAGAAATAAAGTATTTTATTAGCGGAAAAGTACATAACAAATATGTAACACTTCGTATTTTTACTCTCCTTATTTAGAAAGTGTAATCGCATTTCTATTAATGGAAACTTGTATTCGTATCACATTCATATTTCATGTCAGCTTTGTAATCTGAGACTTTGATCATAATGAAATTCATACTTTATACATACTTGTCTTACATGCATTCGATCGTTAAATACATGTTAGATACAAACGGATACTTGTTATACGTGCAAATACTCATACATACACTCTTGATACTGAAATTATACTTACATACACGTTATATACTTAAAAACATGACAAAACACCAAGTTTCAGTTTAAAATGAGGAAAAAACCAAAGTTCAGGGGCCAAATTGTAAAAATTAAAAGTTATGCCTAAATGAGGCTCTGGCGAGGCGCGAGAGCCTAGGCCTTGCCTCTCGCGGGTGGCAAGAGACCTTGATCCGCAGCAAGTTGTTTCTAGCATACAGGTTGGTCACTTTTTCCACCTTTTTACTCCCCAATCCCCTTTAAACCTTATTAAACTAAAACTCTACTAAACCACTATATAAACAAGCTTCATAACACCCATTTTCACTTTCGAAACTCCTCCACACACTCAAAACTCTCTCAAATCAGTTGCAAGCTCAAGAACAAGGCAGAATACTCTAAGTCCTAAAGTGAGTTTAAACTCACGTTTTTACATCTTTTCTTCACTTCTTCTTCCGCTACAAAGCTTGGAACACCTCTAGGAGTGTTTCCACAGGTTTACCATGGTAAACCAAGGTGGAACATCACCATTTGAGGCCCAAACTTTCTGTTTTGGAAGATTATTCGTTAACTTTTATAAAACTATGTTTTCTTGTTTAAATCTTGTGCCTACTTGTTATTGAACCTATCTAAAGGTTATGAGACTTGTTTATGAGTTAATTCTTATGGGTTTAGAGGTGCAAATACCCTCTAAACTTTCTGTTTTGTTAGGGTTTAGACAACCCACAAGTGATTAAACCATCCAAGTTCACCATAGTACTTATGGTAAGATTTGTGTTTTGGTAAAAGTGTGAATCTTGGAAGCCTTGCCTATCCTAACATATTTCCACTACCTCACTTGATGTTTTTATTAGTAGTTTAGTTTTTCATTCTTGTTATTCATGACTAACCTTGTTTTCTAACTAAGTTGGTAAACTTTGTGATTTGGTGAATCATATAAAGAGGTATTCGTATCTCTATACTTGACTTCCTTGAGTTATATGACAATCTATGATAGACATGAATAAAATATCCTATATAAATATATACATATATATATATATGCGTGTGTGTGTGTGTATGTGTGTGTGTGTGTGTTTTTGTGTGTGTGTACATAACCGAACTCATTATGTTAACCGAATCATGGTTACATGTCATGAAAATAAGTTATATAACCTAATTTTTAAACTTCTTGTTACGATTCTAATGGGCAAGTTTGACCCATGAAATCACATGAAAACTTAATAGTTTCAAAAACGAGTGTTAAGACTAGATAATTATTTTTCATATACTTACTTTTACATACTTTAAAATTCCAAATCCGAATTCTCTACCGAATCCGAATACTCACACACTTTCTTTTCCCCATGTAGGGTAACTTCAGTGTTCCATCCTCCAAACTTAACGACTCGCAGATTGCTAGGAACACTTTGCAAAATCGTGAGTATACTCGATCCCATTTTCCGTTTTATTCACTTTGGATGCAATACGTACACTTATACAAAAATCACAAATCACGTTAAACTTGTTATAATCACACTCTATCCATTTAAAAACTTGATACTTATTTTATTTTTGTTAACGCATGCTACGTAAACTTGTGTCCATATTCGCATTAACTTTGCTTGACTCCCTTAACAATTATAGGCGCTATAGGATTAACGCACCACCGGTATTCTTCTGGTATTGTTAAGAAAACTGTTTGACAACCTTGTCATTTGGGTGTTAATAGTATGCACAAATGCGTTAGACTTTGGTTTGACATATAGTTAGCACATGCTAGTATGATAGAAACAATATTTGCAAATTACCATGTTGGATATGAGACAACTTTTTCACTATTATACTATGTAATAAAACTTATATACTCGTCAACTTTTTGTTGATCATTATTTTAATACATGTCGCTGGAAACGAATTGATGCCGATGAAGAAATATTTTAGGGTGGATTAGAAACATACCTAGATTTGAATCTCTGTACTTTGTTACTTTTTGTTTCGTTATGTGTCACTTGTATTTTTTCCTTTCAAGACAATGTATCATCATTCTAGTACAATGAAATTTTGACTTATTAAATATTGTCACAATTAGTATTATGAAGTCTATTGCAATCTCGTTTTTGTCTCACTCTGATGTTTCCGCCATCGGTTGGGGTGTGACAGATTGGTATGAGAGCCATAAGTATAGGGAATTAGTAAAATTGCCATGCTTTTGACCTAGTCTATAGTTTAGGAACCATATTTGACCATTCTTATTCATACTTAAAACTACTTGAATTCTCCCTACTTGTTTCTTCTCTATTATCTTTTGGTCTCAAATATACATGCCTTGCCTAAGGCAACCACAATAGACATATGAAGGCTTGAAGACACTCATATTTCACCAATGAGACGATCATACCAAAATAGGCGTGAAAACCCACAATTTTTGGTGAAGTCCCCCAATCCGCGAAATCGATTTTTCACGAAATTATGCCATTAAATTAGGAGTGATATCCAAATCTTGATGAAAATTTTCCATTTCATACTCTGGTGACCTTACCAACGAGTCAGAATTTGCTTCTCGTTTGGTAAGTACCAACCACGTTTAGGGAATGAAGTTATCAAGTTAGAAGTGATATCCATATCTTGATAACTAGTCCCACTCCTCGATTTTCAATCTTGCCAAAGTCTCGAATTTCTGATTGACTAGGGACATGTCGTAGCTGAAAGAATGAATATCGTTAACCGCTCATCAGTGAGAGTATTCCATCTATTAGGCAAAAGCATGTTTCCCTAACTCAAAAGGATTTTCGACCACTTTGGAAAAGTCTTAGTTTCGTTCCAAGACATTCCACGTTATACATTGAAATGTCTTTTATATCTTATCAATTTTAATGTGTTTTACATTTGATACGTACTTCATTTCAACATCAAAAGCACGATCGCACTTCTCACAATCTCAAACAATTATAATATTCGAGAACAAACTAAATTTACAATTCTTTTGTTATTATTTGTGGTTATAAAATGTAAATTCTTGTTATGCTTATGTGAACTACTTGAAACTACGTGTGGCGTGACATATTACATGCTAAATTAAGCAAATTATCTATTTCAAAAACATTATGATCAAGTCTCATCTTTCTTCGTAAATCTTGTAGATGTCTTTCAACCGTTTCTCTAACTCCAAAAAGGGTATAAAATCAAGCTCTAATAAGAAGATGCTTGTGTTCATGGCCAAGAAAATGGCCCAAGTGATTCCCGATATCGTGAGCAAGGTTACCATTAATACCCCTAACTTGTTGGTCAATTCCAAAACCGAACAACCTAAGCCAACCTCGTTCAATTATAAGCACTTTGCTGCTTGCAACCCTAGGCCATTCACTAGCAATGAAGGTTTCACCAACATGCTTGAATGGTTCGATAGCATCGAGGTGACATTCATCAACAGTGAATGTCCCGAATCCCTAAAAACTAGAAGCACAACGGGTGTCTTCCAGTCAAGAACTCTCGACTGGTGGACAAACGAGCGCAACATCCGATCAAACGAAGATGCCTACGCCCTCCCTTGGATTGAGTAAGGGAATGATGATGACGGAGTTTTGTCCTCCTAACGTGGTCGAGTGTGGTTATAAATTTTGTTAGATTTTAAGCACTTTTTACCCATGGATCAAGCTTTAAATTTACAAAACACGATACAATACCATCACTCTACACACGTTAGGGCAAGTGCACCCATCGTAGATGTAGTATAGTGATGGTAAGATACCGAGGTCGTCCAAGGACACAAGAGCTTTTGATACCGGCTTATCGTTAACGTCTAATCTAACAAAATTTTGATAAAAGTTTTGAAAGTTTTAAAAGATAAAAACTAAATGTAAGAATGTAAAGAAATAAATAAAAACATATAGACAAGAAAGAATCACTTGGTTACGACTCCTCTTTTATGTACCCTTTGATGATTTCCGCACTTTAGACTTTTTAATAGATTGTCTTAGTTATAGTAGTAGGCCCCTCTTGTGAAGGCGACGTTACCCTCAACCTATTGGTCTGAGTCAATAGTGATACAGTCCCGCAAGGTCGGAATATTGAAAGATAATTAAATAAGTTATTAATGCAAAAAGTGGTAGGCCCCTCTTGTGAAGGCAATGTTACCCTCGGCCATATTGGTCTGAGTTAGCAGGGATCCCGCAAGACCGGATAAAGTTTTAATAGTAGTTTATTTTTGAGGGGTTAAATCCGTTCTTACTTCCCCCGATTTGATGCTATCTTCCTCAAGGGAAGTCCTAATAAGCTTCAACCAAGTCCTCGTAGGATCTATACATTGAACGAGGCAAGAACTTTACCCAAACACCCTTCTAACCCCTTCTTGATAGTTAACGTGCTTTATATAGACCGTAAAGATACGAATGAGTGTATCAACAAAACATGAAGAAATGTTTAACCAAAGTTCACTTTCAATATAAAAAACTAATCATTAAAGTCATTAATACATACCCAAATAAAATATTGCCAAAGATTGGAAATCGAAAGTAATACATAAAAGATTTGCCTTCACCAAGTGATGTAAGAGATTTAGCCAAGCATGGCCTTTGTTTGACCAGAACTCTTACGATCAATTTTGGATCCCGAGACTACTACACACTCTAAAAGATAAAAGATAAATGATAGTGGTGGGTGTTGGTATTATAGTAGTGGTGGTGGACTGATGGCAAGTGTGAAAGAAGTGGTTTGCTAAGGGATGTCTTTCTCATGAACCAAGCACCTCTACTTATTGCTAGAAATAAAGGGCGATCACGGCCCCGTGGGCTTTACATTCTCTCCCATCATTAATTGTAGATTCAATTATGTACCAACAAGCCCCATGGTGACAGGGCACGACCCCGTGGTCAGTGTACTTGCTGTACTATCCTAGATTCGACGAATCTTAGAGTTGACCATGACCTATGTTGAGTTGGCACGGCCTCGTGTTGCCCATGTTAGAGTTGACCATGACCTATGTTGGGTTGGCAATGGCCCCATGCCTGGTGGGCACGACCCTGTGCCTGAGCTTCTATCTTTGTTATTTTTGTTGTTTTGGATGTGGATGGGGGTTCGGCAGGTCGTGTCAATCCTTCTTCTTTGTATTTGTGTTGGTTTTGGCTGTTAATTGGCTTCTTTTATTCGTTTAAACTCTTTTGATCATGTGAATTAAAAGTAAACAAAAAAACATGCTTTTTCCAACATTAGTACCGAAAAAGGGTTGATTTTATGCCTTGATTGATGTAATCTATATGTTGCATTTTGCGCACATCAAATATCCCCAGACTTGAATCTTTGTTTGTCCTCAAGCAAAACTCAATAATGTGGCTTACACACCCAAATGGAATTGGTAAAAGAGAAGTTTTGGGTTTATATTTAGAGTGTCGGGAATCCAAGTTCTAAATTTATTTTGTTTTATTCTATTTAAAATCTTATTTGTTATAACTTATTTAGAACACTTTTTAAGAAAAATATTTGTTTTGGGCATAACATGCCTTTCTAAAATTTTATTTAGTTTATACAAATTTACACACCACACAAGTGGTCACTCAACACTAAGCCGAAGATGTTTAAGGGAAAGCGCTCGGACCCGTTGTGGAGCTTACGCCTGCCATAGGCTTGAAAAACAATCAAACCTCCTCCTTTGTAACGTTTAATCCTTATAAATATCAAGAGGGCTTTAAAAGGGTAAGTTTTGGCAAGGGGTTGGTGTTTTTTTGGGTAAAATGGTGAAAAGCGCAAAAGTTGTCAGTTTTTTGAGAAATTATGCTTTGTGGCTAAGAAAAAAACTTTCACTAATGTTTTTTTATATTATACATATATATAGCCAAAGTTGAAACTAAGCCAAGTTATTTATAACCAGACTTTTTACTAAAACAAATGGTGTAAATAAAAATAAATATTTGTGGATGTGAGTGGTTGTTTTTGCAAAAGTTTATATTTTTGCTGGTTTAGAAACAAAAGTGTTAAGGCTCAAAGGGGTTTAACTAGGGGGATATGAAAAGGAAAATAAATGTTTAAAATGAAAAAAAATGGTTATTGTCCTAGTGTCTCAATCATTTACTTACTTGGATTAATATCGGTAAGGATTGGGAACGTATTGCTTTGGCCTGTTCTAGATTTGTAAGAACCAAATGGGCTATCACACAAGAAACAAAAATTGAGCAATCAGTATATATATATATATATATATATATATATATAATATATATATATGTATTTGTATGTTCAATAAAAGCTCAAAGACTCACTTTTTGTGGGAAAAAGGGTATAGTGTAAAAAGTGTATATATGTAATCAAATTTTACAAAGATTTGTTATTCCCGTTTTTATAATTTTCTTAATTGGTTCTTTTTGTCACGATGCTATTAGGTGTAATATTTTTGCACGACCTGTTTCACCTTCTCTATAGAAATATTTTTGCATCAGACAATTGGGCATGATGGCGTGCCTAATGCGCACGACCCTGTGCTGCAGGTTCTGCATTGCAGCTTTTGATGCGGGAGGCTCTGGTTTACGTGCATGGGGTCCCTTTTTCTCAGTTTTTCACAACATTCCATCATTTAAAGTGTGATTTATTCGTACAAACGAAAAACTTAAAACAAAATGTATTAAATTTAAACTACATGTTATAAATTATCTAGTGATATGAAATGCCTTCATGGTGCGCCACGTTTATAAGGGCCTTGGATAAACCCAAAGTCGATAAATTGTTAACCGAGCGGGATGACTCGCAACCCGAGTTGCATCGTTGAAGGGCGTAGTCTAAGGTCAAGTCTATTGCCTTGATGGAGTTGACTGGATCATCCTCCGCTCATTGTCCCACTTCAAACTTGATTTCCTTGTCACCAACCCTCAATGTTAATCTTGTCACACCCCGACCCGCAGCGGAAAAGGTGATCGGGGCATGATTGGGTTTTCATCAAAGCTCATGACATTTATTATAATGTTTCATATTTATTATTACAATTTAAAGGGAAATCATACAATCATATCAAACAAATACAACATGTTCTATTCATCCTTCTAAACTTCATTATTTTTCTTCTAAGGCAATTTCCTATGTTTTCCTTGCTTCATCCTGTTCACCTGTATCATGTGTAAAAATGGTTTTTGGATCAACAAAAGTTGGCGAGTGAACCTTGTTAGAAAACATTTATTATTTATTTCTTATTGTATTTAATATGGAAAAATTGTGCAATATTCCTATATGAACAAACGTAAATAAACATACAATAACAAACAATTAGCATACAATAACAACCCAATAGCATACCATAACAATCAACAACAAACAATAACATACAATAACATATGAACTTGCATGAATATATAACATGAATGAAACTGTATATGTTGGCGTCACGTTCACGCTCCTATAATGTAATGGGGAACTGACGGCCTATGATGAATGTCTGTGCGATCAAGGCTCAATCAAACGGAGCCGATCGTATGTTGTCAACGCCAGGTTCACGCTCATAATGTAATGGGGAACTGCTCAACGCTCATAATGTAATGGGGAGCGGCGGCCTATGAAATTGCATGTACTGAAAATAATAAATTAAATCTAAACAATAACCACACAACAGTTGATACAAGCTGAATACACATTTGTTCATGATATGATGTATGCACAATGATTTAAATATAATAAATGGTAAGACACATGATACACCCCAAAAACGTGATTAAAACGGGGAATTTGTAGAGATTCACTCACAGTGGGTGCGTTCGGTTGATGATGTTGAATGCGCACGAGTTTAGAGGATTGATCGACGAGGAAAAACTAACCTAATTAATAACGAAAAAGTAAGGTAAATAAATGGATTTTATTAACAATTTTAATAGGATTTTTTGGATATATTTTTGTGAGTTTAAGGCTATTTTCTAACTTTAAAAATGTTATTTTTAAGTATTTTTAATTTAAATAAATAAATAAAAATAATAAAAAAATGTTGATTTTTGACCATTGACCGTTGACGGTTGACTTTTTGACCGGTCCGGTCGGTTATATATGTGCACTGGGTGAGACTCGAACCCGTAACCTCCCGTACGCGTGCACGCAGCTCTACCAACTGAGCTACGTGTCTAACCCGAAATATTTCTGTTTTTAATTATATTTTATATACTAATTAAATTAATCCGAAAATCATTTATTTTAAAAAGGATTTAATGTATCGACTCGGTGCTCGCCACAGGTCTCGAACCCGGGACCTGTGGTTTAGTTTGGCACACAGTCCACCGCTGGACTGTGTGTCTAACTTGGTAAATAATCTGGTTTTTATTATACTTATATACAAACTAGATAAATTCATTTCTGTCCTTATATAAAAAGTTTGATAATTGCCAGAACCGGTGCGGTAGCCTGGACTCGAACCCGCGACGTATGATTTAAACTCGCACACAGTCCACCACTGGACTGTGTCTATCTTGGTTATTATTCCGGTTTTCATTAAACTTAACATCTATTTGCGAGTGGATCCAGTTCAGTTTAAAAAAAGGAACATTTTTATTAAAGCGAGTGTGCGTGTGTCAAGGATCGAACTCGGGACGTATGCGTGTTTATTTGCACACAGTCCACCGCTGGACTGTGTGTCTAACCCGAGATATAACTTGATTTAAATTAAATATATATATAACCGAAAACTTCATCTTCTTCGTTAAACTTAACCAGAACCAATGTCCGACTGTTTCAACAAATTAATCAATTTCTTTAGTAAGTTGTGATTAACTACATATGAGATTAATAAAAAATGACAGAGATTAGGTATAAGATATACCGACAGAGATCCCCTGTTTCGCTGGCGAGATTCCGATGACAGCAGGTTATTCCGGCGACGTGTATCTTGCGGCAGAGGGTCTTCAGGAAGCTTGAGGTGAGTGTGGGTGGCTTCGGTATGAGCTCTAGATGTTCTGTTTTTAGAGTAAGGCACAGTGATGAAATGGATTCGGTCTTCCGGCGAGTTATTCTTGCCGATTAAGGACTTGTAGAGGGGTTTACGAGTGTATTGAGGGCTGATTCGAGTGAATAGCGATTTGGTTCTCTGACTGCAAGTACTCATAGACTTCCAAAACCATGACTTGCTTAAAATTAAACGGAAATTTTGTAACAGTGATAACGGTTTGCGAGTTAAAGTGTTTGATTGCGATTTCGGTTAAGAATTGATTGTCATAATCGTTCTTTAAAATGTAAACGTTTGAAGCAGAGCGGTTACTTACTAAAATCTCGCAATTGACTCGCATGGCACGAATATTTATATTTATTGATTTCAATTATTTCCCAAAGAGTGCAGGTAGCCTAGTGGGGCAATGTGTGTTTGTTTGAGCGGGAGACCCGGGTTCGAAACCCGGCGTCTCTATTTAATTTTTATCTCCTTATTTATTATTGATTATTAATTATAGTTTTTAAATTATAATATATTGATTAATTGTGTATCGTTTAAAATTAATTTGAGCATTAAATATGCAACGAAATTTTTAACTGGTTGTTCGGTTAATAAACGAAGCGGGTTTGGTAAATCCGGTTTTTGACGGATGTTACAGTATCCCCTACTTTTTAGAATTTCGTTCCGAAATTTAAGTAGTGACATATTTGTCTAAAAAAAGGATGGTGTTTAATTTGACAGTTACATACTTAGAAAGGAGTAAGAGTTCAAATTTTGTTTGAGGCGGTAACGTTCCTTGTAAGGGTTGAGTACCCTGCTACAGGAATCGCTTTTTGATGCCTAAGATAATGAATATTGATAAACAGAGTTGATTGACTAAATATGATTTCATGCGCAAGAGTTTTGATATGTTTGGAAAGATAAGGTTATATCCTAAAACAAAACTTCTACTACTAAAACCTACATGGAACTTCTCATAACCGCCTGACAATACCTCTGATCCTTTGGCAAGAATACTTATATATAGGAAGTACCAGCGGCGTATCCACCATATTCTCGCCAAATTTTCATTGGTTTTATCAGTAAGTTATGATTGGTTCTATGATGTGACTCTAGAACATAAATAAAACACAACAACCAATGTCTGAGTCCTAATTCTGATAGTATACATGTTAGAATGATGACAGTATCCAATTTCTTTAAATGATGAGATGATATGAATGCTAAATCAGTGAGTATAAAACAAACTTCAACCAAGACATTACTAAATCCTACATGGAACTTCTCATAACCGCCTGACAATGCCTTTGATCCTTTGACAAGAATACTTATATATAGGAAGTACCAGCGGCGTATCCACCATATTCTTGTCAAATTTTCATTGGTTTTATCAGTAAGTTATGACTGGTTCTACGATGTGACTCTAGAACATAAATAAACACAACAACCAATGCTTGAGTCTTAATTCTGATAGTATACATGTTTGAATGATGACAGTACCTCTCTCGTTTGTTATGATGGAGAGGTTAGTCTATGTAGAAATGGAACACAATCCAATTTCTTTAAATGATGAGATGATATGAATGTTAAATTAGTGAGTGTAAAACAAATTTCAACCAAGATATCACTAAATCCTACATGGAACTTCTCATAACCGCCTGACAATGCCTCTGATCCATTGACAAGAATACTTATATATAGGAAGTACAAGCGGCGTATCCACCATATTCTTGTCAAATTTTCATTGGTTTTATCAGTAAGTTATGATTGGTTCTACGATTTGACTCTAGAACATAAATAAACACAACAACCAATGCTTGAGTCTTAATTCTGATAGTATACATGTTTGAATGATGGCAGTACCTCTCTCGTTTGTTATGATGGAGAGGTTATTCTATGTAGAAATGGAACACAATCCAATTTCTTTAAATGATGAGATGATATGAATGTTAAATCAGTGAGTGTAAAACAAATTTCAACCAAGATATTACAAAATCCTACATGGAACTTCTCATAACCGCCTGACAATGCCTCTGATCCTATGACAAGAATACTTATATATAGGAAGTACCAGCGGCGTATCCACCATATTCTTGTCAAATTTTCATTGGCTTTATCCGTAAGTTATGATTAGTTCTATGTGACTCTAAAACATAAACAAACACAATCAATCAAAGCTTGAGTCTTAATTCTGATAGTATACATGTTTGAATGATGACAGTACCTCTCTCGTTTGTTATGATGGAGAGGTTAGTCTATGTAGAAATGGAACACAATCCAATTTCTTTAAATGTTGAGATTGTAAGGATGATATGATGAGATTGTAAGGATGATATGAATGTTAAATCAATGAGTATAAAACAAAATTGAAATAGTAATCTGCATTAAGATTCTTGGATAAATTTCCAATTTATAACTGGGATACGGGAAAATTGAGATAACATAAAGAAAAACGTAAAAACTAAGCGGTTGGAGTTGAATCTTGATTTTTGGTGAAGGGGACTAGTTGGGTGGTTTCGTTTGGGCCGTCGTCATCTTCAACAGGATTGGCGTTGATGTTGAAAACTCTTCCTCTTGCTGGTGGCCTAGTGATTAGGTTTCCTTGATTTGCTTGGTTAACTGGGTTTGCTTGGGCTTGGGTGTTTATGATGTTAACCAATCGAGGGCACGTGTTTCTAAAGTGGGTAGGGTCGCCACAATTGAAACAAGCTCGAACATATGGGAACATGGGGTATTGGGGTTGTTGATATGTTTGGATCATGTTTTGAGTAGGGGGTGAGGTTTGGTTTTGAGGGGTGCGGCACACCTTGCTCAAATGACCATAGCGTCCACAATTCGCACATAGTCGACAAGGTAAGGTAGATGGATGGTGATAAAACAGGTGTTACATTGAGGGTGAGGTCCAAGGTAAGGTTTCTTATTTGGGTAAGTTGAGTTGGGTGCTACCTGAGTGATTGGGATAGCTTGGAGGGGTACGGCTTGTGAGACCGGTTGGTTGCGTTGGGTGACAGCGAAAAGTTGCCCGTCTCGTTTTTCTTAGAAATGGGTTGAGAAGGGGATTCGGTTTGGGTGGAGTTGGAGGTTTCAGTCGATGCTTTATCCTTCTTCTTCTCCTCCTTGAAGTCTTTGTTCCGGATTCGGTTCTCGGTGAGCTCTGTAGCTAACTCCATTGCTGTTTCCAAGGTTCCAGGTGTGGTACTTATTACAGAGTCTTGAATCTTTGAAGGAAGACCTTGAATGTAGTGTTCGATCAAACGGTAGAGGGGAGTGAACAAGTTGGGAACCATTTGATTTAACTCGAGGAATCTCTTGTTGTATGTGGTGTGGTCGCCTTCCTTTTGTTTCAACGAATAGAACTCATCCTCTAATTTCTTGATTTCGCTCCTTGGGCAAAACCGTCTTGTCATGATTTCCTTCAACTCTTCCCAAGTCAAAGTCATAGCATCTTCAACACCTCGTTTGGCCTTCTCTGTATTCCACCAAGTAAGTGCTATTCCAAGTAAACGACCGGTAGCATATCGCACTTGCGATTATCAGGGCAATCGCAATTTAGAAAAGTGTTCTCCATTTCTTCAAACCAATGGAGGAGAGCGGTGACACCTTCAGTCCCTTCGTATTTTGGAGGGTCGCAGGATTTGAAATGCTTGTAGGTGCATTTAGTGGTATTTGGGGGAGGATTGACAATGTTTTGATCTTCTTGATTGACGGGATTAGCGGTAAGGGCTTGTTGAACTTGAACTACAATGTTGGGTATTACGGCAACCATTTGTTGAGCGATTTGGGCAGCCATACGCTCGCGAGCTTTTCCTGCTCTCATCTTCCTACGAGCGAAATTAGAAGACATATACAAGGAATACATATGAAGAGTATGAGTTGGATGTTTTTGGGATCATGTGTCGTATTTAGGAATGAACATTCATAAAATAAACATAGCATAATAAATCTACTACATCCATAGGATGTCTTGGGCTTTGCTCGTAATTGGGCCTTGCATGCCGCCATACTTCACCTTCGTAATCATGTGGGCCCCCATGATTACCGGGTTTTTCATATGGTTCGCATGTGTTAGCCTGGTTACGTACACTAAACCCAGAGAAAATCGAGAAATATGTATGTAACGTATGATATTCGGAATGTATCCTGGTGTGGACACGGTGACACCTCAAAGTGGGGTTAGTTCGAACGACGTTTGGTGTGGCATGCTTTGGCCTAATAGGTCCTTCGTACTCTCATCGTTAGTCCCCAGGTAGGCAAACTGGTACGTTATATTGGATTTATACGAATGCCAACCTAGACAGGACGTTCCGACTACCGGTACTTGTACCCTTACAGTTACTACATGCCCGTCGCAGAACTCACTTTGATGAGATTTGAAAAATAAAAATGCGACAAAATTTTGAATAACGGAAGTATGGAGATGATTTGAATATGTGAACATTGAAATATGTATGATGAATGTGTATGTATGTAAGTATGTATGTTTGACTGTAAGTATAATTCACTATGTATCACAAAATGTAATATTGGAAATGTTTGCATGCATTTGTGTATGTAATAAATATGAAACAAATAAATATCATAAGTTTGCATGTAACCACATAAACAATTAAAATCTAGTCAAATATAGTATAGGCTCTAAGGGTCTAATAACCTATCCTATATCCCTATAGTCAAAGCTCTGATACCAATCTGTCACAACCCCGACCCGCAGCGGAAAAGGTGATCGGGGCATGATTGGGTTTTCATCAAAGCTCATGACATTTATTATAATGTTTCATATTTATTATTACAATTTAAAGGGAAATCATACAATCATATCAAACAAATACAACATGTTCTATTCATCCTTCTAAACTTCATTATTTTTCTTCTAAGGCAATTTCCTATGTTTTCCTTGCTTCATCCTGTTCACCTGTATCATGTGTAAAAATGGTTTTTTGGATCAACAAAAGTTGGCGAGTGAACCTTGTTAGAAAACATTTATTATTTTTTTCTTATTGTATTTAATATGGAAAAATTGTGCAATATTCCTATATGAACAAACGTAAATAAACATACAATAACAAACAATTAGCATACAATAACAACCCAATAGCATACCATAACAATCAACAACAAACAATAACATACAATAACATACAATAACATATGAACTTGCATGAATATATAACATGAATGAAACTGTATATGTTGGCAACGTCACGTTCACGCTCATAATGTAATGGGGAACTGACGGCCTATGATGAATGTCTGTGCGATCAAGGCTCAATCAAACGGAGCCGATCGTATGTTGGCAACGCCAGGTTCACGCTCATAATGTAATGGGGAACTGCTCAACGCTCATAATGTAATGGGGAGCGGCGGCCTATGAAATTGCATGTACTGAAAATAATAAATTAAATCTAAACAATAACCACACAACAGTTGATACAAGCTGAATACACATTTGTTCATGATATGATGTATGCACAATGATTTAAATATAATAAATGGGAAGACACATGATACACCCCAAAAACGTGATTAAAACGGGGAATTTGTAGAGATTCACTCACAGTGGGTGCGTTCGGTTGATGATGTTGAATGCGCACGAGTTTAGAGGATTGATCGACGAGGAAAAACTAACCTAATTAATAACGAAAAAGTAAGGTAAATAAATGGATTTTATTAACAATTTTAATAGGATTTTTTGGATATATTTTTGTGAGTTTAAGGCTATTTTCTAACTTTAAAATGTTATTTTTAAGTATTTTTAATTGATTTTTAATTTAAATAAATAAATAAAAATAATAAAAAAATGTTGATTTTTGACCATTGACCGTTGACCGTTGATTTGTTGACCGGTTCGGTCGGTTATATATGTGCGCTGGGTGAGACTCGAACCCGTGACCTCCCGTACGTGTGCACGCAGCTCTACCAACTGAGCTACGTGTCTAACCCGAAATATTTCTGTTTTTAATTATATTTATATACTAATTAAATTAATCCGAAAATCATTTATTTTAAAAAGGATTTAATGTATCGACTCGGTGCTCGCCACAGGTCTCGAACCCGGGACCTGTGGTTTAGTTTGGCACATAGTCCACCGCTGGACTGTGTGTCTAACTTGGTAAATAATATGGTTTTTATTATACTTATATACAAACTAGATAAATTCATTTATGTCCTTATATAAAAAGTTTGATAATTGCCAGAACCGGTGCGGTAGCCTGGACTCGAACCCGCGACGTATGATTTAAACTCGCACACAGTCCACCACTGGACTGTGTGTCTATCTTGGTTATTATTCCGGTTTTCATTAAACTTAACATCTATTTGCGAGTGGATCCAGTTCAGTTTAAAAAAAGGAACATTTTTATTAAAGCGAGTGTGCGTGTGTCAAGGATCGAACTCGGGACGTATGCGTGTTTATTTGCACACAGTCCACCGCTGGACTGTGTGTCTAACCCGAGATATAACTTGATTTAAATTAAATATATATATAACCGAAAACTTCATCTTCTTCGTTAAACTTAACCCAGAACCAATGTCCGACTGTTTCGACAAATTAAGTTGTGATTAACTACAAATGAGATTAATAAAAAATGAGAAAGATTAGTTATAAGATATACTGACAGAGATCCCCTGTTTCGCCGGCGAGATTCCGATGACAGCAGGTTATTCCGGCGACGTGTATCTTGCGGCAGAGGGTCTTCAGGAAGCTTGAGGTGAGTGTGGGTGGCTTCGGTATGAGCTCTAGATGTTCTGTTTTTAGAGTAAGGCACAGTGATGAAATGGGTTCGGTTTTCCGGCGAGTTGCAGAAAGTTTCCGGCGAGTTGTTCCTGCCGATTAAGGACTTGTAGAGGGGTTTACGAGTGTCTTGAGGGCTGATTCGAGTGAATAGCGATTTGGTTCTCTGACTGCAAGTACTCATAGACTTCCAAAACCACGACTTGCTTAAAATTAAAGGAAAATTTGTAACAGTGATAACGGTTTGCGAGTTAAAGTGTTTGATTGCGATTTCAGTTAAGAATTGATTGTCATAATCGTTCTTTAAAACGTAAACGTTTGAAGCAGAGCGGTTACTTACTGAAATCTCGCAATTGACTCGCATGGCACGAATATTTATATTTATTGATTTCAATTATTTCCCAAAGAGTGCAGGTAGCCTAGTGGTGCAATGTGTGTTTGTTTGAGCGGTAGACCCGGGTTCGAAACCCGGCGTCTCTATTTAATTTTTATCTCCTTATTTATTATTGATTATTAATTATAGTTTTTAAATTATAATATATTGATTAATTGTGTATCGTTTAAAATTAATTTGAGCATTAAATATGCAACGAAATTTTTAACTGGTTGTTCGGTTAATAAACGAAGCGGTTTGGTAAATCCGGTTTTTGACGGATGTTACAAATCTCCCATCGCTCATATCCACTATGGCCCGTGCAGTGGCATGGAAGATTTCACACCCCCGGATTCTTCAACCAATCCAAATACCGGTGGGCCCGGGTAGGGAATATCGTGACGTAAGTTGATATCATCATGGTCAATTAAATACAGCACAACGGAAGTCTTGGAGTTAAATTACTATTACAAACCAAGTATTCAAAGTACAAAAACAATATACCGACGACTTGTAATAGAAGATCCACAGGCGGATCGTAAAATGTACAAAAATGTATAGCAGACGTTAGGGCAGATCTAAGGATTTGCAAGATCCTCTTATATCACTACCGAGCAGCTTCCAGCCTATTTCGTATTGTACCTGCAAGCTTAGTCTTTTGAAAATACGTCAGCTTTCGCTGGTAAATACACTCAACTAACTCATTTTGAAAACATTTGAAAATGATTTTAAGTGCACATGGCACAAAATATTTTATAACTTGGGAAAGTTACTTTGTAACCTTGTTAACAGATTCACATGTTTGTCCATACATACAGGGCCCAGTACGGAGACCGAGACATGATTAACGTACCCACCACTTAAGAACTCACGAAGGAGTTATCCCCAACTTTGTGGGTAAAGTTTTTAGCATGAGCGTCTGTCAGGTGTATGCCTGCACCCCTCGCTTAGGTCGTTGCCATTATCTAATGTAATGAGTCGAGGATATCCAGGACACGGTAGTTAACCCCCGATGTTTAAGTTATCAAACAAAACTGATTAAAATGGAATATGCGGGTTTACTAGCCACAATCCGGAATTCGATTGATCCCATTTCTGACCAAGCGGTAATATTTTACCGTAACCCAAGCCCGTATAGGGAAATAAGTCGAGAGTATTTACCTGAGCAAGTCTTGATTTTAATATGCGAGATTTAATATGTCAGCCGTATCCAAAATGAACTAAGTGCAGATGGTATTTACCGGAAGGCTCTAGCCTGGATTATGTTATAAGCAAACCAATTAAATGCTAACGGTCTTATATAAGTCATAGACTTAGACCGACTAGCGTACATGATAAATAACGGTAAAATACGCTAGATTAACCGATGACCGGATAGAATGTAGTTTAAACCCAACAAGTACTTTGACGTGTATAATATGGGTAAACCATAAACATTCTAGATTTGAGACTTAAATGACAAGGTTAAACCCGTTTCGGTTAATTTTCTTAAACTAGTTACATATACTTAACCGTACGCATATCAACGATATCGGGTAACCGGATTAGTCATGGAAAAATTCCATATGCCATTGTATTTTAAATAAGTTGTAATATTAGTAGGATATCAACTTACATGCCCGTTAAGGTTTTAAAACAAAACTATGCCTCATAAGGGCGTTTCAGTAATTATATACCGTATAAAAGGTACTTGAATATATTTTAATGTTACGATCATAAATATTCTGGAAAATAATTAATTGATGATATAATATCAGTAGGAACATGAAAATATGTGTAATTTATCATTTATGATCAAACTATGCATCGAAGGGGCATTTTGGTCATTTTATACATAGTATGTTAGTTTATTTGGGATTCTGAGTTTATATTATGTACCTAATGTAAAATATTTTAAATAATTTTTAAAATCAGTAGGTAACAAATCTTGGTTGATAAATATGGTTTAAAACCATATTATGCATCGAAACGGTGCTTATGTCGCAAAATGACGATTTATGCGAAGTTTAGTAAAAACTATTGTTAAGACTAGATTTATATGTTTTAGATATATTATTTAATATACCATATCAGTAGGTAAAATATTTATTATAAAAAGTATGATTAAAACCATTTTATGCGCCACAAGGGCTTTATCGTCATTTGTCGACATAATACAGGGACTTGGTCATAAACTCAGTTTATAATCTGATTTCACATCCCAATTAATCCCACTTATGATATTATATCAGTAGGCAATTCATTTTCAAGTTCATTATCGTTTAAACCTTATTTTATATAAAAGGGCATTTTTGTCAAAATGACATAATTATGGAATTTGTGCATAAACTCAGATTCTGATTATGATCTTGAAATATAACCTCAGGGGGTTATGCTACATTATATTACGATCATAATGCAACCTTAGATCAGTAGCTAACTAATCTAAATCGGGTCAGAATCAAAAGTCAAAGCAGAAGTCAAACTTTGCGACTTTCGGTTGCGAACCGACCCTAGAACTGAAATTGACGAGCCGAACATATTCTTACATGTTCTAATAATTATTACCAACTTGTTTAAGTGTCAAAATATGTTTCATAACATATATAAGCTTAGTTTATAATATTTCCGAAAATGGTCTGTTTGACTTTTTAATATTAATACTTTGACCCGTCAATTGGTCTAGCAAAGGTGATCTTTAGGAGGTGCCCTAAATAGGGATTATCACCTACCTTATTACGATCACTTAGCCATGTTCGTTATGACAATGGCTGGACCATAATGGTCTTAACCAAAAGTCAAAGCATTTTCTGTAAAACTCTTGACTTTTGGCTATAAAAGCCTATAAACGAAAATGCAAGAGAAAGGAACACTTACAAATGATTCCTAGGATGAAATAGAACTAAGTTGGATGCTCCTTTCAGCTAGGAACTTCCGGAGGAGGGAGATAGAGTGAAGAATGAGAAAGGTGCAAGTTCAAGTGGTGAACCTTGGCACCTATTTATAGTTGAAGAGCTTGAACGAGGTGATGCCACGTGTTAAGGGGTGTTAGGGGGAGCTTACAAGTGTCCTAAAACGTGGCATAGCAGTTTGGAAGTCCCTAGTTTCGAATCAAATGGTTTTTGGTCTTATGTGTGGAGGCCAATGCAATACTCTGCAGACACAACTCTCTCGCGCCCCACGAGAGACCAGGCCAATGTCTCTCGCGACCTGCGAGCGCCTTATGGCCACTTTCAAAGTTTGTCACATTTAGCCCCTCAACTTATAAAACCTCCTAAAACACCTTTATAGCATATTTGGCCCTCCGTAACCAATATTTGGCATACCCGGGAGGATGCTCGGACATTGTCGAGCTCTCGGTTCATTAAAAGGTCACTTAGAGGTATAAATTAACATGTTAACACTTTTAACTCCCCCCATTATCCAACTTTTACATATTTACATAATTAATCTCTCTCGTCCAATAAGTGGAATGTATGAGATTAGGACTTCGTAAAGGATCACTCAGAGGCTCATTATAAGCATGTTGACTCTGATGTCACTCAGAGGCTGGGCATGTTGACATAAATTGTCACTCAGAGGCCAAGTTAAGAATATTGACACTAATGGTCACACAGAGGCTAATATTCAAGCATGTTGACACTAGTGGTCACTCAAAGGCTTAGTTTTAAGCATGTTGACACTAATGGTCACTCAGAGGCTCGGTTTATGCATGTTGACATCAGAAGATCACTCAGAGACTTAGTTTGAGCATGTTGACACCTTTAGTCCCTATTAGTCTTTAATAGACTTATTATAAAAGTAATGACGCGTGTCACTATATTATTGGACACGATTTTACGAGGTGTTACAGAAGGGTCTTCCTAATATGAGTGAGATTTCGATGTCTTCCTCAATATCCAGGATTACAAAGTCGGGCGGAAAAACAAATTCTCTGACCTTTACCAATAGATTTTCTACGACGCCTTGAGGATAGTTTACCGACCTATCTGCAAATTGTATGCTTATCCTTGTATGGTGCGGCTTGCCTAGCCCAAGTCAATTGAACATAGAGGCGGGCATTAGATTAATGGTAGTCCCTAAGTCGGCTAGTGCATTGCTGTTCGGTGATCGTCCAATGGAGCAAGGAATGGTGAAGCTTCAGAGATCAATCTTCTTTTTGGGGAGCTTGTTGAGTAGTGCCGCCGAGCATTCTTCACTTAAGTTGACTTGTTGAATGGATTCAATCTTCCTTTTGTGAGTGAGGAAATCTCTCATAAACTTGGAGTAATTTGGCATTTGAGTTAGGACTTCAACAAAAGGGAGATTGATATGAAGTTGTTTAAGCAAGCTTACGAACTTAGTGAATTGTTTGTCGGTCTTTTGCCTTAGTAAACGACCGGGGTAAGGGACCGGGGTGGTTTGGTTGTTTCGGTATTTTGGGGTTGAGTATTTTCTTGGTTATTGGGTGTTTCTATAGGTGGTGAATTGGGTTGTTGTGGTGCAGGTTCGTTTTCGGATCCTATTTCCGATTTTTTAAGTTGATTACGTTTATTGGGCCTTTGGGTTTGTTTTGGTATTACTGGGCAAGGCTCCTTGTGTTTTTTTGGAGAAATTTTGGGCAAGTTGGCTTACTTGTTTTTTGATATTTTACAGGCTATCCCTTTGGTTCCTAATTTTGGCTTCGATTTGTAGGAACCTTTCTAGGTACTTTTTATTGGATTCGGAGAAAAGGCGAGTGATGAGGACATCAAGCCTTTCTCTACCTTCTTACTGTTGTGGTTGGAAGCCTTGTTGCTCGTTTCGAGGTTGTAAAAGTTAGATCATTGATTTTCGTTTTGTTAGTTACTACCCCCCGAATCCCTCCAACCAAAGTTGGATTAATTTCGCCATTCGGGGATGAAGGTGTTATTTTAACTACCCGGTGGACGAGGGCGATTGTTGACGTAGTTTATCATTTTTGTTTGATTTTCCCCATCTTTCATACAACTCCAGTTTTCATGTGGCCCACCACACCCTTCACAAGCCATAACGAAGCGTTTTTTATAATTCTAATTTTTTTATTTTTGTAAAAAGAGCTTCGATTTGGGCTTGTAAATAAGTGTTTTGGGTCCACTTTATGGGCTCTCGGGGCTATGGATTTTGAGCCCCGAGGGGTGTGTCATTGAAAACAGTTTTGAACAATTTCTTCGATTTGATTATAAATTTCGGTGGGACGATGATTACCAAGGAGGCCCCCGGAGTTGGAGCCAAGGATTTGTTTTGTGTGTGGTAAAAGTCCATTATAGAAGGTGGATACTTGTTGCCACACTTCTAAACCGTGATGATGGAATTTCCTTAACAACTCTTTGAACTTTCCCAAGTTTCATACAAAGATTCCCCATCCTCTTGAGAATATAAATTAATTCAGTCATTAATTTAGCCGTTTTAGCGAGAGGGAAATATTTGTGTAGGAACTTTTGGGCAAGTTCATCCCAAGTGTGAACGGACCCACTTGGGAGGGTATTAAGCCAGGCCTTGGCCTGGTCTTTCAGTGAAAATGGGAACATACGGAGCCGGATGGCATCGTTGGAGGCTCCGTTGATCCGAAAGGTATCACATATTTCAAAGAAATCAGTAATATGAAAATGGGGATCTTCGTCAGGTAAGCCATGAAATGTGGCGGAATTTTGGAGCATTTGAATTAAATGGGGTCGAAGCTCAAAGTTGTTAGCATCGACATTTGGCGGGTTAATGGCGGCTCCAAGATTACCGACCGTAGGCCGTAAGTAATCCATTAAAGTACGTTGATCCGCCATGGGAAGGTTTTGGCCCGAGGCTTTTTGTTGATTTTTGGCTTTTAGTCTTTTTCTTAAAAAGTGCTCGGGTTCTTCTAGTGGTTATTTTATGTCTTTGTCAAAGCTGAAGCTCATGCACCAAGTTGAGTTGTGAGCTGAGTCCCGGATTCTGCGATCAAAAAACACAAAATTTTGTTGATTAGAAGGTTCAACATGGCCCAATGTTCAACGAACACGGCCCCGAGTTAGATTCAAGTTTTATGTTTTTTGGAACCCTAGCTATTCGGTGTTGGGCACAGCCCGTGTGGCACCTTCACAACCCCGTGTCTGTTCCTCTGTAGCTCAGAAAACAAAACTTTTTCTATTTTAAATCTAGGCACAGCCCATGTCTGATCTAGCACGGCCTCCTGCTACAATCTGTAGAAAGATTGAGAAAATGCGAAAACGAAGAACAAATCCTAAAAATTAAAGAAAAAGGATAAAAATTGACTAGGCCATTAGTTTTTAGCTTTCTTAAAATCCTTATGTCCACGGCAGCTGCGTCAAAAACTTGACGTAGTCGAGTGTGGTTATAAATTTTATTATATTTTAAGCAATTTTTACTTGTGTATCAAGCTTTAAATTTATAAAACACGACACAATACTATCACTCTACACACATTAGGGCAAGTACACCCATCGTAGATGTAGTACAGTTATGGTAAGATATCGAGGTCGTCCAAGGATACAAAAGCTTTTAATACCGGCTTATCATTAATATCTAACCTAACCAAATTTTGATAAAAGTTTTGAAAGTTTTAAAAGATAAAAACTAAATGTAAGAACGTCAATAAATAAATAAAAACAAATAGACAAGGAAGAATTACTTGGTTACGACTCCTCTTTTATGTACCCTTTGATGATTTTCGCACTTTGAGTTTTTTAAGAGATTATCTTAGTTATAGTAGTAGGCCCCTCTTGTGAAGGCTACTTCCCTCAACCTATTGGTTTGAGTCAGCAGTGATACAGTCTCGCAAGGTTGGAATACTGAAAGATAATTAAATAAGTTATTAATGTGAAAATTGGTAGGCCCTTCTTGTGAAGGCGATGTTACCCTCGGCCACATTGGTCTGAGTCAGCAATGATACAGTCACGTAAGGCCGGATAAATTTTTAATAGTAGTTTATTTATGAGGGGTTCAAACCGTTCTTACTTCCCCCGATTTGATGCTATCTGCCTCAAGGGAAGTCCTAATAAGATTGAACTAAGTCCTCGCAGGATCTATACACTGAACGAGGCAAGAACTTTACCCAAACACGCTTCTAACCCCCTTCCAGGTAGTTAACGCGCTTTATATAGACCGTAAAGACATGAATGCGTGAATCAAGAAAACATGAAGAAATGTTTAACCAAAGTTCACTTACAATATAAAAAAACTAGTTGTTAAAGTCATTAATACATACCCAAGCGTGGCCTTCATTTGATAAGAACTCTTGTAGGTCCCCTAATCCGTACGGATCTTCACAGAATCGTCTATCCAATCTAGAGTGCGGAATCCCCTAGATCAAATTTCACAGAAAACCAAACAAGAACACGAACACAATCACTTTCAACTAGTCTTCTATTAATTATCCAACACAAGTGTTTACAATCAATTCAAGAGTCTCTCTCAACTCTCTATGAAGTAATTAACTAATCCACTGAGCAACCTTAACCCTAATGCAAAACTCTCTTTATATAGAAACAGGTTTGCAACTGGCTAGGGTTTCACCACATGGGCTGCTAATTGGTCTAGGCCCAATTCGCCTACCACTCACTAAAATGTGTCTGCTTTAGTCCAATCACTTCTAATCAACTACTACAATACTAAACCTACTAACTATTTATCGTTTTTACTAATTACAAGATATCCAAAGACCAAATCTAAGTTGTTGTCACAAATATGCACCAACAAACTCCCCCTTGACAATAGCTTCATTAAACAATTTCGTCTTCAGTCATCTTGCAATCTTCAACGTCTTTGAAAATTGTTGGTCTTTGGATAGCTTCAGCTTTAATAGCTTCTGTCAGCAATAGACTCCCCCTAAGCTGATGCAAGCAATCACCAAATCTTCTAAATCGTTAGCGTTTGAGTAAACTCCAGTTTAGCATTTGCATAGCAATCTTCAAACTCTTCAACTTAGTCTGCAATGTAGAAAGGAGGTTATACCATGCATCCAATCAAACTACTCTTCAACAATCTTCTCAACAACACACTGCTACAATCTGTATACTATAAAACAAACATCTCGAGAAACTATAAGAATTTTTCAACACACGTTAACAAATTATTGTTATTCAAGAGATAGTAAAAACTGTATCACAGATTAAGCACTTCTCAACTTAAACCACGCACTGAAAATTTTAAGCACACTGAACCTGCAAGAATTGTAAAATTTTGAACTCATCTTCTAACACCGTCTCCCCTATCAGTAACAACTCCTATTGAACAACCATTTTCCGTACATTAAGAATTTACAAGAAAATGAAATCTTTTTGGATTTTTGTATTTTTGAAAGCAAATAAAGAACGAAATAATAAATACTCGTTTTTGTGAGAATCACCGGTAAGAAGATCATATCAGCAGTATCAAACTGTTTTCACACAATTACATAATTCTTTATGTAATTTTCATGCAAAGCAGTTCAAGGCGATTACCAGTATTGTTTATCCACTTAAACAAAATACATGAACATTTCAAGTACCATTACCTAGTGATATGTTAAGGTAATTTTATACTGATATAATAGTGTGTCCCACTTTAGGACATACCCCCACGATAAAGGTATGCATAAAGATTCCTCGTAGCAGGTGAGTATACCGCAATTCATCCTTTTGATTTACAACGTTAGATAATCGGTGATCAGGTCAGTACTTCCATACAGCAAAGAGACCAATATCCAACGAGGGGTAGGGAAATACCAAATTTTGGTACGATTAATGCAATTTGCACATTTGAATGACTCTCTAGGAGAGCTTATTCAATTTTTGGGATTTGGCATTTTAGCTCTTTTAAGATATCCTGGTTGTGCCTAGGTCAGCATATATCTGGATGCAGTAGAAGGACAACCTTGATACCTCGGATGAAATAACGATATAAAGACCTAAAACCTCGGATTTTGGCAATCTATCAACACAAGATTTAAGGTTATAAAACCATACGCCACTGATATGTTACCCACTCATATATAGTTCGTTATGTTTATATCACCAAGGTAAGTTGATTACTTCATGCCTTTTCCTACTGGTAATCATTTGATAAAGCCGCTATCACACTTAAGCACTTTAATTTTAATTTCAGTGTGACAATCTAACTTACTGATGTATTATCATTTCTTCTTTTCCACACAGGGAAAACTCATTTTTGATTTTCTATTTTTTTATGTTTTGATTTTTGAGAAACAGTAAATTATTTACAAAATATTTTTATGGAAAACTGGTTATTCAGGATTCCTCATCCCGTTGAGTTCGACTAAATGTTCAAAATGAGCCTGTCAAAAGCTTTTGTGTAAAGATCTGCAAGGTTATCTAGTGTGTCGACTCGATGGAGTTCAATAAATTTCTTTTCAGCACAATCCGTATAAAATGATGACGAATGTCAATATGTTTTGTGCGACTGTGTTTTACGGGATTGTTGGTGATTGAAATAATGGCATTATTGTCAATCATAATAGGAGTACGAGTGAAATTCAAACCTTAATTAAGCATATGCTGTTGGATCCAGAGAACTTGAGAGCAACAGCTACCCGCAGCAATACATTCAGCTTCACACGTAGAGGTAGACACGCAAGACTACTTCTTGTATTGCCATGACACGATCCTCCCTCCTAAGAACTGGCAACCACCTATGGTAGACTTTCTTGTTGATTTGCATCCTCCAAAGTCCGAATTGGTGAAAGCAACAAACTTTAAATCACTAGCAGCTGGATACCATAACCAAGTTTAGGTTTCCCCTTCAAGTAATGAAGAATCTGTAGGTCCACCTGCGGATGTCAAACCTATTCTTTGTTCATATAACATACACACAAGTGCGGAATCCAAGTGTGCATGCAACCAAAGCAAAGTAAAGAACACGAGGTAACCAAAGATTCACTATCTTGATTAATGATTGAGACCAAGTACAAACATATACACACAATGCTCGTATGACTCAAACAAACTTGCTGTGTTCTTGTGTCTTCGTCTTCACCAGAAATGCTAACTTAGATATCCCACACAAAGGATCAGTTTGCTAGCTCGTTCTATTAACTTCTGGACCAAAGGGCTCAAAGGCTAACCCTCACTGAGAAGTGAGTGTCTACTTATGTAGTGTCTGTCTATATTTTCATACGAATCACGATACTAGACATACGGAACACACTATTTCACACCAGAAAATCTCCAGAATTTTGGTACGGATAATCTGTTTCGTATGAAATACATTGTTTCGTACGAAACTATTCATTGTTTCGTACGAAACATGTGACTCGTACGAAACCTATGACTCGCACATAATTCTCATTCTTGGAGAACATGTGTAGACATGATGTTTACAAGACTCAACTGTACGCACACATGCAACCGATTAACACAGACAAGCTAAGATGTCATACTAGATCAAGATAGAAGGATATCTCGATCTACTCAACACGACCAAACCTATACAGACACTTGAGCAAAGACCGTACAATTACAACTGTAACTAAGAACAAGCGACAGACACAAAACTGTATCAACAAACTCCCCCTTGGATGTTGCTTGGTCTTCGGTCTTCGGTCTTTGGTCTTCATATGTTGGTCTTAACATTGAATGGTTTGGAGTATCAACAAACTCCCCCTGAAGATCTGCTATTCATTGATAGATCTGCTATCTAATGATTAGAGCATCATGTCTTCGAACTTCTAAGAAACTTCAAATCTTTCTTGTTTCCTCTTCTGACTTTGTCAGATTTCTTCGTTGCTGGTCTTTGTTCATGTTCTTTTGTATTAATCTGTACTCAATAGACAAATATAATTAGAACACAAATTTATCAGGGAATACACACAAAAGACTTATCATAAATTCTTTGTATGATTGTATTCCCTGAACGAGATACACACACTCGTATGAAGTCTAGCAGCAGATTTGAGAAAAAAAGTGACCAAGTCAAATCAAATGACTAGGTTCATTCGTATGAGATACACACACTCAAACGAATTTCAGATTTTGGTTTTCTTTGATGGATTACTTGTTGCAAGATATTTCTTTATGAAGTTGCGATATCAAACAATTGGTTTTCTGGCATATCTTGGTGGAAAACTTTTCGAGTATCAACTTTGGCTAACTTTCAAAAAGTAACTACATAAGCAACTAAGTAAACTGATTTAAAATCAAAATATACAGATAAACTATATATCTA
The DNA here is from genome assembly GCA_947069175.1 of Scalesia atractyloides. Classification (NCBI taxonomy): domain Eukaryota; kingdom Viridiplantae; phylum Streptophyta; class Magnoliopsida; order Asterales; family Asteraceae; genus Scalesia; species Scalesia atractyloides. Next base: position 36,052,658 of record CAMTDV010000020.1, on the reverse strand, counting down.
TTGAACAATCTTTTTCGTGTTTCAAGGTAAAGGAATCATACCAGCATTTTAATCTTTGTCAAAAACGACATTTGGTTTAAACTTCAAAATTAAACAGATAAGTATTCAACTACGATTATCGGTATTGTTTTCCATGTAAGCTCAGACTTATCAGATGTAATCACATCACGACACATTCCCGTATCAAGATATGCACGAGAGAAAATCTTACCGGTGAGTATAACTGCATTATCATCTGTTTTGATGTATATGAATGATGTGAGATACTTACTTATTTTTTATTGAAAACAAGCCCTTTGTGATTTAATCACTTATTGATGAGGAACTTGATTTTCATATGCATGCAGGGCACAGGAGTAAGTCCGTGAACAGGTTAGTACCATCGTACCGACAAAGAGACGAACTTAGCTCCCACATAAGGCTGTGATATTTTATCACTTATTTTGGGGATGTGATATTTTTATCACTTATTTGATGGTCGTATGCAGTATGTACACGTTTGTATGGTATCATGGATGTTCTAGACTTGCGCCACCGTTATTTTTCGGCAAAAGATTCAACCATGATACCCAGATGATAAGCAAGTATAAAGACTGTATACCTCAGAACCTTGGCACTCTATCAAACGAAATTTCGGTACCAAGACCATATGCTAATGAATGGTTCCCACCTGGCGTTCTGTTTGTTAAGTTTATATCAACCTGCACATTTTAGTCTGATTGTGAGCCTATCGATACATCATAAGTAAAAGCTACTTATCAATCTTCTTTCTATGCTTTTAACCATTTCTGACAGATTTACCAGTGAATTTCATCATCTTCAACTTATCCAAGAAACTCATTTTTCGGTTTTCTATTGTTTTTGTGTTTTTCTGATTTTTCTCCCCCTTAAACAAAGAAGGTAAATAAAAGACATATTTTTGTATTTTCTTGAAATTCACTCGCCCTAAAATATAAAACTGAAAATCTTTTTGTAGTTTTAGATTTTTAGAAAAGTATTTACAAAAATAGTTAGCTATGGTTGAGTTACTCAGGCTTCACCTTGATGCCATTGACCAAAAGTAGATAATCAAAACGTGATTTATCAAAGGCTTTGGTAAAAAGATCGGCACGTTGGTGATCAATGTAAATTTTAACAACATCGATAAGTCTCTTTTCATAACAATCACATATGAAATGATACTTAATCTCAATGTGTTTTGTTTTTGAGTGTTGTACAGGATTCCGAGTGATCTATAAAGTAGCTTCATTATTAACAAAAATAGGAGTAGTAAGAAATTCAAAACCGTAGTCGCGCATTTGCTGTTGAATCCATAGAACTTGAAGGCAGCAACTAGAAGCTGAAATATACTCAGCCTCACATGCTGATGTAGCTACACAAGTCTGATTTTTGCATTGCCACGTGACTAGGCGATTTCCCAAGAACTGACATCCTGTTGTTGTTGATTTTGCATCTATTTTACAGCCGCCATGATCCGAATCACTGAATGCTGTCAGATCAAAGTTATCATCCTTAGGGTACCATAGACCAGTGTCAGGATGACCCTTTAGATAACAAAAGATCCTTTTTACAGCCATCAAGTGAGAAACTTTCGGACTAGACTGATAGCGCGCCAGAAGGCATGTTGGGTACATTATGTCGGGTCTTGAAGCAGTAAGATACATGAGAGATCCGATCATAGCACGATAGAGAGATGGTTCTACATGTTCACCCATTTCGTCTAGAGTAATCCCATGATTTTGAGCTAATGGAGTTCCCAAAGGTTTTGAGTCATCCATCTGAAATCACTTGAGAATATCCCCGACGTACTTGGTTTGATGGATAAAAATCCCTTCCTTTGATTGTTGAACCTGCAAACCTAAAAAGAAAGTCATTTCTCCCATTGCGCTCATCTTGAACTTCTCCTGCATAACCTGTTCGAATTCTTTGCACATTCGAGTGTTAGTAAACCCAAATATAATATCATCAACATAAACCTGTACTAGCAGTAAATCCTCGTCCTGTTCCTTAATGAAGATTGTTGAGAAGCCAAACCTTGTCAGGATGGCGTGGATCTTCAAAACCTGGCGGTTGCTCAACATATACTTCCTCTTCTACCACACCATGAAGAAATGCACTCTTCACATCCATTTGAGAAACGATGAACTTCTTGAAGGACACATAAGCCAAAAAGATTCTTATGGCCTCAAGTCGTGCAACCGGTGCATAAACTTCATTGAATCGATCCTTTCGACCTGATTAAAACCTTGAACAACCAATCGCGCTTTGTTTCTCACAACAACACCTCGGTCATCCTTCTTGCACTTTTACACCCATCGTGTACCAATCTTCTTGTAGTTGTCAGGCCTGTCAACCAATTTCCAGACGCCTAACTTCTGAAACTGCTAAAGTTCTTCCTGCATGGCTTCAACCCAAGAGTCTTCTTTCATTGCCTCCTTCCAAGATTTTGGTTCAACTTGGAACACATAGCAGGCAAAAGACCAATCATTCAGACCACCAGATTCCCTGATTTCTGAATACAATCCAGCATTCTGGTTGTTTCAAAGCTGATTACGAGTCTGCACGCCACTCTGGACATTTCCAATAATATTCTGCTGAGGATGGATATTATGAATTCGAGTTTCTGACACATCAGGAACTCGAGATAAATACCAAATTTGAAGATATTCAGATCAACAGTTAAATCGAGAGCTGGATTTGATGACATTGTAGATGCTTGACCTTTAATCGTTCCTTGAGGTGGAATATTTGACGCATCATTTGAAAATCCATGAACCGCTCTAGAGGTAGCTTCATTTGCATCATGAAACTCATCTTCTTCTGATGAAACATTATAATCCGCAGCGTCTTCGAATTCCCCGTTTTGAACAAGATTGTTAACCGAAGTTGACACTTGAGGGTTAACAATAATTGGTCGAACTAGTGATGAATCTACCGCAGTATCACTTTCCAATAACATCTGAGCAGCAGCTGTTGCATCATCAGAAGTTGGCAGATTAAAGGAGTCAAACAGCCCATCGTAGTCGAACATCCAAGGAGCACCCGGAGCTCTAACAGCTTATGTATATCTCTGAACCTTGACTTCACCCCATTCTTCAATCTTCTTCGAAGACTAATTCCACACCAGGAAATTAGGAGTAGCATATCCAAGAAAGAAACCTTCGATAGCCTTGGGACCAAACTTTCCATGTGGGTCAATCATTGTGCATAGAGCTCCAAAAGGTTCTAAGAAAGAAATGTCCGGTTTCCTTTTATGTAACAACTCAAAGCATGTCTTCCCATGTCTCTTCACCGTTAGAACTCTAGTCATAGTATAGCACGCAGTAGCAACAGCTTCTCCCCAAAATTGAATAGGAAGTTCTCATTCTACTAACATGGTTCTTGCAGATTCAATAAGAGTTCTATTCTTCCTCTCTGCGACACCATTCTGTTGTGGAGTGTAGCGAGAACTGTACTCATGCAGAATACCCTTTGAGGAACAGTACTCATCCATAACTTGATTCTTGAATTCCGTGCCATTATCGCTTCTGATTCTCCTTACCTTCAGCTTATAAAGATTTTCCAACAGAGTCAGGAGATTCTTGAGGATAGTAGGAACTTCACTCTTGTGTGCCAACATGTTTACCCATGAAAATATGGAATAGTCATCAGTAACTACCAGACAATAAGAATCCCGAAAGGTTGTCTTGTGTTTCATAGGTCCAAAGAGGTCCATATGAAGACGTTCCAGAGGCATATTTAATGTGTTGATCTTCTTCACGGGATGGGACTTTCTCGCTTGCTTCCCTTTCTGGCATGATATACAAACGTCTTGAAAATGAAAATTCTTCACGGGTACACCATTCAATAGATTGTTCTTCACCAAATAGTTCATTTTCCTCAGGTGAATGTGTCCCACACGTCTGTGCCAAGAGATTGATTACTTCTCGGTGGCTTTGGAGACAAAACAGATGACTTGTGTAGATGTTGTAATAGCTTGGCTCATATCAAGAACATACAAATCATTAATTCTTGGAAGCCGATAGGAGAATCCATTCCTTGGGGATCTTGAATCCAGGCTTCAGCACATAACATCCGGCATCATCAAAATGTACCGTGAACTTCTTATCGCAGATTTGAGAAACGCTAAGAAGATTGTGATCAATTTGCCGCACATAATTGATCTTGTCGAAACTCACAACACCATTGGAGACCATTCCTTCTCCAGTGATGTATCCACCTTTGTCACCAGCAAAAGCAACATAACCACCCCTTATGCTTTTAACATCATATAGGAGCCGCAAGTCGCCCGTCATGTGCCTTGATGCTCCACTGTCAACAATCCAATGACTGTTTACAGTTCCTCCTGGAACACCCTGCACATTGCACAAACAAGATTAGTTTGAGATGGGGACCCAAGCCTTAGTGGTCTTGGGTCATCCCTTATCATCGAGAAATGTAATCTCAATTTCTTGATGATTAACAAACTGAGACACTCCTTTTGAACCATTACCGGTCTTCTGTTTCCAAGATCATTGTTTATTACCAGATTTACTTTTATTTACAGTTTTAACAGTGTCTGGTTTTGTTGACTTTGAAGATCTTTGATCCTTATTTGAAGAATCCGATTTTAAAGCTTTCTCAATTACTTTTACTTGATTAAGTTTTTGTTTCTCTTTTTGATCTTTAATAACTCGTTTATCTTGTGTCGGAGAAACAGATTTACGTTTGCAAGTTTGTTCATGAGGAGTTTTCTCTATACATCTTGATTTGGTTGAATTTTGACAATCCTTTATAACGTGGCCAAATTCTCCACATTTGAAACATGTTCTCCTTTCAACAAAACTAGGAGATCGTGTTTCTTGGCTTGATGTAGAACTTGTGGGTCTTGAGGTACTGGGTTCATTACATCCATCAGTGTGTTGGGTGTAATTGTTTTGACTGTTTCTTTTCAAAATCTTATCTTTCTTTACAAAATCAACATTAGATTTTCCTTGAAAAGTTTCGACTTTATCGGTACCTTTAGAACTCACAAATTTAACCGTTTTAGCCTTTTTCTGGTAACGAGAGCCTCTGTTGAGAAATTGTAGGCTTTTCAACTCGCTTCCATTGTTTTTCTTTTGAAGCGGATAATGGTTGTGTTTTGGTGGGCTTTTTCTTCTCTAAAGGTTTGGTTTTTGACTTTTCAAACACCTGATCTATAGAGATTGGATTTACGTTTTTAATTGGAAAATCTTTGTTTGAATAGATTTTCTTATCTCCAACCAAAGTATACAACATATTATCTGCTTCATCTGTCGACACTTGTGTCTTGACAAATTTCTTAGGAACGGTCTCTTGATTCTCAACAGATTGAGTACTATGAGTAGCAGAAGATTCTACTCTTTTCCTTTCATCAAGAGGCTGATCCTGCTCATCATTTCTTGATTCATCATCTGATGTATCATCCTCTTCTTCATCAGACGATGAACTTTCTGGCTTGCTTGGTTCTTGAGAGGAATTGCCTAGTTTGAAGCCTAACCCTGCTGCGAATTCCTCAGGATTCAAAGGTACAGAGGGTTCAAAATGAGGCATCTCCTCTTCATCAGGCATTTTGGTATAGTTATGTTTCATTGGGGGTGGACACGACTTATACCCTATGCATTGAGCATCTCCCTTTAGTTTTTGAACTTCAATAATATGATCAAGCACATATTGGGAGTTAGAATAACTTTCCAATTTGCGTTTGATCGAATCATATTCGCATTTGGCGACGGATAACTCTTTCTTTGTTTCTTCTAGGAGATTAATGTAGTTATTATTTCCTATGTGTTTATTCAAAACTGATTTTATCAATTCAGAAACACTTTTCTTAAGGGTTTCTATTATAGATTTTAATTCTTTTTCATTTCTGGTTAGCGCCAAATTCGCCTCTTTGCATTTTGATGGTTCAAGAACTAAATTTTGATTATGACTGTTGACGGTTTCATACTTTATTTTCAATTCAACACAGTCATTGCAAACAGTAGGAGGTTCAGAATTTACCTGTTTTGAAGAACCTTCAACATTTGCCATAAAGGAGTGTGATGAGGTAAAGCTGCACCATCTGTAGAGAGTTCCTCTGTCTCTTTTTCCGCAGCTTCAGCATTCCTTGTCATACCTACCTTTTCAGATTTCAACATCTCAGCTTCACTCAGCAACTCTTCAACCTTAGTATCACTTACTTTCTTCTCACTAGAATCAGATCCATAACCATCTGAACTTGAACATTCTTCATCAGAACTACCAGCATCCCCAGATGTATCATCATTGTTTGGAGTGTTGATGCTGTGATCATGCTTGATTTGATCCACGATCTTCGTGTAGCATGCAGTTCTTCCGTTGTTCTCAGTTCCCAACTGTACTGACCAATCGCATCCTTCTTCAGACTGAACTACCAAGCTCTGTGCGTGTTTGAAGGTCCTGATTGATTGGTATTGTTAGAGTTGCCAACAGCTACTATTCTTCTTTCGTTGTTGTACTATGCTGTGTTGGATGGTTGAGACTGATTTCAAAAGGGGTTGTGATTTCCTTCCTTGCTGGGTCTTGTGCATTCCCGCTTGAAGTGACATCTTTCTCCGCAGTTAAAGCAAGTAACGGCGGTTTTGTCAAAGCCGTATTTTGTATCCTTCTTGCTTTCCAAACTGGTTCTACCTGTTCTTCTCATATAATCCTTTGCTCTTCTCATAGCACTTGCAAATGCCCACTTGATGTCCATCAGCTCCATTTCATCTTGGTCAATTTGTTCATAGTCTTCGTTTATCAAATTGATGTTCCTTATTTGACCTGCAACTAAACCACAATACGCACTGACCATGGTATTTAGACGTTCCGCATGTTCTGGTGCAACATCTACGTTGATTTTGGAGAGATTTGACGTGTCAAGTTTGACAGTGTTGGGATTTGCAAATTAACTGTTGCTTCCATAGAAAGCTTGTTGAGGAGTTTGCTGTGGAGCTTTAAGTGCTAAATCCCTTGGCTGTGGAAGGAAGGCTTTTGGATCAAAAGCTTGTCCATAGGCTTGATTACTCGAACCTGTAGACTGACTTGATTGAACTGGTTGGGGTAGAAAAGGGTTCACATTTGACACAAAATCGGTCTGCAGCTTCGGTTGCTGGCTAGAGCTTGTACCTGCATTTATACCTCCAAAATACATTTCAGGGTTTTGTGGAGTAGAGACTCGTTGTGCCTTCCGGAGTTCTTCTTCATTCTTGTTCTCCAGTTTCTGCCCAAATTCATAAATACTAATTGAGTCCAAAACACCTATATGTTTTAAAAGATCAATAAATTGAACCAAATTGGTGGTAAAGCATTAGCAAATCGCACCACAATTTCTTGTGGTGCTGCTAACACTTTATACGAGTACATTTCGCTGAAAAGATGATAAAACCGAGTGGTCATATCATTCAAGGTTTCGTTCTCCATGAACATTAAACCTTCAAACTCTTTCTTGAGCAGATCATGCCGAATCTTCCTGGTAGAAGTGTTACCTTCACCTCTTGCTTCCAAAGTGTCCCACAAAATTTTCATTGTAGTACAATACACAAACTAATGATAAATGTCTTTATGCAGAGCTTGTGTAAGGATAGCAAAAGCCTTTTTCTCTAGATCGTAAGCTTTCTTGTCACTTTCGACTAGATTGGCCAATGAGGTTGGATTTGATCCAGCTTCTTCAAGTGCTTCATTGTAGGGGGTAGTGAAACACGTCCACAATTCCGTGTTTTGACCGAGAACATACGTATGAAAACGACTTTTCCATGAAGGATAATCGTTCATGTGGTTTAACTTCGGGGTCCGTTATTACTCCCTGTTTTACTTTCGCTCATTAACAGAGTTTGGATGCTTTGATTCTGATTTGCAACACACGCCCACTGATTTGCAGAGATCATAGTTGTATGTTGAGGCATCAAAGATTTTACCCATGATGTTGCGGGGAGCTTCGCGAAGACTCCTGATTTGAGCTTGAACAACTCCAATCCCACGGGTTAGAACTCATTATATTTTCTTGTTTTATGAAAATTTTAAGGATTAAAATAGTTTCACAATAACAATTACCTTTTAAAATTCACAGATCTGAAAATATGACAAATTCTTAAAATCACAAAGCTTTGAAAAACACGAAAAACAAACAACAACTGTTTCGTGCGAGACAGCCGATTCGTGCGAAACAATGATGTTTCGTGCGAGACGCTTGTTTCGTGCGGGTCAAGAGTTTTGTGCGGTTCAGATGAATTGTATGAAATTTTCAGTCGCACAAACTGTTTTGTTCAGCGTTTTTCAGAGGAATCTTTTTAGAAATGGTTTGGTGAGAGATTTTCTTTCTTGTGTAGACCTGCTTTTTCGAAAACACCAGTTGTCTTACCCACTTTTAGTTAAAACACAGATTTTTAACAATCAACAGACCAAGTCCAGATCCAAGTCAGAAAATGTCAGCCTTACCAAACTAATCAAATTCAAATTTTTACAGATTTCTTCTACAAGGGTGTTCTTTAGAAAAAATTTTACCATAAAATTTTCTGCATGCAACAGATTATAACCAAGTTTTAAGTTAGTTATCTATTCAAAGCTTAAGTTTTCTGCTGGAGATTCAAGAACACTTCAGAAATCTTCAAACTAGCTCAGACACAAGGAAAGAGCCAAAGCTCTGATACCACTTGTAGGTCCACCTGCGGATGTCAAACCTATTCCTTGTTCATATAACATACACACAAGTGCAGAATCCAAGTGTGCATGCAACCAAAGCAAAGTAAAGAACATGAGGTAACCAAAGATTCACTATCTCTATTAATGATTGAGACCAAGTACAAACATATATACACAATGCTCGTATGACTCAAACAAACTTGCTGTGTTCTTGTGTCTTCGTCTTCACCAGAAATGCGAACTTAGATATCCCACACAAAGGATCAGTTTGCTAGCTCGTTCTATTAACTTCTGGACCAAAGGGCTCAAAGGCTAACCCTCACTGAGAAGTGCGTGTCTGCTTATATAGTGTCTGTCTATATTTTCATACGAATCACGATACTAGACATACGGAACACACTATTTCACACCAGACACATCTCCAGAATTTTGGTACGGATAATCTGTTTCGTATGAAATACATTGTTTCGTACGAAACCATTCATTGTTTCGTATGAAACATGTGACTCGTATGAAACATGTGACTCGCACATAATTCTCATTCTTGGAGAACATGTGTAGACATGACGTTTACAAGACTCAACGGTACGCACACATGCAACCGATTAACACAGACAAGCTAAGATGTCATGCTAGATCAAGATAGAAGGATATCTCGATCTATTCGACACGACCAAACCTATACAGACACTTGAGCAAAGACCGTACAATTACAACTGTAACTAAGAACAAGTGACAGACACAAAACTGTATCAACAGAATCCGCTTCACTGCTTTCATGTGTGACTCCTTTGGATTCGCTTGATATCTGGCACAAAGACAAACTGCGAACATGTTGTCTGGTCTAGAAGCAGTCAAGTACATCAATCATTGCGCTGTATTGAGTTGGATCAACATCCTCCACACTCTCATGATCTGGACCAAGATTGTGATTCTCGCAAATAGGTGTGTTGAAAGTAGCACAATCCTCCATTTTGAAATGAGACAAAATGTCATACACATACTTCATCTTATGTATAAACATCCCATCCTTCTTCTGTTCAACTTGTAAACCCAAAAAGTAGGACAGTTCACCAATCGCACTCATTTCGAACTTGCTCTACATTACCTCCTCGAAATCATGACACATGCTCTCATCAGATGACCCAAAAATGATGTCATCTACGTATACCTGTACCAGCAGAAAGTCGTCCTTCTTCCTTTTAATGAAAAGTGTACTGTCAATCTGACCTCTTTCAAAACTATTCTTTAACAAATGTGCTGACAGTGTCTCATACTTAGGTGCCTGATGCAATCCATACAATGCCTTATCAAGTCGATAAACTCGATCTGGATAATCTGGATCAGTAAACCCATCTAGTTGTAAGACATACACCACTTCTTGGACTTTTCCGTAAAGAAATGCACTCTTCATGTAAATTTGGTAAACTTTGAAGCCCTTAAATGAAGCAAAAGCTAGGAACAAACGAATTGCTTCCAACCTTGCTACTGGTGTAAACACTTCATTGTAATCAATCCCCTCTTGCTGATTGAACCCTTTCACCCCCAACCGAGCCTTATTCCTTATCACGATCCCTTGGTCATCCTTCATGCACTTAAACACCCATTTGGTGCCTATTTCCTTCTCTCCTTCAGGCAAGTCAACTAGCTCCTAAACCTTCAACTTCTGAAACTGAGCTAGTTCCTCTTGCATAGCTTCAACCCAAGAATTATCTTTTAGAGCCATATGAACATTCTTCAGCTCCTCTTGGGCAATAAAACAGCTATACAAACACTCATGTATCAACCCTGTCTCCTGAATCGAAGTAAACAAACAGGAACCTTCGATGACACCTCTTCTTGTCTGAACACCTGCAGTAGCATCACCTATGATGTTTTCAACTGGATGATCTTTGTTTGCGCGTGTAGTAGCAATGGTGTCAACAACTAAATCATCTCCTAGATTAGATCCAATCTCCCCTGAATGTTCTTATGAGCAAACGGATTAGTAAATCCTCCCGCTGAATAGGTTCAGACTCACTATCAATTAAGTCTTGTGGAGCTGCACTGGAAGAAGTTTCTGGAGCATCTGTCATTGATTTACTCGATCTAGGCATGAAGTCACCCTCTTCATCTTCAAATCACAGTTTGAATCACTTGAGACTCATCTGCCTTGGAAAAATTAGGAATATTAAATGATATAAAAACGCTATCATAATCATATAATATAGCAGGACCACTCGTTGATTGTTGAGGTGAATAACTAGTGATTTCCATGTTAAACACAACCTCAATTTTACTAGTTTTTAGATTAAAAACCCTTTTATTCGGTGTTCGAGGCATATAGCCTAGGAAGTAATCCTCGTCAACTACCTCACCGAATTTTTGCCTATTATTATTTCGCATAATGGTGCAGGGTAATTCAAATGGTTCAAAGCCTTTTAAGTTTGGTTTTCGGTTAAACAATAGTTCGTGACAAGTTTTGTTAAAACCGTTAACCGTCAAAACTTTGTTTAGGACATAACAAGCTATGTTCACAGCTTCTCTCCAGAAAAGAACTGGAAGCTTTGAATCAGAAAGCATAGTCCTAGTGGCTTTAATCAACGTCCTGTTTTTCCTCTCAGCGACTCCATTTTGTTAAGGTGTATAAGGAGCAAAATATTGATGTTCAATTCCCTTGTGAAGACAATAGAGATCCAAAATCTGATTCTTGAACTCTCTGCCATTATCACTCCTTATCCTCTTGATCCGTGCATCATGGACATTTTCCAATTTTGTAAAAAGATCTATCAGCATCTCTGCTCTCTCATCTTTTGTACCTAAAAAGAAAACACATGAATATCGTGAGTAATCATCTGTGACAACTAAACAATAGTACTTTCCACCTATGCTCCTTATGTTCACCGGACTGAAAATATCCATATGAAGTAATTCATAGGGGGCATCTATGGAATTTACTGTTTTAGACTTGTGAGGTTTCTTATGTTGTTTTCCATTTTGACATGGAAGACATTTATCTTCCACATGAAACCTTTGCACTGGCACCCCTTCCACTAAACCATTTTTAATAATATAATTCAATTTTCGGTAGTGGATGTGGGCCATGCGTCTGTGCCACAACAATGACTCAGCCTTAGATGCTTTTGACAGTAAACACGCCACCACAATGGAAGAATCCTTAGCACCCATATCCATGACATAAGTGTCGTTTCTCCTTGGCGCTCTCATTACTATCTAGTCATCCGGTATCACCAAACCAGGTTTCAATACCAATGCTTCAGACTTAGTAAAGTGGACCAAATGACCCTTGTCGCAGACTTGAGACACGCTCATCAGATTGTGCTTCAGCTGCTCGACATAGTTCACTTTGTCCAATGTGATCTTCCCGTTGGTCACTTTTCCTCGACCTGTAATGTGCCCTCCTATAGCACCTGCAAAATTCACATAACCTCCATCTATATTCACAAACTCTGTCAACAACCTCGCATCCCCCGTCATGTGCCTGGAGCAGCCACTATCAACATACCACAAGTTGATAATCCTCCTTACCAGCTCCTACACAAACCAACAAAAATTAGTTAGATCGGGGGACCCAAGCCTTATTGGTCTTGGGTCTTCCAGATTCATCAACCACCGGAACATTCATCCAATATCCATCACTCCTAACAGGAGTCTTGGATCTCAGACTTGTTGATGGAAATGGTTTTTGATTTCCATTCGGTCTTTGGTCCTGAGGTTTCCTAAACATGTTTGGACTTTGTGACCTTTGGAAATTTTGGTTTTGTTTCCATGAATTTTGATGAAACTAATTTCTAAAGCCATTGTTATAAAAATTTTGACTGAGTTTGATATTGACCTTGACTTCTAAAATTACTTGATCAACCATTAAAGTTATTCATTCTTGGTGAACTACTTCTAGGTCTTTCATATTTGCTTGATGTAGATTCAGCCTGAAATCTTTGTTGATTTCTTTAAAAACGAGGAACTTGGTGAGTTCCTTTTTCAGCCTTATCTACACCAACAGCAACACTCTGTTGCTTGGTGGCAGATATCTTTGGTGAGTTAGTAACCTTCTTCTCACCATCACCAACTTTTTCTTGTGATTTTTCTCTCTATCTCTCACTCATCTGTGCTTCATTCTTTTTGTTAGGACAACAACTGGCTACATGTCCCTTGTTATGACATTTGAAGCACGATCTTCTAGCCGAAGACTTCTTAGTTGAAGTCTCTTGTTTAGATTCATCAGGTGATGATGATGATGATGATGATGATGCCTTTAAAGGATCTTGTTTAGTTTGCTCAAATTTTGATTTTTCTATCTTCTTATTTTTTGCAAACTGCACATTTGACTCTTGTAATAACAGTGACCTCTTCTTTCATATCACTCCCTTTAACAAAATCAACTTTTTTAACAAAAAATTGTTTTTTATTCGTAGGGTGTGTATTCTTTGTTTTCAAAACTGGTTCCCTGTTATTATACTTCTTGGCATTCTCAGTCACATCAACATTCCTTTTTGTAGAACTGCTAGGTGTAGTTGACACAAAGTGTGTAAGCTCTTCTTCATTTCGCAAGAAAGAATAGTCATGACCAAGAGGTGGAGGAACTTCATTGAAACCTTTGTAGCCCACACTTGTCTTGTCGTTACTTTTCTTCAGGCCATTCATCATGTGTTTCATAACAAAATATGAATCTCTGAATTGATTCAATTTCTTTTCAAGTTTACAAATTTTCAGTTGTGCATCTGACAACTCTTTGCATTTTTCAGGAAATTTCTTTTGTTTTGTCACTCATCGTATCATGAGCTAAGCCAATAATTTGAAGTTTTTCATTTAATTTACAGGTTAAAATATTTATTTCTTCTTCACAACCTTTAATTTTCTTCAAATATAATGACTCATTTTTTTACGAAAAAGTGTGATTCTTTTACGTTAAGAGCTCATTTACCAGACTTTGGTGTTGTTTTGTTAACGTGCCAACTTCACTTTGCAGTTCACAACATTTTAAGCAAATAGGACTACCAGAGTTAGAATGCACCTCTACTGTTGATTTGCTTAGATCGGTCATGAAAGCAACAAAATCAGCAGCCATCTTCTTATCTGCAACATTCTGTTCTCCATCAGCTTTTTCAGCTACCGTCTCTCGCTCTACCTTAGCATCAACCTTCAGTTCTTTATTATCAACTGGAGCTATCTCAGCCATGAATGCTTGTGTGGCATTGTCATAACCCTCCAGATGAACACTCCAATCATAAGAACCTTCTATAGCAGTAGAGATCAGGGCCTTTGATCCAGTGTTAGTTGACGCATTCCTGTTGCTTGAACCATGACTAGGAAAATCTTGAAAAGATGAGCTAGAACGAGATTCAAATTTTGGTCTTTGACACTCTCTAGCAAAGTGTCCGTAATTTTGACAATTGTAACACTTCACTTTAGACTTGTCAAAACCCACATTCTTTCCAACGAACTTCCTTCCTGTCCTATTCATGAATCTCTTCACTCTTCTAGAGATCATGGCCATCTGCCACTGTAAATCCTTCTCTTCTAGGTTATTAGGGTCAGTCTGATCATAATCTTCATCAAACGTAGCAGGATCAGATATTCTTCCCTAAATGTAGTTCTCATAGGAAGCAACGAAAAAAGCAAGCAAGGCCAGATGATTTTCAGCATCCTTGACACTCAGAGGCATAGACCTAGTACTGTTGTTATTATTGCTTGATTGTTGTCTCTTTGCCCTTAACAAGCCTCCTGAAGCAGTTATAAAACATACTTCACCATCAGCATTTGTCACAATCTGCTCATTTTCACATGAGAGAAACGCAGTTGCAGAATCACTTGAAGCATTGTTGGAAGATGAAGATGTAAGCCCTTTATAAATTCCCAGATCTTGAACCTGATCATATTCAATTTCCTTCTTCTTCATGTTGAGCTCATAAGCTCTAAGTTTCCCAACAACTTCTTCCAAGTCTTTATCTTCATAATCAGCTTCACCCTTTATCATTAGTGTATATATATATATATCCCATTTGGCATATAAAGAATCTAGCAACTTATCGTTTATCTCCATATCCATGTATCCCTCTATGTTATAATTGTCCATTTCTGACATTAGATGATAACATCTGGTGATAATATCTTCAAGGGACTCATTTCTTATGCCTTTAAACACAGCAAACTGTTTCTTCAGCAAATCAACCTTGTTTTTTTTTCACATCAGGATTGCCCTCGTACCTCTTCTCTGGAGTATCCCACATCTCATTCGAAGTGGTATATCGCTTGAATGTATGTTTGATGCCATCTGGTAACGACATCTTTATAGCAGCTAAGGCCTTCTTTTCAGACTCATACATTCTTTTTTCAGCCTCTGACATGTTTACATAGGCAGTGACACGTTGTCTGCCTTCAAAGTCGTGTGTTGGGTTTACGTACCCATCTTGAATACATATCCACATCCGTGTGTCCTGATATTCAATGAATGACTGAAACCTATCCCTCCATGTAAGGTAATTTTCTACCTTCAACATCTTAGGCGGTTTGTTAGTCGTGCCTGCCTCGTGCTCCATTCTTCACATTTCATTTAAGTTAGACATTCGACATATTTACCGAACCGGCTCGTTAAAAACATTAAAAATTTGTCCGAAATGAGTGATCACCAAATTATACCGTTAGACTCGTCGCGACGATACAAATCCAATAATGTATAATGTTCGATAGTGATTTTAGGAATTTCCGTGCCTTTTTTTTCCCTAAAACTCACACGAGTCTAACCGTACAACCAGTTTGTCAAGATTGTCTATGGATCAAATTCTATGTACGAAAACGTTTAACTCCGATTACGTCAGCTGGTTAACTTTCCACCTTTGTGGGTACAACTCGGAACAGTACCCAATTCGAAACAGTAACTCGGATTAACAATCCGAGATGGAAACTTGGGATCCGAGATGCTAAACCGAGATGGTGATTCGGAACAGTGATCCGAGATGGTATTAGAGATGATCCGAGATGAGCGGAGATGATCCGAGATGGTATTCGAGATGATCCGAGATCAATACTAAAAATCTGAGATGCAATCCGAGATACAATCCGAGATGAACACCTTTGATCCGAGATGCACGTTCTGATCCGAGATGCAACTATTCCGATCCGAGATGCAACTATTCTGATCCGAGTTGCTTCTCTGATGATCTGAAATGAACTCTGATGATCCAAAATGCAAGCTTTCTGATCTGAGATGCTTCTCTAATGATCCGAGATGCAAATCCTCTATCGAGATCCCTGCTGCTTATCCCAAATAACAACAAAAACCCTAGAACAACCGTCAAAACTTTAAACCAGCCTTAAAAAACATCCAAAACTTCAACTTTTTCTGCTGTAATGATTCTGAACCAAGCAAAACAAGAGCCGAATGCTCTGATACCAATTGTAGGTCCCCTAATCCATATGGATCTTCACGGAATCGTCTATCCAACCTAGGGTGCGGAATCCCCTGTTCACATAAAACCAAACAAGAATACAAACATAATCACTTTCAACCAGTCTTCTATTGATTATCCAACACAAGTGTTTACAATCAATTCAAGACTCTCTCTCAACTCTCTATGAAGTAATTAACTAATCCATTGAGCAACCTTAACCCTAATGCAAAACTCTCTTTATATAGAGACAAGTTTGCAACTGGGCTAGGGTTTCTCCACACGGGCTGCTAATTGGTCTAGGCCCAATTCGCCTACCACTCACTAAAATGTGTCTGCTTTAGCCTAATCACTTCTAATCAACTACTACAATACTAAACCCACTAACTATTTATCGTTTTACTAATTATAAGATATCCAAAGACCAAATCTAAGATGTTATCACAATATGCACCAACAAGACATCTTTAAGAGTGGGTAGTTGTTGCTCTCAGATTCTACGAACCTTGTATCCAAGATGTCTTATGATCAATCTTGGATCATGAGACTACTACACACTCTAAAAGATGAAAGATGGATGATAGTGGTGGGTGTTGGTGTTGAAGTGGTGGTGGAGACCAAGCACCTCTATTTATACTGGAAACAGAGAGCGACCACGGCCCCGTACCCACCTGGCACGGCCCCATGGGTTTCACATTCTCTCCCTTCATTAACTGTAGATGTCAGATTGTGCACCAACACGCCCCATGGTGACAGGGCACGGCCCCGTGGTCAGTGTACTTGTTGTATTATCACAGATTCTATGAATCTTAGAGTTGACCATGGCCCATGTTGGGTTAGCACGACCCCATGTTGGTTTGTATTTTGCTGTTGTCTTATTCTGCAGAGAATCTTCACTGGGCACGGCCCCATGCCTGGTGGGCACGGTCCCATGCCTGAGCTTCTGTCTTCGTTATTTTTGTTGTTTTAGATGTGGATGGGGGTTCGGTAGGTCGTGTCAATCCTTCTTTTTTGTATTTGTGTTGGGTTTTGGCTGTTAATTTGCTTCTTTTATTCGTTTAAGCTCTTTTGATCCAGTAAATTAAAAGTAAACAAAAAACATGGTTTTTCCAACATTAGTACTAAAAAAGGGTTTATTTTATGCCTTGATTGATGTAAATTATATGTTGCATTTTGCGCACATCAAAACCCCCACACTTGAATCTTTGCTTGTCCTCAAGCAAAACTCAATAATGTGGCTTACACACCCAAATGGAATTGGTAGAAGAGAAGTTTTGGGTTTTTATTTAGAGTGTCGGGAATCCAAGTTCTAAATTATTTTGTTTTTAATCTTTTTACAATCTTATTCGTCATGATTTATTTAGAACACTTTTTAAGAAAAAAAAATATATGTTTTGGGCATAACATGCATTTCCAAAATTTTATTTAGTTATATACAAATTTACACACCTCACAAGTGGTCACCCAATACTCGGTCGAAGATGTTCAAATGAAACCGCTTGGACCCGTTGTTGAGCTTACACCTACCATAGGCTTGACAAACAATCAAACTTCCTCCTTTGTGACGTTTAATCCTTATAAATATCAAGAGGGCTTTAAAAGGGTAGGTTTTGGCTAGAGGTAGATGGTTTTTGGGTAAAATGGTGAAGAGCGTAAAAAGTGTCGGTTTTTTGAGAAAATGCTTTATGCCTTATAAAAAAAACTAGCTAAGTTTTTTATATATATAAAGCCAAAGTTGAAACTAAGCCAAACTTGTTATTTATAACCAAACTTTTTACTAAAAAAATGGTGTAAATAAAAAGAAATTTTTGTGGATGTGGGTGGTTGTTTTTGCAAAAGTTTATATTTTTGCGGGTTTAGAAATGAAAGTGCTAAGGCTCAAAGGGGTTTAACTAGGGGGATATGAAAAGGAAAATAAAGGCTTAAAATGAAAAAATGGTTATAGTCCTAGTGCCTCCATCATTTACTTACTTGGATTAATATTGGTAATGATTGGGAACGTATTGCTTTAGCATGTTCTAGATTTGTAAGAACTAATCGGGCTATTCACACAAGAAACAAAAAAATTGAGCAATTAGTATAGATATGTATTTGTATGCTCAATAAAAGCTCAAAGACTCACTTTTTGTAGGAAAAAGGATATAGTGTAAAAGTGTATATATGTAATCAAATTTTACAAAGAGTTGTTATACCCGTTTTATAATTTTCTTAATTGGTTCTTTTTATCACGACGCTATCAAGTGTAATTAGTAGAAACTTAATTTTTAAAATTCATTTTTCCCAAACTAAACCAAGATAAGTAAAAAAATGGAAAATTTTTGAAAAATATTTGGAGTGATTGGTGGTTTTCCAAGGCGAGTTTTGTGTAAGGCTTGTTTTTAGGACGAAAGATTCAAGGGTTTAACATCCCCACACTTAACTTACACATTGTCCTCAATATTTCCCAAATATGATTTGTTTTGATTAAATGTGCAAAAATGGGGTCAAACAACAAATTTTTAGAGTCACTAGGCACTTGGCACGGGGGCGTGTCTGGTGGATACAGCCCCGTGGCCAAAGTGCCAGTAACAAAGGTTATCAAAAAACTTACAATATGGTGAGCACGTCCTGTGTCACCATCTCTACAGAAATATTTTTGCCTCAGACAGTTTGGCACGGGGGGTGCCTGATGGGTCTTCCTTATTTGAGCGGGATTTTGGTGTCTTCCTACATATCAAGGATTACAAAGTCGGTAGGAAAAACAAATTCCCCGACCTTTACCAATAGATTCTGCGAATCTTAGAGTTGAGCACAGCCCTTGTTAGGTTGGCAAGGCCCCGTGTTGGTTTGTCTTTTGCTGTTGTCATGTTCTGCAGAGAATATTGACTAGGCACGGCCCCATGCCTGGTGGGTATGGCCCCGTGCCTGAGCTTCTGTCTTCATTATTTTTATTGTTTTGGATGTGGATAGGGGTTCGGTAGGTCAAGTCAATCCTTCTTCTTTGTATTTGTGTTGGTTTTGGCTGTTAATTTGCTTCTTTTATTCGTTTTAGCTTTTTGATCCTGTAAATTAAAAGTAAACAAAAGAAACATGCTTTTTTCCAACATTAATATCGAAAAAGGGTTGATTTTATGCCTTGATTGATTTAATTTATATGTTGCATTTTGCGCACGTTACCTCCACACGAGTAGGAAAGGCTCGAGGAAGAATTTTGGCACCTCAAGCAAGTGGGATGATAACCTTGGTTATACCACCTGCTTTATGCAGTTAAGCATCATCGTTACTCACATTGCTAGCACGCCCAAACGTGCAATTAGGAAATACCTCCAGGGTCTTCCTCCCGCCATTCGTGACTTCATCCAAGCCACAAGACCCGACACCATAGAGCTAATTTACCGCCTAGCCGCTAGTATCAACGAAAATGTTGTGTGAGAGACAAGCAATCCTCAACCCCTATCACCGCCAAATCCGTTAACCAAGTCACCATTGAACCCAAAGAACCCAAGTCTCAACCGCGAAAGAACAATGTTAAGAAACGAAAGTTTCAAAACCAGAGTTGCAACGCTATCACTAAAGTTGCCAACCCAAATTCCACACAAGAACCCGTTAGAAAACCATACACTAGGACTCATCCCAAGTGTACCACTTGCCACTACCATCACCCAACGAACATCACATGCCACCATTGCAAAAAATTGCATTCGGTTTGGGCATGTAGTCGTCGCAAGCCGAAGTGGCCCCGCACCAAAAGGCAATCAGGTCCAACCTCCCCAAAACCAAAATCGTCAAGCTTCTGCCAACAATGTTTGAGCCTACTTCAAATGTGGTGATCCTACTCATCTCCGTCCTTAATGCCCACAAAAAAAATCAGGAGCAACGAAAACAACAACCTCGTGGACGCGCATTCAGCATCACCGTGAATCAAGCGCAACATGACAATGAAGTCATGAATGGTATGTTCCTTGTAAATGGTTTATATGCTTCTTTACTATTTGATACTTGTGCGGATAAGAATTTTGTATCCGTAGAATTCAAACCAATGTTAAAATGTACACGCTCTAAACTTCCAAAATCTTTCACCGTCGAAGTTGCCAATGGCAAGTCTATTATTGTTGACTTTGTTCTTCACGATGGTTTTATTACTCTTAACAACCATGTGTATACCCATGCAATTGAGTAGTTTCAATATCATAGTAGGCATGGAATTGCTTCGTAAGAACCATGCTGAAATCGCTTTTCACGAGAAGTTCATTTGCTACCTCTTCCATCTGGTGACACTTTACACGTCTACGACGAAAAGCCTTCAAAAGGTCTCAAACTCATGTCATGGACCCAAGCGAACAAATACATACGTTAGGAGTACTTTGCCTTTTTATCCCACATCGTGGAAGAAAAGGGCAAGGGAAAAGACGTAAGTGATGTTCCAGTAGTGTGTGATTTTCCTGATGTTTTCACCGAAGACCTGCCTGGTCCTCCTCCTTCTTGTTCAGTTGACTTTGATATTGACCTCATCGCCGGTGCTACACGCGTTGCTAAAGCTCCTTATCGTCCCACTTTCAGAGATGCAAGAATTGTCAAGCCAACTTCAAGAGTTACTCCATAAAGGCTTCATATGCCCTAGTACTTCTCCTTGGGGTGCTCCGGTCCTTTTCGTCAAGAAGAAAGATGGCTTGTTCCGAATATGATCGATTATCGTGAGCTCAACAAACTCACCGTCAAAAACCACTATCCTCTTCCCCACATCGACGACCTTTTTGATCAACTCCAAGGCGTAACTTGCATTTCCAAAATCGACCTTTGTTCTGGCTACCTCCAACTTCGAGTCCTCGAAGAGGACATTCCAAAAACTGCGTTTCGTACTAGATATGGTCACTTCAAGTTCGTGGTCATGCCTTTCGGTTCGACCAATGCACCCGCAGTCTTCATGGATTTGATGAATCGTGTGTAAACCCTACTTGGACCATTTTGTGACCGTATTCATAGACGATATCCTTATCTATTCCAAAACACAAGTCGAACACTAGTGTCATTTGCAACTACTCCTAGAACTTCTACGTGCCGAGCAACTATACGCCAAATTATCCAAATGTAAATTTTGGATAAAAGACGTTCAACCTTGGCCACGTGGTGAACAAAGAAGGTGTTCACGTAAAACCCGCTAAAATCAAAGCTGTCAAGAATTGGATTGCACCAAAATCTTCGTCTGAAATTCATTCGTTCCTTGGTTTAGTGGGTTACTACCGTCGATTTAACTCCAACTTTTCAAAGAGCATTGTCCCTCTCACTTTCTTGACTCAAAAAGACAAACCTTTTGTTTGGGGTTCCGAACAAGAGGAGTCTTTTCAAACACTCAAGGACTTGTTTTGCAACGCTTCTATTCTCACTCTTCCCGATGGTAACAACGATTTCATTGTATATTGTGATCCATCTAACTGGGGTCTCAGTTATGTTCTTATGTAACGAGACAAGGTTATCACGTACGCTTCTAGACAGCTTAAAATACATGAGTAGAATTACACTACCCACGACCTTGAGCTTGGTGCAATAGTTTTTGCGTTAAAGATATGGCGACACTACCTTTATGGTACTAAGTGTGTGGTCTTAACCGACCATAAGAGCCTTCAGCACATCTTTAATCAAAAAGAACTTAACAGCGTCAGCGCCGAAGGGTAGAGTTGCTCAACGACTATAACTGCGAGATTCGCTACCACCCTTCTATGTCGAATGTCGTGGCAGATGCTCATAGTCGCAAAACTTATGTCAAAAGTATTTGTTGCTTCCAAATTCTAAACGACATTCAGAAATGTATTCGTGAAGCACATTACTCATCTGTCAACGAAAGCAACCTATATGACAAGATGAAGTGTGGTGCTGAAAACGAACTCGTGTCCAAACCTGATGGACTCCTTTACTACCTCGATCGCATTTGGATTCTGAACTGCGACAAATTTCGTGACCTCCTGATGAAGGAGGCACACAAATCTCGATACTCCATTCATCCTGGTGCCGACAAGATGTACCAAGATCTTCGTACGTCTTATTGGTGGCCTGGTATGAAGAAAGACATCGCCACTTATGTGTCCAAATGTCTCACGTGTTCCAAAGTCAAAGCCAAACATCAACGTCCCTCTGGCTTACTCGAGCAACCAGAAATTCCAGTCTGGAAATGGGAGAGCATAGCCATGGGTTTCATAACTAAACTCCCTCGAATGTCATCCGGTCACGATAGCATTTGGGTAATCATCGATCGCTTGACCAAATCCGCTCACTTCTTTCCCATTCGTGAAGATTATTTAGTGGAGAAATTAGCTCTTATCTATACGAATAAAGTCATTTGTCTTCATGGTATCCCCATTGACATCATCTCTAAGTGCGATGATCGTTTCAGTTCTCTCCTTTGGCAAACTTTTCAAACTGCAATGGGTACACACCTTAATCTTAGTACTGCTTTTTATTCTCAAATGGATAGACAAACCGAACGTCTATCCAAACCCTCAAGGACATGCTTCGCTCGTGTGTAATTGATTTTGGTGGAAATTGGGATGTACATTTACCTTTGATAGAATTCTCGTACAACAACAGTTATCACGCTAGTATTCAAATGGTTTCTTTTGAAGCATTGTATGCTCGTCAATGCCGTTTGTTCATTTGTTGGCACAAGATCAGAGACGCTCAAATCACCGGTCCCGAGCTTATACAAGAGATGACGAACAAAATCCTACAAATTCGCGACAACCTTCTTAAAGCTAGAGGCTAACAAAAGAGCTACACCGACAAACGTCGCAAACCGTTGGAATTTAATGTTGGCGATCATGTACTCCTCAAGGTATCCCATTGGAAGGGAGTTCTTCGATTTGGTAAGAAAGGAAAACTCGTTCCTCGCTTCGTAGGTCATTTCAAGATTCTCAAAAGGATTGGCAAAGTAGCATATCGACTGGATCTACCTCAAGAACTCAACAATGTTCATACGACGTTTCAGATTTTGAAATCTGAAAAAGTGTCTAGCTGAAGAAGGACTTCAAGTTCACTTGACAATCTTCAAATCAACGAATCCTTACACTTTGTGGAAAAATGGGTTGAAATCATCGGCCGAGGAACCAAGCAACTAAGGCGCGGTCGCATCCCATAGTCAAGGTTCAATGGGAATGCAAACGTGGCGTGGAGTTCACTTGGGAACTCGAGAGTGAAATGAAGACCAAGTATCCGCATCTGTTCATTGAGTCTTCCTCTTGAATAAATTTCGGGACGAAATTTCCTAAAGTATGGGAGACTGTAACGCTTTGCATTTTGTACTCTCCTTATTTAGAAAGTGTAATCGTATTTCTATTAATGGAAACTTGTATTCGTATCACATTCATATTTCCTTTTCAGGTTTGTAATCCGAGACTTTGATCGTAATGAAATACATACTTGTTAAATACATGTTTACATACAAACCAATACTTGTTACACGTGAAAAATACTCATACATACAATCTCGGTATCAAATTATACTTACATACATGTTATATACTTAAAACCATGCCCAAACACCAAGTTTTAGCTTAAAATGAGGAAAAAACCAAAGTTCAGGGGCCAAATTGCAAAAATTGAAAGTTCCACCTAAATGAGACTCTGGCAGGGCACGAGAGCCTAGGCCTTGCCTCTCGTGGGTGGCGAGAGACCTTGATCCGCAGCAAGTTGTTTTCTTGCATACGGGTTGGTCACTTTTTCCACCTTTTTACTCCCCAATCACCTTTAAACCTCATTAAACTCAAAACCCTACTAAACCACATATAAACAAGCTTTCCAACACCCATTTTCACTTTCCAAACTCCTCTACACTCTCAAAACTCTCTCAAATCAGTTGCAAACTCAATAACAAGGCAGAATACTCAAATGTCCTAAAGTGAGTTCAAACTCACATTTCTACATCTTTACTTCACTTCTTCTTCCTCTACGAAGCTTGGAACACCTCAGAAGTGTTCCACAAGTTACCGTGTAACTATACACCAAAAGTAATAAAATTTAATGTCAATATTTTACCTAAATGGTAATTTTTATAAACATGTAACTAGAGTGATTTAACCTAGTTAACATATGCAATTAGAATCCTTAATGGAATTCCATTAAAAGCCCTATATAAATAAAGTCACAAACTTTAGGGGCCAAAAGGGAAAAGAAGTGAAACTTAGGTTTATTATTATAAACAAAATAAAACACAACACATTGAGTGTGTGTATGTTTGTGCAACGCTAGAGAAGAAAGAACAAGGAACAAACCTTTGCTCAATCTCAAATCATCAAACTGGAGGTCAAATTCGGATCTTCAAATCGTGCATGAACTCAATTATCGATCACATAGACTAGAGGATCTAAGGTATGTCAAAAATCTTAATTTGGTGATATTATGATTGTAGGAAGAATTCATGGATTTCAATCCATGTATGAATATGAGTGAACATTGGATTACCTAAAGTAAGGTAAATATAATAATTTTAATAGTAGACATTATGTTCTTAGGAAGATAATGATTTTAAATACATTTTAGTTAAAAGTGCACACTTGGTCAAAATATGCTATTAAAAGTCCTTCGTTGTAAAAAGGGCTAAAGTTGACCCAAAACGCCCTCCATTGATAAATCAAGTAAACGACCCTTAAAGGTAGTTTTAAATATGAGTTTTACAATTCGGTCAATCCTTACAGTAGTATAAAATAGAAGGCTTAAACCATAATAGCTTAAAGCTACAGAATGGGTCATTTTCGTAAAAATGTCTAACTTGATAATAGAATGGGAATATTATGATTTTTCCCGTTCATGGTTCATCACATGAAGTTGTAGTGATATATAAATGAAAATCATAAGTGGGAACGCGAATTATAAATAAACGGACTTGGTTAAAGAGTCATGAGTGAAAGGTTTGGAATTCTCAAAAAGTAATCGGATTAATCAAAGTTCGGCCTTTGAAAGGTCGAACGGGTCAATTGGCATAATCGCGAACCAAATAATGGTCGCATAAATGCAAGAATAATACCCCATATTATGGGGTATAGTCGTAAAAATAATGTTTTGCTTAATGATGTAACTTCTATGAGATCGTTTGCTTAAACATGCAAATGGGTCAATTATTTAAAATATATATCGGAAACATTAGCGTAAAACAAATTTTGTTGAGTTCGGATATGAATTCACAAGTTAGAAATGTGGGCAAATGTTTTACAAACATGTAGAAGTTTCGTGCGAAACGGATAATTAAACGAAAAGATATGTAAATTTAGTATAAGGGCAAAATGGAATAAAGCTACAGATCAGCTCAACCGTAAGCTATGGTTGGCACCGTAGGCTATGGTTGACACCTTCTGCCCAAAATTTTACAAGTGTGTCGTAAGCTACGGCACATCAACCGTAGCCTACGGCGGGTCTCCCCAAAATGATTTTGCTTGTTTGTTTGATATATTCAGGTTATTATATCATGATTAAGCACCATATAACTAACATTTAAGTTGTTTATGGGTGTATAGGGGTTAGCTAGGACCTTACGGATGATGATCAAGCATAATGGTCTTAAGGATGGATAGCGATTTGGTTGTAACCCGAATACCCATCTAAGAAACAATAATATTTTTACCCGCTAACTTCTCAATAATTTGGTCAATGAAAGGTAAAGGGAAAAGGTCTTTGGAAGTCGCCGAATTCAACTTCTTATAATCAATACAAATACACCACCAGATTACCAACCGAGTGGCAACCTTTTCACCTGTGTCATCTTAATGACTTGAATGCCCGCCTTTTTGGGAACGGTTTGTGTATGGCTCACCCATTGGCTATCTGAAATGGGGTATAAGACACCCACATCTAGCCACTTCAAAACCTCCTTCTTGACCACTTCACACAATTCAGATTCAACCTTCGTTGTGCGTCACGAGAAGGGGTAACACCATCTTCCGTGATGATCTGTGCATCACCACCGAAGGACTAATTCTTTTCAAATCTGCAATTGTCCATCCAATAGCCACTCTATTGGTGACCAAAACCGCCATTAACTTCTCCTCTTACTCCTCGGTCAAGTTTGATGCAATGATGACCGGGAACGTATTGTCCCTCACCCACATAAGCATATTAAGATGCTTGGGCAACACCTTCAACTCCACCACTAGAGACTCTACCAACGATGGCTTCAATTTGGTGTTAATCTTCTCGGGAAGACTTTCCACTTGATGTGTCCAAGTGGGTCTTCCTCCTTCACCGCCATCACCTCCATCTTTCTCACCTCTTCATCCATGCTCGATTTGTCTCCATTTTCAACCTGTCAAACATGAAACATTCCTCTATTGGGTTTTCCTCTTCGACACCCATGTCGCATAGAGGTATACACTCATCAACAACGTCCACCATATAGCATTCGTCGCTAACTAGAGGATCAGTTAGTCCCGAAAAGACATTTAACCGCAACCGACGGTTACAAAAGTCATGTCGACCGTACCCGTTTTACATTTAATTTGGGCATTTGATGTTGCCAAAAATGGTCAACCGAGAATAATCGTTGGTTGCTTAGTCCAGTCCAAAGAGACATAATCAAGTACAAGAAAGTTCATCGGATAGTAAAAGTCCTCGACCTTGACAATTACATCCGTGACTATCCCAGGGGTAGTTTGGGGGTCAAGTCGGCTAGCACCACAGTGGTGTTTGCCGCTTAAGGGAACCAAATTCGTATTGGTAATCCAAACTAGCCGGAAAGATACTCACACTCGCTCCAAGATCCAAGAGTGCCCGAGTCATCTTAAATTCACCTACTTGTATTGTATTAATGGGCGCCCCCAGATCTTGTAACTTTGGTGGAAGTTCACCAGAAAGAATCGAACTCACGTTTTCAGTTAAATCAAGTTTCTTAGAAAACTTGTGAGTTCGCTTCTGGTACATAAATCCTTCAAGTACTTAGCATATGAGGATACATGTTTGATTGCATCTAAGAGTGGTAAATTGGTTTTGACTTGTTTAAAAACTTCCTATATCTCTTCTTGATGGGAACCACATTTATTCACCACTTTCTTAGATGGTCCCAACAAAGCTTCGGGATAAGGGGCGGTATAAACCTCCACACCCTTTTCCTTAGCTTTTGGGATGGGGACGGTCACAATGGGAGTAGTTTTAACATTTTTAGAAACATTTTCATTTTGACCCGTTTGACCGTCAACATCCTCCTCATCACTAACATCCTTCACCACCCCTTCAACAAACCGAGGTGGTGGTGAGTCAGCACCGGTATCAATGACCCGACTACTACCTAAAGAGATTTAATTAATTGGTACCTCAAGTGCTTCGAGTTGGACCCTTGTGCTTAGGGTTCACGGTGGTGTCATTTGGCAATCTTCCGCCATTTCCTCGCATATGAGCCATCTCTTCCGCAAGTTGACCCACTTGCTTTTCCAATGCCTTATGCGATTTGTCTCGTTCCTCAAACTCTTTCTTCATCTCCGTCTTGATCTCTTGATTTGAGTCTCTAATCGCATTCACGATTGCGTCAAGCTTGGAGTTTAACGGGTCATCACTACCACCCATTTGAGAGTTTGAATTACCACCCCCATTACCGCCTTGGTTGTAGCCCCGTTGGTAATTACTTTCACGGTTTTGATACCCTTGGCCACTCCCCTCGTTATAATTCCTTTGGTAACCCCCTTGGTTACCAACTTGGCGGTTTTGGTACGACAATCCACCTTGATTTCCACTTTGATTGCCCGGTTGAAAATTTAGGTTCATTTGGTTCGAGGCATTACCATACCTAAGATTAGGATCGTTCATCAAACCCGGGTGATAACTGTTGGAGTTCATGTCGTATTGCTTCCGTTCTCTATACACTTGGTTCACCTCTTCATTAACTTATGCCATGTTGACTTGACACTCCTCGGTCTGATGACCAATGTCTCTATATTCTTCACACACCGCAAATTGAACCGCCCCCACATCCTTTTTCTTCCTACGGGCCAACTCCCGTTCTAAAGTGGCAATTCGATCCTTAGCACTCGAATCAAGATCGGGAAGAGATCGGGAAACTGAATGCTTTTTGGCTCGGTCTGCATAGCAAACGCTTTGGAGTTCTTGCTCATTCTTTCGATAAACTCCCAATCGTCTTCCTCATGATTGTTTAACAAAGTGCCATTACTTGCCAATTGCAAGTACTTGTGATCCTCGGTGTCTAACCCCTGAATGAAACACTTCAACATTTCCCATCTAGGAATTTGATGGTGGGGGCATTTTTGAAACCAACTCCTAGAAGAGAGTAAGTGCCTCATGTAACAACTCCCTCGATAACTTCGAAATGACCGAATCTCATCACGTGCATCATCTGTCTTTGCAATCAAATAGTATTCATCAAGGAACACTTGTTGCATTTCTGCCTAAGTGTGAATACTATTTGCCGGAAGGGTGTGAAACAATTGTTTTGCCTTGTCCTACAATGAAAATTGGAAGAATCATAGCTTCACCTCGTCTAACGCGAAATCTTGACCCCTAATCGTGCCACATATAGCGGAGAATTTTGACAAATGAGTGTACGGCTAATTAGTCCTATCATTAAAGTGGGGTATGATGTTGATGTAGTTGGGTTTACAATCAAAGGCCCTTCTCCCTTGAGGCGTAGGAATAATGGGGGAGTCATTTTCGGTGACCACCGGTCTAAATCAACTATTTACACCTCGTGGAGCTTGTTAATTCAGTTGACGACGTGGACCATTAACTTCTTGACTCGTTGGTCGTTTAGTACCTCTTCTATCACCACCTCTATCACCCCCCTTGGTTACCACCGCCCCCGAATTGCGGAATCCAGTTACGGTTGACATTATTATTGTTGTTATAATTACCATCATCTCGGTTCCATTGATTGTTGTTTCATGGTTGACGGTTGTTTCGGTAGCCGTCGTTTTGCCCATAATCATTCCATATCCTTCGTCGTTCCCCACAAAATTGGCATTATGATAGCCAATATCTTTATACTAAAACCCCCGAGTATTGTAGAAATTCCCACAATTGTTATCTCCCCATTCATCATCTTCAACCTGCTTGCTGTAATTCCCGCCGTCGTCTGAGTATTTCGAATAAACACTCACATGTTCCGGTGATTGATAACCGGGAATGCTATATGGTGCATCGTCGGGAATGATGTTTCTTAACTCATCGATATCTAAAAACTGAGCTTCATTAATGCCATGATTTTGGTTAACTCCAACGTTGGCGTTAACATTTCGGTTGTTGAGGTTGGGCGGCAATGGGTTTTGTCGGTTTTGGTTTTGAGGTGGAGGTGTGGGTGTACGTTGGTTGTTGTTTGGGTTTTGATCATGAGTTTGGAAAGGTGGTGTTGGTGGTCCCAATATACTACCACCCCCCGATTGGTTATGTTGGACGTTTTGGTTTTGGGGAGGGTAATTTGGGTATTGGTATTTATGTTGGGTTTGATTGTTTGGGTGATTGGAGTTTTGAGGATCCATTGGACTAAGCTCAACGGATGGTGTAGATGGTGATTTGGTGTTGGGTGGATTAGAGACAAGGGTTGCCTCTAATTGTTTGGTTAAGTTTCTTCTAACAACCCGCTCGATCTCCAGTTTGAACACTAATGGTGAAGTCCTCTCGGAGTTCCGTGTATGCATGCACTACCTGTAACCTGCACAAGTAACACATTCGCGTAACACAGAAGCGGAAACGATATAAGAAAACAAACACTTAAACAGATAATCACGAAATCAATTAATATCCAACGCAAAGCGCACAAACTCCCCGACAACGGCACCAAAATATGATCGGTGTGTCGCCCCAGTCAAAGTTAATATTTATGTTCCCTAGTTACCCTTAACAATGTGTTAGTGGTAGTAAGAGGTTGAACCACGAAGACCTATGGTTTGCAATGGATGCGATTGATTTTTAACTAACGTTATCACTTTTATGAAGCTTGCTATGAAATTGATTAATTTAGTTGTTTGAAAGAATGTCAGAATGTACCGACAATTTGTTATTTTAATTACTAAACTATGAAGAATTGAATGCTTGCACGAGAAATTGATTAATAGATTAAAAAAATATTTTAGAACAAGGTTCACACCCGGTTCGGTAATTGAAGACCTAAGGTTTCTACACGTTTTAGATTCAACTCAATTGCATAAAGGACCACCGAATTTTGTGTTGCGTGGCTTAGGTACCAAGAGCTATCAACATCGTAAACGACAGACCGCAATGCACTTCGTTACCAAGAACATCTAAATTCTAACCTAGACAAGACATAATTACACATAAACATTTCGAAAAGTCAAATTTAATCTTCACTCGACAATCCGAGAATACGATACAAATGCGAGACAATTATCTTAGGTTTCAAAATCAAACTACAATTTGTCACAAATCAAACTCAAAAAATTTCAAACCCTAGAAACTTACAAAAACCTACACCGGCGTGAAACCCGAAGAGACTAGCCGCTCATTGTGAACGGAACGTGATCAACAATTGAGAAGAGCTCGAACTTTGACATCTTGAAGCTTCGAGAATATGATGGAGATGATGGTTAGGGTTTGGAATGAATGAAGATGAACAAAGGATTGATGGGTTAATGGTGCAGATGATTAGGGTTAGGATGATAGATGATCAAAACGGATGATGATGGATGGATTGGAATTGAAGGTTGGGGTGTTCTTGGCTCCAAGATGGTGATTGAAACTCCAAAATTGCGTAACTCTCGAGAATGGTCAAAAACTAACCATATAACCCGTCCACCAAACAACAAATCACAAAATTCAAGAAGTGTGGCAGTAGAGGGCGACGCCGACCGCCTAGTGGGGCGTCGCCGACGACACCTAGATCTTCTGATTTTTCTCTGACGCTCTATTCTACTTCCTACGGCCAATTTCTCCCGACGGATGCATCTGGGGGGCGTTGGCGACGGCACCTGCATTTCTTGTCTTCTGATTTTTCCATTTCTCGCTCCCGGTTGACCCGTTTTCCGTCCCGGTGCTCTGTAAAGCTCCCAAATAGATCCTTAAACTCTGTTTGTAAAGCTCCCAAATAGATCCTTAAACTCTGTTAGACCTGCAAAACACAACTCCAATAAAAAATAGGCTATTCGGAACTAAAAGTCATGTAAACACATCAACCTAAACATAAAAGAACACCGGTTTTCGACCACGCATCAATGTGTACATAACCGAACTCTTGATGTTAACCGAATCATGGTTACATGTCATGAAAATAAGTTATTATCTAAGTTTTAAACTTCTCGTTATGATTCTAATGGGCAAGTTTGACCCATGAAATCACATGAAAACTTAATAGTGTCAAAATGGGTGTTTAAGACTAGATAATTATTTTTCATATACTTGCGTTTACATACTTTAAAATTCCTAATCTGAACTCTCTACCGAATCCGAATACTCACACACCTTCGTTTCCCCATGTAGGGTAACTTCAGTGTTCCATCCTCCAAACTTAACAACTCACGGATTGTTAGGAACGCTTTGCAAAACCGTGAGTATACTCGATCCCATTTTCCGTTTTACTCACTTTAAATGCAATATGTACACTTATACAAAAATCACGAATCATGTTAAACTTGTTATAATTGTAACATTTGTCAAAAACGGGTTTCCAAAACCTGCTCCGTTTTGTAATCGAATATCAAGTTATAATGTCACGTTGTATATTTATGATTATTTTGGTTTTTAATGATACATAATTAATAAACAAACTAAACTATAAAAATTATATTTGATAAAAAGTGAAAACAAAATAAATAAAAATAAAAAGTTGCTGCCGGGACTCGAACCCGGGTCAGCCGGTTCACAATTTCAATGACTTAACACACACACACACATCACCACTCCGCCACTTGTTGTTTTCTGTTATCTCTAGGAAACAAATAACATTTATACACAAACTCGGTTAAACCGGTTGCGCCAACTGAGAAACGGAAATCGGCAATTCAATCGTCAAATCGTTTGATTACTCGCACATTCAGGTTATAACCGATGCACCGACATTTTCTCATCAATTCAGATTGAATGAACATCAATTGTCATCACCATCGGTTTTTATAACCGAAAATAATCAAGTCCCAATTACTTCAACTCAAGACCCCTCTCGCGACTCAGAAACATCATACCAACATTCCATTTCACTTTCATCATACTTTCAGTCCGTCAGAACGCTTAAATCAACTCGCCGGAAATTTCTTCAAGATTCGCCGGAAAACCGTAATTGTCCTCAAATCGGTAAGTTCTTCAATACCATCGTAGTCTAACAGTTGTTAAGCTGTTTCTAACTCAAACCATCCACTTGAGATCGAATTCAGGCACCGATATCGGATAATTCCAGTTCGCCGGAAATTTCCTGGAAATCTTTATTTCCGTCTGTGAAACGGTAAGGACTTTCAATCACACTGATAACGGTTGTTTATCACTTCAATTCCATGATTGACTAATCAAAATGGTTAATTGTTTGGTTCAGTTGAGGTGCACAAAAACAGAGCCGACGCATTGCCGGAGACTCTGTGATAAATCATTCATACGGTATGTTTAACTTCCAACACCGTCTCTGCTATTTCGTTATAGTCTTATGAATGTTGGATAATCGTAAAAACAAGAAACGGATTACTGATTCAGTTGACTGTAATTTGAATGAAGAAGACGAAGTTAGTTAAGTTATAAGTTTATTTAAAATCACTAATATGAACGGGTTAGACACACAGTCCAGCGGTGGACTGTGTGCAAAACATAGTCGCATGTCACGAGTTCGATTCCTGATACACGCACTCCTTATGTAATAAAATGCCTTTTTGTTTAAAACTAAACCGGGTTAACTCCGTTAGCTGTTAAGTATAATAAGAACCGAGATATTAATCAGGTTAGACACACAGTCCAGCGGTGGACTGTGTGCAACACTGAGTCGCACGTCACGAGTTCGAAACCTGATACTGGCACCGGTTTGTTGAATTAAAATGTTTTTGAAATTAAAAGAATTTTGGTTAAACCGAATTAGTATATAAATATAATTAAAAACAAGATTATTTCGGGTTAGACACGTAGCTCAGTTGGTAGAGCTGCGTGCACGCGTACGGGAGTTCTCGGGTTCGAGCCTCACCCGGCGCAAACAATTTCACTGACCGAACCGGTCAACAAGTCAACAGTCAACGGTCAACGGTCAACGGTCAACGCAAAATAAACAATTTTTTTTATATTTTTATTTATTTAATTTAATTTAAAAATCAATTAAAAATACTTAAAAATAACATTTTTAAAGATAGAAAATAGCCTTAAACTCACAAAAATATATCTAAAAATTCCATTAAAATCCTTAATAAAATCCACTCATTTACTATATTCTTCCGTTATTATTTAGGTTAGAAATTCTCGTTGTTCAATTCTCCCGATTCGTGCGCATCTCATCATCTCCATTCAAACGCACCCAAATGTGAGTGAATCTTTACAAATTCCCCGTTTTAATCACGTTTTGGGGTGTATCATGTGTCTTGTTATATATATTATATCTAAACCATTGTGCATACATCATATCATGAACATGTGTATTCAGTTTGTTTCAACTGTTGTGTAGTTATTGGTAGATGCAATTTTATTATTTTCAGTACATGCAATTTCATAGGCCGTCGCTCCCCATTACATTATGAGCGTTGAGCATGTTCCCCATTTCATTATGAGCGTGAACCTGGCGTGCCCACATACGATCGGCTCCGTTTGATTGAGCCTTGATCGCACAGACATTTTTCATTTTCAGTACATGCAATACGATCGGCTCCGTTTGATTGAGCCTTGATCGCACAGTTTCATTTATGTTATTTATCGTATGATGTTGGTATGTTTATGTATGCTATCATGTGTTATTGTATGTTATAGTTGTGATTGTTATTGCCACTGCCTGATTATTTACATTTGCTCATTTATGATTATGCACAATTTTTCATTGATAAACTAATAAGTAAGTCAATAATAAATGTTTATCTAATAAGGTTCACTCGCCAACTTATGTTGACCCAAAAACCCCCATTTTTACACATGATACAGGTGAACCAGCTGCAGCCAGAAACACTTAGGATTGGACTAGAAGAATAAAATGATTTAGAGTTTGGAACTATTTTGTTTGGTTATTTCTTTGTATTGTATGGACATGTTTGGATTATTTGAAATGTAACTTTGACTTTAATGAATATGAAACATATTAGTAAATGTCATGAGCTTTGGTGATAACCCAATTATGCCCCGACTCATTTTCCGCTGCGGGTCGGGGTGTGACAATAATCACACTCTATCCATTTAAAAACATGATACTTGCATTATTCTTGTTAACGTATGCTGTGTATACTTGTGTCTAAATGCTCATTAACTTTGCTAGCCTCCCTTAACAATTATAGCGATATAGGATTAACGCACCACACGTATTCTTATGGTATTGTCAAGTAAACTATTTTACAACCTTGTCGTTTCGGTGTCAATGGTATGCACGATTGCGTTAGACTTTGGTTTGACATATAGTTAGCACATGTTAATAGGATAGTAACAATATATGCAAATTACCATGTTATATAGGAGACAACTTTTTCACTATTATGCTATGTAATAAAACTTGTATACTCGCCAACTTTTCTTTGATCTTTATTTTAATACATGTTGCAGGAAACTAGTTGATGCCTATGAAGATATATATTTAGAGTGGATTAGAAACACATGTAGATTTAAATTTCTGTATTTTGTTTCTTGTTATTTCATTATTTGTCACTTGTTGTATTTTTCCTTTCAAGACAATGTATCATCATTCCAATATTAATAAAATTTTGACTTATTAAATATTGTCACTATTAGTGTTATGAAGTCTCTTGCAATCTCATTTTCGTCTCACTTCGATATGTCCACCGTCGGTTGGGGTGAGGCAAAACCACAGAAAATGACACACAAAAAAAAGAAAAGAAAAAAATTAAAACCCCTCATCAGAAGGGATTTGGTCTGAGAAGTATCCATCGTTCCTCTTGTCTTCTTCTTCTTCTTCTTCTTCTTCAGATTCTTCATCAAATTTCTCATCCAAATCTTCACTGTCATCGGTAGCTTCATCTTGAAGATTTTGACAACAACGCCAATTTTTTGGTCATGTCTATGTTCAAATATATTGAGTTGCATAACTCCTGTAGGAACCCAAGTCTCTATTCAGTCATGGTGTTTCCAATCATGTTGTCTTCGTGCTCCCCATTGTCACATGTAACATCCGTTGTAAAACGGGTTTCAAAACTCCGCTTCGTTAAATAATTCAAGTATTGAATTTAAAGACTCGATGCATTTTTTTCCTTTATCATTTAATAGACGTCATCAGTATATAGTTATTAATTCATAGTTGTTAATTTAAATAAATTGAAAGAAATTAAATAAATGGTGATAATATAATAAATAAAACCTTTAAATATATATATATATATATATATATATATATAAGAGGTAGCCGGGTTTCGAACCCGGGTTCCCCCACAAATCCACACACACAAAACACCACTAAACCACACACACCACATGTGTTTAAAACCGAAATCATTAAATCTTATACACGTTTTAAACGCTTGCCTGCAAATTTTGAAATTCAAACCGGAAACTGACAACCGAATTCAATCAAAATCAATTAACGATTTCAGTTATAAAATCATGTATAACCGATTTTGTAAATCAGTTTCAATCTCTAAATCAAAACCAAAGACTGTAACCGATTCGGAATCAATGTCGAAGAGTAATGATTGAATTAAAAAAAACTGAACGATGATTGACTATAAATACTGAATCATTTCATTTCATTCCACTCGCTCATACCCTTGATCTCTCGAATCACTCTAAACATCTCTGTTCAAAACGTTTCGCCGGAGCTCGACTGCACTCGCCGGAATTCATCACCGGAAAACCGAAATATACCTCCAAGTTGGTATAATCCTCTTAATCCTTTTAATACTTTATGTTTAGTGTGATATGATCCTTAAAACAACTACTCAAAACTGTTTAAAAGAGTTAACAGTCGGGAATCAAATTCTGGGATTTTGTTTATGAAGAAGATGAAGCTGAATTAGTGTTTTTGTATAATTAAAGATGGTTTTTTAAACAGGTTAGACACACAGTCCAGTGGTGGACTGTGTGCAACCACAACATATACGTCCCGAGTTCGAGTCTTAATCATGACCGGTTTTCTGAAATAAAATCTATTTTTTTTAAACTTAATTAGATCACCTTTCAAAAAGTACATAAATGTATTATATTTTTTGTCTATACCGGGTTAGACACCCAGCCCAGTTGGTAGGGTTGGGTGCATCGCACATCAGAGGTCACGGGTTCGAGACAGGGTTTGGGCAGCGGTTCAATGATTTATAAAACATTTTTAAATATATAATTTCAGAAATAACCTAAGTAGTATATATATATATATATAATTAAATTCAGAGTTATTTCGGGTTAGACACGTAGCTCAGTTGGTAGAGTTGCGTGCACGTATACGAGAGGTCACGAGTTCGAACCTCACACACTGCCAAAAATAAACATGATCCGACCGGCCTGACCGTTCAGGCCTGACAAGGTCAAACATTTTTTTAATTTTTATTTTATTTTTTTCTTTATTATTTATTAACCAAAAATCAATTAAAATACATAAAAATAAGGTTTTTAAAGTTTAGAAAAATATCTAAATATCACAAAAATAAATCTAAAAATCTAATAAAAAGTACTAATTGAAAATATTAATTTCAAATATGAATTTATTTTTTTATCGAATTTTACGTTATTATTTAGGTTAGTTTCCTTCGTCGGTTAAATCCTAAATCGTGCGACATCGCTATCAAATCCAATAAACGCACCCACTATGAGTGAATCCTTACAAATTCCTCTTTTTATTCATGTTTTGGGGTGTATCATGTGTCGTTTACATATTTATTTATTCAAACACTTGTGGTAACACCATTATGTGATCCAATGCGTATATTTTTGTTGTTGTTGTTATATGTGGTTACATTATATCATTTCAGTGCAATCATTCACATAAGGCCCATCAGTTCCTTGTTGGATACGAGTTGAGCATCGTGTGCCTCATTAGATCGGCTCCGTTTGATTGAGCCTTGATCTCACAGTTCATCATTTATCATGCTCATATGTACATTGTTGATATTACATGGTTTGTGGTTTGATTATATATACATATGCTCATATATGGTCCATGCACATTTTTATTAAATTAATCAATGTAACTAATCTGTTTAAATGTTTAATTTAGATTCACTTGCCAACTTTTGTTGACCCAAACTTTTATTTTACATATGATACAGGTGGATAGGCTGAGGAGAGGAACAATTAGCATTGGCAGAAGATGAATAAAAATATGTCTTGTTTAGAACAATATTTCTTGTGTTTGTATGTTCCTTTGTGTTTGGATATTTCTTTTAAATTTCAATTAATAAATATGAAACTTAATTATAGTAAATGTCATGAGCTTTGATGAAAACCCAATCATGCCCCGACTTCTATTTCCGATGCGGGTCAGGGTGTGACATCACATACAACAGTCACTAACTCTGTGTTTTCATCATAACGCCAAGATTGGATGACTGGGTCGACATATGGATTTGAAGGGTACGATTCAAATTTTCTGGTTAATCTTTGTATAACGGTCTGTGTTTTCTCACAGAGGTTATCAATAGAAACGCTAAGTGTGAGGGCCCTCTTCGA
The DNA here is from genome assembly GCA_947069175.1 of Scalesia atractyloides. Lineage (NCBI taxonomy): Eukaryota > Viridiplantae > Streptophyta > Magnoliopsida > Asterales > Asteraceae > Scalesia > Scalesia atractyloides. The sequence goes on along the minus strand of CAMTDV010000020.1, from coordinate 36,014,946 downwards.
ACTTCTTCGTTCAAGTTCAGTATCGCTTTGTCGGTTTTACAAACACTCTTCTTCTGTTATTAAAGAGTACTACGAATCTATTGATTCTATAGTTGAATCTCTATGAAACGATATTTGCCATTTGTTCTTTTTCAGAGTTTTTTTTTTAATTTTGAGTTTTGGAAGGAATGGCATTTTGGTTAAAGATGGTGTTTTTAGTATGATCAATTAAAGGGATGGTAACGTCATTTATATAATGATGTGTTTGGCGTGAGTTTAGGCGGGAATTCTTTATAATAAATGTTAGTAATAAAGTTTCAGTTACTGTTTGTTCAGCTTTATTTGTTAAATTTGTAATGCGTCACATCATTAAGTTTGACGTTTTGTAATGAATGGCGTTTCATCTAGAAAGCACTGATGTGCTTGGCTCGTAGTTTAAGGTGGGAATTTTAATGGCGTTTTACGTATGAGTTTGACGTTTTGTATTTGAAAAGTCAAAAGACCCTTTTACCCTTAATGAAGCTCGTCCACCTAATAAAGTTGATAATATTTACGAAAACGCCACCGCACGAATCTAATCTATAGATTGTTTTGATCTAACAGATGAGGGCCGTTCTCACCATTTTCACACTTATAGGCGTTTTCTGTAAATCCTGTCCTTATATATATATATATGAGAACCACCTTAAGTTGAGAGAACCATGAGAACTAGACCTTCCAAAAGGTTTTTCCAATTTTTTCTCAAAAATCTTTATAAAAATCACTTGTTTTCAGCAATTTTTTAAATGCCACATGCACAAATTTACATGAGATGAAAATTCCTCACTCGTAACAAAATTTACATTGCGCATAAACAAACTTACATTAGGCAAAACTACCAACTCGACAATTATTTTTTGCTTTTTTACAGATGTGTTTATAATATTTTCATATACGTTTATGCAAAAATTGTGGTCCAACTCGTGCGGGAAGTAGAAGTTATCATGATTCTAACAACTCGTGGTGGTTTTTAATTGAACCGAAGCCTATATATATATACACTAGGGGAAGGATCCAGTAAAAATGGATTTTGCCTAAGTAGTTTAAGAAATATTGTGATAATAACATGTGACACTTCTTATAAGTAGGAAGGAAAAGCATTTTGGTACCAAAACATTTTAGTCCTTATTAGTAGGCGTGTGAAGATGACATGTGTCACCCCTTTTGTTTTTCAAATAATACAACAAAAAGATCTGATTAAAAAATGTAGCACAAAAAATTAAGCACAAAAAAATATAGCACAAAAAATCTAGTAAAAAAATTATAGCACAAAAAAAAATCCAAAATAAAAAATTAACACGAAAAATCTAGCAAAAAATTAAGACAAAAATCCAGACAAAAAATATAGTACAAAAATTCAGCACAAAAAATGTTAGACAACATAAAAATACAACACTTTTTTTGGGTTTTATTAGTTGTCATATTTCATATAGCAATATGGTACTAAAATTAAAGATAAAAACGCTCGATTTTATGGTGAAATTTTTATGAAAAAATAATGTCGCATAAAAAAGTTATGAACGTTTAAAAAATAGAGGGTGGAATATAAACGTGTTTTGCATGTGAAGAGAGAAAGTCAATAAATAAGAATTTCCAAAGATACTATCACATCTCTCTTTTTTCTACATTTTTATCTTAACCATTATTTGAAAAATGAAAGGTCAAGATTTCTTGTCATCCTACTTAGGCAAAATGAACCTTTTTATTTGATTTTACCCTAATGCTAGTAAATTAAAAACAGTAAAAAATAAGATGTTAACATGTAACACAAAGTGTTGATGTATATAACTACACATGCGCATATCAATATTTTGTGATACATATCAACAGGCCTTATTGAGTTATTTCATACTTTTTTTTTTGTTTAAAAGTTTTGTAACATAACCAACCTCTCTTTTTGTATATATCTAACAAGTTAGTTTTATCTCCTATGTTAAATATTCAAGATTCGGTATAAACATTCTTGTACTGCAAATTTTCCCTCTTGAATTAGAAAGTATACCTTTTTAAAAGTGAAAAATAAACAAACAAACATAAAATTGGTGCTTGCTATATAATCAAAGATAATCAAGTTTTCAAAAAAGTTTAATACAACACTTGGATAAAGTAATGTTATAATTATGTTATACAATGATCAATATTTTCATATATTATATGTTATATGTTAAATTATATATTACATTTAATAATTGAAAACCAGAGAATATTCGCTTTCATAAGACTATGTTTGTGAGTCATAGATTTGTTGGTTAACCCGATCGCTCATAGTATTTCGTTTATAAACTTTGTTTATCTTACTTTTTTTGTTTTCCGACATTCCTTACTTATAATACATATATTTTCAGAACTATTTGTTTACGGATGCAAAATTAAAATACTTGCCGGTATGTTGTCCATAAAAAATAATGTTGCAGATTCTCGAACAATTCATTCCATTAATACCACGCATATATAAACCCCATAAACCATCATCTTTGATAATCAATTTATTTGATGACCCAAACATAATAACTAGATAAACTAACAAATTTTGTACAATAACATTTTATTTAAGAAATCGAGGAAATGCTACCTTTCGTCTTCACCTTGCTATTTATCATTACGGATTTGAGCTGTGAGAAACAGCACGAGCCCCCCCCCCCCCCCCAACCCAATTTGCTGTGGTGTATTACAAGTTCATTTGCTTTAATTAAACGAACACCACAACAGGATTTGTTAGATCACTATACTAGACAACTATACATATCCTGGAAGTGCAAAAAAAAAAGTGCCGGTAAATACCCTGTAAGAATGAAGTGGCACACAAAAAAAGTGACACTATAAGCGCTAACGCTAAAGCTTTTCAGTGGCACTATCTGGATGTGCCGCCCAAAGTTTTTGGGCCTTTAGCGACACTTTATTTTTGCCACAAATTGAAAAAAGACTTGTGGCACAATTTTTGTGTCGTTAAAAATACTTCTAGTTACATATCTATGCTAGTTTTATGGCACTTGTTTTGCCACAATAAAGAAAAACTTTGTGGCACAAACTCTATGCCGGTAAAAACTATTTTTGATTATATGTACTCTTTTTAGTGACACAAAATTTGCCACAAAAATCACAATTACAATGTAAAATAAAAGTTCCATAAAATTGTACACGTAGAAATCAAAGTGTTAAAACTTCAATAATAAGTTGGATCCGAAACATAATCCAAATGTTAACAAAATATTGTGTAATAAGTAACATATTCCAAATTCCATAGGTTTACAGGAGAAGTCTGAACGTTTTTAAGTGAATTTCATTATCATAAAACTTAGCTCCAAGGCCTCATTATATCTATCCTGCCATCATCAACCATATAAACAAGTATTAGTGTTGATTCAAAAAAAAATAAAGGGTTCTTCGATTAATGATACTAAATGATCTTGATCTAAGAAAACAAATATAAGAAAATGTCCTAAACACCCAACAATTAGACAAAAGAACAATATATAATTGGCATGAATACCTCGCAGTTAGAAAAAAAACCAACATATTACCTTAAGTGCATGTCAACAAAATTTTGAAAACCGGTTGTCCAAACGTCCTTCTTGCCCTGTAAAATGGAAAGTTTTGGCTAATCAATTTCACACCAAGATTACAACATAAGCACATCCATTTAACATTGATACGTTGTTATTATATCATCATTCACTAGTAAAAAACCCGTTCGATATGACGGATGCGATAATTTACAATTTGGTGGAATTCAGTTTGTTCGCATTGCGGAAAAATCTTTATGCCCGTGTTTGAGCGAAAACATTCTTTACAATGATGCTTTTAAACTGCAAGGAGAGAAACTGAAACTACCTAAAAATCAGCCGGGGTTAAAAGTAGTTGAAGACTAAGAAGCAAATATCAATTTCTTATATAGCTTATTCATGGAATCATTCATTAAAGGTTAAAAACAGAGTAGCATGTATATCTTCTAGAGAGTATGAGAGGCCAGATATAAGGATCCTGAAGCAATACAAATATCAAAATATATTAACCAATAATGAATATTTAATTGATGGTAAATTGTTTCCAACTCTAAAATCATTTTCTACTCGGTGCATTCTCTATCTACTAATCATGTGTCATCCTGAAATATAAATCATGAAGCAATACAAACATCGAGTAATAAATATTCAACTGATAGTAAAAATGTTTCAACTCTAGAATCATTTATATCTGAATCCGTTCACTATCTAGTAATCATATAAAGCACTATAAGAATTTAGTGATTAACAATAACCTGCTTTTTATAACTACCTGATTCACCATGTATTTCTTCTTAATCAATTTGATGTGACAATTTTACACCATTCAGTTATTAATAGATGGTTGATTTGTGTATTGTCTCAAACGGGTCAAATTAATATTAGTCTTAACAAGAATTAACTAAAGAGGTACAAGTCAAAATGGTTGAAAGCACCCAAGCTCTTCTGTCTTTTATAACAAATTCCATGTAAGCAAGCAAATTTAAGGCCAACTTTTACAATAGTCGTATTAGCTTTTCACATAGTAAGCATTAAACAACCCTCATTCATAGTGACTATCGTCTCTACTTCTAAAATATTTAGAAACAAGTAAAATTCTGAAATGAGAAACAAAAGGAAAAAAATTACAGCAGAGTAGGTCATAGATGTATCAAAAAAAAAAACTAATCTGATCAATTTCACACCGAATCAAGCAACCAAGTTTATCCTGGCCGAAAACAAGTGTGAAAATGAACTCGGGAAGGATTAGGGATGGGCATTTAGTACCAGGTACTGAACCCGTTTCTCGATAATACCGGTAACAATTTTCTCCGTTTTTCTGGTACCAGTTCGATACCGAATGGGTACCATCCACATCCCTAGGAAGGATGTAAAAAAGCATGTTCATTAATATTACTTGAAACTGTTATATAAATACTATGACTAGCATGTTCATTAATATTACTTAAACTGTTATATAAATACTATGACTGCATCAAATGATTGGTTGTGATATTAAATTCTAAAAAATCTTGTTCAGGAGTCAAAAAATATTTATTCTAAACATATAACTTGCAATAGTAATCTTTTAGTTCCTCTTTTGTGTGCGTTGAATATGTGTAGCAAAAGTTATATAACTTGCAATAGTAATCGCCGGTTTGATTGTTACCTATAATTTTAAATTGTAGCAAAAGTTATATTAAAAAATATAATCTATAAATTTTGGTATATTTTTAAAATGTAGCAAAAGTTATATACCGATAATGGGCTTTTGGAAGTGCTAACCCACGTATTGGCTAACGCCTCCTCCTCCATCTTCGTCCAAAGTTTCGCCTTCCCTTTCGAAGATTGATCTTTCTCAACCATAAGTTGTTTTCCTTTTTTCGTTTAGACGATTACGGTTGGGTCTCGGGCACAAATTCTTGAACGTCGTCCTCTTCGGGTTGTGATTGAGGAGACTCTCGTGTTGGGGAATATTGTGGTTGGGATGGAAATTGCGAATTAAAAGGCTTTTGGCATCATCATTTGTTGCACCGACTGCATTTGTTGCACTTGGCTCATTTGCGAAAACGCGTTGGGGCTTTGTTGAAAACCCCCAAAAGCGTTGTACGAAAATTGTGAGGATGACCAACTCGGTTCCATACTAGGATAGTAGCCGGAGAAAATGTTTTGGTTTGGGTTTGGGTTTGGGTTCGGGTGTGGGTTTGGGCTCGGGTTCGGGTTGCTCGGGTTGTATTGATCCATGGCGAAAGTTGGATGATTTTATAAAAGGTTGGAGAATTATAAAGAGATGGGAATGATTTTATAAATTTGAGAGATGGAGGTGAATAAAGTTTGTAAAAAAGTGGGATGGTATTGATGTCTTTATAGGTAAATTTATTATTTTAATTTTTTTTATTCTACTAGCCGTTCAATGGCTATATTTTTGAAAAAGCCGGCATGTCTTCAACGTCTCCCTGTCAACGGGTAAGACGCCGACGCAGCATACAGGGTGATGTTGGGGGTGTCGCCGGTCAATACCGGGCCTGGACGGCCCCCACACCAATTGATCTAATGGTTGATGTCTCCAAATATAATTTCAGTGAAGTACAAGGTTAAAAGCAAATATTTGGAAAGTGCTGACCTAGACTGGCAGAAAACTGATCTTTTCAATATAATTATTTATAACTTTTGGTTAATTGGGTTATCAAAACAAAAAACCATAATCGATCCTGAAAACCAAAACAGAAATATTAGTTTCAAAAAAAAACTCGAAATGACCTAATTTAATGAGCTCGAGTCCGAACCTATAATAAATGAGCCGAGCTTATGATTTAGAAAAAAATTGAACCGTTACACCCATAATTAAAAGATTTTAAGGTGTTAAGAAATTTTTTTGAGAAGAACCGTTTTAATTTTTTGCGGCATACGCAAAGTGTCATTAAAAATCTAAACTAGTGACATAAACCTTAAATGACACTAAAAGTATGTGCTAAGTAAATATCACATATGTAAAGTACCACTAAAAACCTAAATTAGTGGCACAAAAGCTAAATGCCACTGAAAGTGTGTGCCATCGAATAGCTTTTTGTTTGTAATAGATACAATACATGGTGTTCTTAAAATTGAGAGGAGGGAATTAATTGATTTTGGAGAGAGATTTTTAATAAGAATTTTGGTGAGACGTGATTTTGTGAATGGAAAATTAATCTTGGAGGGAGATGTAAAGAGGGAAAACTAATATTAGGAGGGAAAATATTTCAAGAGACATTTTATTAAAGTGTTTAAAGGAGGGATAAGACAAGATTTTAGAATTTAGAAGCACTTAGAAAATAGTGGCATACGTAAAATAGCACTAGAAGTTATCAAATATTTTAGTGGCATATGAAAATTATCATTAAAAATCTAAATTAGTGGCATAAGAACTAAATGCCATAAAAAACGTGCGCTAAGCAAATGTGGCACACGTAAAATGCAATTAAAACCTAAATAAGTGGTTAAAAACTAAATTTCATTAGAAGTGGATGTCATTAAATGATTTTTTTGTAGTGGGTGTAAGTGTGTAACATGAATATTTGATCAAATCATGATAGATGTACAAATGAGCAGTTGATGGTATAGAACATGTGAGAAAACTTAACTTTTTAATGTAGTGACAAATCTAGACAAGGCACAAATGCATGTGTTTTGATTGTTAACAATTTATGTTTTTTTGTAATTTATAAAAAAATCGATAAACACAAAGAATCGGATACGTGGAGAGTGAGGCACATGGAGTAGCCACTCATGTTAACATGTGATCCATTCATATGGGCATAGTCTTAGATCCACAATTAATTATTTTTTAATATTATTGTCTCTAATTTTATTAAATTTTTAACTTTGAGATATTAATATTTCACAACATACATGTAGCTAAATGTAACTTTTATATATATATATATATATGTATATATATAGATAGATAGATAGATAGACAGTTTACTATACAATATCACTTAACATACGATGCGTACACGATGAGAATTTAGCACGTTATAAACTTTCAAAAACGAAATCTCGCATGTTAAAAACTAAATCCGCATGGTACTTTTATGATAATCCCGCATGTTGTGTTTTTGATAAATCACATGTTACGTTTTTGACAAAACCACATGTTATTAACTAAATCCGTGCAAACAAAATCTGCATGTTTATAAAACAAATCCGCGTGTTATTTTCGTGTCGCATACGCATCGTACGTTATGATCAATTGTACGTTACCAACCCTTATATATACACACACATTTCTCGACCTACAACTTATATTGCATATAACTAGATAACATTGAAAGACGTTCAAACCGTTCGAAGACACATAATTTAAAAAACTATTTTTGTGACATAATAAGCGTATAAGTAATATAAAATTTTGCCAATTTACCCCTCATAAAATTATAGAATTCGTAACAAAAATAAATAAACTCCAATTGGGGCCAATAAATAGAAGATGAACGGGGATAATAGCTTTCCCAGTTGACACTTCACTCACATTAAAATGTCCCCTCCCGACATTTCTTCCCCAATCAATAAGCATCTCATCCTATAACTCTATCCAAATATTAAGTCTTCTCTACCCAAAATTTCATATGGGTTCCAAAGGCCACATCAATATATTAGTGTCACAACAATTTTGTCACCTAGAGCTAAAGGTGGCAAAGAGGATGGAAGTGGCGGTGGCGATGATAGTGGTGATTTGGTAAATTCCCCAAGAGGGCAGTTGTGTTTATGTTCACCTACGACGCATCAAGGATCTATTAGATGTAAGTTTCATCGTCAAGGGGCTAAAACTGAGTTCAATAGATCCCAGTCCATGCCGCATACACGAAATAATAATACCTACAATGCTTCTAAACTCTCCCTTGAGTCTTGAAAGAGTCGAATCTATATGTGTTTTACATGTTTGGTTCTTATTTGCGTCTTTCCATATATTATGAAACTTGAGTGAATAAATCATGTTGCTATACGTTTTATATATTTAATTGACTATAGTATTTCCCTTTTTTTCTATCATGAAAAGATGCATGCATTTGAATTTTGATTCATGCATTTTCTAGTTTTTTAATAAATATGCTACGGCTATCTTATATATTTTTAATAAAGTGGGTGTTTATTTAAGATTTAAGCTAATTGTTTAGTAAAATCAAAATAAATAACCATAAAATAAAAAGTAACTTAAACAAGAATACATTTATATATATATATATATATATATATATATATATATATATATATATATATATATCGAAGGACGATGAATAGTAGTTTTTATTTTTTAAATAATATTTAGATTTCTTAATATTTTATTATTTTAATTTTAATATTATAATACTTTATCATTATATTTACTTTTAACATATTTTTTATTTTTTTTCTTTTGTCATTTACTTTTTGTTTTTTATAATTTTTTTCTTTCTTTTTTTTAAATGATATTACCTTTATAATTAATTTAATATTTATTTAATAACTTTTGTTAGTTAATTAAAAAAAATTAAAACACAGTTGTGTTTACCCCCTCCTCGAGATTTCGATATAACTATTATTAAAAATGAAGTTGTTTTTAAACTGAGTATTTATTTGGTATTGTTTTACGGTATGATGATAAACTAAACAATTCTAATGTTTGGCTTTTGAAACAACATGCTTCATTTTCAAATATCGTTTGTTTAACATTATCACTTGCTCCGTTTCGCCGCAACGCACGACGCGAATAAAACCTAGTTAATATAACAACATAAGTTATAGCTTTATAGGCATGTCATAGCATCCATAGTCATGAGATAGGTGAATATTTGATTGTGCACTTATAAGAATTTTATTTCGATTAATTCATGCTAAAATAAAAGTTATAAACGATATACCACTTACGTATTTATTTTTCGCCGGTATATCATCAGCAAGCGTATGCTCAGCTAACAAAATTTGATTCGTACCTGATATGGACAAAATATATCAAACAAATATATTGTATATTGTTTAATGTTTGAGAGTGTTATACAGAATTAACTAAATAATCGTTAAGAGTAGTTGTCTTCAATTAACTTCAGTTACAATAAATAATTTTACGACAGTTATCTATTTATTAACTATACCATTTCAAAGAATTCATTTCATATATAGTTTTGCTTCAAGTGTATAAAATCAACTATCTTGAATTTATATATCATGTTTTATAAGATACATTTTTTTAAAGTTTTGCTTGATTAGTCATATTAATTACTTTCTATTTAAAAGTTAATTAAACTTTTATTAACAAATAGAATAAAAAAAACCATGACATTATAGCCTAGTGACATCTTAGGGGCAGGATAAGGCTTATGACTACTAGGTCATAGGTTCGATTCCCACAAGAGTGGTTTTCCCATATATACTCGGTTTACTTCTGAATTGGTGTATATGCATTATTGCCTAATAAGGTTGGATATGCTCGTGTGATTTCGCTGGTGGGACGATAATACTCCAGTGATCCGTCTGTGATTCAAACTTGTCGTTAAAAAAATAGAATAAAAAGTGTACCAAACCCTAACAACTATGAATCGCACATAAAGAAAGATGTTAACGACTATGAATCGCACATAAAGAAAGATGTTATGAAATAATAAGGCTATAATAAAAGTAATTATGCTAGACATGCATTGCATATTATGATATTTAAGTTTATTTTATGGAGTAAACTGTTAAAATGGTCCATGATGTTTGATTACTTTTGTCATTTTAGTATAAAATTCAAATTTTTTAAATCTGGTTCCCCGTGATTTTAATTTTGTTGTTATTTTCATCCAAAATTAAGATGTAGTCAGATTTTTCAGTTAACATCCAATTTTTTTTGTCTTGTCCTCCTTTTTAATGAAAGGCAAAATGGTGTTTTAACATTTTATTGAAACAAATTAAAAAAATCTGACCATTTTGCCCTTCATTAAAAGGGAAGAAAAAGACAATAAGGCTGGATGTTAACTAAAAAATCTGACCAGATTTTGTTTTTAGATGAAAATGATAATAAAATTGAAACTACAGGAACGTAGATTCAAAAGATTTGAGTTTTGGACTAAAGTAGCAAAAGTGACCAAACCTACAAAAACCATTTTGACAGTCTACTTTTTTTTTACGAGAGGAAAAATATATATACGACTAAAAGTTAGATATCAAATAAAGGTGTGAAGTTGTTACGAAATGATATATTAAAGATAAAAATGTGTATTTTTTTATTTTACTTATGATGTAATTTTGTCTTCATATTAATGCTTTTACAAATGTATTTGTCATTTTAACAAACATTACAGTCATCATACGACAAGAGAAATGTGACTTTGCATCTATCTGAATACCGAGTGGGGTCAGAATTAGGGTTATCTTATCTCTTTTTTTTTTCTTAGTCCAATGATGTTTTTAAAAAAATGTGTGATAGATTTAAAATTTATATCTATATGCTCAAATATTATTCTCAGATTTTAGGATTTTATTTTTGTTGATACACCTTATATATATGGACCACACTTGCCATTTTCCGACACAGCATCCCAATTGAAACTTAAGAAAGATATAATATAAACTTAGTTTTAATAAACTATAAATTTTTGTATTAATAATAATTATAAGAGAAGTGGGGCCTGAAACCGACTAAGTTCTAACTTAACTAAAGAGTTTAACTATTCATATTCACGTCTTAACTCACTTGATGAAGGCTATAACTATTAAAAGAGAGATTTGAGATTCAATTCTATGTGAAGATGAAAAATTTAGAACTATTAATAAAAAAACTGAAGATAAGATAAGATTTCAATTGAATATAAGACATAATTATTTTAGAACTTACAAGCCTCAAATTTCAATAGTCTTGTCCATGGTTTTGGCCTATTTTGAGGATGAGGTGTAATCTTGTTTCAAGTTCAAAATAAATTTTGAGCCCAAGTAAATAGTTATCTAACTTCAGTTTCCAACAAAAAATAAAAGGAAAAAGAAAAAAAGACAACTGATTCTTGTTTGCTCGTCTGTAGAGGATTCTGCTTCTTCTGTCATGTGATAACTATCTGTTGTGTTGATGTTTTTCTATATATAAACATTAGTAAAGTGTGATTTGCGTCCCTGAAGTTTAGGGGTGGTGTCACGTTCAGTCCACACAAGGAATTTTTGGATGTCTAAGTCCCCACCCTATAGAAACACTACAAACTGCGTCCCTAAAGCCAATGTCAGTTAGTTTAAGCGTTAGAGGCAAGGATAATAACGTCATTTCACTCCTATAAACCACAAATACATCTGATATACACCTTGTGACCTTGAAATTTGTTTATTTTTTTATTGACGACCCTGTGGAAAACCTAAAATCCTAAATCGTGGAACCAAAACCTAATGGCTAGGGGATTTTGGAGGATTTGTGGTGGTGAAAAGTATTTCGAAATATATCGTAAGTTGAATAATTACATTGTGATCATGAAATTAAGCATTCAAGTAGCTGAATTTGGTTCTTTGTTTCTTTATAGTTAATCGTCCAACGTTTTTCTCACTTAAGGTTCACCATGGAGGTTAGTTTTCTAAGTATCCAAGTAATAAACAGTACGAGTAGCTTCATTGATAGTGTTGATATAGATGAATTGGATAGTGATGTTTTGGAGCAAATGCTTAAGCAAGTTGGATATCCAATAGATATGGTTATCTACATCATTTTAAGCCTTCTTATGTATGTTTGGATGTTGGTCTTAGACACTTAAGCTATGACAATGATTTATAATTTATGTATGATTATGTTAGAAAAGGAATTAAGCTAATTGAAATCTATGTTGTACTTGAGCATTCAAGAGTGTTGTTGCATTTATTAGATGATGTTGTTCCATCTAAGGAGATTGTTCATCTAAGAATATTGTTCCAACCGAAGCTGCTCCATGTAAGGCTACTATTCTATCTAGCATTGTAGTTGAAAATGCTAGTTTCATTGAAAGTCAAAATTTTGGTTCATTTATATAATGCATATCACAGTCAATCAAACTATAATGATGGATAATTTGAGGAGGATAGTGATGAAGATGATCTTGATTATGATGTAGAGAAGGATCCCGACAATGCTTTGTTGGATGTTGAAGTAGACATGAGGCAGTTTGAAGCTTCTGTTAAGATTGATCCAGAGAAAATAATGATATGGTAGATGGTTCAACTAGTCATGATAATAATGTTGATCAGGTCTTATTCAGAAGAGATTACTAGTGATCTGGATGACTTTAGTGAAAATGATAAGAATTCCACAGATTTAGAAATTGTTGCAAAGAAGTTGAGAAAAAATAAAAGAAAAGGTGTTGTTGATGACTCATATCTTCCATTCTTCTTGGTCAATTATTTGGTGATGAACGGAAGTTGAATAACATGGTGAAAACATACGCTCTTAGGTTTAAAAGGAAAATTTATATACTGAAAAATGAGCATTTGAGGTATAGACTTGTTTGTTTAGGTACAAATCCAAGTATGGGTTCAGTTTCAAGGTTAAATAGTGGTAAAGGGTCTGAGGGGCAAAATTGTGATTTTATGGGGTTAGGTCAAAAACGTGATAAAAGGCACATTAAACCTAATTGTCCAAGGGAAGTTCAGATCTTAAGAAGAACGACTCAAGATTCTTGGTGTGTCAAAACAATTCATGATCAACATCATTATCTCCAAACCAGAGAAATTTGTCTATACACGATGAGTTATATAGCCTAGGAGATTCAACCAATGATTAAATCCAACCCAAAAGTTCTGTTGACTGCTATTCAAGATAAAATTCAAGAGAAGCATCAGATCCAGCTTTCACTTCAGAAAGTGTTTAGGGCTAAGAAGATTGCTACAACAAAGATACTTTGAGATTATTGAGAACAATATGGTTTACTTAGGTCTTACTACGAATAACTGCTAAGAGCAAACCCTGGCAGCACAATTAAAATTGTTGTGGAGCCATGTTCTAACTTTAGTAGTCCAACTATGCAATTTAGAAGAGTTTATATATGTTTGCATCAATGAAGAGAGGGTTTCTAATGTGTGGTAGAGAAATATTTGGCTTAGATGGTTTTTTATGAAAGATCCATTTCTAGGACAGATTCTAAGTGACGTTGGTGTATACAGCAACAATGGTATCTATCCAGTGGCATATGCACTAGTGTAGGCTAAAACTTCCCAATCCTGGAGATTGTTTCTAGAATTACTTAGACAGGATCTTGACTTGCCAATCAATTCCAATTTCACTTTCATTAATGATAGGCAAAAAGTAAAAGTTATATGTTTATATTGTATCAATTATCTTTTAGTTTACTAATCTTATCTAAATTTGGTACATATAAGGGCTTCTACCAACAATATCCAAGGTGTTCCCTCAAGCTGAGCATAGGTTTTGTTTAAGACATATACATGAAAAGATGAAGAAACAATGGCATGGTGATTTGTATAAAAAATTAGGGGTAGCTTAACTTCCATGCCTTACTTTGAAAATGATATGGAAGAACTAAAAGAAGTTGAACCGGCTTTGTATCAATGGTTGAAGTTGAACCCACCCACCAGTTAGTCCAGAGCTCATTTCTCAAGCGGGCTAAGTGTGATATCCTATTGAACAACATCTGCGAGGTCTTTAATAGATAGTTAATTGGAGCAAGAGACAAATCTGTGATAACATGTGTAGAGTACATAAGGGTGTACATGACAAAGGATTGTAAATGTTAAGAAGATAGAAAAAGTTGTTGGTCCATTAACATCCCATGCTACAAAGGTCTTTAATGAGATAAAAGAACATGCATCACAATTGAATTATTTTAATGGTGAATGCTAATAAATACCAGGTAACCCTTTATTAAACACCACCTAAATAAATAACAATATATTTTAACTTTAGTTTTCCATGTTTAGGTGAATAGTTCAAGATCACAATGTGTGGTGGATGTAAAGGAGAAAACATGTACATGTTGGAAGTGAGATTTAACTGGCATGTCGTGTAAACATGCAGTGGCAGCCATCTGGGACATGTCTAGGAATGATATAAGGGATATCCTACTAGAAGAATATGTATCTAAAGTGTATTGGTTGGATGCATGGAAAAAGGTGTACATGAATGTTGACCCAATATCAGGGCCAGACAATTAGAGATCCTCTTAATGTCCAACAAAATTGCTCCCACCTAAACATCATAAGCAGGTTAGTTTCAATATCTTTGATCATGTAGTAGTACAACTTTTAGATATTTTTCTGTGTATTGAAATTGGTAGGCTCAAAAAGAAGAGGAAGAAGGCATTTGGGGAGGATGAGGTGGAAGCTTAATTTTGCTCCTGAGGCAAGATGATTAGAAAAGGTAGCACCACCAAATATAGCAAATGCGGAAACTTGGGCCACAATTGTAGAAGTTGTAAGGGTCAAGGTGGGAATGATGGACCACAATCACAGAATGCAACACAAGTTGCACCAATGGCAAGTCAAGATGCATAGTAGCAATGATGTTTTGTTTCTGGTGTTTTCAAGATATTAAGACAATATAAATTATGTTGAAGTTATGATGTTTAACTTTTAAGACAATGTGGTGATGTTTTATGTAATAACAATGGTTCAGTGTATGCCTTTAAAGCTTGTTATGACAATCTTATGATGTTTGAGTGTTAAAGTTTGTTTATGATGCATATATGCATGTTTTTGTTTTGATCTGGATACTTGCAATTTTCAGCAGTTGTTATGTCCGACTGTTAAAGTTAAACAACTGTTATTTAGATTTTTAATTTGCACCAGGTTTTATGTTTGATTGTTAAAGTCAAACAATTGTTATTTGGACTTGCAATTTGCAGTAGACTTTATGTTTGATTGTTAAAGTCAAACTATTGTTATTTACACTTATAATTTGCAGTAGGTTTTGTTTGACTGTTAAAGTCAAAACAGTTGTTATTTGGACTTGCAATTTGCAATAGGATATATGTTTGACTGTTAAAATAAAACACTTGTTATTTACACTTGCAATTTACACATGCATTTGTTTTGACATTTGCACTTGGAAAATCAAATAAAGACAAATACAATTGAACAAAGACAACATTTTATTATAGTCATATAAAAACTTAAACATTAGAAGGTCAAACATTACAACAATACAACACACAAACTCAATTATAGGTTAGGTCAAATATGACAAACTTACTTCCAATGACAATCATCAATTGACCAATCATAATCATACTCCCCTTCATAAGGATTATGGTACCAATCCTCCACCTCCTCTAGTTGAAACTCATAGTCTTATTTCTTTCCCAAAACTTCACGGTCATAGTTCAAATTCGCATCTTCTTCATACTCTTCATGTGATCATTCTTTTCCATGTTCTTCTTCTAGCACAGCTAACACAAATTCATTTTCATCAAACAATTCTTCTTTTGGCACATATAACACTTCTTCTGCTTCATAGTCAATAACTTACATAGCTTGTTTTCCATCATCATCAACTTCAGCATGGTTACAACATGGCTACCAAAATACAAAACAAACAACAACCAACTAATCTGGAGGTGTATGGTCCCAAAAACCTTACGCCAGCGCAAGGAACCATACCCTCAATAACAACATACTACAAGAATAACCTTGCGCGCAATGTGCAATGGTGCGCCATTCTTGGAATCAATAGGTTGCCTAGCAAGCCTTGCGCCCAATGCGCAATGGTATGGCAATCTTAACACCAAAATTAAAGGTCACACAACGAACCTTGCGCACTCAGCGTAACGGCAAGTTAGACCAACTCATATAGATCACACAACGAACCTTGTGCACTCAGTTTAACGGCAAGTTAGACCAAACAATATAAGACACACAACGAACCTTGTGTACTTGGCACAACGACAAGTTAGACTTAGACGCGCAGGCAACTTGACCCTGCGCGGACCAAACAACCCTCTAGCCGCGAAGTCCTAAAACCTTGCACAAGGACAAGACAAACATGAGAGCTACTCATAGTATTGTGGACAAAAGGATTTATCCTTGCAACTCTGTGCTGGCTAGAAGGCACTGACAAAGCCTCACAGAAGGGATAAGCGTAAAGGGGCGTTGACTATACACAAGGGGACAAAGTATCAAAGCTGTGACCAATGGTTGCTCGGCAGGTAGTGTAAGACTGCGTCGCATGAACAGTATTGCAGAGGCCAAACTGGGACCAACCATACTCACGCTAGTGACTGTCACACATGCTCCACTTCAGCTGATGGCAGGTCCGACACCAGGGATAGTTGCCTTTACACGTGGCACCATTCAACATCCGACACAGCATACCTCCTTCCAGGGATCATTTAATGATCGCTGCAGAGGGACAGAATGGATATTCCCTGGTCCTCTGGGCCGGGCCCAAGGCCTATCAGCCCATCTCCTAAGCTGTCACACCCCTGAATTTACAACCAAACACTGGTGGGCCCGGGTGGGGTGACGTAAGTTGATATCATCATAGTCAATTAAATACAACACAACGAAAGTCTTGGAGTTAAATTACTATTACAAACCAAATGTCCAAAGTACAAGAAAAAAATAATATACAGAAGGTTAGTAATGGAAGATCCACAGGCGGATCAAAAAATGTACAAAAATGTATAACAGACTTTGGGCAGATCTAGGGATTTGCAAGATCCTCTTATATCACTACCGAGCAGCTTCAAGCCTATTTCGTATTGCACCTGCAAGCTTAGTCTTTTGAAAATATGTCAGCTTTCGCTGGTAAATACATCCAACTGACTCATTTTGAAAACATTTTGAAAATGGCTTTAAGTGCACAGGGCTCGAAAAATCTTTTATAACTTGGGAAAGTCAGCCTTGTAACCTTGTTAAAAGATTCACATGTTTGTCCATACATATGGGGCCCGGTACAGAAACCGAGACACGATTAACGTACACACTACTTAAGAACCCACGAAAGAGTTATCCCCAACTAGTGGGTAAAAATAATTTAGCATGAGCATCTGTCAGGTGTATGCCTACACCCCGCGCTTTGGTCGTGGCCATTATCTAATGTAATGAGCCGAGGATATCCAGGACACGGTCGTTAACCCCTAATGTTTAAGTTATCAAACAAAACTGATTAAAACGGAATACGCAGATTTACTAGCCATAGCCCGGCATTTGATTGATCCCATTTCCGACCAAGCGGTAATAATTTACCGTAACCCAAGCCCGTATAGGGAAAATAAGTCGAGAGTATTTACCTGAGCTAGTCTTGATTAAAAATGTAAGATTTAATATCTCAGCCATATCCAAAATGAACTAAGTGCAGATAGCATTTACCGGAAGGCTCTAGTCTGGATTATGGCATAAACTAACCAACTAAATGCTAACGGTCTTAATCTAAGTCATAGACTTAGACCGACTAGCGTACAGGATCAAAAACGTATAATACGCTAGATTAAGCGATGATCGGATAGAATGTAGTTTGAACCCACCAAGCACTATGACTTGTATAATATGGGTAAACCATAGGCATTCTGGATTTTGAGACTTAAATGATAAGGTTAAACCCTTTTCGGTTAATTTCCGTAAATTAGTTACATATACTTAACCGTGTGCATATAAGCGATATCGGGTAACCAGATAAGTCATGGACAAGTTTTATATGCCATTATATATTAAATAAGTTGTAATATCAGTAGAATATCAACTTGCATGCTCGTTAAGGTTTTAAAATGAAATTATGCCTCATAAGGGCATTTTGGTAATTATATATCATATAAAAGGAAATTGAATATATTTTAATGTTATAATCATAAGTATTCTGGAAAATATTTAATTTATGATATAATATCAGTAAGATATTGTTCATATGTGTAATTTATCATTTATGACCAAACTATGCAGCGAAGGGGCATTTTGGTCATTTTACACATAGTTTTATAATTTATTTGGGATTTTGAGTTTACATCATGTACCTACTATAAAAGTATTTTAAATAAGTTGAAAATCAGTAGGTAACAAGTTTTGGTCGATTAATATGGTTCAAAACCATACTATGCGCCAAAACGGCATTTATGTCGTAAAATGACGATTTGTGTGATGTTTTTAAAAACTGATGTTAGAATCAAGTTTAGTTGTTTTAGATATGTTATTTAATATAACATATTATTAGTTATATGAAAATGTATGATTAAAACCATTTTATGAGCCACAAGGGCTTTATCGTCATTTATCGACATAACACGAGAACTTGTACGTAAACTCAGTATACAATCTGACTTGACATCCCAAATAATCTTACTTATGATATTAAATCAGTAGGTAGTTCATTTTTATTTCGTTATCGATTAAACCTCATTTTAAGTAAAAAGGGCATTTTAGTCAAAATGGCATAATAACGAAACTTGTGCATAAACTCGGATTCTGATTTGATCTTGTAATATAACCTTAGGGGGTTATGCTGCATTATATTACGATCACAATGCAACCTTAGATCAGTAGCTCAGTAATCTAAATCGGGTCAGAATCGAAAGTCAAAGCAAAAGTCAAACTTTGCGACTTTCGGTTGCGAAACGACCCTAGAACTGAAATTGATGAGCCGAATATGTTCTCACATGTTATAATAATTATTACCAACTTGTTTAAGTTCCAAAACATGTTTCATAACATATATAAGCTCAGATTATAATATTTTCGAAAATTGGCCTGTTTGACATTTTAATATTAATACTTTGACCCGTCAATTGGTCTAGCAAAAGTGATCTTTAGGAGGTACCCTTAATAGGGATTAACACCTACCTTATTACGATCCTTTAGCCATGCTCGTTATGAACAATGGCTGGAACATAATGGTCTTAGCCGAAAGAAATGGCGTTTTCTATAAAAGCCTATAAACGAAAATGTAAGAGAAAGGAACACTTACAAGTGATTCCTAAGATGAAATAGAACTAAGTTGGATGCTCCTTTCAGTTAGGAACTTCCAGAGGAGGGAGATAGAGTGATAAATGAGAAAGGTGCAAGTTTAAGTGGTGAACTAATGAACTTATTTATAGTTGGGGGAGCTTGAAGGAGGTGATGCTAGGTGTTAGGGAGTGTTAGAGGGAGCTTACAAGTGTCCTAAAACGTGGCATCGCAGTTTGGAAGTCCATAGTTTCGAATCAAATAGTTTTTGGCAACATGTGTGGAGGCCAAGCAAATTTTCTGTAGACACAGGCCTCTGTGGGCCCGCTAGAGACATGGCCAGTGTCTCTCGTGCCCCACGAGCGCCTCATGGGAACTTTCCAAATTTGTCACATTTAGTCCCTCAAATTATAAAACCTCTAAAACACCTTTATAAACATAATTAGCCCTCTGTAGCCAACATTTGGCGTACCTGGGAGTATGCCCGGACATTGTCAAGCTCTTGGTTCGTTAAAAGGTCACTCAGAGGTATAAATTAACATGTTGATACTTTTAAACCCTCCATTGTCCAACTTTAACATATTTACAGAATTAATCCCTCTCGTCCAACAAGTGGCTCGTGTGGGAGTTAGGACTTCATAAAGGATCACTCATAGGCTCAGTATAAGCATGTTGACTCTGATGGTCACTCAGAGGCTAAGTTTAAGCATGTTGACACTAATGGTCACTCAGAGGCTAAGTTTAAGCATGTTGACACTAATGGTCACTCAGAGGCTAAGTTTAAGCATGTTGACACTAATGGTCACTCAAAGGCTCAGTTTATGCATGTTGACACCAGAGGGTCACTCAGAGGCTTAGTTTGAGCATGTTAACACCTTTAGTCCTTATTATTCCTTAATAGACTTATATAAAAAAAATAATATGACACGTGTCACTATATTATTAGACACGATTCTACGAGGTGTTACATAAGCACACTTATTTCTGGCTATAAAATGAGTATCGGACCACAAGGTAAACCATTCACAAACTTACGAATTAACTTATTGCATACTACTTGAGCTTACTTTCTTACTACTTGAAATACACAAATACTTATTCTCACACTGGAGTGTGGTCAGGGAGAAAACCCTCCCTTTTCCCCGTGACGAGACTAAGAGCGCTGCTAGTTTTGCAGATCAGTCCTTGTGAGATCACCCTGAAGAGCGAATGAAGAGGCATCCTTTTATGCATAAAAACTAGGTTGTAGCTAATATATCCCCGGATATCCCTAGGTTCAACTGGTGTTTCTTCATTGGCGCCATCCGCTTTTTACTCTCTCTCACATCCATTCTTTCGTTTCGTTTTTTCACAGACCTCACGTCTAATTGGCTGATTTTCCATCTAACACTCCACGAGTCCTCAAGCTGAAGACAAGAACCAAGTTCACGCCTCTAGACTTGACGGACTAGTGGAAGAAGCTTCTTCCGGGAATGCTGGAACTCACCACGACTCTGGTCGTGTGAACATTTTGGTAACCCCCGGAGCTCAAATGGAGACTCCGTTCATACCAATCACATCGATCTTACCCCCCGGTGAGACTCAGATGTCTTGGTATATCAAATCTCAGACGGCTCTGAATGTCGTTTACACGCAACTTTGCGCACAAACAAGCACTTTTGCTGCCCCAATGCAGCCAACTGCTCAGGTGCATGCTTCGCTGCACCAAGAATACTGAGCTATGACTCGCCAGTTGGAGCGAGCGTCCCATCTGAACTCCGTACCAGAGAGACGGAGTACTCTCTATCATTGCCTAAACCTGAGCCCTCATACTCATAGGCAAGAGTCCATCCACTCGCGGGTGGGCCCACGTCCCCTCGGGGAGTGGTGAAACCCAACGCGAGGAGGATAAGACTTATGGCAAGGGTGATAGCGCCAGTGTGTTTCACCGGTTGGCAAAGGATCATGCTGCTTACAGATCTGCGCCACGGGCTGGTTACAACCTAGAGGCGGAGTACAACTATAATTTAATCTACAGGCCGGCTGAAGCAGCCAAACACTCAAAATTCATCAAGGAGATCGCGCTCGCACCACTGGAGTGTGCAAAAATTCCCTCCAACGTGGGGAAGTACAATGGTTTGACAGACCCAGATGACCAACCGCACATTTTCACCGGCGTAGGACTGATCGGAAGGTTGGACGCTGCCTACGTGGTGTCACGTGTTTGTCCAAACTCTCACAGGCGTTGTGCGCCTATGGTTTGATAACTTGCCCACGGCAAGCTCGTGTTATGGAACAACTTGAAAGACAAGTTCCTGATGCACCTCAGTCAACAGCGACGTTACGTCAGAGATTCTTCTGACGTAATGAACATCCGGCGGCGTGATGACGAAAGTCTTGAAGACTTCATCACCCGCTATAATAAAAGGTGTTGGAGATAGGGGATGTGCACGAAGACCTGATTCGTGCACTGTTCAAGTACGCTGTATGCTTCGACGAGATGATCAAAGTCTTATCGGGAACTACAGGCCTCCCGAAAAGCTAGAGAAGCTTATGGCAGCAGCAAAGGTCTATGCGCCGACGGAGCGCAACCTCAATAACAGTAGACCTCCCCTACCTCATCACCGTCCCCAAGACATGAGCAAAAGTTTTGGGAAGAAGAATAAGAGTTGGGAGGAGCGCAGCCAAAAACCCTCCCTACTCACCGGTCGACGCTGTCACACCCCGACCCGCAGCGGAAAAGGTGACCGGGCATGACTGGGTTATCATCAAAGCTCATGACATTTATTATACGTTTCATATTCATTAATACAATTTAATGGAAGTTTACAATAAGAATTACAACATGTTCTAACTATTAATCTAAGCTTCTTTGTTCTCTTCTAAGGCATTTCCTATGTTTTCCTTGCTTCAACCTGTTCACCTGTATCATGTGTAAAAAGGTTTTTGGATCAACATAAAGTTGGCGAGTGAATCCTATGGAAAACATTTGAACAAGTTTATTTAGTTGATTATGAAATGAGTGCACAACCACACATGAGTAAAAATAGATGTAAACTTATTCAACAATCATTAGATATTAAATAAAACAAACATGAACAATAATGGAACGTTTAGAGGCACGCGTTGCTCTACTCGTCTCTCACGAGGAACTGATGGGCCTAATGAATGAATTGCATAAACATGATAACATGAAAGACATAACTACAAACAATATAAACTCAATGATATACACATGAACAATAATGAATTGGTTTTGGAGGCACGCGTTGTTCAACTCGTCTCACACGAGGAACTGATGGGCTTAATGAATGAATTTCATATAATTTGACAAAATGAAATAAGTAATCACAACAATATAAACAATCTAAGTTTAGATCATGATATGGTATGGCACAAGTTTAAATAAACGAGTTAATTATTTTTATGACACATGACACACCCCAAAACGTGTAATTAAAAGGGGGAGTTGTAAGATTCACTCACAGTGGGTGCGTTCGGTTGATGATGTTGAATGCACGCGAAGTGGTTTAACCACGAGTGAGATTAACCTAGATAAATCACATTATGGTTTGGTAAGTAAACGGATTTTATTAATCCATTTTAGTAGAATTGTTGGGTGTATTTTTGTGAGTTTGAGGCTATTTTCTAACCTTAAAAATGTTATTTCTAATTAAAATAAATAAATAAAAATAATAAAAAAATTTGATTTTTTTGCTACAGTTGACCGTTGACTGTTGACTTTGACCGGTTTCGTTAGTATAATTGTGCGCTGAGTGAGGCTCGAACCCGAGACCTCCCGTACGCGTGCACGCAGCTCTACCAACTGAGCTACGTGTCTAACCCGTCATATATCTGTTTTTAATTATATTTATATATTAATTAAGTTAAACAGAAAATCCTTTTATTTTAAAAACGATTTAATTGAATCGGACCTGTGCGCTCCACAGGTCTCGAACCCGGGACCTGTGGGTTGCGTAACACACAGTCCACCGCTGGACTGTGTGTTTAACATGTTATATAATCCGATTTTTATTATACTTAAATACAAACTAATTATTTTTATTTCTGACTTATTTAAAAAGGTAAATAATTGTCCGGGTCGATGGAGAAGACCGGACTCGAACTCGTGCGCTTTGATTAAACATACACACAGTCCACCACTGGACTGTGTTCTAACTTGGGTATTTTTCCGGTTATTAATATACTTAACATATAACAGTGGTGACTCCGGTTCGGTTAACAAAAAAGGCATTTTTATTAAGGCAGCGTGTGTGGAACAAGATTCGAACTCGAGACCTTTGTGTGTTTAATGTGCACACAGTCCACCGCTGGACTGTGTGTCTAACCCGAGTAATATCTTGATTTTAATTATACTTATACGTTTACCGCATTTCATCTTCTTCGTCAGTTTAACCAGCAATGATGACTGACTGGTTCGAAGTTTCAATCAGGTTTCTTTAGCGTTTTTAGGTTAATTACAGATGTGATATAAGTAAAAAGAAAGGAAATTAGGCGTGAAATATACCGACTGGCTTCCTCTGTTTTCCGGCAGAACTCCGGCGACAGCAACAGGCTCCGGCGTCAGGTGTCTTGCAGCAGCGAGTCTCCAAAAGCTTACAAAGGATGTGGGTGACTTCGGTATAAGCTTAGGGGGTTCAGTAAGGCTCAGAAATGAGGTACCCGGTTTTCCGGCGATTTGCAGGTGATTTCCGGCGAGTGAGTTTTTCGCTGAGAAAGTGTGCGTTTTGAGCGAAAAGGTTTGTAGAGGTTCGAGGAGGTATTTATAGGGCAAATTATCGATGAACCTGGTCTGATTTTCAACTTGATTCGTTGGTTTGAATTTCTCCGGCGGTTATAGATGGTGTCATGGACTCAGACGTCAGTTATAACCGATATAGGTTTAAAGTTTACGTTATAACGGAAGGATTCGTTAAATTATTGGCGAGATCGCCGGATTTCCGACGGTTGCATTTGGGCGCCGGTTTTGAATTCGAAAAGTCATGATATGAATTAAATGATCCTAACATTTACCAAGTAGCATCAGTGGCGCAGTGGTTTATGTGTTGTGTGTTAAGTTTGTTGCTGGACGGTTACTGACCCGGGTTCGAAACCCGGCAGAACCAAAGTATTTTTATTTTCTTATTTTTGACAGTTTTTCAAAAACTAATTATATATTCCCGTATAATAATTGATTATGTATCGTTTATAATTATTTTAGGCATTTAATTCGCAACGAAATTTTTAACTGACTGTTCGGTTAAAAAACGAGCGGGTTTGGTAAAATCCGTTTTTGACGGATGTTACAGTATCCCCTGCTTTTTAGAAATTTCATCCCGAAATTTAAATTGTGATATATTTGACTAAAAGAATGATGGTGTTTAGTTTTGACAGTTACATACTTAGAAAAAGTAAGAGTTTTTAATTTTTTTGTTTGAGGCGGTAGCGTCCCTTGTAAGGGTTAAGTACCCTATTACAGGAATCGCTTTTTGTTGCCTACTGTAAAAGTATTGATAAGCAGAATTGTTTCGCTAACTATGATATCATGCATAAGAGTTTGGATATGTTTGGAAGGGTATGGTTATATCCTAAGGCAAAACTTCTAATACTATAACCTACATGGAACATAAATAAAACACAACAGCTAATATTTGAACATAAATAAACACAACAGCTAATATTTGAATCCACATTCTGATAGCAATATATGTTTGGATGGTGACAGTTCCTCTCTCGTTTGTTATGATGGAGAGGTTAGTTTATGTAGAAATGGAACACAATCAAATCTCTTTAAATAGCAAGATGATATAAATGTAACACAGGATTCAACCAAGGCAATACTATATCCTATATGGAACTTCTCATAACCGCCTGATAATGCCTCTGATCCTTTGGCAAGAATACTTATATATAGGAAGTACCAGCGGCGTATCCACCATATTCTTGCCAAATTTTCATTGGTTTTATCCACAAGTTATGATTAGTTACCAAGGAACTACTAAATCCTACATAGAACTTCTCATAATCATCTAACAATGCCTCTGATCCTTTGACAAGAATACTTATATATAGGAAGTACCAGCGGCGTATCCACCATATTCTTGTCAAATTTTCATTGGTTTTATCAGTGAATTATGATTAGTCCTATATAACTCTACAACCAATACAACAAACATAAAATACTGAAATGAAAAATGTCTGTGCGATCAAGGCTCAATCAAACGGAGCCGATCGTATTGCATGTACTGAAAATGAAATTGTCTGTGCGCTCAAGGCTCAATCAAACGGAGCCGAGCGTATTGCATGTACTGAAAATGAAAATGTCTGTGCGCTCAAGGCTCAATCAAACGGAGCCGAACGTATTGCATGTACTGAAAATGAATAACTTAATCTAAACAACAATCACACAAACAGCCTATGCATGGAACCTCTCATAACCGCCTAATAATACCTCCGATCATTTGACAAGAATACTTATATATAGGAAGTACCAGCGGCGTATCCACCATATTCTTGTCAAATTCTCATTGACTTTATCCGCAAGTTATGATTAGTTCTACGCGACTCTACAACAAACACAACAACCACAAGATACTGATAATGAAAATGTCTGTGCGATCAAGGCTCAATCAAACGGAGCCGATCGTATTGCATGTACTGAAAATGTAAAATGAACTGTGCGCTCAAGGCTCAATCAAACGGAGCCGAGCGTATTGCATGTAATGAAAATGAATAACTTAATCTAAACAACAATCACACAAACAGCCTATGCATGGAACCTCTCATAACCGCCTGATAATGCCTCTGATCCTTTGACAAGAATACTTATATATAGGAAGTACCAGCGGCGTATCCACCATATTCTTGTCAAATTCTCATTGACTTTATCCGCAAGTTATGATTAGTTCTACGCGACTCTACAACAAACACAACAACCACAAGATACTGATAATGTAAATGTCTGTGCGATCAAGGCTCAATCAAACGGAGCCGATCGTATGCGGGCACGCCAGGTTCAACCACATAATAAAATGGGGAACAAGCTCAGACCTCATAAATGGGGAGCAGCGGCCTCGGCAATTGCATATACTGAAAATAATAAACAATAATTACTCTAACAGTCTACACATGGAACCTCTCATAACCGCCAGATAATGCTTCTGATCCTTTGACAAGAATACTTATATATAGGAAGTACCAGCGGCGTATCCACCGTATTCTCGTCAAAGTTTCATTGGCTTTATCCTTAAGTTATGTTTGGTTCTATGTGATAAAGAAAAAACATAAAACTAAACGATAGAAGTTGAATCTGGATCTTCGGTGAAGAGGACTAGTTGAGTATCTTCGCTTGGGCCGTCATTATCTTCGACAGGATTGGCGTTGATATTGAAGACTCTTCCTCTTGCTGGTGGCCTAGCGGTTGGTTTTCTTGGTTTACTTGGTTTAACTGGTTTGATTGGGCTTGAGTGTTGATGACGTTAACCAATTGAGGGCATGTGTTTCTAAAGTGGGTAGGGTCGCCACAATTGAAACAAGCTCGAACATATGGGAACACGGGGTAATGGGGTTGTTGATAGGTTTGGGCCATGTTTTGAGTAGGGGAAAAGGTTTGGTTTTGAAAGGTGCGACAAACCTTGCTCAAATGACCATAGCGTCCACAAGTTGTACATAGTCGACAAGGTAAGGTAAGGGGATGGTGATAAAAACAGTTGTTGCATTGAGGGTGAGGTCCAAGATAAGGTTTATTATTTGGGTAGGTTGAGTTGGGTGCCACTTGGGTGATTGGGATAGCTCGGATGGGTATGGCGTGTGAAACTGGTTGATTACGTTGGGTAAGCAGCGAAAAGTTGCCCGCCTCTTTTTCTCTTAGGATTGGGTTGAGAAGGGGATTCGGTTTGGGTGGAGTCGGAGGTTTCAGTCGATTCTTTATCCTTCTTCTTCTCCTCCTTGAAGTCTTTGTTTCGGATTCGGTTCTCGGTGAGTGTTGTTGCTAGCTCCATTGCTGCTTCCAAAGTTGCAGGCGAGGTACTGATTACAGAGTCTTGAATCTTTGACGGAAGACCACGAATGTAGTGCTCGATCAAACGGTAAAGGGGAGTGAACATGTTGGGAACCATTTGATGTAACTCGAGGAATCTTTTGTTGTATGTGGTGTGGTCTCCTTCCTTTTGCTTCAACGAATAAAATTCATCTTCTAATTTCTTGATTTCGCTCCTTGGGCAAAATCGTCTGGTCATGATTTCCTTCAATTCGTTCCAAGTTAAAGTCATAACATCTTCAACATCTCGTTTGGCCTTCTCTGTATTCCACCAAGTAAGAGCTATTCCATATAAACGACCAGTAGCATAACGCACCTTGCGATCATCGGAACAATCGCAATTTAGAAAGGTGTTCTCCATTTCTTCAAACCAATGGAGGAGAGCGATGACGCCTTCAGTCCCTTTGTATTTTGGAGGTCGCATGATTTGAAATGCTTGTAGGTGCATTTAGTGGTATTTGGGGAGAGTTGATAACGTTTTGGTTTGCTTGATTGACAAGATTATCGGTGAGTGCTTGTTGTACTTGGATTACAATGTTGGGTATTACGGCAGTCATTTGTTGAGCGATTAGGGATCATGGGTCGCATTAGAATGAACATTCATAAAATAAATTATAGAAAAATAAATCTACTACATCCATAGGATGTCTTGGGCTTTGCTCGCCATTAGGCCCTACATGCCGCCATACTTTACCTGTGTAATCATGTGGGCCCCCATGAATACCGGTTTTTCATATGGTTCGCATGGGTTTGCCAGGTTGCGTACACTAAAACCCGGAGAAAATAGAGAAATATGTATACAACGTGTGATATTCGGAATGTGTCCAGGTGTAGACACGGTGACACCTCAAAGTGGGATTAGTTCGAACGACGTTTGGTGTGGCATGCTTTGGCCTAATAGGTCCTTCGTACTCTCATCGTTGGTCCCCAGGTAGGCAAACTGGTCTGTTATATTGGATTTATACGAATGCCAACCTAGACAGACGTTCCGACACCCTTCCAGTTACTACATGCCCGTCGCAGAACTTACTTTGATGAGATTTGAAAATTGCAACAAAATCTTGAATAATGAGAGTATGAAAATAAATTGAATACATGAACATCGATATATGTATAATGAATATGTATATAAGTATGTATGTTCGACTGTAAGTATACACAAATATGAAACAAATAAATATCACAAGTTTATATGTAACCACCTAATCAATTAAAATTTAGGCAGACTATAGTATAGGCTCTAAGGGTCTAATAACCTATCCTATATCCCCTATAGTCATGGCTCTGATACCAATCTGTCACACCCCGACCCGCAGCGGAAAAGGTGACCGGGGCATGACTGGGTTATCATCAAAGCTCATGACATTTATTATACGTTTCATATTCATTAATACAATTTAATGGAAGTTTACAATAAGAATTACAACATGTTCTAACTATCAATCTAAGCTTCTTTGTTCTCTTCTAAGGCATTTCCTATGTTTTCCTTGCTTCAACCTGTTCACCTGTATCATGTGTAAAAAGGTTTTTGGATCAACATAAAGTTGGCGAGTGAATCCTATGGAAAACATTTGAACAAGTTTATTTAGTTGATTATGAAATGAGTGCACAACCACACATGAGTAAAAATAGATGTAAACTTATTCAACAATCATTAGATATTAAATAAAACAAACATGAACAATAATGGAACGTTTAGAGGCATGCGTTGCTCTACTCGTCTCTCACGAGGAACTGATGGCCTAATGAATGAATTGCATAAACATGATAACATGAAAGACATAACTACAAACAATATAAACTCAATGATATACACATGAACAATAATGAATTGGTTTTGAGGCACGCGTTGTTCAACTCGTCTCACACGAGGAACTGATGGGCTTAATGAATGAATTTCATATAATTGACAAAATGAAATAAGTAATCACAACAATATAAACAATCTAAGTTTAGATCATGATATGGTATGGCACAAGTTTAAATAAACGAGTTAATTATTTTAGTGTCCTAAAACGTGGCACTTAAGCCAATTCAATCAAATAGTTTTTGCAAATGTGGGGAAGCAAATTTTGTAGACACACCTCATGTGGGCCGTAAGACATGGCAGTGTCTTGATGCCCACGAGCGTTGGAACTTTCCAAATTGACATTATCCCTAAATAATCACAATAGTTTAAAAACGATTTATAATCATATTTAGGTAGAATTTTGGCGTATTTGGAGTATGACGGCATTTCAACTCTATGTTTCTTAAAATCACATCAAGTATAAAATATAACATTTGATTACTTTTACTCCATTGTCCAACTTTGACATTTGAATTTTATCCTTCGTAAAGTGCTCATTGTGGGAGTTAGGCTCATAACGAGACCTCCCGTAGGTCACATAGCAGTTACTCTGAGTACTCAAGGCTAATGTTTAAATTTACATAATTACTCAATAAGTTTAAACAGTAAACCTATATTGTTACACAAGATTAATTTGAACGGACACTATGCACTCACAGGCTCGAATGATGATGTTGAACACCACAGGTCCACTCAGAGGCTGTAGTTTGAACATGTTGAAACCTTTATTATTATTCTTATAACTTATATAAAAAAATAATATAATGTTATATTTTAGACATTAATTTAATAAGAACTTATTTCGGCGATGAATGAGAGACCACAGGACCATCCAAACTACGTAACCTTATTCAACTACTGACTACATTCTACCACTGAAACTCTTATTCTACTGGAGTTGTCCAGGGAAATTATCCCCGTTAACAATAAGAGCGTGCTAGTTTTGCGATCGTCTTGTAACAGAAAAATGAAGAGGCATTTTTATATAAAACTGGTTGTAACAAATTCCAGAATCTAGTTCAACTTGTGTGTTTCATGTGGCATCGACATTCCCACACCTGCTGTGTGTTCACAACCTCAGTCAATTGCTGATTTTCATTATACATCACGGTCTCAAACTAACAGACCATTCATCTACTTGACGACAGTGGAAGAACTCTTCAATGCATGAACTCCGACCTGGTCGTACATTTGGTCGAGCTCAATGAGGATTTTCTCAATACAGCGATCTTAGGTTGAGACTACAGATGTGGATATAAATATAGAACGTTGAATAGCGTGAATTTCGCACAACAAGCACTTTGCTCCCCATCAGTCTGCTCAGGTGACAGCTTCGCGCACAAAATAGCTGGCTATGACTTGCATGGAGCGAGCGTCCTATCTGAAGCTCAAAGAGAGAGGGTACTCTATCATTGCTAAACTGATCAGGCAAGAGTCCGTTCATTCCGGGTTTGCACGCCCCTGGGAGTGGTGCACCCAACGCGAGGGGGATTACTTATGGCAAGGGTGATAGCACTAGGTTTTCACAGTTGGCAAAGGATATGTTTAATAGGCCATTTACGATGAACCTAGGCGATACAACTTAATTGTTAAATCTACACCGGCGGTAAATCATTGGATGTCGCGCCGACCAGGATCGCAATAAACCTAAAGGTAATACAATGGTTAGCCCGTATAAACATCACGGAAGGACTTAAGTTATGCAGTGTGCACGGTTTTCCGAACTTCATTGGCGCCATGGTTTTGAAATTCGGAAAGTCATGTATGACATTAAAGACGTCCTACCTTTCCCAGTAACAGCGACGTTAGGCAGATGATTCTTTGACTAAGTGAAATTGTGCGGCGTATACGAAACGGATTCATCACCGCTAAACAAAGAGTTTTAGAATAGGGATGTGACGAGATATTTGCACTGTTCAAGATTCGTGTATGCTTGAGTAGATGATATAAGTCTTTAGGATATAATCCTCACCGAAAGTTGAGAAGCTTTGGTTAAAAAGGAGCGGTACGGAGAACCTCAATAACAGTAGACCCCCTACCATCACGTACCCAAGACATGAGCAACAAGAGTTTTGAAAGACTAAGTTGGGAGCCACCAAAACCTCACCACGCGGCGATCACACGCGAGCACATTCAAAAACCGCTAGCCGAGCGGCAACAAAGAAATGCGATCATAAGATCCCAACCTTTCTGCGATTATCACAAGGATACGGGGCATACAACTGATAACTGTACTCCTTGTGCATGGAGATCGAGAAAGCGCTCAAAAGTGGAAAGCTCACCCACTTACTGCAAAATATGCACAAGGAGGTGCGCCAAATCACTCGAGACGGGAAGGCACGAGTAATAAAAGATGAAGTTTTGTTCATATGATCAAGGGTGGCCCGTCGCGCAAGCGCGGCCACCTGAAGAGTTGCACGCTCATGGGCGCGAGCAACGGGTCATCTTCCCCGTAGTTCCTGGGGCCCACAAGATGAACGACCGGTCGTGATAACTGCATCTTCGGCCATTATCGCACCATTACATGTTCATAACCCCGGGAGCTTTATGGGCATCATCTATGAATAGTGCTTCCAGCTGCTTGACCCAGAAGACAAGGCGCGCCTAGAGCCGGTGGACTTCCCACTCACTGGTTTCTGCAACGAGGCCGTATTCCCACTGGGCCAAATTTCATTTCCGGTGACTCTTTCCGACGGGCGAGACTCTCGCACGGTCTCGGTCAATTTCATGGTCATGCCCCCGACTTCGCGCCATGACTATTGCTGGGCCGGCGCGCTCAACGAGAGTTCAACATGGTCACTTCCACTCCCCATGCTGCCTGCAGGTTTCCCATAGAAACCAGGGTGTCCATTATGTATGCAAGGAAGAAAATCATGTCCGTTGAAGAGGAACCACAGATGAAGCAACCAAATCATCATCCAACGGTGAACCAGAGAATGGGTACTAAACAACAAGTACTCGGAACAAACAGTACTGCTAGGGCCCGCCATGACCGCCACAATCAAGGCGCGGTTAAAACAACTGTTCCGAATGTAGATATCTTCGCCTGGTCACCGGCGGATATGACTGGATTCCGAGGGAAATCGCTGAGCACACGCTGCACAATTCCCTTCAGTTCAGCCTATCGTTTAGAAGAAGCGCAGCTTCGGTCCTGAAAAGACCCGCGCATTGAACGAGAAAGTTTCAGAGCTTCTCCAAGCGAGAATCTTTCGAGAGGTACGCTATCAGACATGGGTAGCCAACCTAGTTATGGTCCAAAAGTCCAATGGCAGTTGACGCATGTGCGTTGATTTCAAGGATCTTAACAAGGATATCCCAAGGACTGCTACGCCTTACCTGAAATCGACCAAAAGGTGGAATCCCTCGCTTCATTTAGGTGGAAATGTTTCCTTGAGTGCTATAAAGGATACCACCAAATCTAAATGAAGAAAGAGGACGAAGACAAGACCGCTTTCCGCACTGACAACGGAATCTTTTGTTACACAAAGATGCCCTTCGGATTGCGCGACGTAGGAGCCACCTATCAGCGCTTAATGGACCACGTCTTGGGGTACGACATTGGCGAAACCGTAGAAGTGTACATTAACGACCTCGTCATCATGAGCTCGGATGAGGAGAAGATGCTGACAAACGTTCAAAAAATGTTTGCATCCTTGTGCAAGGCAAACCTGAAGCTGAACCCCAGCAAGTGCTCGTTTGGAATGGAAGAAGGCAAATTTTGGGATTCATCGTCACCGTGACGGTTTCAAAGTTAATCCCGATAAAGTGGAAGCGATTCAGTGTATTCCTTCCCCTCAACTATCAAAGAAATGCAAAAATTGGCGGGGCAATTGGCTGCGCCTGAACAGGTTCCTGGCCAATCACGCAATGAAGTCCTTCCCATTCATTAGCACTTTGCGGAACTGTGTAAAGCAAAACAAGTTTCAGTGGACTCTGGATGCGGAGAAAGACTTCACTCAAATGAAGGATGCTTAATTCAACTGCCAACGCTCACGACACCGCAAAAGAACGAGCCACTGATACTTTACCTTTCCGCATAGATATCGCTCTGGGAGCAGTCTTGCTAGTAGAGCGCGCAGGAGTTCAAACTCCGATCTACTATGTCAGCAAGATGCTAACTGACACAGAGACACGATATCCTATGATGGGAAAGCATGTTCTAGCTTTAGTCCATGCATCCCGCCGGTTGCGTCGGTATTTTCCGGCCATGTGATAACAGTTCTCTCGAACTATCACTTAGGCCAAATTTTGTCGAAACCGGACATATCTGGTCGTCTAGCAAAATGGGCGATTGAGCTTTGTGGACACAACATCGTGTACAAACACGCCCAATAATAAAGGCCAGATATTAGCCGATTTCATTGCGGAAGTACCACACATAAAGCGCAAGAGTGTGAAGCTGTACAGAACCCAGCGCTGGTTACAGATGACCGCACGTGGATACTTCACAGATGGCGCATTCCCAAAGATGATGGGACAGGGGCAGGTCTTCGCCTAATAAGCCTCGACAATTAGGAATTTCAACTACGCCATCGGGATGGATTTCAAAAGTACCAATAACGAAGCTGAGTACGAAGCTTCCTGGCAGGCCTCCGGTTAGCAATCAAAATGGGTGCACATAATTTGGAAGCAAACATCGACTCCATTTTGGTCGCAGGACAGGTCAACGGCCTACACCACACAAAAGGCGAAACGATGGCTTTGTATCTTGAACAAGCGCAAGCCTTAATAACCAAATTCCAACACTTCAAAACAACCCATGCCAACTGAAGTGAGAATAAACATGCCGACGCACTCAGCAAATTAGCCGCTACAAGCTTCAAGCACCTCGCTCAGTGAAGTGCGCATTGAGGTACTCAGGAACCCTTATGTTCCTTTGCGTCAAGTAAACATCATTGAAGTGAGGAATCCTTCCTGGATGTCTCCCATAATCATGTTCTTGCAACATGGGATCCTCCCCGAAAACAAAGCGGAAGCAAGGAAGGTCCAGAACAAGGCACTCAACTACGAAATGGCGGACGGTATCCTATACCGGAAGTCATACCTTGGACCACTCTCCGCGGTGTTGATCCGTCAAGACGCACAGTACTTGATCCATGAAATATACGAAGGGTTATGTGGAATTCATGCCGGTCCCGCGCATGGTCGTTGCAAAGATCATGAACGCTGGTTATTATTGGCATGGCATGCACCTAATGCGGTCAAAACACTGGAAGTGCGCATCATGCCAGCGCTATGCCCCGAAGACGTTGCGCCCCAAGAATACTCTGATCCCTGTAACAACAGCATGGCCCTTCCAGCAATGGGCAATCGATATGGTGGGACCTTTCCTAGATGCCCAGGCGCGGTGAAGTTCATATTCGTCGCAGTAGATTACTTCACCAAATGGGTAGAAGCAAAACCCCTTGCATCCACCGCTGCAACTGTAGTTCAGAAATTCATTTGGGAGCACATCATATGCGCTTTGGTTTACCCCTGCGCATAGTGAGTGACAATGGCCCCAACTTTGAAGCTGAAGAACTACAGCAACGATGAGGGAAATGCATATCGAGCATGTCTTCACTTCGGCGCGCATCCCCAAGGGAATGGCCAAGTGGAGAGTATAAACAAGAGCATTATCGAAGGGATCAAGACAAGATTGGGTAAACGGTAAGAGGCTGGGTAGATGAGCTGCCAAGCATTCTTTGGGCTCATCGAACCATGCCAAAAACCAGCACAGGCGAAACTCCTTTAGCCTAGTGTACGGAACGGAGGCAGTGATTCCTGAAGAGATAGGCTCCCCTCACCGCGCATGCTAGCTGTGCAAAGCCAAAACAATGAAGATGAGCGCAGACTTGACTTGGATCTACTAGAAGAACAGCGTGAAAACGCCGCTATCAACAAAGCGAAATACAAGTCCAAGCTCGAGAAATACTACAACGCCGAGTCCGCATATGTACCTTTCTACCCGTTGACTTTGTTCTACGCGACAATCAAGCGTCTAACACTGAAAGTCCTGGGAAACTCGCACCTAAGTGGGAAGGTCCTTTCATTATCCATGAAGTCCTAGGAAAGGGCGCATACACCCTTAAATGCATGGACGGAACAAACGTCCCTAGGACGTGGAATGCGCAGCAGCTAAGACGGTGCTACATGTAATTAGCAAGTTTATATCTTATTGTCTACTTTGTACCTGACTCTTACGCCTCATTGATTAATAAAGACAAGAGATACATGAATTTCTTTATCTAAATGTTTCGTTACAAATGCACAGAACCACATTGGGTCTACGCGAAAACACCTTGGTACACTGACTCATGAACTAAAATTCACTACTTACTGCATGCGCAGGGGAGGGGATGTTCAGTCACGAGTTCATTACCAGTTTCATTAGCTATACATAACAAAGTTGGTCCTTTTCACGCAAATATTGTAAACTGAAAGAACATTCCACTAAAGAAAAATATTTACAAGGCATATCAAACATGCGCAGTGCGCAGTTACATTCAACATTTATTGAAGATATTACAATTAAGGATCCTACACTACTCTTCATCCGCAGTGGCCTCAGCTTCTTCCAGAAATGTATCTTTGAGGCGATCAACAAATTCATCGTGGGTGAGCACCTCGCTCACCAATTCCATACCGGGAGTTCAAAACGGTCATACTCCCGCTTAGCCCGGGAGAAGGCAGCGTCGGTATCAACACCATGAGTGGCAGCGCGGCTGTTGTCCCATTGAACGCCCATTGCATGAATGACGTGTTGCGCACACTCAGCATAGCCTTGCGGGTACCGTCGTGGCGCGCAGTGACCACCAACTTGGCCACTACGGCGTCCAGCTCCGCGGAGTTCAGAATGGAGTTTGCAATCTGCAATTCAAGAACAGGGTTAGAATCAACACAAAATGACCAGAAAACAACTGGAGTACTTACATTGACAACTCCATGCTGTTGCATCCACAGCATGTTGTTGGTCAGCGACTCCACCAACCACTCCGAGATGGCGCGGGCGTCTTCAGAATTCTCCAGTTTCTTCTCGCCGCGTCCACCTTGGCCTCCGCTAATCGCAACCGCTCTTTATCCTCTAGGTGCCTGCGTTGTACTTCAGCTTTTTCCACTAAGGCCACCTGCAGATCCTTCTTCGCGCCCTAAAGATCCTTCTTGGCACTCTCCAAAGCAGCGCAAGCAACAACCTTGTCACATGCATTAGGTTAGTATGACATCCTGTATATCATACAAATAAAGGAAAAATAATGAGGCAAGTTTTTACTTCATTTTGCTCACTACGCTCGCGGTCCACCCTGGCCTCCGCGGCCGCAGCAACGGCTGCCTTTTTCTCCTTCTTCTCGCGCTCTACTTCTTCACGCAACCGGACCAATTCATCCCTTAAGGATTTTTTCTCGTTGTTGTCCTTTTCACAAGCATCCTTCCATAACTTGCGCTCCTTCGTAAGTGTGGCATCGGACCTTTCGGCCCTCCTCTTCCACCCCATCGCGGCCCACTCCTCGACCCGTTGGTTCTTGGCAAATTTAGCCTTGTCAGAATCCAACTAGGATTTTTGCACAGCCACTTGGGCTTGCTCTTTATCCAGGTCCGCTTGGGAAGCTTCGAATTTCTTCTATTTTTTCAGCATGCCCCCCCCCATTTACGAATAATCCTGTGTGTAATCGAGGCGAGCTAGCAGCTGCCTGGAGGTACTTGCGGTATGTGGTTTCTTGTTCATGTTCAGCGCACGCACGCACCTCTGCTGGAGGGAAGGTCCCTTTAAAACCACTCACGGCACCCCGACCAGTGAGAAAAATCATCACCTTTCTTTAATTTCCGTACAAGGGTGTGGATCTCTTCAGCACGGGCCATGGTGTATGAACTATGACCTGTAATAATAATCACCCGGGGTCTCGTCCGGGCGAATTGGAGATCCTTCCAAGGAAGGGTTTCTACCAGATCCCCCGGCCTCACCCCGGACACCGGCTCTTTTGTGCGCACCCCCTATGGAGCATCAGCTTGCTCCCCCCTCAACCTCCACCTGAGGTTCTTCCACCACCACCAAAGGCTCTGCGGCCTCAACCTCCACCTGAGGATCTTCCACCACCACTCATGTTCCACTACCCCAGCGGACTCCCCACCCTGTGCGCTGGACGCTTGCGCGCCTTCACCCACTAGCGGGGGCAATTGGAGTATCCTTAGGCGCGGCCGGAGTGCTGGATTCCACAAAAACGGGCTCTATTCCTCCCTGCGAAATGGAGAAGTCCAGGCTCCCCCTCTTCCCTATCACCTTCCGCGTAACCTTTTTGGAGGGCGCACGGAGATGTCACTCTTCGGACGCCTCTTTCGCTTGAGAGGCTCAGGGATGGATTCAACCTCCACCGGGTCGTCCGGATTAACGACCGGGTCTCCAATGGCTTTGGCGCGGGCTTCCTCACACCTACAGGCGCAGGACCATCCAATGAGTCAGAGATTACTAGTCATTCCAATGATCAGACACGGTGCGCTTACCTTTTGGTGGGTCTGCCCTGGGTTGAGTCAACTCCTTCTCGCCCGCCGCACCGGGCCCTGCACGCCTCTTCTTTTTATGATCAGGGCCAATGCCCAAGTTTTTCAAAGCGCCTGCACAATGGCGCAACAACATGAGTAATCTGCAAAGATAACTCTCTTAACAATACGAAGGCTTACCAGTCGAAGGCGCGGGGGCAACCAATCCGCATTCATGTGGAGTTCAAAATTACCAGGATCTGCGTGTACCAGGTGGGCTCCTCCGGGCCAGGGCACGATTTTCAATGTGCCTCTCCTTCGTTGGAAAGCCACCAAGAACAGTGGCACCCCTGCAAAGGAAAAAACATATAATCAATCTACACGTAAGCCAAAATCAAGAGATACAACAAGAAGACAACGGTACTCACTCTTATCACCCTCCATGTAGACGAGCTTCTCCCGGCGGGTGGGCTTCCACACAGGCTCATCCCAGCCGCCACCATCGCCAGTTCCGGCAGTTGCACCGCCGGAATCTCCTTCAAGTCCTTATACCAGGAATCAAC
The DNA here is from genome assembly GCA_947069175.1 of Scalesia atractyloides. Classification (NCBI taxonomy): domain Eukaryota; kingdom Viridiplantae; phylum Streptophyta; class Magnoliopsida; order Asterales; family Asteraceae; genus Scalesia; species Scalesia atractyloides. The sequence goes on along the minus strand of CAMTDV010000020.1, from coordinate 35,976,741 downwards.
CACTGGTATAGGGACGGTCTCCACCGTAATCTCCTCCACCCCCCGGAAGTGCATCCGGAAGGAAATGACACCAGACTTCACATAAAACAATTTTGTCTTCCAATCATGGAAAGACGTGGGAGGGGAGAACAAAATTTTCTTTGCATGCACACGGTGCTGGAAAGAATAAAACCCCATCGAACAATGGAGTTGCTAAAAATCTGAAACTGGTCGACAGTTGGGACAGACCCCGATGACCGGCACAAAAACTCAAAATGTTAAATTCTCACCATCCCCATCGGATTCAACTGGGAGATGTGGAATTTGTAAAAATCCAAAATTTTAAGTAAAAATTTTGTCACCGGTAAACCAGGATTACCATCGGCGAAAAAAATCAAAGAATCAGGTGATATAGCCGGTCGGAGCATCGGCCGCAGTATCACCCTCTCCCGGAAACCGGGCATCCCAGTCCTTATAGAATCGGTAGCCGGAAACCATACGGTCAAAACTGGCCCGACCCCACTTGAGGGCCGGCAAAGAGGTCTAAGCCTCTATAGAAGAAGCAGTCTCCGGACTCCTGGTAGCCATGAAGATTAAAGAAAAGATTTTTGAAGAGAAGATTTGAAAACTAGAAAACAAGAACTCAAGAAAATTTCATAGAATTTCAAAAGACAAAGTGTAACATTTGTCGTAAAACGGGTTCTAAAACCCGCTCCGTTTTGTAATACAAGTATACGTTATGATATTCGTTACGTATTTATGTCAAACATTTAAGATTCATTATATTATTTGCATTAAATAATAAATAAAATATTAAGGTTAAAATAATAATAATGATAATAAATAAAATATAAGTAATAAAAATAAAATAACAAAAGGGTGTAGACCGCGGGTATCGAACTCGGGTCTTCACCCAAATTAACACATTACACACCACTACACCACACACACACACATCTGTTATAATTCTAAACTAAATGATATTTATATTAAAACAAACTAGTGAAATCAAATTTTAAACACCCGCCTGAAATGGATGGAACACCCAATTCAATTATCAATCTTCGTTTTAAAGCCAAACCGTTTCTCTAATCATGTGATAGACTCAATTATGGGGTCATCAATGCTAAAAAAAGGTTCATGAAATCATTTCAGCCATAAATCTTTGACCGAAAATATATGAAACCGAAACTCAAACTCAAACTATCCTATATCTATAAATAGTGATCTATGAAACCTATTGAGAACTCGCTCACTCGCAAATCTTATTATAAACTCTCTACTCATCGCCAGAGAACGTTGGCTCGTCGCCGGAACTTCACCGGATAAAATCAAAGTCATCTTCCGTACGGTATAAACACTCTTGAATCCTTTTAATTATTATTTATATTCAGTAATTGTTTCAAATAAGAAGATAAATTTTATCGGATTTGCAAAACAGCCGGATTATTATTCTGGGATTTCAGAATGAAGAAGATAAAACGGAAGCGGGATATAAAAGAAATTAAAACCGGTAAATATACTGGGTTAGACACACAGTCCGATGGTGGACTGTGTGCATTTTAAACAAAGGGTCCCAGGTTCGATCCTTACCTACGGTGCCGATTTCCTATATATTACCAAATCTTTTTATAACTTATATATAATAAGACTCAGTAAGTGTATAAATTTAATTAAAAACCCATATCCTCCGGGTTAGTCACACAGCCCAATTGGTCGGGCTGTGTGCAACACGAAGCCTTGGTCGCGGGTTCAAGTCCGGTCGGTTACATGTTTCTGAAATTATCAAACCTTTTTAAAAAATAACCAGATTATGGTTAGGCTTAGTATATATATATATAATTAAAACTGAATAGATTTCGGGTAAGACCGTAGCTCAGTTGGTAGAGCTGCGTGGATGTAAACGAGAGATCACGCGTTCGAGTCCCACACGCTGCGTATAATTCCGATTCAACCCGGTTCGACCCGCTGAGGAGCATATTTTTTAATTAACCTTTTTGTTTATTCTTCTCTAAAAACTATATAAAAATATAATGAAATGAGCCATTTTTAAACATAAAAATTAGTAACAAATACTATAAATTATCTAAAAAGTCTAATAAAATTCATTAAATAAAAATACTAATTTTAAGTAAAAGAAATATATTTACCGAATTATTACGTGAATATTTAGGTTAGCTTTTCTCGTCAGTTGGTATTTTTAAATCGTGCGCGCTCGTTATCAAATCAAGAACGCACCATCTGTGAGTGAATTCCTACAAACTCCCTTTTTATTCATGTTTTGGGGTGTATCATGTGTCGTTTATTTATATCATTTATTCAAACATCTGTGCTACTACCATTATATGAACTAACGTGCTATGTGATATTTGGTTTATTTTTATTTGTAGTTATACTTTCTCATTTTAGTCAAGCTTTCACATTAGGCCCATCAGTTCCCTGTTTCATACGGGTAGAGCATCGCGTTGCCTAATTAGATCGGCTCCGTTTGATTGAGCCTTGATCTCACAGCACATCGCTTATCATGCTCACATGTACATTGCTAGATGAATTATGTGGTTTGTGGATAGTTTACACATAGTTTGCTTATATTTGGTTTATGCACATATTTAATTTGAAATAATAAATATGAAACTTTTATAATAGTAAATGTCATGAGCTTTGATGAAAACCCAATCATGCCTCGACTACCATATCCGCTGCGGGTCAGGGTGTGACAGATTGGTATTAGAACTTTTTGTCACACCCCCATGTAATTCCTTCACATCAGAGCTGGGGCGTGAACTAAGCTGGTATCTTCATTGCACAACGGAAGCAATCGTGAGTGCTAAGATTTCTAGTAAATAAACGCCCGCTAACTACTCGAATCCCCACGGGTTCCACTATTCCAACCGTGCCATACTTGTTATTGTAACCTGAGAAAGAACATGCGAAAAATCAACATAAAGTTTGCGAGTTCATAGTTTGTCTGTTTTTGTTTCAAATGAGTCATAAAACATTTGAGCATTTTGCATTCAAAACCGGTTTGTGGGATCATAGTATCCCAAAGCATTTGAAATGTCATGTCTGTATAACAGTATTGAAATGTTTTCCATATTGTTTGCAAATCCATGCATATAACTGTTATGTTTTAAACCGGTGATAAAATGTTTTCAATCGTATCTGTAAATTAACCGGCATTGAAAGGTTTTCTGTTATCTTTGTAAACCGGTATTGAAATCGTAGTATGTAGTATGCCTATGGAATCTAAGGATCTGTCAGTGTGTAGCTAATACACTAACCTATGTGCCATATGTAAGTAACCAACCCAAGACAACTCTGACATCATTGGGATCACAAAAGCACTCCTAACCGGTTATCTTACCAGGAGTGGAGCGTGTCTTAAACTCGATAGATCTATACCTTTTGCACCTTGGTCACTACGTGATTAATGGTTACTATTGTCATCATCCTACTTACGCACAGTGATCTGTTATCATCTAATCCCATAGCTACATACCAAATGTTATAAAATCTGTTATCCGTGTTATTGGGCCTAGCCCATGTTTTCTTGTCATTGGGCCTAGCCCATGTTTTCTTGTCATTGGGCCTAGCCCATGTTATCCGTGTTATTGGGCCTAGCCCATTTAAAATAAAATTGGGGCCTCGCCCCCTAGTTGTGACTGTGACAATCCCGTCACTAGTCATAAAACTCATGCATGTTTTGAAAAGCTTTGTATAGCTTGTGAAAACCGGTAAGTTTAGCATAAACATTTCATAAACCATTTGAGTTCATTGAAATCTGTTTGTAACATGGTTTAGAAATATATGATTTTCGTTCATCGAAACATTATATGATTTCACAAAACTTGCATGTCTTTCCATCCCCGAAAACATTTATAAAAATGTAAAAGGTAAAAATGGGGGTTATGAACTCACCTTGATATCCTTGTGGAAAGCTAGCTTAATGTGATTTCCATAGTGTTGTCTCCACAACTTGACTTGCTAGCATGCAATCTAAGGCATCCCTAAAACATAATAACTTGTAAGTTTCTAGCTATAACGTAGCTAAACTACGTATCATCGAGCTCTACCGAATCGTTACTCATACGATTCTATAAAATTGTCATTGTCTTAACTCGGTTAACCAACCTATAGTTTTCTTAGAATGATTTAGTCTTCAGCGACTTGAAATATATGTTTACATATAAACATAACTATATTTCATGAAATCGTATTAGTCGTCATGTACGTTTGCCGGATAATAGTATGACTCTTCGTAAGATATAATGTTATATACTCGAAAATATATCCGTATAGGTAACACATTTCGTATCCGAGCAAGAGTCTAGCGTATCGTTTATAATAAATAAATAACGATGTAATCGTAGCTTGTTATAGTCTTGCGGTATCGCGTCGTACTTCGTTTGGCGTTGGAATCGAATATAACAAATAGCATTTGAAGTTCCCGAATCGTCGACGTTTGAGATAAATATAATTATATTTATTTTATAAAAGTATTCAAGTCTCGACATTCGAATATATATAATTGTATTCGTGTTATACGATTTCCGAATTCTAGACGTCTTTAATATATGATTTCCGAATTCGTTCGTTTGAAATAATACCCACCTTGTATTCATTCTTGTAAAAGCGTTCGGAAATCTTGGCGTTTCGAAATAAATATAAGCATTATATTTATTTTATGTAAAAATATTCGGATGAGTTATCGATGTTTCAAATTTAAATATCCGAATTTCCAATGTTTGAAGTAATCCTAAATAATTATATTTACTTCATAATCGATTGTCGAATGTTTGTTATCTTGAAATTCCGCTTATTGTACGTTATCGGCTTGATTGTTATAGATTACAATAGCGTCGGCAAAATAAATATATCTATATTTATTTTATAACGATCGTTTGAATTCGGACGTTTTGTCTTTGAAATGTAACGCGTTTCGTATTGCATATTTTACGAAAATTGGGCAGAGTTCCTCTGTTTTCGGACGATCCCGACAATACTAGTTGTCGATTTATTTATCAAAACGCAATATTCAATGTACGCAAACAATATATAATACTTTTCCGTCGTGTTCAATATAATGTTTCGCCAATTAATATTTCCGATTTCTATATTTAACGATGTCGGTTCGATGTTTAACTAGTGACTTTTACGCGAATTATATACGTCGGATCTATTGTTATTTTTAAACTTTTGGCGATATATAATCGTTAACGGTTCGGTTTTGAGCTCGGTTTCACGATATTGCATATTATTATTTATATAAACTAATATAAATAGATTTCGCAGTCATAATTAAATTTTTACCCAGTCTTAGTCGACCCATTGACCCGACAGTTGACCGGGTTTGACCAGTGGACTGCGTTGACCAGTGTTGACCAGGTTTGACCGAGTTGACTCGGTATTGACCGAGTCGAACCGCACATTTCCGGTGCCGACGAATCTGACCGAACCGAACCCGAACCTGAAACAAACATTTAGACTTTTACACTGAACCGAAAATGTTTCGAACTTGAACCGAAACCTGAACCGAGATCTGAACCGGAATCGAACTGAGTCGACCCGAGTGAACCGAACCCGAGCCGTAGTTGAACAAACCCAAACCAAAACAGCCCCGAACTCGAACCACCAAAAATAACCACCACCGACGCCGCGCCGCGACACCGCAGCTGTCGGCCGGCAAGAAGCCGCCGCCGCCGGCTGCCGCTGTTGATCTGTCGACCCAACCCCACCGCCCAAACCCGAAAAAAACCACTACCATCTTCATCGCCGCCGGTTATAACACCCAACCCGACAAACCCATCCCAAAAACAACACCCACGCTGCTGAGGACACTCGAGCCAGAACCCGCGGCCGCACCGCCGCTACGTCGCCGCTGCTCTCTCTCTCTCTCTGTCCGATCTCTCTCTCTCTCTTCACTGCTCTGTCTCTCTCTAGACGTATGTATGCGAGTGTGAATGAAAGGGGAAAGGAGAAAAGGTGGGTTGTCGGTGTGCGTGTGTGTTGCCGGAAAGACCACGGGACTGACCGGACTCATCGCCGGAGTCCGGCGATTAGAGCAGAGGGGAAGACAGGGGCTGGTTGTGTGTGCTAGGGTTTTCAAGTTTCAAAATGAGGGAAGAGGGTGTAAATCAGGTTTATATACTTAGGGTTTTGAGCGGATTGGACCCAAGGCCCGTAAATGTAAGCCCAATACGTATCCAAGACGTTTTCATAACCCGATTTTTTGTAAAATGTCATAATACGTTAATTTGGAGTTGAAACACCTAAAATTTATGTCGGTGTCGGTGTTTGACGCGTAAACCCGTTCGTTGCGTTAAAAATCGCGTATTTCGCTACGGTCACCGTTTTTATCCGTTTTTCGATCCGGTTTCTACCGCGAGTATTAAATTTTGAAAACGAAGCTAAATATATCAAAATATATTAATATTTGACGTAACTCTAGTCTGCGGCTTCCGTTTCGTTGTCGGCGCGTCTCGATTTTCCTTAACTTCCGCGTTGTGCTTTGCGATGCCCGATTAGCCAATTATTTTGCATAATTTTAACGAATGATAAATACAAGTATAAAATTCGTGTTTTAGACGTTGTCAGCATTCGTTCGGCATCCGTTCGCTTATCGTTCAAATTTTGCGTTAGAATTCTCGATTGTCGCCAAATCGCGTAACGTGAATCAAGTAGACGTTCCTAGGCTTTTCAAAGGCCTGATCGAGTTAATTTACGTCTAATTACGTTAATTATGATGGTATTACTTTTCGTTATGCACTTGATTACAACCGGAAAACGCCGGCTGTCACACTTTTGACTATAGGGATATAGGATAGGTTATTAGACCCTTAAAGCCTATACTATAGTCGATTAGATTTTAATTGCTTATATATTAATTGGTTACATGCAAACTCATGATATTTACTTGTTTTACATTTATTTCACACACAAATGCATGCAAGCACTACCATATGATTTTGTGTGATATTCAATGTGATATACATATTGTTAACATAACATGCTTACATATATACGCATCACGCACGTCTCAATTCTCACATATTTAAACATTTTCATGCTTCTCTTCTCAAAATTTTGTGATGTTTTCATTTTTCAATCTCATCAAACTGAGTTCTACGGCGGCATGTAGTAACTGGGAGGGTACAAGTACCGGTAGTCGAAACGTCCGGTCTAGGATTGGCATTCGTATAAATCCAATATAACAGACCAGTTTGCCTGCCTGGGGACTAACGATGAGAGTAAAAGGACCTATTAGGCCAAAGTATGCCACACCAAACGTCGTGTGAACTAACCCCACTTTGAGTTGTCACCGTGTCTACATCTGGACACCTTTCGACTTTATATCTCGCAATCATGTTTTACGATTTTCATTCGGGTGGTGCAAGTGTTAATAGGCCAAAACCAATGTGAACCCTACAAAGCCCAGTTTTCATGGGGGCCCACATGACTACCTAAGCCAAGTATGGGGGGCATATGGGGACCCAAACATGAGCAAGGCCCAAGACATCCTATGGATGTACTGAAATTATTTTTCTCATTTGTTTTGTGGATGTTAATTTCTAAATGCGACACATGACACCTGTACGCTAAAGTCATAATCTCGTTACGCATTTCCTGTAGATGTCTTCTAGTCACTCTCGTAGAGGTAGGAGATCAGGAAAATCCGACGAGCGCATGGCTCTCAAATAGCCCAAAAAATGACCGCCGAGATTCCCGATATTGTAATATAAGTTCAACAAGCTCTCACCGCTGACCTTGTCAACCCAATCAACCAAGGGGAACAAATACTGCCAACCCTCCCGCAAACACCACCAAGTGCACTTACAAGCACTTCAAGTCATGTGACCTTCCAAAATACGAGGGAACTGAAGGGGTCACTGCTCTCGGTGGTTTGAAGAAATGGAGAGTACTTTTCTCAATTATGACTGCCCCAACGACCGTAAGGTTCGTTATGCTACTGGCCGTCTATTTGGGATAACATTAACTTGGTGGAATGCCGAAAAAAGCAGAAGAGGCGCTGAAGCCGCTGTAGCGCTGACTTGGAACAACTCCAAGAACTCATGACAAGACGCTTCTGCCCAAGAAGTGAAATTAAGAAGCTGGAAGACGAGTTCTACTTCCTAAAAAAAACGAGGGAGACCATATAACCTACAACAAAAGATTTCTTGAGTTGAATCAAATGGTTCCGAACCTATTTACTCTTCTTTACCGTTTGATCGAACATTACATTCGGGGTCTTCCTTTGACGATTCAGGATTCTGTGATGAGTACCGTGCCTGCAACTCTGGAAGCAGCAATGGAGCTAGCTACTGAGCTCACCGAAAACCACATCAGGAATGGGGATTTCAAGGACGAGAAGAAGCAGGATGGAAGTAGCAAAACACCAACCGAAACCCCCAACCCAACTCAAGCCGAATCCTCTTCCCAATTCACTACCAAGAGAAAGCGAAACAGGAAAAAAATTTTCTGTCACCCAAACTAGTCAGCCAACTCCACAAACCGTACCTCTCCAAGCCATCCCAGTCACCCAAGTGGCACCTAACTCAGTATGCCCAAACAAGAAACCCAACACTGGTTCCCACCCTCAATGAACACCTGCCATTATCACCACCAACCCACCTTACCTTGCCGACTGTGTGCCAATTGTGGGCGTTATGGTCATTTGAGTAACCTTGTCGCGCCCCTCAAAATTATGCTCCACCTCTTGCCCAAAACATGACCCAACCCTACCAACAGCCGAACTATTCCATGGTACCTTATGTTAGAGCTTGTTTCAATTGTGGAGATCCTACACTTCAAAAACACGTGCCCTAGGCTGATTAACATCATTAACGCTCAAGCCCAAGCAAACCCAGTTAACCAAGCAAATCAAGCAAACCCAGCACCTCCACCAGAAGAGGGAGAGCCTACAATATCAACGCAAACCCAGTTAAGGTCAACAACAGTGTGAACGAACAAGCTAACTAGGCATTCTCTCGTCATGAAGACTCAAGACTCTGCTTCAGTTGTTTATTTTTATTTTTATTCCCAATCCAAGCTTTAATAGATTCCATTTCTTGTTCTGACTATTCAAGTACCATTGTTTTAATTTGGGTAATAATGATTTTATTACATCATATTAATGCCATTAACGCAATTTATATCACCTACGCCAATTTGTTTCATACATGTTTCTATTCATCAATTAAACTTCATGTTATCATACATCACGGCGAACCTCGTCTCATCATTTAGGAAGTTGGGTCGTGTCTCACTTTTTCATAGACTGACCACTTCCTCATAACACACGAGGAAGGTACCGCCGTCATTCAGTCTCATTTTCCTTGGATTCGAGACTCAAGCATTAGCAGTTGTGTTTGTTTATGTTTGGTAGATTTTTAGAACGAGTCACATAGAGCTAATCATGACTTGATAACAAGGCCGATGAAAATTTGACAAGGATATGGTGGATACGTCGCAGGTACTTCCTATATATAAGTATTCTTGTCAGGTGATCAAAAGCATTGTTAGACGGTTATGGGAAGTTCCATGTAAGTAGTGTCAATCTTAATTTGGATAGCGACGTGGTTGATAATTTCATTTTGTGATGTAACTTTATCTTTTTGACGCTTCGATTTACTCAAAACCCTTTATCATGAGACATATCAAGTTAGTCATCTCCGTATTACAACGCTTTTCACTTTTACACCTCAGGCATCAAAAAGCGCTTCCTGTAGCAGGGTATTCAACCCTTACTAGGAACGTTACCGCCTCCATAAAAATCCAAACTTTACACTCACCTGGTTATGTATATCCTTAGCATCATCTGGATCGAGATGGGCGTTTTACTTCACACACATGGAAAGCCGTGCAATTAGCGTTAAGCACTCGCTTAGATCTCAGCACCGCCTTTCACCCTCAAACTGATGGTCATTCTGAGCGCACCATACAGACTCTTGAAGACATGTTGCGAGCATGTGTCATCGATTTCAAGGGCAGTTGGGATACTCATCTACCATTAGTTGAATTTTCAGATAATACTAGTTACCATTCAAGCATTGGTATGGCTCCTTTTGAAGCATATTACGTAGTAAGTGTCGATCACCTGTATGTTGGCACGAAATGGGGAAGCACAGATCACTGGACCCGAATTATTTCAAGAAACAACCGATAAGATTCTTCAAATCCGCAATAATCTTTTAGCAGCTCAGAGTCGTCAAAAGAGTTACGCTGATAAACGACGAAAGTCACTCGAGTTTTGTGTTGGCGATCAAGTACTTTTGAAAGTATCACCATGGAAGGGAGTTGTTCAGTTTGGACAAAAAGTCAAGCTAGCACCTCGCTATGTTGGACCATTCAAAATACTCGAGAGAGTTGGTCCTGTAGCCTACAAGCTTGACCTACCTGAAGAACTCAATAAGATCCATCCAACGTTCCATGTATCTAACTTGCAAAAGTGCCTTGCCGACAAAAACCTCCATATACCGTGGGAAGATATTCAAATTGACGAATCGATGCATTTCGTAGAACAACCTGTAGAAATCATGGACTTCGGGAGAAGCGTTTAAGACGAAATCGAATTCCGATAGTCAGGGTGTGTTGGGAGTCAAAACGAGGACCTGAGTTACTTGGGAACGCGAAGACTCAATGCGCGAAAAATATTCTCATCTCTTCCAAGGCAAACCTATCACTACTTAAATTTCGGGACGAAATTTCTAAAAGAAGGGGATACTGTAACATTTTTCGTAAAACGGGTTCTAAAACCCGCTCTGTTTTGTAATACAAGTATACGTTATGATGTTCGTTACTATTTATGTCAAACGTTTAAAAATTTGTATATATTTACATTAAAAAAAATATAAAATATTAAGGTTAAATAATAATGATAATAAATAAAATATAAGTAATAAAAATAAAATAACAAAAGGGTGTAGACCGCGGGTATCGAACCCGGGTCTTCACCAAATTAAACACATTACACACCACTACACCACACACACACATCTGTTATAATTCTAAACTAAATGAATTTATATTAAAACAAACTACTGAAATTAAATTTTAAACACCCGCCTGAAACGGATGAAACACCCAATTCAATCAGTCAATCTTTGTTTTAAAGCCAAAACTGTTTCTCTAATCATGTGATAGACTCAATTATGGGGTCATCAATGCAAAAAAAATGGTCATGAAATCATTTCATCCATAAATCTTTGACCGAAAATATATGGAAACCGAAACTCAAACTCAAACCACCCTATATCTATAAATAGTGATCTTTGAAACCTATTGAGAACTCGCTCACTCGCAAATCTTATTCTAAACTCTCTACTCATCGCCAGAGAACGTATGCTCATCGCCGGAACTTCACCGGAGAAAATCAAAGTCATCTTCCGTACGGTATAAACACTCTTGAATCCGTTTAATTATTATTTATATTTAGTAATTGTTTCAATAAAAAGATAAATTTTATCGGATTTGCAAAACAGCCGGATTATTATTCTGGGATTTCAGAATGAAGAAGATAAAACGAAAGTGGTATATAAAAGAAATTAAAACCGGTAAATATACTGGGTTAGACACACAGTCCGGTGGTGGACTGTGTGCATTTTAAACAAAGGGTCCCAGGTTCGATCCTTACCTACGCTGCCGATTTCCTATATATTACCAAATCTTTTTATAACTTATAATAAGACTCAGTAAGTGTATAAATTTATTTAAAAACCCATATCCTCCAGGTTAGTCACACAGCCCAATTGGTCGGGCTGTGTGCAACACGAAGCCTTGGTCGCGGGTTCGAGTCCGGTCGTTACATGTTTCTGAAATTATCAAACATTTTTAAAAAATAACCAGATTATGGTTAGGCTTAATATGTGTATATATATATATAGTGTGTGTGTGTGTGTATAATTAAAACTGAATAGATTTCGGGTTAGACCGTAGCTCAGTTGGTAGAGCTGCGTGCATGTAAACGAGAGGTCACGCGTTCGAGTCCCACACGCTGCGTATAATTCCGATTCAACCCGGTTCGACCCGCTAAGGAGCATATTTTTTTAATTAACCTTTTGTTTATTCTTCTCTAAAAACTATAAAAATATATAATAAAATGAGTCCATTTTTAAGCATAAAAATTAGTAACAAATACTATAAATTATCTAAAAAGTCTAATAAAATTCATTAAATAAAAATACTAATTTTAAGTAAAAGAAATATATTTACGAATTATTACGTGAATATTTAGGTTCGCTTTTCTCGTCAGTTGGTATTTTTAAATCGTGCGCGTTCGTTATCAAATCAAGAACGCACCATCTGTGAGTGAATTCCTACAAACTCCCCTTTTTATTCATGTTTTGGGTGTATCATGTGTCGTTTATTTATATCATTTATTCAAACACCTGTGCTACTACCATTATATGAACTAACGTGCTATGTGATATTTGGTTTATTTTTATTGTGGTTATACTTTCTCATTTTATCAAGCTTACATATTAGGCCAATCAGTTCCCTGTTTCATACGGGTAGAGCATTGCGTTGCCTAATTAGATCGGTTGCGTTTGATTGAGCCTTGATCTCACAGCACATCGCTTATCGTGCTCACATGTACATTGCTAGATGATTATGTGGTTTGTGGATAGTTTACACATACGTTTGCTCATATTTGGTTTATGCACATTTTTATTAAATGAATCAACATATCATTTCTTTCTAATGTTTAAACGGGATTCACTCGCCAACTTTTTTTTGACCCAAATCTCTATTTTACACATGATACAGGTGATCAGGTTGAAGCAAGGAACACATAGGATCGGGCCTTAGAAGAAAAATAAAGCGTTACTTGAATGTCTTGTTTAGAACATTTTTGTGTTTGTACGGTTTATGTGTTGGTTGGAATATTTCTTTTTAATTTGAAATAATAAATATGAAACTTTTATAATAGTAAATGTCATGAGCAGCTTTGATGAAAACCGAATCATGCCCCGACTACCTTATCCGCTGCAGGTCAGGGTGTCACACAAAGTGTGAAGGAATGAGAAAACCCTAGACGGTTACCCCGATTTATACACATCGCATTTAATGCGATGGACAACTGTGACGCACGTGAGAAAATAACAGCCAATCTGCAAGAGACGCGTGTCACACAAGTGGTAACTAACAATTGTCATGCGCACGTGGCTGCCACCTTCTCTGCTAATTCATTAATGAATGTGAGGCGGTACTGTTGACAGCATACCACAGCTGTCAAATGTCCCCTCCAAGGCACCCTTTTTTCTCACCAATGCACCTACAATGTCAGCGTGACAGAGGTTCAAATTTCAAAGACATCATTACGAAGAGTTTCCTTCACACAAACTTTTCCTCCAACCCTCTTGAAATTTTATCGTTGAAATAAGCGCCATACAACAATTTTTATAGTCCAACACTCCACCTACTTGCTAACACGCGCATAGGAGCAGCACTGGACTGGGGGGACTTGGAGGGGTATGGTCCCAAAAACCCAGCACCAGCGCAAGGAACCATACCCTCAATAACAACATACTACAAGAATAACCTTGCACGCAATGTGCAATGGTGCGCCATTCTTAGAATCAACAGGTTGCCTAGCAAGCCTTGCGCCCAATGCGCAATGGTATGGCAATCTTAACACCAATAATTAAAGGTCACACAAAGAACCTTGCGCACTCAGCGCAACGACAAGTTAGACCAAGTCATACAGGTCACACAACGAACCTTGCGGTCAGCGCAACGACAAGTTAGACCAAACAATATAAGTCACACAACGAACCTTGTGTACTTGGCACAACGGCAAGTTAGACTTAGACGCGCATGCTACTTGACCTTGCGCGGACCAAACAACCCTCTAGCCGCGAATTCCTAAAACCTTGCACAAGGACAAGACAAACATGAGAGCTACTCATAGTCTTGTGGACAAAAGGATTTATCCCTGCAACTCTGTGCTGAGCCAAAAGGCACTGACAAAGCCTCGCAGAAGGGATACGCGCAAAGGGGCGTTGACTATACACAAGGGGACAAAGTAGCAAAGCTGTGACCAATGGTTACTCGACAGGTAGTGTCAGACTGCGTCGCATGAACAGTATTGCAGAGGCCAGACTATGCACCAACCATACTCACACCAGTGACTGCACACATGTTCCACTTTCGGCTGATGGCAAGTCCGACACCAAGGACAGCTGCCTTAACACGTGGCACCATTCGACATCCGACAAAGCATACTCATGCCAAGGATCATCTAATGATCGCTGCAGAGGGACAGAACGGATATTCCCTAGGTCGTTTGGTCGGGCCCAAGGCCCAATCTCCTAAGCCACTTATTTCTGGCTATAAAATGAGTATCGGACCATAAGGCAAACCATTCACAAACTTACGAATTAACTTATTGCATACTACTTGAGCTTAGTTGCTTACTACTTGCAATACACAAATACTTATTCTTACGCCGGAGTGTGGTCACGGAGAAAATCCTCCCTTTTCCCCGATGAGACTAACGGTGCTGCTAGTTTTGTAGATCGGTCCTTGTGAGATCACCCTAAAGAGCGAACGAAGAGGCATCCCTTTATGCAAAAAACTAGGTTGTAACTAATATGTCCCCGTATATCCCTAGATTCAACTAGTGTTTCTTCATAATCACTAAACAAATAAACAACAAACAACAACAAAATAATAAACAGTTAACATTATAAATAGATCCATTACAACTTATAAAGTGTACATACAAATACATATAAACAACAAACACAAACAACCAACAACTCATTAACAACATCTACAATTTCATTACTTCCTTAGCTTTAGTGTTTGCCTATTCATCTTTCTTGTCCATACTCCTTAATAAAGCAGGATTACCCTGTCATATTCGGGACAAGTGGGTGTATAGCCCACCGTAGCCATCTAATACTGCCCTTCTATAAACAAATTATGTAAATTATGCATGCTATTTCAGTTTTTATGTGTGTGCACTATGATCTTTATCATGTTTCACATCTGTGCAATATGTCTGTAATGCAACACTTAACATGTTCAATTAACAACCTATTTCACAATAAGACAATGTAATTAAACCATAAACAACAGTTAGCAGGTTCAATTAATAAACTTTTTAATTACCATAATGTAATTAAGCATTAATCAACAGTTCACCAACACTTACATAGCATAAGAAACGTCAACATGGATTTGCATTCTTTTTTGAAATGCGTAGCAAGTACTGGCACCACATGAGCAAATGGCACTTGACTCCTCAAACCACTGCGATCAGTTTTTGGCAAAAGACGATGTTGAGTTTTACGACATTATCATGTTTGGAGTGGACGATGTGAGCTATGATGAAGAGTTTTAATGAAAGTGGTGAAATATGGAAGATGATCTTCGAAATCGCCTAGAGCTTAAACAAGGGAATGGGTTGAAATTAAGGCTCAAATTAGGTTAGGAAGACTAAGAACATGGGTAAAATGGGAAATTCACCTCGTTTTAACGATCAAACTAACGAAAGTTGGCTTTAGGGATGTAGATTGTGGCACGTTTCATAGGGCAGGGAGCTAGGCATCCAAAAATTCCTTTTGGGGACTCAACGTGACACGGCCCCTATACCTGAGGGATGCAAATTGCATTTTACTCTATTAGAAACTGTAACAAACCACTTTTTCAATTTCGTTCATTTTACTTATAATCGATTGATCATCAATAAACAACACGATTTGTTTTTATATAGATTTCTTTTTTTAGCATTTAATAAACTATTATAATTAGTCATTTAAAATTTTATAAAAACTTTTAAAGTTTCAATTTAAAATTTAATAAAAGATAAAGTTCAAAACAAAGTACATTATAAGCTTAAAGCCATTATTAAAAAGTTATAAGGCATTGGGACCTTTTCGCCAAATTTCAAAAGTTTCAAAATCACCTCAGCCTTTCTTCTTCGTTTTGCCGACGGGTTTTCCGGTGTGATTTCCGGCAACCCGGATCTTCTTATCCGATGCTTATTGGTCCATTTTTCTTGCGTTGAAACTTATCTCCATCACCGCCTAATCTACTTCTCCATTAGTATCCGTAATTCGTTCAATTTCATGGTTATCCATGACCCCATAAAGCTCCGCAAATCACTTTACGATTCTTACCTGTTAACCGCCCCTAACGAGTATATATTGAGGTACCCAGACCCCATACGAACTTGCCACAACCTCAAAATACTTTCAAGTCTCTCCTGAGATCGTCCGCAAGCTTCGCCGGAATCGTATCTCCGGCCAACCCCGAAACGGTACATCCCGAGCTGTCTATGTGAGTACTTTTGTATGTTTTCTGTTCGTTTATACTTGCTAAACAAAAGCCCCATCATAATTGTTAACAACCACAGCTTATTTGTGTAGAATTAGGACTCAAGGGATTAGGGTTTGCTTGATACAATTTGGGATTAGGGATTCTTTCTAGTTACTGTTAAGCTTAACTTTTCTTCATACTAACTGTTATGAACCGAAAAGGAGATAAGAATGTATTCTTTCTTCTAGTAAACATAATAACATAATTAGTATATTATAGCTATAAACCTAACTTTATTAAATAATTTTATAAACATCAGATGAATCCATAAAACAAAATTTATATATTCTTTTTGTTAAGCATTCTTATATGTTTCAATTTTTTTTAGGAAAGGTTGCTCGTGTTTAGTTTAAACATGTATTTATAAACCTCATTCATATCAACTCTAACATTAATAACCATAGATTTTTTTTAATAAAATCCAACTGATAAAAATAATTTTTCTTAGAGAATAACCTTTTTTTAGATTAACAATCATTTATTTAACATATTTTATACATTTAATTAGTAGATGAATCTATACGCTTAAACTGTAACCGATAATATCTCATAATAGTTTAGAAACACATAATTCATTGCTTGTATTTTATATCCAACACACCTAGTCTTTTCATGATTATTAAATAATTATACAAGGTCTGTTTTTATAATTCATTGTATTTTCATAAGAATTACTTTAACTATATTATTATTAGCGTTTATTCATAAATCAGTTACTTTAGTCGATAATCTTACCATACAATATTCGAATAAAACCATACAACTTAAAACCCTAGTATTCCCAAATTAGTTTTAGAGGTCCCTAAATTCCATAGTCCTAACACGCCTTAGACACTTAAACTAAGATCAATACCCATTAAACTTTATCACTCAATCATAATTGGGTAATACTTTGAGATTCTCCCAACATCTCTGCAACAACCAACTTAAGTTTTCTTTTGCTTGCTAAGGTGAGTTTACGTAGCCCTTTTTCATTCAAACTTTTGGGTGAAACTTATCAATTATTTATGTTATCTTTTTATCTCTACACTTCTTGTCATAAACATAACTTTAGGAGCTTATAACTTAGTACAATCATTAACTTCGGCCAAACCAACTGTAGCAGATTATAGCGTTATAGGCCCGACAAATCCATCCCCGTATGGATCTAGGGATGATCGAAACTAGGGATGATCAAAACATCAACATACACAAAGGTTAACTTTTCGCAGTTATTTTAGTCACAAGGTTTGATTGTGCGCCCCATTTGTTCCTAAGTCTTGTTTTCACTGGATATAGTTAGATAAAACTTGACATACTACTTACTTACTTGCTTATTTTAGCAAACCTATGTATGCTCGCCAGCTTTTCGAAGTTAACCCTTTATTTTCCACATGTTTCAGGAAACAATGCATGATGATTACAAGGATATCACATCTAGGATGCTTTGGGACTTAGTATAATTTTAACTTAATCTAGTTATTTTGTTTGAACAACTTGTTTTTCTTGTATGAATGATCTTTAAATTGATTATTGAAATTTTTAAACTTTTAGTCGATCATACGCTATTGAGCAATCTATTTACGTGACACCCTGACATTTCCGCCGTCATCGGTTGGGGTGTTACACAAAATTAGGTTAGTTACCCGTATGATACACGGACTGAGATATATGTTATGTAAATAGATGTTTTGAATAAAACTACATGGAACACTGATTAAATAAAAATGCGTATTACCATTAAAGACAAAATAAAATTATAATGTTAATTATACATGTTTATAATATTAAATAAGAACAAATTGTTATATTATCCTAATGTTAATTATATATGTTCATTCCTAAGTATCATCTCGACAGAGTTTGTCTATTTTATTATCTTAAAATTTATTGTAAAGACTGTTTTCTAGACGTTGAGATCATTAAGCAAATATATATTTTTATTTCCATATCTCTGTTTGTGGAAACATTTGAACCTAATCATCAGAAACTATTATACATAAATTTAAAGGCCAGAATAAACAGTAAAGAATATAAAGATAGACTAACTACCTAGTATTTTAAGATATGATAAAGAATCTATAAATAGTTATTCAAGGTGTGTATTTGGAAAATACATTGTTGATAATATTATGAAAATCATTTAATTGGTAAATTGATTGATTGTTAGTTAAGGAAATCAGTGAGAAATTAGAAAGCATATCAATGTATATATTATTATTAACTCTTATTTGATTAAAAATGTGGTCAAAGAAACAACAGTCATAAATCATTATATGATAAAAAGAAAGAATGTAAAAATAAGGTAATAAGGCTATAAGGTGTGGTTATAATCCTGCACATTAGTACCATGTTACTCACTTCTAATCTATCATCTAAAACCACTATCCTAAGGGTGTGGTTATGATCCAAACCACTATTCCTTTATTTTAATTTATTTTTGTGGTAAGGAAAAGAAAATATCAAAAAAGAAAAGGAGACCCATGGTTGTCATGGTTTAATTCATGCTAACCATGGTAAATAAGGCAAGATAATGGTATAACAATCCACTAATGATCCTATGTAGCATTGATGACACAAACCATACCCTACACACTTCAGCCTAATAATATATAAGTAACAAATGTATTAATAATATCTTTGTATTAATTAGGTAATATTTTGATTGTTAATGAAGATGCTTTCTAATTAAAAAAACATTAAATGGTTTAATCAAATTGAATTTAAAATCTAATATCTCTAAATTTAACCAGCACAATATTAGTCACCACAATAAACATGAATCTTCAAAAAACAAAAGAAATGAATTTTCTAAAAATAACATAAATTTTCCACGTTTCAAAGATTAGAGAAACCTAAATAGTCCAAAATAAAAGGAGAAGGTTGATAGCTAAATGTACTTCTATTTTTATTTGTTAGTACAAAGATTAACAATAGCCTTGTTTCTTTTTACAAAAAATGAATAGCAAGGTCCAAATGTCCAGGACCATAAATGGAATAAGAGGTGGTAATTAACAATGTTGATAAATGGGTCGTGTTTACGAGTTAATGACTCCAACCTAATACGAACACAAAAATTTTACATGTACAAAAAAATTTCTAATAATATCTCGAACCCGATTCCAAAAATGTCATGTATTAGCACCAAATAGCCTCTCCGAGTTTTAATATTATATATTACATATCAGTAAATTTTCACCGTAGGTCAAACTTCCTAATGACGTTAACTGTTAAATATAAACTTGATTTTAATCATTTTAAGTAACTTATCATGCTAAATAAAGACATTATAGTATTATAAAATTTTAATTTGAATATCTAAATATTGACTACCAATTAAAGAGATTGTCTTGACACTCAAAGTTATAGTTTTAAAAACTTTAGTATCATATAATACAAAACCATATTTTATTCATTTTTATAATTCTTTAATATGTAATATTTTCTATACCAGGATGATATTCGTATCTTATCTAATTATCCGAATTTCCTAAAATAGTATGTATATCAAAATATTTGTTATATCATTAATATACGAATTTAATTACAATTCATTTACAACAACTTCATAACTTACAATTTATTTTAAAAAATGCTTACAGTTTTATCATCATTATTTTTATTTTAGCATTATTGTTTTATAAAAACGTAAATAATAAGATGGTTTATAGTGACTCAAGAGAGATTTGAAAACTTAGAAAAATATATATTTTGATAGCTGAAAATGCAACTTTCCTTTTTATTTCACTATTTTATTATGTCTCATTTCACTAATAAAAATTATATACAAACTTATAATTTACATTTTTTTATATTCAACTCATGTAACATACGAGTTTGTAACCTAGTCAAATACTAATAAAAGAATCCATTGAATGTTACATGGCATTTTCTCCATCAATTTAGTAATAATGTTGTCATCAAAATGTCATGTGTCAATTTCTTAAGCTACCTCAATGATAATAATAATATATAATAATAATAATAATAATTAATATATAAGTATCATTATCTACCTTAATAACTAATTCTAAATAAACATCCTCTCTCTCAAAAGAAATTGATATACCATTATGTTTGGGTTAATAAATGATAATATACGATATAGAGATAAAAAAAAAGTAAGCATTACTTTATCTCTTGAATATATCAATTTTACAGATTAGAGATCAAAATTATGTTCGTATCTGTGACATACGATAAAGAGTTATTATATTTTTTTAATATTCCTGAGTTAATATGAAAATCCTTTAGAAATTAAAAGCCATTTAATCGTAGTTTAATTTTATCTATAACAAAACTATATTATATTATTATATTATTATTATTTTATTATTATTAATCTCCAATTTAATTATTTATACATTATTATAATAACTTTATTTGTTAATATAACACTTCATTAAGATTAACCACATATATTTCTAAAACCAAATGATTTAAACTATTAATTATTAATAGAAATGGTAAAAATACAAGCAAAAGATCAAATCGAATTTAATTTTTCATATAGGATTATTGTCACATGTGACTCTCTCCTTCAACCTTACAATTTGACTTGCTCATTATTTTAAAATATTTTTTTAATCCTTAAACTTACTAATAAATATATTTAATTTAAATATGTTAATAACAAGATTAGAATGCACTATTTAATTAATTTATTAGATAATTACAATGTATTTTATTAAATATTATCGTAAATAAAAAATGCAATAATTAGATCTTTTTACTAAACCATCCTTACTTTAGTACTAATCGAAATAACGCAATAATTGGATTATATTATTATTACACTTTTTTAAGTATGTAATCGTGATTATATAGAAGTATGATTTATATTTTTTTTTGATACTTTACGCGGGTAATATATGGGTTTGTAACACTTATAAATTAAAATATTATATTCAATCTAAGTTTTTTTTTATATTAATCCGTGCGATGCACGGGTTTATATGCTAGTGAATTATACAAGTATCCCTTCATTAATGAAAGTGACTATTTATTGCCACACAAGTACTATACAATATAATTCATTTCGTACTTAAATATGAAGCAACAAATCTTTTATGATTGTTGAGTGATTTTTCTTTTACCATATTTAATATTCGGTTTCTAATGGGTAATTGTCTGTGTTTTGTGGGGAGTTTATAACATAGATACGATATGGTGTTAAATTTGTAACGTTCAGTTGATGACTTAGTATTAACTTCATGAAGAAAGTTTACGTCGAAACATTTACAAAAGTAAGCACGTCGTTATGGGTTACTTTTAAAGAATATAGATAAAAACAAGATAAACTAACTATAAAATTATAAAAATTTAAATAATGCTATCTAATAATAAAATTTTATTTAGTTTAAAAACTATATCTTTACTAAATTAAATAAAACTCCTGAAACTAGAAAAAAAAAGAAAAAGACTAAAAAAGCTTTGATGACTTGTTCATCTATACTTCAATGATTTGTAGTGCTTTATCATGTACAACTATGTTTTGAATAAAACTTATACCAAATCATAGATAAAAATAATTATTTTGCACCTATATGTTTAAAGTTCTATAAAACATCATATGGAGAAGTATAATATTTAAATGGTAAGCCTAATTAAATATGAGAGAGTTGCATTCTAACTCCATCTAAGAGTTGTAAATGCAATAAAGTGACGAAGTGCTAGATCTGACAACTCTATGATTAGAGTGTAACCTTTGTTTTTGATAATTGTAAATGGTCTAAGTGTGAAGACTGTCAAAACTATTTGATATAACTTGGAACTATGTTGTTCCGAGATAATGGTTCTGTCCATAGTATTGGCAGGCTAGAGGTTTGTACCTCTAAACCTTCGTTTAGTCCGTAGTATAGGGTTAGTACTTCAGAATCTTTGTATGTTCCGAATTATTGTAGTTTGCCTATATATATATGGCTTCTGAATGTGTTTTGAATAGTTTTTTCATCAGTTGTACAATCTGTAAACTTGTTGTACAATCTGTAAACTTGGTGTTTGCTGTTACCAGAGAAATTGTCACACCCCGGATTTCCAACCTGAAATCCATATACCGGTGGGCCCGGGTGGGGAGTATCATGATGTCAGTTGATAATCATCAGAGTCAATTAAACGCGGCACAACGGAAGTCTTGGAGTAAAATTACTATTACAAACCAAATGTTCGAAAATACAAAATAATATACAAGCTTGTAATAGAAGATCCACAGGCGGATCATAAATTATACATAGAAAGAATACAAAACAGACTTTGGGCAGATTTAGGATTTGCAAGATCCTCTATCACTACCGAGCACTTCCGGCCTATTTTCGTATTGTACCTGCAGATTAGTCTTTTGAAAATACGTCAGCTTTCGCTGGTAAATACACCTAACTGACTCATTTTGAAAACATTTCGAAAATGTTTTAAGTGCGTATCAGCACAAAAATTCTTTTTATAACTTGGGTTAATTGACCGTCCGACCTTGTTAACGGATTTACATGTTTGTCATACATACGGGGCTCGGCATGAAAACCGAGACACAATTAACGTACACACCACTTTGACTCATGAAGGAGTCAATTCCTCCCAATCTTGTGGGAATGCATAATTGAGCGTCTATCGGGTGTATGCCTACACCCGCACTAAGGTTGTGGCCATTTCGATTGTAATGAGCCAAGGATATCTAGGACACGGTAGTTAACCCCCGATGTTTAAATTATCAAACAAAACTGATTAAAACAGAATATGCGGATTTCTATCCCGAACCAGCGTTCGATTAATCCCATTTCCGACCAAGCGGTAATATTTTACCGTAACCCAAGCCCGTATAGGGGAAATAAGTCAAGAGTATTTACCTGAGCTAGTCTTCTTTTAATTTTTAATAACTCAGCCGTATACAAAAGGACTAAGTGCAGATAGCATTTACCGGCAAGTCTCTAGTCTAGATTATGGCATTAACTAACCAATTAAATACTAACAGTCTTATTTAAGTTATAGACTTAGACCGACTAGCGTACTTGATCAAAACGTATGACGCTAAATTAAACGATGATTGGATAGAATGTAGTCTAATCCCAAAAAGTACCTTGACTTGTTTAATATGGGTAAACTATTAACATTCTGGATTTTGAGACTTAAATGACAAGGTTAAACACGTTTCGGTTAATTTCCGTAAAATAGTTACATATACGTAACCGTGTGCATATTAGCGATATCAGGTAACCAGATAAGTCATGGACAAGTTATATATGCCATTATACTTTAAATAAGTTAAAATATCAGTAGGATATTAATTTATATGCCCGTTATGGTTTTAAAACGAAACTATGCCTCATAAGGGCATTTTTTGTAATTTCATACCGTATAAAAGAAACTTGAATATATTTTAAGTTTACCATCATAAGTATTCTGTAAAAATATTTTATTTATGATATAATATCAGTAGGATGTCAATTATATGTGTAAATTATCTTTTATGACCAAACTATGCACCAAAGGGGCATTTTGGTCATTTTACACATAGTTTGTAAATTATTTGGGATTCTGAGTTTATAACATGTACCTACTGTAAATATGTTTAAAATAAGTTTTAAAATCAGTAGGTAACAAGTCTTGGTCCATTAATATGGTTTAAAACCATACTATGCTCTTAAACGGTGCTTATGTCGTAAAATGACGTCTTTATGTGATTTTTACGAAAAATGACGTTAAGGTCAGATTAAAATGTTTTAGATATGTTATTTAATATAATATATCAGTAGGTAAATTATTTACCTTGGAAAGATTTGATTAAAACCATTTTATAAGTCACAAGGGCTAAAACCGTCATTTATCGACATAGTTTAAGGACCTGCTTGAAAACTCAGTTTATAACTTGGTTTAACATCCCAAATAATCCTACTTATAATATTACATCAGTAAGAAACTCATTTTCAAGTTTATTATCATTACCTTGATTTATGTAAAAAGGGCATTTTGGTCAAAGATGGCATAATTATGGAACTTGCGCATAAACTGGATTCTGATTATGATCATGTAATATAACCCCAGAGGGTTATGCTACATTATATTATGATCATAATGCAACTTTAGATCAGTAGATAACTAATCTAAATCAGGTCAGAATCGAAAGTCAAAGCAGAAGTCAAACTTCACGACTTTCGGTTGCGAACTGATCCTAGAACTGAAATTGACGAGCCGAACATGTTCTCACTTTTAGCCCTCCGTAGCCAATACTTGGCATACTCGGACATTGTTGAGCTCTCGGTTCGCTAAAAGGTCACTCAGAGGTATAAATTAACATGTTGACACTTTTAATCCCTCCATTATCCAACTTTCACATATTTATAACCCTCTCGTCCAACAAATGGCACGTATGAGAGTTTAGGACTTCACAAAGGATCACTCAGAGGCTTATGATAAGCATGTTGATTCCGATGTCACTCAGAGGCTAGGCATGTTGACATATTAGTCACTCAGAGGCCAAATTTCAAGCTTGTTGAGATATCAGTCACTCAGAGGCTGTTATTTATGCATGTTGACATCGGATCGTTACTCAGAGGCTCAGATTGAGCATGTTGACGCCTTTAGTCCTTATTGGTCTTTAACAGACTATATATAAAAATATAACACATGTCACTATATTATTGGACACGATTTTACAGGGTGTTACATCCTCACCCCTTAAAAGAAATCTCGACCTCGAGATTTTATTCAAAAAGATGGGGGTACTTTTGTCGCATAGTGGACTCAACCTCCCATGTATACTCGGGACCCCTAAAGGCGTCCCACTTAACCTTTACTATAGGTATCATTTTTCTTCGGAGCTTCTTAACCTGTCGATCCTCGATCGAAATTGGTTTCTCAATGAACCTCATGTTTTCATCTATTTGCACATCTTCGTGCGACATTGATTGCGACTCATCAGCTAGACATTTCTTAAGGTTAGATATGTGGAATACATCATGAATTCCACTAAGCTCCTCTGGCAACCTGAGCTTATAAGCTACACTGCCGAAACATTCGATTATTTCGAAGGGTCCTATATATCTTGGGCTCAACTTGCCCTTCTTTCCAAAATGCGTCACACCTTTCCTGGGTGATACTTTCAGCATGACCTTGTCCCCTATTTGGAACTGAAGAGGTTTACGCCTCTTGTCAGCATAACTTTTCTGCCTATCCCCGGCAGCTTTGAGACGATCACGGATTTGCATAATCTTTTCCGTGGTCTCCAGGACAATCTCTGGTCTTGATAGTTGGACCTCCCCAACTTCTGCCCAGCATACGGGCGTTCTACATTTTCTCCCATACAAGGCCTCAAAAGGAGCAGCCTTGATGCTAGTATGATAGCTATTATTGTAGGAGAATTCTATTAGGGGTAAGTGGTCATCCCAACTTCCACCTAAATCAATCACACATGCTCTAAGCATGTCTTCCAGTAGTATGCTCACTTTGACCATCAGTTTGCGGATGGTAAGCCGTACTAAAGTTTAATCGTGTGCCTAACGATTGTTGGAAACTTTTCCAAAAGTGAGATGTGTATCTAGTATCTCTATCAGATACAATAGGTACCAGCACACCGTGTAGGGACACTATCTTGTCCACATATAACTTAGCCAATTTATCTGAATTATACGTTTCCTTAATTGGCAAGAAATGTGCTGACTTGGTCAGCCTATCCACTATGACCCAAATAGTGTCGTTACCACTTTTGGTCTTGGTTAACTTGGTAATCAAATCCATAGTTACCATTTCCCATTTCCAAGTGGGAATCTCAAGTTGTTGTAGAAGTCCTGACGGTTTCTGATGTTCGGCCTTAACTTGAAAACACGTCAGACACTTAGCTACATAAGTGGCCATGGAAAACCATCGACCAATAATTCTTCTTCAAGTCTTGATACATCTTGTCACCTCCCGGGTGAACCGAGTATCTTGAATTGTGCAGTTCTTGGAGGATTAGATCTCCAAGTCCTCCAAAGATAGGAACCCAAATTCTATCATTAAATCTTAGGATTCCATCATTTCCAGGCGTTAATTGATCAACAGTTCTGCCTAATCCCTCATTAGGAATATTAGCCTCTAATAGGGCTTGTTTCTGCGCATCTAGTAGCTGTTCACTCAAGCTATTTCTGAGCTCAATGCTCTTGGCGTTAATCCTAATAGGTTTAACCTTTTCCTTGCGACTTAAGGCATCAGCAACTACAGCCTTGCCTGGATGGTAGCGAATCTCGCAATCATAATCGTTAAGCGTTTCCATCCACCGGCGTTGTCGCATGTTCAATTCCTTCTGATTGAACAATGTTGGAGACTTTTATGGTCTGTGTATATAACACACTTTGTGCCATACAAGTAATGTCTCCACAGTTTTAGTGCAAATACAACAGCACCCAATTCCAAGTCATGGGTGGTGTAATTCCTTTCATGCACCTTTAACTGTCGTGATGCATAGGTAATTACCTTGCCATTTTGCATTAGCACACAGCCCATACCGGTGTGTGATGCATCACAATAAACAACAAAATTCTCAATACCCTCATGTAGAGATAATACAGGAGCGTTGCTCAACTTGTGTTTAAGAACCTCAAAAGATTCTTGTTGCTTTGGACCCCAATTATACTTAATATTCTTACGGGTCAAGGAAGTTAAAGGAGTGGCTATCCTTGAAAAGTTCTCAATGAACCTCCTATAGTAACCAGCCAATCCTAAGAAACTATGAAATTCCGTTGGGGTCTTGGGCACTTCCCAATTCATTATGGCCTCAATTTTGGCGGGATCCACTTGGATACCACACTCACTTACCATATGTCCAAGAAATTAAGCCAAAATTCGCATTTAGAGAACTTTACATAACGTTTCTCCTGCCTTAATAATTCTAGGATGCATCGAAGAAGTTTCTCGTGATCAGCTTGATTACGAGAATATATAAGTATGTCGTCTATGAAGACAATGACAAACTTATCTAAATACGGTTTGCAGACTCTATTCATGAGATCCATGAATGCTGCTGGTGCATTTGTGAGCCCAAAAGGCATCACTAAGAATTCAAAATGACCATAACGGGTCCTGAAGGCTGTCTTAGGAACATCTTCACTTCTAACCTTCAGTTGATGATACCCTAATCTCAAATCTATCTTAGAAAAGTAACTAGCCCCTTGAAGTTGGTCGAATAAATCGTCGATCTTGGGCAAAGGATATCTATTCTTAATTGTTAACTTGTTCAGTTCACGATAGTCGATGCACATTTGCATCGAACCGTCTTTCTTCTTTACAAACAAGATAGGAGCTCCCCAAGGTGAGGAACTAGGCCGAATAAAGCCTTTCTCCAAGAGTTCGTCCAATTGAACTCTTAACTCATTCATTTTGGTTTGGGCTAGCCTATATGGAGCTCTAGCTACGGGTGTTGCTCCTGGTATGATATCTATTCTGAACTCCACTTGCCTATCTGGAGGTAGGCCTGGTAATTCTTCAGGGAAAACATCGGAATACTCCGAGATAACTGGTTGATCTTCAAGGTTCAGCTTTGGTTCATTTATGGTAACTTGTGCCATGTAAATGACACAGCCTCTCCTCAAACACTTGGGATGCCTTAAATAACGACACCTGTCTGGCAGTCCATAGTGTGAGTCTCCAGGGATGGTGATTAATTCATCAGATGGGGTTTTAACGATGAGCTTTTTATCGCAGGAAATACGGGCTTGGTTATGAGATAACCAATCCATGCCTAAGATAACATCGAACCCGACCAATTTTATTGGCAAAAGAGAGATAGGGATGGAATGATTCTTAATGGATATAGAGCATCCATCAAGAATGGAAGAAGCAATTTCTATGGTTGCAACGGCGAGTTCTATCTCATAAATTTTGTCTATAGTTCTTATGGGTAAGTTTAATAGTTTACTAAACTTGTGGTCAACAAATGATTTATCTACACCCAAATAAAAAAGAACTCTAGCATAAATATCATTAATGGGGAAAGTAACTGTTATGACGTTGTTGTCATTAACGTCATCCCTGGCATTCATTTGAAAGGCACGAGCATTTCCCTCCTTGGCCTCTCCAGGCTTTGCCTCATTACTTTTGGGTTTCTTGGGGCAATGTACGTTATATGCCCTTTTTTCATTGCAGTTATAACAAACTGAATCCTTGAGATCCTTGCAATATAAGGTCTTATGCCCTTTTCTCTTGCAGATACCACAGGGTTTGGTTTGTGGATTTATACTACACTGTCCCCAGTGTCTATATTTACAATTCTTGCACAGAGGTTTGTCACTAGACACGTGCTGGTTCTTCTTGAACCCGGAATTTCCTTTCTTCTTAAATCCTTGGGAGTTATTATCCTCCCATTTCCTCTTTCCGTCAGTTTCAGTCCTAATTGACCTTTGTCTTACCAGATCTAGGGTGAGGGAAAGAGATAGGTCTACAGCAGACCTATATGTATTAGACTGTGCAGCCTTTACCATGCCCTTTATCTCGGGCGCCAACCCATTTATGAAACCCGCAATGCGTTTGGATTCGGGGGTGATCAAATAGGATAGTAACCTAGATAGGGAGTTGAAATCGGAGACGTACTTCCGACAGTCTAGGTTTTTCATTGATAGAGACAAGAAGTCTGTCTCTAGCTTCTCCACCTCATGGGTTGGGCAGTAAGTTTCCTTTACCAAATCAACAAACTTGGACCATCCCAAGTTGTACAAGTGTACCTTACCTGTTGATTGAATCATGGCTTTCCACCATATTAGGCATCACCCTTGAAGGATTGTGATACGTACTTGACCACATCCTTATCATCATAGTTGCTGATATCTACAATCATTTCCATCTCATCTAGCCACTTTAGGGCTTCTACCGCTCCTTTCTCCCCGTTAAAGTCTCGGGCTTGCATGAGACAAAATACTTATAATTACACCCGTCCTTAACAGAACTAGACTTTTCAATAAGATCTATTTTCTTTGGTTCACTCTTCGCATTTGAAGAGTGAACAGAGCTCTCCCTATGAGCTGAAGATGGTGGAATAGATAGAGGTCTAGAGCGAGTGGCACTCGACTCTCTAAGCCTTTCTATGGCCTTTGTCACACCCCGACCCGCAGCGGAATAAGAGTCGGGGCATAATTGGGTTATCACCAAAGCTCATGATATTTACTAATATGTTTCATATTTATTAAAGTCAAAATTACATTCCCAAATATCCAAACATGTCCATACAATACAAAGAAAAATAACCAAACAAAACAATTCCAAGCTCTAAATCATTTTATTCTTCTAGTCCAATCCTAAGTGTTTCTGGCTGCAGCTGGTTCACCTGTATCATGTGTAAAAATGGGGGTTTTTGGGTCAACATAAGTTGGCGAGTGAACCTTGTTAGATAAACATTTATTATTGATTTTCTTGTTAGTTTATCAATGAAAAATTGTGCATAATCATAAATGAGCAAATGTAAATAATCAGACAGTAGCAATTTGCAATCACAACTATAACATACAATACATATGATAGCATACATTAACATACCAACATCATACAATAAATAACATGAATGAAACTGTGCGATCAAGGCTCAATCAAACGGAGCCGATCGTATTGCATGTACTGAAAATGAAAAATGTCTGTGCGATCAAGGCTCAATCAAACGGAGCCGATCGTATGTTGGCACGCCAGGTTCACGCTCATAATGTAATGGGGAACTTGCTCAACGCTCATAATGTAATGGGGAGCGGCGGCCTATGAAATTGCATGTACTGAAAATAATAAACTGAATCTAACAATAACTACACAAACAGTTGAAACAAGCTGAATACACATGTTCATGATATGATGTATGCACAATGATTTAAATATAATATATAGAAAACACATGATACACCCCAAAACGTGTTTAAAACGGGGAATTTGTAAAGATTCACTCACATTGGGTGCGTTTGATTGGAGATGGTGAGATGCGCACGAGTTGTAAGAGCGGAACAACGAGAATTAAGTAACCTAAATAATAACGGAAAATATAGTAAATGAGTGGATTTTATTAAAGATTTTAATAGAATTTTTAGATATATTTTTACGAGTTTAAGGCTATTTCCTATCTTTAAAAACATTATTTTTAAGTATTTTTAATTGATTTTTAAATTAAATTAAATAATTAAAAATATAAAAATATGTTGACTTTTTGAGTTGACGGTTGACTTTTTGACTTGACTGTTGACCGGTTTATTGTGTGACTGAAATGCGCTGGGTGAGGCTCGAACCCTAGACCTCCCGTACGCGTGCACGCAGCTCTACCAACTGAGCTACGTGTCTAACCCGAAATAATTCTGTTTTTAATTATACTTATATATTAATTCAATTTATCCAAACTTCTTTTATTTTCAAAAACATTTTAATTCGTCAAACCGGTGCCACTAACAGGTCTCGAACCCGGGACCTGTGCTTTAGCGTTACACACAGTCCACCGCTGGACTGTGTGTCTAACTTGGTTAATATACAAATTTTATTATACTTAACAACTAACGGAGTTAACCCGGTTCAGTTTTTAAACAAAAAGGCATTTTATTACATAGAGGGTGCGTGTATCAGGGATCGAACTCGTGACGCGTGCGTATTATTTGCACACAGTCCACCGCTGGACTGTGTGTCTAACCCGTTTAAAATACCAATTTTAATTATACTTATAATGTTATCACAGTTCATCTTCTTCGTTGGATTTTACCGACAGCAGATTACACCATTTAAATCTTGTTAATTCGATTGTTAAACATTGTACAGACTAATATGAGATAGCAGAGATGATAATTAGAGGTAAACATACCGGTGAACGATTTATTACAGAGTTCCGACAAGGCGTCGGTCTCTGTTTTTATGAACTTCAACTGAGCTAATCGTTTTGATTAGCTAATCATGAAATTGAAGTGCTAAACAAATGTTAACAGTGTGTTTGAAGGTCCTTACCGTTTCACAGACGAAGATAAAGATTTCCAGAAATTTTCCGGCGAACTGGAATTATCTGATAACAGTGTCTGAATTCGATTTCAATTGAAAGGTTTGAGTTAGAAATAGCTTAACAATTGTTAGACTACGACTGTATTGAAAGAATTACCGTTTTGATGATGAATACGGTTTTCCGGCGAACTTGCAGAAATTTCCGGCGAGCAAAATAAACTTCTCTGGTGGACTGTAAAGTGTGCGGAAATGTAATTGGAGGTTTGTGGAATGTTTCTGAGTCGTGAGAAGATCTTTGATTGCAGTAATTCAGGTTATTGGATAGTTTCGGTTATAAAACCCATCATCATCCGAATTCAAGTCAATTCAAGTCTGAATTGATCAGAATTGTCGGTGCATCGGTTATAAACCTGAAATCGCGATTATTCAAACGTTTAGACGGTTGAATAGCCGATTTCAGTTTTTCAGTTGGCACAACCGGTTTATCTAGGTTTGTATATAAGACTTATTTGTTTCCTAGAGTTGACAGAAAACAAACAAGTGGCGGAGTGGTTATGCGTGTGAATGTTAAACCTTTGGAGTTACAACCCGGCTGAACCGAGTTCGAGTCCCGGCAGCCCCATTTATTTTTTATTGCTTTATTTATATTTTTATCAATTATAACTTCTATGGTTTAGTTTGTTTATTAATTATGTACCATTAAAAATTAAAATAAGCATAATTAGGAAACAAACATTTATAACTGAATATTCGATTACAAACGGAGCGGGTTTGGTAAAACCCGTTTTCGACAAATGTTACAGCCTTTCTCATGGCCTTTTCAACAGCCGCATCAATGCGAGCTTGAAAATTTTCATCATCTATATTTTTGTTTTTAGCTTTGTTAGATTCAGCATTCCTGTGGCTACTTTGTGCTTCGTTTGAGTTAGCCATCTTTAAGTCTTGGTTTCTATATACCAATAAAACTTTATGGCGCATCAACCCCATCGGCTTTCAATATTGGATATAACAATCCATTGCCTATACTAGTGTGAATAACATCATAACTCTTAGGCTTAACATATCTATATTTAGCCTAGGTCTTAATAGGACCATCATAGGCAAATCACAATTTGGACGTAGTCCATATATTATTGGATAGTGGATCGTAATGTCACAACTGTCATTGTCATCATTGACCATTATATAGCTCATAGGCTTGTCCTAATTGGGCACATTGGCCGGTCATATTGGACATAATATCTATATATGGCACATCAGCCTGTCACTTAGGACATAATACGTACGTCATATCAGCCTGTCGTATTGGACAATTAATTGGGCACATTGGCTTACATCATATCAGATGTGCATGGCATATCAGCTTGTCCCATTGGACAATTAGTTGGGCACATTGGCGTACATCATATCAGATGTATATCGCATATCAGCATGTCCCGTTGGACAATTAATTGGGCACATTGGCCTACATCATATCAGATGTATATGGCATATTAGCCTGTTCCGTTGGACAATTAATTGGGCACATTGGCCTACATCATATCCGATGTACATGGCATATCAGCCTGTCCCATTGGACAATTAATTGGGTGCATTGGCCTACATCATATCAGATGTACATGGCATATCAGCCTGTCCCCTTGGACAATTAATTAGGCACATTGGCCTACATCATATCAGATGTACATGGCATATCAGTCTGTCCTGTTGGACAATTTAATTGGGCACATTGGCCTACATCATATCAGATGTATATGGCGTATCAGCCTGTCCCGTTGGACAATTAATTGGGCACATTGGCCTACATCATATCCGATGTACATGGCATATCAGCCTGTCCCATTGGACAATTAATTGGGTGCATTGGCCTACATCATATCAGATGTACATGGCATATCAGCCTGTCCCCTTGGACAATTAATTAGGCACATTGGCCTACATCATATCAGATGTACATGGCATATCAGTCTGTCCTGTTGGACAATTTAATTGGGCACATTGGCCTACATTATATCAGATGTATATGGCGTATCAGCCTGTCCCGTTGGACAATTAATTGGGCACATTGGCCTACATCATATCAGATGTACATGGCATATCAGCCTGTCCCATTGGACAATTAATTGGGCACATTGGCCTATATCATATCAGATGTATATGGCATATCAACCTGGCACATTGCCCTGACGGTTAGTGTGGTTCCTCAAGCCACACTACCAAGAGTATGAACATTTCTTAATGTTACATAAGAGTACCTTAATAAATGATTAATGGTCCCGGTCACCTTCGACCTTAACGACCTTGGAGGTTTGGACCTAGTCCCTTACTCCTGGATAGAAGGATAACTTCCCTTAACTATCCTGATAGAAGACCCCTTCGTACTTAACTATCATTTCTTGGCCAATGTGTGGTCTACGCCACTTGGCATAATCAATCTATTAAGGTCTTTTGGAATTATATAGCAGAGCATAAATTCGAGTAAAATCGAGATGCTCGTTTTCAAGAGGATGATTTACATATATATATATATATAAATCCAAAAGTACTTCATTAATTTTGATTAGAAATTACAATACTAGAAAATGAAATAAACTTGTCCATGCAAGGACTTAAAGGAAATAAACATGTTAACAGTGCTAAACATGAAATTGAAGTGCTAAACAAATGTTAACAGTGTGTTTGAAGGTCCTTACCGTTTCACAGACGAAGATAAAGATTTCCAGAAATTTTCCGGCGAACTGGAATTATCTGATAACAGTGTCTGAATTCGATTTCAATTGAAAGGTTTGAGTTAGAAATAGCTTAACAATTGTTAGACTACGACTGTATTGAAAGAATTACCGTTTTGATGATGAATATGGTTTTCCGGCGAACTTGCAGAAATTTCCGGCGAGCAAAATAAACTTCTCCGGTGGACTGTAAAGTGTGCGGAAATGTAATTGGAGGTTTGTGGAATGTTTCTGAGTCGTGAGAAGATCTTTGATTGCAGTAATTCAGGATATTGGATAGTTTCGGTTATAAAACCCATCATCATCCGAATTCAAGTCAATTCAAGTCTGAATTGATTAGAATTGTCGGTGCATCGGTTATAAACCTGAAATCGCGATTATTCAAACGTTTAGACGGTTGAATAGCCGATTTCAGTTTTTCAGTTGGCACAACCGGTTTATCTAGGTTTGTATATAAGACTTATTTGTTTCCTAGAGTTGACAGAAAACAAACAAGTGGCGGAGTGGTTATGCGTGTGAATGTTAAACCTTTGGAGTTACAACCCGGCTGACCCGGGTTCGAGTCCCGGCAGCCCCATTTATTTTTTTTATTGCTTTATTTATACTTTTTATCAATTATAACTTTTATGGTTTAGTTTGTTTATTAATTATGTACCATTAAAAATTAAAATAAGCATAATTAGGTTTATAACTGAATATTCGATTACAAACGGAGCGGGTTTGGTAAAACCCGTTTTCGACAAATGTTACAGTATCCCCTACTTTTAGAAATTTCGTCCCGAAATTTAAGTAGTAGTAGGAAAAAGATGCGGGTATTTTTTCACGCATTGAGTCTTCACGTTCCCAAGTAAACTTAGGTCCCCGTTTCGACTCCCAGCGTACCCTAACAATTGGAATGCGACTCCGTCGTAGACGTTTTTCTCCGAAATCCATGATCTCTACTGGTCTTTCAATAAAATGCATAGATTCATCAATCTGAATATCTTCCAGAGGAATGTGGAGGTTTTCATCAGCGAGGCACTTCTTTAAGTTTGATACGTGGAATGTGGGATGAATCCTATTGAGTTCTTCTGGTAGATCAAGCTTGTATGCTACAGGACCTACTCTTTCGAGTATCTTGAAAGGTCCCACGTAGCGTGGTGCTAGCTTGCCTTTTTGACCAAAACGAACTACTCCCTTCCACGGTGATACTTTTAGAAGTACATGATCACCAATGTTAAACTCTAAAGGCTTCCGTCGTTTATCTGCATAACTCTTTTGACGACTCTGAGCCACTAGAAGATTGTTTCGAATTTTATGGATCTTGTCTGTGGTTTCTTGAATCAATTCCGGACCAGTGATTTGAGCTTCCCCAATTTCGTGCCAACATACTGGAGATCGGCACTTACGAC
Source organism: Scalesia atractyloides (assembly GCA_947069175.1). NCBI lineage: Eukaryota > Viridiplantae > Streptophyta > Magnoliopsida > Asterales > Asteraceae > Scalesia > Scalesia atractyloides. Next base: position 35,941,433 of record CAMTDV010000020.1, on the reverse strand, counting down.
CATATAAGGCTTCAAAAGGTGCCATGCCGATGCTTGAATGATAGCTGTTGTTGTACGAAAATTCAACTAATGGGAGATGAGCGTCCCAATTTCCCTTGAAGTCTATGACACATGCTCAAAGCATATCTTCAAGAGTTTGTATGGTGCGTTCAGATTGACCATCAGTCTGAGGGTGATAGGCGGTACTGAGATCTAATCGCGTACCCATAGCGGCTTGTACTGCTTGCCATGTTCGTGAAGTGAAACGACCATCACGATCAGAAATAATACTTAACGGTACCCCATGTCGGCTTACGATTTCGCTGATATAAATACGAGCTAGCTTTTCGTTCTTGAAATCTTCGCGGATAGGAATAAAGTGAGCTGATTTTGTAAGTCGGTCAATTATTACCCATATAGTATCATACCCACCAGAAGTGCGAGGTAACCCAGTAATGAAGTCCATGGTTATATTTTCCCACTTCCATACAGGTATTTCAGGTTGGACCAGAAGTCCTGAGGGTCTTTGGTGTTCAGCTTTCACCTTGGAACATGTAAGGCATTTAGAAACAAAAAAAGCAATATCCTTCTTCATTCCAGGCCACCAATAGGTATATCGTAGGTCTTGATACATCTTATCGGCTCCTGGGTGTATAGAGTATCGCGTTTTGTGAGCTTCATTATAAGAATTACACGAAGATTGTTGTGGTCAGGAATCCAGATACGATCTAGGTAGTACAGAATACCGTCAGATTTAGTTTCAATTTTAAGTTCAGCTCCACAGGACATGTCCTTTCGCACATCATCTTCTGTTACTGAAACATGCTGGGCTTCTCGAATTTGATCTTTAATGTCAGTTATGATTTGCGAACATAGAAGACGAATGGAGTTCGCATACCCCTTTCGACTAAGTGCATCAGCCACCACATTTGCTTTGCCAGGGTGGTACCGAATTTCACAGTCGTAGTCATTTAGAAGTTCAACCCATCTTCGTTGCCTCATGTTTAACTCCTTTTGATTGAAGATATGTTGGAGACTCTTGTGGTCAGTGTATATTTCACACTTAGTACCATAGAGATAATGTCTCCATATCTTAAGAGCGAACACAACGGCTCCAAGTTCTAGGTCATGGGTGGTGTAGTTCTTCTCATGCGTCTTGAGTTGTCTCGAAGCATAAGCTATAACTTTTCCTCTTTGAATTAGAACGCAGCCTAATCCTTGCCCTGACGCGTCGCAATAGACCACAAAATCATCACAACCTTCAGGAAGAGTGAGGATTGGTGCATCACAGAGTTTTTGTTTAAGGGTTTGGAAGGCTTCTTCTTGCTTGGGTCCCCATATGAAAGGTTTTCCCTTATGAGTTAAAGCCGTGAGTGGTACAGCAATGCGTGAGAAGTTTGAAATGAAACGGCGATAATAACCAGCCAAACCAAGAAAAGATCTTACTTCAGTTGGTGTACGTGGCGCTTGCCATTCTTGTACCACTTTGATCTTTGAGGGGTCGACATGTATTCCCTTGTCATTGACTACATGTCCGAGGAATTGCACCTCTTTTAACCAGAATTCGCATTTGGAGAATTTGCATAAAGCTTTTCATTCTCTAGAAGTGTAAGGATGAGTCGAAGATGACGCTCATGATCAGACTTAGACTTTGAATAAATAAGAATGTCGTCGATGAAGACTATAACAAATCGATCAAGATAAGGTTTGCAGACTCTATTCATTAGGTCCATGAAGACTGCTGGAGCGTTGGTCAAACCAAATGGCATGACCATGAATTCATAATGACCATAACGAGTTCGGAATGCGGTCTTTGGGACGTCTTCTTCATGTACTCTAAGTTGATGATAACCAGATCGAAGGTCGATTTTTGAAAAGCAGCTGGCACCTTGAAGTTGGTCAAGAAGATCATCTATGCGAGGTAAAGGATAGCGATTCTTGATTGTTAATTTGTTGAGCTCTCTATAGTCGATGCACATACGAAATGATCCATCTTTCTTCTTTACAAAAAGGACAGGTGCACCCCAAGGCGATGAGCTAGGACGTATGAATCCCTTGTCAGTCAACTCTTGTAATTGACTGGCTAGCTCTTGCATTTCAGAGGGGGCTAACCTATAAGGAGACTTCGCAACTGGTGTAGCACCAGGTATAAGATCAATACGGAATTCGACTTCTCTAACTGGAGGAAGTCCTGAAATGTCGTCAGGAAAAACTTGCGGAAAATCTTTTACTACTGGAATGTCTTAAAGTTTCTTCTCCATGGTTCCCTTTTTGATGATATGAGCTAAAAACGCGACATAATTCTTGCGAAGATATTTTTGAGCTTGAAGACAAGACATAAGCTGACCCCTTTCGACGAGGTTTCTCCAAAGATTCGAAGAGTCTGACCGTTTGAAAGAGGAATACGTATAAACTTTTCGCGACATACAACTTCTGCTGATGTTGACTGAGCCAGTCCATACCAATTATGATATCAAAACTTCCCAGCTTCATAGGAATAAGGTCAACTAAGAAGTCGTGGTCGTTTAATGTGAGTGTACAGTTGCGAATAATAGAGTTTAATGAGACCGGTTTCCCGTCTGCAACTTCTACTGTTATGGATTCCACGAGCTTATCACGATTTTGATTTAGGAAGGTTCAAATTCTAAGGACACAAAATTTTTATCCGCCCAAGTATCAAACAACATGGATGCATATCTACCATTTATAAGGAACGTACCGTTAACCACATGGCCGTCAGCTCTGGCCTGATTAGCATTGATATTGAAAGCTCTTCCTCTTGCAGGTGGAGGAGCTTGGTTCGCTTGATTCACCGGGTTGGCTTGGGCCTGAGCATGAATAATGTTTACCAACCTTGGACACGTGTTTCTGAAATGGCTTGGGTCTCCGCAATTGTAGCAAGCCCGCATAGGTTGAACCATAGGATAATTGGGTTGGAAATATGTTTGGGCTAAATGTTGGGTGGGTGGTAATAGTAGGGGTTGTTGGGCTTGACCCATTATTTGTTGGTGGGTTTGGGTTGAAGGCTGGTGGCGGTTCGTTCGCTGAGGCATGCGGCAGGTTTGAACAGTATGACCTGCGCGACCACAGCCGGTGCAATGTTGGCAAGGATAATCAGGAGAATGGTGATATTGGCAACGGTTGCATTTTGGTAATGGGCCAGAGTATGGTCTTTTGTATGGTGCAGGTGAAGGGGCAACCTGGGTAATGGGTGCAGCAGGAATAGGGAGGTTGGTTTGTGTAACGGCGAAGTTTCTGGTGTTGCGCTTCCTCTTGTTAGCAAACTTAGAGGAGGAGATGGAATGGTTTGAAGTTTGACCCTCAACAGGGGCTTTCTTTTTCTCTCCTTTAAACTTCCCATTGCGAATTCGATTCTCGGTCAGTTCAGTCGCTAGCTCCATAGTAGCTTCAAGTGTTACCGGTGAAATGCTGAGAACTGAATCTTGAATTTTCGAGGGAAGTCCTCGAATATAATGCTCGATCAGACGATAAGTTGGGGTGAACAAATTTGGAACCATTTGGTTCAACTCTAGGAACCTCTTGTTATAGGTGGTATGATCTCTCCTTCTGCTTTAAAGAATGAAATTCATCCTCCAACTTTTTAATTTCACTCCTAGGACAGAAACGCCTAGTCATGATTTCCCTTAATTCCTCCCAAGTTAAGGCCATTGCATCATCAATTCCCCTCTTCCCCTTTTCAGTATTCCACCAGGTGAGAGCTACCCCAAATAGTCTCCCGGTGGCGTATCGAACCTTGCGATCCTCAGGACAATCGCAGTTGAGGAAGGTGTTTTCCATTTCCTCAAACCAGGAGGAGAGCAGTGACACCTTCGGTCCCTTCAAATTTAGGAGGATCACAAGACTTAAAATGTTTGTATGAACACTTGCTGGTAGGAGGGTTGCCGATGTTCTGGTAATTCTGTTGGGGAGGATTAGTGGGATTTGTGGCGAGAGCTTATTGTACTTGAACCACAATGTCAGGCAGTATCGTGGCTATTTGTTTCGCGATTTGTGTGGCCAACGTTCGTGAGACCGTCCTGATCTTTTACCCCCTCGCTGTTGTCTGGACGACATCTACAGGAACATACATAAGAAGATTGTGAGTTTATGGAGTCTTTTTAGGTGTCATGTGTCTTTAAGAAAATGAAAATAACATAAATATCAATAATGCAACTACATCCATAGGATGTCTTGGGTTTGCTCATGTTGGGCCTCAAATGTCCCCCATACCTTCACCTATATAGTCATGTGGGCCCCCATGACTATGGGCTTGGTAGGATTCACATTAGTATTGGCGATTTAATACTCGCATCACCCTAATGCAAACCACAAAATATGTTCACGAGATGTATGGTCGGAACGTGTCCAGGTGTAGACACAATGACAACTCAAAGTGGGGTTAGCTCACATGACGTTTGGTATAGCATGCTTTGGCCTAATAGGTACTTCGTACTCTCATCGTTAGTCCCCAGGTAGGCAAACTGGTCCTTTATTTTGGATTTATACGAATGCCAGCCTAGACAGGACGTTCCGACTACCGGTACTGGTACCCTTCCAGTTACTACATGCCCGTCATGAGAACTCACTTTGATGAGATTTGAAAACAAAAAAAATCATTGTAAAAGCAATCATGATGTGGTGTGTGCTTTCATGGATATGATATGTATGGCTATTATATGATATATATACTTATGAAATTGCTTGCATAACATTGAATGTAACATTTAACATAAAACATATAAACATCATGAAATTTGGCATGTAACACACAAAAATCTTATAAGTTTCTAATCAACTATAGTATAGGCTCTAAGGGTCTAATAACCTATCCTATATCCCTATAGTCATGGCTCTGATACTAATCTGCCACACCCCGACCCGCAGCGGAATAAGAGTCGGGGCATAATTGGGTTATCACCAAAGCTCATGATATTTACTAATATGTTTCATATTTATTAAAGTCAAAATTACATTCCCAAATATCCAAACATGTCCATACAATACAAAGAAAAATAACCAAACAAAACAATTCCAAGCTCTAAATCATTTTATTCTTCTAGTCCAATCCTAAGTGTTTCTGGCTGCAGCTGGTTCACCTGTATCATGTGTAAAAATGGGGGTTTTTGGGTCAACATAAGTTGGCGAGTGAACCTTGTTAGATAAACATTTATTATTGATTTTCTTGTTAGTTTATCAATGAAAAATTGTGCATAATCATAAATGAGCAAATGTAAATAATCAGACAGTAGCAATTTGCAATCACAACTATAACATACAATACATATGATAGCATACATTAACATACCAACATCATACAATAAATAACATGAATGAAACTGTGCGATCAAGGCTCAATCAAACGGAGCCGATCGTATTGCATGTACTGAAAATGAAAAATGTCTGTGCGATCAAGGCTCAATCAAACGGAGCCGATCGTATGTTGGCACGCCAGGTTCACGCTCATAATGTAATGGGGAACTTGCTCAACGCTCATAATGTAATGGGGAGCGGCGGCCTATGAAATTGCATGTACTGAAAATAATAAACTGAATCTAACAATAACTACACAAACAGTTGAAACAAGCTGAATACACATGTTCATGATATGATGTATGCACAATGATTTAAATATAATATATAGAAAACACATGATACACCCCAAAACGTGTTTAAAACGGGGAATTTGTAAAGATTCACTCACATTGGGTGCGTTTGATTGGAGATGGTGAGATGCGCACGAGTTGTAAGAGCGGAACAACGAGAATTAAGTAACCTAAATAATAACGGAAAATATAGTAAATGAGTGGATTTTATTAAAGATTTTAATAGAATTTTTAGATATATTTTTACGAGTTTAAGGCTATTTCCTATCTTTAAAAACATTATTTTTAAGTATTTTTAATTGATTTTTAAATTAAATTAAATAATTAAAAATATAAAAATATGTTGACTTTTTGAGTTGACGGTTGACTTTTTGACTTGACTGTTGACCGGTTTATTGTGTGACTGAAATGCGCTGGGTGAGGCTCGAACCCTAGACCTCCCGTACGCGTGCACGCAGCTCTACCAACTGAGCTACGTGTCTAACCCGAAATAATTCTGTTTTTAATTATACTTATATATTAATTCAATTTATCCAAACTTCTTTTATTTTCAAAAACATTTTAATTCGTCAAACCGGTGCCACTAACAGGTCTCGAACCCGGGACCTGTGCTTTAGCGTTACACACAGTCCACCGCTGGACTGTGTGTCTAACTTGGTTAATATACAAATTTTATTATACTTAACAACTAACGGAGTTAACCCGGTTCAGTTTTTAAACAAAAAGGCATTTTATTACATAGAGGGTGCGTGTATCAGGGATCGAACTCGTGACGCGTGCGTATTATTTGCACACAGTCCACCGCTGGACTGTGTGTCTAACCCGTTTAAAATACCAATTTTAATTATACTTATAATGTTATCACAGTTCATCTTCTTCGTTGGATTTTACCGACAGCAGATTACACCATTTAAATCTTGTTAATTCGATTGTTAAACATTGTACAGACTAATATGAGATAGCAGAGATGATAATTAGAGGTAAACATACCGGTGAACGATTTATTACAGAGTTCCGACAAGGCGTCGGTCTCTGTTTTTATGAACTTCAACTGAGCTAATCGTTTTGATTAGCTAATCATGAAATTGAAGTGCTAAACAAATGTTAACAGTGTGTTTGAAGGTCCTTACCGTTTCACAGACGAAGATAAAGATTTCCAGAAATTTTCCGGCGAACTGGAATTATCTGATAACAGTGTCTGAATTCGATTTCAATTGAAAGGTTTGAGTTAGAAATAGCTTAACAATTGTTAGACTACGACTGTATTGAAAGAATTACCGTTTTGATGATGAATACGGTTTTCCGGCGAACTTGCAGAAATTTCCGGCGAGCAAAATAAACTTCTCTGGTGGACTGTAAAGTGTGCGGAAATGTAATTGGAGGTTTGTGGAATGTTTCTGAGTCGTGAGAAGATCTTTGATTGCAGTAATTCAGGTTATTGGATAGTTTCGGTTATAAAACCCATCATCATCCGAATTCAAGTCAATTCAAGTCTGAATTGATCAGAATTGTCGGTGCATCGGTTATAAACCTGAAATCGCGATTATTCAAACGTTTAGACGGTTGAATAGCCGATTTCAGTTTTTCAGTTGGCACAACCGGTTTATCTAGGTTTGTATATAAGACTTATTTGTTTCCTAGAGTTGACAGAAAACAAACAAGTGGCGGAGTGGTTATGCGTGTGAATGTTAAACCTTTGGAGTTACAACCCGGCTGAACCGAGTTCGAGTCCCGGCAGCCCCATTTATTTTTTATTGCTTTATTTATATTTTTATCAATTATAACTTCTATGGTTTAGTTTGTTTATTAATTATGTACCATTAAAAATTAAAATAAGCATAATTAGGAAACAAACATTTATAACTGAATATTCGATTACAAACGGAGCGGGTTTGGTAAAACCCGTTTTCGACAAATGTTACAGCCTTTCTCATGGCCTTTTCAACAGCCGCATCAATGCGAGCTTGAAAATTTTCATCATCTATATTTTTGTTTTTAGCTTTGTTAGATTCAGCATTCCTGTGGCTACTTTGTGCTTCGTTTGAGTTAGCCATCTTTAAGTCTTGGTTTCTATATACCAATAAAACTTTATGGCGCATCAACCCCATCGGCTTTCAATATTGGATATAACAATCCATTGCCTATACTAGTGTGAATAACATCATAACTCTTAGGCTTAACATATCTATATTTAGCCTAGGTCTTAATAGGACCATCATAGGCAAATCACAATTTGGACGTAGTCCATATATTATTGGATAGTGGATCGTAATGTCACAACTGTCATTGTCATCATTGACCATTATATAGCTCATAGGCTTGTCCTAATTGGGCACATTGGCCGGTCATATTGGACATAATATCTATATATGGCACATCAGCCTGTCACTTAGGACATAATACGTACGTCATATCAGCCTGTCGTATTGGACAATTAATTGGGCACATTGGCTTACATCATATCAGATGTGCATGGCATATCAGCTTGTCCCATTGGACAATTAGTTGGGCACATTGGCGTACATCATATCAGATGTATATCGCATATCAGCATGTCCCGTTGGACAATTAATTGGGCACATTGGCCTACATCATATCAGATGTATATGGCATATTAGCCTGTTCCGTTGGACAATTAATTGGGCACATTGGCCTACATCATATCCGATGTACATGGCATATCAGCCTGTCCCATTGGACAATTAATTGGGTGCATTGGCCTACATCATATCAGATGTACATGGCATATCAGCCTGTCCCCTTGGACAATTAATTAGGCACATTGGCCTACATATATCAGAGTACTGGCATACAGTTGTCATGTGACATTAATGGGCATTGCTAATCTATCAGTGTATATGGGTATCAGCCTGTCCGTGGACAATTAATTGGGCACATTGGCTACTCAACCCGTATGCATATCAGCTGTATTGGAAATTAATTGGTGCTTTGGCCTAATCATATCAAGTCAGGGCTATCACCTGTCCTTGGACAATTAATTAGGCACATTGGCCTACATCATATCAGATGTACATGGCATATCGTCTGTCCTGTTGGACAATTTAATTGGGCACATTGGCCTACATTATATCAGATGTATATGGCGTATCAGCCTGTCCCGTTGGACAATTAATTGGGCACATTGGCCTACATCATATCAGATGTACATGGATATCAGCCTGTCCCATTGGACAATTAATTGGGCACATTGGCCTATATCATATCAGATGTATATGGCATATCAACCTGGCACATTGCCCTGACGGTTAGTGTGGTTCCTCAAGCCACACTACCAAGAGTATGAACATTTCTTAATGTTACATAAGAGTACCTTAATAAATGATTAATGGTCCCGGTCACCTTCGACCTTAACGACCTTGGAGGTTTGGACCTAGTCCCTTACTCCTGGATAGAAGGATAACTTCCCTTAACTATCCTGATAGAAGACCCCTTCGTACTTAACTATCATTTCTTGGCCAATGTGTGGTCTACGCCACTTGGCATAATCAATCTATTAAGGTCTTTTGGAATTATATAGCAGAGCATAAATTCGAGTAAAATCGAGATGCTCGTTTTCAAGAGGATGATTTACATATATATATATATATAAATCCAAAAGTACTTCATTAATTTTGATTAGAAATTACAATACTAGAAAATGAAATAAACTTGTCCATGCAAGGACTTAAAGGAAATAAACATGTCCACACAGGGACTAAAAGAAATAACAATGTCCTTGCAGGGACTACATATAATTTAGAAGAAACTTCACTCGTCCTTCTTTCCCTTGACTAATTTGGAAAGTTTCTTGAAGAATTTGTTCGTCTTCTTCTCCGTTTTCTGCGCCTGTTGCTGCATTTCTTTCATCCTTTCTAAGGCCTCATTAATGGCCTCAAGTGATGGCGGAGGTTGTGGTTGTGGTCTTGGCATAACCAGATACTGGTACCCATAAGTTGGATGTCTAGTCAGTGGATAAGTAGGTGGGAATGGAGACGGGTAAAGTGCGTTGTGCATACCGCCTGCATATAGGGGTCTTGCGACCATGCTTGATAGTCTATCGGTGTAGACGGGTTAAAAGGATCATATCCAGACATGTTTGGATATGTGGGGATTGGGTTAGTATAACCCGATATTGGTGGTTGAACAGCAGGTGTTGGTGTTGGTTCCACTATAGGTGGAACATTAGAGGGTCCACCCATTTGTGGGTCCTCTTGAATTGTGGGGTAGGAGTTGGGCAAAGGTGGTAGCAACCCCGACCTTCGTCCGGCACGCACCGTCATACGTGCTCTACGCTTTCTTCTTGGTGGTTGAGGTTGGTCCACGGGTTCCATGTAAACATCTTCTTGAACCGGGGGTGGTTGAGAATGGTGAGAAGGAGTGTGGGTAAAGGTGAATTGGTTCCAGTATTAGTCCCACTCATAAGGACCTTGATAGGGCGATCCAACATTTAAATCGCTCAAAATTTCAATGGGATGCACATTTGGTCCTGACGACGGCATCTCCGGATCGGAGTCCTCGTCCATAGGGTGTGGTTGGTCCAACTGATTTTGATCGGCTGGAGGCGTGTTAAGATAATGGTTGGGGTTAAATTCTTCATGGTAGGAATGATGAGAATGGGAATGGTGAAAATGGTAGGAGTGGTGTGAGTGGTAAGAATTTTAGGAATGTGAGGGCGAGTGTCTCTTAGAGACGGAACGTCTCGCTAGTTACCATGGAGACGAATCTCCTGATTCTTGGTATGCATCTGAGTTATGAGGTTGAGGGGGAATGCGTCCCGATGTTCCTCCTCTCATTGGCCTTTTCCTCGTCCACTTTGTCCTCGTACACGTGGCGGCATTTTCCTGTTAGAAATCAATTTAAAAACAATACTAATAACATAATAATGAAATGAGTAATCCTAGGTCAATGCCTAGACTCGGAAGTCTAAGGAATGTGCTCGTGTAAGTTTGAGACTAAACACAAAAGGCTAGTGTTTAATTCTCTCAAACGTTGGCTCTGATAAACCCTGTCACACCCCGGATTTCCAACCTGAAGTCCATACACCGGTGCGCCAGGGTGGGGAGTATCGTGATTTCAGTTGATAATCATCATAGTCAATTAAACGCGGCACAGCGGAAGTCTTAGAGTAAAATTACTATTACAAACCAAATGTTCGAAAATACAAAATAATATACAAGCTTGTAATAGAAGATCCATAGGCAGATCATAAATTGTACATGGAAAGAATACAAAACAGACAGGGCAAATTTAGGATTTGCAAGATCCTCTATCACTACCGAGCACTTCCGGCCTATTTTCGTATTGTACCTGCAGATTAGTCTTTTGAAAATACGTCAGCTTTCGCTGGTAAATACACCCAACTGACTCATTTTGAAAACATTTCGAAAATGTTTTAAGTGCGTATCAGCACAAAAATTCTTTTTATAACTTGGGTTAATTGATCGTCCATCCTTGTTAACAGATTTACACGTTTGTCATACATACGAGGCTCGGCACGAAAACCGTTTCACAATTAACGTACACACCACTTTGGACTCACGGAGGAGTCAATTCCTTTCAACCTTGTGGGAATGCATAATTGAGCGTCTATCGGGTGTATGCCTACACCCGCGTAAGGTTGTGGCCATTTCGATTGTAATGAGCCAAGGATATCTAGGGCACGGTAGTTAACCCCCGATGTTTAAATTATCAAACAAAACTGATTAAAACAGAATATGCGGAGTTCTATCCCGAACCGGCGTTAGATTAATCCCATTTCCGACCAAGCGGTAATAATTTACCGTAACCTAAGCCCGTATAGGGAAATAAGTCAAGTTTCTTTTAATTTTTAATAACTCAGCCGTATACAAAAGGACTAAGTGCAGATAGCATTTACCGGTAAGTCTGTAGTCTAGATTATGGCATAAACTAACCAATTAAATACTAACGGTCTTATTTAAGTCAAAGACTTAGACCGACTAGCGTACTTGATCAAAACGTATGACGCTAGATTAAACGATGATTGGATAGAATGTAGCTTAATCCAAACAAGTACCTTGACTTGTTTAATATGGGTAAACTATTAACATTCTGGATTTTGAGACTTAAATGACAAAGTTGAACCCGTTTCGGTTAATTTCCGTAAAATAGTTACATATACGTAACCGTGTGCATATTAGTGATATCGGGTAACCAGATAAGTCATGGACAAGTTATATATGCCATTATACTTTAAATAAGTTAAAATATCAGTAGGATATTAACTTATATGCCCGTTATGGTTTTAAAACGAAACTATGCCTCATAAGGGCATTTTTGGTAATTTCATATCGTATAAAAGAAACTTGAATATGTTTTAAGTTTACCATCATAAGTATTCTGGAAAATATTTTATTTATGACATAATATCAGTAGGATGTCAATTATATGTGTAAATTATCTTTTATGACCAAACTATGCACCAAAGGGGCATTTTGGTCATTTTACACATAGTTTATAATTATTTGGGATTCTGAGTTTATAACATGTACCTACTGTAAATATGTTTAAAATAAGTTTTAAAATCAGTGGTAACAAGTTTTCGTCCATTAATATGGTTTAAAACCATACTATGCGCTTAAACGACGCTTATGTCGTAAAATGCGTCTTTATGTGATTTTTACGAAAACTGACGTTAAGGTCAGATTAAAATGTTTTAGATATGTTATTTAATATAACATATCAGTAGGTAAATAATTTACCTTGGAAAGATTTGATTAAAACCGTTTTATAAGTCACAAGGGCTAAAACCGTCATTTATCGACATAGTTTAAGGACCTGCTTGAAAACTCAGTTTATATCTTGGTTTAACATCCCAAATAATCCTACTTATAATATTACATCCATAGAAAACTCATTTTCAAGTTTATTATCATTAAAACCTTGATTTATGTAAAAAGGACATTTTGGTCAAAGATGGCATAATTATGGAACTTGCGCATAAACTTGGATTCTGATTATGATCATGTAATATAACCTCAGAGGGTTATGCTACATTATATTATGATCATAATGCAACTTTAGATCAGTAGATAACTAATCTAAATCGGGTCAGAATCTAAAGTCAAAGCAGAAGTCAAACTTCGCGACTTTTGGTTGCGAACCGATCCTAGAACTGAAATTGACGAGCCGAACATGTGCTCACATGTTCTAATAATTATTACCAACTTTTTTAAGTGTCAAAACAGGTTTCATAACATATATAAGATCAATTTATGATTTTTCTGAAAAATGGCCTATTTGACTTTTTATTTTCATAACTTTGACCCGTCAGTTGGTCTAGCAAACGTGATCTTCAGGAAGTGCCCTTTATAGGGATTAACCCCTACCTTATTACGATCACTTAGCCATGTTCATTTCAAACAATGGCTAGACCATAATGGTCTTATCCGAAAGTCAAAGCGTTTGCCGTAAAACACTTGACTTTTGGCTATAAAAGCCTATAAATGAAAATGCAAGAGCAAGGAACACTTACAAGATGTTCTTACAATGCAAGAGAACTAAGTTGGATGCTCCTTTCAGCTAGGAACTTCCAGAGGAGGGAGAAGAGTTATGATTTAGAAAGGTGCAAGTTCAAATGGTGAACTTGATCACCTATTTATAGTTGGAGAACTCAAAGGAGGTGAAGCCAGGTGTTTAGGGGTGTAAGAAGAAGCTTACAAGTGTCTCAAAACGTGGCATAGCAGTTTTGAGGAGCCATGGTTTCGAATTAATGGTTTTGGAGTTTTGCTTGGTCTCCAAACGAAACTTTCTGCTGCAGAGCCTTTCTCGCGCCCCGCGAGAGACCCAAGCCTTGTCTCTCGCGGCCCGCAACCGCTCACGGCCAGTTTCAAAATTTGACACTTTTAACCCCTTAACTTATTAAAGCTTATAAAAACCTATTTAAACACCATTTTGGCACTTTTAGCCCTCCGTAGCCAATACTTGGCATACCCGGACATTGTTGAGCTCACGGTTCGTTAAAAGGTCACTTAGAGGTATAAATTAACATGTTGACACTTTTAATCCCTCCATTATCCAACTTTCACATATTTACAAAATTGAACCCTCTCGTCCAACAAATGGCACGTATGAGAGTTTAGGACTTCACAAAGGATCACTCAGAGGCTTATGATAAGCATGTTGATTCCCATGTCACTCAGAGGCTGGGAATGTTGACATATTAGTCACTCAGAGGCCAAATTTCAAGCATGTTGAGATATCAGTCACTCAGAGGCTGTTATTTATGCATGTTGACATCGGATCGTCACTCAGACGCTCAGATTGAGCATGTTGACGCCTTTAGTCCTTATTGGTCTTTAACAGACTATATATAAAAATATAACACTTGTCACTATATTATTGGACACGATTTTACAGGGTGTTACAGAAATACAAGTGACAATTTGAAGATTTGTTATTTCTACTCTTTCTTATACGTTTTCTATAGCATGTACAACCTCATGATGGATTCCGCACATCATGATGTATCGTTCCAGTGATTCGATACGTAGATTGAAGTTCTAGGTGACCTTAAAAGAGTTATAGTGTAACTTTTTTAAAAGAAATTTTGCTTAAATAGCTCATATCATTATGCTTTGAAGGTTAATTACTATTCACTCAACGTTCTTACAATATATAGTATAATAAAATATAATGTGAATTAAATGGTATATACAACCAAGACTTGTATATAGGGTGCGGATCCTCAAAGATCAACAAGTTATTTAAGAATTTGAAAGAATCACTATCAACCAAGTAATTTTTTTTATTAAAGTGTTAGTATTCTAAAAATATGAAAAAAAAAGAATATATGTAGATTGATGATATACATGTATGTAGCATGTAGGCCTATATATGTTGTTTACGATGCATTGTAACCTATCAATCTACGTATATTTTTTCATTTTATCTTTTATTTGGGTAAAGACTAGTAACATATAATAAAAGTAAAAAAAAAAAATTTTTGCTTGGTTGATAGTGGGTTTTTTGGTTTGCAAATCTCAAGTTGGTTCTTATTTGATTCTAATCCTATATATATATATATATATATATATATATATATATATAAATGGAGAGGATCAAATAAGAAGAAACAATTAAATGAGTAGTCCTAGTTTAACATGATCAATGCTTATAAATAAATATGACAAATATGTAAATAAAACAATCTTTCAATGTGTTTTCTTAATTGAAAATGGTATTATGGTAATGTTAATGTAGGATGCATTTTTGTTAATTTGGTGTTTACATTATTTTAACTAGTGTAAGAAAAATTTATGTTAATTTCGTGGTTACATTATGTTAATGTTAGTGTAGGATTGCATAATGTTTCTACATAACCCCCAAAAAATGTTACTACACACCTCTTACATCAAATAGGATGATCTTACACACCTCTAGATGTTCCTACACAGACATATAATAATCGTAAACACATTTTGAAGGCTTATGTTACTACACAAACAGTTATAGAAAGTTGAATTATATGCTATTTATGTGTTTTATGATCCTACACACCCACTGGATATTACTACACAAACATATAATGCCTGTACAACCTTTTTAAGGGTTATGTTTCTACCCAAACAATTAAAGAAAGTTAAATTATAGTTTGTGTAGTAGGTAGTCATATGAACGTAGGGTGATGAAATAAATTAATAAATTAATTAATTTATGTATCATGATTTATTTTTTAAGTTATAAAGTGAAAACAATAAATGAACTAATTTAAATAGCTAAGTTATAGAAAATTATTATATTAACTATGTTGTTAAAATTATCTCATTACCTTTATGAAATAAAGCATTCTTATTGATTAATTTTTCCTCTTTATCTTCTCAAGTTTTTTTTCTTCTAATTGAACTCTCCAATATATATAAGCTTGAGAAGAAAATTTAACCAAAAAGAGTGCTTTATTTCATAAGGGTAATGATATATATATATATATATATATATAAAGAAGCAACATGTTTATGCATATATGTGTTGTGGTCTTGGATTTGGATGTTTTTTAAAGAAAAAATGGTTATGCATATGCTTGTTGTAACCTTGGCTTTGGGGTTTTTTCTAAAAAAATAATTTTTTTTACTTTTCACCTAAAAGTATTTCATAAATTACTTTTAACCCAAAACTATTTGTTTTTTTACTTTTAACAAAAAACTTTTTATCTTTTGCAATTTATTCTCACAAAATTTTTTTACTTTCAACTTTGGTCCTTTATAGTTTTAAATTTTCGTAAATTTTTCGCTTTATGCTTCGTACTGAATTTTGTGACTTAACACATCGTAACATGCGTCTTTGGTTTAACGTTTTTATGTTTAGTTTTAAATTTTGCGAGTCAACACGATGCAACGTGCGTGTGTGGGTGAATGTTTTTACATCGTTAATTTATTTTCCCATTTGACAGGTTCAACATAACGTGTGTGTCCTAGGTCGACTTAGTTACAACTAAAGAATCCCCGCCGCAAATGCGACGGGTTGTAATTCTAGTTTCCTATAATTTAGTTATTCAAATTAGTGCATTTAGTATGTGTATTTAATGTTATTATAAAGAATAAGTTTTAAATGAATAAAAATGTTCCATTTAATATGTGTATTTAAGTTATTATAAAGACATATAATAAATTTACAATATTAATTAACTTCTTGTATTCTCTTAAATTAGCTAACTAATTAAACTTCTAACACATTTTTACAATATATTCTTTCAAGACCACTTAATTTATGGTGAATGACAATTTTTGATGTGTGTAGGATAAATTTCGAGATGCATCAACATATGCACATTAAATTTTGATATGTAAAGGATGAATTTTGAAATCTGCAAGATAAAATGTTTTTACCTAATTTGTGAGGGAGAATATAAGTAATAGGAAGTGTTATAAACTATATGTTATTTTATCATTATACTTTTTTTTTTTTCTTCTCACACTAAATTTCTTCTCAATTAATTCTCCCATATATGTGTGTGATTTATAGCTACTTTTTTATTACATGTTTCATTAAAAAAAGTTACATGTTCAAGATTCACTATGTTTGAGCGGAGAATACTTGAATAGTGTATTTCAAATATATATACTCTACAGCCTATTCTTTTTCCATAAACCTTATCCTTAAAAAATATATGAAAACCTTAAATATAAGAAACACTGTATGTACCATATACCAACTAACTTTCATTCAATCATTCAGCAATACTATCATCATCGTTGTAACCCAAATAAGTGGTGTGCTGAACAAACCGTAATTCTGTCTATCAAGATCTGAAGTGGTCCATTCAAGGTTCGTGGATTTTTCTCTTTGTTTATTGAAATACTATTGCTGTCCAATGCTTCCCGTTCTTGTTTGTCAATTTTGGTAAAGTAGATTTTTCATCTTTTCAGATTGCGAATAGGGAGAAATACTTTAGGGTTTGGCCAATGTTGCTTGGTTTCCTTTCAGTTTTTTTAGTAGTTATGAACAACGATCCTTGAATTGAGGGATAGTTAAGGAACTAATCAAGTGTCACAAGTTTCATTGTTTTACACAACAGTAGTTAGGGTTTGGTAGGAAGAGGTTGGATAGATTTCATTGTTTTACACCACAATTGTCTCTTTTTACCTGTTGTTGTGAGTATGTTAGTTGTGAATTTAACACAAATTAATGTTGTATGTGTAGTAGCAGGTCTATGCACTTCTATTATAAACTTTGTGCATTGTATATGTTGGTCTCTTAACCATTTTATTTGCAATATGGTGTCGCTTTTATTTTATTTTTGTATGGTTTGTATGTTTGTATTGTCCAGTTTTTTATATGCAATTCTACCAATTTAAACAGGTTTTATATAAACTAATAACATTGGCGAGCCGAGTTTGAACCGAGCTTTGGCTTGTTTGAGCGATATCGAAGTAAGCTTGAGCGTTGAGTTTTACTCACGAGCAGAGCTCGAGCTTCATAAAAACATGACGGGCCAAGCTCGAGTAGTGGAAGATGCGGGCTCGGCCCGACTCGTTTATACTCTACGTATTCTAATACTTTTCTGAATGCATTCCATTTAATCGTCCTCATCGTTGGTGCCCCAATTTAATATTGATCATAGATAGGACCTACATTTAACAACCTTTGCTCAATATTATTGGCATAGACACATAAGCTGTGTGTTTGATCATAGTTCTCTTCTCCTGTACGTTTAAACAATGAGATTCTCATGGTGGAACTTGGGTATCTTTTGTTCTAGTTTAAAATTTGCACTAAAATAAATCATACAATTTATTTAGTTTTTATTCTTTTGCATAGTCTTGACTATATAAGGATGCCACCAGCCTTCAATTTCTACAACATGTTATACTTTTTGTGGCTTGTACTTGAATAAATCACCTTCACCTTCACATATTGGTCTAGATGTGGCAGAGCCCATCATTATTATTATATTTTTAATTTGTGTAACCTTTTTAATTTCTTATTGGCTTACAAACAAGGTTGTTTCCTTAGTTCACAAGACCTTGAATGTACTACACCAACCTTCTTAGCCAAGATGAATATCATGTGACCCTTGATGGCTCTCCACCATTACCACTTAACGGTCCAACAAATGTTAACAAATGTGTGAGGTCAAGGGGTGTGAACTTCAGCCCAGAAGAAGATAACTTACTTGACTCGGCATGACTATATTGTAGCCTTGATCCATTCCAGGAACAAATCAAAGACACTCTCAACTCTAGGAAAAAATCTTTGATTTGTCACACCCCAACCGATGGCGGAAATATTGGGGCGGGACGAAAACAAGATTGCAAGAGACTTCATAACACTATTTGTGACAATATTAAATAATTTGATTTCATTGATACCAAAAGGACAATACATAGTTTCAAAAATGGAAATACAACAAGTTTCAAATGACATAACAACATGAATTGAAATGCATAAATTTAAGTCTAGATGTGTATCTAATCCACCCTAAATAAGTTTCTTCATCGGCAACAACTAGTTTCCTGCAACATGTATTAAAATAATGGTCGACAAAAGTTGACGAGCATGCAAGTTTATTTACATAGCATAATAGTGAAAAAGTTGCCTCATATCGAACATGGTAAATTGCATATTATGTTATAAACATACTAACAAGTGATAATATATGTCAATCCAAAGTTTAACGCAATTGTAATTACCATTGTCACCGAAATGACAAGGTGTAAAATAGTTTACTTAACAATACCATAAGAATACGGGCGGTGCGTTAATCCTGTAGCGTTAGAATTATTAAGGGAGGCTAGCAAGGTTAATGAGCATATAGACACAAGTATACATAGCATGCGATAACAAAAATAATACAAGTGTCGTGTTTATGACGGATAGAGTGTGATTATAACAAGTTTTAAATATGAATCATGATTTGTTTGTACATGTTGCACCCAAAGTGTGTAAACGGAAAATGGGTTCGAGTATACTCACGGTTTGCGTTAAGCTTTCCAAAACCATGAAACTTGGGTGATAGAATGGGTGGACCGGGGGCCAAAGTTACCCTATAAATGGGAACAAAGGTGAGTAAGTTTTCGGTTTGCGTTAGGCTTGTCCAAGCACATATTGGGTAGGCTATGAACATGAAGGCTATGCCAAACATGTTGAAACCAATGAAACCGAAGGTTTCTAAGCATCTTGGACCTTCAAAGAAGAGTGTTACATCTCTGAGAAATCTTGGGTAACATCCTCATTTGAAGTTCAAGATGATAGGAAGCAAGAACAAGAGAAGAAGATAGGTGAAAGGTGAGTTCTTGCACTCACTTTTGAACTTGGAAGAATTATGCCTTAACTTGAGTTTTTAGCAGATTATGGAGCTTAGAATGAGATTATAGGAAGGTGTAAATGAGAAATGAGGGTTAGGAGTCTTGTATTTATAGTGGGTGAGGTTAGGTGAGTGTTTAATGAGGTTTAGAAGCCCATTGTTGGAGAATGGAGGTGGAGGTTGGAGCCATAAATACAAGATTCAAAATTTATATTTTAGGGTGGAGGTTGGAGCCAAAATGCAGATTCAAAACGTGGGTTTTAGGGGGGTTTGACATTTGTCACAAATGGTGCCTCAAGTTTGATAAGTATGCAATTAGGATGCCAAAGTTAGGTTTTAGGGTGTTTTCGAGTGCTTTTCATGTAGTTTCAAGCGTGTAACAAGCATGCAAGTATCGTAAACTTAAAAGTGATGTCAAGTATGTCCATGTATGTGAAATTATGTAAAACAAGTATCGGTAGTGCCGGTCGTAACACATAGTTGTCGGTTATCGTACGAAATGCAAGTATAGGCGATTTACGATCTATAACACATAATTGCACGTATAATTCAACATGTTGAATGTTTACAAGTATAATATGATGTATTATGATGTATAGTAAGTATCAGAATCAATAATTGTTGGTTAATCACAAGTATTGCATGTAAACGCGTTGAAAGTCGGTTATTTGCACATATTGTCACATAGTTTCGAATTAGGGTTTATTGCATACGATTACAAGTATAATTGAACATAACAAGTATAAATGGAACATAATTAATATAGATATGACTTTCATTATGATCGGTGTCTCAGACTACAAGTTGAAAATACGATACAAGTACAAGTTTCTGAAAATAGAAAGTTTCCAAAAATGGAAAGTACAACAAGACTTGATAAGTATGGAAAGCGTGGAAACGCGGAGTGTTACAGTCTCCCCTATTTTAGGAAATTTGTCCTTGAAATTTATTCAAGAGGAAGGTGTAACGAACAAATGTGGATACTTGGTCTTCATATCACTTTCGAGTTCCCAAGTAAACTCAGCGCCACGCTTTCCTTCCCATCGTACCTTTACTGTGGGAATTCGGTTGCGCCTCAATTGCTTGATACCTCGGTCCATGATTTCGAACGGTTTCTCCGCAAAAAGAAGTGACTCGTTGATTTGAAGATCTTCGAGCGGAATTTGGAGTTCTTCATCGGCCAAACACTTCTTGAGGTTCGAGACATGAAACGTTGGATGGACATTGCTGAGCTCTTGAGGCAAGTGGAGGCGGTACGCCACTTTGCCAATCCTTTCGAGAATCTTGAAGGGACCTACAAAGAAAGGAGCGAATTTGCCCTTCTTACCAAAGTGAACAACGCCTTTCCATGGTGATACCTTGAGAAGCACTTGATCATCGACTTCGAATTCCAGTGGTTTATGATGCTTGTCGGTATAGCTCTTTTGTTGACTTTGAGCTTTGAGAAGATTGTCGCGGATTTGCATGATCTTATCCGTCATCTCTTGTATGAGCTTGGGACCGGTGATTTTTGCTTCGCCGACCTCATGCCAACAAAAAGGCAAACGACACTTACGACCATACAATGCCTCAAAAAGAGCCATTTGAATACTAGAGTGGTAACTGTTATTGTACGAGAATTCTATCAATGGTAAATGTACATCCCAATTTCCACTAAATCAATTACACATGAACGAAGCATGTCCTTAAGGGTTTGAATAGTACGTTCGGTTTGTCCATCTGATTGAGGATGAAATGTTGTACTAAGATTAAGATGCGTACCAATTGCGGTTTGAAACGTTTGCCAAAGGCGAGAAGTGAAACGACCATCGCGGTCAGAAATGATGTCAATGGGGATACCATGACGACAAATGACTTCATTCGTATAGGTACGAGCTAATTTCTCAACTCGATAGTCCTCACTTATTGGAAGAAAGTGAGCGGATGTGGTCAAGCGGTCAATGATTACCCAATCGCTGTCATGACCAGAGGAAGTACGAGGGAGTTTGGTAATGAAATCCATGGCTATACTCTCCCATTTCCAAACTGGAATTTCTGGTTGTTTGAGTAACCTAGAGGGACGTTGATGTTCGGCTTTGACTTTGGAACACGTAAGACATTTTGAAACGTAGGCAACAATATCTTTCTTCATTCCAGGCCATCAATAAGATGTACGAAGATTGTGGTACATTTTATCAGCGCCAGGATGAATAGAGTATCGGGATTTATAAGCTTCTTTCATCAAGAAGTCACGAAGGTTGTTACGATTAGGGATCCAAACATGATCGAGATAGCAAAGAATACCGTTGATTTAGACTCGAGTTGGTTTTCAGCACCACATTTCATTTTGTTGAAGAGGTTGTCTTCATTGATGGACGAATACTGTGCTTTACGAATACGCTCTTGGAGGTTGTGCAAGGTTTGATAACAACGAACACTTTTTACATGAGTTTTACGACTAAGAGCGTTGGCCACAATATTCACCTTACCAGCATGATAGTGAATCTCGCAGTCGTAATCATTTAACAACTCTACCCATTGACGTTGACGCATGTTGAGTTCCTTTTGATTGAAAATGTGATGAAGGCTCTTATGGTCAGTGAAGACCACACACTTGGTACCACAAAGGTAGTGTCACCATATTTTCAAAGTAAAAACAAATGCTTCAAGTTCAAGGTCATGCGTAGTGTAGTTTTTCTCATGGATTTTGAGTCGTTTCGAAGCATACACGATAACCTTGTCTCGTTGCATGAGAACATAACTAAGACCTTGGTTTGAAGCATCGCAATACACGACGAAATCGTCGTTTTCATCAGGAAGAGTGAGGATAGAAGCATTACAAAGCATGTCCTTGATGATTTGGAAAGATTCCTCTTGTTCAGGACCCCAAACAAAAGGCTTATCTTTTTTAGTCAAAGACGTGAGAGGGATGGCGATTTTTGAAAAGTTCGAAATGAAACATCGATAGTAACCAGCTAAACAAAGAAACGAACAGATTTCGAACAGGGACGTAGGAGCATTCCAATTCTTCATAGCTTCGATTTTCGTAGGATCAACATGAATACCTAGTTCATTGATGACATGACCAAGGAATTGAACCTCTTTTAGCCAAAATTCACATTTGTAGAATTTGGCGTAAAGACGCTCAGTACGCAAAAGTTGGAGGATAAGGCGCAAGTGTCACTCGTGCTCTTCTTGTGTCTTGGAGTAGATAAGGATATCATCAATGAAGACGATCATGAAGCGATCGAGATAAGGTTTGCACACGCGATTCATCAAGTCCATGAAGACGGCAGGTGCGTTGGTCAAATCTAAAGGTCTAATTGCTAATATAAACTAACCCATATAATCCCAGTTTACAACCATAGCTCAGTGCTTTAATTTGATGCGTCATTCTCACACTTTTAGGACCTAACAATCTCCCCCTAGACTGATGCATCAAATTGTCTTCATAGCATGAATTTAGCAACGTTCTTCAACGGAATCTATGGTTGTTGCTATGCTGTAAGGGTTGTGGAAGTCAGTCTCATACTTCAACAAACTCTCAGCACTAGGTCTCTTTCTTCTTCTCTTGCGGTTAGCTTCATATGAGGATCTCGATCAGCATATGCTTGAAACATCTAGTCAAAAAGAATGCGAGAGGAGGATTGACGTGTGCGTATATATACATATTATTACAATGAATTTTACACACGAACTTGGTTTTAATATTTATAAAAATGATTTATACCTTAACATTAAAACACACACAAAAGGACAAGTGTACCCTCTCATATATGTAATAAAGCATGGGTAAGAACCAGATGTCGATCCATGGACGCGGGCGAATGCTTATGTACTAAAACTGTTGTCATTAGTCCACTGGTAAAAAGATATGTGAATGAGTTTTTAACTAAAAATTATCTAAAAATGTATTCTAAAACATAAAAGACTCCAAATACAAAAATATAATTTTTTTCTTTTGTCTTGTTTTATAAACAACCTAAGCATGTTAACTAAATCAGAAATGTCACAAAGGCACTTGATTAATCTTCCAATTATAAAGACAATTAGTATCCTTTCGGGAATCCTAAAATGATAATTCTTCAGAAAGTTAACGCGATAAACACACTTTAACCACCTAAAATTATTCATTAATGAGCTATTGATATATTTTCATGCGAATCTTTTTGAAAATAAGTTAGTAATCCGTTAAGAGTTTTCTAACCTCACTTAATCAAGGAAAGTAATACCGATAACACAATACAACCCCCAAGACAAGCATAAAGTAGATCATATCACAAACCTATCCATTTTGCAAGTCTTGAACACAAATCTACTAAGTTAGCCATTTTAACCAAAAATACTAAACAAAGATTATGAATCATGTCAAGAACTCGCAATAACACCATCTAACCCGCTAGAGCCCTTACATGTAAGAAAGCATTCTTGATTAGAATCCGATTTATCTTTTATTAAACCAATACTCATTTCTAGTTTCACACATTAACAGTTTACTAAAAAAATGATTAATTAAGGGGTTTTTCAACATATTAATCATTTATTAATCATCCAAGATAAACAACCACAATCAAGAATACAACATCAATGAACCAATTTTGCCATATGATCATCAAGATTCAAACATGAAAAAGTTGCCAGAGCTTCATTCAAACAAGAGTACAAACTAAAGATTGTTCATGAACATGTATCTTAATATCATTACAATAATACATAAACATCAGATCAATGCTTGCAAATGTGCTCAAAATGTATGTTAAGAACAAGAAATGAAACCATAAACAAGCAAGGATTTGATGGATTAGATAATGGATGAGCTTCTTGCAACTTTGAGGCTTGAAATCAAACCAACCAGGTAGCTCTCGGACCCCGGAAATCGCCCAGAAGCTTGGAAAATTACCCAATAATTTGATCAGTAGCGTCTGCCCTGTTTTATAGAGAAATTCATATCCGCACGCCCGTGCAATCTTCAGCGTGACGTCAGCTGTAGGGTATGGGCTAGACAAGTGGACGATTGGGCGGTGTTACACCTCGGCTTTCCACAGCCAATCTAAACACCAGTGGGACCGGGTGGGGAATATCGTGACGTAAGTTGATATCATCATAGTCAATTAAACAAAACACAACGGAAGTCTTGGAGTTAAATTACTTTTGCAAACCAAATCAAAGTATAAAAATAATATACAGACGGCTCATAATAGAAGATCGACAGGCGGATCGTAAATTGTACAAAAAGAATGTAAAACAGACTTTGGGCAGATCTAGGATTTGTAAGATCCTCTTATCACTACCGAGCACTTCCAGCTTATTTTCGCATTATACCTGCAAACTTAGTCTTTTGAAAATAGGTCAGCTTTCGCTGGTAAATACACTCAACTGACTCATTTTGAAAACATTTAAAAATGTTTTAAGTGCACTTTGGAACAAAATCTTTTATAACTTGGGAAACTTGACCTTCCAACCTTGTTAACAGATTCACATGTTTGTCCATACATACAGGGCCCGGTACGAAGACCGAGACATGATTAATGAACTCACCACTTTGAACTCACGAAGGAGTTATTCTCCCAACCTTGTGGGTAATGCATTTTGAGCGTCTATCGGGTGTATGCCTACACCCGCGCTAAGGTCGTGCCATTATCTAATGTAATGAGCCGAGGATATCCAGGACACGGTAGTTAACCCCCGATGTTTAAGTTATCAAACAAAACTGATTAAAACAGAATATGCGGATTTACTAGCCACAATCCGGCATTCGATTGATCCCATTTCCGACCAACGGTGATAATTTACCGTAACCCAAGCCCGTTTAGGGGAAATAAGTCGAGAGTATTTACCTGTGCCAATCTTCGTTTTGAACGCAAGTTTTTATTAACTAAGTGGTATACAAAAGTACTAAGTGTATATAGCATTTACCGGCAAGTCTCTAGTCTGGATTATGGCATAAGCTAACCAATTAAATACTAACGGTCTTGTATAAGTCATAGACTTAGACGAGTAGCGTACAGGATCAAAACGTGTAACGCTAGATTAAACGATGATCGGATATAAGTAGTTTAATCCCAACAAGCTCTTTGACTTGTTTAATATGGATAAACTATAAATATTCTGGATTTTGAGACTTAAGATGACAAGGTTAGACCCGTTACGGTTAATTTTCGTAAATTAGTTACATATACTTAACCGTACGCATAGCAGCGATATCGGGTAACCAGATAAGTCATGGACAAGTTCTATATGCCATTACACATTAAATAAGTTGTAATATCAGTAGTATATCAACTTTCATGCCCGTTACAGTGTTACGAAACTATGCCTCATAGGGGCATTTTGGTAATTTCATACCGTGTAAAAGGAACTTGAATATAATTAATGTTATGATGATAAATATTCTGGAAAAATGTTTAATTTATGATATATTATCAGTAGGATATTGATTATATGTGTAATTTACCCTTTATGACCAAACTATGCACCGAAAGGGCATTTTGGTCATTTTACACATAGTATTATAAATTATTTGGGATTATGAGTTTATATCATGTACCTACTTTAAAAATATTTAAAATAAGTTTTGAAATCAGTAGGTAACAAGTCTTGGTTGATTAATATGATTTAAAATCATACTATGCGCCGAAACGACGCTTATGTCGTAAAATGACAATTATGCGATGTTTAATGTAAACTGATGTTAGGGTCAAGTTACCATTTCTTAGATATGCTATTTAATATAATATATCAATAGGTAAAAGGTTTACTTTGAAAAGATATTGTTAAAACCATTTTATAAGCCACAAGGGCTTTATCGTCATTTATCGACATAATAAAAGGACATGTTCATAAACTCAGTTTATAATCGGGTTTGACATCCCGAATAATCCTACTTATAATATTACATCATTAGGAAACTCATTTTCAAGTTCATTATCATATAAACCTCATTTTATGCAAAAAGAGCATTTTAGTCAAAATGGCATAATTACGTAACTTGTGCATAAACTCAGATTCTGATTATGATCATGTAATATAACCTCAGGGGGTTATGCTACATTATATTACGATCATAATGCAACCTTAGATCAGTAGCTAACTAATCTAAATCGGGTCAGAATCGAAAGTCAACGCAGAAGTCAAACTTCGTGACTTTCGGTTGCGAACCGACCCTAGAAGTGAAATTGACGAGCCGAACATGTTCTAATAATTATTACCAACTTGTTTAAGTGTCAAAACATGTTTCATAACATATATAAGTTCAGATTATAATATTTTCAAAAAAATGGCCTGTTTGACTTTTTAATATAATAACTTTGACCCGTCAATTGGTCTAGCAAACGTGATCTTTAGGAGGTGCCCTTTATAGGGATTAACACCTACTTTATTACGATCACTTAACCATGTTCGTTACGAACAATGGCTGGACCATAATGGTCTTAACCAAAAGTCAAGGCGTTTTCCGTAAAACGCTTGACTTTTGGCTATAAAAGCCTATAAACGAAAATGCAAGAGAAAGGAACACTTACAAATGATCCTTAGGATGCAATAGAACTCGGAGGTATAAATTAACATGTTGACACTTTTAACCCCTCCATCATCCAACTTTCACATATTTACAGAATTAACCTCTCTCGTCCAACAAGTGGCACATATGAGAGTTAGGACTTCGTAAAGGATCACTCAGAGGCTCATTATAAGCATGGTGAATCTGATGTCACTGTGAGGCTGGGCATGTTGACATATCAGTCACTCAGAGGCTGGGCATGTTGACATATCAGTCACTCAAAGGCCAAGTTTAAGCATGTTAACATATCAGTCACTCAGGGGCTAGGCATGTTGACATATCAATCACTCAGAGGCCAAGTTTAAGCATGTTGACATATCAGAAAGTCACTCAGAGGCTCAGTTTGAGCATGTTGACACCTTTAGTCCTTATTAGTCTTTAATAGACTAATAAAAATACAACACGTGTCACTATGCTATTGGACACGATTTTTACGAGGTGTTACATCCTCACCCCTTTAAAAGAAATCTCGTCCTCGAGATTTTATTCAAAAAGATGGGGGTATTTTTGTCGCATAGTGGATTCGACCTCCCATGTATACTCGGGACCTCTAAGGGCATCCCACTTAACCTTAACTATAGGTATCACTTTCCTTCGGAGCTTCTTAACCTGTCGATCCTTGATTGAAATTGGTTTCTCAACAAACCTTAGGTTTTCATCTGTCTTCACATCATGATGTGACATTGCTAGCGACTCATCGGTAGACATTTCTTAAGATTGCTGATGTGGAACACATCATGAATCCCACTAAGCTCCTCTGGCAGCTTAAGCTTATAAGCCCCACAGCGCCGACACATTCGATTATCTCGAATGGTCCTATATATCTTGGGCTTAGCTTGCCCTTCTTTCCAAATCTCACTACACCTTTCCAAGGTGATACTTTCAGCATGACTTTGTCCCCTACTTGGAACTTAAGAGGTTTACGCTCTTGTCAGCATAGCTCTTATGCCTATCTCGGGCAGCTTTGAGACGATCACGGATTTGCACAATCCTATCCGTGGTTTCCAGCCCAACTTCTGCCCAACACACGGGCGTTTGACATTTTCTCCCATACAAGCCCTCATAAGGAGCAGCCTTGATGCTCGTATGATAACTATTATTATAGGAGAATTCTGTTAGGGGTAATTGGTCATCCCAACTTCCACCTAAATCAATCACACATGCTCTAAGCATGTCTTCCAAGGTTTGAATAGTACGCTCACTTTGTTCATCTGTCTGCGGGTGGTAAGCCGTACTAAAGTTTAATCTTGTGCCTGAGTATTGTTGGAAGCTTTTCCAGAAATGAGATGTATATCTAGTATCTCTGTCAGATACAATAGATACCGGCACACCGTGTAATGACACAATCTTGTCTACATATAACTTAGCCAATTTGTCGGAGTTATACGTTTCTTTAATTGGCAAGAAATATGCTGACTTAGTTAGCCTATCCACAATGACCCAAATTGTATCATTACCACGTTTGGCCTTTGGTAACTTGGTAATCAAGTCCATCGTTACCATTTCCCATTTCCAAATGGGAATCTTTAGTTGTTGTAGAAGTCCTGACGGTTTCTGATGTTCAGCCTTAACTTACGAACACGTCAGACATTTAGCTACATAAGTGGCTATGGATTTCTTCAAACCCATCCACCAATAATTCTTTTTCAAATCCTGATATATTTTGTCACCACCCGGATGGACTGAGTATCTTGTATTATGCGCTTCCTGGAGGATTAGATCTCTAAGTCCTCCCAAGATTGGAACCCAGATTCTTTCATTAAATCCAAGGATTCCATCCTTTCCAGACGTTAACTGAGCAATAGTTCCGCCTAATCCCTCGTTAGGAATATTAGCCTCTAACAGAGCTTGCTTTTGTGCATCTAATAGCTTCTTATTCAAGCTATTTCTGAGCTCAATGCTCTTTGCGTTAATCCTAATAGGTTTAACTCTTTCCTTGCGACTTAAGGTGTCAGCAACGACATTTGCCTTGTCGGGATGATAGCGAATTTCGCAATCATAATCATAAGTGTTTCCATCCAACGACGTTGTCGCATGTTCAATTCCTTTTGATTAAACAAATGCTGGAGGCTCTTGTGGTCAGTGTATATAATACACTTTGTGCCATATAAGTAATGTCTCCACAATTTAAGTGCAAATACAACGACACCCAATTACAAATCATGGGTGGTGTAATTCCTTTCGTGCACCTTTAACTGTTGTGATGCATAAGCAATCACCTTGCCTTTTTGCATTAGCACACAGCGCATGCTAGTGTGCAAGGCATCACAGTAAACAACAAAATCCTCAATACCCTCATGTAGAGATAACACAGGAGCATTGCTCAACTTGTGTTTTACAATCTCAAAAGATTCTTGTTATTTTGGACCCCAAATTTAACATTCTTATGGGTCAAGGTAGTTAAAGGAGTGGCTATCCTTAAAAAGTTCTCAATGAACCTCCTATAATAACCAGCCAATCCTAAGAAGCTACGAATCTCCGATGGAGTTTTGGGTACTTCCCAATTCATTATGGTTTCTATTTTGGCGGGATCCACATAGATACCACGCTCACTTACAACATGTCTAAGAAATTGGACTTCCCTAACCCAAAACTCGCACTTAGAGAATTTAGCATAAAGTTTCTCCTGCCTTAGTAGTTCTAGGATGCACCGAAGGTGTTTCTCGTGATCAACTTGATTACGAGAATAAATAAGTATGTCGTCTATGAAGACAATGACAAACGTATCCAAATATGGTTTGCAGACCCTATTCATGAGATCCATGAATGTTGCAGGTGCATTTGTGAGCCCAAAAGGCATCACCAAGAATTCATAATGACCATATCAGGTCCTAAAGGCAGTCTTAGGAACATCTTCGTTCCTAACCATCAGCTGATGAAATCCTTATCTCAAATCGATCTTAGAGAAGTAACTAGCACCTTGAAGTTGATCGAACAATCCTGGGCAAGGGATATCGGTTCTTTATTGTTAACTTGTTCAACTCACGGTAATCAATGCACATCCGCATTGAACCGTCCTTCTTCTTAACGAAAAGAATTAGAGCTCCCCAAGGTGAGGAACTAGGCTGAATAAAGCCTTTCTCTAAAAGTTCATCTAATTGCGTCCTTAACTCCTTCATTTCCGTTGGTGCTAATCGATACGTAGCCCTAGCTATAGGTGCAGATCCAAGCAGGATATCAATTCTAAATTCCACTTGCCTATCTGGAGGTAGGCCTGGTAATTCTTCGGGGAAAACATCGGAATACTCCAAGATAACTGGAAGATCTTCTATATTTGGTTTAGGCTCCTTGATAGTTACTTCTGCCATGTAAATGACACAACCTCTCCCCAAACACTTGGATGCCTTAAATAACGGCACCTTTTTGGCAATCCGTAGTGTGAATCTCCAGGAATGGTGATCGTTTCACCAGATGGGGTTTTAATCTCGATGAGTTTCTTATCGCAGCAATGTGGGCTTGGTTATGGGATTACCAATCCATGCCTAAGACTACATCGAACCCCGCCAATTTCATTGGAAAAAGAGAGATAGATAGAATGATTCTTAATGGATATAGAACATCCATCAAGAATGAAAGATGCAGTCTCTAACGTTCCGTTAGCGAGTTCTACCTCATAGGTTATGTCTAGAGTTCTTATGGGCAAGTTTAATAGTTTCCTAAACTTATGGTCAACATAAGATTTATCTGCACCCGAATCAAAAAGAACTCTAGCATATATGTCATTGATGAGGAATATACCTGTTATGACGTTGTTGTCATTAACGGCCTCCCTTGCATTCCTATGGAAGGCACGAGCATTCCCTTTCTTAGCCTCTCCAGGCTTTGGATCAT
This sequence comes from Scalesia atractyloides, assembly GCA_947069175.1. NCBI lineage: Eukaryota > Viridiplantae > Streptophyta > Magnoliopsida > Asterales > Asteraceae > Scalesia > Scalesia atractyloides. Next base: position 35,910,724 of record CAMTDV010000020.1, on the reverse strand, counting down.
TACCTTCAGGGTTCTTGGGGCAATTGAACTTAATATGCCCTTTTTCATTACAGCCGTAGCAAATGGCATTCTTAAGAGCCTTACATTCTAGGGTCTTATGCCCCTTTCTCTTACAGATACCACAAGGTTTAGTCTGTGGATTTATACTACACTGTCCCGATGTTGTAGTTACAGTTCTTGCACAGAGGTTTGTCATTTGACGTGTGCTGGTTCTTCTTGAACCCGAAATTTCCTTTCTTTTTGAACCTTTGGGAGTTATCATCCTCCCGTTTCCTTTTTTCGTTAGTTTCAGTCCTAACTGATTTTTGCCTCACTAAATCTAAGGTGAGGGAGAGAGATAGGTCTACAGCGGACCTATAGGTACTAGGCTGAGCAGCCTTTACCATACCATTTATCTTGGGCGCTAACCCATTAATGAAAGGCGCAATACGTTTGGATTTAGGGGTGATTAAGTAGGAAACTAACCTAGACAGGGAATTGAAGTCAGATACATACTTCCGACAATCTAGGTTCTTCATTGAAAGAGTCAGAAAGTCTGTCTCTATCTTCTCCACCTCATGAGGTGGGCAATAAGTCTCCTTGACTAAATCAACAAACTTAGACGATCCTAAGTTGTACAGGTGTACCTTACCTGTAGATTGAATCATAGCTTTCTACCAAATTAGGGCATCGCCCTTGAAGGATTGTTATACACACTTTACCACATCCTTATCAGCACATCCGCTGATATCTACTATCGTTTCCATCTCATCAAGCCATTTCAAAGCTTCTACTGCTCCTTTTTCCCCATTGAAATCTTGGGGCTTACTGGAGACGAAATATTTGTAGGTACATTCGTCTTTAGAAGAACGAGACCTATCAACAAATTCTAATTTCCTTGGTTCACTCTTTGCATTGGAAGAGTGAACTGAGCTCTCCTTATGAGCTGAGGATGGTGGGATTGATAAGGGTCTGAAGCGAGTAGCACTCGACTCCCTAAGTTTTCTATCGCCTTTTCCATAGCCTTTCCAACAGCTGCATCTATGCGAGCTTGGAAGTTATCATTATTGATGGCTATGTTTTCGGCGTTATTAGAGTTAACATCCCGGTGGCTACTTTGTGCCTCGTCCGAGTTAGCCATTCTTGAAACTTTGGTTCTAAACACCAAATATAACTTCTCTTAGCCATGGTATTAATAACCATAGTGGCTTTAAACATTGGATATAACAATCCATCACCTAATTCAGCTAGTGTGAATAACATCACAATTCTTAGGCTTATCATATCTATATTTGGCCTAGGTCTCAAAAGATCCATCAAAGGCAAATTACAATTTGGACGTAGTCCATATATTATTAGACAGTGGATCGTAATGTCACAACTGTCATTGTCATTTAGACAATTACATATAGCTCATAAGCTTGTCACAAAGGACATTAAAACATGGCTCATTGGCCTGTCCCAATTTGGACATATAATTATGGCACATTGGCCGGTTACTAATGGACAAAAAATATGGCACATTAGCCTATCATCTTGGACAAATTATGGCACCTTGGCCTGTCACCTTGGACAAATTATGGTACATTGGCCTATCACCTTGGATAAATTATGGCACCTTGGCCTGTCACCTTAGACAAATTATGGCACATTGGCCTGTCACCTTGGACAAATTATGGCACCTTGGCCTGTAACGTTGGACAAATTATACCACATTGGCTTGTCACCTTGGACAATTTATGGCCCCTTGGCCTAGATGGCTAGTGTGGATTCCTCAAGTCACACTACTAGGAGTATTAACATTCCTTAATGTTAACATATGAGTACCTTAATGGTTAATTAATGGTCCCGGTCACCTTGGACCTTAAGACCTTGGAGGCTTGAACCTAGTCCACCACCTCTGGATATAGAAGGATAACTTCCCTTAACTATCCTGATAGAAGGCCCTCTTATCCTTAACTATCATCTCTTGGCCAATGTGTGGTCTGTGCCACTTGGCATAATCAAACCCATTAAGGTCTTTTTGGAATTATATAGCAGAACATGAATTTCGAGTAAAATCGAGACGTTCGCTTCAAGAGGATAAATACATATATATAATTGCAAAATAATTTATTAAATGCCAATAATGAAGTAAAATACTAGAAATAAATGAAACAAACTATCCATGCAAGGACTTAAAACAAATAAAAATGTCCACACAAGGACTAAAGAAATAAAAATGTCCTCGCAGGGACTAACATATATTATTAGAAGAGACTTCACTCGTCCTTCTTTCCCTTAACCAACTTGGAGAGTTTCTTGAAGAACTTATTCGTCTTCTACTCTGTTTTCTCCGCTTGTTGTTGCGTTTCTTTCATTCGTTCTAGGGCCTCATTGATGGCCTCGAGTGGTAGCGGAGGTTGTGGTTGTGGTTGTGGCATAATAGGATACTGGTACCCATAACTTGGATATCCAGTAGGTGGATAAGCAGGTGGGAAAGGAGACGGGTGAAGTGTGTTATGCATGACTGCTTGCATGTAAGGGTCATGCGACAATGCTTGATAATCAACAGGTGTAGATGGGTTAAAAGGATCATATCCAGATTTATCCGGATATGTTGGGATAAGGTTATTATAACCCAATGGTGGTGGTTGAACCACTGGTGATGGTGTTGGTTCCACCACAGGTGAAACATTGGAGGGTCAACCCATTTATGGGTCCTCGTGAATGGTAGGGTAAGGTTTGGGCAAAGGTGGTAGCAATCCCGACCGTTGGCCCACACGTACCGACATACGTGCTCCTCTTTTCCTCCATGGCGGCTCAGGTAGCGATTGGGGTTGTTCCACTGGTTCCATGAGGACATCTTCTAGTGCAGGAGGAGTTGGGGAGTGATGGGAAGGAGTGTTTGTGAAGGTAAATTGGTTCTAATATTGGTCCCATTCATTAGGACCTTGGTATGGCGATCCGGCGTAAGAGTTCGAATCGCTTGAAATTTCGATGGGGTGGTTGTGTGATCCTGACGGCGGCATCTCTGGGTCGGGGGCCTTCATCATGGGATTGGGTTGGTCCAACTGATTTTGGTCGGCTGGGGGTGTATTAAAGTATTGGTTGGGGTTAAACTCATCATGATAAGAATGATGAGAGTGGTGTGAATGACATGAATGGCATGAGTGGTAAGAGTTTTGGGAATGAGAAGGTGAATGTTGGGATAATGGCCATGAATCCCTCGGATCCTCAAAGGGGTTCGGTTGATGGGGATGTAAGGGAATATGTCCAGAAGGTCCTCCCCTCATTGGTCCTTTACCTCTTCCTCTTACTCTTGGTGGCATTTTCCTGTTAAAATCAAATCAAAACAATACTAATAACTTAATAATGAAAGGAGTAATCCTAGGTCAATGCCTAGACTCAGAAGTCTAAGGAATGTGCTTGTGTAAGTTTGAGATTAAACACAAGAAGATTAGTGTCTAATTTTCTCAAACGTTGGCTCTGATACCAACCTATCACACCCCGGCTTTCCACAGCCAATCTAAACACCGGTGGGCCCGGGTGGGGAATATTGTGACGTAAGTTGATATCATCATAGTCAATTAAACACAGCACAAAGGAAGTCTTGGAGTTAAATTACTATTACAATCCAAATGTTCAAAGTACAAAAATAATATACAAACGGCTCGTAATAGAAGATCCACAGGCGGATCATAAATTGTACAAAAAGAATGTAAAACAGACTTTGGGCAGATCTAAGATTTGCAAGATCCTCTTATAACTACCGAGCACTTCCCGCCTATTTTCGTATTATACCTGCAAGCTTAGTCTTTTGAAAATACGTCAGCTTTCGTTGGTAAATACACCCAACTAACTCATTTTGAAAACATTTAAAAATGTTTTAAGTGCACTTTGGCACAAAATCTTTTATAACTTGGGAAATTTGACCTTCCAACCTTGTTAACTGATTCACATGTTTGTCCATACACACACGGCCCGGTACGGAGACCGAGACATAATTAATGAACTCACCACTTTGAACTCACGAATGAGTTATTCTCCCAACCTTGTGGGTAATGCATTTTGAGCGTCTATCGGGTGTACGCCTACACCCGCGCTAAGGTCGTGCCATTATCTAATGTAATGAGCCGAGGATATCCAGGACACGGTAGTTAACCCCCGATGTTTAAGTTATCAAACAAAACTGATTAAAACGGAATATGCGGATTTACTAGCCACAATCCGGCATTCGATTGATCCCATTTCCGACTAGCGGTAATAATTTGCCGTAACCCAAGCTCGTTTAGGGGAAATAAGTCGAGAGTATTTACCAGAGCTAGTCTTCGTTTTTAACGCAAGATTTTATTAACTCAGCCGTACACAAAAGTACTAAGTGCAGATAGCATTTTCCGGCAAGTCTCTAGTCTAGATTATGGCATAAGCTAACCAATTAAATACTAACGGTCTTATATAAGTCATAAACTTAGACGAGTAGCGTACAGGATCAAAACGTGTAACGCTAGATTAAACGATGATTGGATAGAATGTAGTTTAATCCCAACAAGCTCTTTGACTTGAGTAATATGGATAAACTATAAATTTTCTGAATTTTGAGACTTAGATGATAAGGTTAGACCCGTTTCGGTTAATTTTCGTAAATTAGTTACATATACTTAACCGTACGCATATCAGCGATATCGGGTAACCGGATAAGTCATGGACAAGTTCTATATGCCATTACACTTTAAATAAGTTGTAATATCAGTAGTATATCAACTTTCATGCCCATTACGGTTTTAAAACGAAACTATGCCTCATAGGGGCATTTTGGTAATTTTATACCGTGTAAAAGGAACTTGAATATAATTTATGTTATGATGATAAGTATTCTTGAAAAATATTTAATTTATGATATAGTATCAGTAGGATATTGATTATATGTGTAATTTACCCTTTATGACCAAACTATGCACCGAATGGGCATTTTGGTCATTTTACACATGGTTTTATAAATTATTTGGGATTCTGAGTTTATATCATGTACCTACTGTAGAAATATTTAAAATAAGTTTTGAAATCAGTAGGTAACAAGTCTTGGTTGATTAATATGATTTAAAATCATACTATTCGCCGAAAGACTGTTTTAATATGAAAAACTGATGTTAGGGTCAAGTTACCATGTCTTAGATATACTATTTAATATAACATATCAATAGGTAAAAGATTTACTTTGAAAAGATATGGTTAAAACCATTTTATAAGCCACAAGGGCTTTATCGTCATTTATCGACATAATAAAAGGACTTGTTCATAAACTCAGGTTATAATCTGGTTTGACATCCCGAATAATCCTACTTATAATATTACATCATTAGAAAACTCATTTTCAAGTTCATTATCATTTAAACCTCATTTTATGCAAAAATGGCACTTTAGTCAAAATGGCATAATTACGGAACTTGTGCATAAACTCAGATTCTGATTATGATCATGTAATATAACCTCAAGGGTTACGCTACATTATATTACGATCATAATGCAACCTTAGATCAGTAGCTAACTTATCTAAATCAGGTCAGAATCGAAAGTCAAAGAAGCAGTCAAACTCCGCGACTTTCGGTTGCGAACCGACCCTAGAACTGAAATTGACGAGCCGAACATGTTCTAATAATTACTACCAACTTGTTTAAGTGTCAAAACATGTTTCGTAACATATATAAGTTCAGATTATAACATTTTCGAAAAATGGCTTGTTTGACTTTTTAATATAATAACTTTGACCCGTCAATTGGTCTAGCAAACGTGATCTTTAGGAGGTGCCCTTTATAGGGATTAACACCTAACTTATTACGATCACTTAGCCATGTTCGTTACGAACAATGGCTGGACCATAATGGTCTTAACCAAAAGTCAAGGCGTTTTCCGTAAAACGCTTGACTTTTGGCTATAAAAGCCTATAAACGAAAATGCAAGAGAAAGAACACTTACTAGTGATCCTTATGATGCAATAGAACTAAGATGGATGTTCCTTTCAGTTAGGAACTTCCACAGGAGGGAGATAGAATGTAAAATGAGAAAGGTGCAAGTTCAAATGGTGAAGCATTGCACCTATTTATAGTTGGAGAGCTTGAAGGAGGTGATGCCAGGTGTTAAAAGGTGTTAGAGAGAGCTTACAAGTGTCCTAAAACGTGGCATAGCTGTTTAAAAGTCCATAGTTTCGAAACAATGGTTTTTGGCAACATGTGTGGAGGCCAAGCAAAAATTCTGTAGACACAGGCCTCACGCGCCCCGCGAGAGGCTAGGGCCTTGCCTATCGCGCCTCGCGAGCGCCCTATGGCTAGATTTAAAGTTTGACACTTTTAGCCCCTCAACTTATAAAACCTCTTAAAACACCTTTATAGCATATTTAGCCCTCCGTAACCAATATTTGGCGTACCCGGGAGTATGCCTGGACATTGTCGAGCTCTCGGTTCGTTAAAAGGTCACTCAGATGTATAAATTAACATGTTGACACTTTTAACCCCTCCATCATCCAACTTTCACATATTTACAGAATTAACCTCTCTCATCCAACAAGTGGCACATATGAGAGTTAGGACTTCGTAAAGGATCACTCAGAGGCTCATTATAAGCATGGTGAATCTTGTGTCACTGTGAGGCTGGGCATGTTGACATATCAGTCACTCAGAGGCCGGGCATGTTGACATATCAGTCACTCAGAGGCTGGGCATGTTGACATATCAGTTACTCAGAGGCTGGGCATGTTGACATATCAGTCACTCAAAGGCCAAGTTTAAGCATGTTAACATATCAGTCACTCAGGGGCTAGACATGTTGACATATCAGTCACTCAGAGGCCAAGTTTAAGCATGTTGACATATCAGAAAGTCACTCAGAGGCTCAGTTTGAGCATGTTGACACCTTTAGTCCTTATTAGTCTTTAATAGACTAATAAAAATACAACACCTGTCACTATACTATTGGACACGATTTTTACGAGGTGTTACATCCTCACCCCTTTAAAAGAAATCTCGTCCTCGAGATTTTATTCAAAAAGATGGGGGTATTTTTGTCGCATAGCGGAGTCGACCTCCCATGTATACTCGGGACCTCTAAGGGCATCCCACTTAACCTTAACTATAGGTATCAATTTCCTTTGGAGCTTCTTAACCTGTCGATCCTTGATCGAAACTGGTTTCTCAACAAACTTCAGGTTTTCATCTGTCTACACATCATGATGTGACATTGCTAGCGACTCATCGGTAGACATTTCTTAAGATTGCTGATGTGGAACACATCATGAATCCCACTAAGTTCCTCTGGCAGCTTAAGCTTATAAGCCCCACAGCACCGACACATTCAATTATCTCGAATGGTCCTATATATCTTGGGCTTAGCTTGCCCTTCTTTCCAAATCTCATTACGCCTTTCCAAGGTGATACTTTCAGCATGACTTTGTCCCCTACTTGGAATTTAAGAGGTTTACGCTCTTGTCAGCATAGCTCTTATGCCTATCTCGGGCAGCTTTGAGACGATCATGGATTTGCACAATCCTATCCGTGGTTTCCAGGACAATCTCCAATCCTGGTAGTTGGGCTTCCCCAACTTATGCCCAACACACGGGCGTTCGACATTTTCTCCCATACAAGCCCTCATAAGGAGCAGCCTTGATTCTCGTATGATAACTATTATTATAGGAGAATTCTATTAGGGGTAATTGGTCATCGCAACTTCCACCTAAATCAATCACACATGCTCTAAGCATGTCTTCCAAGGTTTGAATAGCACGCTCACTTTGTCCATATGTCTGCGGGTGGTAAGCCGTACTAAAGTTTAATCTTGTGCCTAAGGATTGTTGGAAGCTTTTCCAGAAATGAGATATATATCTAGTATCTCTGTCAGATACAATAGATACCGGCACACCGTGTATTGACACAATCTTGTCTACATATAAGTTAGCCAATTTGTCGGAGTTATACGTTTCTTTAATTGGCAAGAAATGTGCTGACTTAGTCAGCCTATCCACAATGACCCAAATTGTATCATTACCATGTTTGGCCTTTGGTAACTTGGTAATCAAGTCCATCGTTACCATTTCCCATTTCCAAGTGGGAATCTTTAGTAGTTGTAGAAGTCCTGACGGTTTCTTATGTTCAGCCTTAACTTGCCAACACGTCAGACATTTAGCTACATAAGTGGCTATGGATTTCTTCAAACCCATCCACCAATAATTCTTTTTCAAATCCTGATATATTTTGTCACCACCCGGGTGGACTGAGTATCTTGTATTATGCGCTTCCTGGAGGATTAGATCTCTAAGTCCTCCCAAGATTGGAACCCAGATTCTTTCAATAAATCCAAGGATTCCATCCTTTCCAGACGTTAACTGAGCAATAGTTCCGCCTAATCCCTCGTTAGGAATATTAGCCTCTAACAGAGCTTGCTTTTGTGCATCTAATAGCTTCTTATTCAAGCTATTTCTGAGCTCAACGCTCTTTGCGTTAATCCTAATAGGTTTAACTCTTTCCTTGCGACTTAAGGTGTCAGCAACGACATTTGCCTTGCCGGGATGATAGCGAATTTCGCAATCATAATCATTAATTGTTTACATCCAATGACGTGGTCGCATGTTCTATTCCTTTTGATTGAACAATTGGAGGCTCTTATGGTCAGTGTATATAATACACTTTGTGCCATATAAGTAATGTCTCCACATTTTAAGTGCAAATACAACGTACCCAATTCCAAATCATGGGTGGTGTAGTTCCTTTCATGCACCTTTAACTATCGTGATGCATAAGCAATCACCTTGCCTTTTTGCATTAGCACACAACCCATGCTAGTGTGCAAGGCATCACAGCCTTGTGCACTGCCAGTGCTCTCAAGATTCCGAGTCGCGCACGGTCGTGCCGATGGTTTGCACGACCGTGCGTGAGTTATAACTTCAACAGTTTCCGCAGAATACATCTGATATGCTCGTAAATCCCTCGTTTTCTCCAACTTTGTTTGTGTCACGCCGTTTAAGACCTGAAAATACAAAAGTGCCCGCTTAAGTACCTAAACAACGAAATTTTAGTCAAAAACGCATAAAACGGGAGTAAAAAGGGGGACATAAATATGTATAATTTAACATATATCAAACCTCCCCACACATGAACTTTTGCTTGTCCTCAAGAAAACTTAAAGCAAAAGCACGTGGGTTTACGAAGGACCCAAACATCTAATATTTTATAACGCTATATAAATATTCGGCGGTCAATTGGTTCTTCAAAACGTCAACATCAAGAATTTCAAACCAAACAAGCATATGCGAATATAAACAAAGATAACCAAAAAGCAATGATTCCATTTCCGATCGACTTAACATGCAAATTCTCACATTTCTCACCATGTTCACACACACTCGGTTATATTTATGAATCATACATGTAATGTGTATGTGTAAAACACTCGACGCCAAGGCGATGAATCATGCAATGTCATAAGCTTGTCAAAAGATCTAATCTCCACAACTAGCACGTGAAAAAGCATAAATCAAGAGGTCTTTAAGGGTTGTAATGATAGGCAATGGTTTTGGGTAGGGAATGGACATTTTAAAGTGGTTAAATGGTTAAAACTTAGCGATTGTTTCTAACAAGCGTAAATGAATCACAACTATACATAAGTAATGCATAAACGGATAATTTTAACCATATCGAGCTAGTCAATGAGATTGTACTATTCAGCACTTAAAATTGCTCCAATTTGATCTTCTTTCTTCTATTTTCGGTTGCTATTTTCTGTGGTTTTTTTTTTTGCATAATTTCGCAAGTTAGATAATAACCATAACCGAGTTTTAACACAAAGGTTCAACAATAAAAGTCTAAAATGGCTAAGTGGGTTAAATGGGTGTAATCAGAAAAACACGGGAAGTAGGCTCAACATGGTTAACTAATGGAATGATGGTAGGTACGGAAAATAAACTAAGAAAAAGGCTAACACAAGAGGGGTATCCTTAGTGCCTCTATCACATTCATGCCCTTTTCACATATTCATGATCTTGAAAAGTATACTAATGACAAGTTCTAAATCACATGAAACATCCGGCTCACTCATATTCCGAACAAAAAACAAGCATGTTAAGAATTGATAGGCTCAAGTATGCTCACGCAATTGAAGGAATGGGTATTAATGTAAAGATAAACATGCAAGTCTTTCTTTTTGTTTGTCACGCTTTTAGTTATCATTTTTTAAAAAAAATCAATTTGGCTTGCCGGTTTTGATTGTATCTGATGCTTTCTAAAAACACAACTGACCGTTTTTGTATAAAGATTTTTTATATATGTTATATATATATATATATATATGAGGACAAACAAAGTTACCAAGTTAAACCCCTCCCCACACTTGAACTTCACATTGTCCCCAATGTGAACCAAAAATTAGTTAAGCAGCTATTGATATCTAAACTAAAGTGTGAAAAAGGCGAATAATACTCCCCTAGAGTTGAAGAAGACTTGGAGAAATTTGACTTGACCATCTTTCTTCCAACTCTGTGTGCGTCTCTATATACCTGCAAAGCTCGTCATACTAACCACAACATAGGCAACGCAAATGATCAAAAGATTAGATAAGTAAAGGTTCATACATTAGTTAAAAATTAAATAAAACAAGCAATAATAAAGTGTTTCGAAAAACAAAACATATCCGCGGGGTTTTAAAAAAATGTGGTCAAAATGAAAACCCCCAAAGAAACAAAGCAAACTACGAAAATAAACAAAGACACCAGCAGCCCCAGACGGTACACTCCTTCCTCCTACTAATAGTCCTCGTCGTCTTGGCGTGCTCCAGATGAGCCCACCCCATCATATCATGGGTTCCCAAATGGGAACTGCGGAGGATCGCCAAAGTAGTTTGGAAAGGCGTTGTGGAGCCCTCCGAAGATATACGAGAATCCAGCATGCATCTCTTCTTGCATTGTGTTTTGGTTCACCTGCATATGTTGAAATTGCCGGTAGAACTTTGGATAAGAAGGCATGCTTGGTGGCCAATCCTGTTGTGCTTGATACTCGTGCTGGTGTTGGTGCTGGTTACCGCTGCTGCTGACATGGTGGTGGTCCTAAGAATGCTTACTCGTGAGCATGCTCCATGTCTACATCCTCTTCTACCTCGTCCTCTGGTAACGGTGGGAGTGGGTCCCAAATCTCCCCGTTTAGGCCCCTCAACCTTGGGCCGTTTCCGGTATCCACTATCAAACCCATTGCCCTCAAAAAACGAAGATCCACATCACCCCCCGTGCGAACCAGTGTCAGATTGTTGACTACGTCATCTGTCATTATCCTGATGGCGTATGCGAGCTGGGTCACATACTCCCCACCATGTATCTCCCTACTCGTTGAGCTCCCTGCACTGTTTATAAAGAATTCAACCATTCGGGCGGCAAGGTTAACGTGTACCCCATTCACTATGGAATATAAAAAGAGCAAGTCTGGTGTGGGACGGTTCCCGGAACTGTCCATGCGACCACAGATGGTGTGGCTCATAACATGATGAAGAACCCTACGGAGCGGGTCCTTTAGTCTCGAGCCTTTGCTCTTCTAGCCTCGTAGGGTGGCCCGACTGCCACATGAGACCATAAATCTGTTTTTTTTCTCATCACTGTCGAATTTGTAAATATTGGTAAAAAGCTCAGAATCTATTTCTTCTTCTTTGTAGATACCTAATCTTTTGCCGAGCTTCGCCATCGACCATTTGTGCCATCTACCTCCAAGCCTAAACTGTATACTATTTGCATTTTTGAAGTCCAATGTGTCAAGAATTAGGGTTTGATTTGCTTTTATGAAGAAAACTCCATAGTTTCTTGAACAAGAACCCTAATTTACTACTAAAACAAGATTAAAAGTAGAAAATACGTAAGAATCCATACCTTGTTCGAAGATCTGAAAGAATTTCTTGCAAAGAGTGGTTAGTTTTGGAGAGGGTGTAACAGGAACGACAATGCGGTTAGGGTTACAGTTTGAGAATAACTTTTACTGAAAAGTCTTATTTATACTATTTAATTTTACTGTTCAGAAAAAGATGCACACGGCCGTGCGCCAATGTGCACGATCATGCGGTTTCAAAAATGTAACGATTTGGTTTAAGTTTCTCGGCTCGCACGGCGTGCATATTGGCTGCACGGGAGTGCGTGTCCGAGAAAAAGACCGCACGGTCATTTGTTACAGATGCAATTATGAAGTGCACGGCGTGCGGCATCTGGGCATTCTGCAGCAGATTTCATAGAATGCTCCCAACTCTGTTTTTTCAACACAATTCACCTTCTTTTCAAGTTTTTACCTATTTATGCAGTATTTTAACTTCGGAACTTCACAAGGTAAATAAAAAAAGTACAAACCTACACATTACCAAAAAAATTAGTAAAACATAAAAGTAAGACTAAAAATTTAAATATTTACATATCTACCCCTAACGTGCTAAACACGCTCGCTAAATTTTTTTTCCAACGAGTCGATAGCTAGACTCCCTTCCCCACACTTGTTACGCGTGCGGGGCGTCGAGTTCGATCACCTCCGCCGCCGAATCAACAGGTCCATTGATATAGAGCTTCAACCTACGACAGTTGACTTTGAAAGTTACCCTGTTGGAGTCCTCGATAACAACGGTTCCGTACGATAATACCTCTTTAACAGTGTACGGTCCCGTCCATCAGGATTTTAGCTTAACGGGGAATAAACGAAGCCACGAGTTGAACAATAAGATGAGATCTCCCGCTTGAAATTCCTTGTGATCTCTCAAACGCTTGTCATGCAACCTTTTGGCGCGTTCCTTATATAAGCTAGAGCTCTCATAGGCATGATTCCTTAATTCTTCAAGCTCATGGATTTGTAAGAAGCAAGCCTCACCGCCGCTCTTTAAATCCAAATTCGTTGTCTTCAAAGCCCACAATGCCTTGTGTTCCAACTCCACCGGCATATGACATACCTTTCCATTAACTAGCCAAAACGGAGTTGTCCCTATAGGCGTCTTATATGCAGTCCGGAAAGCCCAAAGCGCGTCATCTAATTTTTCCGACCAATTTTTTTTTGAAGGGAAGGATAAATATATATTTTTTACAAATAAATAGCCAAATAGTTAATTAGGATTCGAACAAATAGATACATAAATAAATAATCTTGCAAATATATATATACAAATAAATGAACAAATAAACAAGTATGAACAAATATTCACAAGTATGTACATCGGTAGAAGAATAACTCAGATCATTCCAAAAGCTCGCCGCATCCCCGGCAACGGCGCCAAAAACTTGACGAGTGTGTATATACATATTGTTACAATGAATTTTACACACGAACTCGGTTTTAATATTTATAAAAATGATTTATACCTTAATATTAAAAGACACACAAAAGGATAAGTGTACCCTATCATATATGTGGTAAAGTATGGGTAAGAACCAGATGTCGATCCATGGACGCGGGCGAACGCTTATGTACTAAAACCGTTGTCATTAGTCCACCGGTAAAAAGATATGTGAATGAGTTTTTAACTAAAAATTATCTAAAAATGTATTCTAAAACATAAAAGACTCCAAACACAAAAATATAATTTTTTTTTCTTTTGTCTTGTTTTATAAACAACCTAAGCATGTTAACTAAATCAGAAATGTCACAAAGGCACTTGATCAATCTTCCAATTATAAAGACAATTAGTATCCCTTTCGGGAATCCTAAACTTATTCATTAACGAGCTATTGATATATTTTTATGCGAGTCTTTTTTAAATAAGTTAGTCATCCGTTAAGAGTTTTCTAACCTCACTTAATCAAGGAAAGTAATACCGAAAATACAATACAACCACCGAGACAAGCATAAAGTAGAACATATCACAAACCTATCCATTTTGCAAGTCTTGAACACAAATATACTAAGTTAGCCATTTTAACCAAAAATACTAAACAAAGATTATGAATCATGTCAAGAACTCGCAATATCACCATCTAACCAGCTAGAGCTCTTACGTTTAAGAAAGCATTCTTGATCAGAATTAGATTTATCTTTTATTAAACCAATACTCATTTTTAGTTTCATGGTTTAAACACATTAACAAGTTAGTAGTTTACTAACAAATGATTAATTAAGGGGGTTTTTCAACATATCCTAACTAACCATTTATTAATCATCCAAGATAAACAACCAGAATCAAGAATCTAACATCAATGGACCAGGTTTGCCATATGATCATCAAGATTCAAACATGAAAAAGTTGCTAGAGCTTCATTCAAACAAGATAACAAACTAAAGATTGTTCATGAAACAAGTATCTTAATATCATTACAATAATACATAAACATCAGATCAGTGCTTGCAAATGTGCTCAAAATGTATGTTAAGAACAAGAAATCAAACCATAAACAAGCAAGGATTTGATGGATTGGATGATGGATGAGCTTCTTGCAACTTTGAGGCTTGAAATCAAACCAACCAGGTAGCTCTCGGACCCTAGAAATCGCCCAGAAGCTTGGAAAATTACCCAATAATTTGATCAGTAGTGTCTGCCCTGTTTTATAGAGAAATTCATATCCGCACGGCCGTGCACATAAAGTGCATGCCCGTGCAATCATAAGCGTGACGTCAGCTGCAGGGTATGGGCTTGGAAAATTACCCAATAATTTGATCAGTAGTGTCTGCCCTGTTTTATAGAGAAATTCATATCCGCACGGCCGTGCACATAAAGTGCATGCCCGTGCAATCATAAGCGTGACGTCAGCTGTAGGGTATGGGCTAGACAAGTGGACGATTGGGCGGCAAAACTTCAGATGTGCACGGTCGTGCACATGGGTCGCACGACCGTGCATGGTCTTCAGACAGCCTGTTGATCAGTGTTCAGCTAGTGCACGGGAATGCACCTGGGTCGCACGGTCGTGCATGCCGAGAAATCAACTGCACTGCCAGTGCTCCCGAGATTCCGAATCGCGCACTGTCGTGCCGATGGTTTGCACGGCCGTGCGTGAGTTGTAACTTCAACAGTTTCTGCAGAATGCATCTGATATGCTCGTAAATCCCGCTTTTTCTCCAACTTTGTCTGTGGCACGCCGTTTAAGACCTGAAAATACAAAAGTGCCCGCTTAATTACCTAAATAACGAAAAACGCATAAAACGGTAGTAAAATGGGGGACATAAATATGTATAACTTAACATATATCAAGGATTCTCGGTAGTTCCTTTTTTCGTCGATCTCTCACTTTCAAGCAGGCAGGTTCACAGGTACTTCTTCAAATTTACTATAATTGTTAGACGACGACTCGTATCCGGTTCTTCTGACTCAGGTATATCTGGTTGTTGTGATGCTTCATGCTTTGTCAGCAACTAACAATATCTCATTTTTCAGCAACCTCTGTTTCTTGATCTAAATCAAGTTTTGGAAAATTCTCAAAAATTTATAAGCAAACATTTCTATACAACAGTGAGAGTACCATATAAACACTTGGTACATACAAGTACTTGTACTCAGATCAAAACTCAAATTTATTTAATCTTTTGTTGATCGGTCAAATATTCAAGAAGGGTTTATAAATTTTAATAAAACAAATAAAACACCTTTTTTATTTTATTTTTTGGTTTTATAAAAAGCAAGACATTATTTTTGGATTTTTTAAGTTTTCTATTTGTTTTAATTTTTAAATATAAGAATATAAATAGAAATGCAAATAAACTAACTCAACAGCTACAACTAACTATACAATTACAAATGGGATCAAACTTGTTCTTAGGCTGACCAAGGAACATTTTTCAGTGCAAACTGTAATCAGACTGGTCCATGCGATCGCTGATATGTTTGTCCTCTTAAACCTAACGCTCAACTTTCAATTTTTTTAACGTCGTGATATGTTTAAGGTAATATTATATTATAGTACCCGTGTGTCCAATACCATGACATACCCCCGCGATCAAGGTAAGCACAACGATTATCATCGCAGGTGAGTATACTGAGATCATCCTTTCGTTTTTACAACGTCAGACTTGTTGGTGTATAGGTCAGTAGATCGTACAACAAAGTGACTAATCAAAATCTGACGAGGGTTAGGCGAATACCTTATACGGTATTTTTGACATTTTAAACACATGGAATTTTCTCAAGATGAGATTTCCTTTCTTTTAAGGTTTTGGCTTTCAACTCTGGCTCTTTTAGGATATCCCGACTATGCTTTGGTATGCATATAATCTAGATGCAACAAAAGGATAGCCCTGATATCCCGATGACTTATCAGTATAAAGACCTGAAACCTCAGACGTTAGCTATCTATCAACGCAAGATTTAAGACAAAAATCATATGCCAATGGTATGTTGCCCACGTGATACATAGTTCGTTATGTTTATATCACTTGGTATCTTTTATCACTTTGAGCGTCAAGCCTATCAACATATCACAGTAGATCCTTGTCTTTTCAGCTACGACACCTTACATGTGTCAGTCACGCCATTTAGCACGAATATTCATTTCATTTCCCAAAGAAGCAATAAATCTTTTTGGATTTTTCTGTTTTTCAAATATTTTTGTCTTTTTCTCATTTTTCAAATGTTTTTATATTTTTCTCATTTTCTCCCCCTCAAACAATGCATATATACATATATCTCCCTCTTCACCCCTAACTTTGTGCATCACATTTTATGCATAAATTTACCTAATAATGAAAACGTATGTACAAGGATATAAATGAAACCAAATGAAAATATTTTTGTGGTTTTGGCTTAACCGTTCCGTCATCAGATTGAAGACTAATCAATGTCAAACTAAAGCACGAAATTTAAATTGTACCTTTTCGCTGATCTTATCTTACCTCATCTCCTCCAACGGAAACATATCATCTTAAAAAAATTTTTAACTTTTTGCAACAGTGAAATGTTACCCGTTATATCTCTGGAACAACCGCTATCAACATTCCAGAGATTGTCAACAGCTCCTCCTTGGTTGTCCCTAAAAAATAAGTAGATTAGTAAGATATTAGTACCCAGGCCATCATGGTTCTGGGTATTCCTGAAGCATCAAAATAAGACACTTCTTTCAAACACAAGTCCCCTTTTGTTTCAAGGATTGGAGATGTTGCTGCCTTTTGTTTAGTTTCCATATTTGTTTCGGCTTAACAAACGTGTTAGTTGCCTTTGGTTGAGCAACTTTAGCTGTTTTAGGTTTATTACATTTATAAATAGATTTTTATTCCTGAACAGCATTGCATTTATTTTTAGCAGCATTCCAATCCCCATCAGATGGTTTAATCTTGGGATTCACATTCTTCATTGCCTTAGGTGATGACACCTTCATCGGCTTGGAATAATTTTTATCCTTTGGTGTATAACCTTCTGATTTTGAGCATAATACAGAACATGGGGACTATGTGTGAAGTTCCGAGCAATGTGACCAGGAATGCCGCAATAAAAGCATGTTTGTCTCTTCACGTATATGGCATTCTAATCAGCTTGATTTGCTCTTGCAGGCCCTAAAGGATGAATCGATCCTTTTTGTGCTTGTTTTTGTTGCACATTTCTTGCAAACGAGGATGAATTCGGATGTTTGTACTTGTCATTTGTAGGGGCCTTCTGTTGTGGAAATTTCTTTTGATTCTTCTTCTTGTATTGTTTAGACTGCAAGTCTTGTTTAGAAATCTCCCCAACCTTTCCAAAAGCTTTGTTAGCACGGTCAAATATATATTTCTCACATTTGCCATTATGAGCCGGCTTAACAAAAGTATTATTCACATCATTAGCCTTTTGAGGG
The DNA here is from genome assembly GCA_947069175.1 of Scalesia atractyloides. Taxonomy (NCBI): domain Eukaryota; kingdom Viridiplantae; phylum Streptophyta; class Magnoliopsida; order Asterales; family Asteraceae; genus Scalesia; species Scalesia atractyloides. The sequence goes on along the minus strand of CAMTDV010000020.1, from coordinate 35,893,023 downwards.
CTATTTCTGCCCATTGACGACTTGGACGATTGTGATCTTTCTTGATGAACAGTCTTTTTATTTCTCCGTCTTTTATCTGCTCGTTTCGACTCTTTTGGCTTGCTGTGAACCTTTTCATCACAAGCAAAAGGTTCAGATTGTTTAGTTTGCGCACTAGGAGCCTCGTTCACGTCAGTTCTCTCTTCATTAGCTTTGATAGAATCGGAGAATGCTGGTTTATCGGATGAAAGACTAGACACCTCAGCTGAATCATAAGAAAAGTCATCAGCATAAGATGGTTCTACACATGAAGTAGAAGCATTAGTGTTTTTCACCCATTTTTGCTTCATTTAGCCTTTACAGGTTTTACAGATCCCCGTGTGTCTGATGTATAATCACTGGGTTTGCCATACACCATGTGTTGTTCATTCTCAAGTTCTTCCTCGATGTCGGGCATTCTCGTGTAGTTGTGATTATATGGTGGGCAACCTGATTGAATCCCAAACCCTTCCCTTTGTTTCCTTTGTACACCAGCTGCACATGGCACACGTCTTGAACGAGCTTGCTGGATGTATCAAACTTCTTTATATTTACTTCGTTTTGTTGATACTTATCGATCAAGAGCTCTAGCTCAGCTCTCACAGACTCGAGTTCCATATTTTTCACATTGAGTTTGTGTTTGTAATCATGGACCCAACATTTCTGTTGATTGAGATCCAAGCGAAGCTGAGCTATATCTTTCTTTGTGCCTCAACCTTATCAGCAAGCAGCTTGTCACACCCCAACCCGCAGCGGAAAAAGGTGATCGGGGCATGATTGGGTTTTCATCAAAGCTCATGACATTTATTATAATGTTTCATATTTATTATTACAATTTTAAAGAAGATCATACAATCAAATCATACAAGTACAACATGTTCTATACATCTTTCTAGACTTCATTATTTTTCTTCTAAGGCACTTTCCTATGTGTTCCTTGCTTCATCCTGTCCACCTGTATCATGTGTAAAAATGGTTTTTGGGTCAACAAAAAGTTGGTGAGTGAATCCTATGAAAACATTTAAACGTGTTTATTGTATTGATTATAAAATGAAGTGTATAACCACATATGAGTAAATGTAGATTTAAATTTATTCACAAAACACATAATATTAAATATTGCACACACATACAACAATTGATTGTTTTGAGGCACGCGTTGTTCAACTCGTCTCCCACGAGGAACTGATGGGCCTAATGAATGAGTTTTAAGGCACGCGTTGTTCAACGAACTGATGGGCCTAATGAATGAGTTTTGAGGCACGCGTTGTTCAACTCGTCTCCCACGAGGAACTGATGGGCCTAATAAATAATTTGCATACAACTTGACAATATGTAATACATAACAACAAACAATATTTACATTCTAAGTTTAGATCATATAATGGTATAGCACGAGTTTGAATAAGCGAATTAATTTAAGCGACACATGATACACCCCAAAACATGAATAAAAAGGGGAATTTGTAAGAATTCACTCACAGTGGTTGCGTTTCTTGGATTGATGATGAATGCGCACGAATTTGAATTTAACCACGAGAGGAACTAACCTAAATAATAACATAGTGGTTCGGTAAATAAAAGGATTTTATTTGAGATTAATAATTTTAATTCATAACCTTAATAGGATTTCTAGATTTATTTTGTGAGTTTAAGGACACTTTCTAACTTTAAAAATATTATTTTTAAGTATTTTTAATTGATTTTTAAATTAAATACATAAAAAAATATATAAAAATGTTGACTTTTTGACTTTGACCGTTGACCGAGCGTTGACCGGTCGGACCGTGTTTATTATATTGCGCTGAGTGAGGTTCGAACTCGTGACCTCCCGTACGCGTGCACGCAGCTCTACCAACTGAGCTACGTGTCTAACCCGAAATATTTCTGTTTTTAATTATATTTATATACTACTTAGGTTATTCAGAATTTTATTTAATTAAAAAGGTTTTTAAACTAGTCGAACCGGTGCGCATGATGAGTTTCGAACCCGTGACCTGTGGTTTAACTTTGCACACAGTCCACCGCTGGACTGTGTGTCTAACCTGGTTAAAATACTTGTTTTTATTAATCTTATATACTAACTGAAAGGTTCCGTATTTGAGTTTTATAAAAAGGTTTGAATATTGTGATGAATCAGAACAAGGACAGACTCGAACTCGGGACCATGGCTTGAAGTTTGCACACAGTCCACCACTGGACTGTGTGTCTAACCCGTTTAAAAATCCGTTTCGAATTAAACTTATACATTAACAGTGCTTCATCTTCTTCGTCAACCAGACTGTTAAAATCCGATTTCTTCGATTCATTAATCAATTCCTTTATTAAATTTTGAATAACTACATATGAGACTAATAAAAATGAGAGGGATTTTATATACCGAACAGAGATGGTTGTGATACTTCGGTGATGCCTCCGGTGACAACAAAAATTCTGGCGATGCTAATTGAAGCAGAGGGTTCTTTCAGAGAGTTATAAGTGATGATTGAGAAAGTGTGCCAGTTCAATTGAGGTGAATTGGTCGGTATTTATAGAGTGTCAAGACTGGTATGTTTTCGTTTTTCTGGTGACCAAATTCCGGCGAAATGCAGACAAATTCCGGCGACTGAAGGGAATTCCGGCGGACAGAACAAAGGTTTTGAGCAGAGATTTCGTGAACGATTGGAAGTGTGCGCTTGTAGTTAGTATTTATAAGCAGTGGCGGTCTTCACTTTGATTTAAATTTTTCGGTTATGATTTCCACGATTTTGAATGAAAGGCTTTAAGGTTTCGGTTATAACTGACGTTAATCGTCAATTACATTTACCGATTTCGGAGTCAACCGCCGGATTCAATGATTGAGTCAGTTTCGGCGGTTACAGACTTGGTTCAAACCGGTGACTCTGTGAGTTTTCGTATAAGAGTTTTTTTGTTTCAGAAATCACACAACTAGTGTGTGTGGCGGAGTGGTGTGAAGTGTGTTTGGTCTTGAGAGTGACCCGGGTTCGAAACCCGGCGTCTGCAAATAATTTTTATTTCATTATTTATTATTAATTTTCAATTATATATTTTAAATTCTAATATATTTATTAATTATGTATTGTTTAAAATTAGTTTGAGCATTAAATACGCAACAAAATCTATAACTGATTATTCAACGAAGCGGGTTTGGATAACCCGGTTTTTTACGAATGTTACAGTATCCCCTACTTTTAGAAATTTCTTCCCGAAATTTAAGTAATGGTATGTTTGACTCAAAAGGGGGGTAGTTTTGGCAATTACATACTTAGAAGGGGGTAAGAGTTTAAATTTTTACTTGAGGCGGTCACGTTCCTTGTAAGGGTTGAATACTCTGCTACAGGAATCGCTTTTTGATGCCTACGATAAAAAATATTGATAAACAGAGTTGATTGACTAGGTATGATCTCATGCACAAGTGTTCTGAGAGAATCGATACGTTTGGATAGATAAGGTTATATCCTAAAACAAGACTTCTACTACTAAAACCTACATGGAACCTCTCATAACTGCCTGACAATGCCTCTGATCCTTTGGCAAGAATACTTATATATAGGAAGTACCAGCGGCGTATCCACCATATTCTTGTCAAATTTTCATTGGCTTTATCAGTAAATTACGATTAGTTCTATGTGACTACAACAACCAAAACTTGAGTCTTAATTCTGAATGTATACATGTTTGAATGATGACAGTACCTCTCTCGTTTGTTATGATGAAGAGGTTAGTCTATGTAGAAGTGAGACACAGCCCAACTTCTTTGAATGATGAGATTGAAATACGTTGAGATGTATGATGATATGAATGCTAAATCAGTGAGTATAAAACAAACTTCAACGATGACATTACTAAATCCTACATGGAACTTCTCATAACCGCATGATAATGCCTCTGATCCTTTGGCAAGAATACTTATATATAGGAAGTACCAGCGGCGTATCCACCATATTCTTGTCAAATTTTCATTGGCTTTATCAGTAAATTATGATTAGTTCTATGTGACTCTAAAACATAAACAAGCACAACAACCAAAACTTGAGTCTCAAATCTGAAGGTATACATGATAGTGCTTCTCTCGTTTGTCATGATGAAGGGGTTAGTCTAGGTAAAAGTGAGACACAACCCAACTTCTTTAAATGATGAGACTGAGATACGTCGTGAGGTATGATGATATGAATGTTAAATCAATGAGTATAAAACAAAACTGAAATAGTAATCCGCATAAGATTCTTGGATAAAATTTCCAATTTATAATTGAGATACGTGAAGATTGAGATAAACATAAAGAAAACATAAAAACTAAGCGGTTGGAGTTGAATCTTGATTTTTGGTGAAGAAAACTAGTTGGGTGATTCGTTTGGGCCGTTATTATTTTCAACAAGATTGGCGTTGATGTTGTAAACTCTTCCTCTTGCTGGTGGCCTAGTGGTTAGGTTTTCTTGATTTGCTTGGTTAACTGGGTTTGCTTGAGCTTGGGCGTTGATGATGTTAACCAATCGAGGGCACGTGTTTCTAAAATGGGTAGGGTCGCCACAATTGAAACAAGCTCGGACATATGGGAGCATGGGGTATTGGGGTTGTTGATATGTTTGGATCATGTTTTGAGTAGGGGGTGAGGTTTGGTTTTGAGAGGTGCGGCAAACCTTGCTCAAATGTCCATAGCGTCCACAGTTCGCACATAGTCGACAAGGTAAGGTAGGTGTTGCATTGAGGGTGAGGTCCAAAGTAAGGTTTCTTATTTGGGTAAGTTGAGTTGGGTGCTACTTGAGTGATTGGGATAGCTTGGAGGGGTATGGCTTGTGAAGTTGGTTGATTGTGTTGGGTGACAGCGAATATTTGCCCATCTCGTTTTCTCTTAGAAATGGGTTGAGAAGGGGATTCGGTTTGGGTGGAGTTTGAGGTTTCAGTTGATGCTTTATCCTTCTTCTTCTCCTCCTTGAAGTCCTTATTTCGTATGCGGTTCTCGGTGAGCTCTGTAGCTAACTCCATTGCTGCTTCCAAAGTTGTAGATGTGGTACTTATAACAGAGTCTTGAATTTTTGAAGGAAGACCTCTAATGTAGTGCTCGATCAAACGGTAGAGAGGAGTGAACAAGTTGGGGACCATTTGATTTAACTCTAGGAATCTCTTGTTATATTTTGGTGTGGTCGCCTTCCTTTTGCTTCAAAGAATAGAACTCATCCTCTAATTTCTTGATTTCGCTTCTTGGACAGAAACGTCTTGTCATGGTTTCCTTCAATTCTTCCCAAGTCAAAGTCATAGTATCTTCAACACCTCGCTTGGCCTTCTCTGTATTCCACCATGTAAGTGCTATTCCAAGCAAACGACCGGTAGCATATCGCACCTTGCGATCATCGGGCAATAGCAATTTAGGAAAGTGTTTTCCATTTCCTCAAACCAATGGAGGAGAGCGGTGACTCCTTCAGTCCCTTCGTATTTTGGAGGATCGCAGGATTTGAAACGTTTGTAGGTGCATTTAGTGGCTTTTGGGTAAGGATTGATAACATTTTGATCTTCTTGATTGATTGGGTTGACGGGATTAGCGGTAAGGGCTTGTTGAACTTGAACTACGATGTTGGGTATTACGGCAGCCATTTGTTGAGCGATTTGGGCAGCCATGCGCTCACGGGCTTTTCCTGATCTCATCTTCCTACGAGCGTGACTAGAAGACATCTACAAGGAATACGTATCAAGAGTATGAGTTGGACGTTTTAGGGGTCATGTGTCGTATTTAGGAATGAACATTCATAAAATAAATATAGAATAATAAATCTACTACATCCATAGGATGTCTTGGGCTTTGCTCGTAATTAGGCCTTGCATGCCGCCATACTTCACCTTCGTAATCATGTGGGCCCCCATGATTACCGTGTTTTTCATATGGTTCGCATGTGTTAGCCTAGTTACGTACACTAAAACCCAGAGAAAATCGAGAAATATGTATGTAACGTATGATATTCGGAATGTATCCACGTGTGGACACGGTGACAACTCAAAGTGGGGTTAGTTCGAACAACGTTTGGTGTGGCATGCTTTGGCCTAATAGGTCCTTCGTACTCTCATCGTTAGCCCCCAGGTAGGCAAACTGGTCCGTTATATTGGATTTATACGAATGCCAACCTAGACAGGACGTTCCGACTACCGATACTTGTACCCTTACAGTTACTACATGCCCATCGTAGAACTCACTTTGATGAGATTTGAAAAATGAAAAATGCGACAAAATCTTGAATAACAGAAGTATGAAGATGATTTGAATATGTGAACATTGAAATATGTATGATGAATATGTATGTAAGTATGTATGTTTGACTGTAAGTATAATTCATTATGTATCACAAAATGTAATATTGGATGTGTTTGCATGCACTTGTGTATGTAATAAATATGAAAGAAATAAACATCATGAGTTTGCATGTAACCACATAAACTATTAAAATCTAATCAACTATAGTATAGGCTCTAAGGGTCTAATAACCTATCCTATATCCCTATAGTCAAAAGCTCTGATACCAATCTGTCACACCCCAACCCGCAGCGGAAAAAGGTGATCGGGGCATGATTGGGTTTTCATCAAAGCTCATGACATTTATTATAATGTTTCATATTTATTATTACAATTTTAAAGAAGATCATACAATCAAATCATACAAGTACAACATGTTCTATACATCTTTCTAGACTTCATTATTTTTCTTCTAAGGCACTTTCCTATGTGTTCCTTGCTTCATCCTGTCCACCTGTATCATGTGTAAAAATGGTTTTTGGGTCAACAAAAAGTTGGTGAGTGAATCCTATGAAAACATTTAAACGTGTTTATTGTATTGATTATAAAATGAAGTGTATAACCACATATGAGTAAATGTAGATTTAAATTTATTCACAAAACACATAATATTAAATATTGCACACACATACAACAATTGATTGTTTTGAGGCACGCGTTGTTCAACTCGTCTCCCACGAGGAACTGATGGGCCTAATGAATGAGTTTTAAGGCACGCGTTGTTCAACGAACTGATGGGCCTAATGAATGAGTTTTGAGGCACGCGTTGTTCAACTCGTCTCCCACGAGGAACTGATGGGCCTAATAAATAATTTGCATACAACTTGACAATATGTAATACATAACAACAAACAATATTTACATTCTAAGTTTAGATCATATAATGGTATAGCACGAGTTTGAATAAGCGAATTAATTTAAGCGACACATGATACACCCCAAAACATGAATAAAAAGGGGAATTTGTAAGAATTCACTCACAGTGGTTGCGTTTCTTGGATTGATGATGAATGCGCACGAATTTGAATTTAACCACGAGAGGAACTAACCTAAATAATAACATAGTGGTTCGGTAAATAAAAGGATTTTATTTGAGATTAATAATTTTAATTCATAACCTTAATAGGATTTCTAGATTTATTTTTGTGAGTTTAAGGACACTTTCTAACTTTAAAAATATTATTTTTAAGTATTTTTAATTGATTTTTAAATTAAATAAATAAAAAAATATATAAAAATGTTGACTTTTTGAATTTGACCGTTGACCGAGCGTTGACCGGACCGTTGACCGGTCGGACCGTGTTTATTATATGCGCTGAGTGAGGTTCGAACTCGTGACCTCCCGTACGTGTGCACGCAGCTCTACCAACTGAGCTACGTGTACCCGAAATATTTCTGTTTTTAATTATATTTATATACTACTTAGATTATTCAGAATTTTATTTAATTAAAAAGGTTTTTAAACTAGTCGAACCGGTGCGCATGATGAGTTTCGAACCCGTGACCTGTGGTTTAACTTTGCACACAGTCCACCGCTGGACTGTGTGTCTAACCTGGTTAAAATACTTGTTTTTATTAATCTTATATACTAACTGAAAGGTTCCGTATTTGGGTTTTATAAAAAGGTTTGAATATTGTGACGAATCGGAACAAGGACAGACTCGAACTCGGGACCATGGCTTGAAGTTTGCACACAGTCCACCACAGGACTGTGTATCTAACCCGTTTATAAATCCGTTTCGAATTAAACTTATACATTAACAGTGCTTCAGCTTCTTCGTCAACCAGACTGTTAAAATCTGATTTCTTCGATTCATTAATCAATTCCTTTATTAAATTTTGAATAACTACATATGAGAGTAATAAAAATGAGAGGGATTAGGTGTAAGATATACCGAACAGAGATGGTTGTGATACTTCGGTGATGACTCCGGTGACAACAAAAATTCTGGCGATGCTAATTGAAGCAGAGGGTTCTTTCAGAGAGTTATAAGTGATGATTGAGAAAGTGTGCCAGTTCAATTGAGGTGAATTGGTCGGTATTTATAGAGTGTCAAGACTGGAATGTTTTCGTTTTTCTGGTGAGCAAATTCCGGCGAAATGCAGACAAATTCCGGCGACTGAAGGGAATTCCGGCGAACAGAACAAAGGTTTTGAGCAGAGATTTCGTGAACGATTGGAAGTGTGCGCTTGTAGTTAGTATTTATAAGCAGTGGCGGTCTTCACTTTGATTTAAATTTTTCGGTTATGATTTCCACGATTTTGAATGAAAGGCTTTAAGGTTTCGGTTATAACTGACGTTAATCGTCAATTACATTTACCTGATTTCGGAGTCAACCGCCGGATTCAATGATTGAGTCAGTTTCGGCGGTTACAGACTTGGTTCAAACCGGTGACTCTGTGAATTTTCGTATAAGAGTTTTTTTTGTTTCAGAAATCACACAACTAGTGTGTGTGGCGGAGTGGTGTGAAGTGTGTTTGGTCTTGAGAGTGACCCGGGTTCGAAACCCGGCGTCTGCAAATAATTTTTATTTCATTATTTATTATTAATTTTCAATTATAGATTTTAAATTCTAATATATTTATTAATTATGTATTATTTAAAATTAGTTTGAGCATTAAATACGCAACAAAATTTATAACTGATTATTCAAGAAGCGGGTTTGGATAACCCGGTTTTTTACGAATGTTACACAGTTTGTTGCTTTATCTAAGGCTGATGACTTAGTCATGGCACTGTTATAATCATTAACCATTTTAGAGTTGAGTGCCTTGAGTTGTGCAACCTTATTCCTGCAAGGTTCAGTGCACAAAAGGTAGTTGACTGTGTCAATAAGCGATCTTGGTTCGTCAGTCTGATTCTGGGCTTGGGTTGCTGGGCTATTGATTGCAGCTTGCTCGGATTGAGGTTTCTGTTTGGTCACTTCATCAGGATGAGATTCTGTTGATTGTGGGGCATTCACATCAGATGACGCAGCAGCCGCAGGTGAAAGTGAGGGAATCTAAACAATGTTGGGATCAGTAGCAGGTGACGAAGTAGCAACGACCTTCTGATAGTTTGACATAGATGACGATGTGTTTGCATGAGTCAAACTCCTCTGCTTGTCCTCCTGAACATATTCTTTGACTAAGGAGTTCATATCTCTTGGTTTCATTTCACAATAATTGTAAGTCGTCATGATAACCGCGACTCGATAGTCCCATGTCTTGTTACGTGGCAAACCATATTAAAAGTCTTGTTGCTCCTACCTTATATCACGTTTAATTTGATCTTCTTGATTTCAGAAAGCAGCTAGGTAAACCTACTGATCAAGTCTTCTACTATTCACCCACAATGTAACCGAAATTGTCGAGTTTTTTACGGAGCAACTCACAACACTTGGAGAATTCATCTTTGAACCAAGTTATCTAAAATAGAAGCTTGTCAAAACCGAGAAACACGAGCCAAACAAGAACTAGTGAACTTGCTAATTTTAGCACTTCGCAAGCATACGAACCCGCTTCCCGTACCGCACCTCGAGAACCTTTCAAAACTTTTTCACAAAACCAATGAACCCCCTTTTTTAATTATATCTAATCTTAATAACGATTTTTTAATTAATAATATTTTTTTAATTAATAGAATAACTATATTTATTAAAGTTATTACTATTAGTATTATTAATAAAAACTATTTTAATAAATATTAATGATTAGGTACTGATAATCTTATGATTATTATGATTAATATTATAAAAACCTCTAAAAGTCTAATCAATTTTAACCCTGATACCTACAGTTCCTTATTTCAGCCGTTCAAATAAAAGTTGCTATCCCCTCTCCCAGCCCAGTTGGTTCCCTTAGGGTGGGTTGGGCCGGTTCCTCCTTTGGGAGGTCACCGGTTCGACACCCAGCTGTGGCATTTGTGTGGGGGGGGGGGGGCGGAAGTCCCAATGATGGATCGCTTCCTACCGAGGCATGGTTCGATCCGGAGGGCAACCCGGTTTTACCCAGCTGTTACCCAGCGAGTCTTTCGTGTGAGGGCAGTATGGTTTCCGGGCGAAGGTCTGTCTGCGCGGAGGCCGGGGCCCAATCGAACATCACGTTCTCAAGGCGGGGCTGACGGGGGATTGTCTTTGACAAGAACCCGGTGACCAATAGGTCCAGTACATAGAAAGTCACCCTTCAAAAAAAAATAAAAGTCGCTCAATTTAACGACTGTCACCAATTCTTTCACGATAGTTCAATCGTCACAGAAAGTCTTCACTACTAAAAACTTTTGTTTCCTCTCTATTGTTTTCCAACACTTCAAGTGTCACAATTCTAATCTTCTTCTTCAACAACAGAAGCCAAAACTTAATATACTGAAACAACAGCCGCAAAACTAAAACTATGCTCAGTCACGATGGAGAGGGTGACGAGAGGTGTGTAGGAGTGGTCGGAGTTGATGTACAAGAGGGTCAGTGATTCGGTTGATGACGAATAGTGGAGACAACGGTTGACGGAGATTGTGATAATGTGAACGATGTTTGCGGTGGAGGAGGTACGGTGATGAACGATGGTGTCCATGTCTAAGATGGAGATGACAGTTGCAGCTTGTGGTCGTCAGAGCTCGTTTGATGATGATGGTGTCTTTGATGAACGGTGATGGTTACGGTGTTGATTGTGAAAAGTTGATGTCACACCCTGACTCGTAGCGGATATGGTAGTCGGGGCATGATTGAGTTTTCATCAAAGCTCATGACATTTACTATTATAAAAGTTTCATACTTATTATTTCAAATTTAAATATAACATTCCAATCAACACATAATTCATACAAACACAAAATGTTCCAAACAAAGTTTGCAAGTAACGTTTTATTTTCTTCTAAGGCCCATGTCCTACTGATCCATGCTTCAAACATGTTCACATGTATCATGTGTAAAGATAGAGTTTTTGGGTCAACATAAGTTGGCGAGTGAATCCCATGTAATCATTAAGAAAAAATGATATGTTTATTATTTTAAATAAAATGTGCGTTAACCAAATATGAGTAACGTATATGTAATCTAAATCACAAACCACACAATCCACTGGTAATGTACATGTGAGCACGATAAGCGATGTGCTGTGAGATCAAGGCTTAATCAGTCGGAGCCGATCTAGTATATTAGGCAACGCGACGCTCCACCCGTAAGTAACGGGGAACAAATGGACCTAATGTGAGAGAGCATGAATGAAATGAGAAATATAACACAAACTCACAATAAACAAGAATATCACCTAGCACGTTAGATCACATAAATGGTAATGGCACGAGATTTATAATAATAAAATAATAGAAGCGACACATGATACACCCCAAAAACATGAATAAAAAGGGAAAGTTGTAAGATTCACTCACAGTGGGTGCGTTTATGATTTGATGAAGATTGCGCACGATTGAGATACCAAGCGACGATAAGGCTAACCTAAATATTCACATAATGATTTAGATAAATATATTTCTTTTGGTTAAACTTAGTATTTTACTTAATTTATCTTTTTACACATTTTATTAGATATTTTAGATATTTTTTACAATATTTCTATTTGCCTAAAATAATATTATTTGATTATAATATTATAGTTTTTGTGGAAAATAATTAAAATTTTAATTAAAAAAATATGTTTTCTTTCGAATTGAACTGGCCGGACATTAGGCAGCGTGTGGGGATCGAACTCGTGACCTCTCGTTTACGTACACACAGCTCGACCAACTGAGCTACGTGTCTAACCCGGAATATATCGGATTTTAATTAACTTTATACACTTATTAAACCAAACTATATTCTGATTTATTAAAAAGGTTTGGTAGGTTATAGGAATCGTGTGATGGAACCGGCTCGAACCCGCGTCTGTTGCTTCGTGTGCGCACAGCCCGACCAATTGGGTTATGTGTCTAACCCATTGAATATAAGATTTTTATATCTTTTATATACTTACTGCCGGTTTCATATATGAGTTTTATAAAAAAATTTGATTTATTGTAACGAATCGGAACGTGTACAGACTCGAACCGGAGACCTTGTGCTTCGTATGCACACAGTCCAACCAACTTGACTGTGTGTCTAACAAGGTTTATATTCGTTTTTAAATTCATTTAAACACTAGTTTCAGATTCATCTTCTTCATATAAGAAAAACAGAACTTGCTAAACTCGATGGAATTGATTAAAGTAGCAATTAAACCTTAAATAACTACTGATGAGATAAAATAAAAAGGTTTAGGTGAGATGATATACCGATCAAAGATGTCTTCGATGTTCCGGCGAAGTTCCGGCTGTTGAAGCAGATTCCGGCGAAATGTTTTAAGGAGCAGAGATGGTCAAAAAAATTTAGAGAGGTTTTTGCGAGAGTGCGGGTGCAATCTAATTGAGTTCAAGACTCTCTATTTATAGACAAGGATGATTGCACAATTTATGTTTCGGTTTCGGTCAAACAATAATGGGTGATGTTTGTAACTCAAAATTGAATGTGTTTTGACTCGATTTGAGTCTATGATTAAGACCGGAAACGTTTCTTTTCAGATGATTGCGAAGATTTTGCAATCTTGATGATTGCTGGTAATTGTAGTCGTTACAGGCGGTTTCTTTTCAATTTGGTTTCATGAGTTATTTTGATCTAAAAGATTATTTGGTTTGAGATATATCAGATGTGGGAGAGTGGTGTAGTGGTGTGTTGTATGTTTGGTTTGGGTGGAGGCCCGGGTTCGATACTCACGGTCCACACCTTTTTATTATTTTTGGTTTTATCACTATTATATATATATATATATATTATTTATTATTATATTATTATTATTATCTTAATTATTATTTATTATTTAATACTAATAATATAACGAATTCCTTAAACGCTTAACATAAATGTGTAACGAAAAGTTCATGATATAAACTTGATTACAAAAATGGTGCGAGTTTAGAACCCGTTTTCCGACAGACCCTACTTTTAGAAATTTTGTCCCGAAATTTAAGTGGTAGTAGGTTTATCTTGAAAGAGATGAGGGTATTTTTCGCGCATTGAGTCTTCACGTTCCCAAGTAAACTCGGGTCCTCGTTTCGATTCCCAACGTACCTTGACTATCGGAATTCGACTTCGTCTTAAATGTTTCTCACCGAAGTCCATGGTTTCTAACGGACGCTCTACAAAATGCATTAACTCGTCAATTTGAATATCTTCTAACGGTATATGAAGGTTTTCATCGGCAAGGCACTTTTTCAAGTTAGTGACATGGAACGTCGGATGAATCTTGCTGAGTTCTTCAGGTAAGTCAAGCTTGTAGGCTACAGGACCAACTCTCCTGAGTATTTTAAAAGGTCCAACAGAGCGAGGTGCTAGCTTGCCTTTTTTCCAAACCGAACAACTTCCTTCCACGGTGACACTTTCAAAAGTACTTTATCGCGAACACAAAACTCGAGTGGTTTTCGTCGTTTGTTGGCATAACTCTTTTGACGACTCTGAGCTGCTAGAAGATTGTTGCGGATTTGGAAAATCTTATCGGTTGTTTCTTGAATTAATTCTGGTCCGATGATCTGCGCTTCACCGATTTCGTGCCAACATACAGGTGATCGGCACTTACGACCGTATAATGCTTCACATGGAGCCATACCAATGCTCGAATGATAACTATTATTGTAAGAAAATTCGACCAATGGTAGATGAGTATCCCAATTGCCCTTGAAGTCAATAACACAAGATCGTAGCATCTCTTCAAGAGTCTGTATGGTGCGCTCAGATTGACCATCAGTTTGAGGATGAAAGGCGGTGTTGAGATCTAAGCGAGTGCCTAACGCTGATTGCACGACTTGCCATGTTCGTGAAGTAAAACGCCCATCTCGATCCGAGATGATGCTCAAAGGCATACCGTGTCGACTTACAATTTCATCGATGTAGATACGAGCTAACTTCTCGTTTTTATAGTCTTCCTACGGATCGGAATAAAATGAGCGGATTTGGTAAGGCGATCGATGATAATCCAAATCATATCATGCCCAATGGAGGTGCGAGGTAACCCGTAATAAAATTCATGGTTATCTTTTCCCACTTCCAAACGGGTATTTCGGGTTGAACAAGTAAACCTGAAGGTCTTTGATGCTCGGCTTTAACTTTCGAATAGGTGAGGCACTTGGAGACAAAGACGGCGATATCCTTTTTCATTCTAGGCCACCAGTAAGAGTATCGTAGATCTTGATACATCTTATCAGCCCCTGGATAGTATCGGGTTTTGCGGGCCTCATTCATGAGAAATGTACGAAGGTTGTCCCGTTCAGGTACCCAAATACGGTTTAGATAATAAAGAATGCCATCAGACTTTGATTCTAACTTGGTTTCAGCTCCACAAAATAATTCATCTCGCAAATCATTTCCCGTGACAGAGGTGTGTTGAGCTTCGCGAATGCGTCTTTGAAGGTCAGTTACGATTTGAGAACACAAAAGGTGAATGGAGTTAGCATATTCACTTCGACTAAGAGCATCTGCTATGACATTAGCTTTACCAGGATGATGACGAATTTCGCAATCATAATCATTCAAGAGTTCTACCCATCGTCGTTGTCTCATGTTTAACTCTTTCTGATTGAAGAAATGTTGAAGGCTCTTGTGGTCAATGTAAATCTCACACTTTGTACCATAGAGATAATGTCTCCATATCTTGCGAACACGACTGCCCCGAGTTCTAGGTCGTGAGTGGTATAGTTCTTCTCATGGACTTTGAGTTGCCTTGAGGCGTAGGCTATCACCTTTCCTCTTTGCATTAAGACACACCCTAGTCCCTGCCCTGATGCGTCACAATAGACCACAAAGTCTTCACAACTGTCAGGGAGAGTGAGAATAGGTGCATCATAAAGTCTCTGTTTCAAGGTTTGGAAAGCCTCTTCCTGTTTGGGCCCCCAATCGAAGGGCTTGCCCTTATGAGTCAAGACTTTGAGTGGTAAGGCAATACGGGAGAAATTGGCGATGAAACATTGATAATAACCCGCTAAGCCGAGGAATGATCTAACTTCGGTAGGAGTGCGTGGCACCTGCCATTCTTGCACTACTTTGATCTTTGCAGGGTCGACATAAACTCCTTTGTCGTTGACAATGTGACCAAGGAATTGAACTTCTTTTAACTAGAATTCACATTTTGAAAACTTAGCGTAAAGCTTTTCCGTTTTCAAAAGTGTTAGGATAAGTCGAAGATGTCGCTCATGATCTGACTTAGTATTGGAATAAATAAGAATATCATCTATAAAGATGATGACGAAACAATCGAGGTAGGGTTTCCACACCCTATTCATTAGATCTAGGCGATACGTGGTTGAAAACCGATGCGTTTATCAAGTTTAAGTTAACGTTTTACGTAAATTTTAGTTTTGAATAGCCTACTTTTGATTGGATTTGTGTTTTGCAGGTTTACAAAGTTTAAGGAGCTATTCGGGAGTGTTTTGGAGCTTCGGAACAGAAAACAGATCAACCGGGAGCACAAAATGGGAAAAAAGGAAAGCAGACCTTAGAGAGGCCGTCGTCGACACCCAGTGGGACCGTCGGTGACACCCCTCCAAAAGTCCGTCGGAGAAAAATGCACGTATATAGTGATTTAAGGCGTCGGCAGAATTTCAGTTTTCTGGAGGCCGTCGGCGACGCCTTGTTGTTTGTTCAGCAGGGAATTTCAATTTTGAACGGGTTTATCTTGTTTTTTTTGACTCATTTTGGAGGAGGTATGGAATTTTGAACTTAAAACAACCATCTTGGAGCCAAGAACATCATCTCCTTCAACTCCAATCCATCTCTTCCATTCCCCATCAACCGAATCAATCATCCACCATTCCTAACCCTAATCCATCATTATCACTCTCACCAATCCACCAATCCTTCCATCATCATCATCCATTCCAAACCCTAGTTTTCACCATCAATACCATCAAAGCTCAAGATATTCATGTTCAAGGTTTCATCAATCGTTGATCGTGCACCGGTCGCCATGAGCGGCTAATTTCCGAAGGTTTCACCCCGGTGTAGACATTTGTAAGATTTAGGGATACTTTATGAATTTGGTTGATTTTGTGACAACTTGAATTGTATTTTGAATTGATTGATAATTTTCTTGCATTTGAACTATATTTGCGAATTGTGAAACAAGTTTGTGTATTTATGCTTTATCTTTCGAAATAGATTATTTGTCCGAAGTAACAAAGTGTGTTGTGATCCGTTACATACGTGATAGCAATTGGCACCTAAGCTTTGTGATATTAAAACCGTTAATGACAAATTCAATTGAATCAAGTAAAATTGTTAGTAACCCTAGGTCTTGCATTTGTTGAACTGGGTGTGAACCTTGTTTCCAACCCATTGTTTTAATCAAGTAATATAGTTTCGTGCAATCGTTATAAGTTAGTAATTAGATAGTCAATTCAAATTCGTTGGATCATTCCAATATCCTTTCCAAAATAAATCAAATTGATTAATCGCTTAGCAAGCTTCATAAAAAGTGGCAATCTTATTAAAAATCAATCGCATCCGAACACAAACCACAAACTCTTCATGGTTCGACCCCTTACCACTAACGCATTGTTAAGGGTAATTAGGGTATATAAATATTATCTTTGACCATGGCGCGACACGCCGATCAAATTTTGGCGCCGTTGCCGGGGAGTTCGTGCGCTTTGTGTTTGGAATTGTTTGATTTTTGTGATTAACTATTTAAAGTGCTTATTTCTTATTATCGTCTTTGCTTTTGGGTTATACGGGTGTGTTACTTGTTGATGAGTGGAGTGAAATCCGAATGATAATGATTATAAATTGCGTGTTTTAGTTAGTTTTTGGCAGCTATGTGCGTTGAATGAGATAACTACGAGAATTGGTTGCTTTGCAGGTTAACTGGTTAATTCGAACATTTTACAGAACTTAGAGATAACGCAGAAGATCCGAGATACAGTTACGCAGGAGAAAGTATCAATTGGGAATCGTCCGGGCCAAGAACTAATGTGGAATTGCGCGGGAATGAGTACAACGATGAAGTCGAGGGGTGTATCAGTAATTAAATGGAAGGATGTAACAAAAGGGACCAAAGGATGAAACCATGCCGTAGCCTACGGTTAGTTGACCGTAGGTTACGGTCAGATTATATCAAGAAGAAATAGCCAGGAAGTCTTGACCATAGGTTATGGTCAAGAGACCGTAGCTTAAGGTCACTTAGTCAATTTTGGGCAGAACATTGTACACCGCCTAGCTTACGGTTGAGTGAACAAAGTCAGAACTTGCTGACCGTAGCTTACGGTCTATGGACCGTAGCTTACGATCAGATGGAAAAAAAATTCGCATGAGTTGTTGCTGTAGCATAAAAAGGTGGATTAGGTCAATTCTGGGGATCTATCGAGAGTACGGACGAAAAACCAAGATCTAGGGCTTCAAAGTTGGCGACTTTTTCACTTCTAAACATCATAATTCCACACCGAAGCATTAGCATGATCAAGATTCCAACTTATTACCCAATCTTTGCAGTATCCCATCGAACAATGAGTGGCTAGTTCTTTGTTATGGTTCCTCCGAATGGAGGAATGATGTAAGTCGGTTATTTAATATGTTTGATAACCATTTGGATTCAGAGATCTAAGCATTCGATGCTTTTCACTTGTGTTGATTATTTCTATTGTAAACAGTTACATTTTATTCAGTTTGATTTGAAACCATTCAATTCCCAAGAGTTCTTGAAATTGGGATCTATTTGGCTAAGGATCAGGGTGGGTTAAGTGTGAATGATGTTTATGTGATAACCTTTCATTACTTGTTAATCGGAGTACTTAGTCACTTAACATCACAATGGGTAATTCAATCAGCGCTCAGTTTATATGGTTAGATAAAACATATTATTAGAATCTGATTATCATTCCAAAGTTCGGGGGAATCATCGTTCTCTCTATCGAATTAAAATCCAAGTTATTGTGTTTATTTTAGTATCATAAATTTAAAGTTCAAGTTCAGTGTTTATTGTGTTCAGTATTTAGATTCTGTTAGTATAACGCTTTCCACAAAACTCCCTTGGTTTGATACCCGACTTATCCTATCTACGTAGTTTATTTCGGTTTTTGATTGACGCTAACGACAGTCCATCAAAATGGCGCCGTTGCCGGGGAGGTGTGCGCAAAGTGTTTGATTTGTTATTTCATTTTTATTTGTTTCGTTTAGAATTACGCGAAATCTCTTTTGTTTGTGCAGTGCAGGTGATCACCTTTTGCATGCATCATACTCGACATTCCGGGCAGTCGTCACCCCTAGTGTTTGATCCTGAGATAGAAAGAACAGCACGACATACTCGAGTATTGCATCGTGAAAACAGGATTGCACAACCTACAATACCAAAAATACATCCAATGAGAGTTCAAGTAACTTCGAAAACCAACCAATCACTCCACCTCTGCAACATCAATTCACACCAATTGCTACTCATCATGCACCGAATACAACCATACCATCTCCACGACCACCACAGACTCACTCCGCAACTACAAGTGTCCCACCGATACCACCACCACCATTTCCTAATCTCGGCGACCTTCCACCGTTTCCCAGTCAACCGTTCCCTCAATCTACCAATGTGCCACAATCCTTACCGTATGTGAGGATTGTCACCGATGATACTGTGACTCCATCGATGCAAACAAGGCCATCTAACTCTGCAGTAAATTCACCATTTGAACAACGAAATAGGGCAACAGACTTGGGCGATGGTTTTGAAACATGTGATGAATATGGGGGAAATCAAAAGATGGGATTGGGAATACAAGATAACTACGACAGGGATTTAGGGCAGGAGACGGGATGAATTATAGCAATTCGGGGTTTCCTATATCAGTGAATGCTCCCATGCCGGTGAATCAGCAACCTGTTAACAGTCTGCCAATTAACATGCCGATTCCACCAGCACCACAAAAAGGGCCAATTCCTACTGGACTGCAACAATTTCCAGCACAGCATGCTCAAGGTCCGCATAGAGTACCCCCCAGAAACATGCCTCCACCGATTAACCAGTTTGAAGGTATCCCAAGAAGATTCGAGCGGGAACCTGTACGGGGTGCGAAAGTCACTTCAAGCCGGCCATCGCCAATAACCCGTCACCGGTGGTTATTCCTCAATTGCGAGGTCGATCATTTGAGGTCAAGGCATAATCAATTCAGAGCCTTCCAAAGTATCATGGAGTAGTTACAGAAGAACCATATCTGCATATAGAAGCATACGATGCCCGATGCAACACCATTGGCGGTCAAGGATTCACACCAGACGATGTGAAACTGGTACTCTTCCGGTTTACACTCAAAGATAAGGCACAACAATGGTTCCATTCGCTACCATCGGCTTCTATTTTCACATGGCACGATATGTAACAACTGTTCCTTGACGAGTTCTATACACCGCTGCGGACGAACAACGCATGAAAGGATATTCAAAACTTCCGAAAGCAACCTGGGGAACTATTCCATGAAGCATTTAATGGTTTAAAATGATGTTAAAGAATTGCCCACATCATGGGATTCCACTATGGGAGTTGTTGAACGCATTTCATGAAGGTTTGTCGGATAGGATGCACGAGATCTTAGTTCAACCTCAAATGGAACTTTTGGCATAAATTATGAGCAGGTTGATTGGGAATACTTGGGGAAAGAAACGCAAGGCTCAATCTTCAAGAAGTGCTCGGCAATCTATTATAAGGGCGGTCGATAATGCACCGGAAGTTAGTGGGCAAATGCCATTCTGTGGACATTGCGGGGATTTGGGCCACATTGCTGATCAGTGTCCGAGTATTGGTGCTGGGTGTCACGGTCATTAATTATGTCCAAGGAAATGGAGGGGGCGGTAGAAACTTCAATATCAATTCGAATACATATCATCCGGGCCTCAGAAATCACCCGAATTTCAGTTATGGAAATGCTAATAATCAAGCCAACCCGGGATTTCAAGGTAGCAACAATCAGCCTGCGGGACAGAGGAACTTTAATCAACCTCGATTTCAGCAGAATTTTCAAGGAGGGTACCACCCGAACCAGGTGGTACAACTGGGTCTTCTAACCATAATGCAGGTACTGATACAATGGGGATGTTAAAGTCCATTCAGCAAGATTTGCAGAAACGCAATCAATTGGATGAAGTGCAGGCTCAGAAGGATGAGGTACGTGACAAAGCTATTCAGTTGTTAACCACGCAGATGGGTCAACTCGCGAATGAATTGAAAGAGCTAAAACAAAATAATGGGCGGCTACCAAGCGATACAACAACAAATGCAGCTCACCAGAAAAAGGGAAATCAAATCCATCAGGTGAGTACTCTTTGAAGTGGTAAGGTTTACACCAAAGTTACCAATCCACCACATTTTGTGGAAGGTGTGGTGGAGGATCTAGGTGAGGATGGGGTGAGTGATGACGAAACAGAACCATAGGTTGTTAATATGAACGATAAAAATAAGAATAATAATAATAATAACAACCAAACTCTAAATGCTGAACCGATCAAGGCTACTGAAGGGGATCCGCTTTCACCTCCCTTTTCCCGAAGCCTTGAGGAATCCGGGAATAAAGGCATCATCAACAAAAGGGGACCGCAACCCGAAGCAATTTTGGAAGTTTTTAAGCAAGTAAAAATAAATCTACCCTTAATTGATGCCATTAAACAGGTTCCAGCATATGCCAAATATTTAAAAGACATGTGTACTCAAAAACGGTAACATAAAGTTCCTAAACAGATTGATTTAACAGAAAGAGTGAGTGTCGTGCTAATGGAGTACTTCCACCTAAGCTCCAAGATCCTGGAATGCCATTAATTCCCATTCAGGTGGGTGATTTTAAAATGAATAGGGCGTTGCTGGATCTAGGAGCTAGCGTGCGCATTCTTCCGGGAAGCTTATATGACCAATAAGATTTTAGTCCATTCCGTTGAGCCAATACGACTGTCGTATAGGCAGATTTGACCCCTAAGCTCCCTCGGGGGATTGTTCGCGATGTCATTGTTAAGGTGGAAGAATTCTATTTTCCAATGAACTTTTTGGTGCTTGATTATGTCTCCTCAGACCAAATCAATCAACCGAATGTCATTTTGGGTCGACCTTTCTTAGCTATGGCACATGCACTAATCGACTGCCGAACTGGCACTGTCGATATGACGTTTGGCAATAGGAAGGTCCGATTAAATGAGTTTTCTAATGTTTCTGACATGTTTCCCAGTGATGAATGTTTCATGGCAGATATCATTGATGGATGCTCTCTTCACTTAGAAGAGGAGATATCTGAGCTATGTTGTTGTGTGACAGGGCAGAACAGAATCAGATACAAGCTTTAAAAGAGGAAATGCAGAATTTGGAGGTGGCAGCAATGCACGAAAGAAGGCCGCCGTGGACTCATCAAGTGGATAGCCTCTCGGCCGAAATTTCATCAGGACTGAAGCCATCCTTGATCAGTCCGCCAAAAGTTGAGCTTAAAGAGTTACCACAACATCTCAAATAATCCTTTCTGGGATAGGGCCAGACTCTTCCCGTCATCATCGACGCAAATTTAGCAAAAGAACAGGAGGAAGCATTGCTGAAGGTGCTATAGACACATAAAGCGGCGATTGGCTGGACTCTCGTAGATCTCAAAGGTATAAGCCCTTCCATTGTAATGCACAAGATTATAACTGATGCAGATGCAAAGCCCGCACGAGATACGCAGCAGCGTTTGAATCCGAACATGCGAGAGGTGGTGAAGAAGGAAGTTATTAAATGGTTAGATGCCGGCATCATTTATCCAATCTTTGACAGTGCGTGGGTAAGCCCGACCCAGACGGTGCCCAAGAAAGCAGGGATCCAAATTGTTAAAGGCGAAAATGGTTAGCAGATCGCCACTCGGCCGGTAACTGGGTGTCGCGTGTGCATTGATTACAGAAAACTTAATGCCGCCACATCAAAGGATCACTTTCCTTTGCCTTTCATTGATCAGATTGTTGAAAAATTTTCAGGTCAGAAATTTTATTGCTTTTTAGATGGTTATTCAGGGTACAATCAAATCACCATACATCCTGATCACCAAGAAAAGACTACATTCACATGCCCATACGGTACCTTCGCATTTAGGCGAATGCCGTTTGGGCTATGAATGCCCCGGCCACCTTCCAAAGGTGCATGATGAGTATCTTCTCAGATATGGTTGGGGATACCTTGGAAATACTTATGGATGATTTT
Source organism: Scalesia atractyloides (assembly GCA_947069175.1). Classification (NCBI taxonomy): domain Eukaryota; kingdom Viridiplantae; phylum Streptophyta; class Magnoliopsida; order Asterales; family Asteraceae; genus Scalesia; species Scalesia atractyloides. The sequence goes on along the minus strand of CAMTDV010000020.1, from coordinate 35,870,537 downwards.
TCTGTGTTCGGTCCATCATTTGACACATGTTTAAACGAACTAGCTAAGGTCTTGGAACGATGTGTAAAAACTAATTTGGTACTTAGTTGGGAGAAGAGCCATTTCATGGTTCAAGAGGGCATTGTGTTAGGACACGTAGTGTCGAGTATAAGGATTGAAGTTGATAGGGCGAAAATCAAAGTGATATCCACATTACCACCACCCACTAATGTCAAAGGCGTCCGTTCCTTTTTAGGACATGCCGGGTTTTACCGTAGGTTCATCAAATGTTTTAGTGTCATCACCAAACCATTGTGTAATCTACTTTTAAAAGATGTTCCTTTTGAGTTCAATGATGATTGTATTCAAACGTTTAATATTTTAAAGGACCAACTGGTACAAGCCCTGATCTTGCAATCACCGGACTGGACAAAACCTTTTGAAATAATGTGTGATGCAAGTGATTTTGCGATCGGGGCCGTACTAGGACAGCGGGTAGATAAGAAACCGGTTGTTATCTACTATGCAAGCAAAACTTTCTCCGATGCTCAACTTAATTACACTACAACGGAGAAAGAGTTACTTGCCGTTGTCTATGCACTGGACAAGTTCCGGTCATATATTTGGGGAAGTAAAGTAATCGTTTACTCTGATCATAGCGTAGTTAAATATTTAATGGAGAAGAAGGATGCAAAACCAAGGTTGATTCGTTGGATCCTTTTATTACAAGAATTTGATCTAGAGATTCGAGACAAAAAGGGGCGTGAAAGTGTGGTCGCGGACCATCTGTCACGGTTACCACAGGATTGCGAGGATGTTACACCTGCAATCAATGAGCAATTCCTGGATGAGTTTATTATGTCTGTCAATTTTGAACCATGGTATGCTAATTTTGCTAATTATATTGTTTCAGGAACGATGCCGGAGGCATGGAATAAGCGGAGGAAACAACAATTTTTGGCATAGGTGATGAATTATATTTGGGATAAACCGGATTTATTCCGGATAAGTGCGGATCAGATTATCCGGAGGTGTGTTCCGGAGACAGAATTTCAGGACGTGTTGCAATACGCCCACGCTTCGGCGTGTGGTGGCCATTTCAGCGAACAAAGGACGGGCCATAAAGTGTTAGAGTGTGGTCTTTATTGGCTGACACTGTTCAAAGATGCTTTTGCTTTCGCTAAACATTGTACAAATTGTCAGAAAATGGGCGGGATTTCTAAACGGGATGAAATGCCAATGCAGCCAATTTTGGTTGTTGACATTTTTGACGTGTAGGGAATCGACTTTATGGGACCTTCCCCAATTCAAATGGCCATCTATATATTTTGGTAGCGGTTGATTACGTTTCAAAATGGGTTGAAGCAATCGCCACCAGGACCAACGACCATACCGTGGTTTGTAAGTTTGTTCAAGCAAATATTTTCTCAGGATTTGGAGTACCCCGAGTGATCATTAGTGATGGGGGATCTCATTTTAAAATTTTCAATATGGGCAAACTTCTGAAACGGTATGGCGTTGACCATCGCATTGCTACACCATATCATCCACAGACAAGTCGACAAGTGGAAGTGTCAAATAGGTAGATCAAGGATATTTTACAAAAAACGGTGCATATTGACCACAAGGATTGGTCATCTAAACTGGATGACGCCTTATGGGCATACCGCACCGCGTATAAAACCCCTATTGGCACTACCCCTTATCGATTGGTGTATGGGAAGGGTTGTCATTTACCCATGGAAATCGCTCATCGAGCATTATGGGCTGTTAAACAGGTCAACACTGACTATTCTGAGGCAGGTGCCCATAGGTTGTTGAAGTTGAGTGAGCTCGAAGAGCTGCGAAACGAAGCATATGACAAAGCTGCCGCCTATAAGGACAAGATGAAGGCTGTTCATGATGCGAAGATGCGATGTCAAGTTTTTTCCGTGGGTTAAAAGGTATGGTTATTTAACTCCCGTCTGAAATTATTTCCAGGTAAATTGAAAAGCAAGTGGGCGGGCCCATTTGTGATTGTACGCGTTGGGAAGTTTGGAGATGTGGAAATTGAAGACCTAAAGGACCAACGCAGGCAATTGGTAAATGGCCACCGACTGAAACCGTATTTGAACGCATATGACTTGAATGATTCACCGATAGATGAGGTGAACTTCCTCAGAGGTTCACCCGACTACACAACCTCTTAAGGGGTAGGCGATGTCCGGCTGAAGAAAGAAACTTAGTGCTACCGGGAGGCAACTCGGATTACGGTACAGATTTCTTTTGTGTTTGTTTGTGTTTTCTGGTTTTTGTGTATGTTGCGGAATGGTTGAACAGGTTGTCGGTCACCACTCCTGGACATGGTGCAAGTGTGGAAATGTACGAGCAGTGTCGGTCGGTCAAAGGACTATTTGTGTGTCGCGGTCGACACTCAGTTTGTCAGGGGGTGGCATGGTATGGAGAACACCATAAATTTAAACAACCTGCAGTCATTCTTATACATACGTTTTATTCAAAAACAAAACTTTAACCTGACTGTACCCTATGGTCATGGACCGTAGGCACGGTCCACATATCAAACCCGGGTCAGCAACTCCTAACCAGAACCTACGGTCTCTAACCGTAGTCTACGGTTCAATTGAAATGTTCACAGAGTTAAGGGACCGTAAGCTACGGTCCCAGACCGTAGCTTAGGGTCGAGTGTAGACAAGTGGGTTTGGGTCAGGTGTGGTAGTTTGGGTCGAACCATTTCTTGTGAATCTGATAGATAACTTAAAAGAGATCCATACTTCAACCCTAAATACACTATGACCTCATCCAATTAGACCACAAACTCTCTATCACCATCTTCTTCCTCCTCAAAATCCCTCAGCTTCCATATCTCTTCCCCCACCTCCAATTCTCATTACATGACCAAATCGGGTGATTCAAGAGCCTAAATCGTGTAGAAATTCGAGAGGAATATAATCCCTATTTCAGTTTCCTCGGAAGAACATCCGATCGTGGAAAATCAGTTCGTCAACAACAAACCCTAAAATTCAAATTTTGGGGCTTTTCATCCAAACCTTAAGTCAAGTGAACCGGGTAGTATCTAAGCATTCTAAGCTACAAAGGTATGATCTTTATCCCCAATTTTGTTCTTAACGGTCAGAATGAAAGTACGGTTAGATATTAAAGGGTGACGTGTACTCATCCAATTATTACTGATTGATTATGAAATATCGAGGCATGCATTGATAACTGTACTGTGATTTACAACTGTCGAAGTGTTGGGGAATATATGAAAGCTTATATGAGTACTGAATTCCCCATAGGTCAAGAAAAAAGTGTGGGGAGGGTGATTAGATTACATGTTTGAGTTGGTTGGATTGTATAAATTGAAGTAACTTGATAAATTTAGTTGTTGGTTGTTTGGTTTTGTGTGTAGATGGTGCGGGAGAAAAGAGCTGAGAAGGAAAAGGCTGTCGAGCCATCGGTAACTGCTCCTATGAGATCTAAACGAAGACGGGGAACAGGTGTAGAGATTAGAGAGGTAGAATCATCAGAAGAAGAGGAAGAGCTCCAGTATGGTCATGGTGACGTACCGTATCGCCCAACCTGGATGAAGGGCCCCTTCCACAAGCAACGCAAAGAGTATCAGGCAGACTTGTTTTATGCCAAAATGGGGGATGAGCATTCGGTTAAGGAGAATACGTGCTTTGAGAAAATGGTCTACAAACCGGATTTAAGGGCATTGGGGCTATATCAAAAACTGGTAGCACTTGGATGGGAGGCAGTCGTAGACTTCAAAGGTAATGAGAAAGGCGATGTGTACATAAAGAGTGTAATGGCTTTGCTGAGCACATTGGAAAGGGATGAGGGGAATAATCCACCAAGGACCACTATACTTACTGGCGTGGTTAATGGAAAGCGAGCCACCATGTCGTTGGCGACACTGAGGCAGGTGGCCAGATTTGACTCGCAAGCCAATGATTTTACCAACTGATCAACAAGAATGACTATTTTAATGAGCAGACGAATTTGGTGAGTGAGCGGTTGATGTACACGGAATTGTTCCTGTTGGATAAGGGCGTTGAGATGAGGCGGGATAATCTGAAGCCGCTCGTCAGGGTATTGTTGAGGTTTTGTCATGACCAACGTGGCTCCTAGACTGGGAGACAGAATGACTATAAGAAAGTGGGAGTTGCCGCTCCTGTATGCTATCATGACCGATCAACCTCACTTATCATTTAGGCAGCTAGTGATTATGCATGTCTGGCAGAGCAAGAATGCAGAGTTAAAAAATTTAATACCTCATGTCAGACTGATTAGTACACTGCTAGGAAGACAGGGGGAATTGCTACCAACGGAATACCCATTCTCCAAACCTCATGCAATCTTCTCCATTGCAGATATGTGCAAACATGACCGCACTTCCTACAAGAAGACAAAACTATGGCACAAAATTCAGTACGGGGATGGGGCAAAGCTTAAGGTACAGCAGTGGGGAAAAACAGCCCCTAAGCAGGGGAGATGGATGATTTGGATTCTAGTGATGAGGAGGTGATACGGATGAGACGTGAAGCTGGTATTGATGTAGGTGCGGAGTCGAGCAGGCGACCGGAAGCACAGCAACAGTCAACGCATTCGTGGGGGATCTTTGATGATGAGACACAAGTGTTTGTAATGGCCGGCGACCGTCCGATTATGGGCAGTGGGAGATGACGCAGTAGGCTATCTTCGATCAAGGATCCAGGCAAGATATCGAGCGAGAACGTGAGCATAAGGAGCTCATGGATGATATGGCACGAACACAGCGGATGCGCCATCTGAGTTACAGATGGAACTGAATATGCGGGCATATGATGAGAACCAGACCCGACGTCATCTGGACTATTACCAAGGAGTCCCATATGTGGAAAATCCACCATATGTGGATTATAGCTAGGAGCCACCATATCAGCCTGGAATAACCCGACATCCAATGTCGCAAGTCCACGGGTCCATGTGGTTGCCGCGAGAGTATACGGAGCCGCACTTCCAAAGTTCATACCATATCAGCCGCCGCCTTATGAGTACTCACAATCACAGCAGCCGCCGCAGTCATCACAACAGCAGCAAGATCGTCCGGAAGGAGGGTTAGCTGACATTTTTCACATGAGCGCTTTCTATGAACATCTGGGTGGTTACTATGGACATCCGCCGGGCCCATCGTATCAATGAGCATTCGCTGATCAGTTGCTTTGATCAGGTCCATGTGCTCGGCTCTATCTATCTGTTTGTTATTTCCGGTTTAAGACAATTTTATTTTGTGTTAATTCGTGGTGTGTTGACGTATTTGGTATGGTTTGTAATTGGTTGAATAGGGTTAGTCGTCTTTTAGGGTTAATGGTTAATATTCTCGGGCTAATTTTAAAGTGCACCATACATTGGGGACAATGTATCCCAAGTGTGGGGATGTGGGAGGCTCGAGAAGACATAGTTGGGTAAACGTTGAAAACGCTTGAAATTGTTCCTTAAGTGCGCTAATTTTTAAAATTTTTTGTTTTAAAAAGTGGTCGTCACCTTAAGTGCGCTACTTTGTTATGAAAGCCTACGATTTCAAACATTAATGGATCTCTTAATGGGAATAATTAGCACACTCTTGTCGTAAGTGTTCCTAAGTTTCATGAGAGTAGGCCTGACGGGGTTGCCCTATATTAAAGTGGAGAGATATGTGTGTATAAGGGTAACATGTTTTAGATTGCACATGCTATTTGTCGACAACCGTTTATCTTTTTCGTGGTGAGGTTTGAGCCAATAGATGTGATAGGATATCAAGATGAATCAATTGTTGAGAGAGGTCTATATGACATTCTGCATTAGAACTTGTGTAATTTGATACATGTTGAAATTGTGCGGTGACATGGGCAGATGAACAATGAAGGTATTAGGAATCATATACATTGTAACGGAAGTGTGGCTGTATGACGATTAGTTTTAATGGCTCAAGTGGATCCACCCGTCATTCATTGGTTCTTAGAAAAAATCCTTGGAAAACATAAATAAGAGAAGAAGGGGAACAATAATTCGAATATACGGGTAGAAATTCAAGTGTGCATACGCGAAGAAGCCGTTAAAATTTGGTGGTTTAGTGTTAGCTAGTGGGAGAAAAAAAGAAAGGGAAGAATGACAACGAGTTCTTACCGTTACTCAAAGTCTACGCTAAAAAGGCTACGGAAATGTATCAGGTCATTTGTACAATGTAAACGTGATTGTTATACAAGTTTATAATTGCAGAAGTCATAATTGGCCATGAGTGAATATATACTAGCACATCACATGCTAGTTAATTGCTGAACCGAGTGGAGGGTACATTGTGAGGGGCAAGTAGCATGTGTTCAAATTATAAGCATGTTAGTTTTATATAGACAAGTCTTGTGATTGAATTGTGTTAACCGTGTCCGGCTGTAAATGTTGATTGTGTTAGTCTATGGGATGATTACGACTTGAGAATTGAATTGGATGAACCAATTAAGAGATTTGTTGTGTTGTTATTGAGGTGAGTAATATATAGTTGGTTTGCTTATGGACAATCAAAGGTAAGTGTGTGAATGTGATGAGTGGGGTGAAATCCGAATGATAATGATTATAAATTGCGTGTTTTAGTTAGTTTTTGGCTGCTATGTGCGTTGAATGAGATAACTATGAGAATTGGTTGCTTTGCAGGTTAACTGGTTAATTCGGACGTTTTACGGAACTTAGAGATAACACAGAAGATCCGAGATACAGTTACGCAGGAAAAGTACCAATTGGGGATCGTCCGGGCCAAGAACTAATGTGGAATTGCGCGAGAATGAGTACAACGTGAAGTAGAGGGGTGTATCGGTAATTAAATGGAAGATGTAACAAAAGGGACCAAAAGGTAAAACCACGTCGTAGCCTACGGTTAGTTGACCGTAGGTTACGGTCAGAATATATCAAGAACAAAAAGCCAGCAAGTCTTGACGTAGGTTACGGTCAAGAGACCGTAGCTTACGGTCACTTAGTCAATTTTGGGCAGGACATTGCAACCGTAGCATACAGTCTATGGACCGTAGCTTACGGTTGAGTGAACAATGTCAGCACTTGCTGACCATAGCATACGGTCTATGGACCGTAGCTTACGGTCAGATGGAAAAAAATTCGCATGAGTTGTTGCTTCAGCATAAAAAGGTGGATTAGGTCAATTCTGGGGATCTATCGAGAGTACGGACGAAAAACCAAGACCTAGGGCTTCAAAGTTGGCGACTTTTTCACTTCCAAACATCATAATTCCACACCGAAGCATTAGCATGATCAAGATTCCAACTTATTACCTAATCTTTGCAGTATCCCATCGAACAATGAGTGGCTAGTTCTTTGTTATGGTTCCTTCGAATGGAGGAATGATGTAAGTCGGTTATTAATATGTTTGATAACCATTTGGATTCAGTGATCTAAGCATTCGATGCTTTTCACTATGTGTTGATTATTTCTATTGTAAACAGTTACATTTTATTCAGTTTGATTTGAAACCATTCAATTCCCGAGAGTTCTTGAAATTGGGATCTATTTGGCTAAGGATCAGGGTGGGTTAAGTGTGAATGATGTTTATGTGATAACCTTTCATTACTTGTTAATCGGAGTACTTAGTCACTTAACATCACAATGGGAATTCAATCAGCGCTAAGTTTATATGGTTAGATAAAACATATAATTAGAATCTGATTATCATTCCAAAGTTCGGGGGAATCATCGTTCTCTCTATCGAATTAAAATCCAAGTTATTGTGTTTATTTTAGTATCATAAATTTAAAGTTCAAGTTCAGTGTTTATTGTGTTCAATATTTAGATTCTGTTAGTATAACGCTTTCCACAAAACTCCCTTGGTTCGATACCCGACTTATCCAATCTACGTAGTTTATTTCGGTTTTTGATTGACGCTAACGACAGTCCATCACTTGTGCAGGTTACAGGTAGTGCATGCATTCAGGAATTCCGGGAGGACCTTGCCATTAGTGTTCGAACCGGAAATCGAGCGAGTCGTGAGAAGAAATTTAGCCAATCGGTTAGAGGCAACACTTGCTTCTAAACCACCCAACACCAATTCACCATCTACCCCATCCTTTGGACCTGTTCCAATGGTCCCTCAAAATTCCAACCACCCCAACACCCAACATCAACAACATGACTACCCAACCCGAAACCAAAACCATCAGTCGGGTGGTAGTCACAACTCTATACCACCAACACCACCATTTCAAAATCGTAACCGAAATCCAAGCAATCGCCAACGCACACCTCCACCTTCCAACCAAAACCGGCAAAACCCGATACTACCCAATATCAACAACCAAAACGTTAACGCCAACCGTGGAGTTAATAATAGTCGTGGCAATCCCACGAATGAAGCTCAGTTCATCGACCTTGACGAGTTGAGGAACAATATCCCAGATGATGCACCATACAGTGTTCCCGGTTATCAATCACCGGACCACATGAGCATCCACTCGGAATACTCAGACGACGGAGGGAATCATGATGAGAGATTCGGAGATGATGAATGGGGGGATAATAATATGGGAAACTTCTACAATGCACCGGGGTTTGAGTATGACGATTTTGGTTATCAAAATGCCAATTTCATAGGGAATGATGGCGGTCATGGGAGAAACGATGGTTATGGGAATGATCGTCAGCCAAGAAATGATAGACAGAACCGGGATTACGGTAACAACAACAATAACGGCAACGTGCCCGAATCCCACAATTTGTAGGCGGCGGAAATCAAGGTGGAAATAGTGGTGGTGACAGAAGAGGTAATTACGGGCCGATGAATCAAGAGATAAATGGTCCAATACGCCAAGTAAATCAACAACCTCCAAGGGGTGTTAATGGGCAGACCGGGGGTCACCGAAAATGACTCACCGATTGTGCCTACACCTCGAGGAAGAAGAGCGTTTGATTGCAAGCCTAACTACATCAACATTCTACCCCACTTCAACGGTAGAATCAATGACGAGCCTTATACCCATTTTGGCGGAATTTTCAGCCATTTGTGGCACAATTGGTGGTCATGACTTTGCTCTTAAAGAAGTGAAATTGAGACTTTTTCAATTCTCACTAAAGGATAAGGCGAAGCAATGGTTTCTCACATTGCCAATAGTATTCACACATGGGCGGAGATGCAACAAGTGTTTTTAGATGAATATTATTCTTTGCCAAGACTGACGATGCAAGAGATGAGATCCGGTCGTTTAGGCAATTACCAGGGGAGTTGTTACATGAGGCTTTGACTCGTTTCAAGGAATTGGTCAGCAAGTGTCCTCATCACCAAATACCAAGGTGTGAGTTGCTTAAGTGCTTCGTAAGGGGTTGGATGCAGATGACCACAAGTATTTACAATCGGCTAGCAATGGGACTTTGTTGAACAATCACGAAGAGGATGATTGGATTTTTTGGAGCGGATGAGTAAAAATTCAAAAACGGTCGCTATGGCGGACCGGTCGAATAAGCGTCCAATTTCTCGATCTCTTCCCGACCTTGATTCAAGTGCCAAAGATAGAATCGCCACTTTGGAAAGGGAGTTGGCGCGGATGAAAAAGAAAGATGTGGGTGCGGTCCAATTTGCGGTGTGTGAGGATTGTCGAGATACTGGACATCGAACCGAGGAATGTCAAGTGGGCATGGTACAAGCGAATGAAGAGGTGAATCAAGTCTACGGTGAGCGAAAACAGTTCGATATGAATTCAAACACCTATCACCTTGGGTTGAGAAAATATCCCAACTTCCGCTATGGAAATGCCTCAAATCAGATGAATCCCAACTTTCAACCGAACAATCAAGGTGGGAATCAAGGTGGGTCGATGTACCAAAGCCGTCAAGGCGGTAATCAAGGAGGATACCAACGAAATTATAATCAAGGGAGTGGTCAAAACTATCAAAACCGTGAAGGTGGGTATCAAAGAGGCTACAACCAAGGTAATAATGGAGGTGGTAATGCTAATCCTCCAATGGGTGGTGAAGACTCCGTAAGCTCCAAGCTAGATGCTATTATGAACGCTATCACAACTTCGAATCAAGAGATCAAGATGGAAATGAAAAAAGAGTTCGAGGTTGTGATAAGTCGCATAAAGCCTTGGAGAAGCAAGTGGGGAAACTTACGCAGGAGATGGTACAATTGAGAGGTAATGGGGGAAAGCTACCTAGTGACACAACCGTGAATCCAAAGCATCAAGGTTCGAGCTCAAAGAATACACGTGAGGTACATATTAATAAAATTTCTTTGCGTAGTGGTCGAGTCATTGATAACGGTGTCGTGTCACCACCACCTCAGTTTGTTGAAGGGGTGGTGGAAGAGGTTAGCGATGATGAAAGTGTTGACAGTCAAACGGGTGGAAAAGAAAATGTTTTGAAAAATGAGAAAAGTACACCCGTTGTGACCGTCCCCGTCCCAAAAGCTAAGGACAAGGGTGTGGAGGTTAATACCGCCCCTTATCCCGAAGCTTTATTGGAACCATCAAAGAAGGTGGTAAACAAAAGAGGTCCCCACCAAGAAGAAATGTGGGAAATTTTTAAACAAGTAAAAATCAATTTACCTATTTTGGATGCCATAAAGCAAGTTCCATCCTAGTGCTAAGTACTTGAAAGACTTGTGTACTCAAAAGCGAACTCACAAATTTCCTAAAAAACTTGATTTAACTGAAAACGCGAGTTCGATTCTTTTGGGTGCACTTCCACCTAAGCTACCAGATCCGGGGGCGCCTATCATCTCCATTCAAGTTGTAGAATTTAAAATGACAAGGGCACTTTTGGATCTAGGAGCTAGTGTGAGTATTTTGCCGGGTAGTTTATATGACCAATACGAGTTTGGTCCACTTAGAGCGGCAAACACTACCGTAGTGCTAGCCGATTTAACTCCTAAACTACCCCGTGGAATAGTCACGGATGTAATTGTCAAAGTTGAGGACTTTTACTATCCGGTGGACTTTCTTGTACTTGATTATGTTTCATTGGACCTAACCAAGCAACCCACGGTTATTTTGCGTCGACCGTTTTTAGCTACATCAAATGCTCAAATAAATTGCAAAACGGGAATGGTCGACATGACTTTCAGTAACCGTAGGTTGCGGTTAAACGTTTTTTCCGGATTAACGGATCCTCTAGTCAATGATGAATGCTATATGGCGGACGTCATTGATGCATGTATACCTTTTTGCGACATGGGTGTTGAGGAGGAAAACACAACAGAGGAGTGTTTTATGTTTGACAGGTTGCAAACGTAGACAAATCGAAGTATGGATGAAGAGGAGAAGATGGAGGTAATGGCGGTAAGGGAAGGAAAACCACCTTGGACACACCAAGTGGAAAGTCTTCTCGAGAAAATTAACACCAAACTAAAGCCGTCATTGGTGGAACCTCCTACTGTTGAGTTGAAGGTGTTTCCCAAGCATTTGAAGTATGCTTATGTGGGTGAGGGCAACACGCTACCACCGGTTATCATTGCGGCGGATTTGACCGGGGAGCAAGAGAAAAAGCTATTGAGTGTGTTGGTCACCCATAGAGCCGCTATTGGGTGGACCATGGCGGATTTGAAGGGGATCAGCCCTTCGGTTGTGATGCATAAGATCATCACGGAGGATGGAAGCACACCTTCTCATGATACACAACGGAGATTAAATCCGAACATGAGAGAAGTGGTCAAGAAGGAAGTGCTAAAGTGGCTAGATGCGGGTATTATATACCCCATCTCTGATAGCCAATGGGTGAGCCGACGGTTACTAAAAAGGTGGGCATCCAAGGCGTCACAAATGACGCAGGTGAAGAGGTCGCCACTCGGCCGGTAACCGGGTGGCGTATTTGTATTGATTATAGGAAGTTAATTCCGCAAGCTCCAAAAACCATTTCCCTTTGCCTTTTATTTACCAAATAGTTGAAAAGTTAGCGGGTCAAAAATATTATTGCTTCCTGGATGGATATTCGGGTTACAATCAAATAGCTATCCATCCGGAAGACCAAGCTAAGACCACATTTACTTGCCCCATACGGTATCTTCGCATTTAGGCGAATGCTGTTTGGGCTATGTAATGCCCCCGCCACCTTTCAAAGGTGTATGATGAGTATCTTTTCAGATCTGGTGGGGGAGTCCTTAGAAATCTTCATGGATGACTTTTCAATGTTTGGGTCATCATTTGATGGTTTCCTTGACCAACTCAAAAGGTTTTAAAAAGATGCGTTGAAAAGAATTTGGTTTTGAGTTGGGAAAAGAGCCATTTTATGGTTCAAGAGGGAATCGTGTTGGGCCACGTTGTGTCAAATCGTGGGATAGAGGTCGATAGGGCAAAAGTTCAAGTTATATCTACTTTGCCATATCCCACGAGCGTTAAGGGTGTTAGGTCATTTTTGGGTCTACGCGGGGTTTTATAGAAGGTTATAAAATGGTTTAGTGACATAACGAAACCTTTATGTAATCTATTATTAAAAGATCAACCGTTTGACTTCAACAAAGAGTGTCAAAATGCCTTTAACGTTTTGAAACAAAAGTTGGTTGAGGCCCCAATCTTGCAATCACCAAACGGGTCGTTACCATTTGAAATCATGTGTGATGCAAGTGACTATGCGGTAGGGGCCGTGCTGGGTCAAAGGGTAGAAAAGAAACCCGTGGCAATATACTACACAAGCAAGACTCTTTCAGATACGCAATTAAATTATACAACAACTGAGAGAGAGCTACTTGCGGTGGTATATGCTTTGGATAAATTCCGGGCTTATATTTGGGGAAATAATGTAATTATTTATTCTGACCATTTTGCTGTCAGGTACCTTATGGAGAAGAAGGATGCAAAGCCGCGGTTGATCCGATGGGTTTTGTTGCTACAAGAGTTTGACCTTGAGATTCGGGATAAGAAGGGCAGCGAGAATGTTGTTGCTGATAACTTATCCCGATTGCTGGTAGAAGAGGGTTCCTCTCGTGTGGAGATCAACGAGACTTTCCCAGATGAGCACATTCTGAAAGTATCAACATTACCATGGTTTGCTAACATTTTGAATTATTTGGTGACAAGAGACTTGCCACTCATTGGGATAGAAGAAGAAGATTGCATTTTCTGTCTCAGATCAAGTACTACACGTGGGAGGATCCAGATTTGTTCAAGGCATGTCCGGATCAAGTAATGAGAAGACGTATCCCGGATGAAGAGATTCCGAGTGTCTTGAAGCACTTGCATACCTTTGCTTGTGGAGGCCATTTTAGTGGTCATAAAACGGGACATAAAGTGTTTAATAGTGGCCTTTATTGGCCGACCATTTTTAAGGATGCTTTTAACTTTGCTAAGAACTGTGTTGAATGTCAAAAGTTAGGGGGCATTTCTAAGAGGGATGAGATGCCCATGCAACCGATCCTTCTTGTCGATATCTTCGACGTTTGGGGAATCGATTTCATGGGCCCATTCCCCAATTCTCATGGGAACTTGTGTTTTTGGTGGCGGTAGATTATGTGTCAAAATGGGTCGAAGCGGTCACCACCAAAACAAATGATCATACCGTTGTTTGCAATTTTGTGCAAACAAATATCATTTCTAGATTTGGGATACCTCGGGTAATCATAAGTGATGGGGGATCTCACTTTAAGAATTTTAATTTTGGAAAATTGCTCAAACGGTATGGTGTCGACCATAGAATTGCTACCCCCTACTACCCGCAAACGAGTGTTCAAGTTGAAGTGTCTAATAGGCAAATTAAAGAAATTTTGCAAAAGACCTTTCGACCGGACCGTAAGGATTAGTCAACGAAGTTGAACGATGCTTTATGGGCCTATCGAATGGCACATAAGACGCCTATTGGCACTACTCCTTACCGTTTAGTTTACGGTAAAAATTATCATTTAACGGTCGTACTTGTGCACCGCACATTTTAGGCTATAAAAGAAGTAAATCTAAGATATGATGATGCATGTAAGGAGCGCAAGTTAAAGCTGTGCGAGTTGGAAGAGCTTCAGGAGGAGGCATATGAGTGTGCGTCAAATATAAAGATGACATGAAACGCGCACATGATGCCAAGCTAAAGCCGAAGGAGTTCGTGATAGGCCAAAATGTATGGCTATACAACTCGCGGCTCAAGTTTTTTCCCGGAAAGCTTAAAAGCAAGTGGATGGCCCGTTTATGATCACAAGGGTTGGCAAGCTTGGGGATGTTACCATCAAGGACCCAAAGGATGGGTCAAAACAAACAGTCAACGATCATCTTCTCAAACCGTTTATCGATGGTAACGAGGACAACATTGGAGCAAAAAAGGAATTGGTAAGCTTTTTGGTAAGCGTACCGAAGTATGAGGTCAATTAAAGGACCGAGAACACTTGTTGTAGAATTTTGTATATTTTTCATTGTTTATGAGTTGTGATTGTTTTGATTTCGCTTGTTTTTTACTAACCTCGTTAAACGTGTGAAGCTCGGATTTTACAAACGGGTCATGAAGACATAAGGTATGTTTTTAACTTGTTTTGTGTATTGGGGACAATCCACAGTTTTTCGGGGGGTGGTATAAAATGTCGGGATCGTGTTTGAACTAAAAAAATGCAAAATCGGTGTACCATCGGCGACGGGGCTTCAGGCCGTCGCTGACGGCTTGTCGTTGGCTGCGTCGGGTAAAAAGGCTCGTAGACAGTGGTTTAAGCCGTCGGGCATTTGTGTGTTTTCGAGAAGGCGTCGCGACGACCCATGTGGGCGTCGACGACGGCCTCTTGTTATCTAGCCGATGCTGGTTGATTTTTAACGCATATTTTCGGACCCAAACACAATTTGACCCACCGAAACTCGACCCGAACATGTTTTTAACCATAATATCGACCCGGTTAACCTCATCCACCCAATACCTCTTTAAAACAACCCAATCCCCTGCTCTTTCTCCACAAATTATCCATCTTCTTCATCTTCTTCCTCAAGAACCCTAAAACCTCAAACCTTCATAACTTCTTCAATTCTCCACCAAATCACCTGATTCTTGAGCCTATTTTGTGTGTTTTTCCGCATAGAACAAAACCCCTAACACGGTTTCCTTTAGTTCTTGCGTATTTGCAAGATTAGAGAAGATCAAATTTCGGGTTTTTGTAGAAAAAAGTGTTCTTCATAGTGCATTACATCTCTTTGAAGTTCTTTTGTTTAAACAACACTAAAGGTACGATTTTTACTTAAATTTGAGCATGGATTTCATATGGTATGTCATTTTCTTCCGAAATTTTGAATCTAGGTTTAAGAGTAAGTTGTTTATGATACCATGGTATGAATATTTGCTTGAAATGGGTGATTTGGGTGGGATTAAACATGCAACATAGTTTTGTAATTCGTATGATTTACTTAAGTTGCATGTTTGGGCATTCACGCAATGTTGAATCTTGTTTAAAAATCTTATAGTTCAGGATTAAAAACATAGAACTTGAATTTAAAGGTTGGCAAAAGTGCAAATATTTAGAAGATTTAAACCAGATAATTGTCTAACCATTTAAGTTGCGTTTCAACATTGTATGATATGTTCATAAAGTTCATTTGGTTTGAATTTGAAGTGAGGATTTAAGGGTTGAGATTTACCATGTTTAATTGTTTCTTTGCTTTATGTCTTCTAGATATGGAAAGCAAAAGCGTAACAAGATTTCGGGTCAAAGCTCCTCTTCAGGAGCCGGGTCATCCTCGGGGCAAGTAGCAAGGAAGTGGGAACAGTTAACTAGGTTGGAAGATAATGATGATCGGATATTCATGCAAGATTGGGCATGGGAAAGGATTCATGATAGTAATTTCGGCGAACCTTGGGAGAATAATAAACGCAAACCTCTCTCAAGGTTTAACGATAGGCGGTTGGAGGTTAGGTTGTGGAAGTGGAAGATGGTTAATGGGGTTCAAACAACGATTCCAGAACAGATTATGCCGGAGCGTACATTGACTGTAGAGGAGTTTAGAACGATAGGGATCGTTCAAATCTTTGAGGGATCGGTTGGGAGAGAGTTTTGGATTGGTGTGAGGATATCACACAACGGGTATACTTGGCCGCTATTTGTGAGTGGTTGGCCTCGCTCAGATTTGTGAATAAGGATGGCCACCGAGTACATGGCAGCTGGTGGGTGACACTGGGAGGGGGCAGATGGTGATGTCTTTCGAGACTATGAATTGTATCGCCCGATTTGATTCATTAGGGGTCAACGAGTATGATTATTACACTATTGACCAGTTTCTGGATAATTAGGTCAATATCGCTGATCCTGAAGGAATGGTTGAGTCGATTTTGCCCTATTCTGATGGTGGGGCTGCTCTTCAAAGTCAACTGTCGGTTGAAGGGAAGATTCTTCAACCCTTTTCTCTTGAGAACATAATGGTCAGATTTGGGGACCGAGGGAAGGTGAAGGCCTCGGACTGTCGGGTGCTCCACTCTTTGCTTTATGGAACCCCCGAGTTATCTTGGCGCCATCTGGCCATGATCAACACTTGGGACACGCGCGAGTCGTACCCTCGAAAAATGATACCATATGTACGACTTATTAGCGCGATGATAGTGCAACAAAACAAGTTGTTGATTGATTCATTGTGGGTGTTAAAGCCAGTGGATCAGATTTGCTTCGCGTCAATGAAGTAACATTGGAAGATCCAAGTTCAGGTGTACGGCCATGAATACACCGTTACTGACGATCAAGGACATCGGTTTCAATTCACCGACCCAAGTGCAGCTCAAGAGGCTGCGAGAGAGGAGGAGATGGCTGAAGAGGAGGACGAAGATGAGCCTCAAGGTCCAAAGGGATCCCGTCAGAGATACACCCGGCCACACCGAGAAATCTTGGCCGGGGTGGCTACTTTCATCCTAAACCGGCGTAAACCCGGATACCCCAACTACAACCGGGGACAGCAGGACGTTTATGATAACGTCTCCGCGTGTATTGGG
This sequence comes from Scalesia atractyloides, assembly GCA_947069175.1. Taxonomy (NCBI): domain Eukaryota; kingdom Viridiplantae; phylum Streptophyta; class Magnoliopsida; order Asterales; family Asteraceae; genus Scalesia; species Scalesia atractyloides. Next base: position 35,853,677 of record CAMTDV010000020.1, on the reverse strand, counting down.
GAGAATCGGGAATATGAACAGCGGAGGCAACAATGGGAGCGAGATTGGGGGTTCAACAACAATCCCATTGGGATGAAGATGCTACTCACCGGGCCAAAGAGCAAGACTATTGGGAAATGCAGCAGGAGCAGTGGGCTGCTCACAGGCGTTTATGGAGAGACAAGAATTGTATCAGGCACAAGAATTGTCTCGAAGACAAGCTTAGGAGGAGGAGCAAGATAGGTTGCGCGCTGAACAAAACGTGTTGGAAGACCGCCGATGGCATGCTATGGTGGTGGCACAACAGATGGCGGTAAATAACGCCAAACATTTGCATGATCAAGAGCGCCACCACCAAGATTGGGAAGCAGGTCGTCCATATCAAGAGCACGCGCCTTGGGTATCTTAAGAGAACCTACCTCTTCCCACTGGGCCTTCTTGTAACATCCGTCGAAAAACGGGTTTCCAAAACCCGCTTCGTTTATTAATCGAATATCCAGTTAAAAATTTTCGTTGCGTATTTATTGCTCAAATTAATTTTAAACGGTACATAATTAATAAATATACTAGAATTAAAAAACTATAATTGAAAATTAATAATAAATTGTGAATAAAAAAATAAAATGAGGCTGCCGGGTTTCGAACCCGGGTCGCCCATAAGATCAATCACACAACACACCGCTCCACCACTTGCCTTCTTTGTTAATATACTTAAACAGATAATACTTAAATTAAAACTAGAAAACAAAATCCGGAAATCAGCGCGCCCAATCCGCAGTCGCCGGAAAGACCGACGATTTCGCAAATCACGACCGTTTTTCTTTGACTGAAACGCGTGAACTAACTACGACATCGGTTATAACCGATGTCTAACCCCCAATTCCAGTCGTAACCACCGGAAAAGTTTTGACAACGAATCAAGACCAAATTCGGACTCAATACATGTTGTTTCTTCCCTATAAATACCCACCCAAACCTCTGGTAACCTTTTCGCTCAAAATCGCACAAACTCTCGAAGCTTTAGCACTCGCCGGAGATATTCGGCATTCGCCGGACTTTCACCGGAAAACAGAGACTTACTTCAAATCGGTAAAATTCTCGACTCTTTTGTTTGCAATCCGTTATTAGGCAAGTAATAACATAAATCTTTCGATCAGAACCTGTCTCAGACAACGTTGCCGGGAATTCCTGCACTCACCGGAAAATAGCTGAAAATTCCGAAGTCTCGCTGTGAATCGGTACAATCATCTAAGCCCCCTGATATCCCTTGTTACCTTAATTGCACAACTCATTGATCAAAACCGTTAATTGATTCACTCAGACGGAATTCACCAATCAGAGCCGATGCCTCTTGCCGGAAATCTGAGAAAAAGCATTCTGTTCGGTACATTTTACTCCGTAACCCTCTTTATCCATTTCATTTCAATCAATTATATGTTCGATGATCGATTTAAACCAGAACAGTCGGACATCATTGTTCTGCGTCTTTGTAAACGAAGAAGACGAAGTCGAACATGTGTATAAGTTTAATTAAAACTGAATATTTAACAGGGTTAGACACACAGTCCAGCGGTGGACTGTGTGCACAAACAATGCACACGTCCCGGGTTCGAATCGCATACGTTACCGAATTTCAGAATTTAAAACCAACATTTTTACAACTGAATCGGATCAGGTCACCGAGTGTTGATAAGTATAATTTAATCCATAAGTTAAACAGATATGACACACAGCCCAACTGGTTGGGCTGTGCGTACTCGAACCGAACGTCTCGAGTTCGACTCCGGGTCACTGAAGTCGGGTCGGCCATTTTAAATCATTTTTGAAATAAACTAAATTAGATAAAAGTTAATCAGTATATATATATATAATTAAAACAGAGAATATTTCGGGTTAGACACGTAGCTCAGTTGGTAGAGCTGCGTGCACGTGTACGAGAGGTCCCGAGTTCGAACCTCACTCATCGCATATAATTAACACCATCCGACCGGTCAACGGTCAACGGTCAAAGTCAAAAAAGTCAACATTTTTTATTTATTTATTTTATTTATTTAATCAGAAAATTATTTAAAAATGCTTAAAATAATATTTTTAAAGTTAGAAAATGTCCTTAGACTCACAAAAATAAATCTAAAAATCCTATTAAGATTATGAATTAAAAGTATTAATCTCAAATAAAACCCATTTATTTACCGAACCCTTTCGTTAGTATTTTAGGTTAGTTTTTCCTCGTCGATCAAATCCCAAAACTCGTGCGCATCCAACGTCATCAAAGAACGCACCCAAGGTGAGTGAATCTCTACCAATTCCCCGTTTTAATCACATTTTGGGGTGTATCATGTGTCGTTTAATTCCTTATTATATTTAAACACTTGTGCATCCATCATATCCGTGATCAAATGTGTATGTATCAATTGTTGTGTGAATTATGTTTAGATTGCAGTTATCATTTTCAGTACATGCATTTCATTAGGCCCATCAGCTCCCCGTGGGATACGGGTTGAGTATCAGGTGCCTCATTCGATCGGCTCCATTTGATTGAGCCTTGATCTCACATACATCATCATTCATGTCATTCGATCGGCTCCGTTTGATTGAGCCTTGATCTCACATACATCATCATTCATGTTATATACTCATCCAAAGTGGTTTTTGATTGTTTATTTATATATGTTTGCTCATATGTGATTATTGCACAAATTTTCAATATTAAATACAACAAGAAATTAATAACAATGTTTTATCAAGGTTCACTCGCCAACTTTTGTTGACCCAAAATATTCCCCGTTTTACACATGATACAGGTGATCCAGTTGAGGCAAGAAACACATAGGAAGACTTAGAAGAATAAATCAGTTTAAGTTTTCGATTGTTTTACTTAGTTTCATTTTCCTTGTAATTGTATGGATTTGATTTGAACATTTAAGTTGTAATTTGAATTTAATAAATATGAAACATTTTAGTAAACATCATGAGCTTTGGTGATAACCCAATTATGCCCCGACTCTTATTCCGCTGCGGGTCGGGGTGTGACAGATTGGTATCAGAGCCATGACTATAGGGATATAGGATAGGTTATTAGACCCTTAGAGCCTATACTATAGTTGATTAAAATTTTAAATTGTTTATGCGTTACATACAAAATTCATGATGTTTATATGCTTTATGTTTATTGTTACATTCAATGTTATGCAAGCATGTTCATAAGTACATATTATTATACAATGCTCATCATGAATCATATCCCCATAACATATCATATCCATGAGAGCACACACCTCACAATTCCCATGATTTTTGCAAAGATTTTTGTATTTTTCAAATCACATCAAAGTGAGTTCTCACGACGGGCATGTAGTAACTGGAAGGGTACGAGTACCGGTAGTCGGAACGTCCTGTCTAGGCTTGGCATTCGTATAAATCCAAAATAAAGGACCAGTTTGCTTACCTGGGGACTAACAATGAGAGTACGAAGGACCTATTAGGCCAAAGCATGCTATACCAAACGTCGTGTGAGCTAACCCCACTTTGAGTTGTCATTGTGTCTACACCGGGACACCCTCCTACCATACATCTCGCAATCATATTTCATGGTTTTCATTCAGGTGATGCAAGTGTTAAACCGCCAACACCAATGTGAATCCTACTAAGCCAATAGTCATGGGGGCCCACATGACTATACAGGCGATGGTATGGGGGACATTGGAGGCCCAAACATGAGCAAACCCAAGACATCCTATGGATGTAGTTGCATTATTGATAATTATGTTATTTTTATTCTTTTAACGACACATGACACCTAAAAACTTCTTAAACTCACAATCTTCCTATGTATGTTCCTATAGATGTCGGCTAGGCAACTACGTGGAGGTAGAAAGTCAGGAAGATCCAATGAACGCTTAGCCACTCAAATTGCTAAACAAATGGCCGCGGTACTTCCTGACATCGTGATTCAAGTTCAACAAGCTCTCACCGCAAATCCTATCAACCCTCCCAATCAAGAAGACCATTGCGTCGCCAACCCTCACTCCAAAAAGTGCTCCTACAAACACTCCAAATCTTGCGATCCCCCAAAGTATGAAGGGACCGAAGGTGTTACTGCCCTCCTCCACTGGTTTGAAGAAATGGAGAACACCATCCTCAATTGCGATTGTCCCGAGGATCGCAAGGTACGTTATGCATCAGGGAGACTGTTTGGAGTAGCCCTTACCTGGTGGAACATAGAAAAGGGTAAGCGAGGAGTCGAAGATGCCATAGCTTTATCATGGGAAGAGTTAAGGGAACTAATGACAAGGCGCTTCTGTCCAAGAAGTGAAATCAAAAAGTTGGAAGATGAATTCCACTCGTTGAAACAAAAGGAAGGAGATCACACTTCTTACAACAAAAGATTTCTCGAACTGAACCAAAAGATCCCTAATCTGTTCACCCCCGTGTACCGTTTGGTTGAACACTACATTCGAGGCCTCCCCTCGAAAATTCAAGACTCGGTTCTAAGCACTTCGCCTGCAACACTTGAAGCCGCAATGGAACTAGCTACCGAACTTACCGAGAATCACATCCGAAACGGTAAATTCAAAAATGAGAAAAAGAAAGCCCCCATTGAGGCCCAAACTCCAAACCATTCCATCTCCTCTTCAAAGTTTGCTGGTAAGAGGAAACGAAACAGCAGAAATTTTGCCGTCACACAAACAAACCCTCCTATCACTACCGCACCAATTACCCAAATTGCTCCCTCGGCTGCACCATTTAAAAAGCCATACACCGGCCCATACCCAAAATGCAACCGTTGTCAATACCATCACCTCCCGAAACTCCTTGCCAACATTGCACCAGCTGTGGCCGTGGGGGACACACTATTCAAACTTGTCGCACACTTCAACGAATGAACCGGAATCAACCCTCAACCCAAACCCACCATCAGATAGTGGGTCAAGCCCAACAACCTTTACTACTACCACCTGCACAACATATAGCCCAATCCTACTACCAACCCAACTACCCCATGATGCAACCCATGCGAGCATGTTACAACTGTGGAGACCCAAACCACTTCAGGAACACATGTCCACGTTTGGTGAACATCATCCATGCTCAAGCTCAAGCAAATCCGGTAAACCAAGCTAACCAAGCTCCTCCACTTGCTAGAGGAAGAGCTTTCAACATCAATGCCAACCAAGCTAGAGCTGACAACAACGTGGTTAACGGTACGTTTCTCATAAATGGTAGTTATGCATTCATGTTATTCGATACTGGCGCGGATAAGAGTTTTGTGTCCCTAGAATTTGAACCTATCCTCAACCAAACTCGTGATAATCTCATGGAATCTCTAACGGTGGAAGTTGCTGACGGAAAGCCCGTTTCATTAAATTCTATTATACGAAATTGTACCCTCACTCTAAACGATCACGATTTTCCAGTTGACCTCATTCCTATGAAGTTGGGAAGTTTCGATATTATAATCGGTATGGACTGGCTCAGCCAGCATCACGCGGAAGTAGTATGTCGTGAAAAGTTCATTCGCATTCCTCTTGCAGACAGTCAGACCCTACGTATCTTTGGAGAAACCCCTTCGAAAGGACTCAAATTAATGTCCTGTCTTCAAGCCCGAAAATACCCCGCAAGAACTATGTCGCATTCCTAACTCACGTCATCAAAAAGGGAACCAAGGAGAGGAAACTCGAAGACATCCCAGTAGTGAAAGATTTTCCACAAGTTTTTCCTGACGACATTTCAGGACTTCCTCCCATGAGAGAAGTCGAATTCCGCATCGATCTTATACATGGCGCTACACCAGTCGCAAAATCTCCTTATAGGCTAGCCCCATCCGAAATGCAAGAGCTGGCCAGTCAACTACAAGAACTGACTGACAAAGGATTCATACGTCCTAGCTCCTCGCCTTGGGGTGCGCCTGTTCTTTTTGTGAAGAAGAAAGATGGAACGTTTCGCATGTGTATCGACTACAGAGAACTTAACAAGTTAACGGTCAAGAACCGCTACCCAATACCTCGCATCAATGACCTCCTAGACCAACTTCAAGGCGCCACCTGTTTTTCAAAAATCGACCTTCGTTCTGGTTATCATCAACTCAGAGTACATGAAGAAGACGTCCCAAAGACCGCCTTCCGAACCCGTTATGGTCATTACGAATTCATGGTCATGCCGTTTGGTTAACCAACGCCCCAGCTGTCTTCATAGATCTAATGAATAGAGTATGCAAACCCTACCTCGACCGCTTTGTCATAGTCTTCATCGACGATATTCTTATCTACTCCAAGTCTAAATCCGATCACGAGCGACACCTTCGAACTCGTCCTTACACTCTTAAGGACCGAAAAGCTCTACGCAAAGTTCTCAAAATGTGAATTCTGGTTAGGAGAAGTACAATTCCTCGGACATGTCGTCAGTGACAAAGGAATTCACGTTGATCCTTCAAAAATCAAGGCAGTGCAGGAATGGCAAGCGCCACGTACCCCTACCGAAGTTAGGTCATTTCTTGGTTTGGCTGGTTACTATCGACGCTTCATCGCCAATTTTTCTCGTATTGCTGTACCACTCACGGCCTTGACTCATAAAGGAAAACCCTTCATATGGGGACCTAAGCAGGAAAAGGCCTTCCAAACTCTAAAGCAAAAACTCTGTGACACACCTATCCTCACACTCCCTGAGGGTTGTGATGACTTCGTGGTTTATTGCGACGCGTCAGGGCAAGGACTAGGCTGTGTACTGATGCAAAGAGGAAAAGTGATAGCCTATGCTTCTAGGCAACTCAAAGTTCATGAAAAGAATTACACCACCCACGACCTGGAGCTTGGAGCCGTTGTGTTCGCTCTCAAAATATGGAGACATTACCTCTACGGTACCAAGTGTGAAATATACACTGACCACAAGAGCCTCCAACATATCTTCAATCAAAAGGAGTTGAATATGAGGCAACGAAGATGGGTCGAACTTCTTAACGACTACGACTGTGAAATTCGATATCATCCTGGAAAGGCAAATGTGGTGGCTGATGCACTCAGTCGAAAAGGTTATGCGAACTCCATACGTCTTCTATGTTCGCAAATCCTAACCGACATCAAAGATCGAATCCGAGCAGCTCAACATGTTTCTGTAACCGAAAATGACGTTCGCGATGAGCTGTCATGTGGAGCTGAACTAAAAATCAAAACCAAATCCGACGGTATTCTATACTATTTAAATCGCATATGGATTCCCGATCGCGACAACCTTCGTGATATCCTCATGAATGAGGCGCACAAAACATGATACTCTGTACACCCAGGGACCGACAAGATGTATCAAGACCTACGATACACCTACTGGTGGTCGGGCATGAAAAAGGATATTGCTGTTTTGTTTCCAAGTGCCTTACCTGTTCCAAAGTAAAAGCTGAACATCAAAGACCTTCAGGACTTCTAGTCCAACCCGAAATACCTGTGTGGAAGTGGGAAAACATAACCATGGATTTCATTACCGGGTTAGCTCGCACCTCCAGTGGGTATGACACCATATGGGTAATCATTGATCGTCTTACAAAATCAGCTTACTTCATTCCGATCCGCGAGGACTTCAAGAACGAGAAGTTAGCTCGTATCTACATCCGTGAGATCGTAAGCCGTCATGGTGTACCTTTAAGCATCATTTCAGACCGTGATGGTCATTTCACTTCACGAACATGGCGAGCCGTACAAACCGCCTTGGGTACACGATTAGACCTCAGTACCGCTTTTCATCCTCAAACTGATGGACAATCTGAACGCACCATCCAAACTCTTGAAGACATGCTTCGAGCATGTGTCATAGACTTCAAGGGAAATTGGGACGCTCACCTACCATTGGTTGAATTTTCATACAACAATAGTTATCATTCAAGTATCGGCATGGCTCCTTTCGAAGCGTTATATGGTCGTAAGTGCCGATCTCCAGTATGTTGGCACGAAATTGGGGAAGCACAAATCACCGGTCCAGAATTAATTCAAGAAACAACAGACAAGATCCATCAAATTTGAAACAATCTTCTAGCGGTACAAAGTCGTCAAAAGAGTTATGCAGACAAACGACGAAAGCCCTTGGAGTTTAACATTGGTGATCAAGTACTTTTAAAAGTATCACCGTGGTAGGGAGTGGTTCGTTTTGGCCAGAAGGGCAAGCTAGCACCACGCTACGTAGGACCTTTCAAGATACTCGAAAGAGTAGGACCTGTAGCATACAAGCTTGACCTACCAGAAGAACTCAACAGAATTCATCCCACTTTCAACGTATCAAACTTGAAAAAGTGCCTCGCCGATGAGAACCTCCATATTCCTCTAGAAGACATTCAGATCGATGAATCTATGCACTTCATTGAAAGACCAGTAGAAATCATGGACTTCGGAGAGAAGCGTTTAAGACGGAGTCGTATTCCAATTGTCAGGGTACGCTGGGAGTCAAAACGAGGACCTGAGTTTACTTGGCAACGTGAAGACTCAATGCGCGAGAAATACCCACATCTTTTTCCTGTTACCACTACTACTTAAATTTCGGGACGAAATTTCTAAAAGTAGGGGATACTGTAACATCCGTCGAAAAACGGGTTTCCAAAACCCGCTTCGTTTATTAATCGAATATCCAGTTAAAAATTTTCATTGCGTATTTATTGCTCAAATTAATTTTAAACGATACATAATTAATAAATATACTAGAATTAAAAAACTATAATTGATAATTAATAATAAATTGTGAATAAAAAATAAAATGAGGCTGCCGGGTTTCGAACCCGGGTCGCCTATAAGATCAATCACACAATACACAGCTCCGCCACTTGCCTTCTTTGTTAATATACTGAAACAGATAATACTTAAATTAAAACTCGAAATCATAATCCGGAAATCAGCGCGCCCAATCCGCAGTCGCCGGAAAGACCGACGATTTCGCAAATCACGACCGTTTTTATTTGACTGAAACGCGTGAACTAACTACGACATCGGTTATAACCGATGTCTAACCCCCAATTCCAGTCGTAACTACCAGAAAAGTTTTGACCACGAATCAAGACCAAATTCAGACTCAATACATGCTGTTTCTTCCCTATAAATACCCACCCAAACCTCTGGTAACCTTTTCGCTCAAAATCGCACAAACTCTCGAAGCTTTAGCACTCGCCGGAGATATTCTGCATTCGCCAGACTTTCACCGGAAAACCGAGACTTACGACTCTTTTGTTTGCAATCCATTATTAGGCAAGTAATCACATAAATCTTTCAATCAGAACCTGTCTCAGACAACGTCGCCGGGAATTCCTGCACTCACCGGAAAATTGCTGAAAATTCCGAAGTCTTGCTGTGAATCGGTACAATCATCTAAACCCCCTGATATCCCTTGTTTAGTACCTTAATTGCACAACTCATTGATCAAAACCGTTAATTGATTCATTCAGACGGAATTCACCAATCAGAGCCGACGCCTCTTGCCGGAAATCTGAGAAAAAGCATTCTGTTCGGTACATTTTACTCCGTAACCCTCTTTATCCATTTCATTTCAATCAATTATATGTTCGATGATCGATTTAAACCAGAACAGTCGGACATCATTGTTCTGCGTCTTTGTAAACGAAGAAGACGAAGTCGAACATGTGTATAAGTTTAATTAAAACTGAATATTTAAACGGGTTAGACACACAGTCCAGCGGTGGACTGTGTGCACAAACAATGCACACGTCCTGGGTTCGAATCGCATACGTTACTGAATTTCAGAATTTAAAACCAACATTTTTACAACTGAATCGGATCAGGTCACCGAATGTTGATAAGTATAATTTAATCCATAAGTTAAACAGATATACATTGTTCTGCGTCTTTGTAAACGAAGAAGACGAAGTCGAACATGTGTATAAGTTTAATTAAAACTGAATATTTAACCGGGTTAGACACACAGTCCAGCGGTGGACTGTGTGCACAAACAATGCACACGTCCCGGGTTCGAATCGCATACGTTACCGAATTTCAGAATTTAAAACCAACATTTTTACAACTGAATCGGATCAGGTCACCGAATGTTGATAAGTATAATTTAATCCATAAGTTAAACAGATATGACACACAGCCCAACTGGTTGGGCTATGCGTACTCGAACCGAACGTCTCGAGTTCGACTCCAGGTCACTGAAGTCGGGTCGGCCATTTTAAATCATTTTTGAAATAAACTAAATTAGATAAAAGTTAATCAGTATATATATATAATTAAAACAGAGAATATTTCGGGTTAGACACGTAGCTCAGTTGGTAGAGCTGCGTGCACGCGTACGAGAGGTCCCGAGTTCGAACCTCACTCAGCGCATATAATTAACACCATCCGACCGGTCAACGGTCAACGGTCAAAGTCAAAAAAAGTCAACATTTTTTATTTATTTTTTTTATTTATTTAATCAGAAAATTATTTAAAAATACTTAAAAATAATATTTTTAAAGTTAGAAAATGTCCTTAAACTCACAAAAATAAATCTAAAAATCCTATTAAGATTATGAATTAAAAGTATTAATCTCAAATAAAACCCATTTATTTACCGAACCATTTCGTTATTATTTTAGGTTAGTTTTTCCTCGTCGATCAAATCCCAAAACTCGTGCGCATCCAACGTCATCAAAGAACGCACCCAAGGTGAGTGAATCTCTACCAATTCCCCGTTTTAATCACATTTTGGGGTGTATCATGTGTCGTTTAATTCCTTATTATATTTAAACACTTGTGCATCCATCATATCCGTGATCTAATGTGTATGTATCAATTGTTGTGTGAATTATGTTTAGATTGCAGTTATCATTTTAAGTACATGCATTTCATTAGGCCCATCAGCTCCCCGTGGGATATGGGTTGAGTATCAGGTGCCTCATTCGATCGGCTCCGTTTGATTGAGCCTTGATCTCACATACATCATCATTCATGTTATATACTCATCCAAAGTGGTTTGTGATTGTTTATTTATATATGTTTGCTCATATGTGATTATTGCACAAATTTTCAATATTAAATACAACAAGAAATTAATAACAATGTTTTATCAAGGTTCACTCGCCAACTTTTGTTGACCCAAAATATTCCCCGTTTTACACATGATACAGGTGATACAGTTGAGACAAGAAACACATAGGAAGACTTAGAAGAATAAATCAGTTTAAGTTTTCGATTGTTTTACTTAGTTTCATTTTCCTTGTAATTGTATGGATTTGATTTGAACATTTAAGTTGTAATTTGAATTTAATAAATATGAAACATTTTAGTAAACATCATGAGCTTTGGTGATAACCCAATTATGCCCCAACTCTTATTCCACTGCGGGTCGGGGTGTGACACTTCTGATCCATCTCCGCACTGGCCCGAGCAGTTGGCTCCAGCTTCATCCCGCAACAGTTCCCGGCGCCGGCTAAAGGTGAAAGAGGGCCGCTTGACGATTTTCAGATATGATGTCAGCCCTCACAGGATATCCCTATCAGCCATACCCATCGGTGGATCCTAATGAACGATACCAACGATGAGCCGGTATGTTTTCCTTGTTGTTGAAAATTTTTGTGTACATTTTAGTTTTTATTTCATTTCTTGTTAGTAGTTAAATGAACTTCGTGGGTGTGTTCCCTAGATAACCCTCACGTGACCGACTCGTCCTTCCGAGCTATCGGAAGTTTTAAAAGGGATTGTTGCATGCGATAAATGCAACCGTGATTCCTACGCAAGTGAGTTTAGGTTGTTGTTGTAAATTTTTCTTTTCCACAAAATCAAAGTTGAATAAATTATATGCCTTGGTAACTATTTTAATAAAAATGGGAGAACTAAATAACTAATGAATTTTTGTAGTTGCGAGAAGCTTGCTTCTACACGAAGATTGAAATTTGTAGGTGTATTGGGTTCGCTTAACAACCATTTTGGTTGAAGTTGAAGAGCACCCGAGGATGAGCGAAAACCAGGTGTATACATTTCCTTTAGTTTTGATTAGTCTTTGTTGATTAATAAGTGGATTGTAGTTTGTATTTTATTCTCCGGGGTGGAATTTTGGGAAAGTCGGTCGTGTCACATCCCTTGTGTATTTTAAAAGATCTATTTTCACACATTGAGGACAATGTTGACCTCAAGTGTGGGGATTGGGAGAAAAAGTTTTTCAATTTTGACACATTCATTTATACAGTATACATTAAGGAGAATGTTGACCTCAAGTGTGGGGATGGGATAAAAATTTCAAAAAATTTTCAAAAATGTATTTGTTTAAAGCAGTCTAAAAGGCACAAGTAACTTAGTTAATGAGGGATGGCACAACCCATGTGGTCTTTTGTCATGGTCAAGTTCAAAGAAATAACATGCTGGGTATTTAACGGGTGGTTGTTTGGGAATAATTCGCCTAAGAAACTTGCACTTTATACATATCACATACCATAACTTCTATATGTGAGTTTTTGAGCCACTTTTACATATCATATATGCATATATTTCTTTGTTGGGTGGACCATTAGTCATGTATTGTATAACTTGCAACTTTTGATATGTTTGAGACCATAGAATGAGTATGAACACAAGAATGATTAAGGCATTAGGTAAACATTTTTACTTTACACCATTTATACATCCTTACCCAAAATCAACCCCTTAGTCGCCAACTTTGAGCCTAAACCTTTCATTTGACCAACCCATTTAGCCCTTGACCTTTTTAACCCTATTTTTTTACCCGTGTGATTAAAACTTGATTAAAAAAAGAGCAGAAAAACGCATGTTTAAATAGTTGTTGAATAAAGGCGTAAAAAAATTTCGCCTTATTGTTTCATAATCGTTTGTGAGCATAGTGATTGTGTAATAAAAATCAAGTTTTCATCACCTTAGCCACTTTCAAAGCATCTCATTCCATAGCCTTAGCCTAGCCCCAATTCAACTGTTCAAGACCTTTTAACTTGTGTTCAATATTTGTGTTCAGTGGTGGAGAATGATTGAGTTGCAAGCTTATGCGGGTATATGTTCTAATCGGTTTGTGTGTTTACATCAAAAGTGCTAATGTATTATTTATTAGTCAAATTATAAGCCGAGTGGAGAGAACATTGTGAGGGATATGTATGATATGTGAGTTTCAAAGGCAGGTTAATCTTGGGTAACATTTTTGTATGAGATCATCATATTGATGTTAAATAATTTGGAAATGATAAAATATTTGAACTAAGTATGACATTAGACCTTAACTCATATCTCGAGAATGGGAAATGCATTCTTTATTCAAGCTACGTGAAAGTGAAAGACATATTTGCTTGAGGACAAGCAAAAGACAAGTGTGGGGATGTGATACGTGGTTGAAAACCGATGCATTTATCAAGTTTAAGTTAACGTTTTACGTAACTTTTAGTTTTGAATAGCCTACTTTTGATTGGATTTGTGTTTTGCAGGTTTACAAAGTTTAAGGAGCTATTCGGGAGCGTTTTGGAGCTTCGGAACGGAAAACGGATCAACCGGGAGCACAAAATGGGAACACAGGAAAGCAGACCTTAGAGAGGCCGTCGCCGACGCCCAGTGGGACCGTCGACGACGCCCCTCCAAAAGTCTGTCGGAGAAAATGCATGTATACAATGATTTAAGGCGTCGGCAGAATTTCAGTTTTCTGGAGGCCGTCGGCGACGCCTTGTTGTTTGTTCAGCCGCAGAATTTCAATTTTGAACGGGTTTATCTTGTTTGTTTGACTCATTTGTGAGGAGTTACGGAATTTGAACTTAAAACAACCATCTTGGAGCCAAGGAACATCATCTCCTTCAACTCCAATCCATCTCTTCCATTCCCCATCAACGAATCAATCATCCACCATTCCTAACCCTAATCCATCATTATCACCTCACCAATCCACCAATCCTTCCATCATCATCATCCATTCCAAACCCTAGTTTTCACCATCAATACCATCAAAGCTCAAGATGTTCATGTTCAAGGTTTCATCAATCGTTGATCATGCACCGGTCGCCATGAGCGGCTAATTTCCAAAGGTTTCACCCCGGTATAGACATTTGTAAGATTTAGGGTACTTTATGAATTTGGTTGATTTTGTGACAACTTGAATTGTATTTTTAATTGATTGATAATTGTCTTGCATTTGAACTATATTTGCGAATTGTCGAATGATTATAAACTTTGACTTTGTGAAACAAGTTTGTGTATTTATGCTTTATCTTTCAAAAGGAATTATTTGTCCGAAGTAACAAAGTGTGTTATGATCCGTTACATACGTGATAGCAATTGGCACCTAAGCTTTGTGATATTAAAACCGTTAATGACAAATTCAATTTAATCAAGTAAAATTGTTGGTAACGCTAGGTCTTGCATTTGTTGAACCGGGTGTGAACCTTGTTTCCAACCCATTGTTTTAATCAAGTAATATAGTTTCATGCAATCGCTATAAGTCAGTAATTAGATAGTCAAATCAAATTCGTCTGATCATTCCGATATCCTTTCCAAAATAAATCAAATTGATTAATCGCTTAGCAAGCTTCATAAAAAGTGGAAATCTTATTAAAAATCAATCGCATCCGAACACAAACCATAAACTCTTGTGGTTTGACCCCTTACTACCACTAACGCATTGTTAAGGGTAATTAGGGTATATAAATATTATCTTTGACCGGGGCTCGACACTCCGATCACCAGGAAAATGGCGGGAGCATTGGTCAAACCAAAAGGCATGACTATGAATTCATAGTGACCATAGCGAGTTCGAAAGGTAGTCTTAGGAATGTCTTCTTCACGTACTCTAAGCTGATGATAGCCAGAACGAAGATCAATTTTTGAGAAACAGGTGGCACCCTGAAGTTGGTCTAGAAGATCATTGATGCGAGGTAAAGGATAACGGTTCTTGATGGTCAGCTTGTTGAGCTCTCGATAGTCGATACACATTCAAAAAGTTCCATCCTTCTTCTTGACGAAAAGAACCAGTGCACCCCAAGGTGATGAGCTTGGCGTATGAACCCTTTGTCAGTCAGCTCTTGCAGCTGACTAGCTAACTCTTTCATTTCTGATGGGGCTAACTGATATGGAGATTTTGCAACTGGAGTGGCACCAGGTACAAGATCGATTCGAAATTCGACTTCTCGCATGGGAGGAAGTCCTGAGACGCCATCTCGAAAGACTTGAGGAAACTCTAACAATCGGAATATCTTCGAGTTTTTTCCCCTTGCCTTCTTTCTTGACGATGTGGGCTAAGAATGCTATGTAATTGTTGGTGCATATTTGTGACAACAGCTTAGATTTGGTTTTTGGATATCTTGTAATTAGTAAAATGATAAACGGTTAGCGGGTTTAGTTTTGTAATAGTGAATTAGAAGTAATTGGGCTGAACTAGACACTAAATAGCACATGGTAGGCGAATTGGGCTTAAACCCATTAGCAGTCATGTAGGGAAACCCTAGCCTAGTTGCATAACCTATCTCTATATAAAGGGAGGTTTGCATTAGGGTTGAGGTTGCTCAGTTGCTGGTTCTGCTGATAGTGTTGCTGGTTTAGTTGTTCAGAGAGAGTTGAGATAGAATCTTGAATTGATTGTAAACACTTTGTGTTAGATAATCAATAGAAGACAGTTTGAAAGGAATTGTGTTCGTGTTCTTGTTCTTGTTTCTGTGAAATCTGATCTAGGGGATTCCGCACTCTAGATTAGATAGACAATTCTGTGAAGATCCATACGGACTAGGGGACCTACAATTGGTATCAGAGCAGTCGGCTCTTGATTTTGCTCGGTTCAGAATTGTAACAGCAGAAAAACTTGGGTTTTTGGACGTTTTGGAGACTATTTTGAAGTTTGTGACTGGCTGAATTAGGGTTTCGGTGGCTGTTTTAGGGTTTCTGCAGTGATTACGGATTAACAGCAGGCATTTCGGATTGAAGAAAGGCATCTCGGATCAAAAAGTGAAGCATTTCAGATTGCAGACTTGAATTTCGGATCAGAAATCTGCATTTCGGATCATCAGACTTGCAATTCGGATCTGGAAACCTTGAATTTCGGATCAGAAAAGTGCAATTCGGATCAGAAAAGCCTATCTCGGATTCCACTTCGGATTGAATTTCGGATCAGAAGTGTATTTCGGATTCCATCTCGGATCAGAATAGTCTATTCCTTATTTCATCTTAGATCAGAATAGTCTATTCCGGATTCCATTTCGGATTAGAACAGTGCATTCCAAATTTCATCTCGGATCATTATTCCGAATCACCATTTCGGATTAGCAATTCGGTTTACTATTCTGGATTTCTATCTCGGATTGATTATCTGAGTTACTGTTTCGGATTTGGTACTATTCCGGGTTCTATACAAAAAGGTGGAAAGTTAACCAGCTGATGTAATCAGAGTTAAACGTTTTTGGACATAGAATTTGATCCATAAACAATCTTGACAAACTGGTTGCACGGTTAGGCTCGTGTGATTTTTAGGACAAAAAAAGCACGAAAATTCCAAAAATCAAAATCGGACAATATACATCATTAGAATCGTATCGTCGAGACGAGTCTAACAGTATAATTTGGTAACCACTCATTTCGGACAAGTTTTAACGTTTTTAACGAGCTGGTTCGGTAAAAATGTCGAATATGTCTAACTTAAATGAACTGTTAAGAATGGAGCACGAGGCTAGCACAACTAAAAAACCTCCAAAAATGCTGAAGGTAGAGAATTACCTAACATGGAAGGACAGGCTTCAATCCTTCATTGAATACCAGGACACAGGATGTGGATCTGTATTTAAGATGGATATGCTAACCCAACGCATGACTTTGAGGGCAGACAACGGGTTACTGCTTATGTGGATATGTCTGAAGCTGAGAAGAGAATGTATGAATCTGAGAAGAAAGCTTTAGCTGCTATAAAGATGTCGTTACCTGATGGCATCAAACACACATTAAGCGTTATACTACATCGAAGGAGATGTGGGATGCCCTAGAGAAGAGGTATGAGGGCATGTTACGTCCTAGAAGTGTGAGACTGAAGCATCAAATATACGCAACGGTCTATGGTAGTTAACTGGGCTTAACTGGGTTAGTTTGTGTTAGGTTTGGACCTTTATAGGTCATTTGGACATGCCATGGCCATGTGGGCCAGGCAAGCCCATTAGGGTTATGCCTTACCCTAGGTATATAAGCTAAGCTTATGTTATTTATAGGGTTAAGTATTGGGGTAGACTATTAGGTTTTCTCTAGAGAACCTCCATCTTATACCAGACAGTTTTGCTTGTTCAAGTAATAGAATCGTGTGCAAGGTGTTAAAGTGAATTCGTATTGTTCTTCATCATTTCAATTTTTCTTGAGGATCATCAAGTTTGGATTCCGCCCATCCTTGGTGATCGTGTGATATCAGTGTTAGATCCGGACAATCGGGACTTACAGGGCAATACCGATGTGAAGAAGAACAAGGTTGATCTGCTAAAGAAACAGTTTGCTGTGTTCAAAGGAATGAGAAATGAATCCCTTGAAGATATTATCACAAGATATTATCATCTAATGTCAGAAATGGATAATTATGACATAGAGGGATACACGAATGTGGAGATAAACGACAAGTTGCTGGATGCTTTACCTGCAAAGTGGGATATCTATCCTTTGATGATAAAAGGTGAAGCTGATTATGAAAAGAAAGACTTGGAAGAGGTTGTTGAGAAATTGAGAGCTTATGAGCTCAATATGAAGAAGAAGGAGACAGGATATGATCAGGTTCAAGATCGGGGATTATAAAGGTCTTACACCATCATCTTCCAATAATGCTTCTAGTGATACGACAACTGCGTTTCTGTCATGTGAGAATGAGCAGATCGTGACAAATGCTGAGGGTGAAGTATGTTTTGTTGCTACTTCAGGAGGCTCGTCAGGGGCTAAGAGACAACAATCAAATAATAGTAACAGCAGTTCTAAGTCTATGCCTCTGAGTGTCAAAAGTGATGAAGATCATCTAGCATTGCTTGCTTCTTTCGTTGCTTCCTACGAGAACTACATTCAGGGAAAATATCTGATCCTGCTACGTTTGATGAAGATTATGATCAGATCGACCTTGATGACCTGGAGGAGATGGATTTACAATGGCAGATGGCCCTAATCTTTAGAAGAGTAAAGAGGTTCATGAACAGAACGGGCAGGAAGTTCATTGGAAAGAGTGTGGGCTTTGACAAGTCAAAAGTGAAGTGTTACAATTATCATAACTATGAACATTTTTATAGAGAATGTCAACGACAAAACTGAATCTCATTCTAATTCGTCCTTTCAAGATTCTCCTGGTCATGGTTCAAGCAATAGGAATGCATCAACCAACACTGGATCAAAGGCCCTGATCTCTACTGCTAGAGAGAGTTCTTATGATTGGAGTGTTCATTTGGAGGGTGATAACAATGCCTCACAGGCGTTCATGGCTGAGATAGTTCCAGTTGCTGATGAAGAAGTGAAAGCTGATGCTGCGGTAGAGCAAGAGAAGGTAGCTGAAAAGCTGATGGAAAACAGAATGCTGGAAGAAGAAGATGGCTGCTGATTTGGCTGCTTTCATGGATGATCTAAGCAAATCAACAGGCGAGGTATGTTCTAACTCTGGTAGTTCTATTTGCTTAAAATGTCGTGAACTACAAAGTGAAGTTGACACATTGACAAAGCAAAACCAAAGTCTGGTAAATGAGCTCTCGAACCTAAAAGAATCAAACTTTTTCGTAAAAAGAAATAAGTCATTATACTTGAAGAAAATTAAAGGTTATGAAGAAGAAATCAATATTCTAACCTGCAAGCTTAATGAAAAACTTCAAGTTATTGATTTAGCTCATGATACGATGAGTAAGAAAACAAAAGAGGTTTCTGAAAAATGCAAAGAGTTGTCGGAAGCACAACTTAAAATTTGTGAACTTGAAAAGAAATTAAATCAATTCAGAGATTCATCACCTCTTTTGTCATGAAACACATGATGAATAGCCTGACGAAGAGTAATGACAAGACATGTGTGGAATTCAAAGGTTTAAATGAAGTTCCACCACCTCTTGGTCATGACTATTCTTTCTTGCCAGATAAAGAAGAGCTTACAGACTTTGTGTCAACTACACCTGGTAGTTCCACATCAGGTAATGTTGATGGCTCTGAGAATGCCAAGAAGGATAATAACAGGGAACCAGTTTTGAAAATAAAGCATACACACCCTAAGAATCAAAAGCGATTTTGTTCAAGGGAGTGAGATGAATGAAGAGGTCCATGTTATTACTAAAGAGTATAATGTACAGTTTGCTAAAAACAAAAACAAAGAAAAATCAGAAATTAAGCAAACTAAACAAGATCCTTCAAAGGCATCATCAACATCATCGACTGATGAATCTAAGCAAGAGGCTTCAATTAAGAAGTCTTCGACTAGAAAATCGTGCTTCAAATGTCACGAAAAGGGACATGTAGCTAGTTGTTGTCCTAACAAAAAGAGTGAAGCACAGGTAAGTGAGAGACAGAGAGAAAAATCACCAGCACAAAGTGGTGATGGTGAGAAGAAGGTTAACTCACCAAAGATATCTGCTACCAAGCAACAGAGTGTTGTTGTTGGTGTTGATAAGACTGAAAAAGGAACTCACCAAGTTCCTCGTTTTCAAATAAATCAACAAAGATTTCAGCCTGAATCTACATAGATATGAAAGACCTAGAAGGAGTTCACCACGAATGAATAACTTTAATGGTCAATCAAATAATTTTAGAAGTCAAGGTCAATATCAAAATCGATACCAGAATGTTGGTAGTCAAAATTTTTATAACGATGGCTTTAGAGATTATCATCATCAAAATTCATGGAACCAAAATCATAATTTCCAAAGGTCTCAAAGTCCAAACATGGTTAGGAAACCTCAAGACCACAGACCTAGTGGAAATCAAAAACCATTTCCATCAACGAGTCTAAGATCCAAGACTCCTATTCGGAGTGATGGATATTGGATGGATGTTCCCGTGGTTGATGAATCTGGAAGACCCAAGACCATTAAGGCTTGGGTCCCCCAATCTAACTAATTTTTTTGGGTGGTGTAGGAGCTTCTAAGGATGATTATCAACTCGTGGTATGTTGATAGTGGCTGCTCCAGGCACATGACAGGGGATGCGAGGCTGTTAACTGAGTTTGAGAATATGGAGGGTGGTTATGTGAATTTTGTAGGTGCTAAAGGAGGGCACATAACCAGTCGAGGAATGGACAAAGTAAACTATGTTGAGCAGCCGAAGCACAATCTGAGGAGCGTGTCTCAAGTCTGCGACAAGGGTCACTCGGTCCACTTTAAAAAGTCTGAAGCTTTGGTGTTGAAACCTGGTTTGGTGATACCGGATGACTAGATAGTGATGAGAGCGCCAAGGAGAAACGACACTTATGTCATGGACATGGGTGCTAAGGATTCTTCCACTATGGTGGCGTGATTACTATCAAAAGCATCTGAGGCTGAGTCTTTGCTGTGGCACAGACGCATGGCCCACATCCACTACCGAAAAATGATTTATATTATTAAAAATGGTTTAGTGGAAGGGGTGCCAGTGCATGAGGTTTCACGTGGAAGATAAATGTCTTCCATGTCAAAAGGGAAAACAACATAAGAAACCTCACAAGTCTAAAACAGTAAATTCCATAGATGCCCCTTATGAATTACTTCATATGGATCTATTCGGTCCGGTGAACGTAAGGAGCATAGGTGGAAAGTACTATTGTTTAGTTGTCATAGATGATTACTCACGATATTCATGGGTTTTCTTTTTAGGTACAAAAGATGAGACAGCGGAGATGCTGATAGATCTTTTTACAAAATTGGAGAACGTCCATGATGCACGGATCAAGAGGATAAGGAGTGATAATGGCACGGAGTTCAAGAATCAGAGTCTGGATCTCTATTGTCTTCGCAAAGGAATTGAACATCAATTTTCTGCTCCTTATACACCTCAACAGAATGGAGTCGCTGAGAGGAAAAACAAGACGTTGATTGAAGCTGCAAGGACTGTACTTTCTGATTCAAAGCTTCTAGTTTTTTTCTGGGGAGAAGCTGTGAACACAGCTTGTTATGTCCTGAACAAAGTTTTGACGGTTAAACGGTTTAACAAAACATGTCACGAACTATTGTTTAACCGAAAACCAATCTTAAAAGGCTTTGAACCATGTGGATTACCCTGCACCATTGTGCGAAACAAAGATAACAAAAATTCGGTGAAGTAGCTGATGAGGGTTACTTTCTAGGCTATATGCCTGGAACACCGAATAAAATGGTTTTAATCTAAAAACTGGTAAAATTGAGGTGGTGTTTAACATGGAAATACTAGTTATTCACTTCAACAATCAACGAGTGGTCCTCCTATATTATATGATTATGACAGTGTTTTTAAATCATTTAATATTTTCTGATGTTTCCAATGCAGATGAGTCTTAAGTGATCCATACTGTGATCAGTGAAGATGGAGAGTGTGACTTCATGCCTAGATCGAGTATATCGATGACAGATGCTCCAGAAACTTCTTCCAGTGCAGGTCCAGAGGACTCTAGTGATAGTGAGTCTAAACCTATTCCAGGGGAGGACTTCACTAATCCGTTTGCTAATGCTAACATTCATGGGGAGGTTGGATCTAATCTGGGAGATCATATGGTTGTTGACGCCATTGCTACCACATGTGTAAACAGAGTTATCCAGTTGAAAACATCATTGGTGATACTGCTGCAGGTGTTCAGACGAGAAGAGGTGTGCTGGAAGGTTCCTGTTTGTTTACTTCAATTCAGAAGACTAGGTTGATTCATGAGTGTTTGTATAGCTGCTTTATTGCCCAAGAGGAGCCTAAGAATGTTCATATGGCTCTAAAAGACAATTGTTGGGTGGAAGCTATGCAAGAGGAACTAGCTCGTTCAAGAAATAGAAAGTTTGGGAGCTAGTTGACTTGCCTGCAGAAGAGAAGGAAATTGGAACTAAATGGGTGTTCAAGTGCAAGAAAGACGATCGAGGGATCGTGATAAGGAATAAGGCTCGGTTGGTGGTAAAAGGGTTCAATCAGCAAGAAGGGATTTATTACAATGAAGTGTTTGCACCAGTAGCAAGGTTGGAAGCAATTCGTTTGTTCCTAGATTTTGCTTCATTCAAGGGCTTAAAAGTTTACCAACTTGACGTGAAGAGTGCGTTTCTTTACAGGAAAGTCCAAGAAGTGGTGTATGTCTCACAACCAGACGGGTTTACTGATCCAGACTATCCAGATCGAGTCTATCGACTTGATAAGGCATTGTATGGATTGCATCAGGCACCTAGGGCGTGGTATGATTTCAAAAGAGGACAGATTGACAGTACACTTTTCATTAAAAGGAAGAAGGAAGACTTTCTGTTGGTACAGGTATACGTAGATGACATCATTTTTGGGTCATCTGATGAGAATATGTGTCATGATTTCGAAGAGGTAATGAAGAGCAAGTTTTAGATGAGTGCGATGGGTGAATTATCCTACTTTTTGGGTTTACAAGTTGAACAGAAGAACGATGGGATGTTTATACATCAGACGAAGTATCTGTATGACATTTTGTCTTGTATCAAAATGGAGGATTGCGCTACTTTCAATACACCTATCTGTGAGAATCACAATCTTGGTCCAGATCATGAGAGTGTGGAGGATGTTGATCCAACTCAATACAGGGCAGTGATTGGTTCTCTGATGTACTTGACTGCTACTAGACCAGACATCATGTTTGCAGTGTGTCTTTGTACCAGATATCAAGCGAATCCAAAGGAGTCCCACATGAAAGCGGTAAAGCGGATTCTTCGTTACTTGAAGGGGAAACCTAAACTTGGGTTATGGTATCCAGCTGCTAGTGATTTGAAGTTTGTTGCTTTCACTAATTCGGACTTTGGAGGACGCAAATCTACAAGGAAGTCTACCACAGGTGGTTGTCAGTTCTTAGGAGGGAAGCTCGTGTCATGGCAATGCAAGAAGCAGTCTTGCGTGTCTACCTCGACGTGTGAAGCTGAATATATTGTTGTGGGTAGCTGTGCTCTCAAGTTCTCTGGATTCAACAGCAGATGCGCGATTACGGTTTGAATTTAGTCGTACTCCTATTATGATAGACAATAATGCCACTATTTCGATTACCAGCAATCCCGTAAAACACAGTCGAATAAAACATATTGACATTCATCATCATTTTATATGGGATTGTGCTGAAAAGAAATTAATTGAACTGCATCGAGTCGACACACTTGATAACCTGGCAGATCTTTACACAAAAGCATTTGACAGGGCTCGCTTTGAACATTTAGTCGAACTCAATGGGATGAGGAATCCTGAATAACCATTTTTCCATAAAAAATAGTTTTGTAAATAATTTACTGCTTTTCAAAAATCAAAAACATAAAAAAATAGAAAATCAAAAATGAGTTTTCACTGTGTGAAAAAGAAGAAATGATAGTACATCAGCAAGTTAGACTATCACACTGGAATTAAAAGAAAAATGCTTAAGTGTGATAGCAGCTTCATCATATGATGTACCAGTAGGCAAAAAGCATGAAATAATCAACTTATCTTGGTGATATAAAATAACAAATTGTGTATGAGTGGGTAACATATCAGTGGCGTATGGTTTTATAACCTTAAATCTTGCGTTGATAGATTGCCAAAATCTGAGGTTTTAGGTCTTTATATCGTTATTTCATCCGGGGGATCAAGGTTGTCCTTCTGCTGCATCCAGATATATGCTGACCTAGGCACAACCAGGATATCTTAAAAGAGCTCAAATGTCAAATCAAAAAACAATTGAAGAAGCTCTCCTAGAGAGTCATTCAAATGTGCAAAGTGCATTATTCGAACCAAAATTTGGTATTTTCCCTAACCCTCGTTGGATATTGGTCTCTTTGCGGTACGGAAGTACTGACCTGATCACCAATTATCTAATGTTATAATTCAAAAGGATGAATTTCCATATACTCACCTACTACGATGAATTTTTGTGCATACCTTGATTGCGGGGGTATGTCCTGAAGTGGGACACACTAGTATATCAGTATCAATTGTCTAAACATATCACTAGGTAATGGTACTTGAAATGCTCATGTATTTTTGTTTAAGTGGATAAACAATACTGGTAATCATCTTGAATTGTTTTTCATATTGCATATAAAATAATCAGATAGTGTGAAAACAGTTTGATGTTGTTGATATGATCTTCTTAACGGTGATACTCACAAAAACAGAGTGTTTATTATTTCATACTTTATTAGCTTTCAGAAAATATAAAAATCCAAAAGATTTCATTTTCTTGTAAATTCTTAATGTACGGATTTTGGTTGTTCATGGAGGAGTTGTTAACGATAGAGGGAGACGGTGTTAGAAGATGAGTTCAAAATTTTTACGATCTTGCAGGTTATGTGTGCTTAAAATTTTGAGTATATGGTTTGCATTGAGAAGTGCTTAATCTGTAATACAGTTTTACTATCTCTTGAATAATAATAATTTGTTAACTTGTGTTGAAAAATTCTTATGGTTTCTCGAGATGTTTGTTTTATAGTATACAGATTGTAGGAGTGTGTTGCTGAGAAGTTTGGTGAAGAGGAGTTTGCTTGGATGCATGGTAGAACCTCCTTTCTACATTGCAGTCAAAGTTGAAGATTTTTATAGATTGCTATGCAAGTGCTAAACTGGAGTTTACTCAAACGCTAACGATTTAGAAGATTTGGTGATTGGATACAACAGCTTAGGGGGAGTCTGTTGCTGACAGAAGCTATTAAAGTTGAAGCTATCCAAAGACCAACGTTTTTCAAAGATACTGAAGGTTGCAAGAAGACTGAAGACTAAGTTATTTTATGAAGCTATTGTCAAGGGGAGTTTGTTGGTGCATATTTGTGACAACAGCTTAGATTTGGTCTTTGGATATCTTGTAATTAGTAAATGATAAACGGTTAGCGGGTTTAGTTTTGTAATAGTGAATTAGAAGTAATTGGGCTGAACTAGACACTAAATAGCACATGGTAGGCGAATTGGGCTTTAAACCCATTAGCAGTCCATGTAGGCAAACCCTAACCCAGTTGCATAACCTATCTTTATATAAAGGGAGGTTTGCATTAGGGTTTAGGTTGCTCAGTTGCTGGTTCTGCTAATTGTGCTAGTTTAGTTGATCAGAGAGAGTTGGAAGAGAGTCTTGAATTGATTGTAAACACGTCGTGTTAGATAATCAATAGAAGATAGTTTAAAAGGAATTGTGTTTGTGTTCTTGTTCTTATTTCTATGAAATCTGATCTAGGGGATTCCACACTCTAGATTAGATAGACGATTCTGTTAAGATGCATATGGATAGGGGGCCTACAGTAATCTTTGCAAAGATACTTTCGGGCTTGAAGACACGACATCAACTTGAGTCCCTTGGTTGGGGTTTCACCAAAAATACGAAGGGTTTGGCCATCGACGAGTGGAATTCGAATAAATTTTTCATAACATAAGACTTCGGCATGATGCTGACTGAGCCAGTCCATACCAATGATGACGTCGAAGCTTCCCAATTTCATGGGAATGAGATCGATTGGAAAATCATGATCATTAAGAGTAAGAGTGCAGTTGCGAATGATAGAATCCTACGTAACAGGTTCACCGTCTGCTACTTCCACTGTAAATGATTCGACTAGACTAACGCGAGGTAAACCAAGAATAGATTCGAACTCTAGGGTTACAAAAATCTTATTCGCGCCGTGTCAAAAAGAACAGATGCATAGCTATCATTAATGAGAAACGTACCGTTGACCACGTTGTTATCCGCTCTAGCCTGATTCGCGTTAATGTTAAAAGCTCCACCTCGTGTTGGGGGGTTGGCTTGATTGGCTTGGTTCACAGGATTATCTTGGGCTTGCGCGTTGATGATGTTCACTAAACGCGGGCAGGTGTTGCGAAAGTGGGTTGGATCACCGCAACTAAAGCAAGCTTTGACGTGCGGCATCATGGGGTAGTTAGGTTGGTAGAAAGGTTGAGCTATGGGCTGAGTAGGTGTAACATTAGTGGTTGTTGGTAAGAAACTTGGCCCACCATTTGGTGTTGAGTTGGGCTTGTGGTTGGTTGCGGGCTTGTCTTTGAAGTGAGCGGCAGGTTTGGATTGTATGTCCTACACGACCACACCCTGTGCAGTGGAGACATGGGTTCTCAAGAGGATGATGGTATTGGCATCGATTGCACTTCGGGTGAGGTCCTGTGTATTACTTTTTGAATGGATCGGTAGGGGGAGCAACTTGGGTGATTGGAGCGGCTGCAATGGGTTGGTTGTGTAGAGTTGGCTGATTAGTTTGAGTGACAGCAAAATTCTTCCCATTTCGCTTTCTCTTGCCAGTGAATTGAGAAGAGGATCCAGCTTGAGTTGGGTTAGGGGTTTCGATCGGTGTTTTATCTTTCTTCTTCTTATCTTTGAAATCCCCATTCCTGATGTGGTTTTCGGTGAGCTCCGTAGCTAGCTCCATTGCTGCTTCCAGAGTTGCAGGCACAGTACTCATTACAGAGTCCTGAATCTTCGAAGGAAGACCCCGAATGTAGTGCTCGATCAGACGGTAGAGGGGAGTGAACAAATATGGAACCATTTGGTTCAACTCGAGAAACCTCTTGTTGTAGGTTATATGATCTCCCTCTTTTTGTTTCAGAAAATAGAACTCATCCTCCAGCTTTTTACTTTCGCTTCTTGGGCAGAAGCGTCTTGTCATGAGTTCTCGCAGTTGTTCCCAAGTTAGGGCTATTGCGGCTTCAGCGCCTTTTCTGCCTTTTTCGGCATTCCACCAAGTGAGTGCTACCCTATATAGACGACCAGTAGCATAACGAACTTTACGGTCGTTAGGACAATCACAATTGAGAAAGGTACTCTCCATTCTTCAAACCATCGAAGGAAAGCGGTGACCCCTTCAATTCCTTCGTACTTTGGAGGGTCACATGAGTTGAAGTGCTTGTAAGTGCACTTGGTGGTGTTTGTGGGAGGGTTGGCAGCATTTTGTCCCTCTTGGTTGATTGGGTTGACAGGGTTAGCGGCGAGAGCTTGTTGAACTTGAATTACAATATTGGGAATCACGGCGGCCATTTGTTTGGCTATTTGAGCAGCCATGCGCTCGCCGGATCTTCCTGATCTCCTACCTCCACGAGAGTGCCTGGAAGACATCTACAGGAAATACGTAACGAGATTATGAGCTTGGCGTATAGGTGTCATGTGTGTCGCATAGAGTTTAGAGATAAAATTAAACATCCACAAATCAAATAAGAAAAATAATCCATTACATCCATAGGATGTCTTGGGCTTTGCTCATGTATGGGCCCCCATATGTCCCCCATACTTGGCCTAGGTAGTCATGTGGGCCCCTATGACTACTGGACTTTGTAGGGTTCACATTGGTTTTGGCCTGTTAAAACTCACACCACCCGAATGAAAATCGTAAAACATGATTGTGAAGGTGTAAGGTCGGAAGGTGTCCTGGTGTAGACACAGTGACAACTCAAAGTGGGGTTAGTTCACACGACGTTTGGTGTGGCATGCTTTGGCCTAATAGGTCCTTCATACTCTCATCGTTAGTGCCCACGTAGGCAAACTGGTCCGTTAATTTGGATTTATACGAATGTCAATCCTAGACAGGACGTTTCGACTACCGGTACTTGTACCCTTCCAGTTACTACATGCCCGTCGTAGAACTCACTTTGATGAGATTGAAAAATAAAAACATCACAAATTTTTTGAAAAGAAAGACAAGAAAATGTTTAAATATGTGAGAATCAAGATGTGTGTTATGACGATAATATATGCATATGTATATATGCATGTTATAATGACAATATTTATAACATGTTGAATGTCACACAAAATCAAATAGCAATTAAAGTGATTGCATGTAATTGTGTGTGAGAGAAGTGTAACACAAGTAAATGTCATAAGTTTGCATGTAACCAACTTAACATGTAAGCAATTAAATTCTAATTGCCTATAGTATAGGCTCTAAGGGTCTAATAACCTATCATATATCACTATAGTCACTTGCTCTGATACCAATCTGTCACACCCTGACCCTCAGCAGGTATGGTAATCAGGGCATGATTGGGTTTTCATCAAAGCTCATGACATTTACTATTATAAAAGTTTCATACTTATTATTTCAAATTTAAAATATAACATTCCAATCAACACATAATTCATACAAACACAAAATGTTCCAAACAAAACTTGCAAGTAACGTTTTATTCTTCTAAGGTCCATGTCCTACAGATCCATGCTTCAAACATGTCCACCTGTATCATGTGTAAAAATAGAGTTTTTGGGTCAACATAAGTTGGCGAGTGAATCCCATGTAATCATTAAAAAATGATATGTTTATTATTTTAAATAAAATGTGCGTTAACCAAATATGAGTAACGTATATGTAATCTAAATCACAAACCACACAATCCACTAGTAATGTACATGTGAGCACGATAAGCGATGTGCTGTGAGATCAAGGCTCAATCAGTCGAAGCCGATCTAGTACATTAGGCAACACGACGCTCCACTCGTAAGTAACGGGGAACAAATGAGCCTAATGTGAGAGAGCATGACTGAAATGAGAAATGTAAACACAAAATCACAATAAACAGCAATATCATATAGCACGTTAGATCACATAAATGGTAATCGCATGAGATTTATAATAATAAAATAATAGAAGCAATACATGATACACCCCAAACCATGAATAAAAGGGGAAGTTGTAAGATTCACTCACAGTGGGTGAGTTTATGATTTGATGAAGATTGCGCACGATTGAGATACCAAGCGACGATAAGGCTAACCTAAATATTCACATAATGATTTAGATAAATATATTTTCTTTTGGTTAAATTTAGTATTTTTACTTAATTTATTTTTTTACACATTTTATTAGATATTTTAGATAATTTTTACTATATTTCTATTTGCTTAAAATAATATTATTTGATATAATATATAGTTTTTGTGGAAAATAATTAAAAGTTTAATTAAAATAATATGTTTTCTTTCGAATCAGACCGGCCGGACATTAGGCAGCGTGTGGGGATCGAACTCGTGACCTCTTGTTTACGTGCACGCAGCTCGACCAACTGAGCTACGTGTCTAACCCGAATATATCAGATTTTAATTAACTTTATACACTTATTGAACCAAACTATATTCTGATTTATTAAAAAGGTTTGGTAGGTTATAGGAATCTTGTGATGGACCCGGCTCGAACCCGCGTCTGTTGCTTCGTGTGCACACAGCCCGACCAATTGGGCTGTGTGTCTAACCCATTGAATACAAGATTTTTATATCTTTTATATACCTACTTCCGGTTTCATATTTGAGTTTTATAAAAAGGTTTTATTTATTTTAACGAATCGGAACGTGTACAGACTCGAACCAGAGACCTTGTGCTTCGTATGCACACAGTCCAACCAACTGGACTGTGTGTCTAACCCAGTTTATATTCGTTTTTAAATTCATTTAAACATTAGTTTCATATTCATCTTCTTCATATAAGAAAAACAGAACTTGTTAAACCCGATGGAATTGATTAAAGTAGCAATTAAACCTTATATAACTACTGATGAGATAAAATAAAAAGGTTTAGGTGAGATGATATACCGATCAAAGATGTCTTCGATGTTCCGGCGAAGTTTCGGCGGTTGAAGCAGATTCCGGTGAAATGTTTTAAGGAGCAGAGATGGTCAGAAAAATTAAGAGAGGTTTTTTGCGAGAGTGCGGGTGCAATCTAGTTGAGCTCAAGACTCTCTATTTATAGATAAGGATGATTGCACAATTTATGTTTCGGTTTCGGTCAAACATTAATGGGCGATGTTTATAACTCAAAATTGAATGTGTTTTGACTCGATTTGAGTCTATGATTAAGACCGGAATCGTTTCTCTTCAGATGATTGCGAAGATTTCGCAATCTTGATGATTGCTAAGATTTCGCAATCTTGATGATTGCTGGTGATTATAGTCGTTACAGGCGGTTTCTTTTGAATTTGGTTTTCATGAGCTATTTTGATATAAAAGATTATTCGGTTTGAGTTATATCAGATGTGGGTGAGTGGTGTAGTGGTGTGTTGTATGTTTGGTTTGGGTGGAGACCCGGGTTCGATACCCGCGGTCCACACCTTTTTATTATTTTTGGTTTTATCACTAATATATATATATATATATTTTATTTATTAATATTATTATTATTATCTTTATTATTATTTACTACTTAATACTAATAATATAACGAATTCCTTAAATGCTTAACATAAATGTCTAACAAAAAGATCATGATATAAACTTGATTACAAAAATGTGCGGGTTTTAGAACCCGTTTTTCGACAGATGTTACAGTTGATGCTTTTTTACAGGAGATGACGGTGATGAAGGCTGATTGCTTATACTATATTAAACAATGGTGGTTATCGATGGAGAAGATGATGCGGTGAACGGTGAGTGGTGATTGATGATGAATGGTGTTTGGGGCGGAGGTGTAAACAGTGAGTGTTGGAGATTAATGTGACCGTTAACAATGACCAGTGGTTAATAGCAGTTGCAGGTTGATGGCGTATGATGGAGGTGATCGTGACTCAGGTTACGGTAGATGTGCGATGGTGTCGTGGTGAAGGTGATAGGTTCGACGGGTGAGACGGAATGGTGAAGAACGAGATGATGACGTGAAAGATGGTGATAATGGTGAATGGAGATAGTAGCAACAGGTTATGAATGCTCCAAGGTGTTTGACGATAATGTTGCAGGTTTGTTCGATGATTTAGGATGAAGATGAAGAACTGTTCGAAATCGTTTTCGGATGTAAAGATGGATGTATATAGGTGAACTCGGATGGAAATCGGATGAATGATGATGCTGAATTGAGAAGAGATAGACATGGATTTCGAATAATGGAGATGACTTTCAGATAAATGGAGAGGATTTTAGATGTATGAAGATATTAATTTCGAATGAACATTAACCGTTTCGGATAAGAAGACTTAATATTTCGGATGGTAGGATGATGATTTCTTATATTTCGAATTAACAAACAAAGTATTTCGGATGGAGCATGGGTTAATTCTGATGATGTACTGTTTGAGATTTTTTTATTTTTAAATTAGATTTTTGAATTTTATCAAATCCTCAAAAAACAAAAGATTGTTTTTTAATCTTTTAACACTTTTCAACAAAATCGAAAAGCAAAAGATGTTGTTTTTCAAAAAATCTGATAAACACAGTGAAAGACGCGAAGAACACAATAAACACCAACCAAAAAATTCCTGAAAACTTGAATGTTTGATATCAAAACGAGCCTAGAAACAGGTTCTGAAGGCTTTGATACCAATTGTAAGTCCCGAATAATCCGGATCAAACAATGATATCAAATAATCACCAAGATGGGTGAAATCCAAACTTGGCGAGATTCAAGAAAACCCAGAAAATAAGAAGATCGAGATGAACGAGAATTATACGCGATTCACTTTCAAACTTGCATACGATTCTATTATTTTATCAAGCAAAACCGTCTGATACAAGTTCTCTCGATCTCTCTCTCTCTCTCTCTAACAATAGAGGCTCTAAATGTTCTTCTCTAAAACTTTCCAAGGATTTAAAGGACTAACCCTAGAAATGACATAAGGTTGTTTATATACCTAGGGTTTGTCCATCCCCTCATGGGCTTCCCTTGGGCTTGCCTGGCCCACTTGGCCTATGGCATGCCCAAATGACCTATAAAGATCTAATTCCTAATATAAACTAACCTAGATAATCCCAGTTTATAATCATAGCTCGTTGTGTTAATTTGATGCGTCAGTCTCACACTTTTAGGACCTAACACAATAGTTATTTTGAGAAACTTCAAAGAGAAATCATGATGAGAGACGATCGTGATTGAAGAAACATTCTTGACTACTTTGAAGATCAAACACTTTTGAGTTAACTTTATTAATGACGAAAGGCTTTTTGAAAAAAACCTTTTGCATATGTTACATTGTATAATGGTCTTTAATAGTTAAATGAATGTGCGTTTGATGACAGATTTTGCACCTTTTGGTAGTAGCATTATGTGTTTAGGCAAGACGAAGATCAATGTTTATATTCATCACCTGGTTGACTGCTTCATTTGATGTTAGTCGACTTTTAGATCATATGTACCAAACTGTTTGGTTGAGCAGGGTATTTAATGCATCTGTCCTTTATGCAATTTGGTTGTGGGCTTGGTTCACCTTTTTAATGTTAGCTTATGAACTGCATTAGTTTTATGTTAACAATCCATTACCTGTCAGATGCTAGTATACAGAGCAGAACTTGGTTCCTTTTACTAGTAGCTGCATTTGTCTTGTGTTTACTAGCTTGTGAACTGCATTAGTCTTAGTATTTTGAATAATTAGAACAATATACTACTACACAAGTGTTAACATCTAGAGAGGCAAAGTTGCTTTCAGTTATAAAAGATATTGATACAGGACGACCGGAGGATTGTTTATAGGGAGGGCTATTATAGTATTATATTAGTACACTCTAAACTTCAATTATTAATTATCATTTTTACATATTAGACTACATAACATGTTAATATTTTTACGCACGACCCA
This sequence comes from Scalesia atractyloides, assembly GCA_947069175.1. Classification (NCBI taxonomy): domain Eukaryota; kingdom Viridiplantae; phylum Streptophyta; class Magnoliopsida; order Asterales; family Asteraceae; genus Scalesia; species Scalesia atractyloides. The sequence continues at coordinate 35,821,182 of CAMTDV010000020.1, read as the reverse complement.
TTCTAACCAGAATCAAAAGACCATTTTTAGATGGATCCACCTTGATCTGAACTCGTTTCGTTAAAACGTATTAAAAAATATTTTAGTAGAAAAATTAATAAGACAAAATAGTTAGTAGTTAAGATTATATATGAAAGAAAAAGAAACAAATAATAAAAAAAGAGTATAAAGATAAAGAATAAGAATGAGATGCGAAGAGTCTTTTAAAGATGTCTTTTAAAGATCCTTAAATTTTTATGATAAATGTGGTTTCTAGTTAAATTATAATGATAAAAATAAGAGCTTCATTGTGAATGCTCTTATATGTTTATTGTGAATGTTATTTTAATAATATCATAAGAAATAAAAAAAATGGTTTAGTTTTTTTTATTTTTAGATTAAAATTTTAAATTATTTTGTAAACATTAAAATAGCTCGGTCAACTTTATTAATTTTATATTTAAATTCAAAATTCAACTTTTGTATGCAATAATAGTAAATTTGTTATTTTTAGTAAATTTTTGGAAAATATAAAATGAAAAAAAAATCTGAACATTAAGATGCTTAAATAAACTATACGCATTAATGTTGTTTTGACTTTCCTAATGTCACACCCTAACCGATGCGAAAACATCGGAATGAAACGAAAACGAGATTGCGAGAGACTTCATAACGACTATTTGTGACAAGTATTTAAAATAACGATTTTCATTTCATGCAAAAAGAAATATATTGTTTCAAAGGAAGTTACAACATTTAGGACGTAACAATTTAAACAACAAAACATAGATTTTTAACTAAGTGCGTATCTAATCCATCATACTAGATTTCTTTTTCAACGAATCAACATCAAGCTCCTGCAATATATATTAAAGTAACATGTCAACACAAAGCATTTGTGAGCATACAAGTTTAGTATACTAGCATATGTATAAAAGAATTTTAACCAAATACACATGGCAAAAACGTATACTAAGGCATAACATATCATGAACAGCATCACCTTCATGTCAACCCAAAGATTCCACTAGCGTAATATTGTCGTCACAACGACAACACCGTTTTGTATGATTACTTAACATAGACCCAACAAGAGAGGTGTGCTACTCCTATAGTGTTATACATGTTAAGGGAGGCTTGTACGAAGTTAATGACAAAGTATAGTGCAAGAATGCTTCTAGCATGCATGTATCTCTAGAGTATAAACGTATAAAGCATGTATTAACGGATTCGTTTGTATGAATAAAGTATTTGCATATGTGTGAATGTGTGAGTTTTAATATGGTATATATATTGCACCCAAAAGTGTGAAAATGGAAAGAGGGTCATGTATACTCATGGTTTGAGAAGTAATTCCACTTAGTGAGTTTGACGAGTTCTTGAGTTTGGAACACCAAAGTTACCCTAAAGGGAAACGGAGGTGTCTGAGTTGCGATTTCTTTTAATGGATTGGATTAGGAACTTAAAAGTTAACGTAACGAATGTATATTAAAGTGTCATGAGAATGGTCATGCAAGGAGGTGGGATGAATTCCATCATTTAACCTCGTTATATGATTCACCAAAGCACAAAATCATCAACAAAAGTTGATGGTTTCGGTTGGTCATCAATATGAAATAATAAGAATGTAACCTAATAAATATACAAACAACCAAGTGAGTTAGCTAGATGCATGCATCACAAACATGGAAAGTGTTTGGGGACATGATGTAGCCTTATCCCTTTGATGAAAATTGTAGAGATTTAGTGGTATGAAGATAACAAATCAACAAGTGAGATAGTGGAACAAGATTGGAGAGCAAAAGCTTCTATAGTTCACACTTTCACCAAAACACAAGTCTCACCATATGGAAGATGGTGAGCTTGGATGGCCTCAACACTTGAAGGTTGCTTAAAACCTAGTTAAACAAAAAGTTTAGAGAGTGTTTGACCCTCTAAATTTATAGCAATAAACCATACACAAGCTCCATAACCATATGTTTGGTTAGAAGTAAGGTAAGTGTAGGATTTTACAAGTTTAATCATATTTATAGAAGTTGAAGTTAAATTTCTTCAAAATAGAAAGTGTGGGCCTTAAAATGGGGATGTTCCATCTTAGTTTACCATGGTAAATTTGTGAAACACTTCTAGAGGTGAAAAAACATGAAGAAAAGTGCGATAGAAACTCACTTTTGAACTTAGAAGAATTTGCCCTTATCTTGAGGTTTCAGCTGATTATGGAGTGTATTGAGAGTATTAGAGGGTTTGAAAAAGTGAAATGAAGGTGTAGGAGGCTTCGTTTTATAATGGTGAAGTAGGGTTTGTGTTTTAATGAGGATTGATGATTGGCGAAGAAAGAAGGTGTGAAAATTGATCAACCCATGAACTGAAAACAACTTTTTGCGGATCGATGAGCCTCGCGTTGCGCGGGCTTTGAAGGCTTGCCCAACATGCGGAAGTTTGGTTTTTCACACTTTAGCCCCTAAACTTTGATAGGTTTAACATTTTATGCTATAACTTATGTTTTTAACCAGTTTTCAAGTATGTAATGCATATGCATGTATGGATTTCGTATCACGTATGTATAAACGAGAACTCTAATGTGTATAAGTCATGGTTTGCACGAAAATATGTATTAGTGATTGTTTTGCGTATGATACAAGTATAACAAGTATAAGTATAAAAATGAATTACATTATGGTCAACGTCTCGGATTAAAAGGTTAGAAAATGAGATACAAATACAAGTTTCAAAAAATAGAAATACGAATACAACTTTCTAAATATGGAAAGTATATAATTGCGAAGCGTTACACCTAACATACTATTTTTTTTAAATACAGTCTTAATAGATTTATACTAAATATGGTAAATTTAAATACTTTTTAAGTGTTACAGTGGTAATAGAATGAGTCAATCTTTATGTAAATTATGTTAATTTTTATTATTTGATAAGATACTTAACATGTTTGTGATAAACCACACATTTTACAAATATATTGCAATTTGTTGCTATCGTTTAGCATTGCCAAACAACTCTTCTTTGTTGTGTGGTTTCAACAGTCAATGATTTTATTAGATGAGGAGCTACCTAAATTTCATTTCTTTAATATTTCTTTCGTTTATATGTATATTATTTGTTGATTATTATATTTGCATATTACGTACAATGTTCAAAAATACAAGCTAATGTGTTGAAAAAATATCTTAGAAAGTTTAATGTATCTTAGATAATTATGTCCCTCAAGATGTTAGCATTGGTATGTTTTATAATATCATTTTAATTATTAAAATTCTGTTTTATGTTAAAATTTTCACATACTAACAACTATTTTTTTGTTGTTTTATAAGACATCATTGGTTTCATTGTTCAATGATACTACGGAGCACCCCGAAACCAAATTTGGGAAGCTTGCAAAGAAGATCACACTTATTCTAGAGGTAGAGGATTTGGAGTTAGAATTTCATACATTATTTTCTTTTTTAAATTGAATTATTTTATAAACAGTAGATGATTTAAATGATTGTGTTTTTTTGGCAGTAAATTGAATGTTGAGTTAACATCGTCGGAAGGACACACTGAAAAGATGAATGAATTCATTCAAGAAAATCAGGTTGTTTTTCATTTAGTTGTTATCCTTCAGTTTGGGACTTCAAACACTTTTAAGTGTTAGTAATTATTATTCAATTTCTTTACCTTATATTGTTATGTATGAACTTATTAGACGTTCAACGTTGTATGACTTTTTAAATTATATCGAATATCATTAACTAAATTCATATCTTATAGGGAAAGCAGCTATTTCTAACTCACATGATGTGAGCAAGTTTTTTTCAATAAAGAGATAGATGAAATTCTGAAGTTTAAAAAAGAGTAAAACACTTTTCATTTTTTCTACATTAATGTGTCTATAAATTAAATTTTCTTACTTTTGATTATTTTAAAATAAAATTTCATATATAAAAATTTCCTTAAAAGTGCATGTGATGAAAAATTTTCTACTCATCGATCTTTAAGTTCTTCTATGGTCACTTCTGTTGAAGATGATTTTTTGAACAAAACTTAATTCACCTACATGGCTGCAATCAGTGAGATACAAAAGGTATATTAGCTTATTCCTAATTCTTAATTGTTACTATTAGATAATATTAATGTAATTATATTATATACAATTATTAGATTAAATTTTAGTATTGTATTATATATATATATTATATACAATTATTATAATTATATCTTACAATATTTCCATAATTATGGCCACTTAAATATTAACATAGATTCATTTTATAGGAGCAAATAATTGTTATTGTTGGCAAAATAAAGGCTCTAACTAATGACAACGAATGATATTATGATGGTGGTGATGATTGTAACCAGAATGTGTTACAAGAGTTGATCACCAATGAGAATGGAGATGGGTCTAGTGATGGTGATCTCATTCAAGTTTTGGTACACAACTGTTTAAAATGCAAAAATTAAGTTCAATCTTCAATTCCGAGGTAATTTAAAACTTAGTCAAAACTTTTCTCATGTTCTCATTGTATTAATCAATGTTATTACTAACCAATTCAAAAGTTCATGCAATTGAATTTTGATATTTCATTCAGTCTTTTGTAGATATAGTTGTGTTCTAATTGGTACTGAGGTTGTATTACTTACTATGTTTGATAGGGAAGCAGTCCAACTGTTAGGAATATCGGCTCAACAAATAATTGAAAGACATGTTAAGGTGTATTTAGTTTTTTATATTATTTTTTACTACAATAAAAGTTAGCATTAACTTCAGATGCTTTAGATTCCAATCCTATTTATCCACCCTTTTGTAATACATTTTGTTAAATAGAACCATGAACTGTTTTCTGTTGAATTCGACCCGAAAATAGACAAAGTTTGCTTTTAAGATCCAAATTTCAAACACTTGATGGTTTTTCCATTTATAAAATTATATTGTATCAGACAATCCTAAATGAATTTTAAAATAACTTTAATGTTGCTTAGGTATATCTAACAGAGTATTATTACATTTAATTTATAACCACTAATATGTTAACTATACTTTTTAAAATATAAGTTGCTGAATTTGATTCAATGAATATTGCCAACCCTGAATATCATTCACAATCTGCATCTTCTTTGAAGGTAATATAATGTTTCATATTATAGTACATTTCTCTTTTATTTAAGTTAAATATAATACATATTTATACAACTTTTTTTAGGATCTATGTCTTTTACTAAAGAGAAAGCAACACCTATTCCAAACTATGAGAATAAGGTTGAAAATACACATATAGTAGATCTTAAATGAAACATTGAATAATCATATTATGTAGATGATTCAAGTGCTATATATACCGCAAAGCCTCGCAAAAAAGAGCAAGTCATTGCTGGAAATGGGAAACGCGATCAACAACTTTTATTCCTAAACTTGAAAATTGAATGAACATCTCCAAATCAGTCATGTGTTTTTATTTTTATTGTTTTAGATACATTTTAATCTTTGGTGTATTTTGAAGAATTTATGATTGTTGTTTTAAACATTCTATTATGTTTGGTTTGTGAGTTTGTTAACTTTCAAGACATTATATTCTTTGTTTATTTCTTATGAAGTTATAATTATAAGTTATGGTTTTATGACATTATATTGTTTGGTTTATCAACTTTCAATATATTTTATGAAATTTGCATACAAAGTTTCCACATGAAACCATACGTCTCATTTGATTGTTCATTAAACAAACACAGAATGTTATTGAATGAAAATAACATTCAGTACTTTGTTAACATATAAGGATGACAATGTTACCAATAAAATGTCTAAATTGTGTACAAAGAAGTTTTTAGAGATATATGAACCACTCATGTATTATGTTAAATTATCGATTTACTTTGTGTTACAATTTACAATTTTAAAATTATTTCATATGTTTTTATTTATTAATGTTTCTTATTTATTAATCATTCAGGACATGTTCCCTTCCTAAGCCCGTGTATCACACGAGTGCTAAACCTAGTATGTATATATGTATATGTATATGTATATATATATATATATATATATATATATAGGTAGAGGTTCATGTGAAAAAATTTAAAAATATGAGAAGGATAAGAAAGATTATGGAGGTGACATGTGTCTCTTTTTATTTTGGTAGTTTAAGGGTATAAGTGTAATTTAACTAATAAAATCTAATTATGGAATGAATATATGCAACCGATTTTTTGCAGTTATTGTAAGGATTTTCGAATTTGAAATAACATTCTAACTCATAAAAACACCATATCATGTATATTGAAGGCATACATCTTATAAAGAACAGAAATATAACTCATAAAAACACCCTAACTCATAAAAACACCACAACATGTATATTGAAGGCATACATCTTATAAAGAACAGAAATATAACAAAAATAACACCATAACTCATAAAAACACCACAACATTATATTGAAGCCACGATGTTCATTAAAGAAACACATGAATTATAAAAGAAACAACACTAACTAACATTGATATTAATACAAAATAACACTCTTTAATTAAAATATAACAGAACCAGTCAAAAGATTTTATTACAATTAAATAAATACACAATATTAATAAATATAAAATATATAAATATAATATTAAAAATATATATATTTACAAAAGTATATAATATGTTATATAATAAAAATAATAATATAAGTAAATGTAATTTTAAAAAAGTAAAATGTTAAAAAAATGTAGTGACGATGAAAATTTTGGTATGATGTTAAGATTCTAAAATCAAAATTTATTTTTACCAATTGAAAATTAGATTATAGCAACATTTTAGATTAGCTCCAACCAACATAATACAATATTAGATTTTGCATATAATCTTAAAAATAAATATTATTGACATTGAACGTAACCAACTTTTGACTATGTTCTTGTGTTAATTTTTTATGAACAAAGCTCGATACCATTGAGACTTACGTAAATTACTTCCATGTTTTCTTAATGGTCATTTGAAAATTAGATTATATAATAAATAGATACCGTCACCCTTACGCTTTCAAAAAGGTTATGCTGACTCCTCTTATTATGATGCATTACCCGTATAGACACGCTAACTTTATACACCAATGACTCATCCAGGTGGAGTCGAGCGACCCTTTTATGCATCAAATGCTCATTATGATACATGGCTCGTCCACATAGGGCATGTCGTTTGGTTTCCACATCCAACACACTATATGATACATGGCCCCACCTAAGTGTGGTAAGTTGTTATATTTGTACATCGATCATTCTCTTGTAATCAAATTTAAAATGTTAATATTCTAGTTTTCCTTCTAATAATTAATTTTAGTGACATTGATTTTCATTTTATAATCTTTCACTTCTTAATTTTCAACAACTTTATTCATTAGTTCCAATTACTCATTCTTCAGGTTTTGTCATTCGCTTCCTCTAATTTTGAGCTAAACACACAAAACCAAATTTATTAATCGCAAACTATAGATAAGGATAAAAAAACACGTAAAATGACACCAATTATATTAGAAAAAATGTTTCATTTGAGCTGGAATAATTAGTTGGTTAAATTTTTATAAAGTCACTAGATATTATGCAAATTCGCAAATGAACATTAAATGGATTGACCCAAAACACAACTCTAACAAGATTTTAAGTGGATCCAACACTACATGAATATACATATGGGTCGTGCTTGGGTTAAATCAGTCAAGCTACTAGCCTGAAACTTATAAACCAGAGACGATTGACATCCCCTAAGCTAAACACTACTTGTGACACTTATATCGTTATACTTCATAGGTATTACATGGTAATGCACATACCGGAACAAAATACATATTTCGAACACTTTATGAAGTTATAACACATAAACCCCGAACCAAGGGTCACTCAGGACAAGTACCATTCAATTCAAACTGGCTGCGCTAATGCTTAATGTAGGATCACCCACTTTGTTAGTAAAGAAAGACGAAATCATAATAGAATAGTAATGAATGGTGTGATTTTAAAATGATGTAACCAAACTAAATTATACGCTCATTTGTACAGGATACCTCTTATTATGCCTGGTCTAGTGGAATCAAGTTAACTCACCTTTTACCCATTAGGTTAGCTCACACCCATCATACAAAACTGATGTTAAACCTTCCTTCTCCCCCACCCCTCGTAACAAAACTTTATTTATATTAATATTTGTGAATTAAAATATTAAAACCACAAGTAAGAAAAGAGCCCACACAAACATAGCTATGAACTCGGTAAGGAGGAGCCCATTTATGACACCAATCAACAAGTGAAAGGCCCCATTAAATCTTAGGGCGAATCCGCACCAGCACATAGCCATTGATGCACAACCATGGTGAACAAGACGCTGCTATCGTACGCCCATACGTACCTTACACCGTCTTTCCATGCGCCATATCACCGCTAACCCCCATCGACTTACCCCACCCCTCTCCCTATTAAATTCCAGAAAACCAATCATCTTTTTGATCAAGATTTCAATCTTTTTTGTTCAACCCTTTTCAATCCATCATTTGGGGACTTCATATTAACTTAAAGGTTCAATCTTTTTCATTTCTTGATAACTTTGGATGATCTGTTTGCTGTTTTCTTGATTGTACTGTTTATGTGTGTTTGATTGATTGAATCTGGCATATGGGCATTTTTAATTTGTGTTTTGGGTTGCTTGTTTCTTGTTTTGAAATGGGTTTGGATCTTTTTCTTATAAAGTTGTGTTCTTGATGATTAATGTTAATTGGGATGTCGTTGTTGTGTGTGATTTATCAGATCATAATACCAAAAAGACACTTTTTTATTGGTCTTATCAGATATACTGTGATTTTAGCAGATTAGATATCAGTTTTGTTGCAAACTAAGGATTAATTATGTAAAAGTTTAGTAGGTTCGAAAAATAACAATTTAGGATGATTTATGGAAATTCAAATGCAGCAAGACCGATTTAGTCGGAATTTCTTGTTCTAAAATCTGTTTCGACATTTGCATACGTTTGTGAATGCTTCTTTGTATTGTAATAATCCACTGAGCTGTGTTTGATTGCTCAAGTTTTATGCATGAATTTGATTCAAGATAGTTCATTTCTTTGTGTGCCTTTCACTCTGGTCAATATTGTTTACGTCTTTAAGATGGTAGTCCCCACGCTATGGCTTAATGATAAGGAGGCTGGAATCTCTAGTGGAGATTTCGGGTACCACCCGCTTGCTCTAGTGTGGTTGGTTACTCCCCCGTTTTGACCGTAGGAGTTGGTGGTGGCGCACACCGTCTCTAAGATGGTAAAAGTCTTGGAAAGGGAAGTATATTTTATTTTAGGAGATAATGTCAACATTGCAACTTAACGCTACATAATAAATGGCCGTTTGAAAAGAATATTAAACATGTGCTACATGTTATAGCCCGATTCAGGCCTTGTATAGAAACAAAACTATGGATTTATGATGATGTTTTATATTAGGGCAAATACTTTCATTTTAAAGATTTGCTCAAAAGCATCCTAATGGCTTCTCTTGCAGGACTAGTTTAGTTATTTTATCGGTGTAAATTTACGTTGTAGAGTAAATGGTAGGATGCATAAAAAGATCATATCTTTTTCTTGAATAAATTTATGAACTTGTGCATGTATGAAGGTGATTTCTTGATTTTCTTTTATCATTATTTATAGCTATATCTTTCGTGGAGGTCGGAGGATATTTATATGTGCATGGAAGAAGATGCCGGATTTGAGACGTGGAGTTCGTCAAGCCAAAAAGGTAATAATAACGTCAATGACAATGCAGCACCTCTTTTAGCACCAACTCCTCGACGCGGGACCCGACGAGGCAAAGCTCAGGCACCAAAATCACCTGCCGCCAGTCCAGTGGTCCCCGGGTATTTCTATCCAATGCCAAAGGCCAGCTGGCAGAGGTCGAGGTGGTCGACCAATAAATCAAGATAAAAATCCCGAATATTTGGTGGTGGAGTTGGTCGCCCCCCTTTGAATTTGGATGTTGGAGTTTGTAATCAAGTAGTTGTCGGTAGAAGTGCAGAAAAAATGGCGGTTGATGCCGAAGATGAAGGAAGCACAAGCCCGGTTCCCGAAAGGGTAATTATACAAGTTTATAATTTTTAATTAATGTTTTTTTGAAAAGTTTTTAATTAATGCTTGATTAGTAATGTTTAAGATGTTGATGTATTTGTTTTCAGGTTCAAGTTGGCAATTCCCTGCGTACAAATTAGAAAGAAAACTTGGTAAAGGAGGATTCGGTCAAGTTTACGTTGGGAGAAGGGTAAGCGGTGGCTCAGGAAACACGGAGACTACTATATCCTCGTGAGTCTATTAGGTTTACCTTTTTATGTTGATTTGATTCATTGGTGCTTATTAGTCTAATATGCTCGATTCTATTTGATCAAGGTTATGGACAAACTAGGCCCGAGTTTATGGGACGTTTGGAACTCTAGCTGTCACACCCTGGCCCGCAGCGGAAATGGTAGGCGGGGCATGATTGGGTTTTCATCAAAGCTCATGACATTTACTATAAAGTTTCATATTTATTATTTCTCTTTAAAGAAGAAGTTACAATAAACATACAAACACAACATGTTCAAATACATTTTCATTCAAATTACAACTAGAGTACAATTACAAAGAAAAACAAAACTAAACGTTCATTCCAAGGCATTAACTTGTTTATTCTTCTAGGCCATCCTATGTGTTTCTTTTCTCAACCGGATTGAGAGTCGTTCACCAAATTGCGGTTTTCACACCTATTTTAGTGAAGTCGTCTCGTTTATATTACGAGTGTCTTCAAGCGTCCAAACGAGATTGCTCATTGCTCACAACATTATTAAGTGACAATAATTAATTAAACCATATTTCATTTCATAAGAATTGTCAAATACATCAATGTAACAAAACAAAGAACAATACAACATTTGCAAAGTCATAACAAAATTGATACATCGACATTAACCTAACGTCTAATTTGTGTGTATCTAGTCCTTGCTATATTGTTTTCATAGCATCATCTCCTTCAACCTGTAACATGTTTTAAAATAATGTCAATGCGAAAGCAAAGGCGAGTACACAAGTTTAGGCATAGCATACGTATACGAATAAGTTTAAACAATCCTCATGGCAACCAAATCTATACAAGAGCAATATCAAGGCATGCAATACTAATAATCAAACCCTTAACGCAATCACGATGTTTTAACATGACCTCACGAATAACACGATGGAGGTGGATGCGTGAATTCCTATAGCGCTAAGCATGTCAAACGAAGGCTAAAAATAGTTAATGACTAAAGCATAGCATAACGAATATCCAAGACAAGCAACAAGTATACGATTCAAGTATTCATGGGTATAGGATTGTTTGTGCGTTTCATAAAGTTTAAGTGTTTGTGATTTTTGTATAGGTAAAACATGTTACACCCAAAAGTGTTATAAACAAAAGTGGGTCGAGTGTACTCACGGTTTTGCTAAGTATTTTCTACACTTGACAATCCGTGAAGACGTTGGTTCGAGGATGACGCCGAATTATCCTACAAGAGGAAATGAGGCGTATGAGTATAGAGTTTCAACGGGAGATTAGGAGTATTCGAGCATGATAAAAAAAATATGTTTGATAAAGTATTATGATACGAAAGTATTCACTAAGATGTAACACTCGTTCTTGACACTATAGTAACTCTTACGAGTTTGGGTGTGATTTCATAGGTTCGGGGCCTATTAGAATCGTGACAAGGAATTACATACTTTAGTGTTAAACTTAATAACTTGATAGGTGATTATAAGTTCATTATCAAGGTTTCGGTTTTAGAATTATAATATAGTTATATATATATCATTATAATCATGTAGGAGGTGGGAGGATGAACCATCCACTTTGTAACCTCTAGTGTCATGTATGTCAAGTATGAGGTGGGAGGTTAAACCATCCACTTTGAACCTCGGATTATGTTCACCACTACACAAGTTACCATTGGTAACAAGGAGGGTACAAGAACTATATACTATACAAGAATGTAAAGACAAGAATGATAAGGTGTCATCTAGATACCAAGTAGCCAAGTATTCAACAACCCGACGAGCACACGAGGACAATCGTCAACGGCTTTGTGGGGTTGTGACACTTTAAGTCTAGCAAACTATCTTGGGATCTTGATGAAAAATCATCAAGTGATGTGTGGTCTCAAGTTAGGATAGCCCAAGCTTCCTTGGTGGACACACAAGAACAAGTTTAAGAACTTGCATCACTTGTGAGCTCAATGCTCTTTAAAAACAGAAAGTTTAGGGTGTTAAAACAGCCCTTAGTTCATGTTAACAAGCTTGGTTAGGCTTTACTAATCATAAGCTTGATTGTAAGCACAAGAACACAAGTTTGTTGAAGTTAAAACACAAGTTTGATAAAAGTTTAGACAAAACAGAAAGTTTGTGGACATTTCGGGGCATTTCCAGGTCTGGATTCTCCATGGAGAAACCTAGGAATTCAACCCAAAGTTTATCCAAGCAAGTAGGAAAAAGAATGAAGTGATTTCATTAAGAAATGAGTGAGTCACACTCACTTTAGTAAGAGGTATACAATCTGCTCGAAAATCTGATGTTGCAAGGATCTTGAGGTGATTTGAGAGTGATTTGAGAGAGATTAAAGTGTAAAAATACTTGGATTAGAGGTGGGTTTTATAGGGGAAGGATTAGGGTTAGGTGAAGTTTAGGTGGGTAATTAATGGCTTAAAAGTGATTAAAACTCAAAAAAAATACAAAAAAACCCGCCCAAAAAGGGCTGTTTGCCCGTTGATCGCGACCAGTCCTCGACCGAAAACAAAGCATAAGAAGCTTTTGTTTCCGGGTTCATTCGAATGTGAGGCGGCTGGTGGAGTGGTTGTGGCTTTTTTTGGTGAACCGGAGGTCCCGGGTTCGAGTCCCGCGGATCCGGTTTTGGTATATATATATATATATATATATATATATATATTTTATTAAAAACCTTTAAACAGTTTCATAAATGGCAGGAATGGTCCCTGTAGTTCAAGAATTCAATATTAACTCTTTAAACCTTGGACTTATTTAAAGAAGGATGTATATTAACATTAAATTCTAAATGTTAATATATTTATAAAAAGTTAGAATTTTAAATTTTTGTAAAATAAATCAATTAATTTTATTAACTAATTTAATTAATTAATTAGTTAATTAACTTAATTAATTAATTTAATTAATTAACTTAATAAATGAATAGATAATTATATTTTCGTAACGAATTTAGTTTAACGATTAAAAATTTCACGTTTGAGTCTCGTTTACGCAATACAAACCAAGTTTGCGAGTTATCTCACGTTTACGATTGAGAGTACCACGAATATGCTTACACGTTTAAAGTATGAACAAGTAACATGATTATAGTTAAAATACGAGTTTCTCATTACGATTCAAGTCTCGGTTTTCCACGTTTACAACGAAAGACAAATACAAGATACAACGCTTACTAAAAATAGAAGTACGATACAAGGTTTCCAAATATAGAAAGTATAGAAACGCGGAGCGTTACAGGGGTGAGGCTTGGTTTTGAGGGGCACGACAAGTTTTGCTCCAATGACCATAGCGCCCACAATTTGCACACAGTCGATAAGGTACGGTAGATGGATGGTGATAAAAACAGGTGTTGCATTGAGGGTGAGGTCCAATGTAAGGTTTCTTATTTGGGTAAGTAGAGTTAGGTGCTACTTGAGTGATTGGGATAGCTTGGAGGGGTACGGCTTGTGAAGCTGGTTGATTGCCTTGGGTGATAGCGAAATTTTGCCCATCTCGTTTTCTCTTAGGAGTGGTTTGAGGAGAGGATTCGGTTTGAGTGGAGTTTGAGGTTTCGGTTGATGCTTTATCCTTCTTCTTCTCCTCCTTGAAGTCTTTATTCCGTATGTGGTTTTCGGTGAGCTCTGTAGCTAACTCCATTGCTGCTTTCAAAGTTGCAGGTGTGGTACTTATCACAGGGTCTTGAATTTTTGAAGGAAGACCTCGAATGTAGTGCTCGATTAAACGGTAAAGGGGAGTGAACAAGTTGGGGACCATCTGATTCAACTCAAGGAATCTCTTGTTGTATGTGGTGTGGTCACCCTCCTTTTGTTTCAAAGAATAGAACTCATCTTCCAATTTCTTGATTTCGCTTCTTGGACAGAACCGTCTTGTCATAATTTCCTTCAACTCTTCCCAAGTCAAAGTCATAATATCTTCAGCACCTCGCTTGGCCTTCTCTGTATTCCACCATGTAAGTGCTACTCCGAACAAACGACCGGTAGCATATCGCACCTTGCGATCATCGGGGCAGTCACAATTGAGAAAAGTGTTCTCCATCTCCTTAAACCAATGGAGGAGAGTGGTGACACCTTCAGTCCCTTCGTATTTTGGAGGATCGCAGGATTTGAAATGCTTGAAGGTGCATTTAGTGGTATTTGGGGGAGGGTTGACAACGTTTTGATTTTCTTGGTTGATTGGGTTAACGGGATTAGCGGTAAGGGCTTGCTGAACTTGAACTACGATGTTGGGTATTACGGCGGCCATTTGTTGAGCGATTTGGGCAGCCATGCGTTCGCGGGATTTTCCTGATCTCATACTTCTACGAGAGAGACTAGAAGACATCTACAAGGAATACGTATCGAGAGTATGAGTTTGACGTTTTAGGTGTCATGTGTCGTATTTAGAAATGAACATTCACAAAAACAAATGAATAAAATAAACCTACTACATCCATAGGATGTCTTGGGCTTTGCTCATGTTTGGGCTCCCATATGTCCCCTTACTTGGCCTTGGTAGTCATGTGGGCCCCATGACTACTGGGCTCTGGTAGGATTCATATTGGTGTTGGCATGTTAACACTTGCGCCACCCGAATGAAAATCGTAAAACATGACAGCAAAATATAAGGTCGGAGGGTGTCCTGGTATAGACACAATGACAGCTCAAAGTAGGTTTAGTTCGAACGACGTTTGGGGTGGCATGCTTTGGCCTAATAGGTCCTTCGTACTCTCATCGTTAGTCCCCAGGTAGGCAAACCGGTCCGTTATATTGGATTTATACGAATGCCAACCTAGACAGGACGTTCTGACTACCGGTACTTGTACCCTTACAGTTACTACATGCCCGTCGTAGAACTCACTTTGATGAGATTGAAAAACGAAAAATGCGACAAAATCTTGAATAAAGGAAATATGAGGATGATTTGAATATGTGAACATTGAAATATGCGTGATGAGTGTATATGTAAGCATGTTATGTTTGACAACAAGTATAACTCATTAAGTATCACACAATATGATAGTGGAAGTGTTTACACGCATTTGTGTGTGTAATAAATACGAAACAAATAAACATCATGAGTTTGCATGTAACCACATAAACAATTAAAATCTAATCAACTATAGTATAGGCTTTAAGGGTCTAATAACCTATCCTATATCCCTATAGTCAAAAGCTCTGATACCAATCTGTCACACCCTGGCCCGCAGCGGAAATGGTAGTCGGGGCATGATTGGGTTTTCATCAAAGCTCATGACATTTACTATAAAGGTTTAATATTTATTATTTCTCTTTAAAGAAGAAGTTACAATAAACATACAAACACAACATGTTCAAATACATTTTCATTCAAATTACAACTAGAGTACAATTACAAAGAAAAACAAAACTAAACGTTCATTCCAAGGCATTAACTTGTTTATTCTTCTAGGCCATCCTATGTGTTTCTTTTCTCAACCGGATCACCTGTATCATATGTAAAATAGGGTTTTTGGTCAACAAAAGTTGGCGAGTGAATCTTATTCAAATATTTGAAAAGATTAGTTATGTTGGTTATTTGAATAAAATTGTGCATAATAAAATATGAATAAACGTAAATGTAAATTTAATCACAAAACACATAATATCAATTAATGCACAAGCACACACACCAAATGATGAACAATGAGATCAAGGCTCAATCAAACGGAGCCGATCTAATGAGGCACCTGATGCTCAACTCGTCTCCCACGAGGAACTGATGGGCCTAATGCATGATTTGCACACAACTTGACAAGAATGTAAACACGTATCACAACAAACAATATTTACATCATAAGTTTAGGTCATATAATGGTAATAGCACAAGTTTGAATAAACGAAATAATTAAAGCGACACATGATACACCCCAAAACATGAATAAAAAGGGGAATTTGTAAGGATTCACTCACAGTGGGTGCGTTCCTTGATGACGATGAATACACACGAATATTATGATTCAACCGACGAGGGAAAAACTAACTTAAATAATAACGAAATGATTCGGTAAATAAATAAACTTATTTGAGATTAATATTTTTAATTAGTGCTCTTAATGGGATTGTTAGATTTATTTTTGTAAGTTTAAGGAAATTTTCTAACTTTAATAATCTTATTTTTAAGTATTCTAAAATAATTTTCCAATTAAATAAATAAATAAAAAGGTTGACTTTTTGACCGTTGACCGGTCGGACTGTGTTTATTCTATGCGCTGAGTGAGGTTCGAACTCGTGACCTCTCGTATACGTGCACGTAACTCTACCAACTGAGCTACGTGTCTAACCCGAAATATTTCTGATTTTAATTATATTTATATACTATTTAGATTATTCAGAAATTATTCAATTTTTTAAAAAGGATTTAAACTGTCGAACCGGTGTGAGAGTCTGGAATCGAACCCGCGACGTGCATATTATTTTTGCACACAGTCCACCACTGGACTGTGTGTCTAACCTGGTTATTATTCCGGTTTTTATGATATTTATACGCTTATCACATGCTTCAGGATTTGGCTTTTATAAAAAGGGTATGTTATTTCAGTGGATCGGTACACAAACAGAACTCGAACCCGGGATGTATGCTTTAAAATTGCACACAGTCCACCGCTGGACTGTGTGTCTAACCTGGTTAAAACATCATGATTAAATATACTTATTTTCTAGGCAAAACTTCATCTTCTTCCTAAACATTACCCAGAAACAAAAATCCGACTGTTACCTATATCTAATCAATTCTGGTTACTGGTTTACGAACTAACGGAATTAATTATGAACATAAAAAGGTTTTAAAGGTTCATACCCACTGGGGAACAGAACTTTGATGATCCCGGTGACCAACTCCGGCGAGTTCCAATTTTTCCGGCGAAGCTTGACTTGCGACAGATGCTCTACAGAGAGTTTGAGGTGAGTGTGGGTGACTTCTGTCTGAGCTCTAGAAGTCCTTATTTTAGAGTAAGGCAAAAATGGAATGGGTTCGGTTTTCCGGCGAGTGGATTTTGGCGATTCCGGTGGTTCTCCGCTGGGGCAGAGCTCCTTTCAGGCGATCGAGTTTTTGAGAGTAAGCTAGAGAGATGAACGAATTCTGAAGGGAATTCGTCTGGTATTTATATAAAAAACAGGGGATGTTGAATTTCGGTTTTTGGAACCTGTTCGCGTGATTTGTTCCCGGTTAAATGTAAATGGGTTCGAATTCGGAAAGAGTTGACGCGGTTACCATCAGTTATATCCGTTTGACAACAAACAGAAACCGCTACTCCATTAATTCCGTGAGTTGATCTTGACGATTGATTCGGAGTTTGAAACTGGATTGCAGGTTTCTTTATAAGTTATCTGTTTTCTAAATAAATCATCAAAGTGTGTGTAGTGTAGTGGTATGTTTTGTGTGTGTACAAGCGGGAGACCCGGGTTCGAGACCCGGCTTCTCCATCCTATTTAATTTTTGTTAATTTTTATTATTATAGTTTGTTAATTGTGGTTTTTAAATCTCCAAAATATTTATTTATGTATTATTTTAAATAACCGACACGATAAATACGCAACGAACTTTTAACCGAATATTTGATTGATAAACGGTGCGGTTTTTTTTGAAACCCGATTTTCTCGAATGTTACACTAGCAACCAAATGTATATTAATAATTAATATATTTATTTAAATTCTATTTTATTTTCTCTTAAAGTTGTAAATAACTTTAAAATATGCTCTTTTGGATAGTCTCTCTGAAGAAATGGTTGCTTGTATAGCAGTGGAAGCATTATCGATATTAGAGCAGCTTCACTTACGAGGGTAGGCAGTTACGCACACATCATTTTTTATCATAGATAATTATATATTGTTTTCTATTAGCATATGTGATTGAAAATTGTTATCTTTTTTCAGTTTTTGTTCATGGAGATGTAAAACCTGAAAACTTTTTGCTCGGTCAGCCCGGGACACCTAATGAGAAAAAGTTGTATTTGGTTGATCTCGGTTTAGGTACATCTTTTTCGTACCGTATTGTAAATCTTTTAAAAGCATTATACAAAAGGTTGTGACGTTTTTTTTTATTTTAGCTTCAAAATGGAGGGACGCATCATCTGGTAATCATGTTGAGTATGACCAAAAGCCTGATGTTTTCAGGTAATAGTTTTTACCTCTTTAATAATTTTCTTATTATATTTTTATATACATTTTATGTTTTCTCGTAAACAGGGGAACAGTATGTTATGCAAGCGTACATGCACATTTAGGGAGGACGGGAAGCAGAAGGGACGATCTCGAGTCTTTGGCGTATACATTAATATTTCTTCTCAGAGGAAAGCTTCCATGGCAAGGCTTCATTGTGAGTTTGTTTCTCGAGTTTATCATGTTATTGTTTATTTTCTAGGGAAGGTGTTCATATTAACAAACGTTTTTTACAACCATTAATTGGATTTTCCGAACATAGAATTTTTAAATAGCTCCGTGCTTTTACATCACGGTTCTTAAGAGTATCAATTGAAGATTCAACAGTCACTTTCTTTTTTTTATTGATTTTTAGCATTTTTTTTGAAAAAAATTCATTTGTTTCTTTTCTTGGGAATGTGTTATTTATTTCCTTTATTGTTTGATATTTTCTTGGGAAGATTCCCACAGTCGTGTTCTTTTCGTCTATGGATTAGCCATTTTTTTATCGTTTCTGTTTTTAGATTTTTTTTACCTGGGTTTGAAGAAATTGATGGATAGCCGTTACAAGTTTCATAAATTTCTTGGCTTTCATTTTGTAATTTTATTATCTGATAAAATATATGAAGTTCTAATGGTTATTCAACTGCAGGGAGAAAACAAAGGGTTTCTTGTTTGTAGAAAGAAGATGGCAACATCTCCCGACTTACTTTGCTATCTTTGCCCGTCACCATTCAAACAATTTCTTGAAACGGTAACCAATATGAAATTTGAAAACTGCCTAGTTTCAAGTGCATCTCTTCGGCCACTCAGAATAGACGGCGCCTTAAAGGTGTGATTTTGACGATTAAAACTTTATCTTTGTGTAAATTACTATTTTGGCCCCTAAGATCAGCCTAAAAGGGAATCTTTTGACACATCACACTGAGGCTGCATTCTAACGGTTTTGGCCCATAACACTAACTCTATTAGTTTTTTTTTGTCAAGTGTAAGAATATTTTGGTTATTTTACGCCTCAGTTGGGCGTAAAAGGACTAAAATACCCTACACTTAGCAGAAAAAAAGTAACGAGTTAGTGTTAAGGGTCAAAACCATTACAATATGCAACCTCAGGGTTTAATATGTCAAAAGATTCTTTTTCAGGCTGAAAGGGTTAAACTGACTAAACCTCAGGGGCCAAAGTAGTAATTTACTCTTTATTTTTTTAATTCTTCTTGATGTAACTTTGGATAATTGTGTGTTGTAGGTGGGACAAAAGAGGGGAAGACTACTTATTGACTCGGAAGATGACGGTCAACCTAGGAAGAAAACTCGGCTAGGCACTCCAGCTACTCAGTGGATTTCTATTTATACTTCAAGAATGCCGATGAAACAGAGGTACGGAAAACGCCTCCACATGAAGAATGCTACAATTTTTATTTTAAGACGTTGATCTTGGTTTTAAAAAGTGTGCCTGAGGCAACAATAGGTCACCTGTATAAGACACGATTAGACCTATTCACTGAAAAGTACACTACGTGAGTTTTACTTCTCTTTTTTAAAAAATAAATAAAATTAGGAGGCTAGGTTCAATCATTTCTTTTTCTTGATACATAAAACATACAATTGTGTTATATACATGAGATATAAAGTAGTTAAATGAGTTGTATTCATGTTTAATACTTGTGTTATTCGCCTCGTCAGAGACTTGTTAAAACACGATAAGACACAATTTGCCAGCCCGGTATGAGGCGATTTAGAAAACGCCTCAGGGCTTTGAGGCGGCGCCTCATGCACATCTGGGTCAAAGTTGGTCGAATTTAGGGTTTGTAGGAGGCTGGTATGTAAAAACAAGCAAAGGGATGAAGAAATTATGAATAATGTACTTGATAAAAAAGTTTATATGTAAAATAGATGAAAGAGATGCAACTTCTGGCTGTAAATAAAGCTTCTTTAGTTGTACATAGAGCAATGCCTCACGTCTTGGCTTTCTGGACCTAAATGCCTCAGAGTGCCTCACGCTTTTTTAAATCAAGATTCATTGTTAGCAAGTTTAAAGTACATAAAGTAATAACTAATTCTCAAATGTCGTTTCTTGGTCAAACTATATGAACACTCAGGTACTACTACAATGTAGCGGATGCAAGACTCCATCAACATGTTGAGAAAGGAAAGAACGATGGTCTGAATATTAGCTGTGTCGCTTCTGCATTAAATTTATAGGCTATTGTTATGGATGCCGGCACTGGTTTCACTTCACAAGTCTACGAGCTCCCCCTGTTTTCTTGCACAAGGTAACAATTATCGTCTCAAATTTATAACACACCTTTGCCTGGTTTCTTTATATAATTATTATATTGTTTTTGTCTATTACAGGAATGGATAATGGAGCAATGGGAGAAGAATTATTACATTACGTCACTTGCCGGTGCATCAAATGGTAGTGCTTTGGTCGTAATGTCCAAGGGTATGTTTTGTTATCTATTTATTTATCTCTTTGGTTTATCAGAAGATTTAATAACCAAATTCTTACAAGGTATATGTATTCGTTTATCTGAGTGATTGAAATATATTTTTTGATTATACATGATAATAAATGTCTTTTTATGTGCTTTTGTTAATAAATGTCTTTTTATGTGCTTTTGTTCTTAGTTGTCATACTTTTGACTATAAATGTAAGGATGTAGTTTTATTTTTAAAGTTATGATTATCTTCAATTTGGACGAAGAAACATTTTTTTAATCAAAAAGTCACGATAGTAATTAATTGCATAAAAGGTTATCTTATTCAAATATTTCAATTTAAGGTAATCAAAAGTTACTTGCGGTCAAGGTTGATAATAAACCTTGAATAGAAAATGTTAGGAAGTTAACTCGACGTCTTTTTTTAAGGGCGCAAATAGAAATTTGACCATAGTTGGTTTATAGATTTATATATGATTAATTTTATCATACTTTTAAAAATTACAAGTTAAAATTAAAGGATTAGATCTCAGGAAAAGTAAATCATACAAAGTGACCGATCGGCTAACCATTAGTAAACATTACATTTTCGAGGTCTGTCTATTTAAAGGCGATGTCTTTCGAATATCTGAATCCTGAGTAGTTGATGATGGTGTTTTTTAAACCCGCTTCTAGGTACGACATACACACAACAATCATACAAAGTGAGCGATGCTTTTCCATTCAAGTGGATCAACAAAAAATGGAAAGAAGGGTTCTTGGTAACCTCGATGACTACAGCAGGTAGTCGATGGGGCATTGTAATGTCTCGAGACGCAACTTACTCTAATCAGGTATTTTCTCCATCCACTTACCTTTATTACATGAAAAGTCAACTCACAAAAGTCAACTTATGTATTTTGTGGTTCATTTTCAGGTGGTTGAACTTGACTTTTTGTACCCTAGTGAAGGGATTCACCGAAGATGGGAGAATGGCTATCGGATAACAGCGGCGGCTGCAACCGAAGATCAAGCCGCCTTCATACTTAGTACATCTAAGAAGAGATCACAACATGTCACCCAAGAAACTCTTAGAACATCGGCTTTTCCTAGTACCCATGTTAAGGTAATCTTGTTTATACATACAACTAGGGATGAGATTTTTTTTCCCAAATACCCATACTATACCAGTACAGGTACTGATTTTGGATATTCGGTACTGGTACCCGGTTTTATTGATTACGATATTTGGTATTTTCGGTATCAGTATGGTAAAAAATGGTATTGGTACCAAATTTTATACAGAATTCTTGACTTTTTTTATATTATGCTTTATTTCGTATTATGAAATTTATGGTACTCGTATTGATTTTATCAAATCGGTACCCATATGGATATCGTATTGGTACTCATACCGATTTTACCTATTTGGTACCTGTATGTATTGGTACTCGTACCGATTTCACCTATTTTTTAACTGTATGAGTGCTAAAAAACAAAGTGGTACCAAAGCGGGTATCGTACTGAAATACTGGTATCGATACCCGTTTGTACCAATATATCTGGTACGTCATTCGGTGCCCAGTTTTGTTCAAATTCGGTACATGTATATTCGGTACGGGTACGGTACATGTATTTTCGGTACGGGTACGGGAACTGTACCGATCTCATTCCTACACGTCATTATATGAACCAAATTAAAAAGAACAATAATTGAACGGGTTATCTTACAATATTTTTTTCTATCAACAGGAGAAATGGTCCAAAAATTTGTACATAGCATCCATTTGTTATGGAAGAACGGTATCTTGACTTTTTCAAGAAATAGATTTGTACTGGTATGTTTCCCTTGTAAACCTTGTGAGTTATATTCTAGAAATGACATATTTATGAAGATCTGTAGACTGATGTTGTGCTTTGCGGTTTTCTTGCAGGGTGGCAGTTGGCGGTGCAATGAAGCGAAATACACATACAGTTTTTGTTACTTGGTTGCGGAAACATATTTACCTCTCTAAGATTATGTATAGGCGAAAAGAATGTTGTTTACTAACCGAAAGACCATTGGTGGCTCTTGATCTATGTATGTTGTCGGGTGAGCCAAAAAGGTGGTGTCGGTCGAGAATCTAAACCTATCGTTATGAACCATAAGTTGTGTGATTCTTTCGAAATACTTAAAAGAAAAAAAGTTGGTGATTTTGTTCAATCTTGATACATTTGCGTGTTGCTTCTCCATGCTTCATTAGCTAGTAGGTTTTTTTAATGGTGTTATTTTAAAGTCAATGTTGATGATACCAAATCTTATATCAAAAGTCAATGTGATATACCAAATCTTTTATCAAAAGTCATTAACAATGGTTTAGTTATGAATCCACAAGTGTTCTAGCTATTAGCTAATGTAAATATGTTTATCTACAATGGAGATTGTATTATAAAGATAATAAAGGTAACAACTAATAAAAAGGCATAATTTGTATGACATGGGGTAGCTTCATAAATTGTTTAAAGTGTTACAGAAAAATATAGAAGTACGAAAGTAATAAATTATTGAATTTTGCGGTTGTTCTTTTTTAATCAGATGCATCTTTTAATTTGTCAACTTTGAATCGGTAAAATGGTTTATACCTTTATCAAATACTCTAGTAGAGATAGGGATAGATAAACAAGAAAAATTAAGAACAAAAAATAAAATTTATTTTACGGGTTCTAGTATGATATCAGGTGATACATGCTGAATTACCCAACGCGTTTACTCGTTTCAAAACCAAATGTATAAATATCTTATATACTTTTAAAAAAATAACAAATAATATGTTTAATTTGTTAAAAAAATATTAAATCGTTAATCTTACAGAATTATTGTAAGTGTATCGTGTATGTGATATTTGAAGTCTATTTTTTAGGTGACCTTATGATCAAAATACATGTAATGGACATACCAACAAAGTAATGCTTAACCACATACCATAACAAACGAATCTATCTGATTCCTAAAAGCATAACCGGGAATACGATATATAATATGTAATGAGTACTCAACATATATATGACCGAGTATAAGAATGGGATTAATAAAATACAGTAAATTGTTTTACTTATTGAAGGGGTATGGTCCCAAATAACATGCGCGGACGCGTATTCGTGAGACCACACCACTCCGGAGACACGACCTCGTCATATAGAAGGATCGAGAAGGACAAGGGATACACCTGGCGACAAATAGGATATTCCCAACAGACAAGGAAGGACAACACGTGGCACCAATCATTAGATGTCAGCCCTTGACGCAGGATCCTCAAAGGATAGCTAGGGACAACCCTACAGGAAGTACCAAAGGACGCTGAGGTGGAACGAGCAATCGTGCGCCACGTCATCCTTAGTACTGGACGAGAGCCTGGTCGTGTCGACAAAATGGATATTCTCCACGATTGGACATGTAACATCCGTAAAAAAAAACGGGTTTCCAAAACCCGCTTCGTTTATTAACCGAATAGTCAGTCATAAAATTTTCGTTGCGTATATATTGTTTATTTTAATTTTAAACGATACATAATTAATAAACATTTTAGAATTTAAAATCTATAATTGAAAATTTATAATAAATAATGAATAAAAAAAATATAAGGAGACGCCGGGTTTCAAACCCGGGTCACCCGCCTCCATCACACACACATAAACCAGTCGGCTGCCAAGCCTCATTCGGTTTATTTTAGGATCCATTAATATATGTATACGCATTTCAATTAAGGGAGGTTTCAAAAGAAAGCCGCCCAAAGATTCAGCAGCTACGATTTCAAAAGAAAAGGAAAAACGCGCATACATTATCAGTTACCAAATCATGTTTTAATTCAATTTCAGTTATCAATCATACCCTGAATCAAAGGAAATCAGTATTTTGAAACCGAAAACTTAAAAAAAATGAAACCGATTACATATCATTCGATCTGTAAATACTGAAACATCTCGTTCAACAAACGATCACACAAGAGCTTTCTGTTCAAACACTCTACTGCCGGAATTGTCTGGTAGTCACCAGAAAATATCACCGGAAAAACCGAAATCGTGGTGGATCACATCACCTATAAATACCTTGCTAACCTCGTTCTCAAACTCATTCAAACCATTCTTGAAATCCTCTGCTTATTCTCCCCAGCCCCGCTGACCTCAGAGTTTCATCTTCAAGTCGCCGGAATTCGGAATAGAAATCGGGATTGACTGGTTACTCCATAAATACAAATTGTTTCACCACAAACGAATTCGCCCATTCCCTTAAAACACTCGCTACATCAACACTTAAAAACTCTCTGTTTTCCTTTCTGCACTTCGCCGGAAAAATTTGGAACTCGCCGGAGTTGGTCACCGGAATCATCAAAGTTCTATCTTCCAGTGGGTATGAATCTTTAAAACATTTCTATGTTCATGTTTAATTCCGTTAGTTGTAAACCAGTAACCAAAATTGTTAAAAATTTAGATAACAGTCGGAATTGTTCTGTGTTTTGATTCAATGAAGAAGACGAAGTTATAAAAAGTTTATAAGTATAATTAAAGATGGGATTTTAATAAGGTTAGACACACAGTCCAGTGGTGGACTGTGTGCATTTGAAACTCGAAGATCTCGAGTTCGAATCCTGCTTCTGTAACCGGTTCTGGCAATTATCAAACCTTTTTAAAAAAGAGACAGAAATGGATTAATCGAATAAGTATATAAATATAATTAAAATCAGAAATATTTCGGGTTAAACACGTAGCTCAGTTGGTAGAGCTGCGTGCACGCGTACGGGAGGTCACGAGTTCGAACCTCACTCAGCGCACATAATAAACACGGTCCGGTCAACGGTCAACGCCCGGTCAACGGTCAAAGTCAAAAAGTCAACATTTATATATATTTTTTATTTTTTATTTATTTATTTATTTATTTAATTTAAAAATCAATTAAAAATACTTAAAAATAATATTTTTAAAGTTAGAAAATGTCCTTAAACTCACAAAAATAAATCTAAAAAAAAATCCTATTAAAATTGTTAATAAAATTCATTTATTTACCAAACCATTATGTTATCATTTAGGTTAGTTTCTCTCGTGGTTAAATCCAAATTCGTGCGCATTCATCATCAATCCAAGAAACGCAACCACTGTGAGTGAATTCTTACAAAATCCCCCTTTTTATTCATGTTTTGGGGGGTATCATGTGTCGCTTAAATTAATTCGCTTATTCAAACTCGTGCTATACCATTATATGATCTAAATTTAGAATGTAAATATTGTTTGTTGTGATGTATTACATATTGTCAAGTTGTATGCAAATTATTTATTAGGCCCATCAGTTCCTCGTGGAAGACGAGTTGAACAACGTGTGCCTCAAAAACATTCATTAGGCCCATCAGTTCATTGAACAACGCGTGCCTCAAAACTCATTCATTAGGCCCATCAGTTCCTCGTGGGAGACGAGTTGAACAACGCGTGCCTCAAAACAATCATTTGTTGTATGTGTGTGCAATATTTAATATTATGTGTTTTGTGAATAAATTTACATCTACATTTACTCATATGTGGTTATGCACTTTATTTTATAATCAATACAATAAACACGTTTAAATGTTTTCATAGGATTCACTCGCCAACTTTTTGTTGACCCAAAAACCATTTTTACACATGATACAGGTGGACAGGATGAAGCAAGGAACACATAGGAAATTGCCTTAGAAGAAAAATAATGAAGTCTAGAAAGATGTATAGAACATGTTGTACTTGTATGATTTGATTGTATGATCTCCTTTAAATTGTAATAATAAATATGAAACATTATAATAAAAGTCATGAGCTTTGATGAAAACTCAATCATGCCCCGATCACCTTTTTTCGCTGCGGGTCGGGGTGTGACAGGACAACTGGCGAATGACCACCTGACACCCCCTTTCTCCTTCACAAATTTTCGTCTATAAATAGAGGACTTCACCTCTAGGTTTAAGGATCGTTTTCTCTCACTATCTCACTCTATACACACACTTTTACTCCTCAAAATGAATTCTTATTGGTTATAAGAAGAACCCCCAATCGTTCCTCCTTGTAACAAGTCACCGGTGTTGCTTGAACGAAACCTAATAGCTTGGCGAGAAAAGAATAGAGCTTGAACCCTTACGAGATAAACCGGCTGAGTTCAACCTAGTGGTTGACTTAGTGTTTCTTCACTTACGTTTGAAAGAAAGAAAACAAGGAAACTATTTTTCATTAAAGCTAGTCAAGAAAAACCTTGTTTATCCTAAATGAATGTCAAAAGAATGTAGCTAATTACAATTTTGTCAAATGAAAAACAATACAATAATATGTTTTGACTATTCTAACCCTGGTTATCAAATTTGACCAATGACCATTCACCATATTATATCATACATATATATGTGTTAACATTCGCTCCTCAGAATACCAACATGGACATCAAGAAATGGCGCAGCAAAACGATCAAACCCGACCGCGATTACAACAGGCCTCATGATTCTGCGAAACCCGCCACTGACCTAGCCGATTCGATCCAGTCTATGTGGAAAACGTTGTGGAAGAAATTAAAGAAAGAGAAAAAAAGTTGATGGTTAGATCTACATCCATGCATGTTCACCATGTTGGGTATGATGAGTATACATACATGCAAAATTTCGATCAAGGGTTGCAATGGAACGATGAATCAGAACCTGATATCCTATCTAGATCGTTTTCGGTTCGGTACACTAATCGTAGATCTGCTATTATTTAGAATTTAGATCACCTTTTGTTCTTCAAAATCTAGATCACCTCTCATCACCGATTTATGAATAATTTTTTAATCAAAACCTCAGATCAAAGGATGGACCGAGTCTTTGATTCGATCTCTTGGATGATCCGATTCCTTGAATCAGTGTACGTAGCGATGAATTGATAAAGCGTTTTAATGTAATCTTTCTTTAGTTATTAACTTGTTAGTTTCGCTTGAAAACCAGTAATATCCAACTTGTAGCGTAGTCGTGAGTGAGATAATCCTCCAAAAAAATATTACAAAATTAATAACATGGTTTTTTTTGTTCATTGTTATAACGCAAAATGTGTAATCTATTTTTGTAAGATTTTATTGCACGAAAGATTTGAGATGATGTGTATTAAAAGATTAGTTATATTGATGCAAGTCATTCATTATTAATCTGTATGTGTTCGATATTTCGGCTTCTTTGACTGGCGCTAATTACAGTTGATATGTGTTTTAAACATTAATCAGAATTGCAAGATATAAAATTATATATATTCTATCATATGGTCAATCTAAGTTTGCTTGCCACTCTATATATTTTGGACTACAAGCACTTTGAAGTGATTTTCTTACATTGATTTGACTTCAAAACAACTAAGAAACACGTAGAGAAACGCCAATGGAAACACCTAATGGAATGTCAAGAGGGGCATGTTAGAAAAAATGCACCGTATTGGGTTAAATAGGTATATAATAATCATGAGGAGAGATATCGTACAAATAACTTTAACGTATTAAACGTACGAAAGACATGAAAAAGCCAAAAAAAGCGGTAGCATTTTCGTAATTATTTGCTCGTATTATTATCACAAGTACTCTACAAATGATCTTCTAGAGTAATTTTGATCTTGTGGGGTAATTATCAAAACCACTCTACAAGTGTATCAAAATTACTCTGCATCAAAATTACTTAACAGGTGTATCAAAATTATTCTACAAGTTTATCAAACAACATACAATTCAAAATTACTCTATAAAATCATTTGTAGAGTAATTATGATACTCTACAAAATTACCATACAAGATCATTGTAGAGTAATTATGATACTCTACAATATCAAAATTACCCGACAAGAACATTTTACAAAATTATTCTACAAGATCAAAATTACTCTACAAAATCATTTGTAGAGTAATTTTGATAATTACCCTACGAGCAAATAATTACGAAAAATGTCTCCTCATTTTTTCAGCAAAACCTTCAGTTCGTACGTTTTATACGTTAAAGTTATTTGTATTTAATCTTTCATCTAGTAATAATAGGACATGTGTAAACATATAATACTCATAGGGTTGGGCTTAACTCGAGTACAAGTGCTGCTTGAAAGCCAACACATACCAGAGGTGCACAAAAATCTGTATCCGGAATCAGACCTGAGAAAAAAAAACTAGAATCAGACACGAGAAAAAACCAAGAATTAGTTATTTTTGTACCCCGGGTATTTTCTACCTGTAACTGAACCCGACTCTACCCATAGGGTGCAAATAAGGTATACATTTTGGGCTCAATACCTGTACCCAAAACCGTATGCAGTTTATACCCAAAAATACCAAGAATCGGTCATACCCTATACCTGAACGTGGTTATACCCTAAACCCAATAGCGTTTCTTTTTAATACCCGATATAATACCCAAATTTTTAAAGTATATTTATGATTGCTTAATAACTTTTGTAGTTACGTTTTCTGAAAATGCATATTATAAAACAAATAATTTATACTTTAGTGAATTTATGTTATTGTAATTTATTTTAATTATTTTTTCAAATCGCAACCCAAAGTTAAATTTTAAACGAGATATTTTTGTGTAAAATAATAAAAAAAACTTATTTTTTAAAATCGGGTATTAGTACCTAGTTATACCAAAATCTGGTTATACCTTACCCGAGTATATTGGGTATGGTTTTTCTCCTATATACCCTTAGGCCGTATCCGAACCCTACCCGGTTGTCTCAGTACCCAATTTTCTAATACACGATCATACCTGGAACTGGTTTCATACCCTATACTAGGTATTACAAAAACCTGATTTATGCACCTCTAACACATACGTGTATAATACACTAAAAGTTAAACCCGATTCAATATAACCACCGTATATAAAGAGGTCGATTAAACGGATGACATACCATGAGAGATGTAACACAGTTATTAAAACGGCTTGATTCAACATGATTAACGAATGATATTGCACGATTAACACATTAAAATCATAATTAACAGAAACTACAGTTATCCTTATAAAATCAATCCACAAAACATTATAACACCCCTGATATAATAATTATAAACTTAAATTTACACGTGTTATATTTTTATTTTTTAATATATGTAAATTCAAACACGTAAACGT
Organism: Scalesia atractyloides; assembly: GCA_947069175.1. Classification (NCBI taxonomy): domain Eukaryota; kingdom Viridiplantae; phylum Streptophyta; class Magnoliopsida; order Asterales; family Asteraceae; genus Scalesia; species Scalesia atractyloides. The sequence goes on along the minus strand of CAMTDV010000020.1, from coordinate 35,791,224 downwards.
TTGTTGTATTTTAATGATAATAAAAAATAATAATAATTATAAAAAAAATTTTGAATTGTTTTTTATCAAGTTCTCACGGTTCTCACGAAATATATGAGTTCTCATTTTGAAATAATAAGTGAATAAAGGGAAGGATCCACTAAAAAGTGGGTTTTATTTAAGTAGACTAAGGGGCTGTTTGTTTACCTCTTAATGAGGCTCTTAATCATTTAAAACTTTTACTGGTTCAACACTTAATGGTTCAGACTGTTTGTTTCCCGAGCAAATGTCTGAATGGTTCAGACATTTGGTTCTGAATGGTTAAGCAGTATACTAAGTTTGAATGGTTAAGACCTCTAATCTGAATTGGTCAGACATTTTCCTCTGAACGGTTAAGCATTATAATGGCTCTTAAAGGTTCAGACATCTTACTAGTTCAGCACTTAACCATTCAGAAATTGCCAAACAGCCCCTAAGAAAAATTGTGGAGATAACATGTAGGATAGAAGAGTATTTTAGTCCTAAAACACAAACTCGTAACCTTTTGTTTTTTTAAAATTCAATACAAAAAATCTTATACAAAAAAATTAGCACAAAAAAATCTATAAAAAATGTGACCAAAAATCCAGTACAAAAAGTTCAGCACAAACACATTTAACACAAAAAATATATAATAAAAAATCCCATACCAAAAATTCAACACAAAAAACCCAACACAAAAATCTAGTACAAAAAAATTAGCACAAAAAATCATACAACATAGAAATCTAAGACAATATTTTGGGTTTTGTAGATCTCATATTTTATATAGCGATATCGTGTTCAAATTAAATATAAAAGAATAAATTTAAAAAAATAATATCATATGAAAAAGTTATGAATGTTTACAAATGGGGTGGGGGGTATGCATGTTGAGAGAGAAAGTAAACAAATGTGCTATTACAAAAATACCTGTATACTCATCTTTTTTATACACTTTCATCTTAACTATTGATTTATTTGAAAAATAAAAAGTTAAAATTCCTTCTTATCTTACTTAAGCAAAATCAACTTTTTTATTTGATGCTACCCCAGTTAATAATATTGATTAGGGGATGATTATATTAAATAACTCTAGATATTGCAAGAACTCATAATAAAAACAAATCAAAATCAATTTTTTTCTATTACCATTATTATCATTAAGAACAAAAAAAAAAAGAATTTACTTGCCAGTGAATACATCTCTTCTCTTTATATCGCTCTTAATAAACTTTTTACACGTGTAATAATTTTTTGACATATGTGTAAATGGTAAAGTTACACATATGTAATTTAATTTATGAATATATATGAATTTATGCGTGTAACTTTTTAATATCGTATTTTAATAATAATGATAAGTGTAAAAATATTTAATTTTGAATGATTTTTAACAAAGCTTTCGCGTTTATGAAATATAAGTTCTCATTTTAATCTCACCCCGATATATATATAGAGAGAGAGAGAGAGAAAGAGAGAGAGAGAGAGTTATTGATTGAAAAATATAGTTGCCACATGAATCTGACATGATGGAGTTTCGGATAGTCAAAGTAGCTACCGATACGAAAGAGTCACACTTTGTGTTCCCTTTACAGATCTATAAAATTAGGAACAACACGATAGAAGAGATCCAAAGCTAAAGCCTCATGACCATTCACAAGCTTAAGTCTGGATTGCGTATGTATTTATATATTAGTAGACGAATTTATATATTAGCAGACGAAGATGAAGATGAAGGATCCCTATGTAAACATTAGTTGGACTAGGGTTTTCATAGGTCAGTTGGTTGGTACTATGTGTTCGTCCCAAATCTATTAGGTCCGGCCCATACTGGAAAGGAAAGAAAACAAAAAAAAAGGTTGGAATTTAAATTTTATTCCACTAGCACATGAGCCACATCAGAAAGGAAAGAACACAAAATAATAAATAAATAAATAAAAGCCAGGTTTACCCAAAAGGAAAGAAAGAATAACGGGCTATTTGGTTCACACATTTCTTTGGAATTTAAATTTTATTCGTTTGGTTGGTTGGGACGTAAAAGTACTTTCTTGGACTCATGTTGTCTCTCTCTCATCGATCAAAAACCACCTTCTGCTATCACTCATCACACCTTCTTCATCTCTCTCTACTGCAACACCCTTCTTCATCTCTCACTGATCAAGAAACTCAACTCAAGCCATCCATATACGGCTCAAGCCCACCAGTCACATTTGAGGTCCAGCTGCTCTAATGGCCAGGGGGGAATTGCCTATATCAAGAAACTGCAGAATTAAGTTCTGGGCCTTTTGGTGTTCACGATATTGCCAAATGAGTCAACCAACTGTTCTCCTAAGCTTTCAGGGTCATCCCCGAGTGTTCGGATGAAAGTGTTAACCACTCTACGTTCATGCTCGGTTGAACCCAGACTAAACCACGTGAACAGTTTTCGTCTAAATTCTTTGGTGATGTGCCCTTCACGCTCAAGCTTTCGGAACACCACACAATATTCATAGCTCAGATCAAGGTTACCAGGTCCTCCCATGTAGGCCGGAAAGGGTGCGATACGTACAAATGCACTATCAGAATCATGGGCCTCCGTACTAGCTGGCCTCTTTCTTGACATCCCGGCCTGGGAGTTAACAGCTGCCACTTCCACATTGGGCCCATGTTGGCCCGAGTTTTCTGATCCACCACCACGGTGATCTGCTTCTTCCCTAGGGATATCATTTGGAGCAGCTTCGTCATCTACATCAGAAACTATGACGATATTCATGTCCAGCCCGTTTAAGGGAGATGGTGACCCGTCAGCTTTCGAAGTGTCGGGCTTGACCAATGACCAAGCCCACTCAATTCTGGGCCTGATATATCATCCAAGCCTCTTCGATCTTTAACCCAAGTTAGTTGTCGCAGTTTCCCAGAGTCTCGGACTTAAGTATGGAGTCTGGTTCAACATCTTTGGCACCAAATGTTCCTTCAATTTGAGGAACAGAGCCTTCTGCAAGGGGAAAAATAAAACATGCATAGGAATTGAAGGATCAATTCGGGTCATGTAACAGAAAAAACTAGCTAGCAGAAGCACAGGTCAAACGGGCTGAAGTGTCCATAGTGAATTTCTAATGCATAAAACCACCTAAATCATTTTTTATCATAAAAACAAATTATTAAAGGAATAGTATGGTTTTTGTAATCTTAACTGATGTACTAACGATTTTGAAATAAGTACAATTTGGACATAAAATGTGTACCCAATTCAACCCGACCCATTTTTTAAGCGAAAGAAGCCAGGTTGGAGGAATTACCTTTACCACCCAGGGCACTAAAACGTGTGGCAGAAAATTCATCATAAACCACAGCTTTACATGCAGCATTCCTGCAGATCGATGTAGTTGGGAATCTAGAACCTTGTGGCTCAGTGGGTGGTGAGATTCGCATAGGGTTTTCCCCTTTTCTGTTGTTCCTTTTTGATGACTGGCCTTTAGGACCCAGGGCTACCTTCTTGGAATCCTGATTCTTCACAAATTTCTTATCCATTTGCCTTGATGCTTTGTCTGGTTTTGGGTTTGATGAAGTTGATTGCTTTATCAAGAAAAATACACGAGTTGTGATAAAATAATTAATTAAATGACCCTACCTATGAATGATAAGATGGAACTAACTCTGTATAAAAATTAAGCATCAAAGTAATGGTAAACATAGGGGTGTGAACTTCTGACACAACATGAATCTAACACAAAACTCACGGGTTTGGGTTTGTTGGTCTAAACGGATTCGGGTCAGTTTCAGGTTGAACCCGCGAACCCATTTAGCTAAACAGGCCGGGTTCGTGTCAACCCAATCGGGTTGGCGGGTTGACCGTTTTAACCCATTTGTATTATATTTATTTTTAACAATATGTTTTGTCATATATTAAATTGGGTGTGTATTTTATTCCATAATTAAAAAGAGAAGTTGACATAAGATTTTCTAAATTAAATGTAATTGCATCGTGTATATTTGTGTTTTTAGTAAAAGTTTTAATTTTAATATAGTAATTTGCAAAAAATTAAAAAAATAAAAAACTTCGGGTTGAACGGATCGAGTTCGGGTCAACCACGAATATTGGTTGTGTTCGGGCCAACCCGCGAATAATCGGGTCGTGTTCAGGTTCATCTAAAACTTTAAATTTCGGATCTGGTTGAACCCGCCAACCATAAACACGACCTGTTTAGCACCCCTAGGTAATCACCAGTATATCTAAATTTAATTCAACAAGAAAAACAGGAACGGAAAGTCTTGACTCGAATGCAACTGAAGACAAAATTTCATCCATATGCTCATCAGATATCAAGATCTAGAGCCTAGAGAGTATAACAGACGACACGACAATCCAAATGCAGCAACAAATATTCTTATTCATACAGATCCACAAATTAATTACCAATATATGAACTTAAGAACTTTGTCAAATCACATTCTCAAAACAAAATTGCATACAAAGGTGCAAGAAAGCGCTCTCAAATCGTGTGTGAAAAGATTACAGAAATGAATATACTTACAGAGTTTCAAAAAATACGAATTATGAGCACACCGATGAAATCAAGCAACAACTCTTTCCAATGAAACAAAGAGAAAAGGAATGATTAATCGAGGGCAGCGGCTGAAGAAGAGGGTATGGATGGAGACGTCGGACGGCGCTCTTATGCTTTCTAGGGTTTTGTATTCTATCCATCTAAGGCCTCATCACTAACCATTATATAGAAATTGTGGAAGTAAATACGCAGATATTACGCATAGGATCCGGCCCCTTTTCAACAAACTTGAATTAAACTTTTCCTCATAAATGAAGAAAATTAAAGACCAAATTTATTGTTTATAACAATAATAATCTTATACAAACACTACAGCTATCTTGGTTTAAACAAGCGCGCCTAAGGTGCGCCTAGGCGCGAGGCGCCATCAGGCGCATGCCTCAACGCCTCAGCCTACACAAGGTGCAAGTTTTACAAAAAGCGCACACGAGGCCCTTTTTTTGGCAAAAGGTTAACCCTGAGGCGCGTGCCTCATGTATTTCCATCATTTCTTGCGGTAGATTGTCGTACAACATGCTTTTCAGGTTGTACATGTATGTAAATTTAATATAGAACCATATATAAAGCTTATTTGTGTCTAAATATTGGGCAAATGATGCTAGAAACCTATAGGAAATATATTAAAAGTTATATTATTATTTGAGACTTGGGCACGAAAAGTGGGGCCCTTTTGCTCTTGCCGTTTCGGGCCTCGGTTTTAGACCTTGTTGCTTTGTGCCTTTCTTTTTAAAACCAAGACACCAACAAATTTATTTAAAAAAAATTAGTTCAAGACAAAATGAACCTTAACTATTGTTTACCTGGTTTTGAAAAACGAGAGGGGTACCGAGGCGATAGAGTCCCTAGCCGGGGTGCAAGGCGCTAAAGCACGCGGCTTCAAATTTCCACGCACGGTATTTATATAAACATCCTTATATTTTGCATACGCTTCTATGGTAGTACCCAAAACATAGATATAAATAAGCTCTATATATGATACTTTTATATACGTAACCTATATGTACAACATCCTAATGCACAAAATCTCCATGAGGCGTGCCTCATACGTGTGCCTCATGACCACCGATCGCCACCGGCAGTCAAAAGCGCAAGGACTTGTGCCTGAGTGTGCCTCTAGCCAAGGGCACACCTTTTAAAACTAAGTTTGTCGGCGGCAATACCAACTACCACGATGGTTTTCTGGGGTTTCAATTGCATGTTGCATGCGAACCATATGGTACTACTATTAATCCAAACCATATGGTCGTGTGGCTATTATGAGAAGCAATTTGTGGTGGTTGCTGAGTTCTCGTCGAACAAGTTGTTTCTGATAGGGTATGGTGATACGTGAAGATAACAAAAAAGACAAATTAATGGGGTTCCGTCCTTATTTCTTCCAAATGTTGGATTTTCACACAACCTGGATTTATTGGACAATCTACACATACAATGAGTCAGAAAAAAAAAACTTGGATATATTGACTATCTACACATTCGATGAGTAAGGAAAGTTAACAAAGAGATCTCAATTTAACTAACAATAAGAAGTATAATAAATACTTAACTTGATGATAAGGTTAGGTATGCTATATTGCTATACAACAGCTTTATCTCCCCTTCCAATTTGTTGTACAATAAACTGCGCATTAGTAAGAAGTCTAAATCCGTGAAGATTATGTTCCGCACCACATTAGTAAGTCGCAATGAACTAAATAATAATACATATCAAGTTCTCACCTTTTGCAACAAGTTTATCATCTATGTCCATTGTACTCAAAGAGAAATTTCCTGTAATGAAGTAGCATAAGAATAATGAGCACTGCATTATCCTGAATTTTAATCATACAGTGTTCAATATGAGAACCAAAAAATAAACAAACAATGACAATTAATGTATACCAAAAATATTCTACCAAATGCTATCTATAGAAGAGCAACAAGAACTAGTTTGATGATGTAATAATAATAACTGCAATACATTCCCGCATTTTCACTGGAAGCAAGTGACAAGAACTTATATCTTGAATCTTTGACAAATAGTAAGTGGCAATGAACTGAACTGGGACTGAACATTAGCGTTTGTCAAGGTCTCACCTTAAGCATTGAGTTTATCATCTATGTTCATTACACTCAACTCAAGAGACATTCTTGTAATGAAGCACCATAAAAAGTTAAGCACCACATCACTATGACCCCTAATCATATAGTCTTCAAAGGAAGGAACAATAACAATGACAACTTGTTGACGATTAACTAACGTATAGCATAAATATACCAATTTGGAACTTTCTAGCAGCTTCTATGTCTCCAAGAACTAGTTTCGTAATGGTGAAACATTAATTGTTATAAATTCTGCAAATTTTCATTCTAAGCAAGTGACAATAACTTATATCTTGTATCTTTAACCACAACATCCACTAAATACCGTCTTCTTGCACTTAGGGTTTCCTAATCCTATATAAAGTGAACCTCTCTTACCAACTGAATATTAAAACAGCAGATATGAACACATCAAAACCCGTGAAAACAAGATACAGCAAAAACCCCATGATAACATAAGTGTGAATACTGTCAATATGTAAAGGATCAACAAAAGATACCTGCAAAGAAAGTGGGAGAAAATTAGGGTTTTTATTCATGGAAAGAGGGGGGATTGGGTAGCTAAGAATGCAAAAGATTGGATTTTTAACCTTGTCAGGCGGTTGTTGATGGTGTAATTTGGGTTTTTTGTTGAAGATTTTGGGTGGGTGGAGAACATTGAAGCTACAGATGGCGCGTGGAGAACCAGATCCAGTTAAAAAAGTGTAGCAGTTGAATGCTTAGCCGGAGAAGGGAGAGCAATTAGTTTTTTACATTTTGACTCATAGGTACGGCCTTGTTCGAGTTAGCATTACGCTTTGTTTTCGAATTTTATTTAACGAACGGAAAGAAAGAATTTGAAGTGATTTTAGAAAATAGTTGACGCTATATTGTATGGTGCGGAAGCCGGGAGGGCATGAAACGAGTGCATGAAGCTAGGGGAGTAGGGGTGAGTAAAACCGAACTGTTAACCAAATCTGAATCGAAAATTGATAAAACCAAACCGAAAATCAGGTTAACGAATATATTTTTTGTACATTTGTTAACCGAATATTTTAAATCTTATTATATTTTTAGTTTTTATACATCCATGTCATGTTTTATACTTCTATTTCATGTGTTTAGCCTTTATTTTATTTATTTATACATCAAATTCATGCATATATATATATCTATTTCATACACTTATACCTCCGTTACATGTATTTTTATACAAAATTTTAGCCAATGTTTGGTTTGGTTATTAACCGAACCGAAACCGACAAATTAAGGATAATGCTAATAGCCGAACCTAACCGTGCATGCCCCTACATGAAGCGTAATGTGCTAGCCACATCAACACCTGTAAGAAAAGTGGTGTGGTTTCAAGAAAAACACGGGGTAGATTGGGCATGTAAGGATGACGTCGTGTGACATGTAGCGTACATTTTTTATATTTTAAAAATAAAACTAAACTAATAAAAAAATAAATTAAAAAGAAATTAATACTAATTAAAGAAATAACATTCATAAAAACATTACATAAACATAAAAAATAACACATTACATAATCTTTAGAAAACGAAACTAAGAACGATATTTTGGATTGATTTCTTCTTTATATTTCTCGTATATTTCTTTTCTTCGTCGCCAAGATGATCGGTTTTCATGACGAGGATTTTCGTATCCGCTCGCCTTTCTTTCACCAACTCCTCATTTTTCAAATTTACTTTTCGTTCAAAAGTTCGATAACCTTATATTTTCGGGCGATTTTGAGGCGAAGTCGTATCATGTATTTTGCCTCGACCATACGCGTTGTTCGGATCAAAAGAACGGTTGGGGGGATGCATCTACTTAAATAAAACTAGATTTTATAAAACTTGGAGTGTTAGTAGAGTATTTGGTAAAAATGGTGGAGTGGGTTGGAATTAAATAGAGTGAGCTATTTTATTTTTAAATTTAAAAAAAATATAAAAGGACCGTTGGGGCCAACGGTTATATACCACCCCATCATAATTCGCCACGTCAATTACAATTTCCCCTCCATGTCGGTGAAAATTGGACCACCCCATCACCACGCCACCACCATGCCAAGGCACGATGTGGTGTGCTAGCGTGGTGGAGCCTTCAACGCCGCTCCCACGCCATCCACAACGGTGGTCTAAAATCTTGTCTCATATCCAGCCCATTATCTTTATCTGTCAGGTATTAGATATATCACTAGTGTTTCAAAAAATATCAGTCAGAATTTTGATGTATATATATATCTTTTGCTTTCTTTTATAAATTTATGTTTTTTAAATTTATATAATATATTAAATTATGATAAATTACATGCATGTCATCATGACCATATAAATATTTAAGATATTTAAAAATTTAAATATATTATAATATTAATCTTAAAAAATATTTATATTTCGTAGTATACAAGTATAAATAATGTCATCAAAATATATATTAAAAGAAGTTTATTATTCAGGTAATAAATCTACTAGAGTGAAACAATACTACACTACAACTAAGCTAAAATAAAAATAAAAGTTAAAAGTTTTTAGGTATATGATTACATGAAGTCTTTGCATTGGAGTTAGATGCCATAGTCCGCGGATTGATGATCATCAGGCCTCACAATATTAGCATCATGTAGCGTTGTCCAAAAAGCTGCGGCTCGAAACTCGTTCGGATTTAGTTCGAAAAAAGCTCACTCGATATGACTCGATTTGAAATTGAGCTGACTCGGCTCGGTAGGAAAGTGAGCCTAGCTCGGCTCATAACGAGTCAAACTGGCTCGGTTTGGCTCGCTGTATAGCTTGGCTTAGCTCGAATTATTTTACTTTCGATGTATTATATTTTTATATACTTAATAATATATTACAAAAAGATTGATTTATGTATGGCATATTTGAAGGTGGATTACCAATTACCAAGCTAATAAACTTATATTGTATTTCGTTGAAATTTGAAACTTATTTTATGTTGTTGAACTTGATCTTCGCTTGTAATGTATAAAGTTGAACTCATTTTGAATATGCTCTTTTAAACTATCGAATAATATTTTAGACTATTGAACTTTGAGAGCTATGTATTATTTTTCTTTTTGAATTCGAGCCAAACTAAGTCAAGCCCAAAATTAAATTTGCAGCTCGATTTTAAATCCGAGCCGAGTAGGCTCAACTCATGAACAGCCCTAGCATGATGTTATAGTTAAAGTGCTGGCGAGTCACCATTAGGCAATACCATCATGCAATGTCGATAATCCCAGTTAAACATCATGAATATGTCAACAATTTACATGAAAAGTGATTGTAGTTATAGTTATTAATTTCATACCTTATGTGAAGCTATATTTAAAATGAGTTGAAACAGGTTTTACAGAATTAAACGAAAAATAAATGTCATTCAACGCTTGTTGTGACAAACGTCATCAAAGCGTCACATTGTGCCCGTTCATCTTAGCTTCGATTATATTCTGCAAGTTCACCATCAGAGTGTCACATTGCGGCCACCGCTCGAGTGCGAGTTCTTGTGAACCCACTGGAATGGGGTTTAAGAAACAAAAAGAAATGAGTGTTCATATATAAATACCCCTTCATTTTTGTTTCATTCTCTTATGCGGGACAAATTCTCACATTTTCACCATTTTCCATCTTCCTTATTCTAGCTTTCACATGTTCAAGCCCATCTTTTAGAATATATATCTCATTCATCTTAGTTATGTTTTGAATGTGATTTAGTTCGTTGTAAAATCCTCATAATATACAACATAACTCACAAAAGAAGTACTTATATTAACCAAGGTTAATATAATATACAAGGTTATAAAATATATTTTTCCAAACTTTGAAAAAATTACACATAACACTTTACTGAAAATACGCACATTTTCACTAATTTTTCCAACATCAGAGTCCATGTTGGCTTGGGACCACCTTCTCACATTGAACTCAGTACTAGATCCATAAATGTGATGTATTAGGCCTAAACTTGTTAGATCAGACATATTTTAAAAGTGTACTCTACAATAGCCTCCAAATAAGATAGGCATAAGCTTGTAATAGAATTTTTTAGAGCTTTCAATTTTACTTTATTTTATAAAATACCATAGCATTTTAGTTTTGTCAAAACTTAGTCGACTTATCATTGTAATTTAGCTACTCGTTACACTAAGTATTATGTAATATTCCACTAGTACATGAGTCACTTCACAAGAAGGAAAAAAAAAAGTCATGTTTACAAAAGAAAAAAAAGAATAATTGTTTTTACTCATAAGATATCAAGAGAAAAGTAATCAACATAGGATACTCAGGTATGGGAATAGAGATATGGGTTCGGGCGTAGAATTAATTTTGAAACACACTGAATATAGAATTAGGTGATATCCGACTTAATTATCTGAAAACATATATCCGTTTACCTAAGTTATATACCTGACGCATATACCCAAACTTTTTTTTAATATAGTTCTTACATTTCATCAACCATATTTTGTTAACGATTCATTCTAATAGTTTTATTATGTGAAAAATGATTTTTTGTTCTGTGTTCTATGAAATATTAACTTATCTTTTGATATTTATACCATCATGAAGTTTACATATTTTAAATATTTTAAGTTTTTTTATGGTAATAATTATACGTGTGTAACTGATCATATTTTAACGTATTGTAGTTGTTAAGAAGTTAAAACTTTATAAACTTTGAAATTATAAGAAAAAAATTATTTCCAAAATCCCAAAGAGCATTTTATAAGAAACTAATAACCCAATAAACCACGAAGTTTGATATTGTATTTAGACTATTGTTAGTTAGGGTTACAATGAGTGTGCTATTAGGGCTCATAATTCTGAAACGAACATGTTACAACCAATTTAAAATTTACATAAAGCATTAGATAAGGTTCGTGTTTTATAATATTTCATGAAATGAACACACACATTATCTTAATATTTTAAGTTTACCAAAACATATAAGTTATTTGTTTTACAAAAGATCTAGAACGTCATGCGGAAGCTAAGTCCTTCATTTGTGTTCGGTTCTTCTTGATGCCTGATCTTCATCCAAAAACTCCTTAGCAATCACCTATGTATCATAATCTATCATTTACATTAGATATAGTGAGTGTATAACACCTCAAATTAAACCCAAATACATAAAACAACAAACTAAAAATTTTATTTGAAAACCCGCCGTAAGCTACGGTTGGCTTACCGTAGCTTACGGTAAACTCCTTCTGTCTGAGACAGCAGGTCTCAACCGTAAGCTACGGTTGAGGACGGTAGCTTACGCTGCAGTCCAGTCACAAATTTTCATTTCTGGTTCTTTTACGAAATTGTCTATAACTTCTACATTTCTCGTCCGTTTTGCTTCGAGTTCGTTTCTATATAATCGTAAATCATTCATCCTCCTTTTAACTTTAAACACATCAACCAAATAGTGAATTTTCCCACTTAATGTCATTGACGTAAAATTTATTTACAAAGTTATTTTGACCCGTTAATCAATTCGACCATATTTCCTTCATTCTTGTGATGCGAATTAGTCCCTTACGGAAAACCCAACTTTCCTCTAAGATTACTAATTCCAGTTTACGCATCCGTCGCTTGGCTTGCGTCTTGTTATACATTCTTCTCTTATAGTTTACCGATTTGACTATTCTAGCCAAACAAGAAACCTCTTTTTGACCGCATTATAAGTTTACGGTTTACGATCTGCGTTTTCCGTCACTCGGTTTACGCATTCTCATATTTTTGGATAATTATGTGAATTCCTCCACTTACAAACTAATTCCAACTTATGTTCAAGCACAATTACTAGTTTGATTCATTCGTGCGAAATCCATCGCTTATGAATGACTGAATTTTCCTTTAAGTATTTCTTCGGTTAATATCACACTAACAGTCAAGTAATGAATAAAATCATACAAGGTGTAAAACCACGTACCTCAAAGCTTTCCCTTCAACCGCGCGTCTACTTCAGCTTTGGCACTAGATGCTTCACCCAATTTGCCTATAAATTTCCATCCGAATTTACCATTTAGAATTCATAGCATGACATACGACACGAACTTGTCAATATCTCATTTATATATTCTCTACCATGATTCTCTATATTCCTTTTTAACAATTTACCTTTTCTTAGGCATTATATCAAACACCTTATAGGCATTAATCTTTACAATTAACCTATTTGGTTCTTAACATCTTATGAGTTTAGTGTGATTAGTATGTCTGTTAAACATCTAACATTCATTATTCTCACATTAGCCACATCAATTTCAACATCATAATTTAGGTATTCAACCCATTCACTGAAACCCACTTACATAACCATGGCCACTTACTCAAACACTTATATCATATTGTTTGACAACTATCCTTCACTTTTGTTTATTCAAAAGTATGTATTCTACTCTTATTTCGCTTTAATTTCTACATCTTATACAGGAATTGTAGTTTCAAGAATCCAATAATTCTTCATAACATCATCAAATGTCAAATTTAACATACCTCATGATCTCTTTGACTTGATGATCACTAAAAATCGATTCATGCATGTACTCAGACTCAATTCCTCTTTCAATTTTGATCAATTGGTGAATGTAGGGTTTTTGGTGTTCTTCTTGCTCCTGGTCGTTCAACTAAATCACACACAAGTGTGTGTTTTAAATTGATTTTTCTTTAAAATAAAACCTAGTTCTCCTATTGACCATATTGGTCCCTTGAGTTTTTTTCTTTAATAAAAAGGTCCAGATTTATAATTTTGTTAGTTACTACATATCACCAATTAGATTAAATATCCTTACTTACTTACATATATATATATATATATATATATATATATATATATATATATATATTACTTTTTTGGGGATCTTACGATTCCACCCTCCTTAAAAGGTTCGTCCTCGAAACTAGTGCACATACCAAATAGCGAAGGGTAGAGTCGTTTCATCTCTTCTTCGGGTTCCCATGTGGTGTCCGACCCCTTCCGATGCTCCCATTTGACCTTCACTTGGTTGATCTCTTTGTTCCTCAATCCTTTTACATTTCGATCAAGGATTTGAATTGGTTTAGCTATGTAGTTAAGTTTGTTGTCAACTTTAACATCACTATAAGGTACATATGCCGTTTCGTCCGCCAAACATTTTCGGAGGTGTGATACATGGAAGGTGTTATGTATTCCACTTAATTCGTCTGGAAGTTCTAGTTGATAGGCTACTTTACCCGATTGATAACCTTAAATGGTCTTATAAATCGTGGACTCAATTTACCCCTTTTTCTGAATCGAATTATCCCCTTCCACGGTGATACCTTTAGCATTACTCTATCGCCTACTTGATATTCAATAGATCTCCGTCTTTTATCCGCATAGGACTTTTGTCGATCTTGGGCAGCCTTTAGATGGGCTCTTGCCATGTCAATCTTCTCGTTCGTGGCTTTATCACATCTTTGTGGGCAAGTTCTCTAGGCCCTATTTCACTCCAACATACTGGCGTTCTGCATTTCGGCCATAAAGCATCTCATATGGAGCCATACCTATGCTCGAATGATAGATGTTGTTGTAAGAAAACTCAACTAGCGGTATGTAGGCATCCCAGCTACCGCCAAAGTCAATAATACATGCCCGAAGCATATCTTCCAACGGTTGAATTGTTCCGCTCGCTTTGCCCGTCTGTTTGAGGGTGATATGCTGTACTAACCAACAGCTTAGTACCTAATCGTTCTTGAAATTCTCGCCAAAATTTTGAAGTGAATCTAGTATCTCTGTCAGACACGATGGATACGGGCACTCCATGGCATGCAACAATCTCATTGTAACGCCTCGCAATTTAGTATCCGTACTTAAAAATATATATATATTTATATGTATACATATATATTTATTTATAAATAATATAATTCGAGGCGTTAACCATACTACAACCATATGTATTTATATATATAATTAACGAACAAGTTCGTTACATCGTTAACCTTAAACAAAGATATACTATATTACACGACCTTTTAAGGGCTCGGGCTCGAAAATGGGCTTCGCGGGCATGACCAGGCCACTCAAAAACCTAGTAACAAGCTAACGGGCTTTGAACCCAACACCTAAACCTATCAAAACCCTAAGCCTATATATTCAACTCTACACTAAGAAACCCTAGCCCCCACTCATTTCTCACCCCTTGTCCCTCATCACTCACCTCTGATCAAAGCTCGCCGGAAGTCGCCTGCAGCTACGCCGGAGATACCCGCCATCATCAACGAACTCCTTCGGATAAACCGAAGGCAACCAGATCAAGTCGGAACTCGGCTCGATTCCTCTCGTTCGGTATCATACCTTAAACTTCTTTTAGACACCGCCCGTTTGTATAAATCTGTAAATATATATGTATACGTAACAGTGAAGATGTTATAATAAGGAAAAGGATGACAAGCTTGTTATATTATAAATTTTATATAAACACAGATCTAACACCAAAGCTGGCTAGCCGAGCTGGTGTTGGACACGCACATACGAGTCTCAGGTCTCGAGTTTAAGTCCCTCTGTCGTCTGTTTCTTTCACTGAATGTTGCGCTGTTACTGTGATGTTGTTGGCCTGTTTGGGCCGCCCCTCTCTTTGGGCCATCATTTTTATTAATTTAAACTATTATTGGGCCATTCTTTTAATTTTAGTTGATCTTCTTATTGGGCCATAACCATTAAACTGATTTAACATATGAATCTGATTTTAGTATTAAATTAGTGTTTTATAAGAATTATTATTATTATTAACACTAGTAATACTATTAATTTTATTACCTTGATCAGTGATTACAAATAATACTGTTATTTTATTTAAATCAGTGTAATTATTATGCAAAATTTTATTTAATACCATTATTAATAATAACATAATCAATAACAAATATTATTAGATAATGTTAATCTCGTATCACATTAGTATTATTATGCTTATCATGAATCAATATTGTTATCGTTAATCAATATGTTAATATTATTTAGCCTTTACATAATGAACGATCAAAACGACTCTTATAAGATAGCTCGTTAAGTCCCATAATTAAATTCATTATATTTATTCTAGGTTAAACTCTCTTTATCGAATCATCATCTCTACTCGTGCAATCTAAGGTGAGCATACTCGACCCCTTTTTACACTTTAATGCATTTTGGGGTGCAACATGTATAAATTACAAAATTTATTTTAAACAAATTAAATGTGTTCACAATACCAAATGTGCCATCAGTTACGCTTATGTGAGTTATATGTGTTAGTTTAAACTCGTCTATACATGCTACGTGTTATGCTTGAGTTTGTTTATGCTTATTAGTTTTGACTTGTATTCTCATGATATCGTTATGCTTAGAATACTATGCATGCTAGTTAAGGAATTCGATTATATACTATTGTTATGCGAAAGTGGTCTACATATTCGTGCGATTCGACTTGAATATATACTTGTCACAATCAAAACCAACTTTTATACTTATAATTAATTTCAAACTTGTATGCTCGTCAATACTTTTGTATTGATCTATGCTTTTAATACATGTTGCAGGAATTTTGATGACACATGGAATCTAGTAGGATTGCCTAGAAACGCATTTAAACTTTAAATACTTATTGTATTGTATTTGTTTCAAACATGTATTTCGTTTCAATATCTTGTATTAAATTGTTATCAATGAAATAAAATTATATTTGCTACGTGTCGGGATCTAAATTTTGTATTATTTGATTTAAACTATGTAAAAAGGTAATTATTAAACACTTGACACAATTAGCGTTATGAAGCCTCTTGCAATCTAGTTTTCGTCTCTTCCTGATGTTTCCGCCATCGGTTGGGGTGTGACACTCATTTATATATATTTCTGACATCTTTTCAGAAGATAATTTTCACGAATGGGAATGAAATGTGAACTCTTAGTCAACCTATCTACAACCACCCAAATGGCGTCAAAGCCTCGTGCCGTTCTCGGCAATTTAGTCAACAGGTCCATAGTGATATGTTTCCATTTCCAAACTGGTATGTCTAACGGTTGTAGTTTTCCATATGGTTTTTGATGTTCTGCTTTTACTTGTAAACAGGTTAGGCATTTTTCGACGTACTTCACCACATCTCTTTTCATTCTGAGCCACCAATAATTCGTTTCAAGTCTAGGTACATTTTGGTCGCTCCCGGGTGAATTGAATAACGTGCCTTATGGGCCTCGTTAAGTAAGAGCTCCTTAACACCACACGTGTTTGGAACCCATATTCTACCAAATCGGGATTTCAATCCATTATCCATCCACTAAATCTTTTACTTGTCCCTTCACTCCTTCATTTCTTAAAATTTCTTCTTTTACCGATTCAATTTGGGCTTCTCGGATTCGTTCAAGCAAACCCGAAGTTACCACCAATTGCATCGACCGTACTCGGATGGGGGTGTATTCTTCCTTTCGACTAAGGGCATCGGCCACTACGTTGGCCTTTCCCGGGTAGTAATGTATTTCACAATCATAGTCTTTCACTGTTTCCAACCAACGTCTTTGCCTCATATTTAATTCCCTTTGATCGAAAGAAATACTTCAAACTTTTATGATCAGTGAAAATAATGCACTTCGTCCCGTATAGGTAATGCCTCCAAATCTTTAAGGCGAATATCACTGCCGCTAGTTCAAGATCATGAGTTGGATATTTCTTTTCGTGATCCTTCAATTGTCTCGAGGCATAAGCAATCACATTACCTCGTTGCATAAGTACACACCCAAGACCTAGGTGTGAATGCGTCTGAGTATACTACCAGATCGTCTGTGCCATCTGGCAAGGTTAACACTGGTGCACTGGTCAACTTTTCTTTGAGCAATTGAAACGCCCTATCCTGTTCGTCGCCCCATACAAACTTTTCGTTCTTACGAGTTAGTTTGGTTAACAGTGAGGCAATTTTGGAGAAGTCTTGAATAAATCTCCTGTAATAGCCTGCAAGTCCTAAGAAGCTCCTAATCTCCGAAGGGTTTTTCGGAGGATTCCACTTCGACACTGCTTCTATATTAGACGGATCGACTAATATTCCATCGGCACAAATGACGTGCCCTAGGAATTGTACTTCTCGGAGCCAAAAGGCGCATTTCGTAAACTTAGCATAAAGTTTTTCCCGTCTCAATGTTTTTAATACTTCTTGTAAATGACGAGTGTGATCTGTCTCGCTTTTTGAATATACTAAATATCGTCGATAAACACTATCACCGACTTATCGAGCATTGGCTTGCAAACCCGGTTCATAAGATCCATAAAAGCCGCGGGTGCAATCGTTAGTCCGAAGGACATTACTAGAAATTCGTAGTGTCCGTATCGTGTACGAAACGCTGTTTTCAGCATATCTTTTTCCTTTACCCTCAGTTGGTAACCTGACCTTAAGTCAATTTTTGAAAACTAACTCGTCCCTTGTAGTTGGTCAAATAAATCATCAATCCTGGGAAGTGGGTATCTATTCTTTACAGTGAGTTTGTTCAGCTCGCGGTAATCGATACACATACGCATGCTCCCGTCCTTCTTCTTCACGAATAATACCGGTGCTCCCCAAGGGGAGACACTTGGTCGAATAAATCCCTTATCTAGTAATTCTTGTAAGTGGGACATTAGTTCTTGAAGTTCCGATGGTGCTAATCTATACGGTGCCCTAGCCACCGGTTTCGCATCCGGGACTAATTCAATTCCGAACTCTATCTCACGCTCAGGTGGTACCCCTGGTAAATCTTCCGGGAATACATCTTCAAAATCTCCACGAGGGTATGTTTTCAATTTTGGGCGGCTCTTTTGCTGCATCACGCACATAAGTCAAATATGCCTTGCACCCATGCTGAATGAGTCTTTGGGCTTTCATTATGGAGCATACCATAAAGTTACAACTCTTTTCTCCATAAATAGTGATATGCCTTCCGCTCGGAGATGTTAGTTGTATCTCCTTGCGAAAACATATTACCTTGGCGTGGTAACGAGACAACCAATCCATGCCAATCACTACTTGAGATTCCCCCATCGACATGGGTATCAAGTCCACTAAGTAATCCTCTCCATCAATGTTCATTTTGCAATTCCGACATATATCACAAACAACAATTTCATTATTATTACCTACTAATACTTTCATTGGCATAGGTAATTTTGTTAATGTAAATGAAGGATGTTGAATAAATCTATGTGAAACAAAAGATCTATTTGCACCTGTATCAAACAAAATGCGTGCAAGAATATTATTTACGGTAAATGTACCTGAAACCACATCGGGTTCGATCTTAGCCTCGGCCGCAGTTATTTGGAAGGATCTTGCTTTCGCTCTTAGAACCTCCGTTTTTGTGTCAGGTATCACCTTCTTTTCTGCGAATTCTGGGCATTCAGATTTCTTGTGACCCGATTGGTAACATTTGTAGCATACCGACACTTTGCCAGGGCAAATTGAAGCTGCCTGTCCTGTTTTACCGCATATAGTACACGGTTTGTCTTTAAAATAGTAGTCGCCCCGATGTCCACGACCGCACGCTTTGCAGTTAGGTGATCCCCCTTTTGCACTTGTTTTCCTTGAGGACTCGGTTATCTTTAGTTTCTTTGTGGGGCTTGGGTTTGCATCTAACCCCCTTCTTTCACCCCTTTCAACTTGTTTTCTCAGCTCAATTTCACGCTCCCGTGTAGCATTGATAATCTCTGTGAGATTCTTATAATTTAAGGGGGTCATAAACTCCTTATACTCTGCACTCAACATATTGTGGTAGTGATATACTTTTTGTTCTTCAGTTTTTACCAACTCATCGCTAAACCTCAACTTATCCAGGAATATTCCTGTGATCTTGTCTATCGTTTCAACCTTATGCCTCAGATGCATAAATTCTTCCTTTATCTTGTTGATCACAGCTCTGGGGCTGTGGTGTTTGAGGAAGGGTTCCTTAAATTCTTCCCAGATCATGGCACGCGTAGCCTCAACCCATTGTTCATTTTTAAGATTATTCCACCAATCCTTAGCTTGGCCTCTCAGTTGGCCAGTTCCGTAGATTACGAAATTGTTGGTGTCGCGGTGTGTTCGTTCAAAAATACCCTCCATATCGCTTATCCATCTTTGACAAGCAATTGGGTCAACTTCTCCGTTATAAATTGGGGGTTTGCATGCCATGATCTTGTCATAAGGACAAGCTTTCTTCTCTTTGTGCTTGTTTCTTTCTTGATTAAGTCTTTCTTTCAGTTCGTTGATTCTTTCTTCAGCAGTCGTGAGCATCGTGGTTTGTATCCTTTCCATGAATCTTGGTAGGCTGGCTTCAAGAGCTTTTCCGACTTCTTCGGAAATCTTTTCTCGTATCTCTTCAGTTATAAGGGATACCGTATCATCCCGGTTCCACTCGACATCTCTTAACTGAAATGTTTATAACAATTTGATAAATAACTTGTTTAATCATCTCCATATCATCGTATGGTGATTTATTCTCATCTTTTAACAATGTACAAGGTGTATCTCTCTTCTTTGGTTTGGTCAATTATACAACTTGGATTAACCATTCATGTTTTGTACATTTTTCCAGGTTCGAGTGTATAATACACTTCTCCCCATACTTTACTCCATTTCTTTTCTAAAATATTTTATTAAGGTTTATTTCATAACGATTCTTACCGAATGTCTTGATCAAGCTTCGAACCGAGCACATTCTTTGACCTTAGGCTCTGATTACCAAATGTTATAACAAATTTAAAATTTACATAAAGCATTAGATAAGGTTCGTGTTTCATAATATTTCATGAAATGAACAGACACATTATCTTAATATTTTAAGTTTACCAAAACAAATAAGTTATTTGTTTTACAAAAGATCTAGAACGTCATGCTGAAGCTAAGTCCTTCATTTGTGTTCGGTTCTTCTTGATGCCTGATCTTCATCCAAAAACTCCTTAGCAATCGCCTATGTATCATAATCTATCATTTACATTAGATATAGTGAGTGTATAACACCTCAAATTAGACCCAAATACATAAAACAACAAACTAAAAATTTTGTTTGAAAACCCACCGTAAGCTACGGTTGGCTTACCGTAGCTTACGGCAAACTCTTCTGTCTGAGACAGCAGGTCTCAACCGTAAGCTACGGTTGAGGACGGTAGCTTACGCTGCAGTCCAGTCGCAGATTTTCACTTCTGGTTCTTTTACGAAATTGTCCATAACTTCTACATTTCTCGTCCGTTTTGCTTCGAGTTCGTTTCTATATAATCGTAAATCATTCATCCTCCTTTTAACTTTAAACACATCAACGAAATAGTGAATTTTTACACTTAATGTCATTGACGTAAAATTTATTTACAAAGTTATTTTGACCCGTTAATCAATTCGACCATATTTCCTTCATTCTTGTGATGCGAATTAGTCCCTTACGGAAAACCCAACTTTCCTCTAAGATTACTAATTCCAGTTTACGCATCCGTCACTTGGCTTGCGTCTTGTTATACCTTCTTCTCTTATAGTTTACCGATTTGACTATTCTAGCCAAACAAGAAACCTCTTTTCGACCGCATTATAAGTTTACGGTTTACGATCTGCGTTTTCCGTCACTCGGTTTACGCATTCTCATATTTTTGGATAATTATGTGAATTCCTCCACTTACAAACTAATTCCAACTTATGTTCAAGCACCAATTACTAGTTTGATTCATTCGTGCGAAATCATCGCTTATGAATGACTGAATTTTCCTTTAAGTATTTCTTCGGTTAATATCACACTAACAGTCAAGTAATGAATAAAATCATACAAGGTGTAAAACCACGTACCTCAAAGCTTTCCCTTCAACCGCGCCTCTACTTCAGCTTTGGCACTAGATGCTTCACCCAATTTGCCTATAAATTTCCATCCGAATTTACCATTTAGAATTCATAGCATGACATACGACACGAACTTGTCAATATCTCATTTATATATTCTCTACCATGATTCTCTATATTCCTTTTTAACAATTTACCTTTTTTTAGGCATTATATCAAACACCTTATAGGCATTAATCTTTACATTAAACCTATTTGGTTCTTCACATCTTATGAGTTTAGTGTGATTAGTATGCCTTGTTAAACATCTAACATTCATTATTCTCACATCAGCCACATCAATTTCAACATCACAATTTAGGTATTCAACCCATTCACTGAAACCCACTTACATAACCATGGCCACTTACTCAAACACTTATATCATATTGTTTGACAACTATCCTTCACTTTCGTTTATTCAAAAGTATGTATTCTACTCTTATTTCGCTTTAATTTCTAAATCTTATACGGGAATTGTAGTTTCAAGAATCCAATAATTCTTCATAACATCATCAAATGTCAAATTTAACATACCTCATGATCTCTTTGACCTGATGATCACTAAAATCGATTAATGAATGTACTGGACTCAATTCCTCTTTCAATTTTGATCAATTGGTGAATGTAGGGTTTTTGGTGTTCTTCTTGCTCCTGGTCGTTCCACTAAATCATACATAAGTGTGTGTTTTAAATTGATTTTTCTTTTAAATAAAACCTAGTTCTCCTATTGACCATTTTGGTCCCTTGAGTTTTAT
This sequence comes from Scalesia atractyloides, assembly GCA_947069175.1. Lineage (NCBI taxonomy): Eukaryota > Viridiplantae > Streptophyta > Magnoliopsida > Asterales > Asteraceae > Scalesia > Scalesia atractyloides. The sequence continues at coordinate 35,769,072 of CAMTDV010000020.1, read as the reverse complement.
TCTTTAATAAAAAGGTTCAGATTTATAATTTTGTTAGTTACTACATATCACCAATTAGATTAAATATCCTTACTTACATATATATATGTTATATATATATATATATATGTTACTGTTTTTGGGATGTTACAGAACACGATAACATGACACGAACCTACATGAAGTTAACAGGTTTTGTGTTTAACCTTAACAGGTTTCGTGTCTAAACAGGTTAAAACCTATTAAGTGTAAAATCTGCCAAAAACGGGACCTCGAAACCTGACTCATTTTGAAAACCGGATCCGACCTGTAATAAATAAAAGAGGCGATTTTTTTAACTTCTATTAATTGTATAATAATAATTTGACCTTACTCCATTGTTTTTATGAAACCTTAGATTTTAAGATAGAGAAAAATAAGCTCGTTTAATGGTATATTCTTATTTATTTTTTGAGTTATTCAAGAAAAATGAGTTAACCAACTGAATAGTTATATATATATATATATATATATATATTATATATAAACTTCTCAAATATCATACAAGTATATTCTAGTGTTGTAATAATCGTAATTTTTTGAAGTCTAATAATAATAATAATAACTAAATAAATCATTAATAGGAATATGTAGTACAACAACGCAATTCAAATTTGAAGGAATTGTTAGTATTTTTTAAGACTTTACAAAGAAATAGTTACTGTAAATTGCTAATTATATTGTTATATTAATAAATGATATTTAAAGCAAATAAATACTAAATAATGGAAGCCATAACATCCATGTGATGTTCTTTTGAACGTTTGTAACTACTTGAAACCTTTTGACATTAAAGATTAAATTGAACTATCAATATTCTTATTACATGATGAAGTCATCTTACAAGCGAAGCGAAGCAAAGCAAAGCATCGCTCACCACCTCCTACACAACCACATATCACCAATCTAAGTTTGCAAGCTACAAAGATCTCTAAAGGATTGAAACTTCCTTCTACAAATTTAATCTTAATTTTAATCTGGTTCTAGATAATTTTTGTATCTAATCTTATTTATTTCTTGCATCTACAAAAGCCCGCTAGCGAATTCCTGTTGATAAAGGGCGACTAATTCTCGATTTCAAAAATCATATTCTAAGGTTCATACCAATTTAGGGATTTTTAAGATCTTAATTTTAAACTAATTAACCAACTTTTCTCATTGTCATTCTTGCTATTTGGTGATTTAATCCTTGTCTTAGCTTTGAACATACTTGTGATAGTTTCTAGAATTTTATCTATTATTCTTGTTAATTTCATTTTTGTATATTATTTAAAAATAATATATGTGTTAGATATAAATATTGTTATAAATTCTAAAGCATATGGATTATATTTAATATTCCGAATTTATATTCACATTATAAAAAAATGTTATTTGGACTTCTTGTCATAAACCATATATCCTATATATACATATTCCATTCACGCAATAAAAACACTAAAGATCACATTTCATTAATCTATATAAATATAAATCTAATAGATACTTTTAGATAAATTAAATTCATGTATATTTTAGGTCCAAATAATTTGATATAGCCTTATAATATTTTTTAGCGTTTTTAGAGGACCAAAACGATTAAATATATATATATAGAGAGAGAGGGTAGAGGATACTGTAAAAAGGACTCAAAGTGTGAGAAGTGTGAGAATATTGTAGAGATGACATGTGTCCTCAATCTAAATTAATTTAAAAGGGTAAATAAGTAATTTTCTCATTGATTCAATTAATTGATAACATTTCATAACCGCCACCCATTATTATCGGAATACGAATTTGTACAGTGTTATATTTCATGTAACAGGTCTATGATGGATGTATAGTGTTATTTTCTCTGTAACATGTCTACGATGGATGTATAGTGTTATATAGTGTTATGTATTCTGTAACAGGTCTATGATGGATGTATAGTTTTATATATTTTCTGATAGCAGGTTTAGGTCTATGATAGATGTATAGTGTTATATAATGTTATAATATTATATATTTTCTGGTAGCAGATCTATAATGTATGTATAGTGTTATATAGTAGTTATAGTGTTATGTATTCTGTAACAGGTCTATGATGGATGCTATAGTGTTATTTATGGTAGCAGGTCATTATTTGCAATGCTATGGTCTCTTATTTTTACGTTCATGTTGTTTTACTGTAAAAACACCATGGACAAAACATTCAATCGAAACGTAATTTTTTTCTCTACATAAGTATAACAATATGATACTCATAAGATAAAAAACACTCGTTATTATGGTGTAATTTAAAAAAAACAATTGCATATAAAAAGTTTTTGACGTTTAAAAAAGAAGCGGGAACTTGCATGTGCATTGCATGTGACTTTCTAAACTTAAAAATGTTAAATTTACTTTTATACCCTTAATCTAAAAAATTAATTATTTTAATGGTAAACATTATTTACAAGATTGACATCAAGATCTCAACCATTAGATTAAAGATCTAATAATTTAGATTCTTTCTTACTCTTATCACAAAAACACCTTTTTTACAATAACCTCACCTATATATATATATATAGTGGAGAGTTCAAATGAAAAAAAATTTGTAAGAAAAAAAAATAACTTTTAAACCAATAGAAATTCTCCATTTACTTCATTTAGTGTGTGTATTTAATATTAGAAAAAAGGGCATATAAGTAAATCTAATTGTTATTAATTAGCTAATTAATTAAACTTGTAACTCATTTTTTAATATACTCTTTCAAGATAAAATATTTTATGGTGAATGACAATTTTCGACATGTGTAGGATAATTTTTAGTATGTGTAGGATAAATTTTGAAATGTGTAGGGTAAATTGACATGTGTGTAGGGTAAATTCCGATAAGTGTAAGACATATATAGGATAAATTTTGAAAGTCTTTAGGATAAAATGTTTTTGCTTTATTAATTAAAGATAACATAATTAATTAGGGAAGTTATAAACTACAACCATAACTTTATTAAATAATTATAACTAGTAGACATTCATTTTAATATAAAAACAAGTGCATACCTGTTATGCGCATTCAAATAATCCTTTGTCTTATTTAGATTTAATGAAAATATTTATTTCAAAATATGTATTTCGTCACGTCCTAAAAGTTATAATATTTATTACAATAAATATGAATAACTTGTTATTTAATTACTAAGTGTTGGAATTATATATTCTTTTCACATACTTATAAACTTTACGTTCTAAATTATTTTAAAATTGTAATATATATTTTAGCTCGACACTATTGGAAAACTCGATTTAGTTAAACTAATAAATAAACATTATCCATGCAAATATTAGTCAAACTATAATATACGATATATTTACCTCATGATACTTTTAGTATATCCTAATTAGTCGAAATCGTACAAATTATAATTACTGACATATTTATAAATAAATACAAATTATTTTAATAAGTTGTATTATATATTTTTAGCTATTGTTTCGTTTGACACTTTTAGAATCCATGATTAAATCTAACCTAAAAATCTTTAAGTCATTCGAACTCGTTTTATTTTTTTATTTATACTTGTATATTATACATGCTTTTAGGTTGATATTGGGAATTATCCAAACCGTTACGACTTGTGCTAAGTCGTAATTGTTAATCTTTCCAAACAGTGAGTAAACTCTCTCCCCTTTTTTATCATTAACATTTTGAGGTGTATCAATGTGTGTTGATCAAATGTTTTTTTTTCTCCTATCAAGAATACAATATTTAGTGTGTCGTATATGTATTATTTTTGTTTTTTTGTTGAGGTTATTTGTTGTTGTTTGTGAAGTTATCGTTGTTGTTGAGTTGGTCATGGTAGTTAATCAGTCATCCATTAAGTGGATCCATGGCTAACCTTTCCTCATGACTTGGAGATGTTGGTATCACCCCACTAGTCTTGGGCTGACATTTCCTCCTAACTATGAGATGTTGGTCTCGCCACAATCACACCCTTTTTGGGTATGGGACGCAATCAGTTGATTTTGGTTTCGGTCTTGGTTTTTGACATAATTAAGTCACATTCTATGTTCATATTACTTGTTGAATTACTTCCACATGATTAATTGTATGTTTATATTTTAATTAATACTTGGAATTAAAAAGGTAAAACATAGTACTTTTACTTCTAACTTTAAACTGATAAACCTATTTTTACTTACCAAAGTTTATCACCAGCTCATTGTAGCTGACCGAAAAATATTATTTTACACATGATACAAGTGTAGAGATTGAAGACTGGACTGGATCAGGATCATGTAGGAGCTTTGCCTTAGTAATTAAAATGACAAATTTTATGTGTTTATTGGAATATTTGAATGTATATGAAATGTGTGACATTTTAATTACGACATGTTTATTTATGAAACTTTAATAGTGTCATTGGACAATCATTATGCCCCGTATAATTCCACTGCGGATCGGGTGTGACATTAAGAACCCGTTAATGACATGTTAAGAATTTTAATTAAAAGATATAATAATATATCAAATATGATATGTGGGGTATCGGGTGTGTGAGACGCAGGGTGGGATGGGATTCATTAAGGTATACCCTAAAATCATAAATTTGAAATTCATTCTTTTAGAGTTTTACTTTCAAGTTCATGCTCTAAAACCTTAACAGGTCATGTTTGTGTCTTGACAAGTCGTGTTTGTGTCTTAAACAGGTCGTATGATATGTTGGTAACATTTTGGTGTCTTAACAAGTTATTTCATGTAACCTGTTTATCATCATGTTCGTGTTTGAAAAATCTGACACAATAAGATTTCGTTTCGTGTTCGTGTCTTAAAAGATCGGGTTGACCCGATATGCCAGCTCTAGTGCTTATTGAGCATAGTGTTACATTCTAGTCCCGGATTATCACAATACTCGTTTGGTCTAATATTTCCTCTCAAGCTAAACGCAAGAGCGATTCTAGCTTGAAATGTTAAAACTTGAAAAGAAAAGATTTTTTATATTTTATTTTTAGACCAGATCCATACTTTGCGAAAATTGGGGCACTAATTTATGAAAGTCCTCTTTTTTGTTTGTTGGGCCTATTCACGAAAGAATTCCTAGCACAAGCTCATCACAGAACTTCATTCATTAGCCAAGATTAATCTGACTTCATTGCAAATGCTAATTTATTTAAGAACCAAAGACAAGTCAAATCTTTCGGGTCCACAACCTCATTCAATAGAGACAGTTGTAACCTAGCGTCGCTAAAACATTTTCAGACCAACAATGTAAGAAGATGTACGGTTTAACAATTAACATAGTGTCTTTATAAACAATATGCTTGTTACCTGTTTGATGCATTCCAGTTTACTTTCGAGATGAAAGAGTCACACTTCGTGTTCCCCATCTCGTGTTAGATTTGTAAAATTCGGAACAACTCGCTAGAAGTGGTCCAAGGCCAAAGCCTCATGACCATTCTAACGCTCAAGTCAATTATGGATTCATCATTATCGATATGCGTATGTATTTATATATTAGTAAAGGAAGATGATCTTACCATGAAGATGAAGTGTCCCTCTCTAAGCATTAGTTGTACTAAGGTTTTCATAGGTCATTGGGTCGCTATGTGTTCGTTCCAAATCTATTAGGTAAGGCCCATAAGACCACGCGGTGTGGGTGTTTAAAAATGGCATTGTTGTGATCAACGCGGTTCACACCATCCCATCCACGATGTTTACCACGGCGTTATTCAAAGGGCAGGGAATCTCCACGGCGTGGAAGACATTTTGCAGATGACGTGGCACGTGGTTAATGGACGTGAATGTTAGTCGTTTAACCCCAATGGTTAACTTTAAATTTTTAACAAAAATTTACCTTTTATAAAAAGGGATATTAGATTTAAATACCCAACTTTCACCAATTTGCTGATAACACTCCCAACTTTTGATTTGTACACCAACACTCCCAACTTTCAACTTATTGGCCGATAACACTCCCTAACTAACTGAACCCTAACTCAGTTAGTTTTTGCTGACATGACCTCTGATGTGGCATTTTTTGATGATGTGGCAGCTGACATGGCATTTTTTGATGACGTGACAGTTGATGTGACAACTGACAGGGCATTTTTTGATGACGTGGCAGCTGACATCAGCTAACTGGGTTAGGGTTTAATTAGTTAGGGAGTGCTATCGGCCAATAAGTTGAAAGTTGGGAGTGCTAGTATACAAATCGAAAGTTGGGAGTGTTATCGGCCAATTGGTGAAAGTTCGGGTTATTTAAATCCAATATCCCTTATAAAAATTATAAATTCACACTATAAATGCGAGTATACGACTAACATCTCCACCCAAATTTATACAAACTCCAACACTTCTTCATTTTTATACAAACTTTTCCACTTCAATGCCGTTCCACTTCACCCAAAAAAATCGACGATCGCCGTCGTGGCGTGGACCGAAGAAAAGGATATTGCAGTTTGCGAATCGTGGGTCGAAGCTTTGAGCAACCACACGCCGGGTAGGCGCTCGAGCGGTCCTTTTTGGAGGACAACTCGACAATACTTCCCAGCCTATACGGGTCATAACAACCAAATCGTCGACTCCCTCTCGTTTCGTTTTAGGATGATTCGTCTTGATTGCGAATTCGAGACGATCCACACCGCCGTGGAGATCGAGGGTGGTGATCTCGAGGAGGCCGGCATCATTCAAGTGGCTCTCATCAACTTTAGGCATGTGCACAACCGTAAACTCAAGCTTCGCTCGGCATGGGAAATCATTAGGTTTTTTATTTAAATTATGTGTTTTTAGTTTCGTATTTTTTTATTTTATGTAATGTTTTTAATATTTATGTAATATTCTTTTTATTTCAGTGTTATGTATTTGTTTAATTACTAGTAATATATTTATAAGTTTTTAATGCATTTCATATAATTTTAATTATAAAATAGCACAAAAGGTGTGTGACGCGTGTCCAGAAAAGCCACGTTTTCACGCCCTCAGCCACACCGTCCGTTTTAAGACCATGCCCCTTTCTGACGCGTTGTCCACGTGTCGCATAATGCCCCTTCTGCCCATACACGTCGTGTGCTCTAAGGGTATGATATACAACTATACAAGTCTTATTCATCACGCTAACTTGTATATGATACTAGTTGATGCCTCGCCCACATTGCGAGGCGGTAGGTCGAATATTTTTCAACCAATTTAATGTAACGCCCCAAAACTCAAATATCTATATTTGCTCTATGTTTCCATGTGATATAACATGAAGTAATGTAACTTGATCCTTTGAGGTAACTAAGTTACATAAGTTAGTTAACTTAAAGAGTTCAATAACTAGGGATGAAATCTTATGGCTAAATAAAAATAACAAACAAAAATATAGGGGCCAAAGAGGTCAAATTGAAAGTTTATTAATTAAAGGATGGAGAAAATGGAAAAGCCCATATTTGGGCAGGAGCATGTGTCGACACACACATAGTGTGTGTGTGTGTTTCTTTTGGGATCCAAAGGAAGAAGAAGATGATGAGAAATCTGAAATTGCATGGATAATCTATGAATCTTGGAGTGTTCATCACCTCCTAAGCATCAAGTAAGTACCAAATTCACCCTCTAAACCTTCTTGATTGAGTACTAGGTGGGTTTTGATGAATTACTCCTAATTGGGTAAATTGGAAGGATGGAATGGTTGAAACTATACTTAGATGCTCTTATCTAACTAATATTGATGTCAACATCTTAGTTGAAGTTTTTGATTTTGCAAACCCATGTTCAAGAAATTGGAGCTTTGAGTAAATATGGATTGATTGAAAGAAATGTGGTGTTTAGCCATGTTTGATAATATGAAAAGAATGATGTGTTTTGTAGGAAAGAAAATTGATGATGAATGCTATGAAGTTGGAAGATTATGCATGAATATAGTTGTACATTGTGCATTAGATTGTGTACACACACCAAGTGTTTGATGAAATGCCTAGTATATGTTAGAATGTGAAAATATATGCTAAATTATGAATGAATATTTGAAGAACGCGATAATGCCATGATTGAAGATAATTAAACTAGAAAAATGCATTATAGAAGGTTATCATGAGAAGATGTAGTTAATGGTACGAATTGTGTAAAATATGCTTTAGGAACTTGTACACGATGTTGGAGCGGTATGATGTTTACTACATGTTTGTATAATGGTTAATTAAAACCATAAGTAAAAGTATGCTAAATATGAAGCATAAGAGATCATTAGAAGGAATGAAATTGGAATGATGTTGGGTTGCTAAGTATGGGTCATGATGTTAGTCGTAGACTTATGAGAATTACTAGTATGGACTGAAATGAATATGTTTGGTGTGTGCATATAACTAGGTGACCCTGTGGTTGAATGTGTATTGTATCATGAGTATGAAATGTATATAGTGTCATTGTATGGTCTACTATGATGACACGGATGTATAAAGTTAAGTTGAAAGTTCGTATGATAAATCATTGACTTTCTGAAAGTCAACTATGCATAAGAAGCTAAGTTAGACTTTTCGTTACAATTGTAATGTTATAGGAAGTCATATGGAACGTATTAGATCAATGTGTGTTATATGTGATGACGTGATGAATTATATGAGTTGAAAAGATATGATTGTGGGAATATGCTTTATGCTTGTTAGAATTGATTAATGAAAGTCAAATGTGAGATATGCATTTGATATGACCGTTAACATGTACAATCTTATACACTAACAAGAATGCGAATGCTATGACATGAAAGTGTAGGAATCATGTGAAAGTGGATGGAAGCATGGAGGCTAACGGGTCAAAGGGAGGCAAGGTAACGGATGCAAATATAGATGCTTGGGTAAGTGATTTCCGGAATCACTCTTTAGTATTTAAAGGGAATTGTTATATGTTAATTGTTGAGAGGCTTGTAGGAATGTTAAAATCAATGGAAGTACTAAGATGAATTTGATGGTATTGGGTTGATAATGGTCAACTAGATCGGAAGTTGTGTGATAAAAACCGAACGGTGCAAATCTAAGAAGTAAGATTTATCACTTAAATGACATAACTAAAGCATGTTTGGGCTTATGTAAATGTAGAATTTATTGTTAAATGGGACTATGGTAGTGTAAAGAGAAAGAGACCTCGTTTAGATGTTACGTGTTTAATTTGAAGCGAATCGGAATAGGCATGATCGAGCGGGACTCGAAACGGGTCAAATATGCTGCAAACCCAAAAACAGCAGCAGCTGGCCGTAGCTTACGACAAATGATTTATGTTTTGGCAGAAGGTGGCTGCCGTAAGCTACGACAGGCAGGCCGTAGCTTACGACGGGTTTTGCCAATTCCCTGATCATTGTTGTTTCTTGCATCGACTGATCATGTTTCTGTCCCGGTATCCCGTAAGATGTTTTTAAAGCTCTTAAGTGATGTTAGACTTGTAAAAGTTAAGTACATGTGAAAGTATGAGTCTTGAAATATGCATAATGATCGTGGTTTCGTATGTGGATGCCATATACCCAATTATGTAATTGTATGATCAAGACTCGGATTGAGCAAATGTGTTATAAGCATGAAAGGATTAACTTATTTACATGGGTGATTATTGATGAATAGCGAGTGTACGATTTAAGTACAGTAATTGAATGTGAATAAGTGAACATGACATGCATGTATGTATTTAGGTATAGAGTCGTAGTAGGTACATGTCATGCATATTTGTGTGTGAGACGTTTGTATGCGATAGGTATGTATGTATATGGATACATACAAGTGAAAACACGGGTTGTAATATATTGAATGTAGATTAATGGTATGTGCTTATGCAGAGATGTAGGTCTTCAATACGTTGAGATTATGTCTTGCTAACCGATTTGCTATTGAGAATGAAACAGTAATGCAAGTATCTAAGTGTTTGGCTTTCGAAGGTACGAGGTCCGTTGCAAAGAACAAATTTAGAAGGATATAATTATGGAGTAGTAAACAAAGTTAGAACACTATGTAGTTATTGATTATTTATATATTCATTTAATATGTAAGATGTCACCTTTTACTAATGTGTTGGTTATGTATTTGGTGACCGCAGATTAGTCAGATCATCATTATCATCATGGGAGATATGTGGACGAAGATCGAGTTGAAGATCATGGATTGTATGGAGAAGTGGTGACGTAGTTGTAACCATATGTTAACGTAGTTATCTCAATCTAGAATGAAAGATGTACTTAAGTTAAAGAAAGTTGAATTAAATGGTTTGAAGTACGTTAGAACAACTATAAAGGAAGAAATTTATAGTTTATATTTCTGCTGCGTTGTTTGTGTCAAAATGCGTTTAAGGGTCTTACATTTAAAAAAACATTACCATAGTTTTGCAAGAAAAGAAAACTAAAACGATGGAAGACCGTAAATTTGAGCTCGGGGCCCAAACTATAAATTGGAGGGTAAAATCGTAATATATCTGGACCAACAGGGGAGTGCTAGGAAGTAGCTGGCACTATTCCCCTACAAAACTAATTTCGAGCTAGGGTAAAATCGTAATTTGTCAAAAGCTAAAGCTATGACAATACTGTAACTTTTGACCAGGGGCAAAATCATAACTTTGAACACGCGGTGTAATTTAAAATTGGATAAAATTGTAATATATCTGGACCAACAGGGGGAGTGCCAGGCTGCTGCCTGGCACTATTCCCCCACATTGGTTTTGTAATATACTAGTGAAATTTTGTCGTGCGTTGAGGCGAGCATTCGCCAGGATCGGTTCAACATAGGTTGCCAAGGAGATTTTCTTCAACCCCGGGTAATTACTCGGAATCGATAAAACGCGGTCAATCTCGACCAGAATTGGATCTTGTTGGTAAAATCATGTTGTGTTTGACTTAAAAAATAAAACATAATTTATACATCTATCCTATTAAAGAATGAATATCGTTTTTCAAAATGAATATCAATTTTGGAAATATTATACTATGTTAACATGCATTTTTATATTAATATGTACGTATTTTACTATAAATATTAGTAAACTTTTCATACTTTATATAGATGTAATTTCCAAAATAACTAATCTCTTTTTCATTTAATATGTCTTAATACTGCCAACTCCACAATTGACCAACTTAGAAGCACCAAGCAACTCCTACAACTATAATATTAGCTAGATACATTTTCCTCGCAACTAAAACTTACTTTTTATTATTAACTACAAATAAAAAAATATACATGATAAATATTAAAGCAGACGATTTAACTATATTTACTATTCAAGATATCAACTAATTTATCATTATTATTATTATTATTATTATTTTTATTTTTATTATTATCAAATAATTTAATATATGCTTATAATCAATTACTAAAGTTCCCAACAACATTCTACAATCATTAATTATATAATTAATTATTTAATTAAATTATATAAATTATATAAATTATATTATATTATATAAATATAATATTGAAGACCGATAAATAGTAATTTTATTTTTAAATAATTTATACTTTTAATATTTTATTATTTTTATATTATAATATTTTATTATTATATTTACTTTTAACATATATCACTTTTTCCATATAAATATAATGTTGAAGACCGATACTAGTAATTATATTTTTAAAATAATTTATAGCTTTTTAATATTTCATTATTTGTATATTATAATATTTTATTATTATATTTACTTTTAACATATATCACTTTTTTTCGTTTTGTCATTTACTTTTTGTTTTTTATATTTTTAAATGATATTATCTTTATCAATTAATATTTTTTTAATAACTTTCATTCGTTAGTTAAAAAAAATACCTAAGTACGTAGTTTTGTTTATTTCCCCCCTTTAAAAAAAATACATGAGTACGTAGTTACGTTTATTTTCCCTTGGAGATTCCGATATAAGTATTGTTAAAAATGAAGTTGTATTCAAACTAGAGTATTATTTGGTATCGTTTACTGTACGATGATAAACTAAACCGATTCTAACGTTTGTCTTTCGAAACAACATGCTTCATTTTCAAATATCATTTGTTTAACATTATCATTTGTTTAGTTTCGCCGCGATGTGTGACGCTAATAAAACCTAGTGTTCTATTATAAATAAAATACTTTAACAAATATAAAAAATAAAAAAAGAACTAAAATCTTAAAAGTACTATCAATCATCTTCTTCTACTAAAAGTAAAATACTTCACTAATTATAACAAATAAAAAAGAACTAAAATCTTAAAAAAAATTAAAATCGGTGACGCCAATATTCATCAAGACTTTGAATTTGAAATTATATCATCTAGTGTGGTTAAAAAAATATAACAATACTGTTCGTTTTTTGTACTTATACTAGTTTTTCCCCGTCCGTGTTGCGGGGCATTAAGCCGAATATTTCTCACTAATAATATGTACGTCTGCATTTTGGTTACCTGCACATACTACTCATAACACAATATCAAAAAAATTACATCGAGTCAATGAATTAAAACAATACACCGTTTTGCTTTAAAAAAACTAAAACGATGACAAAACTGTAAATTTGAACTAAAGGCAAATTGTAATTTGGTTGTGAGGGAAAAAACAAAACTAATGACAAAACTGTAAATTTAAACGAGACAAAATCGTAATTTGGCTTGACCAAGTGAATTTCATGTGGCATCCACCACCGCTCATGTTAACCAATGGCAAGGAAATACTATTTTCTGCCATTTCCATGTATGATACTAGATTTTGTCCCGCCCGCATTGCGGGGTACTATCCGAATATTTCTCTCCTATATCATGTATCTCTGGGTTTCATTTACCTGTACATACTATTCATAACACGATCTCAAAAAAAGTTTACACCGAGTCAACTAATTAAAATAAAACACTACCATAGTTTTACAAAAAAAAAAAAAAAAAAAAAAAACACTACCATAGGGTTTTTTAAAAAAAACACTAAAACTGGCATGACTGTAATTTTACACCGAGAGGCAATATCGTAATATACAAAAGCGAACTGTACATTTTTACGGGGACAAAATCATAATTTGGCTAGAAAAAGGAAAAAATTAAGCCGGTGACAAAATTGTAAATTTAAATAGAAAAATCATAATTTGGTTGGACGAATAAGAACGTCTGATTGACACTTTTCCTATGTATATAAAATAAAATATAAGTATAAATTCCCCTAGCACATGAGCAGCATAAGAAAGAAAACAAAAAATAAATAAAAGCCAGGTTTAAAAAACCAAGAAAGAATAACTGGCTCCTGGTTCACAAATTTCTTAGAATTTAATGAAATTGGAATTTAAATTTCATTCTTTAGCATGTTTGATTGGGACATATAAGGAACTGTAATTGAAATTACTTCTGACCAAGTACTTCAACTCATGTTCTCTCTCACTTCTGATCTCTCTCATCAATCAAAAACCACCTTCTGCTATCAAAATTCCATCACCCGTCACACCCTTCTTCATCTCTCTCTCTTGCAACACCCACCGCAACCCTGGTGCAAAATCTGTAAAATCACAGAAACAAGAAACTGAAGCCCATAACTCAACTCAAGCCATCCATCCATATACGGATGGATGCCCTTCCTAACTCATGCCCACCGATGACATTTAATGGTGAGGGGAAAATGCCTATATCAAGAAACTGCAGAATTAAGTTCTGGGCCTTTTGTTGTTCACGATATCGCCAAATGAGTCAACCAACCGTTCTCCTAAGCTTTCAGGGTCACCCCTAAGTGTTCGGATGAAAGTGTTAACCACTCTACGTTCATGTTCGGTTGAGCTCAGACTAAACCATGTGAACAGTTTTCGTCTAAATTCTTCCGTGATGTGCCCTTCACGCTCAAGCTTCCGGAACATCACACAATATTCATAGTTCGGATCCAAGTTATCAGGTCCTTCCCTGTGGGCCTGAAAGGGTGCTATACGTACAAATGTACTATCGGAATCATGGGCCTCCGTACTAGCTGGCCTCTTTCTTGACATCCCGGCCTGGGAGTTAACAGCTGCCACTTCCACATTGGGCCCATGTTGGGCCGAGTTTTCTGATCCACCACCACGGTGATCTGCTTCATCCCTACGGATATCATTTGGAGCAGCTTCGTCATCTACATCAGGAACTATGACCATATTCAAGTCCAGCCCGTTTGACGTAGATGGTGACCCGTCAGCTTTCGAAGTGTCGGCTTTGACCATATGACCAAGCCCACTCAATTCTGGACCTGATATATCATCCAAGCCTCCTTGTTCTTCAACCCAAGTTAGTTGTGGCAGTTTTCCAGAGTCTCGGACTTTAAGTATAGAGTCTGGTTCAGCATCTTTGGCACCAGATGTACCTTCCATTTGAAGAACAGAGCCTTCTGCAAGGGGAAAAATAAAACACGCTTAGGAATTTAAGGGTCAATTCGGGTCTTTAACAGAAAAAACTAAGCTAGAAGAAGCACGAGTTGAAATGTCCAAATTATTATTATTGGAATAGTATGGTTTTTGTAATCTTAATTGATGTACTAATGATTTTAAAAAAGTACAATTTGGAAATAAAACGCGTACCCAATTCAACCCGACCCGATCCATTTTTTAAACGAAAGAAGCCAGGTCGGAGGAGATACCTTTACCACCCGGGGCACTAGAACGTGTGGCGGAAGATTCATCTGCCTTTTGGAGTGCAGCATTACACAATGCTTGCACTTCTCCTGCGACAGAGAGTTTGCTTACGATAAATCGTGCCAGCTTGGCATGGACCCCACCCAGTGGGCCCACTTCCGCCTCTAATTTTTCTTTTGCTTCTATAACAAATTTATGTAGGTTTTGATACCTAAACGTGCCATTTAGAAGCCTAAAACTCAAATCTATCCTATAGCATAGGATATCAACACGGCGACACTCTTTAGCAACAGTCAGCTGCTTTTTCCAATACCTGGAATGATAACATATTGCAATGAATTTTTATATAATAACATTTTAGGAGGTTTTATGACCAAACTTAAGGAGGACTCACCCAAGTATCCATGAGATGCTACCACATGACACACACTGATAACTTCCATCGAGCCGCATCCCTTGGCCACGATCAACCACTCCGACCTTTCGTCGATGGAGGGCACACTCAATGTGGCAAGTTAACTCACATGAACCTGATGTGCATTCCAACCAAAGACTAGGATCTTTGTCGTCATCAAATGAATGACAAATGTAGCATGAACACCTCTTGCAGAAGCCGTCAACATCATAAACCACAGCTTTACATGCAGCGTTCCTGCAGATCGATCTAGTTGGGAGTCTAGAACCAGAACATGGCTCTGTGATTTGTGGGATTCGCATAGGGTTTTTCCCTTTTCTGTTGTTCCTTTTTGATGGCTGGCCTTTAGGACCCATTGCTACCTTCTTGGAATCCTGATTCTTCACAAATTTCTTATCCATCTGTCTTGATGCTTTTTCTGGTTTCGGGTTGGATGAAGTTGATTGCTTTAACAAGAAAAATACACAAGAGTTGAGATATTAATTAAATTAACCCTACCTATGAATTATAAGATGGAACTAACTCTGTATAAAAATTAGGCATGAAAGTAATGGTAAACACAAGTAGATCTAAATTTAATTAAACAACAAAAATGGGAATAAAAATCTCGACTCGAATGCAATTGAAGACAGGATTTCATCCCTGTGCTCATCAGATATCAGAATCTAGAGCCTAGAGAGTATAACAGACGACACGACAATCCAAATGCAGCAAGAAATATTCTTATTCATGCAGATCCACAAATTAACTTAGCAATATATGAACTTAAGAAATTTGTCAAAATTACATTGTTAAAAAAGATTGCCTACAAAGATGCAAGAAAGCGGATCTCAAACCGTGTTTGAAAATATTACAGAAATGAATACACTTACGGAGTTTAAAAAAATACGAATTACGAGCACAGCGATGAAATCAAGCGACAACTCTTTCCAATGAAACGAGAGAAAGGGAATGATTAATCGAGGGCAGCTGCTGAAGAAGAACGTATCGTTGGAGACGTTAGTCGGCGCTCTTATGCTTTCTAGGGTTTTGTATACTATCCCTCTAAAGCCTCATCACCAACCATTATATAGAAATTGTGGAAGTAAATATGCGGATATTGCGCTTAGGATCCGGCCCCTTTTCAACAAACTTGTCTTGAACTTTTCCTCATAAATGAAGAGAATTGAAGACCAAATTTATCGTCTATAACAATAATAATCTTATACCAAAACTACACCTACCTTGGTTTAAACAAGCGTCCTTAGGCGCAAGGCGCCATCAGGCGCATGCCTCAGCGTACACAAGGCCCGAGTTTTACAAGAAGAGCACAGGAGGTACGTTTTTTTGGCAAAACGTTAACCCTGAGGCGTGTGCCACATGTATTTCCATCATTTTATGCATTAGATTGTTGTACAACATGCTTTTCAGGCTGTACATATATGTAAATTTAATATGAAACCATATAAAAACTTGATTTAAAAAGCTCGAAGCGCGCAAAAGTGGCGGGTTTTTTGTACGTGAAGCACAAAGCAATTATATAATTTTTATATATATTATATAGGATTCTAGGATCATTTACCCAATCATTGGACACAAATAAACTTTTTTATGTTTTAATAGAAATTACATGTACAACCTGAAAAACATGATGTACCACAATCTGCTGCAAAAAAATAGGTCATATACATGAGGCGCGCGCCTCAGAGTGGATTTTTCAACATAAAAGTGTCCCTCAGCTGCATTTTATGTACAACCTGAGCCTCAGGTTGCATAAGGCGTTGGCGCCTAGGCGCGCTTTTTTAAACCAAGTATATAAAGCTTATTTGTGTCTTAATATTGGGAAATGATGCTAGAAACCTATCGGAAATATATAAAAAGGTATTTAATTATTTGCGCCTCCGGCACGAAAAGTGGTGCCCTTTTGCTCTTGGTGTTTCGCGCCTCGGTTTTAGACCTTGTCACTTTCGTATCCTAATACACAAAATCTTCCATGAGGCGCGCCTCATACATGCACCTCATGTACACCGATCACCGGTAGCAATCAGAAGCTCGAGGACTTGTGCCTGAGTGTGATTCGCGCCTAGGGCACACATTTTGAAACCAAGCTTGTGGGCGACAATACCGACTACTGCGGTGGTTTTATGGGGTTTCAATTGCATGTTGCATGCGAACCGTATGGTACTACTATGACTGTAAACCATATGGTCCTATGGCTATTACAAGAAGCAATTTGTGGTGGTTGCTAGCTTCTCGTAGAACAAGTTGTTTCCGATAGGGTATCATGATACTTGCCATGTGGCGGCTTTGGTTTTCAAAGAGTAGGTCCTTTCTATAAAGGTGTAATGAGATGCAGCGTATGGTGGCGGCTAGGGTTTGGAGAGCATGTTTCTGCTAAGATTCAGAAAAAGTAAGTTAATATTGCTACTAAACCCCATTGACTATCTACACATTCGATGAGCCAGAAAAGTTAACAACGATATCTCAATTTTAACAAGTTTTTAAGAAGCATAATAAATACTTAACTTGATGTTAAAGTTTGGTATGCTATATTGCTATCCAACCGCTTTATCCCCCCTTCCAATTTTGTTGTACAATGAACTGCACATTAGTAATAAGTCTAAATCCGTGAAAATAATGTTCAGCACTACATTAGTAAGTCACAATGAACTGAACAGTAATGCATATCAAATTCTCACCTTTAGCAACGAGTTTATCATCCATGTCCATTATACTCAACTCAAGAGACTTTCCCTGTAATGAAGCACCATAAAAAGTCAAGCACCACATTACTCTGACCCGTAATCATATAGTCTTCAATGTGAAAAGAGAATATAATATCAGAATATAAACTTATAAAAGGAAGGAACAGTAACAATGACAACTCTTTGACGCTTACTAACGTATAGCGCAAATATACCAATTTAAAACTTTCAAGCAACTTCTATGTCTCCAAGACCTAGCTTCATAATGGGAAAACATTATTTGTTATAAATTCTGCAAATTTTCATTCTAAGCAAGAGATAATAACTTATATCTTGTATCTTTAACCACAACATCCACTAAATACCGTCTTCTTGCACTTAGGGTTTCCTAATCCTATATGAAGTGAACCTATCTTACCAACTGAATATTAAAACAACGGATGTGAACACATCAAAACCCGTGAAAACAAGATACAGCAAAAACCCCATGATTACATAAGTATGAATACTGTCAATATGTAAAGGATCAACAAAAGATACCTGCAAAGAAAGTGGGAGAAAATTAGGGTTTTTATTCATGGAAAGAGGGGGGGTTTGGGTAGCTAAGAATGCAAAAGATTGGATTTTTAACCTTGTCAGGCGGTTGTTGATGGTGTAATTT
The DNA here is from genome assembly GCA_947069175.1 of Scalesia atractyloides. Classification (NCBI taxonomy): domain Eukaryota; kingdom Viridiplantae; phylum Streptophyta; class Magnoliopsida; order Asterales; family Asteraceae; genus Scalesia; species Scalesia atractyloides. The sequence continues at coordinate 35,750,793 of CAMTDV010000020.1, read as the reverse complement.
GGGTTTTTTGTTGAAGATTTTGGGTGGGTGGAGATACATTGAAGCTACAGATGGCGCGTGGAGAACCAGATCCAGTTAAAAAAGTGTAGCAGTTGACTGCTTAGCCGGAGAAGTGAGAGCAATGAGTATTTTACATTTTGACTCATAGGTAGGGCTTTGTTCGAGTTATCCTGTGTTCTCGAGTCTAAATAGTTAACACTATACTATATGGTGCGGAAGCCGGGAGGGCATGAAACGAGTGAGAGCAATGGGTATTTGAAGCTAGATGGCGCGTAGAGAACCAGACTTAGTTAAAATGTGTAGCAGTTAAATGCTTAGCCGGACAAGTGAGAGCAATGGGTATTTGACTAAGTCTTTCCATACTCGAGCGTGACCCAGCGCGTCCCACTACCATAACGTCCCGTGGTGCCCGCGTACACCGTCCCCCGGGACGCTATGGCTTCAAAATTTGTTCCCAACGAAGGCCATAACGGGTGTTTGTTGATTTGTTTAAGATTTTGAATCGTTGAATAACGGTCAAAAACAATAAAAAATTTATTTTCTAACTCTACATAACATATATTATATATATACACACACCCATATAATCATGAGTAAATTGCACAAAACATCCTTTATGTTTTCTCATACTTGCAGGTTTCAGCCTTAATGTTTAAAAGTTGCTAAAAACAATCTTTAAGTTTATTTTTGTTGCGGGTTCAATCCTTTACAGCTAACCACGTTATTTTCTTCAGTTAAGTTCCCTCACATGATCAACCAAAATGACGAATATACCCTCACATGTTATGCATGTGAGGGAACTTAACTGAAGAAAATAACGTGGTTAGCTGTAAAGGATTGAACCGCAACAAAAATAAACTTAAAGGCTGTTTTAGCAACTTTTAAACATTAAGGCTGGAACCTGTAAGTTGAGGAAACATAAAGGATGTTTTGTGCAATTTACTCTATAATCAATTAAACTCTACACAAAATCCATTATATACCCGATCAACTCAACCAAAAACACTCTTTACAAAAACTCTCCTTACCACAATGTCTTAGCCTCCGTCGGAGTCGGAAGATTCGTTCATCGATCTGTACCAAAAACTTTTTTCTTACGATGAAGCCGCGGAGGAGGAAAAAGCAGTTATGACTGCATGTGCCCTCGCGATTAACACTATGCAACATGTTAATCGTTCTCCCTCGCACCTGATCTTGAGGAGGGAATATGTTGTGTGAGACGGTGAAGCCGTCAATGATCGTTTAATGAAAGATTATTTCGATCCTACACTATAACATCCGCCAAAATGGGTGTTAAAAAATCCGACCCGTTTTGAAAATCGGATCTGAACCTTAGTAAACCGGGAATTTTCACGCATTAAATAATAATGGAATCGAACTTTTGATTTAATTATTTATCTACTTATTTATTTATTATAAATTTATATATAAACATAATTATACAAAAGATATAATAGTAATTGATAAAACTTAGTTTTTAAATATTCTAAACAAATCATTAATTAGGTTAAGTTATTTAGCTTTAATTATTGTTATATAATGAGAGGAAAGCAAATAATTCAGATAGCTAAATTTATTAGGTTAGTTAAGTCAATTAGAATGTTAGAAAGATAAGGGGTTAGTTTTCATGGAAATATTAAATTTAAGGAAACAAAAAGAAAGGGATGGAGCCGGAATCAAACCCGGGTATCCACCCGATTCACTAACCTATTACACACATCCAAACCACTTCAGCATTTCTTTGTTACATGTCGCCCAAGAAAAACAATGAATATCTCACAAAATTCATCAAGATCCTTTAGATCTTCATGTTCAATCTTCGGACTATGTTTCCATTTTATTAATCATCGAATCTTTACATGTACTCGCCTGCGAAACACGTAAGACATCAATGACAAGTATTTGAAGATGGCGGAGAAAACAACATGCGATACCTTGGAACAATTTTTGCTATGATATATTTAGTTATGCTTATATATATAATGTTAATTTATAGCAAAAAAATTACAAAATTACATGTGGTAATGCCAATTATATGGAAAACGTTACTTGAGAAACCCGACTTGGAACGACTTTCATTAGGTTTACGAAGTGCATTTAGAAAAACATTGAAAATCTGACATGATTGGTAGTTTAGTGTAACATCCTAAAAACGGATTTGGTAAATAAACCAAATTAACTGGGGATGCGTGGGTAAACTACCATTAATGGTAAAAGTTAACCCGTAAACATTAGGATTTAAATAAATAAACCAAATGTTGAATAAAAAGTGGATGAATGCTTTGTAGAAAAAAAATAAAGGTTATAAAAGGTCCGGGATATCGGGGCTTAATGTAAGTCGGGTTGTGACCTCCCCGAACTTAGTAAATTAAATTACTATGTTCGCTTGACTATTGACGTGAAGTATGTAACTAGGAGTATTAACCTAGTTAACATAGTAGCCTACTATGAAGGTTAAGTGAGCTTAAACAAACCAGAACATAGAGGGGGCTAAATTGCATATACATGATACTTAAAAATATAATAGATGGAAAAAATAGAACACACACAAAGTGTGTATTTATGTGTAAGTCGTATGTAGAGAGGGAAAGGGAGGTCACCTCCCAAAAATCTCAAACAGAGTAAATTGTAAGATTGAAGGAGTAAGTGAGATGGAAATCCTTGCATGTTTGAAGGATTTGAACCATCTAGCCCCAACAAACACAAGGTATGTTGCAATTTCATTTTTTGAAGGATGTTTAATAAAAAGGAACTTGAATGTTATGATCTTGATTGGATATTATAGGTAGTTTGATGATGTATTTATGTTTATGATTATCATATAAGTGTTCATACATGCCATGTTGTGGGTTATAGTGAAATTGATGGTGAATCATCATATGTATGATAGCTCTAGGTTAAGACCCTCATAAGAGGTGAAGTGGGTCTTGACTTGATTTTAAGAAATTAGCATCTTTAGAGTAATTTGTATATTAAGTCTTGTAATATGAAATCTTGATGATTGAATGTGAATAAATGACTAGAAAAGTGTTATCTAATGGATACATGGTAAATTGGATGGCAAAATTAGCTAATATGGTAGCCTAAAAATGATGTCCACCAAGTAATTGATAAAATGTCTAAATGAGTTATAGAACTTGTTAGTGCATCTGCATATGTCAATTTGGCAGTTTGACTTAAAAAAGTTAAATTGGCCTATTATAGAATCAAATTGAAATAAGATATAAAAGTCCATAAGGGCATTGGTCATGGTATAGATGACTAATCTAACTGTCTTGTGGATGTTATATCATAGTTTGACTCTTGACAAGCTAGGTGGGAGCTTGGAAAGGAATGTATTAAAGACACGAAAAAGCATTAACGGACGCAAGCTAAGTAAAGCTTACACCTTCTATAATAAAATCACTACATAAGTGAAAGAAAGCATATGTGTAACAACAGTTGTGGAAAATGTATGAAAAGGTCAAAATGAGAAACCCCCATGGTATAAACCATGAACGGGTCAAAATGAATAAATTATGACGGACTAATGTTGGTGACAAAGAGGCTATGTTAAGATGAGACCATCATGGCGAAAACCATGAAAGGGGTCAAAATGGGTGGAACTAGTTAAATCATAATTTGGTGATAAAACAAGCATTTTGAAATAGGACCCTATGGCGTAAGTCATAATGGGTCAAATAAGCAAAGTGACAATTTGATCATATGTTGGTGATTTAACCAAAAAATTAAAATAATACCCTATGGAATAAGTCTGAGCGGGCCAAATAAGCAAAAGGATAACTTGATCACATGGTGGTGATATAATGACGAGTTTTACATATGACCCCATGGTGTAAATCATAACGGGTCAAACGAGCAAAATGGCGGATAACCATGTATCGGTTATTAACAAAATCAATTTTGGAAATGAGACCCTATGGTGCGAACCATAATGGATCAAACAAAAAAAATGGTAAGTATATACCATTTAGCAATAAACAATGCTTAGTAATATCTATATGTGAAAAAGGTGAACCAAGAAATGGGTCAAATGGACAATTGGTCAAACAGTCAAATGGTGATGTTATCACCATTTGAATATGATATTTAATGCTTTGCTTGTTAAGTTTCATGCTTACAGAAAAGCAAAACGATTGGGCATGCATTGCTAATGGGTCATTGCTTTGACCCACGCCAAGTATGTATAATGGGTCATACTCTTGGTAAGGGCTTATGGTCTGACTAGCATTGGTTGAGTCAAGGGTGGACACCGGTCCACCTCAAGTGAGGCATATCTAATAGTCGGGTAAAATGGCCTTAAGAGCCAAGGATGTGAGAATATGCTTGAAAGAGTTTAAATACTAAATCATGGGAAATATTTATGTCTTTAGGGACATAATTAATCTTGATGGGATTACGAGTTAAACATATCTGGTAGTTTTTATCTAAACTTTAAAAGTTAGCCTATTTGGAAAAATGGCTTAAAATTGACCAAAATGCCCTTTGATATTTGGATTGGTAAAATTACCCCAAGAGTAGATTAGATAAGGGTTCCTATGTTCGAATGATTCTCCCGGTACTATGTACGAGAGGCTTGAGCAAAAAGGCTTAAAGTCTTATAACGGGTCATTTTGGTAAAATGTCATACAGGAGGGTAAAATTAGAATATAAAAATTATCCTAGAATAACCCACCACAATTGAAGTTGTGATGGAGGATATAATTAGAAATCTTGATAAGAAAGTAGGAGGTATGTGCTAGAATGCGAAATGCCTCCTACAGGTTGGTTGGGTAATTAATTTCGACCGAGAAAATGATTTAAAAGCTAGAGGATCCGGGTTGAGATCAAGGTTTTAAAACCTACAAATGTTGGAGAAGGTTCTAAAAATGATAAACTTGAATTTGGATAAAATTCATACAAAAAACTACGAATTTGTGGCTAGGTTCTACGCAGGGGTAAAAACAGCCAGTTTTGCAAAACATTCTAGAGGAAGGTTCTCTTCGTGCCACGCGTAGGGACAAGTGTGCTCCGTCGTGTGGCGTGACGAAGCCTTGTGTAACGCTTCGCAATTCTTGACTTTCCTTATTTAGAAAGTGCTATTTCTATTTTTGAAAACTTGTATCGTGTTTGTGTCTTTGCTTCAATCCTTATAATCCAAGATTTTGATCATAATGGAACTTTATTCAATATTATCATCTTTATACACTTAAATCATACTTTACAATGTTGAATACGTGATTACATGCAAGAAATCATACTTGGATCACTCGAATACTTAGTATTTATGTGCATTATACTTATACATCATTCTCTTATGCTTAAAACACCTAAGACCAGCTAAAATACTTAAAAACGACTCGAACAGGTCAACTCTGTACGAAGTGCACCTAACCTCGCACGAAGTGCAATCACTTCGTACGAAGTAAAGTCACTTCGCACGAACTGCTCTGTTGCCTATATAACCTACCACTCCATGCCTAAACCCTTTGCTCACTCCGAATTTTTACTCTCAAGCTACTGATTTCTCCTCTACGTATCAAAAGGATTCTAGACCTTCTAAGTGAGCTCTAACTCTTCACTTACCTTGATAATTCTTCTACTCTTTTCACCTATTTTTATTACAAAGTACATACATGTTCAAAGTGTTGAATACAACCAAGTATTCCATCTTCAATATGGATGAACTTGTGTTTAGTAGTAGTGTGAACAATGGGAGCCTTGGCTCACCGAATTAGTTCCACCGCCTCACTTGTGCATTTGTATGTCACCAAGTGATTTACTAGTATCAAAGTAACACGACCCCGTCGCATCTCCAACACTTTCCATGATGGGTATGAAACACCTGGTTCGTAGCTTACTTGGTCACTTGTCAATTAGTTAGTTTACATTTCTTTATTCATGACCAACCGGGTTGATAAAACCTTATGCTTTGGTGAATCATATAATGAGGTGTTCGCACCCCCATTCTTGACTTCTATGACATAATTGAAGGACTAAATAATATATATATATATTATATATATATATATATTTAACTTTCTGACCAAATTCACTATGTTAACTGGATAATAGTTAAGTGTTCTGAATTTGGACTATTCTACCTCGTTCTTAAGCCCTCATTCACAGAATTCGTACGAAGTGGACTGTCACTTCACAAGAAGTGGGCAACCACTTCGCACGAAGATGACCGTCGCTTGGCATGACATTGTATTTTCTTACATATACTTGTCCGTACTTTCTAATTTCGAATCTGAATCCTTCCCCAACTCAGAATACTTACACCTTCGTTCCCTTCGTATAGGGTAACTTCAGTGCTCCATCCTTCAACTTCAAGAACTCGCAGATTTCTTAGGAAGCCTTGCAAAACCGTGAGTATACTCGACCCCGTTTTACTTTTACACTTTTGGGTGCAATACATGTACTCTCTTCAGAATCACACAATCATGCTTATACTTAAATCACAAACAATCCTATCCATGCTCTATGTGCTAAACTTGAATTCATACATGCATAAACTTATTATGCTTATAAGTAGTCATTAACTTCGATTAATCCTCCATTAACATGTATTACGCTATAGGAGTAACGCACCGCCCGTATTCGTGAGGTCATGTTAAGTTAAACACATACGGTCTTTTCATTGCTATGATTATATTACGCTAGCGGTGAACTTTGGGTTGACTCATATAATTGCATGCTGGTTTAATGTATGTTAGCCTTGATATTAGACATTTATGCATGAGGAATTGTTCAAACTTTATACTATACTATTATTAAAACTTGTATACTCACCAATGCCTTGTGTGTTGAACTATACTTTAATATGTGTGCAGGTTGAGGATGACGATTATGATGACGCATGGAATCTATGAGGATGGACTAGATACTCACTTTAAATTAGAACTTATGTTAGATCGTTTTCTTGATTATGTTGTTTTATTTTGCTTCCAAACTTTGTACTTGTTCGCTTATTAATGAAATGAAATTTGAGTTATTTTAATACTTGTCACAATATTAGTGTTATGAAGTCTTGAGCAATATATTTCGTCCCGCCCTGATGATTCCGCCATCGGTTGGGGTGTGACAGATTGATATGATTTTAGGAAAATTGCATGATTTTACCTAGTCTATAGTCTAAGTGTCAAATTCAGACCCTTCTGTGCAAACTGGACACTTCGTACGAAGTGAAATCATCTTCATACGAAGGTAACAACTTAGCCTCGTGCGAAGTGGAAATTGTTATCTTCGTGCGAAGTTGACTGCTACTCCGTGCGAAGTGGACTGTTCGTTTTGCTTAAAATGCTTAAATTTGCCTATCTTACTCCTCATCTATTCTTTGGTCTTAAATATTACATGCCTTCCCTAAGGCTAACGCAAATACACACTTGAAAACGTGAAGACACCTATACACTACGATCGAGACGACTGTACCAAAATAGGGGTGAAACCCGCAAATTGGTGAATACTCTCAATCCATGAATCTTGATTTTTCATGAAATTCTACCATCAAGTTAGGAGTGATATCCTCACCTTGATGGAAATTTTATTTCATACTCTAGTGGACCCTTACCAACGAGTCGGAATTCGCTCTCGTTTGGTAAGTACCAACCACACTTTGGGAACAAAATTATCAAGTTAGGAGTGATATCCACACCTTGATAACTAGTCCCACTCTTCGATTTTCAATCTCGACAAAGTTTCGAATTTTCGCTCGATTAGGGACATGTAGTAACTGGAAGGGTGAATACCATTAGTCGCTTCTCGATAAGAGTATTCTACCTATTAGGCTAAAGCATGCTTCCCAAACTCAAAAGAACTTTCGATCAATTGGTTTAGTCAAAGTTCCATTTCGGAACAATCCAAGTTTTTTTAGTCAAAACGATCTTTATACAATAATCAGTTTTATGCATAACACGATTCAACTTTTCCTTCCAAAAAATTCAAATTATTTTCACGATGATTACACACATATCATACAAATACTTTTCATGTATCTTATACTATATATATATACACACACCACACACACAATTTCAAAACGTTACCCGCAAGGTAGACATTACCCATATTCCAATAATGGAAGCATAATCATCGAGATAGGAGTGATGTGCCCTTACCTTGATGATGCTCCGCTCCTTTCCCTTTTTTTTTTACCAAAATGTCACCAACGAGCTAGGAGTGATTCCATATCTTGGTGATCATTTCTGATTTCAATTACTTGAAGAAATCTTATCCTTAAGCTTGCAGTGATGTCCACATCTCAATGAGAGATTTAATCACAAGTCAACCACTTCATGACAACCATTTGATATGGACTTATACTTAAACCTTTTATCATTGTGTCAAATTTCTCATTTACGCATAAACCTCGAACCTCATCGTTTTATCAAACATGTTTCATACTCTGCAATCTAATTATAGGAACCACACGCACGAAATTCCTAAACATACTTTAAATGTCTTCTTACTCGATTTACAAATTCTTATGAAATGCTACCCATCACCCCAGTCGGTCTAATAAATCTCTTGCTCACGATTTTCATAAGTCGTCAAATCACTAAAACACACTCACATTATACTATCATCCTAAAGACATTTTGTTCCCAATAGGAAACCAAAGAAAAACTTTCTCTTACCTACGTATAAATCTTATAGATGTCGCTTCGTTAGTCTCGCTTAGTTGGTAAACATAATCAACCCATAGCCAACCGACAAACACAAATGACCAACCATACACCCCGAGACTTCAATTTTCAACCATAGATCCTAACTTAGAATTACCGCTCTTATCGAAAAATCCATCAGTACCTTAGAACAAGAATGAGACTCTTACAACCCTTGCCTATACTCATAACCCAAGAAACCCGATACGAACCATCCTAGGGAATCTTCATTTTCATGACCGATAACTCACACATACACCATACCATTGTGTCCTAAGCGTTAACCTATAAACATTTAGTCAGAACCCGACACCCTACCATCAAAATACCATTCAATCAACCCACCACAACCACCTCATCGGTCAAACCAACTCCCGATACTTATACTAGACATAGTAACCCTAGACCTACACGTTATACCAACGAAGTTCGACTATCTATGAGTTCACCTTGCGAAAATACTTTTCAAAACCAAAGTTTTTCCATGGAAATTTTCAAGCATAACTTTTTTCATTTTGATACAAATACTTTCAATAAAGCAAACTCACTGTTTAAAACCCTTTCGCATATACGGAATTCTAAATCTAAACACGTGGGCATGAAAGATTCATGGGATCAGGCAGTCTACAACATACGCAAATCCAAAATTTTCAAAACAAAAGTAGCACTTTCTTTTTACAAACCACATCTTTCAGCATAAATTAATACTTTTCCTGACATTCTCTTGACCTTCACAAATCCTATTCTCCATCCCTGACAGACCCGACCTATTTTTGACAAACTCAAGGATTTCTCAAACGACCATACACATGCATATCACCATACACATTGCAACCATGCAGTTAATATGACATGACAATCTTACACATATCACTACTCGCAATTTGATTTATACACTCAAACCGACATACTTAATCCTATTAGGCTTTGACTTATACATGCTTAATCTCATTATACTTCAACCCGTATGTTCTATACTACATGTTAATCTAATGTGAACTTGTCATCAATCGTACTAAAACTCGTATATTTGCACTACTTGGTAGTCATACTTGAAACTTATACGTAGGCATAACCCTAGTGGTTCCGCCTACATTAGTCACACTCATACTTAAATACGATCATGCTTACATGCTTAAATTTTATACGCTATTGCATACACATTCTCACCTATAATATAAAATGTACTATGACACCCATTCATACACAAATAAAAATGTGTACGGACGTTTAACAATTTTTTACCATTCGTTTACATATACAAACCCAACATAGTTACTTAAAAATTTACTAGTAGATAACATACTAACATGAAAAGTTAGTCATAATCTTACAAACGTACGACTAAACTTGAACATAAGTACAAAAGCTCGTTTGATCATAAAAATGCGGAAACGTGATATGCGGGTGATGTGTTCGTTCCAAGCTTGGCGCCACCTAACACGATGATCTAGCTACAACCATCCCAACAATTTAGTTACATCATAATTAGCTAACATAGAATTCAAGCTTCCATCGATTGCGATAAATATTCTTTCGTTAACATTCATTCAATTATACTTTCTAGCGGGTCTTGTTGTCGAATTTCTTCAATCTTCTAAATCTGGTTCGACACCAATTCACAATTCATACATATGTCATTCTTACTTATTCGACCCGTATGCACGAATCAAACTTCCATGTATTTTCATTTAACATCAAGCAATTTATAATCTTTACATAAATATGTAATATAAACATTATAACTACTAGTACTTGTAAGTATAGAAACTTACCTCGATTGTGTGAATCTTATGACTTCTTATCGCTTGATCCTTCTTCTTTCACACCTACATAGCAAGTTTATTCTTAGTTTCTCATTCTTGATATCCAAACATTCATCTCTTTCTTTTAATGTCAATGATTGATATTCATCAAGGGGTCATCATAACAATAATAATATATCTTTCAAGCATTTCATTAGACACTTGATGGGTGATCATCCGAGTCCTCTAAGAAAGTGCGTAATTTTTTATCGTCTTTGCCTCCTATTCGATTACTAACCCAATTCATTCAATCACAATAATAAACAAATTATCTTAGATCTTTATATCATGATTTTTATCAAGTAATTAACCTTACATTATAGAATCTCTAGACTATATGAAAAACCCACTTAATCATACATGAAGGCTCATAAGGAGATAATACAAACATTCAAATTTTTTTGTCTAACTTCACATTTAGAGATGCTCATTACATGATTCTTATCTACAATTACATTATAACCTTGAAACATTCACTAATTGATCATCTATATAAAACTTCTTTACACAAAATCCATCAAAATTAGAATTGTAACTTACCTTATGTTCAACAAGCTTAGATGGTTAGATAGGATGAACATGCATATGATTAACTTCAATTTCTTCCATCCAATTGCTGAATTTTTGTGTACCAAGGTTGAGGGTTTTTCCCCTTGTCTTCTCTCTCTCTATTCACGCACACCCCCACATACATACATCTGGGCATTTTATTTGTTTTAATCTTGACACCAAAATTTCACTTATGGTCCCTCAAGTTTCATTCACTATTTATTTGATCTTCAATCTTCTTTCCCTTAATACAAGTTTTAAACATCATATTTCACCTTATATGTTAAAACTTTTAATGACTTACTAATTAAAGATTACGCTTCAATGCTATTTGCCACATTTCGTTCTATATGGGTGAATATAAAATAACATCATGGTAAAATAATAATAATCTATGTGCATTTTGGGTCGTTACATGTACCCAGACCCATGCACTACTAGTACAAACTTTGCAGATTATGCACGGACCAAGATAATCGCAGGTGTACACGGGATTATATTGGTAGGCGCATGAAAACCATAGTGGGTCCTACTATGTATTGTACACAGAACGTAACTTAACACCGAATAGCGAAACAGACATAACATGGTATGAACATGGTGGGTACCCACTGGTAATACCTATATATAAGTGTCCCTACCATGTTACCAAACTTTCCTAAAAGGTGCCATGAGATATTCGGTGATTTCCCGGACCTTCTTAAATACGATTAACTAACAAAAAACTTTGGTGGCTCACAATCTTTTCTGGGTTGTACCCAAACACACTCCGAAATGCATGGTACTCGATTACCCATGACGAATCTCATTCTCAAAGTCATTAGCTGTAACGGCTACAACTATCACTAGCATTTCTCAACGCTTTGTATACGCGTTTTATCCGATATTCATACCTTTCTTACCCGTCGCTTACGCCTACCAAATCGTCTATTAGCCCTCATACCACGAATATTCTCTAATCTTCTTTTCACTATTCATCCAAACTTTAATTACAGTAAATTGGCCTAAAACATTCAAATCATTTTAACAAACATCCTCACCAGCTTCCTTTCTTTTTATGCACAAATACTTCCTTTCTTTTAAGACTATATTGATTTGGTTTTATACACAAACTTCAACTAGTCGGCCTATTACCGCCAAAAACCTTTTGAAAACCGTAAACATTTATCATCCTAGTCTCTCACCAATAAAAGTTTTTCTACAACGTGTGATTTTACTAATATGCCTTAGAACCAAGAAAACTTTCCTTACAACCTATGGTGCGGGCCGCACATTTCATCAAAATACACCCTTACTTACACAAAAACTTTTCTTCTCAGGCCGCATTCTTTTAAAACATTCCTCCCAATGAGTTGTTCAAACCCGCTTTACCACTACACACACATACACGTTTTACTCATTCTTACTGTCACACCCCGGCCGTAGCGGAAGGCAAGTGTGTGACTATTAGGTAATCATTGCATCCATTTAGTAAACAGTATTAAATAACAACGATGTCATGCCATTACTAACTTTCATTACACATTTACAACAGTCAAAAGTGAAATCACATTGTTATCTGTCTCAGTTTACCACTTACAAACATAGTTTTTAAAACACATGTTCCAAAATAAGATATTGTTTTTATCACAAACTCATGTTGAGGCTTTGACCTCTATATACCCAAACAAGGTTGGGATATAAAAGGCAAACCCTCCAAAAGGTAGTACATCGTTGTCTTAACAAATCCCATACTCGATCCCATCACCAGCTCAAGTCCTGCGTCTTGAAATACATGTAATTTTAAAAAGTCAACATAAAGTTGGCGAGTTCATGTAGTTTAATGTTTTCGTATCGAAATGTCATCATTGAAAACCTGTATTGAAATCCAAGTATGTTATTAGCATCAATGAATTATTTAAGGATCTATCAGTGTGTCACGAGCACCCTGACATACTTGTGCCATAAGTAAGTAACCAAACCGAGACTTCTTTGACATTTTGGGATCACAAAAGCACTCCAAAGGGTATACCAACCAGGAGTGGAGCGGGTTTCAAACTCAATAGATCTACTTCTTTTGCACCTTGGTCACTAAGTGAGTAATGGTTACTATTGTTATCTTCCTACTTACGCACAGTGAATAGTTATCTGCTAACTCATAGCTAACATACTGTTTTGACATGACATGTATTCCCATCGATAGTTTAAAACAAAACTTGAAATAAGTGAAAGGAGGGACATGAACTCACAGCTTTTTGCGTTCATTTAAGTCGTACTATTTATGGATTGGTGTCCGCAACGTATGTAACTACTCGCGTATTGGTTTCATTAGACACCTAGGTCTCAATGGACCTTGTACTCGTTGTTCATCTTGAATTCATGTTATGTATTTCTTTGTTATGATTGAACAACTTATAATGTTATCAAAGTGTTGGTAGTTTGTTGTTCGATTAATATTGTTATATATATTTCTTAGTAATTATATATATATATATATATATATATATTATTGTTTTCAAATCATGTGTGAACTGGGCCTTGCCCTTCACATGTCATTGGGCCTAGCCCATGTTTTCTTGTCATTGGGCCTAGCTCATGTCATCTATGCCTTTGGGCCTAGCCCATGTTTTCTTGTCAATGGGCATAGCCCATGCTTTCTTGTCATTGGGCCTAGCCCATGTAATTTTATGTCTTTGGGCCTAGCCCATGTTTTTATGTCATTTTGGGCTTTTATTAGTTTTCGCCTTGTCCACAAATACTATGGAATTGGGCCTAGCATATGATTTTTACAATTTGGGCCTAGCTCAAATTTATTTATAAAAGCCCATTTCTTTATAAGTATTAACTTATAATTTTTCTAACTTTTTATATTTTCAACTTTCCGGGTTTTGATTTCGATAACGTATATATGTGTTGAATGTCTAAATATATATTTAGACTCGTCGTCGGCGTCGTTTATTACATGTTCGATTTCGTCGGGAATCGCTTGGTCGTCGATGCGACGGTGTAATCTTGAATGCTCCCCTATTGTTCGTATTGCTCGATTGTCCGATTTATTGTTTCGACGCTTTTCAAGAATATGTTTATTATGTTACCAATACTTGGTGTATTGTTCAGGTGTTTGTATTTTGTATATGGTGGGGTATTTTTATTGAGAATACCTTAAGTTTCTAATACATACACACACAATACATACATGTATACATACAAATTTATTGGTAACAAATATGTATATAAATACTTGTATTATTTTCCAAATAGAAATATATATCTGTAAAAAGTATTTATTTTTACTTATAAATATATATTTATAACTTTGTTAAACACTTGGCTATTTAGGGATAACCCTTGTCATTAGAGTCTACTTAATGACGATTTAAGTTACTAATGCGTTTTAGTCCCACTAATCACCCCACTAATCATGTCCTTAATCGCGATTAGATTTTTAGAAAATTTCGCCATAGTTTCCCCTAAACTATGGCGTTTTCACGTTTCAAAAAACGTATTTAAAACCTGTTTAAGCTCATAATCATCATCAACAAACCATCTAATATTTATTTTACATAATCAAACCATCATCATCCATGACATTTTATGGTTTAAAATTCTAGTAAATCAAGTGGGTTTTTAATATTTATTAGCCATTTCAAAACACTACTTTTATCATGTTATTTAACCAAGTTCATGCATTTAATCCCTTGATTACTACACATTTTTAAGGTGATTACAACTTAAATACAAGTTTTTACTTTTTAGAAAATCATTCATGTGCATAAAAATTATCTTTAAGTTGTAGTATTTTTCATGGATGATGTAGTTGATGATCTTGTTTAGATTTAAACCTTAACATGTTTAAATCTTCACTTTTATACTAAATCACACAAGATCATCTCACTTTTATATCATACTTCTAACATAAACAACTTCAACATGCTATCTAGCAATCATATAAACATATAATCAACACAAAATAAACAATATTCATTGTTATTATTATGTTGTGTGTTAGGGTTTTTGATTTATCTTTTCATGATTTTCAAGATGATCAACTTGTACACTAATAATCTAAACATAAACATAAGCTAGATTATAGAGGAGTTTAGCTTACAAAGGGTGCACAAGTTTCTTGAAGATTATGGAAGAAAATGAAGCTCCTTAGGAAGCCCTAATGATCTCCATCCTTGCTAGCTTCTTTAGGGGTCTTGATTGAGCTTCAAAAGGTGTAAAAGTGGTGGATTGTGGTGGATAAATGGTGGTGTATGGTGATGGTAGTGGAGCCATGGGGTAGGAAGAAGAATAAGAAAAGTGTTGCAAATTTTTTTGGTTATGAAAATGATAAGATCTTGAGAAGTTATCTTATATAATCATGTACATCTTTCAAGTTCCATCAAGATCTTAAACACCATACTTATGATCACCAATTTCCAAAAAAATCAAGTGGGGTGGGACCCACTTGAGCCGTGAACCATGGGGGGGGGTGAAGTGTAAATTTTTTTATCACATGTTGAAATTTTAGATATTTAGGTGATTATGTTAAGTATAGAGATTAGGGTTAATCTTCTAGCATCTTAAGCATAAGACTTGAGTTTAGGGTGTGTTTACATGGCATTTAATCCACATGATCCTCCAATATAAGTTTCGGATGACGGATACGTCGCTAGATCCTCATCATCGTAATAATCGTTGATAAACGGAACTATCTATTTAGTACCGGAAGCCTTTGTTTTCGACTACCATGATTAATATGGTGTCTAATTAGTGCATTTCTGATCAAAAATATGCATAACTAGTTCGCTAGACGAATATACGATGAGTTAGGATGGCCGATATGTGTTTCGTTCGACCGTTCGATCAATATCGGCACTTTTATGTTCCGCCGTCGAACTTTTTCGAAAGTTGTGTTTCTGTGACCTCATGTTAGTTGAATGGATTCCGAGTTCCAAAGATTGCTTAGCTAGTTCACTAGATGCCCGGATGAGGCTATGGTCACTAAAATATTCGTCGTTTCGACAATCGGCCGCTTTCCGGTCGAATTGTGCAGTGTTTGACGAATGACCGGAAACGATGTGTTTTATGCATTCCTATTATTCTTACATTATTTTAGGATGTTTAACATTGTTTTATCCATATCCTGACATTCGGAGTTCTCCGAATTAGTCTTGCGGACAAATCGCCATTTGTCGCCTTTTTGGTCGAAACGGACAATTTTGCAATTTAGGCGTTATACCGAAAAGTTATGTATTATTGTAATGGTTGTTCTCAAATATGTGTTTTCATTTGTATATGGACTCAGGTATGGCATTAATATGCCGTTATTCCTTGTTCTGATTCGTGTTTGCGGATTTACCAACACGGTTAGTGTCACCGCATTTAGTGCATTCAACACTTTCTACCAACACTTTTAGGGCATTGTTTTGGTTTGTTTCGCGTCGTAACGGAAACCAGTATATGTTATGATCAGATTTACTTGCCCTAATATCGTACGACTCAGTCATGAAATTAGATTACGGTGATTATGCATGAGATTAAAATATAAAATTAGTGATTAAATTATACGGAATTACCGGTTATTTGCCATTTGTCACATACTCCTCTGTTAAAAAGAAATTCGTCCCGAAATTCGAAATTCAGCTTGAGGCATCCACTGAAGGAGTCTTCTCGAACAGGTGGGGGTATTTTGACTTGATTTGATCTTCACGCTCCCATGTATACTCGGGACCGTGACGCGAATTCCAGCGAACCTTCACCAGTTTGATTTGGCTTCTTCTTGTCTTTTGGACCTTCCAGTCCATGACTTCAACTGGTTCTTCGGTGAATTGTAACTTGTCATCAACATTAATCTCATCTGCTGGAATGATAATTTTGTCATTAGTCGGACTTTTCTTCATGTTAGATACATGGAATGTGTCATGTACGTTATTGAGTTCCTCTGGCAGTTTTAACTTGTAAGCCACTGTACCAATCTTTGCCAGAATTTCAAAAGGTCTGATATATCTCGGGTTGAGCTTTCCGTCGCTTCCCGAATCTAGCTACGCCTTTCCAAGGTGAGACCTTTAACAATACTTTGTCTCCCACCTTGAAGGATAATGGTTTGCGTCTTCGATCCGCGTAGCTCTTTTGTCTATCTCGGGCCGCTTTGATATGCTCACGGATCTTGAATATCTTGTCTGTGGTCTCTTTTACTAGTTCGGGACCAATAAGTTATCTGTCACCGACTTCCGCCCAACATAATGGCGATCGACACTTTCGTCCATATAGTGCTTCGAATGGCGCGGCCTTGATACTGGTGTGATAATTGTTATTGTAGGAAAACTCAACCAACAGTAAATGAGTATCCCAGTTTCTGCCTAAATCCATCACACAGGCTCGAAGCATGTCTTCTAATGTCTGGATGGTTCGCTCGCTTTGACCGTCGGTCTGCAGGTGAAAGGTTGTGCTTAAATCCAAACGAGAACCAAATGAATTTTCAAATGATTGCCAGATCCGTGACACAAAGCGACCATCTCTACCAGAGATTATCGAGATTGGCACACCATGACGTGCCATAATTTCCTTCAGGTACAGTTCAGCTAGTTTCTCCGTACTGTCCTTCTCACGGATGGGTAGGAAGTGAGCTGATTTGGTTAGCCGGTCAATGATAACCCAGATCATGTCATGACCTCGAGAGGTTTGGGGTAATTTGTAATGAAATCCATTGATATCTGTTCCCACTTCCAGACTGGGATCTCCGGTTGTTGTAATAACCCGGATGGCTTTTGGTATTCAGCCTTGACCTTTGCACAAGTTAGGCATTTCCCAACATAGGTCGCAATATATCCCTTGAGATTAGGCCACCAATAATATTCTCTCAGATCCTGGTACATTTTGTCCGATCCTGGGTGTATCGAGTATCTGGACTTGTGTTCTTCATCCAGCACCAAGTCTCGCAACTCACCATAATAGGGAATCCAGATCCTTCCCATAAAATATAAAGTTCCATCCTTGTTTGGTTCCAAATTTTCCATTCCCTTTAATGATTCCGCTGGAATGTTTTCTAGTTTCAATGCTTCTTGTTGTGCTTCATGCACTCGAGTAGTGAAGTTTGTCTGGATCGTCATTTCTAAAGCTCGCACCCGTAATGTTTTAACTCGTTCTTTTCTACTCAAAGCATCTGCTACAACATTTGCTTTGCCTGGGTGATACTTGATCTCACAGTCATAATGATTCAACAGTTCCACCCAACGTTGTTGGCGCATATTCAGTTCCTTTTGGTTGAATATATGTTGAAGACTTTTATGGTATGTAAATATGGTACACTTAGTGCCATATAGATAATGACGCCAGATCTTCAAGGCAAGTACCACGGCACCTAGCTCCAGGTCATGCGTGGTATAATTCCTTTCATGGACTTTTAACTGACGTGACGCGTACGCGATGACTTTTTCTCGTTGCATTAACACGCAACCCAAGCCTTGATGTGATGCATCACAGTACACCACAAAGTCATCGGTACCGTCCGGGAGGGATAGTATTGGTGCTTTGCATAGTTTCTCCTTCAATACTTGGAACGTCGATTCTTGATTTTCTCCCCAATCAAACTTTCTATCCTTCTGTGTAAGCGAGGTTAGCGGCTGTGCAACCTTGGAGAAGTTTTCAATAAATCTCCTGTAATATACCGCTAATCCTAGGAATTGTATTTCTGTGGGAGTTCTTGGCGTGGTCCAGTTCTTTATAGCCTCGATCTTCGAAGGGTCAACATGTATTCCGTTTTTGTTCACCACATGGCCAAGAAATTGTACCTCGCGAATCCAAAATTCGCATTCTGAGAACTTGGCATATAACTGCTCCTTCTTCAGCAATTCCAAAATGGTTCTCAGGTGTTGTTCGTGCTCTTTCTCGGTGCGTGAGTATATCAGTATATCATCTATGAATACGATCACGAATTTGTCAAGATATGGCTTACATACTCGGTTCATCAAATCCATGAATACTGCGGGGGCATTTGTCAGGTCAAAGGGCATAACAAGGAACTCGTAATGACCGTAACGAGTCTGAAACGCTGTCTTAGGAATGCTTTCCTCTTGGATTCTCAATTGATGATACCCGGATCTTAAATCAATCTTCGAGTAAAAACTCGACCCTTGCAACTGATCGAATAGGTCATCGATTCTTGGTAATGGGTACCGGTTCTTGATAGTTAACTAGTTTAACTCCCGGTAATCGATGCACATGCGAATGGTCCCGTCCTTCTTTTTCACGAATAGCACCGGAGCTCCCCAAGGCGAGAAACTCGGCCTTATGAAACCCTTGTCGAGCAGCTCTTGCAACTGCGTAGATAATTCTTGCATCTCCGAGGGCGCTAGTCGATATAGAGCTTTTGCCACAGGTGTAGCTCCTGGCACTAAATCAATACGGAATTCGACTTGTCTCTGAGGAGGTAGCCCTGGCAAGTCTTCTGGAAAGACCTCGGGATATTCCCTCACTACCGGTATGTCTTCAATCGTGCGCTCCTCGGCCTTCTTATCCACCACGTGGGCAAGAAAAGCGATGCATCCTTTCTTTAAACATTTCTGTGCCTTCATGTAGTTTATGATTCCTAGAGGGGTGTCATGCTTCTCACTGTGAATTATCAAGTATTCTCTGTCGGGTAAGGGGATGCGAATGATTTTCTCATGACATATAACCTTGGCTCGATCATTGGATAGCCAATCCATCCCAATAACAACATCAAAACTACCCAGTTGAACTGGTAATAGATCTATATCAAACTTCCGTTCACCCAATTCTAACGTACATTTCTTTAGTATTTCTTTCGACTCTACTAATTTTCCGTTAGCTAGCTCAATCGAGTAGGGAACATCTAGTTTACTCGACGTTACCCAAGTATATCTCTAAACTCTTTAGAAATAAAATTTAAATTTGCCCCGGTATTGTAACACTCTGTAAAATCGTGTCCAATAGTATAGTGACACATGTGGTATTTTGAATATAGTCTGTTAAAGACCAATAAGGACTAAAGGCGTCAACATGCTCAAACTGAGCCTCTGAGTGACGGTCCGATGTCAACATGCATAAATAACAGCCTCTGAGTGACTGATATGTCAACATGCTTAAATCATTAGCCTCTGAGTGACTAATATGTCAACATGCCCAGCCTCTGAGTGACATCGGAATCAACATGCTTATAATAAGCCTCTGAGTGATCCTTTGTGAAGTCTTAACTCTCATACGTGCCAAATATTGGACGAGAGAGTTTAATTTTGTAAATATATGAAAGTTGGAAAATGGAGGGATCAAAAGTGTCAACATGTTAATTTATACCTCTGAATGACCTTTTAACAAACCGAGAGCTCGACAATGTCCGGGCATAATCCCGAGTATGCCAAGTATTGGCTACGGAGGGCTAAAAGTGCCAAAATGTGTTTTAAAAGGTTTTTGGAAGCTTTTTAAAGTTAAGGGGCTAAAGTGTCAAACTTTGAAACTGGCCAAGGGGCGGTCGCGGGCCACGAGAGACCTGGCCTGGGTCTCTCGCGGGGCGCGAGAAAGAGTCTGCAGCAGAAAGTTTTGGCTTGGTCCCCAAACAAAGCTCCAAAACTATTAATTCGAAACCATGGACTTGTAATAAGCTATGCCACGTTTTGGGACACTTGTAAGCTCCCTCTTACACCTCTAAACACCTGGCTTCACCTCCTTTGAGTTCTCCAACTATAAATAAGTGCTTAAGTTCACATTCCAACTTGCACCTTTCTCATTTATTCAGTCTTCTCCCTCCTCTGGAAGTTCCTGGCTAAAAGGAGCATCCAACATAGTTCTTTTGCACCTTAGGAATCACTGGTAAGTGTTCCTTCCTTGTGCATTTTCGTTTATAGGCTTTTATAGCCAAAAGTCAAGCGTTTTGCGGAAAACGCTTTGACTTTCGTTAAGACCATTATGGTCCAGCCACTGTTCGAAATGAACATGGCTATGTGATTGTAATAAGGTAGGTGTTAGGCCCTATAAAGGGCACCTCCTGAAGATCACGTTTGCTAGACCAATTGACGGGTCAAAGTTACGATAGTAAAGTGTCAAACATGCCATTTTTCGGAAAAATCATAAATTGATCTTATATATGTTATGAAACCTGTTTTGACACTCAAACAAGTTGGTAATAATTATTAGAACATGTAAGAACATGTTCAGCTCGTCAATTTCAGTTCTAGGGTCGGTTCGCAACCGAAAGTCGCAAAGTTTGACTTCTGCTTTGACTTTCGATTCTGACCCGATTTAGATTAGTTACCTACTGATCTAAAGTTGCATTATGATTATAATATAATGTAGCATAACCCTCTGAGGTTATATTACATGATCATAATCAGAATCTAAGTTTATGCGCAAGTTCCATAATTATGCCATCTTTGACCAAAATGCCCTTTTTGCATAAAACAAGGTTTCAAATAATAATGAACTTGAAAATAAGTTTCCTACTGATATAATATTATAAGTAGGATTATTTAGGATGTTAAACCAAGTTATAAACTTAGTTTTCAAACAGGTCCTTAAACTATGTCGATAAATGACGATTTTAACCTCTGTGGTTCATAAAATAGTTTTAATCAAATCTTTTCAAGGTAAATCATTTACCTACTGATATGTTATATTAAATAACATACCTAAAACATTTTAATCTTAACTTAACATCAGTTTTCATAAACATCGCATAAAAACGTCATTTTACGACATAAGCGCCGTTTCGGCGCATAGTATGGTTTTAAACCATATTATTGACCAAGACTTGATACCTACTGATTTTAAAACTTATTTTAAACATATTTACAGTAGGTACATGTTATAAACTCAGAATCCCAAATAATTTATAAACTATGTGTAAAATGACCAAAATGCCCCTTCGGTGCATAGTTTGGTCATAAAGGATAAAATACACATATAATGGATATCCTACTGATATTATATCATAAATAAAATATTTTTCTAGAATACTCATGATTTTAAACTTAAATTATATTCAAGTTCCTTTTATACGGTATGGCATTACCAAAATGCCCTTATGAGGGATAGTTTCGTTTTAAAACCTTAACGGGCATATAAGTTAATATCCTACTGATATTTGAACTTATTTAAAATATAATGGCATATAGAACTTTTCCATGACTTATCCGGTTACCCATTATCACTTATAAGCATTGTTTATATGTGACTAGTTTACAGAATTCAACCGAAATGGGTTTAACCTTATCATTTTAATCTCAAAATCCAGAATGTTAATAGTTTACCCATATTATACAAGTCAAAGTACATGTTGGGATTAAACTACATTCTATCAAATCATCGTTTAATCTAGCGTCATACGTTTTGATCAAGTACGCTAGTCGGTCTAAGTCAATGACTTAAATAAAACCGTTAGTATTTAATTGGTTAGTTTATGCCATAATCTAGACTAGAGACTTGCCGGTAAATGCTATCTGCACTTAGTACTTTTGTGTACGGCTGAGTTATTAAAAATTAAAGAAGATTAGCTCAGGTAAATACTCTCGACTTATTTCCCCTATACGGGCTTGGGTTACGGTAAATTATTACCGCTTGGTCGGAAATGAGATCAATCGAATGCCGGTTCAGGACTAGTAAACCCGCGTATTCTGTTTTAGTCAGTTTTGTTTGATAATTTAAACATTGGGGGTTAACTACCGTGTCCTGGATATCCTCGGCTCATTACAATAGCCACGACCTTAGCGCGGGTGTAGGCATACACCCGATAGACGCTTAATTATGCATTCCCACAAGGTTGGGAGGAATTGAATCCTTTGTGAGTCCAAAGTGGTGTGTACGTTAATTGTGTCTCGGTCTCCGTACCGGGCCGCGTATGTATGGAAAAACATGTAAATCTGTTAACAAGGTTGGACAGTCAATTAACCCAAGTTATAAAAAGATTTTGGCTGATACGCACTTAAAACATTTTTGAAATGTTTTCAAAATGAGTCAGTTGGGTGTATTTACCAACGAAAGCTGACGTATTTTCAAAAGACTAAATTGCAGGTACAATACGAAAATAGGCTGGAAGTGCTCGGTAGTGATAGAGGATCTTGCAAATCCTAAATCTGCCCAAAGTGTGTTTTATATTCTTTCCATGTATAGTTTATGATCCGCCTGTGGATCTTCTATTACGAGCCTGTATATTATTTTGTATTTTCAAACATTCGGTTTGTAATAGTAATTTTACTCCAAGACTGCCGATGTCCCGTGTTTAATTGACTATGATGATTATCAACTGACGTCACGATACTCCCCACCCGCGCCTACCAGTGTATGGATTTGGGATGGAAATCCGGGGTGTGACAGGTTGGTATCAGAGCCTATGTTTGAGAGAATTAAACACTTACCTTTTGTGTTTAATCTCAAACTTACACGAGCACATTCCTTAGACTTCCGAGTCTAGGCATTGACCTAGGATTACTCATTTCATTATTAAGTTATTAGTATTGTTTTTGAATTGATTTTTAACAGGAAAATGCCGCCACGTGTACAAGGACAAAGTGGGAGAGGAAAAGGTCCAATGAGGGGAGGACCATCGGGGCCCATTCCCCCTCAACCTCACAACTCAGATGCTTACCAAGAATCAGGAGATTCATCTCTTTGGCAACCAGCGAGACGCTCTGTCTCTGTCTCTCATAGACACTCGCCCCCACATTCCCAAAATTCTTACCACTCTCACCACTCCTACCATTCTCACCATTCTCACCATTCCTATTCACACTCTTACCATGAAGAATTTAACCCTAACCATTACTTTAACACGCCTCCAGCCGATCAAAATCAGTTGGACCAACCAAACCCTATGGACGAGGACTCCGACCCGGAGATGCCGCCGTCGGGATCGAACGCGCATCCCATAGAAATTTCTAGCGATTTGAACTCTTATGCCGGATCGCCCTACCAAGGTCCTAATGAGTGGGACCAATATTGGAACCAATTTACCTTTGCCCACACACCTTCCCATCTTTCTCAACCACCTCCTGTTCAAGAAGATGTCCACATGGAACTGGTGGACCAACCTCAACCACCTCCTGAACCACCAAGGAGGAAGCGTGGAGCACGTATGTCGGTACGTGCACGACAAAGGTCGGGATCGCTACCACCTTTGCCAAACTCCTACCCCACAATTCAAGAGGACCCACAAATGGGTGGGCCCTCTAACACCTCACTTGTGGTGGAACCAACACCAATAACCGCACCTACAGTTCAACCACCACCATCAGGTTATAGTAACCCAATCCCCACATATCCAGATACGTCTGGATATGATCCTTTTAACCCGTCTACACCGGTAGACTATCAAGCATGGTCGCAAGACCCCTACATGCAGGCAGTATGCACAACGCACTTTACCCGTCTCCTTTCCCACCTACTTATCCATCGAATAGATATCCAACTTATGGGTACCAGTATCCGGTTATGCCACAACCACAACCTCCACCATCACTTGAGGCCATAAATGAGGCCTTAGAAAGAATGAAAGAAATGCAGCAACAGGTGAAAGAAAACGGAGAATAAACGAACAAATTTTTCATGGAACTCTCCAAGTTGGTCAAGGGAAAGAAGGACAAGTAAAGTCTCTTCTAATTATATGTAGTCCCTGCGAGGACATTGTTATTTCTTTTAGTCCCTGTGAGGACATGTTTATTTCCTTTATGTCTTTGCATGGACAATTTATTTCCTTTTTCTAGTATTGTAATTTCTATTGGAATTTAATGAAGTATTTTGGAATTATATATATAATTATTCATCCTCTTGAAAAGGAACGTCTCGATTTTACTCGAAATTTATGCTCTGCTATATAATTCTAAAAGACCTTAATAGATTTGATTATGCCAAGTGGCGTAGACCACCTATTGGCCAAGAAATGATAGTTAAGTACGAAGGGGTCTTCTATCAGGATAGTTAAGGGAAGTTATCCTTCTATCCAGAGGTAAGGGACTAGGTCCAAATCTCCAAGGTCGTTAAGGTCGAAGGTGATCGGGACCATTAATCAATCATTAAGGTACTCTAATGTAACATTAAAGAATGTTCGTACTCTTGGTAGTGTGGCTTGAGGAACCACACTAGCCATCAGGCCAATGTGCGAGGCTGATATGCAATATACATCTGATATGATGTAGGCCAATGTGCCCAATTTATGTCCAATGGGACAGGTTGATATGCCATATACATCTGATATGATGTAGGCCAATGTGCCCAATTTATGTCCAACGGGACAGGCTGCTATGCCATGTACATCTGATATGATGTAGGCCAATGTGCCCAATTTATGTCCAACTAGACAGGCTGATATGCCATATACATCTAATATGATGTAGGCCAATGTGCCCAATTTGTGTCCAACGGGACAGGCTGATATGCCATATACATCTGATATGATGTAGGCCAATGTGCCCAATTTATGTCTAAAGGACAGGCTGATATGCCATATACATCTGATATGATGTAGGCCAATGTGCCCAATTTATGTCCAACGGGACAGGCTGATATGCCATAATACATCTGATATGATGTAGGCTAATGTGCCCAATTTATGTCCAACGGGACAGGCTGATATGAATGGGACCAGGCTGATATGCCATATACATCTGATATGATGTAGGCCAATGTGCCCAGTTTATGTCCAACGGGACAGGCTGATATGCCATATACATCTGATATGATGTAGGCCAATGTGCCCAATTTATGTCCAATGGGACAGGCTGATATGCCATATACATCTAATATTGATGTAAGGCCAATGTGCCCATAATTTATTAATGTTCCAACGAGACAGGCTGATATGCCATATACATCTGATATGATGTAGGCCAATGTGCCCAATTATTATGTCCATTAGGGACAAGCCTATGAGCTATATAATAGTCAATGATAACAATGACAGTTGTGACATTGCGATCCACTGTCCAATAATATATGGACTACGTCCAAATTGTAATTTGCCTATAATGGTCCTATTAAGACCTAGGCCAAATATAGTTATGTAAGCCTAAGAGTTGTGATGTTATTCACACTACTATAGGTAATGGATTGTTATATCCAATGTTGAAAGCCGATATGGTTGATATAACATGGCTAAATGAAGTTTTAATGGTATATAGAACCCCAAGACTTAAAGATGGCTAACTCAAATGAAGCACAAAGTAGCCACAGGAATGTTGAATCTAACAAAGCTGAAAACAAAGATATTGATGATGATAATTTTCAAGTCGCATTGATGCGGCTGTCGAAAAGGCCAGGGGAAAGGCCATAGAAAGGCTAAGAGAGTCGAGTGCCACTCGCTCTAGACCCTTATCTATTCCACCATCTTCAGCTCATAAGGAGAGCTCCGTTCACTCTTCAAATGCGAAGAGTGAACCACAGAAAATAGATTTTGCTGAAAAGTCCCGTTCTGTTAAAGACGGGTGTACTATAAGTACTTTGTCACCTGTAAGACCCGAGACTTTAACGGGGAAAAAGGAGCTGTTAAAGCTCTAAGATGGCAAGATGAGATGGAAACGATTGTAGACATTAGCAACAATACCGATAAGGATGTGGTCAAGTACGTATCACAATCATTCAAGGGCAATGCCCTAATATGGTGGAAAGCCATGATCCAATCTACAAGTAAGGTACACCTGTATAATTTGGGATGGTCCAAATTTGTGGACCTTGTTATGGAAACATACTGCCCACCTCATGAGGTGGAGAAATTAGAAACAGACTTTTTGCCTCTTTCAATGAAAAATCTAAACTGTCGAAAGTGCGTCTCCGATTTCAATTCCCTATCTAGGTTAGTTTCCTATTTGATCACCCCCGAATCCAAACGCATTGCGCGTTTTATAAATGGGTTGGCGCCCGAGATAAAGGGCATGGTAAAGGCTGCTCAGCCCAGTACCTATAGGTCCGTTGTAGACCTATCTCTTTCCCTCACCCTTGATTTGGTAAGACAAAGGTCAGTTAGGACTGAAATTGACGGAAAGAGAAAACAGAAGGATAATAACTCCCAAGGATTCAAAAAGAAAGGAAATTTCGGGTTCAAGAAGAACCAGCACGCATCTAATGACAAACCTCTGTGCAATAACTGTAAATATAGGCATTGGGGATAGTGTAGTATAAATCCACAAACCAAACCCTGTGGAATCTGCAAAAGAAGAGGGCATAAGACCTTAGATTGCAAGGATCTTAAGGATGCAGTTTGCTATAATTGCAATGAAAAGGGGCATATAACGTACAATTGCCCTAAGAAACCCAAAAGTAATGATGCAAAGCCTAGAGAGGCCAAGAAGGGGAATGCCCGTGCCTTTCAAATGAATGGCAGGGAGGCCGTTAATGACAACAACATCATAACAGGTACATTCCTCATTAACAATATTTACGCTAGAGTTCTTTTCGATTCAGGTGCGGATAAATCATTTGTTGACCATAAGTTTAGTAAACTATTAAACCTGCCCATAAGAACTCTAGATAAAACTTATGAGATAGAACTTGCTGATGGAACGATAGAAACTGCATCTTCCATTCTTGATGGAATCCCTATATCCATTAAGAATCATTCATCCCTATCTCTCTTCTGCCAATAAAATTGGCGGGGTTCGATGTTATCTTAGGCATGGATTGGTTATCTCATAACCAAGCACGCATTACCTGCGATAAAAAGCTCATCAAAATTAAGACCCCATCTGGTGAAATAATCACCATCCCCGGAGACTCACACTATGGACTGCCAGACAAGGTGACATTATTTAAGGCATCCAAGTGTTTGAGGAAAGGATGTGTCATCTACATGGCACAAGTAACCATAAATGAGCCTAAGCCAAACATGGAGAACCTACCAGTCATCTCAGAATATCCCGATGTATTCCCAGAAGAATTACCAGGCCTACCTCCAGACAGACAAGTGGAGTTTAGAATAAATATCCTACCAGGATCAGCACCAGTGGCTAGAGCTCCATACAGGCTAGCACCAACAGAGATGAAGGAATTGAGGACACAGCTAGACGAACTCTTGGAGAAAGGCTTTATTCAGCCTAGCTCCTCGCCTTGGGGAGCTCCTATCCTCTTTGTAAAGAAGAAAGACGGTTTGATGTGAATGTGTATCGATTACCTAGAGCTAAACAAGTTAACAATCAAGAATAGATATCCTCTGCCCAGGATCGACGATTTATTTGACCAACTTCAAGGGGCTAGTTATTTCTCCAAGATCGATTTAAGATCTGGATATCATCAGCTGAAGGTTAGGAGTGAAGATGTTCCTAAAACTGCCTTCAGGACCCGATATGGTCACTTTGAATTCTTGGTGATGCCTTTTTGGCTCACAAATGCACCAGCAGCATTCATGGATCTCATGAATAGAGTCTGTAAACCGTATTTGGATAAGTTTGTCATTGTCTTCATTGACGACATACTTATCTATTCTCGTAATCAAGCTGATCACGAGAATCACCTTCGGTGATTCTGGAACTGCTAAGGCAAGAGAAACTTTATCCCAAATTCTCTAAGTGTGAATTTTGGCTTAGAGAAGTCCAATTTCTTGGACATATGGTAAGTGAGCATGGTATCCAAGTAGGTCCCGCCAAAATTGAGGCCATAATGAATTGGGAAGTACCCAAAACCCCAACAGAAGTTCGTAGTTTCCTAGGATTGGCTGGTTACTATAGGAGGTTCATTGAGAACTTTTCAAGAATAGCCACTCCTTTAACTACTTTAACCCGAAAGAATGTTAAGTATAATTGGGGTCCAAAGCAACAAGAATCTTTTGAGGTTCTTAAACACAAATTGAGCAATGCTCCTGTGTTATCACTACCTGAGGGTGTTGAAGGCTTTGTTGTTTACTGTGATGCATCGCACACTGGCATGGGCTGTGTGCTAATGCAAAAAGGCAAAGTAATTGCCTATGCATCATGACAGTTAAAGGTGCATGAAAGAAATTACACCACCCACGACTTGGAATTGGGTGCCGTTGTATTTGCACTAAAACTGTGGAGACATTACTTGTATGGCACAAAGTGTATTATATACACTGATCATAAAAGTCTCCAGCATCTATTCAATCAGAAAGAATTGAACATGCGAAAACGCTGATGGATGGAAACACTTAATGACTACGATTGCGAGATTCGCTACCATCCAGGCAAAGCAAATGTAGTTGCTGATGCCTTAAGTCGCAAAGAACGAGTTAAACCTATAAGGATTAATGCTAAGAGCATTGAGCTCAGAAATAGCTTAAGTGAGAAGCTACTAGATGCGCAGAAGCAAGCTCTATTAGAGGCTAATATCCCTAATGAGGGATTAGGCGAAACTGTTGATCAATTAGCGCCTGGAAAAGATGGAATCCTTCAATTTAATGATAGGATCTGGGTTCTAGTCTTTGGAGGACTTAGAGATCTAATCCTCCAAGAAGCGCATAGTTCGAGATACTCAGTTCACCCGGGAGGTGACAAAATGTATCAAGATTTGAAGAAGAATTATTGGTGGATGGGTTTGAAGAAATCCATAGCCACATATGTAGCTAAGTGTCTGACATGTTCACAAGTTAAGGCCGAACATCAGAAGCCGTCAGGACTTCTACAACAATTAGAAATTCCCACATGGAAATGGGAAATGGTAACTATGGACTTGATTACCAAGTTGCCTAAGACCAAAAGTGGTAATGACACTATTTGGGTCATTGTGGATAGGCTGACTAAGTCAGCACATTTCTTGCCAATAAAGGAAACGTATAATTTAGATAAATTGGCTAAGTTGTATGTGGACAAGATTGTGTCCCTACACGGTGTGCCAGTATCTATTGTATCTGACAGAGATACTAGATACACATCTCACTTTTGGAAAAGTTTTCAACAATCGTTAGGCACACGATTAAACTTAAGTACGGCTTACCATCCACAGAGTGATGGTCAAAGTGAGCGTACTATTCAAACTCTGGAAGACATGCTTCGGGCATGTGTGATTGATTTAGGCGGAAGTTGGGATGACCACTTACCCCTAATAGAATTCTCCTATAATAACAGTCTTCATGCGAGCATCAAGGCTGCTCCTTTTGAGGCCTTGTATGGGAGAAAAAGTAGAACGCCCGTATGTTGGGCAGAAGTTGGGGAAGCCCAACTATCAGGACCAGAGATTGTCCTGGAGACCACGGAAAAGATTGTGCAAATCCATGATCATCTCAAAGCTGCCAGGGATAGTCAGAAGAGCTACGCTGACAAGAGGCGTAAACCTCTTAAGTTCCAAGTCGGGGACAAAGTCATGCTAAAGGTATCACCCTGGAAAGGTGTGATGCGTTTTGGAATGAAGGGCAAGTTGAGCCCAAGATATATTGGACCATTCGAGATAGTCGAATATGTTGGCACTGTAGCTTATTGTTGATACAGTTTTGTGTCTGTCGCTTGTTCTTAATTACAGTTGTAATTGTACGGTCTTTGCTCAAGAGTCTGTATAGGTTTGGTCGTGTCGAATAGATCGAGATATCCTTCTATCTTGATCTAGTACGACATCTTAGCTTGTCTGTGTTAATCAGTTGCATGTGTGCATACTGATAAGTCTTGTGTACGTCATGTTTGCACACGTTCTCCAAGAATAAGGTTTCTGTGCGAGTCAGAGGATTCGTATGAACCACATGTTTCGTACGAATCATTGAGTATTTCGTACGAATTATGTATTTCGTACGAAACAGCTGTTCCGCACCAAATATTCTGGAGATGTGTCTCGTGTGAAATAGTGTGTTCTGTATGTCTAGAATCGTGTTTCGTACGAATGTAAGACAGACACTATATAAGTAGACATGCACCTCTCAGTCAGAGTTAGTTGGTTGGACCAGAGAGCTAGTTATCCTCTCAGTTGGATATCTGTGAAGACGAAGACACAAGAACACAACAAGTTTGTTTGTGTCATACGAGCAATGTGTGTATATGTTTGTACTTGTTCTCAATCATTAATCAAGATAGTGAATCTTTGGTTACCCCGTGTTCTTTACTTTGCTTTGGTTGCATGCACACTTGGATTCCGCACTTGTGTGTATGTTATATGAACAAGGAATAGGTTTGACATCCTCAGGTGGACCTATAAGTGGTATCAGAGCTTTGGCTCTTTCCTTGTTCAAAACCGGGCTTAGTTGTGTCTGAACTAGTTTGAAGATTTCTGAAGTGTTCTTGAATCTCCAGCAGAAAACATAAGTTTTGGACTGTTAACTAACTTAAAACTTGGTGAAAATCTGTTGCATGCAGGAAATTTTATGGTAAAATTTTTCTGAAGAACACCCTTGAAGAAGAAATCTGCAAAAAATTGAATCTGATTAGTTTTGGTAGGGCTGACATTTTCTGACTTGGATCTGGACTTGGACTATTGACTGTTAAAAATCTGTGTTTTAGCTAAAAGCGGGTAAGACAACAGGTATTTTCGAAAAAGCAGGTCTACACAAGAAAGGAAATTTCTCACCAAACCATTTCTGAAAAGATTCCTCTGAAAAACGCTGAACAAAACAGTTTGTGTGACTAAAAAGTTTCCTGCAAAACATCTGATTCGCACGAAACACCTGGCTCGCACAAAACTCCTGTCTCGCACGAAACATCATTGTTTCGCACGAAACATCATGTTTCGCATGAAACAGTATGTTTGTTTTTCGTGTTTTTCAAAGCTTTATGATTTTAAGAATTTGTCATATTTTCAGATCTGTGAATTTTTAAAAGGTAATCATAATTTTGAAACTTTAAACCTTTAAATTTTCATTAAATAAGAAAATATAATGAGTTCTAACCCGTGGGATTGGAGTTGTTCAAGCTCAAATCAGGAGTCTTCGCAAAGCTCCACAACATCATGGGTAAAATCTTTGATGCCTCAACATACAACAATGATCTCTGCAAATCAATGGGCGTGTGTTGCGAATCAAATCAAAGCATCCAAACTCTGTTAATGAGCGAAAGTGAAACAGGGAGTAATAACCGACTGCCGAAGTTAAATCACATGAGTGATTATCCTTGGAAAAGTCATTTTCATACGTATGTTCTCGATCAAAGCACGGAACTGTGGACGTGTTTCACTACCCCTTACAATGAAGCACTTGAAGAAGCTGGATCAAATCCAACCACATTGGCCAATCTAGTCGAAAGTAACAAGAAAGCTTATGATCTAGAGAAAAAGGCATTTGCTATCCTCACACAAGCTCTACATAAAGACATTTATCATCATTTGTGTATTGTACTACAACGAAAAATTTGTGGGACACTTTGGAAGCAAGAGGTGAAGGTAACGCTGCTACCAGGAAGATTCGGCATGATCTGCTCAAGAAAGAGTTTGAAGGTTTCATGTTCATGGAGAACGAAATCTTGAATAATATGACCACTCGGTTTTATCATCTTCTCAGCGAAATTTACTCATATAAAGTGTTAGCAGCACCATAAGAAATTGTGATGCGATTTGCTGATGCTTTACCACCAAAATGGGGTCAATTTATTGATCTATTAAAACATACAGGTGTTTGGACTCAATAAGTATTTATGAATTTGTGCATAAACTGGAGAACAAGAATGAAGAAGAACTCCGAAAGGTACAACGAGTCTCTGTTCCACAAAACCCTAAAATGTATTTTGGCGGTATTAATGCAGGTACAAGCTCAAGTCAGCAACGAAGCTGCAGACTGCGTTTGTGTCAAACATGAACCCTTTCCTACCCCAACCAGTTCAATCAAATCAGTCTACAAGTTCGAGTAATCAAGCCTATGGACAAGCTTTTGATCGAAAGCCTTCCTTCCAAGCCAAGGGATTTAGCGCATAAAGCTCCACAACAAGCTCCTCAACAAGCTTTCTATAGAAGCAACACTCAATCTACAAATCCCAACACTGTCAAACTTGACACGTCAAATCTCTCCAAAATCAACGTAGAAGTTGCACAGGAACATGCAGAACTTCTAAATACCATGGTCAGTTCGTATTGTGGTTTAGTTGCAGGTCAAATAGGGAACATCAATTTGACAAACAAAGACTATGAACAAATTGACCGAGATGAAATGGAGCTGATGGACATCAAGTGGGCATTTGCAAGCGCTACAAGAAGAGCGAAGGATTATATGAGAAGAACGGGTAGAACCAGTTTGGAAAGCAAGAAGGATACAAAATACAACTTTGACAAAACCATCGTTACTTGCTTCAATTGCGGAGAAAGAGGTCACTTCAAGCGGGAATCCACAAGACCCAGCAAGGAAGGAAATCACAACCCCTTTCGTAATCTGTCTCAACCATCCAACACAGCACATTACAACAATGAAAGAAGAATAGTAGCTGTTGGCAACTCTAACAACACCAATCAATTAGGACCTTCAAACACGCATAGAGCTTTGGTAGTTCAATCTGATGAAGGATGCGATTGTTCAGTACAGTTAGGAACTAAGAACAACGGAAGAACTGCATGCTATGCAAAGATCGTGGATCAAATCAAGCATGATCACAACATCAACACTCCAAATAATGATGATACTTCTGGGGATGCTGCTAGTTCTGATGAAGAATGTTCAAGTTCAGATGGTTATGGATCTGATTCTAGTGAGAAGAAAGGAAGTGATGCTGAGGTTGAAAAGTTGCTAAGTGAAGCTGAGTTGTTGAAGAGTGAAAAGGTAGGTATGACGGGGAATGCAGAAGCTGTGGAAAAAGAGACAAAGACACTCTCTACAGATGATGCAGCTTTTCCTCATCACACTGCTTTTATGGCAAATGTTGAAGGTTCTTCAGAACAGGTAAATTCTGACTCTCCTACTGTTTGCAATGACTGTGTTGAGTTGAAAATAAAATATGAAACCGTCAACAGTCATAATCAGAATTTAGTTGTTGAACTATCAAAATGCAAAGAGGCAAATTTGGCACTAACTAGAAATGAAAAGGAATTCAAATCTGTAATAGAAACCCTTAAGAAAAGTGTTTTTGAATTGACAAAAACAGTTTTGAATAAACAGACAGGAATTAATAACTACATTAATCTCCTAGAAGAAACAAAGAAAGAGTTAGCCATCGCCAAATGCGAATATGATTCGATAAACGCAAATGGAAAGTTATTCTAACTCCCAATATGTGCTTGATCATATCATTAAAGTTCAAAAACTAAAGGGAGATGTTCAATGCATAGGGTATAAGTCGTGTCCACCCTCATTGAAACACAACTATACCAAAATGCCTGATGAAGAGGAGATGCCTCGTTTTGAACCCTCTGTACCTTTAAATCCTGTGGAATTCGCAGCAGGGTTAGGGTTCAAATTAGACAATTCCTCTCAAGAACCATGAAAGCCAGAAAATTCAACGTCTGATGTTGTTCAAACTCCATCTGTTGAAGAGGAGGATGATACATCAGATGATGAATCAATAAATGATGAACATGATTAGCCTCTTGATGAAAGAAAAAAGAGTAAAATCTTTTGCTACTCCTAGTACACAATCTGTTGAGAATCAAGAGACGTTCCTAAGAAATCTGTGAAGACAAGTGTGTCTATACAAGAAGTAGATAATGTGTTGTATACCTTGGTTGGAGATAAGAAAATTTATTCAAACAAAGATTTCCCAATTAAAAACGTAAATCCAATCTCTATAGATCAGGTTTTTGAAAAGTCAACAACCAAACCTGTAGAAAAGAAAAAGCCGACCAAATCACAACCATTATCCGCTTCAAAAGAAAAACAATGGAAGCGAGTTGAAAAGCCTACAGTTTCTCAACCGAAGGTTGAAGCAAAAAGGCTCTCGTTACTAGAAAAAGGGCAAAAATGTTAAATTTGTGAGTTCTAAAAAATCGAAACTTTTCAAGGAAAATCTAATGTTGATTTTGTAAAGAAAGTTAAGTTTTTGAAAAGAAACAGTCAAAACAATTACACCCAACACACTGATGGATGTAATGAAAATGAACCTAGTACCTCAAAACCCACAAGTTCAACATCAATCCAAGAAAAACGATCTCCTAGTTTTGTTGAAAGGAGAACTTGTTTCAAATGTGGAGAATTTGGCAACATTATAAAGGATTGTCAAAATCTAGCTAAATCAAGATGCATAGAGAAAACCCCTCATGAACCAACTTGCAAACGTAAATATGTTTCTCCGACTCAAGATAAACGAATCATTAAGGATCAAAAAGAGAAACAAAAACGTAAACAAGTACAAGCAGCTGAAAAAGCTTTAAAATCGGATTCTTCAAAAAGGATCAAAGATCTTCAAAGTCAATAAAACCAGACACTGTTAAAACTGTAAATAATAGTAAACCTGGTAATAAACAAGGATCTTAGAAACAGAAGACTGGTAATGGTTCAAAAGGAGGTTCTCAGTTTGTTAATCATCAAGAAATTGAGATTACATTTCTTGATAATAAGGGACGACCCAAGACCACTAAGGCTTGGGTCCCCATCTCAAACTAATCTTGTTTGAGCAATGTTCAGGGTGTTCCAGGGTAACTGTAAACAGTCATTGGATTGTTGACAGTGGAGTATCAAGGCACATGACGGGCGACTTGCGGCTCCTATATGATGTGAAAAGCATAAGGGGTGGTTATGTTGCTTTTACTGGTGACAAAGGTGGATACATCACTGGAGAATGAATGGTCTCCAATGGTGTTGTGAGCTTCAACAAGATCAATCTTCTTAGCGTTTCTCAAATCTGCGACAAGAAGTTCACGGTACATTTTGATGATGCCGGATGTTATGTGCTGAAACCTGGATTCAAGATCCCCAAGGAATGGATTCTCCTGTCGGCTCCAAGAATTAACGATTTGTATATTCTTGATATGAGCCAAGCTATTACAACATCTGCACAAGTCACATGTTTTGTCTCCAAAGCCACCGAGAAGGAATCAATCTCTTAGCACAGACGTATGAGACACATTCACCTGAGGAAAATGAACTATTTGGTAAAGAACAATCTAGTGAATGGTGTACCAGTGAAGAATTTTCATCTTCAAGACGTTTGTGTATTATGCCAGAAAGGGAAGCAAGCAAGAAAGTCCCATCCTGTGAGAAGATCAACACTGTGAATATGCCACTGGAACGTCTTCATATGGACCTCTTTGGACCTATGAAACACAAGACTACCTTTGGTGATTCTTATTGTCTGGTAGTTACTGATGACTATTCCAGATTCTCATGGGTAAACATGTTGGCACACAAGAGTGAAGTTCCTACTATCCTCAAGAATCTCCTTACTCTGCTAGAAAATTTATAGAATCTGAAGGTAAGGAGAATCAGAAGCGACAATGGCACTGAATTCAAGAATCAAGTTATGGATGAGTACTGTTCCTCAAAGGGTATTCTACATGAGTAAAGTTCTCGCTACACTCCACAACAGAATGGCGTCGCTGAGAGGAAGAATAGAACTCTCATTGAAACTGCAAGAACTATGTTAGTAGAATTAGAACTTCCTGTTCAATTTGGGGAGAAGCCGTTGCTACTGCATGCTACACGATGAATAGAGTTCTAACAGTGAAGAGACATGGGAAGACATGCTTTGAGTTGTTACATAAAAGGAAACCGGATATCTCTTTCTTAGAACCTTTTGGAGCTCCATGCACTATGATCGACCCACATGGAAAGTTTGGTCCCAAGGCTATCGAAGGTTTCTTTCTTGGATATGCTAATTCAAATTTCAAGGTGTGGAATTTGTCTTCAAATAAGATTGAAGAATGGGGTGAAGTCAAGGTTCAGAGATATACAGAAGCGGTTAGAGCTCCGGGTGCTCCTTGGATGTTTGACTATGATGGGCTGTTTGACCCCTTTATCTGCCAACTTTTGATGATGCAACAGCTGCTGCTAAGATGTTATTGGAAAGTGATGCTGCAGTAGATTCATCACTAGTTCGACCAATTATTGTTAACCCTCAAGTGTCGACTTCGGTTATAATCTTGTTCACAACGAGGAATTCGAAGACGCTGCGGATTATAATGTTTCATCAGAAGATGATGAGTTTCATGATGCTAATGAAGCTGCCTCTGGTGCGGTTCCTGGAATTTCAGATGATACGTCAAATATTCAACCTCAAGGAACGACTGAAGGTCAGGCATCTACAACGTCATCAAATCCAGCTCTCGATTTAACTGTTGGTCTGAATATCAACAATTTAGGTATCAATTTTTGAGTTCCTGATGTGCCAGAAACTCGAATTCATAATATCCATCCTCAGTAGAAGATTATTGGAAATGTCCAGAGTGGCGTGCAGACTCGTAATCAGCTTCGAAACAACCAGAATGTTGGATTGTATTCGGAAATCAGGGAATCTGGTGGTCTGAATGGTTGGTCTTTTGCCTGCTATGTGTGCCAAGTAGAACCAAAATCTTGGAAGGAGGCAATGAAAGAAGACTCTTAGGTTGAAGCCATGCAGGAAGAACTTCAGCAGTTTTAGAAGTTAGGCATCTGGAAATTGGTTGACAGGCCTGACGGCTACAAGAGGATTGGTACACGATGGGTGTACAAGTGCAAGAAGGATGACCGAGGTGTTGTTGTGAGAAACAAAGCGCGATTGGTTGTTCAAGGTTTTAATCAGGTCGAAGGGATCAATTACAATGAAGTTTATGCACTGGTTGCACGACTTAAGGCCATAAGAATCTTTCAGGCTTATGCGTCCTTCAAGAAGTTCACATTTATCAGATGGATGTGAAGAGTGCATTTCTTCATGGTGTGGTAGAAGAAGAGGTATATGTCGAGCAACCCCAGGTTTTGAAGATCCACTCCATCCTAACAAGGTTTGGCTTCTCAACAAAGCGTTATATGGTCTTCATCAAGCTCCGAGGGCTTGGTATGAAACGTTGTCTACCTATCTGTTAAAAAATGGTTTTTGACGAGGCTTGATCGACTGTACTCTCTTCATCAAGGAACAGAGCGAGGACTTACTGCTCGTACAGGTTTATGTTGATGATATTATATTTGGGTCTACTAACACTCGAATGTGCAAAGAATTCGAACAGGTTATGCAGGAGAAGTTCGAGATGAGCGCAATGGGAGAAATGACTTTCTTTCTAGGTTTGAAGGTTCAGTAATCAAAGGAAGGGATTTTTATCCATCAAAGATATTCTCAAGCGATTTCAAATGGATGACTCAAAGCCTTTGGGAACTCCATTAGCTCAAAATCATGGGATTACTCCAGACGGAATGGGTGAACATGTAGAACCATCTCTCTATCGTGCTATGATCGCTCTCTCATGTATCTTACTGCTTCAATACCCGACATAATGTACCCAACATGTCTTCTGGCGCGCTATCAGTCTAGCCTGAGATTTCTCACTTGATGGCTGTGAAAAGGATTTTTCGTTATTTGAAGGGTCCCCCTGACACTGGTCTATGGTACCCAAAGGATGATAACTTTGTTCTGACAGCATTCAGTGATTCTGATCATGGCGGCTGCAAAATTGATGCAAAGTCAACAACAGCAGGATGTCAGTTCTTGGGGAATCGCCTATCACGTGGCAATGCAAAAAAGCAGACTTGTGTAGCTACATCAACATGTGAGGCTGAGTATATTTCAGATTCTAGTTGCTGCTCTCAAGTTCTATGGATTCAACAGCAAATGCGCGACTACGGTTTTGAATTTCTTACTACTCCTATTTTTGTTGATAATAAAGCTGCTTTACAGATCACTCGGAATCCTGTACAACATTCAAAAACAAAACACATTGAGATTAAGTATCATTTCATACGAGATTGTTATGAAAAGAGACTTATCGATGTTGTTAAAATCCACACTGATCACCAACGTGCCGACCTTTTTAGTAAAGCCTTTGGTAAATCACGTTTTGATTATCTGCTCTTGGTCAATGGCACAAGGTGAAGCCCGAGTAACTCAATCATGGCTAACTATTTTTGTATATTCTTTTCTAAACATCTAAAACTTCAAAAAGATTTTCTGTTTTATATTTTAGGGGGAGTAAATTTCAGAAAATACAAAAATATGTCTTTTATTTACTTTCTTTGTTTAAGGGGGAGAAAAATTCAGAAAAATTCAAAAACATTAGAAAAATAAAAAATGAGTTTCTTGATAAGTTGAAGATGATGAAATTCACCGGTAAATCGGTCAAAAATGGTTAAAAGCATAGAAAGAAGATTGATAAGTAGCTCTTCTTATGATGTATCGATAGGCTCACAATCAGACTAAAATGTGCAGGTTGATATAAACATAACAGACAGAACCCAGGTGGGAATCATTCTTGGCATATGGTATTGGTACCGAAATTTCGTTTGATAGAGTGTCGAGGTTCTGAGATATACGGTCTTTATGCTGGCTTATCATCTGGGTATCATAGTTGAATCTTTTGCCGAAAAATAAGGTGGCGCAAGTCTAGAACTTCCATGATACCATACATACGTGTACATTCTGCATACAACCATCAAATAAGTGATAAAAATATCACATCCCCAAAATAAGTGATAAAATATCACAGCTTTATGCGGGAGCTAAGTTCGTCTCTTTGTCGGTATGATGGTACTAACCTGTTCACGGACTTACTCATGTGCCCTCATGCATATGAAAATCAAGTTCCTCATCAATAAGTGATTAAATCACAAAGGGCTTGTTTTCAATCAAAATAAGTGAGTATCTCACATCATATATATACGTCAAAACAGATGATAAAGCAGTATACTCACCGGTAAGATTTTCTCTCGTGCATATCTTGATACGGGAATGTGTCGTGATGTGGTTGAACACCGGCTAGTAAGTATAATTCATACCTAAATCATATCTCCTAATCACGATTACATCTGATAAGTCTGAGCTTACGTGGAAAACAATACCGATAATCATAGTTGAATACTTATCTGTTTAATTTTGAAGTTTAAACCAAATATCGTTTTTGACAAAGATTAAAATGCTGGTATGGTTCCTTTACCTTGAAACTCGAAAAAGATTGTTTAATAAGATATATAGTTTATCTGTATATTTTGATTTTATGTCTAGTTTACTTAGTTGCTTATGTAATTCCTTTTTTGAAAGTTAGCCAAAGTTGATGCTCGAAAGTTTTGCTACCAAGATACGCCAGAAAACCATTTGTTTGATATTGCAACTTCATAAAGTAATGTCTTGCAACAAGTAACTCATCAAAGAAATCCAAAATCTGAAATTTGTTTGAGTGTGTGGATCTCATACGAATGAACCTAGTCATTTGATTTGACTTGGTCACTTGTTTTTCATAAATCTGCTGCTAGAATTCATACGAGTGTATCTCGTTTAGGGAATACAATACGAAGAAATTATGATAAGTTTTTCGTGTGTATTCCCTTATAAAGTTGTGTTCTAATTATATTTGTGAGTACAAATTGATACAAAAGAACATAAACAAAGACCAGCAACGAAGAATCTAACAAGTCAGAAGAGGAAACAAGAAAGATTTGAAGTTTCTTAGAAGGTCGAAGACCTGATGCTCTAATCATTGGATAGTAGATCTATCAATGGATAGCAGATCTTCATGGGGGAGTTTGTTAATACTCCAATCCATTCAATGTGAAGACCAACATATGAAGACCAAAGACCGAAGACCGAAGACCAAGCAAAATCCAAGGGGGAGTTTGTTGATACAGTTTTGTGTCTGTCGCTTGTTCTTAATTACAGTTGTAATTGTACGTCTTTGCTCAAGAGTCTGTATAGGTTTGGTCGTGTCGAATAGATCGAGATATCCTTCTATCTTGATCTAGTACGACATCTTAGCTTGTCTGTGTTAATCAGTTGCATGTGTGCATACTGATAAGTCTTGTGTACGTCATGTTTGCACACGTTCTCCAAGAATAAGGTTTCTGTGCGAGTCAGAGGATTCGTATGAACCACATGTTTCGTACGAATCATTGAGTATTTCGTACGAATTATGTATTTCGTACGAAACAGCTGTTCCGCACCAAATATTCTGGAGATGTGTCTCGTGTGAAATAGTGTGTTTCGTATGTCTAGAATCGTGTTTCGTACGAATGTAAGACAGACACTATATAAGCAGACATGCACCTCTCAGTCAGAGTTAGTTGGTTGGACCAGAGAGCTAGTTATCCTCTCAGTTGGATATCTGTGAAGACGAAGACACAAGAACACAACAAGTTTGTTTGTGTCATACGAGCAATGTGTGTATATGTTTGTACTTGTTCTCAATCATTAATCAAGATAGTGAATCTTTGGTTACCCCGTGTTCTTTACTTTGCTTTGGTTGCATGCACACTTGGATTCCGCACTTGTGTGTATGTTATATGAACAAGGAATAGGTTTGACATCCTCAGGTGGACCTACACTTATAAGCTCAGGTTGCCAGAGGAGCTTAGTGGAATTCATGACGTATTCCACATATCTAACCTTAAGAAATGTCTAGCCGATGAGTCGCTAGCAATGTCGCATAAAGATGTACAAATATATGAAAACCTGAGGTTCATTAAGAAACCAATTTCGATCGAGGATCGACAGGTTAAGAAGCTCCGAAGAAAAATGATACCTATAGTAAAGGTTAAGTGGGACGCTTTTAGAGGTCCCGAGTATACATGGGAGGTTGAGTACACTATGCGACAAAAGTACCCCCATCTTTTTGAATAAAATCTCGAGGTCGAGATTTCTTTTAAGGGGGTGAGGATGTAACACCTTGTAAAATCGTGTCCAATAGTATAATGACACGTGTGGTATTTTAAATATAGTCTGTTAAAGACCAATAAGGACTAAAGGCGTCAACATGCTCAAACTGAGCCTCTGAGTGACGGTCCGATCTCAACATGCATAAATAACAGGCTCTGAGTGACTGATATGTCAACATGCTTGAAATTTGGCCTCTGAGTGACTAATATGTCAACATGCCCAGTCTTTGAGTGACATCGGAATCAACATGCTTGTAATAAGCCTCTGAGTGATCCTTTGTGAAGTCATAACTCTCATACGTGCCAAACATTAGAGGGGAGAGTTCAAATTTGTAAATATGTGAAAGTTGGAAAATGGAGGAATTAAAAGTGTCAACATGTTAATTTATACCTCTGAATGACCTTTTAACGAACCGAGAGCTCGACAATGTCCGGGCATAATCCCGGGTATGCCAAGTATTGGCTACGAAGGGCTAAAAGTGCCAAAAAGGTGTTTTAAAAGGTTTTTGGAAGCTTTTTAAAGTTAAGGGGCTAAAGTGTCAAACTTTGAAACTGGCCAAAGGGCGGTCGCGGGCCGTGAGAGACCTGACCTGGGTCTCTCGCGGGGCACGAGAAAGGGTTTGCAGCAGAAAGTTTTGGCTTGGCCCCCAAACAAAGCTCCAAAACCATTAATTCGAAAGCATGGACTTGTAATCAGCTATGCCACGTTTTTGGGATACTTGTAAGCTCCCTCTTACACCCCTAAACACTTGGCTTCACCTCCTTTGAGTTCTCCAACTATAAATAAGTGCTTAAGTTCATATTCTAACTTGCACCTTTCTCATTTATTCACTCTTCTCCCTCCTCTGGAAGTTCCTGGCTAAAAGGAGCATCCAACATAGTTCTTTTGCCCCTTAGGAATCACTGGTAAGTGTTCCTTCCTTGTGCATTTTCGTTTATAGGCTTTTATAGCCAAAGTCAAGCGTTTTGCGAAAAACGCTTTGACTTTTGGTTAAGACCCTTATGGTCCAGCCATTGTTCGAAATGAACATGGCTAAGTGATCGTAATAAGGTAGGTGTTAGTCCCTATAAAGGGCACCTCCTGAAGATCACGTTTGCTAGACCAATTGACGGGTCAAAGTTACGATATTAAAAAGTCAAACAGGCCATTTTTCGGAAAAATCATAAATTGATCTTATATATGTTATGAAACCTATTTTGACACTTAAACAAGTTGGTAATAATTATTAGAACATGTTCGTCTCGTTAATTTCAGTTCTAGGGTCGGTTCGCAACCGAAAGTCGCAAAGTTTGACTTCTGCTTTGACTTTCGATTCTGACCCGATTTAGATTAGTTACCTACTGATCTAAAGTTGAATTATGATCATAATATAATGTAACATAACCCTCTGTGGTTATATTACATGATCATAATCAGAATCTAAGTTTATGCGCAAGTTCCATAATTATGCCATCTTTGACCAAAATTCATTTTTTGCATAAAACAAGGTTTTAAATAATAATGAACTTGAAAATAAGTTTCCTACTGATATAACATTATAAGTAGGATTATTTGGGATGTTAAACCAAGTTAAAAACTGAGTTTTCAAACAGGTCCTTAAACTATGTCGATAAATGACGATTTTAACCCCCGTGGTTCATAAAATAGTTTTAATCAAATCTTTTCAAGGTAAATCATTTACCTACTGATATGTTATATTAAATAACATATTTAAAACATTTTAATCTGACCTTAACATCAGTTTTCATAAACATCGCATAAAAACGTCATTCTACGACATAAGCGCCGTTTCGGCGCATAGTATGGTTTTAAACCATATTATTGACCAAGACTTGATACCTACTGATATTAAAACTTATTTTAAACATATTTACATTAGGTACATGTTATAAACTCATAATCCCAAATAATTTATAAACTATGTGTAAAATGACCAAAATGCCCCTTCAGTGCATAGTTTGGTCATAAAGGATAAAA
Source organism: Scalesia atractyloides (assembly GCA_947069175.1). Lineage (NCBI taxonomy): Eukaryota > Viridiplantae > Streptophyta > Magnoliopsida > Asterales > Asteraceae > Scalesia > Scalesia atractyloides. Next base: position 35,707,305 of record CAMTDV010000020.1, on the reverse strand, counting down.
TACACATATAATTGATATCCTACTGATATTATATCATAAATAAAATAATTTTTCCAGAATACTCATGATTTTAAACTTAAATTATATTCAAGTTTCTTTTATACGGTATGGAATTACCAAAATGCCCTTATGAGACATAGTTTCGTTTTAAAACCTTAACGGGCGTATAAGTTGATATCCTACTGATATTTTAATGGCATTTTAGAACTTGTCTATATAGAACTTGTCCATGACTTATCCGGTTACCCATTATCGCTTATAAGCATACGGTTGATTATATGTAACTAGTTTACGGAATTCAATCGAAACGGATTTAACCTTATCATTTTAATCTCAAAATCTAGAATGTTAATAGTTTACCCATATTTTACAAGTCAGGTACTTGTTGGGATTAAACTACATTCTATCCAATCATCGTTTAATCTAGCGTCGTACGTTTTGATCAAGTACGGTAGTCGGTCTAAGTCAATGACTTAAATAGAACCGTTAGTATTTAATTGGTTAGTTTATGCAATAATCCAGACTAGAGACTTGCCGGTAAATGCTATCTACACTTAGTACTTTTGTGTACGGCTGAGTTATTAAAAATTAAAGAAGATTAGCTCAGGTAAATACTCTTGACTTATTTCCCCTATACGGGCTTGGGTTACGGTAAATTATTACCGCTTGGTTGGAAATGGGATCAATCAAACGCCGGTTCGGGACTAGTAAATCCACATATTCTGTTTTAATCAGTTTTGTTTGATAATTTCAACATCGGGGGTTAACTACCGTGTCCTGGTTATCCTCGGCTCATTACAATAGAAATGGCCACGACCTTAGCGCGGGTGTAGGCATACACCCGATAGAAGCCCAATTATGCATTCCCACAAGGTGGGAGGAATTGATCCTTTGTGAGTCCAAAGTGGTGTGTACGTTAATTGTGTCTTGGTCTCCGTACCGGGCCCGTATGTATGGACAAACATGTAAATCTGTTAACAAGGTTAGACGGTCAATTAACCCAAGTTATAAAAAGATTTTGTGCTGATACGCACTTAAAACATTTTTGAAATGTTTTCAAAATGAGTCAGTTGGGTGTATTTACCAACGAAAGCTGACGTATTTTCAAAAGACTAAATTGCAGGTACAATACGAAAATAGGCTGGAAGTGCTCGGTAGTGATAGAGGATCTTGCAAATCCTAAATCTGCCCAAAGTGTGTTTTATATTCTTTCCATGTATAATTTATGATCCGCCTATGGATCTTCTATTACGAGCCTGTATATTATTTTGTATTTTCAAACATTAGGTTTGTAATAGTAATTTTACTCCAAGACTTCCGCTATGCCGTGTTTAATTGACTATGATGACTATCAACTGACGTCACGATACTCCCCACCCGGGCCCACCGGTGTGTGGATTTGGGTTGGAAATCTTGGGTGTGACATGTATAAAAAGAATAGATGCAAAGTGATCATTGATAGGGAACGTACCGGTGACCACGTTTGGATCTTGGCGAGCATCCTTAGCTCCAATTACAATTGCCCTTCCCCGTGGTTGATTCGTTTTAGGACAGTCTTTCTTGAAATGTCCTTTGTCTCCACATCCAAAGCAAACTGGATCTCCATTATTGGCTCGGCAACACATCAATGCGATGTCCAATTTTTCCACATTTTCCACACTTGGGGCCTCGACATTCCCCATGGTGGTGGAAAGGACATTTGGGACATTTCGGTGCGTCCCCAATGTAAGACTTCTTAACCGCAGTGTTCGTGGTTGTGGTAACATATGCTTTGGTTTCCTTGACTTCTCTCGCGGCTTGTCTCTTGTTACTGTTGTGATTACCACGAGAGCCTTTCTTGAAATGAGAAAATTTCCGTTTGTTGGAATTAGTGGTCTCCTCAGTAGATTCTTTCTTGTTTCCACCATACTTAGGCAACTTTCCCTGACAGACAGCCTCCTCAGTCAGGCTGACAGCTAATTCAATTGCTTCACCAATCTCTATGGGTTTGGAAGAGGTAACCAAACTCAGAATCTCAGGGGCAAGTCCCCAAATGTACCTCTTAATACGTTTAAATTCAGGCTCCACTAGATATGGCACCACTCGGGATAAATCATGGAATCGCTGCGTATACCCAGAATGTCATAACCAATCATTTTCAGATTCCAAAATTTTGTCTCCAACTTTTGAATTTCCGATCTTAACAATACTTCTTCTTCATCATCTCCTTTAGTTCCTCCCAGGTCAGGGCATATGCACATCATCGCCCTTGGTTTGGACCTGAAGGTTCCACCATGATACAGCTCCATCCACAAAGAGTCCGGTAACATAGGTGACTCTTAGTTCAGCCAGGCAACTTACTCATTCGAATAACTGAATCTGTCTTCTCAGTCCAGCGTACGAAGGCTACAGTGCCTCTGGTACCATCGAAGTTTAGAGGTTTGCAGTCAAGAAACTGCTTATATGAGCAACCTGAAATCATTGGATACACCATTTAAGCATGAGTAAGTAGCACAAATAAGATGGAAGAGATGTATTGTGGTTATGAGAAATCGTGTATTACCAGTGGGAGGATTTACTCCTGTCGAACATCCGGTACCGCTACTATGCTCAGAGCGGTTTGCCTCGTACTGTACAATGGTTTGGGATATACGTTCGTTCAACTCCTCTTGTGTTGTGGGCAGGGTGTTATTGTTTGAACTTCTTCTGCGGGGCGGCAATCGTCTTCTAATACAATATGTCGCTCACAATTAGCCGAATAATACTTTCATGTTATTATTACTATTTATTTATTCATTATTATTATTATTATATTATTATAATTTTTTAAAACAAATGCAACAGCACATCGGTACATGATAAATAAATAAATGAATATATGCAAACGCCATACGCACACCCATCGTCATCATACACATAGCTCGCTACATACATAGTCTGCACGTCATAAGATATAGATCATAATATCACCACGGTGCAATGCATCAATCATAATATCACCACATCATGTCATAATCAACCATGACATAAAAGAAATACAATGTAACATAAAGAAAATACACTTTTATACAATGACAACTTGTAACAATTTGTTCGCGAAGAGCCAAAAAGGACTTAGGGGTACACAACCCTAGTCAATACAAGTTTTTACATTACAAAAGTACAATTTTCTCCTACATTGCTTCTTCACGTCGATAAGTTATCTTCCAAAAGCTGGGATCTTCAAGGCTGAGTCTTCATGAGCCAAACATCAAAAGTACAACTGATCCCCAAAAGATATTCACAAACCTGCTACTGGGGTGGAGGGGTGGTGGAAATGGTGATTGTGGAAACAAACTGTGATAGTAGGCCATCTCCTCCTCGAGGCTAGAAATGCGCCTAGTAGCATCTGTCTGAAACTGCTTTAGCTCCTGCACTCGTGCCTCGGATGGGCATGACGAGTGGTGGAATGGGCAGTAGAAATGGTGGAGTCGGTGGTGGTGACAGGGGTAGTGGTGGTGGTGAGGGTAGTGGGTATGACGGTGGGGGTGGTATCAGTGATGATGGTGGTGGGGGTGTCACTCTGGCAGTGGCGTGAGCAGTACGCTGAGACTCTAACTCCCAAATCCTTCAGAAGATCAGAGAGAGTTGTAGGTCATGTGAAGTCAGTCTTTCCTCCACAGGAATCGGAGGGAAGTGTGAGGGATGATAAGGGTCAGAAGGGCTCATGCCCGGTGGAGCTGTCAGAGTAAACATGCCTGCTGGAGGTGGTGTGGGACACGGGTCATACATGGGGGGTACTCTATCAGAAAAAGAAGGTCCTGCCATATGAGAGGGTCCAGCTGCAGACGTGTTGTAAATAGGGTGGTACGTGGACCTCTCAGAGAAATATGGTGTCGGCTGCTCTGGGGCACGTGGAGTGCCACTCAGTGAGTAGTAACAGGCAGGTCCGGTATAGTGATGGGTGCAGGGGTCGGGACTCTGACTGGGAATGAACTAGCGCGAGCCGGTGAGGCCGAAGGGGGTGAATACATAGATACAGGTGTGCCTGGGGCAACAGATGAGGCATCATCTGCCTCATGCTCACTCGAAGCAGCATCGGTGGATGACGAGATGTCAACAACAGGGGGTGGAATCTCAGTATAGCGATATCATCAAAGACTTCGCCATCGCCAAGGTCGTCCTCTAATAGAAGTTTTTCTACAACATGTGATTTTACTAATACGCCTTAGAACCAAGAAAACTTTCCTTACAACCTATGATGCGGGCCGCACATTTCATCAAAATACACCCTTATTTACACAAAAACTTTTCTTCTCAGGTCGCATTCTTTGAAAACATTCCTCCCAATGAGTTGTTCAAACCCGCTTTACCACTACACACACATACACTTTTTACTCATTCTTACTGTCACACCCCGGTCGTAGCGGAAGCGCAAGTGTGTGACTATTAGGTAATCATTGCATCCAATTTAGTAAACAATATTAAATAACAAAGATGTCATGCCATTACGAACTTTCATTACACATTTACAACAGTCAAAAGTGAAATCACATTGTTATCTGTCTCAGTTTACCACTTACAAACATAGTTTTTAAAACACATGTTCCAAAATAAGATATTGTTTTTATCACAAATTCATGTTGACGCTTTGACCTCTAAATACCAAACGAGGTTAGCATATAAAAGGCAAACCCTCCAAAAGGTAGTACATCGTTGTCTTGACAAATCCCATACCCGGATCCCATCACCAGCTAAAGTCTTACGTTCTGAAATACATGTAATTTTAAAAAAGTCAACATAAAGTTGGCGAGTTCATGTAGTTTAATGTTTTCGTATCAAAGTGTCATCCTTGAAAATCTGTATTGAAATCCAAGTATGTTATTAGCATCAATGAGTTATTTAAGGATCTATCAGTGTGTCGCGAGCACCCTGACATACTTGTGCCATAAGTAAGTAACCAAACCGAGACTTCTTTGACATTTTGGGATCACAAAAGCACTCCAAAGGGTATACCAACCAGGAGTGGAGCGGGTCTCAAACTCAATAGATCTACTTCTTTTGTACCTTGGTCACTAAGTGATTAATGGTTACTATTGTTATCTTCCTACTTACGCACACTGATCTGTTATCTGCTAACTCATAGCTAACATACTGTTTTGACATGACATGTATTTCCCCTCGATAGTTTAAAACAAAACTTGAAATAAGTGAAAGGAGGGACATGAACTCACAGTTTTTGCGTTCCTTTAAGTCGTACTATTTATCGATCGGTGTCCGCAACGTATGTAACCTACATGCGTATTGGTTTCATTAGACACCTAGGTCTCAGTGGAGCTTGTACTCGTTGTTCATCTTGAGTTCTTGTTATGTATTTCTTTGTTATGACTGAACAACTTATAATGTTATCATAGTGTTTGTAGTTTGTTGTTCGATTAATATTGTTATATATATATTATTGTTTTCAAATCATGTGTGAACTGGGCCTTGCCCTTCATATGTCATTGGGCCTAGCCCATGTTTTCTTGTCAATGGGCCTAGCCCATGTCATCTATGCCTTTGGGCCTAGCCCATGTTTTCTTGTCATTGGGCCTAGCCCATGTAATTTTATGTCTTTGGGCCTAGCCCATGTTTTTATGTCATTTTGGGCTTTTATTAGTTTTGGGCCTTGTCCATAAATACTATGGAATTGGGTCTAGCATATGATTTTTACAATTTGGGCCTAGCCCAAATTTATTTATAAAAGCCCATTTCTTTATAAGTATTAACTTATAATTTTTCTAACTTTTTATATTTTTACCATTCCGGGTTTTGATTTCGATAACGTATATATATGTGTTGAATGTCTAAATATATATTTCGACTCGTCGTCGGCGTCGTTTATTACATGTTCGATTTCGTCGGGAATCGCCCGTTGGTCGTCGACGTGACGGTGTAATCTTGAATGCCCGCCTATAGTTCGTATTGCCTCGATTGTCCGATTTATTGTTTTGACGCTTTTCAAGAATATGTTTATTATGTTACCAATACTTGGTGTATTGTTCAGGTGTTTGTATTTTGTATATGGTGGAGTATTTTTATTGTGAATACCTTAAGTTTTTAATACATACACATACAATACACACATGTATACATACAAATTTATTGGTAACAAATATGTATATAAATACTTGTATTATTTTCCAAATAGAAATATATATTTGTAAAAAGTATTTATTTTTACCTATAAATATATATTTATAACTTTGTTAAACACTTGGCTATTTAGGGATAATCCTTGTCATTAGAGTCTACTTAATGACGATTTAAGTTACTAATCACCCCACTAATCATGTCTTAATCGCGATTAGATTTTTTAGAAAATTTCGCCATAGTTTCCCCTAAACTATGGCGTTTTCCACATTTTAAAAACGTATTTAAAACCTGTTTAAGCTCATAATCATCATCAACAAACCATCTAATATTTATTTTACATAATCAAACCATCATCATCCATGACTTTTTATGGTTTAAAATCCTAGTAAATCAAGTGGGTTTTTAATATTTATTAGCCATTTCAAAAAACACTACTTTTATCATGTTATTTAACCAAGTTCACGCATTTAACCCCTTGATTACTACACATTTTTAAGGTGATTACAACTTAAATACAAGTGTTTACTTTTTAGAAAATCGTTCATGTGCATAAAAATTATCTTCAAGTTGTAGTATTTTTCATGGATGATGTAGTTGATGATATTGTTTAGATTTAAACCTTAACATGTTTAAATCTTCACTTTTATACTAAATCATACAAGGTCATCTCACTTTTATATCATACTTCTAACATAAACAACTTCAACATGCTATCTAGCAATCATATAAACATATAATCAACACAAAATAAACAATATTTATTGTTATTATTATTTTGTGTGTTAGGGTTTTTGATTTATCTTTTCTTGATTTTCAAGATGATCAACTTGTACACTAATAATCTAAACATAAACATAAGCTAGATTATGGAGGAGTTTAGCTTACAAAGGTGCACAAGTTTCTTGAAGATTATGGAAGAAAATGAAGCTCCTTAGGAAGCCCTAATGATCTCCATCCTTGCTAGCTTCTTTAGGGGTCTTGATTGAGCTTCAAAAGGTGTAAAAAGTGGTGGATTGTGGTGACTAAATGGTGGTGTATGGTGATGGTAGTGGAGCCGTGGGGTAGGAAGAAGAATAAGAGAAAGTGTTGCAAATTTTTTTTGGTTATGAAAATGATAAGATCTTGAGAAGTTATCTTATATAATCATGTATATCTTTCAAGTTCCATCAAGATCTTAAACACCATACTTATGATCTCCAATTTTCAACAAAATCAATTGGGGTGGGACCCACTTGAGCCGTGAACCATGAGGGGGGTGAAGTGTAATTTATTTTTTTATCACATGTTGAAATTTTAGATATTTAGGTGATTATGTTAAGCATAGAGATTAATGTTAATCTTCTAGCATCTTAAGCATAAGACTTGAGTTTAGGGTGTGTTTACATGGCATTTAATCCACATGATCCTCCAATATAAGTTTCGGATTACGGATACGTCGCTAGATCGCTCATCATCGTAATAGTCGCTAATAAACGGAACTATTTATTAGTACCAGAAGCTTTGTTTTCGACTACCACGATTAATATGGTGTATAATTAGTGCATTTCCGATCCAAAAATATACATCACTAGTTTGCATGACGAATATACGATGAGTTAAGATGGCCGATATGTCTTTCGTTCGACCGTTCGATCAATATCGGCACTTTTATGTTCCGTCGTCGAACTTTTCCGAAAGTTGTGTTTCCGTGACCTCATGTTAGTTGAATGGATTCCGAGTTACAAATAATGCTTAACTAGTTCACTAGATACCCAGATGAGGCTATCGGTCACTAAAATATTTGTCGTTTCGACAATCGGTCGCTTTCCGGTCGAATTGTGCAGTGTTTGACGAATGACCGGAAACGATGTGTTTTGTGCATTCCTATTATTCTTACATTATTTTAGGATGTATAACATTGTTTTATCCATATCATGACATCCGGAGTTCTCCGAATTAGTCTTGCGGACAAATCGATATTTGTCGCATTTTTGGTCGAAACGGACAATTTTGCAATTTAGGAGTTATACCGGAAAGTTATGTATTATTGTAATGGTCGTTCTCAAATATGTGTTTTAATTTGTATATGGACTCAGGTATGGCATTAACATGCCGTTATTCCTTATTCTGATTCGTGTTTGCGGATTTACCGACATGGTTAGTGTCACCGCATTTAGTGCATTCAGCACTTTCTACCAACACTTTTAGGGCATTGTTTTGGTTTGTTTCGCGTCGTAACGAAAACCAGTATATGTTATGATCAGATTTACTTGTCCTAATATCATACGACTCAGTCATGAAATTAGATTACGATAATTATGCATGAGATTAAAATATAAAATTAGTGATTAAATTATACAGAATTACCGGTTATTTGCCATTTGTCACACTTACACATATTTGCGATTAATGTCTCAAATCATCTTTGTCAAACGAGTTACTTTTATAAACCTATCTTTTATTCCACGCAATTTCCAAACTTTTTAAACCGCTTATATATATACACATATATATATGTGTGTGTGTGTGTGTATATATATATGTGTGTGTATATATATATATATGTGTGTGTGTGTGTATGTATGTATATATATATATATTGTGTGTGTGTATATATATATATGTGTGTATATATATATATATTATTTATAATATATACATATATATATATATATGAGTGTGTGTGTGTGTGGTCTATATATATATATATATAAAAACCCAACATAGACTTTAAACTTCAAATTGCGACTTTGGCCGAAACGTTTTAACCAGAATGCCCTATTTCCAAAGTCTTTCTCTTGAATAATTTATGGGCAAAATTTCCTAAAATAGGGGAGAATGTAACGCTTCGCAATTCTAGACTTTCTTTATATAGAAAGTGCTATCGTATTTCTATTTTTGGAAACTTGTATCGTGTTTGTGTCTTTCGCTTCAATCCTTGTAATCCGAGATTTTGATCATAATGGAACTTTATTCAATATTTATACTTTCTTTATACACTTGAATCATACTTTACAATCTCGAATACATGATTACATGCAAGAAACTCATACTTGGAACACTCGAATACTTAGTATTTATGTGCATTATACTTATACATCATTCTCTAATGCTTAAAGCACCTAAGACCGGCTAAAATACGTAAAAATGACTTGAACAGGTCAAATCCGTACGAAGTGCACCTAACCTCGCACGAAGTGAGTCACTTCGCACGAAGTGCAATCACTTGGTACGAAGAAAAGTTACTTCACACGAAGTGCCTCTTCGTATGAACTGCTCTGTTGCCTATATAACCAAGTACCACTCCACACCTAAACCCTTTGCTCACTCCGAATTTTTACTCTCAAGCTACTGATTTCTCCTCTATGTATCAGATTCGTATCAGAAGGATTCTAGACCTTCTAAGTGAGCTCTAGCTCATCTTTCTTCACTTACCTTGATAATTCTTCTACTCTTTTCACCTATTTTTATTACAAAATATACATGTTAAAAGTGTTGAACTTCCATCTTCAATATGGATGAACTTGTGTTTAGTAGTAGTGTGAACAATAGGAGCCTTGGCTCACCGAATTAGTTCTACCACCTCACTTGTCTGTTTGTATGTCACCCAGTGATTTACTAGTATCAAAGTAACACGACCCTGCCGCATCTCCAACACTTTCCATGATGGGTATGAAACACCTGGTTCGTAGCTTACTTGGTCACTTGTCAGACTTGTCAATTAGTTAGTTTACATTTCTGTTATTTATGACTAATCGGGTTGATAAAACCTTGTGCTTTGGTGAATTATATAATGAGGTGTTCGCACCTCATACTTGACATCTATCACATAATTGAAGGACTATATATATATATATATATACTTTCTGACCGAATTCACTATGTTAACTGGATAATAGTTAAGTGTTCTGAACTTGGACTATTCTGCCTCGTTCCTAAGCCCCTCGTTCATAGATTTTAGCGTTAGAACGTGTGCTGAAACAAAAATCGCTAAACAGTTAACTTCGTACGAAGCAGATTGTCACTTCGCACGAAGTGAACAATCACTTCGCACGAGGTGAACAAAGTCACTTCGCACGAAGTGGGCAACCATTTCGCACGAAGAGGACCGTCTCTTGGCACGACATTGTATTTTCTTTCGTATACTTTTCCATACTTTCTAACTTCGTGCGAACTTATGTTAGATCGTTTTCTTGATTTTGTTGTTGTATTTTGCTTCCAAACTTTGTGCTAGTTCGTTTATTAATGAAATGAAATTTGAGTTATTTAAATACTTGTCACAATATTAGTGTTATGAAGTCTCGAGCAATCTATTTCGTCCCGCCCCGATGATTCCACCATCAGTTGGGGTGTGACACCTTGTTTCCACAAACGTGTTCTTTTCGTCATTTTAACTCGCATTGACCGTTTAATTTAAACACTGATTCTTTTTCGTGTTTATGATAGGTTTTCTCAAATGCGGGAACTAGACAGAAAAACGAAAAAGCACGCGAAGAACCGAATACTTCAAAACCGCCATTTCCACGGGTGCATCCTATTTGGAAACCTTAAGATTTTGATGGTAACTTATTTGTGTAATAACCCGTTAAGTTGGTTTGTCTGGGTTATCCGTTAACCCAGACTCGTACGTTAATTGTTTTAAATAAAAAAATATGGGACCTAATTATCCGCATTTTCTAATATATTATATGATAATGGGTTAGAGTGTTACAGTTAAGCTGTCGGCAATGGCGGTGGCATAATTGTCTAACTGCATGGTAAGGTCAAAATATACGCAATGACCAGAAAGGACCAATGTTGGATTTTAATCGGTTGCCTCATACGACCTTTGGGTTTGGTCGACCTTCTTTGGTGTCGGCGGGTGTATGAACGACATAAATACTTTCAAGTGTTCACCATTGCTAGAGGGTTACATTCGAATACGATACCGAAAGCCGAGTTTCATGCAAATGGAAATGACTACATGCATGGATACTATTTGGCCGATGGTATATACCAACAGTATTCAAATATTGTGAAGAAGTTTTATGAAAAGACAATATTTTAAGAAACTATAGTAGATTCTTCGTAAAAGGACATCAAGAGGTGTTTTGGGGTTCTTCAACAACGATGGCATTTTGTTATAAATCCTTGTCATGTGTGGGATAAACAAAAAACAGAATGGTGATGTTTGCTTGTATCATATGCATAATATGATTATAGAAGATGAAGGAAAAGCAATATGTCAAAACTATTTTCCAGAAGATGTTCTAGGAACGCAAGTAACAACGGAGGAGAGAATCTTAAACGCTCGACTCTTGTGTTCCAAGGAATTACATAACGCGTCAAAGAGGGGATTTGATCGAGCATGCTTGGGCGATTCGCTCAATTCGACATGATGGTGATGACGAAGAGGACTCTGAAGGTGACGAAGAAGAAGATTTCGAAGTTGGAGCCTATGAAGACAAAGGTTTGGATGACTGAGATCATACAGAAGAAGGTGACAACGACGATGAAGACGAGTAGTATTAAATATACTTTATTGTAATATTTTTATAACTTAATGAAATGCTATTTTTAATTTTATAAATCTAGAGATTAAATAAAAATTTAAAAATAATAATAATGAGCAATTATTGGTAGAGGGTTATGGGGCTCCATCCACTACACACACATGTTATATGACCCCCCCCCATAACCCCCCACATTTGACTTTATTTGCCACTTGTCACATAACCCCTAAAGGGGGTTACAACGACACATGGCCTCATTAGAATTGCAAACTAAGTGTACGGGCTTGTTCAGGTTGTTAGGGATGGAAATGAGTCGGGCATTGGAATCTCATTCTCGTACTTGATTATAAGATTGTGTCTCATATCTAGCTCATTGCCTGTTGGGTATTTGGCGGGTATTAGTATGCCTCCTAATTTTTTTAAAGATATCGATTTGAATTTCGAATTTATTACTATTATAATTATTATATAATTTTTATTTATAAACAACTATTATAAATTTAAATATACACTACGTACGTATAAGTTTTATCATAAATAAATTGTAACATCATAATTTATATATAGTTTTATTCATATACTTCACACCACACAAAACATTAATAATATTATCAAATACATATCACAAAGGAATTTTTTTCACATAATGTACTTGCTAAATTATGTCACTAATAGATAAAATATAAATATAAATATAAAAGAAATTTTCGGGTATATAGTTCGGGTAAACGGTTATGTGGTTTCGGGTAACAAGACCAAGTATCACCTAATCTCATACCCGTCCCATAAACGCAATTTTTTAAACTAAACCCATACCGTCGAGCTTCGGTTATACCCGTCCCATATTTTTCGGGTTTCAGCTATGCCCGTCGGGCAGGGTTTTTTTCCATCCCTTGTTGCACGGAATACAGTGTTAGGGATGATAATGTGTTAGGTATGCTTAATCCTAGATTCATACCAGGTCAATTGTTAAATCTTGCATTATATTCGGCTCATTACTTGTCGGGAATTTACCCATCAAGCATTGGGCATACCCGTTGGTGTCGGATTACCGGGTTAGTGTTTTAAAAAATATAGGTTAAGATTTTCACATGGGCGGCTATGTGACCGAACCTTCCACATGATGTGCATTGGCGACACTGAATGTGAGCTTGATGGTGTCCATTGCACCGGTTGCACAACGGTACAGTACCAGCATAGGGTTTCCTCGCAGGAGGTTGTGCTGGCTGGTTTTGAGTGTTCTGGTTGGGTTGTACAACAACTGCAAAGTTCTGTGAAGCCTTACGCTTCCTTGACTTCTTGGAAGACTCAGCTTTGTTCTCCTTTGTTTTCTCTTGAGTGGTCTTAGCTGCCTGCATCTTGTCGCCCTTGCGAAACACTTTCCCCTTCTTGACCTGAGACTCAGTCAGGGTAGCAGCTAATTCGATAGCTTGTCGAACAGTGGTAGGGTTGCTACCAGTAACAATGTCCTGAATGGGGTCAGGCAGGCCATCGATGTACCTCTTGATTGCTTTATCCAACGGGGTGACCATGGCGGGACACAACAAGCTCAATTCTTCGTAACGATCAGTGTAGGCACGATGCTATCCACTATCTTGTTTAAGATTGTGGAATTCATCTTCCAGTGCCCGTTGTTCATGACGTCGGCAGAATTCCCTCATCATTAGAGCTCGAAGCTCTTCCCACGTTTGTGCCATTGCCACATCGGCACCACTTTCTCTCATTACACCATTCCACCATGTAAGTGCTCTTTTCTGGAATACACTGATGCAAACTCGACTTTTCGCTAATTCGGGCATTGAACATGACGAAATGTGTTTTTGAGACTCTCAAACCACTGCAGGAGTCCAGTAGCACCTTCGGATCCAGTAAACTTGAGTGGTTTACCCGAGTTAAATTGTTTGTAGTTGCACGGTGCGGGTGCATTGTTGTTGTTATTATTTTCTTGGTTTATCAGGTCACTAGGTTTGGGAGTACAACCGCATTTTCCTGAGCGATCATAGCTGCCATTTCGGCATCTTGAGTTGTATTATGTCGAGGAGATATTCTAGAAGAAAACATGAGGGAAAATATGTGGGATATAACATTGGATAACCAAGAGAGATGTTAAAAATATAGACGAAATATAAGGATGGTGGTCATTCGTTCGTTACTTAAAAACAAACAAACGACACATGGTGACTAATCAAAGTAAATTGGTCTTTATAATGTATCACGAAGACATGCTTTAGCCTATAAGTGGACACTCACCCGAAGAGTTCCCAGGTAAGAGTGACTAGTCCGATAATGCGGATTTGTACAAACACTCTAGCCTTAGACAGAAAACTCAGGGTACAGGTATCCACCCTTCTAGATTGCATGTGTTCACATTAATAAAACCCACACTTTGATGGGATTTTGAAAACTTACAAGGCTTTAAGCCAAAACAAATCATCTTAGGATAAACAGAAACAACACATAAATAAATTGTCTTTCATGTTTTAAGTCACTAAGGCCCGCGTCCAGTCCTATGTGAAGCATGCATCATGTTATCAAGCATTGACTCCTGAAACATATGTGAAAAGAGAGTCAGCATAAAAAAGCCGGCGAGTACATAGGTTTTGTGAGAGTGTCAAATTCTTGGCTTTGTTTACATATTGCAACACCTTGTCCGACTACAAGAGTCGTTAAGTGAAAACCTCGTATCAAAAGTGTTTGATATTGCAATACAATTAACCAACTAAAGCAAGTTGGTTAGAGTTGTGAAAACTTTATAGCCATGAATCTTGACCAAAACGTTTCTTTTGTAAAAACCTTGTGGTATATTGATTCAAAAGAAAACTTCGTATGGTTTATATATTTAAGTGAAAATCATTGCATGACATTGTTCAAAACCATTTGTCTATGTTATAAACCATATGTCTGTGTTATAAACCATTCGTACGTGTTATAATCAACCCTCCGTGTCATAAACCAATTGTCCATGTTATAAACAAATCATCCGTGTTTTTAATTGTGAAAACTTTTGATCGTTCTTTAATGAACACATTCAAACCTGTGTTTACTATACCACCAAAGGGTCTCTTTAACTAGACTAACAAATCAACAAATGATTTGTTAATCGAAATAGTTTCCGTCATTACCCAAACTTCCACCAAATCCAGTGAACAGTCCGATAATGGGATTGTCAATCCTATGGTACCATAACATACTACTGGTCGGCTCGGCCAAAGCTAATGAATGTCATTCGTGTTATGGATTACACATCAACAAGTTGTTCACATTATTGAAATCGTATTGTTTTATATATAAATCATAGACATTGTTTTTGAAAACTTGAAAATGATTTAGCACATATGAGTCCTTCAAAACATTTGCAAAACGTAAAAGAAGGAACTATGTACTCACTTTGAAAATCATTTTATATATATAAACCATGTATATTGTTTTGAAATCTTGAAAAGAATTATAGGCACATATGAATCACCCAAAACATTTAGAAAATGTAAAAGAGGGGAACTATGTACTCACTTAGGATTGCGAAAGTGTTCTTGATCAACGGAATAAATAAAGCTCAAACGTGTCCTAATGTGTCAGTTGAATATGTTAGCGTGTAGGGACTACAGACGGGAGATCGGAGAGAATGAAGTCTTATAAACCAAACGAGTGTTGGAACTCATGTGATATGGTTTAACAAACTTAACATTCTTATTCGGAAAGGATCCTAAGTGCTTTTGACCCATTATGAGTCGTTAAGGTAGTTTATGCTACTTTAACGGGTCATTAGCGTAAACGCGTGATCGTCCTATGATAAGTCTTAAATGCCCTAACATGTTTGAAAATGTTATAACATCAGTTTATATGTTAAAATTTTGGTTACATGTGTTTAAAATGGATTTATGCGCAAAAGGGCATTTTGGTCATCATTTTTTTAAGAACATAGAAGTAACTTATCATAACGCTAACCAAACGACGTGACCATAAGGTATAACCTCAGTAGGTTATTCCCTATATAACTATGGTCACAAATATGTGTTTGGTCGGATTCGAAAGTCAAAGCGGTGGTCAAGACCGCTTGACTTACGACCCTAAATAAGCACTAAACTAGAAGTGACGAGTTAAACATGTCAAAGTATGTCTAACTAAGTTTATAAAACTGATTTGGTATCAAAACTTGGTGTTTTGATACCCAAAACTAGTTTCACCGTAAAATGCACATCATGCGCATTTTTGACTGAAACTTTGACTCGTCACTTCGACTAGTAAACGTGGTAATCAGAAGGTGAAATCGTTAGGGATTATAACCTTCGTGATTATGATCATGTTGCAAAGTTCAATTGAACGTTGACTTGACCAAATATGGTCAGAACCAAAAGTCAATCAGGAAGCCAAATTGTTCGACTTTTAGCTCAAAATAGCTAAAAAATGAAAGAACTAAGAAGAGTACTTACTCGTGTTGAAGAACACTTTCAGAACTCAAGATAGGAGGCTTCCAAAGGCTGGAAACAAGCTCCAAGAAGGATAGAAAGAAGAACTTCACACTTTGCTTTGAAGTGTTTTGAAGTGGTGTGAAAAAAAATGGATGAATCATGGGGTATTTATAGTATTTTAGGATTAAGGAGGTGATGACAAGTGTCCTCAAGTGTGGATTAGTGTCCTAACATGTGTCAACACCATATTAAGTGTGGCAGAGTGACTGCTAGGTGTCAAAAATTGGAGATATGTGGCAAACTTGGTGAAGAAGCAAAAATATTTATTATTTTTTGACATTTTTGGCCCTTGGACTTGTATTTTCACTTGTTTGCCATTTTAACCCCTTTAACTTAATATTTTGGTTATATAAAGGTTTTAAAACATGTGTAACTTGGACTATGCTCGAAAATGTCATGGATGTCGGTTCGTTCGGTTGTACGGTTACTCGTTTCACAAAAATGAGTAAAACGTTTTAACGAACACGAAAATGATCGAAATTGTGCAACGATTGACATTTTTGCATTCTCATCAATAAAATACAAGATTTTATTGAATACAAAAATATTTGGAAATAAAACTCAGGGTTTCATTGAATACGAAATTGTTTGTAATTGTGCAATGATTGAAAAGTCAAATATCACAGTCTCCCCTACTTTTGGAAGTTTCGTCCCGAAATTTAATTAAATGAAACTTTGTGAAACAGATGTGGATATTTCGCTTTCATCTGATCCTCTCATTCCCAAGTAAATTCTGGGCCACGTGTGGATTCCTAGCGAACTTTAACTATTGGTATACGTCTACGCTTGAGTTTTTTTACTTCACGGTCCAATATCTCCACAGGTTTCTCGACAAAGTGCATAGTGTCATCAACGTGAATTTCGTCGAGGGGAATGTAGAGGTTTGTATCGGCTAACACTTTTTCAAATTGGACACGTGGAATGTTGGGTGAATATTCCCAAGTTCAGGAGGTAGCTCAAGTCGGTAGGCCACCTTTCCGATTCTCTCAATGATCTTGAATGGTTCAATATATCATGGTGCAAGTTTTCCTTTCTTTCCAAATCAAATCGCACCTTTCCAAGGGGATACCTTGACAAGGACGTGATCACCAACTTGGAATTCCAAGGGCTTGTGTCGTTTGTCCGCATAACTCTTTTGACGACTTTTAGCTGTCAGAAGTTTATCGTGAATTTTCTTGTAACATTTGTCAAAAACGGGTTTTCCAAACCCGCTTCGTCTATAATCGAATATCAAGCTATAAATGTTTCGTTGCGTATTTATGTCAATTTTAATTTTTCATGATGCAAAATTAAAAAACAAACTAGAATATAAAAGTTATAATTGATAAAAAGTAAAAATAAAATAAATAAAATGAAAAACAGGCTGCCGGGACTCGAACCCGGGTCAGCCGGAAAGACTCAAAGACTTAACACGCGCACTCATAACCACTCCGCCACTTGATGTTTTCTGTTAGTTCTAGGAAGCAATTAAATCTTATGTTCAACCATAAATCAACCGGTTTACGCTAACTGTAACCGAAATCGGTTTCCAAACGTCCAAAAACGTTTGAGTGTTCGCGGTTTTCTGTCAATAACCGATACACCGACACCTCCAATCAATTTAGCTTTGAATGGACTTGAATTCAAGAGTTGATCGGTTCTAATAACCGAAAACCTGCATTTCCTGAATTACTCCAATCATAGTCCCCTCTCGCGACTCAAACTCATCTGCAGACCTTCAATTTCATTTTCGCAATACTTTCAGTTCGTCGGAAAAAGCTATTTGAACTCGTCGGACTTTCGCCGGAAAACCGTGTTTTCCATCAAATCAGTAAGTCTCTCAATTCTTTCATCGTCTATCAGTTGTTAAGCTGTTGCTAACTCAAACCCTTCAATCGGAATCAGTTTCAGACATCGATATCGGATAATTCACTCTCGCCGGAAAACTTCTGAAAGTTCTCAATTCTCGCTGTGAAACGGTATAGTCTTTTAAACCTTCTAGTAATCATTGTTCAGTGCTTCAATTCCGCATTTAGCTAATCAAATTGATAATCTATCCGCTCATACGAAATCCGTAAAAACAGAGCCGACGACTTCGCCGGAATTCTGAGATAAATCGTTTCTCCGGTATGTTTACTTCCGAAATTTTCTCTGCCATTTCATTTTAGTCATTTGAATGTTTGTCAATCGAATTAATCAAGAATCAATAGAGAAATCGTAGTCTGTGTTATTGTAACGAAGAAGATGAAGTTAGGTTGTTTATAAGTTTAATATAATTTGGATATTATCTTGGGTTAGACACACAGTCCAGCGGTGGACTGTGTGCGCACATATATCACACGCCGCGAGTTCGATCCTTGACACACACGTATGCTCTGTAATAAAGATGTTTTATTTTTCTAACTGAACCGGATTAACTCACAGTAGATGTTAAGTATAACAAAAATCGGTATATTAACCAGGTTAGACACACAGTCCAATGGTGGACTGTGTGCAACACTAACCCACAGGTCCCGGGTTCGAGACCTGTTGCACACTCCGGTTCGATAATTAAAACCCTTTTTGAAAATAAAAATTTTTTGAATAAACTAAAATAGTATATAAATATAATTAAAAACAGAATTATTTTGGGTTAGACACGTAGCTCAGTTGATAGAGCTGCGTGCACGCGTACGGGAGGTCTCGGGTTCGAGTCCTGCCCAGCGCATACATGCACACAATAGAACCGGCAAACAGTCAACAATCACAGTCAAACAGTCAACGGTCAATGGTCAACGCAAAAGTCAACATTTTTTTATATTTTTATTTATTTAATTTAATTTAAAAATCAATTAAAAATACTTAAAAATAATGTTTTTAAAGATTGGAAATAGACTTAAACTCACAAAAATATATCTAAAAATCTTATTAAAATTATTAATAAAATCCACTCATTTACTATACTTTCCGTTATTGTTTAGGTTAGTTAATCCTCGTTGATCAATCCCTCAAACTCGTGCGCATCTCATCATCTCCGACCGAACGCACCCAATGTGAGTGAATCTCTACAAATTCCCCGTTTTAATCACGTTTTTGGGTGTATCATGTGTCTTACCAATTATTATATTTAAATCATTGTGCATACATCATATCCATGAACAAATGTGTATTCAGCTTGTATCAACTGTTTGTGTGGTTATTGTTTAGATTTAATTTATTATTTTCAGTACATGCAATATCATAGGCCGCCGCTCCCCATTACATTATGAGCGTTGAGCAGTTCCCCATTACATTATGAGCGTGAACCGGGCGTTGCCAACATACGATCGGCTACGTTTGATTGAGCCTTGATCGCACAGACATTCATCATAGGCCGTCAGTTCCCCATTACATTATGAGCGTGAACGTGACGTTGCCAACATATACAGTTTCATTCATGTTATATATTCATGCAAGTTCATATGTTATTGTATGTTATTGTATGTTATTGTTTGTGGTTGTTATTGCTATTGTTTGATTATTTACATTTGCTCACATATGACTATTGCACAATTTTTCCTTGATAAAGATAACGAGAAATCAATAATAAATGTTTATCTAACAAGGTTCACTCGCCAACTTATGTTGACCAAAAACCCCCATTTTTACACATGATACATGTGACCCAGCTGCAGCAAGAAACACATAGGATTGGCTTAGAAGAATAAACTGGTTTAGAGCTTGGATTGTTTAGTTGATTATTTTTCTTTGTATTTGTATGAACATGTTTGGATTATTGAGAATGTAATTTTGACTTAAATGAATATGAAACATATTAGTAAATATCATGAGCTTTGGTGATAACCCAATTATGCCCCGACTCTTATTCCGCTCGGGTCGGGGTGTGACAGATTGGTATCAGAGCCATGACTATAGGGATATAGGATAGGTTATTAGACCCTTAGAGCCTATACTATAGTTAATTAGAAATTTTTAAGATTTTGTGTGTTACATGCAAAATTCATGATGTTTATATGTTTTATGTTTAATGTTACATTCAATGTTATGCAAGCATGTTCATAAGTACATATTATTATATAATGCCTATCATAAATCATATTCTTGTAACATATCATATCCATGAAAGCACACATCACATCATTTTCATGATTGAATTTACAATGATTTTTGTATTTTCAATTCACATCAAAGTGAGTTCTCATGACGGGCATGTAGTAACTGGAAGGGTACAAGTACCGGTAGTCGGAACGTCCTGTCTAGGCTGGCATTCGTATAAATCCAAAATAAATGACCAGTTTGCCTACCTGGGGACTAACGATGAGAATACGAAGTACCTATTAGGCCAAAGCATGCTATACCAAACGTCGTGTGAGCTAACCCCACTTTGAGTTGTCATTGTGTCTACACCTGGACACATTCCGACCATACATCTCGTAAACATATTTCGTGGTTTTCATTCGGGTAATGCGAGTGTTAAACCGCCAATACTAATGTGAATCCTACCAAGCCAATAGTCATGGGGCCCACATGACTATACAGGTGAAGGTATGGGGGACATTTGAGGCCCCACATGAGCAAACCCAAGACATCCTATGGATGTAGTTGCATTATTGATATTTATGTTATTTTCATTTTCTTTAAGACACATGACACCTAAAAAGACTCCATAAACTCACAATCTTCTTATGTATGTTCCTGTAGATGTCGGCTAGACAACAACGAGGGGGTAGAGGATCAGGAAGGTCTCACGAACGCTTGGCCACTCAAATCGCAAAACAAATGGCCGCGGTGCTTCCTGACATTGTGGTTCAAGTACAACAAGCTCTCGCCACAAATCCCACCAATCCTCCCCAGCAAGAAGACAGAACATCGGCAACCCGCCTACCAAAAAGTGCTCATATAAACATTTCAAGTCTTGCGATCCTCCTAAATTTGAAGGGACCGAAGGTGTCACTGCTCTCCTCCACTGGTTTGAGGAAATGGAAAACACCTTCCTCAACTGCGATTGTCCCGATGATCGCAAGGTACGATACGCAACCGGGAGACTATTTGGGGTAGCTCTTACCTGGTGGAATACTGAAAAGGGTAAGAGGGGAATCGAAGATGCAATGGCCTTAACGTGGGAGGAGTTAAGGGAAATCATGACGAGACGATTCTGTCCTAGAAGTGAGATTAAAAAATTAGAGGACGAATTTCATTCTTTGAAGCAAAAGGAGGGAGATCATACTTCCTACAACAAGAGATTTTTAGAGTTGAACCAGATGGTCCCTAACTTGTTCACTCCAGTTTACCGTTTAGTTGAGCATTATATTCGAGGTCTTCCCTCGAAAATTCAAGATTCAGTTCTCAGCACTTCGCCAGCAACACTTGAAGCTGCTATGGAACTAGCTACTGAGCTGACCGAGAATCGAATTCGCAACGGTAAATTTAAAGAGGAGAAAAAGAAAGCCTCCGTTGAGGGCCAAACTTCAAACCATTTCACCTCCTCCTCTAAGTTTGCTAACAAGAGGAAACGTAACACCAGAAACTTCGTTGTCACACAAACCAATTACCCTATCCCTGCTGCACCCATTACCCAAGTTGCCCCCTCACCTGCACCATATAAAAGGCCATACTCTGGCCCATTACCAAAATGAAACCGTTGCCAATACCATCACTTTCCTGATCATCCCTGCCAATATTGCACCGGCTGTGGTCGCGCAGGTCATACTGTTCAAACCTGTCGCATACCTCAGCGAACGAATCGCCACCAGCCTTCAACCCAAACCCACCATCAAATAATGGGTCAAGCCCAACAACCCCTACTACTACCACCTACCCAACATTTAGCCCAATCATACTACCAGCCCAACTATCCCATGGTGCAACCTATGCAGGCTTGCTACAATTGTGGAGACCCAAGCCACTTTAGAAACACTTGTCCACGTTTGGTGAACATTATACATGCTCAAGACCAAGCGAATCCGGTGAATCAAGCTAACCAAGCTCCTCCACCTGCAAGAGGAAGGGCTTTCAACATCAACGCTAATCAGGCTAGAGCTGACAGCAATGTGGTTAACGGTACGTTTCTTATCAACGGTAGTTATGCATCCATGTTGTTTGATACTGGCGCGGATAAAAGTTTTGTGTCCTTAGAGTTTGAACCCATCCTAAACCAAATTCGTGATAAGCTCATGGAATCCATAACAGTAGAAGTTGCTGACGAAAAACCGATCTCATTAAACTCTATTATACGCAATTGTACTCTCACCTTAAACGACCACGATTTTCCAGTTGACCTCATTCCTATGAAGTTGGGAAGCTTTGACATTATAATTGGTATGGACTGGCTCAGCCAACATCAGGCTGAAGTTGTATGCCGCGAAAGTTTATACGCATTCCTCTTTCAAACGGTCAGACTCTACGAATCTTTGGAGAAACCTCATCGAAAGGGCTCAGATTAATGTCCTATCTACAAGCTCGAAAATATCTCCGCAAGAATTATGTCGCATTTTTAACTCATGTCGTCAAAAAGGGAACCATGGAGAAGAAACTCGAAGACATCCCAGTAGTAAAAGATTTTCCGCAAGTTTTTCCTGACGACATTTCAGGACTTCCTCCCTTGAGAGAAGTCGAATTCCGCATTGATCTTATACCTGGTGCTACACCAGTTGCAAAGTCTCCTTATAGGTTAGCCCCATCCGAAATGCAAGAGCTAGCCAGTCAATTGCAAGAGTTGACTGACAAAGGATTCATACGTCCTAGCTCCTTGCCTTGGGGTGCACCTGTCCTTTTTGTGAAGAAGAAAGATGGAACGTTTCGCATGTGCATCGACTACAGAGAACTCAACAAGTTAACGATCAAGAATCGCTATCCATTACCTCGCATTGATGATCTTCTTGACCAACTTCAAGGCGCCAGCTGTTTTTCAAAAATCGACCTTCGTTCTAGTTATCATCAACTTAGAGTACATGAAGAAGACGTCCCAAAGACCGCCTTCCGAACTCGTTATGGTCATTATGAATTCATGGTCATGCCATTTGGTTTAACCAACGTTCCAGCTGTCTTCATGGATTTAATGAACAGAGTCTGCAAACCTTATCTCGATCGTTTTGTTATAGTCTTTATCGACGACATCCTCATTTACTCAAAGTCTAAGTCTGATCATGAACGGCATCTTTGACTCATCCTTACAATCTTAGAGAATGAAAAGCTTTACGCCAAATTCTCCAAATGCGAATTCTGGTTAAAAGAGGTACAATTCCTTGGACATGTAGTCAATGACAAGGGAATACATGTCGACCCCTCAAAAATCAAAGCGGTACAAGAATGGCAAGCGCCACGTACACCAACTGAAGTAAGATCATTCCGTGGTTTGGCTGGTTATTATCGCCGTTTCATTTCAAACTTCTCTCGCATTGCTGTACCACTCACGGCTTTAACTCATAAAGGAAAACCCTTCATATGGGGACCCAAACAAGAAGAAGCCTTCCAAACCCTTAAACAAAAACTCTGTGATGCACCAATCCTCACTCTTCCTGAAGGTTGTGATGACTTCGTGGTTTATTGCGACGCGTCAGGGCAAGGACTAGGCTGTGTTCTAATGCAAAGAGGAAAGGTTATAGCTTATGCTTCGAGACAACTCAAGACTCATGAGAAGAACTACACCACCCATAACCTAGAACTTGGAGCCGTTGTGTTCGCTCTTAAGATATGGAGACATTATCTCTACGGTACTAAGTGTGAAATATACACTGACCACAAGAGTCTTCAACATATCTTCAACCAAAAGGAGTTAAACATGAGGCAACGAAGATGGGTTGAACTTCTAAATGACTACGACTGTGAAATTCGGTACCACCCTGGCAAGGCAAATGTGGTGGCTGATGCACTCAGTCGAAAGGGTTATGCGAACTCCATTCGTCTTCTATGTTCGCAAATCATAACTGACATTAAAGATCAAATTCGAGAAGCCCAACATCTTTCAGTAACGGAAGACGACGTACGAAAGGAGTTGTCCTGTGGAGCTGAACTTAAAATTGAAACTAAATCTGACGGTATTTTGTACTATCTAGATCGCATATGGATTCCTGACCACAACAACCTTCGTGAATTCCTTATGAATGAGGCACACAAAACACGATACTCTATACACCCAGGAGTCGACAAGATGTATCAAGACCTTCGATACACCTACTGGTGGCCTGGAATGAAAAAGGATATTGTTGTTTTTGTTTCCAAGTGCCTTACATGTTCCAAGGTAAAAGCTGAACATCAAAGACCCTCAGGACTTCTGGTCCAACCTGAAATACCTGTATGGAAGTGGGAAAACATAACCATGGACTTCATTACCGGGTTACCTCGCACTTCTGGTGGGTATGACACTATATGGGTAATCATTGATCGTCTTACAAAGTCAGCTCACTTTGTTCCAATCCGTGAAGATTTCAAGAACGAGAAGCTAGCTCGTATCTACATCAGCGAAATCGTAAGCCGACATGGTGTACCGTTAAGCATTATTTCAGATCGTGATGGTCGTTTCACTTCACGAACATGGCAAGCTGTACAAACCGCTTTGGGTACACGATTAGATCTCAGTACCGCTTATCATCCTCAAACTGATGGACAATCTGAACGCACCATTCAACCTCTTGAAGATATGCTTCGAGCATGTGTCATAGACTTCAAGGGAAATTGGGACGCTCATCTACCATTAGTTGAATTTTCGTACAACAACAGCTATCATTCAAGCATCGGCATGGCACCTTTTGAAGCGTTATATGGTCGTAAGTGCCGATCTCCAGTATGTTGGCACGAAATTGGGGAAGCTCAAATCACCGGTCCAGAATTGATTCAAGAAACCACAGATAAGATCCATCAAATTCGAAACAATCTTCTAGCGGCTCAAAGTCGTCAAAAGAGTTATGCAGATAAACGACGAAAGCCTTTGGAGTTTAACATTGGTGATCATGTACTTTTAAAAGTATCACTGTGGAAGGGAGTAGTTCGTTTTGGTCAAAAAGGCAAGCTAGCACCACGCTACGTAGGACCTTTCAAGATACTCGAAAGAGTAGGACCTGTAGCATATGTCACACCCCGACCCGCAGCGGAAAAGGTGATCGGGGCATGATTGGGTTATCATCAAAGCTCATGACATTTATTATACGTTTCATATTCATTAATACAATTTAATGGAAGTTTACAATAAGAATTACAACATGTTCTAACTATCAATCTAAGCTTCTTTGTTCTCTCCTAAGGCATTTCCTATGTTTTCCTCGCTTCAACCTGTTCACCTGTATCATGTGTAAAAGGGTTTTTGGATCAACATAATGTTGGCGAGTGAATCCTATGGAAAACATTTGTACAAGTTTATTTAATTTATTATGAAATGAGTGCACAACCAAACATGAGTAAAAATAGATGTAAACTTATTCAACAATCATAAGATATTAAATAAAGCACACATGAACAATGATGGAACATTTAGAGGCACGCGTTGCTCTACTCGTCTCTCACGAGGAACTAATGGGCCTAATGAATGAATTGCATAAACATGATAATATGAAAGACATAACTACAAACAATATAAACTCAATGATATACACATGAACAATAATAAATTGGTTTTGAGGCACGCGTTGTTCAACTCGTCTCCCACGAGGAACTGATGGGCTTAATGAATGAATTTCATATAATTTGACAAAATGAAATAAGTAATCACAACAATATAAACAATCTAAGTTTAGATCACGAGATGGTATGGCATAAGTTTAAATAAACGAGTTTATTAATTTGTGACACATGACACACCCCAAAATGTGTAATTAAAAAGGGGGAGTTGTAAGATTCACTCACAGTGGGTGCGTTCGGTTGATGATGTTGAATGCACGCGAAGTGGTTTTAACCACGAGTGAAATTAACCTAGATAAATATCATTATGGTTCGGTAAGTAAACGGATTTTATTAATCTATTTTAGTAGGATTGTTGGGTGTATTTTTGTGAGTTTAAGGCTATTTTCTAACCTTAAAAATGTTATTTTTAATTATTTTTAATTGATTTTTAATTAAAATAAATAAATAAAAATAAAAAAAAATTTTGACTTTTTTGACCGTTGACTTTGACTTTGACCGTTGACCTTGACCTTGACCGGTTCGTATGCGAGAAATTGTGCGCTGAGTGAGGCTCGAACCCGAGACCTCCCGTACGCGTGCACGCAGCTCTACCAACTGAGCTACGTGTCTAACCCGAAATATTTCTGTTTTTAATTATATTTATATATTAATTATGTTAAACAGAAAATCCTTTATTTTCTAAAAACGATTTTAATCCAAGACTCGGTGCGCTCCACAGGTCTCGAACCCGGGACCTGTGGCTTATACTAACACACAATCCACCGCTGGACTGTGTGTCCAACTTGTTAACTTAACTGATTTTTATTATACTTAAACACAAACTAATTATTTTTATTTCTGACTTATTCAAAAAGGTAAATAATTGTCCGGGTCGATGCAGAAGACCGGACTCGAACTCGTGCGCTTTGATTAAACATACACACAGTCCACCACTGGACTGTGTGTCTAACTTGGTTATTTTTCCGGTTATTAATATACTTAACATATAACAGTGTGACTCCGGTTCGGTTAACAAAAAAAAATCATTTTTATTAAGGCAGCGTGTGTGGAACAGGATTCGAACTCGAGACGTTAGTATGTTTAATGTGCACACAGTCCACCGCTGGACTGTGTGTCTAACCCGAGTTATTTCTTGATTTAAATTATACTTATATGTTACTGCAACATCGTCTTCTTCGTTAGATTTTAACCAGGAACGATGACGATCTGGTTCGAAGTTTTAATCAGGATTCTTTAGCGTTTTAGGTTAATTACAGATGAGATATAAGTAAAAAGAAAGGAAATTAGGCGTGAGGTATACCGACTGGCTTCCTCTGTTTTCCGGCAGAACTCCGGCGACAGCAATCCCTTCCGGCGACGAGTGTCTTGCAGCAGAGAGTCTTCAGAAAGCTTACAAAGTATGTGGGTGACTTCGGTATAAGTTCAGAGGGTTTAGTAAGGCTTAGAAGTTAAGGACTCGGTTTTCCGGCGATGAGCAGAAGAATTCCGGCGAGTGAGTTTTCGCCGAGAAGGGGTGCGGTTTTGAGCGAAAATGTTTGCAGAGGTTCGAGGGGGTATTTATAGGGCAAGTCGTCGATGTATTTGGTCCGATTTCCGACTTGATTCGTTGGTTTGAATTTCTCCGGCGGTTATGGATTGTGTCGCGGACACAGACGTCGGTTATAACCGATGTGTAGTTAAAGTTTACGTTATAACGGAAAGAATCGTTAAGTTTCGCGAGATTACCGGGATTTCCGACGACTGCAACTTTTGGGCGCCGGTTTTGAATTCAGAAAGTCATGATATGAATTAAATGATCCTAACATTTAACAAGGAACATCAGTGGCGCAGTGGTTTAGTGCGCGTGTGTTAAGTTGCTGAACCGGCTGACTCGGCGACTGACCCGGGTTCGAAACCCGGCAGGAACAAAACATTTTTATTTTCTTATTTTTGACAGTTTTTCAAAAACTAATTATATATTCCCATATAATAATTGATTATGTATCGTTTAAAATTATTTTGGGCATTTAATTCGCAACGAAAATTTTAACTGATTGTTCGGTTAATAAACGGACCGGGTTTGGTAAATCCGTTTTTTGACGGATGTTACAGTATCCCCTGCTTTTTAGAAATTTCGTCCCGAAATTTAAATAGCGATATATTTGACTAAGAGAATGATGGTGTTTAGTTTTGACAGTTACATACTTAGAAAAAGTAAGAGTTTAAATTTTTGTTTGAGGCGGTAACGTCCCTTGTAAGAGTTAAGTACCCTATTACAGGAATCGCTTTTTGTTGCCTACTGTAAAAGTATTGATAAGCAGAATTTATTTGCTAACTATGATATCATGCATAAAAGTTTGGATATGTTTGGAAGGGTATGGTTATATCCTAAGGCAAAACTTCTAATACTACAACCTACATGGAAAATAAATAAACACAACAGCTAATATTTGAACATAAATAAACACAACAGCTAATATTTGAACATAAATAAACACAACAGCTAATATCAGTAAGTTATGATTGGTTCTATGACTATAGAACATAAATAAACACAACAACTAACATTTGAATCCACATTCTGATAGCATATATGTTTGAATGGTGGCAGTTTCTCTCTCGTTTGTTATGATGGAGAGGTTAGTTTATGTAGAAATGGAACACAATCAAATCTCTTTAAATAGCAAGATGATATAAATGTAACACAAATTTCAACCAAGGCAATACTAAATCCTACATGGAACTTCTCATAACCGCCTGATAATGCCTCTGATCCTTTGGCAAGAATACTTATATATAGGAAGTACCAGCGGCGTATCCACCATATTCTTGCCAAATTTTCATTGGTTTTATCCACAAGTTATGATTAGTTACCAAGGAACTACTAAATCCTACATAGAACTTCTCATAACTATCTAACAATGCCTCTAATCCTTTGACAAGAATACTTATATATAGGAAGTACCAGGGGCGTATCCACCATATTCTTGTCAAATTTTCATTGGTTTTATCAGTGAATTATGATTAGTCCTATATAACTCTACAACCAATACAACAAACATAAAATACTGAAATGAAAAATGTCTGTGCGATCAAGGCTCAAAAGTGTTTGATATTGCAATACAATTAACCAACTAAAACAAGTTGGTTAGAGTTGTGAAACCCTTTATAGCCATGAATCTTGACCAAAACGTTTCTTTTGTAAAAACCTTGTAGTATATTGATTCAAAAGAAAACTTCGTATGGTTTATATCTTTAAGTGAAAATCATTGCATGACATTGTTCAAAACCATTTGTCCGTGTTATAAACCATATGTCTGTGTTATAAACCATTCATCCGTGTTATAATCAACCGTCCGTGTCATAAACCAATTGTCCATGTTATAAACAAATCGTCCGTGTTTTTAATTGTGAAAACTTTTGATCGTTCTTTAATGAACACAGTCAAACCTGTGTTGACTATACCACCAAAGGGTCTCTTTAACTAGACTAACAAATCAACAAATGATTTGTTAATCGAAACAGTTTCCGTCATTACCCAAACTTCCACCAAATCCAGTGAACAGTCCGATAATGGGATTGTCAATCCTATGGTACCATAACATACTACTGGTCGGCTCGGCCAAAGCTAATGAATGTCATTCGTGTTATGGATAACGCATCAACAAATTATTCACATTATTGAAATCGTATTGTTTTTTATATAAATCATAGACATTGTTTTTGAAAACTTGAAAATGATTTAGCACATATGAGTCACCCCAAAACATTTGCAAAACGTAAAAGAAGGAACTATGTACTCACTTTGAAAATCATTTTATATATATAAACCATGTATATTGTTTTGAAATCTTGAAAAGAATTATAGGCACATATGAATCACCCAAAACATTTAGAAAATGTAAAAGAGGGGAACTATGTACTCACTTGGGATTGCGAAAGTATTCTTGATCAACGGAATAAATAAAGCTCAAACGTGTCCTAATGTGTCAGTTGAATATGTTAGCGTGTAGGGACTACAGACTGGAGATCGGAGAGAATGAAGTCTTATAAACCAAATGAGTGTTGGAACTCATGTGATATGGTTTAACAAACTTAACATTCTTATTCGGAAGGATCCTAAGTGCTTTTGACCCATTATGAATCGTTAAGGTAGATTTATGCTACTTTAACGAGTCATTAGCGTAAACGCGTGATCGTCCTATGATAAGTCTTAAAAGCCCAAACATGTTTGAAAATGTTATAACATCAGTTTATATGTTAAAATTTGGTTACATGTGTTTAAAATGGATTTTTGCGCAAAAGGGCATTTTGGTCATCATTTTTTTAAGAACATAGAAGTAACTTATCATAACGCTAACCAAACGACGTGACCATAAGGTATAACCTCAGTAGGTTATTCCCTATATAACTATGGTCACAAATATGTGTCTGGTCGGATTCGAAAGTCAAAGCGGTGGTCAAGACCGCTCGACTTACGACCCTAAATAAGTACTAAACTAGAAGTGACGAGTTGACATGTCAAAATATGTCTAACTAAGTTTATAAAACTTATTTGGTATCAAAACTTGGTTTTTTGATACCCGAAACTAGTTTCGTCGTAAAATGCACATCATGCGCATTTTTGACTGAAACTTTGACTCGTCACTTCGACTAGTAAACGTGGTAATCAGAAGGTGAAATCGTTAGGGATTATAACCTTCATGATTACGATCACGTTGCAAAGTTCAATTGAACTTTGACTTGACCAAATATGGTCAGAACCAAAAGTCAACCAGAAAGCCAAACTGTTCGACTTTTAGCTCAAAATAGCTTAAAAATGAAAGAACTAGGAAGAGTACTTACTCGTGTTGAAGAACACTTTCGGAACTCAAGATAGGAGGCTTCCAAAGGCTGGAAACAAGCTCCAAGAAGGATAGAAATAAGAACTTCACACTTTGCTTTGAAGTGTTTTGAAGTTGTGTGAAAAAAATGGAAGAATCATGGGGTATTTATAGTATTTTAGGATTAAGGAGGTGATGACAAGTGTCCTTAAGTGTGGATTAGTGTCCTAACATGTGTCAACACCATATTAAGTGTGGAAAAGTGAGTGCTAGGTGTCAAAAGTTTGAGATAAGTGGAAACTTGGTGAAGAAGCAAAAATATTTATTATTTTTTGACATTTTTGGCCCTTGGACTTATATTTTCACTTGTTTGCCATTTTTAACCCCTTTAACCTAATATTTAGGTTATATAAAGGTGTTAAGACATGTGTAACTTGGACTATGCCCGAAAATGTCGTGGATGTCTATTCGTTCGGTTGTACGGTTACTCGTTTCGCAAAAATGCGTAAAACGCTTTAACGAACACGAAAATGATCGAAATTGTGCAACGATTGACATTTTTGCATTTTCATCAATAAAATACAAGATTTATTGAATACAAAAATATTTGAAAATAAAACACAGGGTTTCATTGAATACGAAATTGTTTGTAATTGTGCATGATTGAAAAGGCACAAATGTCACAAGTATATTATAATAGTAATCTCAAAAAATAATTTTGTATTTCGTAGTATACAAGTATATATAACAGTTAATTACACAGATGGTCCTTGTGATTTATTGAAAATAACACTTTTGAGTACTAACTTATTTTTTAACAGATACAGGTTCTATGGTTTCGATTTTGAAACACCTTTGAGTATTAAAGCTAATAGTCGTTAGTTTTTCGGTAAAAAAATGTTATCTTCAATAAACCACAAGGACTAGATGTGTAATTAACTTTAAAAATTATAAAAACTCATTATATTTGTAAAAAATAATATTATAAAATATGCTATATATAATATTTAATAATTATATTTCTAAAATAAATATAGATACAATTATCAAAAGTCTATTAACATAAAAATATTTAATAATTATATTTCTAAAATAAATATATATACAATTATCAAAGTCTATTACGAGAGGAAACACTTTAGTAGAGACAATACTTAGCTGTTTCAAACAATTTTTTAATAACTATTTTCAAAAATAATTATGATATATATAAAACTTATATACATTATCTCAAATATAATATACATTAAATTATGTTGTGTTATATTATATTGCATTATATTCTTTGTTTACTTTAGGTAACATTACATTATATTATCTGATGTCATGTTATCTAAAATAATAATATAATATAATATGATATGCTAAAATATAATATTTTTTGTTTATTTTAGACAACATTATATTATTTTATATTATATCATTCGATACCATATTATCTAAACTCAATAAAAAATAATATATGATAAGATATGATATAATAATTAATAATAATATAATATAATATAACACACAACTTAAGGATTATATAATATATTATTAAATTAACTAAACAAAGAATAATATCCATATGTCCAGTAAGTTTACCTTTTCCATTTCAAGATATGGTATGAGCTTACTTTAAGATGATAGATAAATTTCCGTGGATAAAAAGCTTTAAAGGAAAGGATTTCTTCACAAAAAAGTTAGCCTTCGATTTCGCTCTTTTTTCATATTGATGACACTTTCGCGGTGGCCATTCTTGAATGGAATCTGCAAATTAACTAAGGGATGGACAAGAATACTGAAAATAAAGGTGAAAATAAAAATAGAAAAAGAAATAAAAAGGGATAGAAAATAAGTTTGGTCAAAACAATAACTTTGGGTCTTTCTATGGATTAAAAGAAATACCTGGCAACGACGTCAAAAACCAAAAACCTGATGTCGTGTGAATTAGATGTATTAATTTATTAATGTTGACCACACTTAAGTGTGTTAACTTTTTTTGAATGGTGAACTTCATGTATTAGGTTACCACACTTTCCAAATCGGAGAGGCTGTATTGCCCCACTCTTGCGAGACTATGTTGCATAACCGGGCCTACACTGGCTTCAAAGTTTGCTTTTTTTTTTGTGTTCCCCCGGGAAACCATACGGCTGGCTGCCACTTGACAGTCGTTGTGCCACCACAAGAGCAAAACTCTATACCGTAACACATAGTGGGACGAAACCTGGTTGGACTCGAGAATCAAATTGACAACCTCACACAAGGCCTAGTCCAAATCCTTCATTGCCTATGTACACCCTAATATGACACAAGTAGGAATTGGACTTGAGTTTCCATAGGAAAACCCAAGCCTCCTACCACTAGTTAACACACACTTAAGTGTTTAACTTAATAACTTGAAACACGATTATCTAGTTTTAAATTTATAAAAATGATTTTTTTTTAAACTAAATACACACAACGTGTAGAGAACCCTTCGTATATAGTATAAATTTGGATAAGAACCAAGTATGTTCCAAGAATATGCTTCCCATACGTAATTGTTTTTATTATTATGACCATCTCTATTTGAAGTTAGTTTAGCAGACTAAAATATAATATAGAACCTTTGGATAAGTCTTTTTTTATCAATATAGTTTATTTATTAAATGAGGAAAATGTTTAAGTCTTCGATTTTATCTTTTGTAGAAGTTAGAAGTGGCTTCCTTTTCCGATCGCCAACATCCTTTAATCTTGTCACAACATATCGATAGACCGGTCTGAAATATGTCCAAAAGAACCTTCCCTAGCCTTTCGACTAGTAAACGATATGCCACACAAGGTTGGTTTAAAGCCATCTTAGTTGTATTATCTTTACATAACTTAATCAACTAGTATTTACATTCTAGCTTAACAAATGGGATCATGTTTAGGAATCTTTAAAAATATTATATTAATAAGATTAACTAATCCAAGAGTTTTAGAAGACATAGAGAATACAACCATATGAAACACTTGTATCAATGGCGATTGTTACACTTTATGATCTTCAAGCTCTAGCACAAGTGCAAGTATGTGTGCAACAAAGGTCTCTCAACTCTCATGTATTACATATATTTAGTGAACTAATCTAAAGATGCCTTACTCTTAACATGGATGATCAAAAGTAGGATGTAGGATCCTAGCTTTGGAGAGGTCTCGGTTGGCATGAAGGTCTTCCATAAGGATCAATCTCTCACTTCCAAGCAAATGGGCCTTAGGAAGCATATGATCATGGCATACTTGGTTATTGATTATTCAAGCTCCCTGAATCATCCATATTTTCTCCAAGGGGCTAGAGCCTTCAAGGATGAAAGAACAAGGCCAAGAATGCACAAATCTATCAGCCTTGGGGCTATAGCACACTAGTAAAAAAAGAGCAAAGACGGCATGCCTCAAATGGGTGAATAGGTTGGTATTTATAGGCTGATGAAAGGCAGGGGAGCACGGGCGTGCCAATGGGACACGGTCGTGCTTGTCCTTGAATTTGTTGAAAGCTTAGAGAATTTATCCTTTATGTCTCCTGAGGATCTTTAGGTGTGCGTGCCTGGTGAGTTGTCCCAACAATAGTAGCAGAAAGTGTAATTTGGTCTCTAGCTTTTGTCTTGTTCTAATTTGTCTTTATGGGGGCACAGCGTGGATACCTATGCAAAGGTGTGTAGCCGTCTTTCTTTCTTGCCCACAAAGTTGTTTGATTTCTCCAAAAGGCGGGCTAAGGCGAGAGGCATGCCCGTGCCTTGTTGTGCACGGGGGTGTTTTTTGGAAACATCGTATTTTTCGTCTGGTTTTTATTGTTTTCTACTTTTTTTATTTGGACCTTCAAATCCTTTAAAAACTGAAAAGGAATGATTTAGGTAGTATTTCCTTTATAAATTGACTCAAAAATATTCATAAATAGGAGTAAATTCGTATTACTAATATGGATAATTGACGGTAAATCAATAGACGTAAGCTTGTACTAGATTTTTTAGAGCTTTCAAATTTTAATTTATTATAAAATATCAAAACATTTTACTTTTGTTAAAAAAAGTCCACGTACTATTTTAATTTAGCAACTCGTTACACTAACTATATATAGTATTCTATTAGCACAAGAGCCACATCAGAAAAAAAGGGTGAGGTTTACAAAGCCAAAAGAAAATAATGGTTTTTACCCATAAGATTTCGAGAGAAAGTAATCAATACAGGATACTTCTGTATGGGATGGGTATTTGAATATGGGTTCAGGTGTAAGATTAGTTTTGAAAATTTTTATGAGTATGAGATTAGGTGATATCCGGTTTGATTACCCAAAAACATATACCTGTTTACTCGACTTATATACCCAATGCATACACCCAATTTTTGTATTTAATTATTATCTTTTAGTAACCATATTTTGCTAACGATTCATTCTAATAGTTTTATTATGTGAAAAATGACTTTTTTTCCTTTGTGTTATACGAAGTATTAACTTATTTTTTGATATTTATATACCATCAAAAATTCTACATTTTTAAAATATTTTAAGTTTTTTTATAATGATAATTATACGTGTGCGATTAATCATATTCTAATTTATTGTAATTTTTAAAAACATTTGACTTTAAAATTTTTGAATGATAAGAAAAAATTATTTCAAAATCCCAACGAGTATTTTATAAGAAACTAATAGGCATACCCAATAAACTAGAAACTTGATATTGTATTTAGATTGTTGTTAGTTAGGGTTAGCATGAGTATGCTTGTAGAGCACAATGTTACATTCTAGTCCCTAAACTATCACAATAGTAGTCTGGTCTAATATTCCTTCACAAACTAAACGAGAAAGATTGTAACTTGAAATGAAAAAACTTGGAAAGAAGAAACGTAAGATTTTTTTATGTTTTTTTTTTTGAGGAGAACCATTTTTTTTTTAAATTGGGACACTGGTTTATGAAAGTCCTCTTTTTTGTCAACAATAGTAACCTAGCGACACTAAAACATTTCAACCGCAACGTTTATATATGTTACATTGAGTTGAATCGAGTACGTCGAAACATGCATTTTCATATGGTTAACGCATGATATAACATTTGGACTAATCCATTCGATGTTAACAACGGGCTCGCAACGCATCGCTTGGGATCATATTACTAGTTTAAATAATAATTACAATTTTTAAGATTATGAAAAATAACAAAATTATATAATAATACTAATAATCATTATTAATATAAAGTGATGAATAAATAATAAATGAGCCAAACCCGAACTTGTAAAACTACATATAAGCCGAGCGCAAGCTTTAGAAACAAACCTCGAATCGAGAGCTTGAGCTTTTTTTAAGTTAAATAAGCTCAAGTCCGCACTCGGCTCGGCTCTTTTAGAGTATTTTTGTAAATAAGCTCGAGCCCGCACTCGGCTCGGCTCTTTTAGAGTATTTTTTAGCTTCAGTTTTTGAAGATTTCAATTCGTTCTTTATTTAAACAAATCAAACACCTTTCACATTTGAAAATCATTTTATAACTCCAATTTCTTTGAAAACATTCAACGAATCAAACGCTCCTGATAGTTTTTACTCATAAAAATGCCTCATAAAAATGCCGAGAAAATTAATCAAGCTAGGCTTCAAGATAACCAATGAATAGTAAGAATCCATATCCATAAAATAACATTAAAATTGTACTAGAATGCAATTTTGTCCTTTATTTAGCTCCGAATTGCAGAATGTCTTCTAAAAAAAGATTATATTCACTCACTGTAATAGTTTTGCTACGCTTTTCATCCTTCACATCAACTCCATCCAATTTCTCAGTTGACTCTAGTCATGTGCTTGACAAGCACATGAGAGGGTATTTGAGTCTTTTTACCAAATAGAACTAATTTTGTAATCTAAAAAAATAAAAAGTTTTAAAACATATCCAACTCATCTTGTTCTCTCTCGTCGACCAGAAACCATCTTCTACTGTCAAATTTCACACCCTTCATCATCTCTCTCTCAACTGCAACACCCATCCAACCCTTCTGCTAAATCAAAGAAACAAGAAACCCAAGCCCATAACTCAACTCATCTCAACTCAAGCCATCCATCCATATACGGATGGATGCCCTTCCCACAACTCAAGCCCACATGTGACATTTGAGTCCCTCTTGTTTAGTGCCAAAGCTGACGGCAGAATTAAGTTATAGGCCTTTTGTTGTTCACGATATCACCAAATGAGTCAACCAACTGTTCTCCTAAGCTTTGAGGGTCATCCTCGAGTGTTCGGATGAAAGTGTTGACCACTCTACGTTCATCCTCGGTTGAACTCAGACTAAACCACGTGAACAGTTTTTGTCTAAATTCTTTCGTGATGTGTCCTTCACGCTCAAGCTTTCGGAACATCACAAAATATTCATAGTTCTGATCCTGGTTACCAGGTCCTTCCCTGTGGGCCGGAAAGGGTGCGATACGTACAAATGTACTATCAGAATCATGGGCCTCCGTACTAGCTGGCCTCTTTCTTGACATCCCGGCCTGGGAGTTAACAGCTGCCACTTCCACATTGGGCCCATGTTGGGCCGAATTTTCTGCTTCATCCCTAGGGATATCATTTGAAGTAGCTTCATCATCTACGTCATGAACTATGACGATATTCCTGTCCAGCCCATTTGACGTAGATGGTGACCCGTCAGCTTTCGAAGTGTCGTGCTTGACCATATGAGCAAGCCCACTCAATTCTGGACCTGATATATCATCCAAGCCTCCTTGTTCTTCAACCCAAGTTAGTTGTGGCAGTTTCCCAGAGTCTCGGACTTTAAGTATGGAGTATGGTTCAGCATCTTTGGCACCAGATGTTCCTTCCATTTGAAGAATGGAGCCTTCTGCAAGGGGAAAAATAAAATACGCATAGGAATTGAAGGGTCAATTCGGGTCTTTAACAGAAAAAACTAGCTAAAAGAAGCACGGGTTGAAATGTCCAAAGTGTATTTCTAATGCACAAAACCACCTAAATCATTTTGTTCAAAAGACCAACTTATTATTATTGGAATAGTATGGTTTTTGTAATCTTAATTGATGTACTAGTGATTTTAAAAAAGTACAATTTGGACATAAAACGCGTACCCAATTCAATCCAACCCGACCCATTTTTTAAGCGAAAGAAGCCAGGTCAGAGGAGATACCTTTACCACCCAGGGCACTAGAACCTGTGGCAGAAGATTCATCTGCCTTTTGGAGTGCAGCATTACACAATGCTTGCACTTCTCCTGCGACAGAGAGCTTGCTTACGGTAAATCGTGCCAGCTTGGCATGACCCCAGTCACCCCACCCAGTGGGCCCACTTCCGCCTCTAATTTTTCTTTTGCTTCTATAACAAATTTATGTAGGTTTTGAAACCTATAGTGCCATTTAGAAGCCTAAAACACAAATCTATCCTATGGCATAGGATATCGACACTGCGGCACTCCTTTGCGATAGTCAGTTGCCTCTTC
Source organism: Scalesia atractyloides (assembly GCA_947069175.1). Lineage (NCBI taxonomy): Eukaryota > Viridiplantae > Streptophyta > Magnoliopsida > Asterales > Asteraceae > Scalesia > Scalesia atractyloides. The sequence continues at coordinate 35,669,460 of CAMTDV010000020.1, read as the reverse complement.
CAATACCTAGAATGATCACATGTCAAACAAAAAGAGTAAGAAAACCTAAATTAAACTCAAAAGGAAAAAAAACATATTGCATTGAATTTTTGTATAAAAACATTTTCGAAGGTTTTATAACCAAACTCAAGGACTCACCCAAGTATCCCTGAGCTTCTACCACACGACGCGCAACAGTAACCCCCATCGAACCGCATCCCTTGGCCATGATCAACTACACCGACCCTTCCTCGTTGGAGGGCGCACTCAACATGGCACGATGACCCACATGACTCTGATGGAGAATCAGATGCGCATTCCAACCAAAGACTAGGATCTTTGTTGTTATCAAATAAATGACAAATGTAGCATGAACACCTCTTACAGAAGGTATCAAAAACGCAACGCACAGCCCCACACGAGGAGTTCCTGCAAATCGATGTACCTGAGAATCTAGAATCTGTGATTTGTGGGATTCGCTTAGGGTTTTCCCCTTTTCTCTTGTTCCTTTTTGATGGCTGGCCTTTAGGACCCACGGATACCTTCTTGGAATCCTGATTCTTCACAAATTTCTTATCCATCTGTCTTGATGCTTTATCCGGTTCGGATTTGATGAGGTTGATTGCTTTATCAAGAAAAATACACAAGAGTTGAGATAAATAAATGATAAAATAATTAATTAAATTAACCTTACCTATTAATGTTAAGATGGAACTAACTCTGTATAAAAATTAAGCACGAAATGATGAAAGTAATGGTAAACATAGGGGTGTGAATTTCGGACACGACACAACCTAACACGAAATTTAAGGGTTTGGCTTTAGTATAAACAGATTTGGGTCAGTTTCAGGTTGAGCCCCGCGAACCCATTTAGCAAAACGGGCCGGGTTGGTGTCAACCCGACCGCCTTGGTGGGTTGACCCATTTAACCCATTTATATTATATTTTACTTTATTTAACAATATGTTTTATGTCATATATCAAATTGGGTGTTGCATTTTATGCCACAATTAAAGAGAAATTGACATAAAATTTTCTAATTTAAATGTAATACTATATTATATACATTTGTGTTTTTTAGTAAAATTTTAATTTTAATACAGCAATAAAAAATTCGAGTTGAACAGACCGTGTTTGGGACAACCTGCAAATATTCAGGTTGTGTTCGGGTTCATATATGTGAACGATTTTCGGGCTTGGGTTCGAGTTGAACCCGCAAACACGACCCGTTTAGCATCTCTAGGTAAACACCATTAGATCTAAACTAAATTAAACAACGAAAACGGGAATATAAATCTCGACTCGAATGCAGTTGAAGACAGGATTCCATCCCTGTGCTTATCAGATATCAGAATCTAGAGCCTAGAGAGTATAGCAGACAATACGACAATCCAAAAACAGCAAAAAATATTCTTATCGTACAGATCCACAATTTAATTCAGCAATATATGAAGTTAAGAACTTTGTCAAAATCACATTGTCAAAAAATATATATATCGCATACAAAGATGCAAGAAAGCGGATCTCAAATCGTGTGTGAAAAGATTACAGAAGTGAATATACTTACAGAGTTTCAAAATATACGAATTATGAGCAGACCGATGAAATCAAGCAACAACTCTTTCCAATGAAACAGAGAGAAAATGAATGATTAATCGAGGGAAGCTAGTGAAGAAAAGCGTATTGATGGAGACGTCGGCGGCGCTCTTATGCTTTCTAGGGTTTTGTATTCTATACCTCTAAGGCCTCATCACCAACCATTATATAGAAATTGTGAAAGTAAATACACGGATATCAGGTATAGGATACGGCCCCTTTTCAACAAACTTGTCTTGAACTTTTCCTCATAAATGAAGAATATTAAAGACCAAATTTATTGTTTATAACAATAATAATCTTATACAAAAACTACACCTACCTCGTGCCTAAGGGGCGCCTAGGCGCGAGGCGCCATCAGCCTACACGAGGCGCAAGTTTTACAGAAGCGCACATGAGGCGCGTTTCTTTTGGCAAAAAGTTGACTCTGAGGAGCGTGCCTCATGTATTTCCATGGTTGTAAAAATCTGGACTAGTATCCGATTAGTTGCCGATTAATCACTAATCGGAGGTTCACCGATTAATGGCGGCTCTATTCTGGCCAAAATTTTGGCCAGACGCCGGCCAAATTTCGACCAAACTTTTTATTCCTTCCAATTACTTAGAAAATTGGGTCAATGAAGGGTTAAAACATGTATACTTTAAAAAACTACATATAAATATGTGTGTGTGTGTGTATAACTAAAAATTACATATAAAAATCTCAATCCGATTAATTCTGATTAATCCCTATTAATCTTGATTAATCGTTAGCCGGTAGCCCACTGCCCGACTAGCGCCTAACGATTCTTACAGCCAAGGTTTAAAAGACGGAAACGAGTTTCGAGGCGCTTTCCCTTCGCCTCACGAGGCTTAAGCCTTGAGGTGTAAGGCCAAGGCAGTATTAATAAATAAATATAAAATTATATATACTATAAAAATAATAATACTAACTAATTTCATCATCAAATTCATCAAAATAATCAAAAACACACATAAAAAACACATGAAATGCTTGAAATTGACACAAAAAGTCAAAAACATCAAAAACAACTACCAAAATCCCCTGAGGCGCAGTTTTCTTAGTGCCTTAGCCCCTTTAAGGGCATATACAAAAAAACACCATGAGGAGCGCCTTAGACTCGTTTTTTGGCCGTTTTGCCTCGAGGCACGCCTTGAGGCGCACGCCTCAAGCGTTTTTTGAAAACCATCCTTACAACACTGTGTATTTCCATCAATTTTGTGCAATAGATTGTTATACAACATGCTTTTTAGGTTGTACATGCATGTAAATATTTGTGTCTATATATTGGGAAAATGATGCTAGAAACCTAAGGGAAACATATAAAAAGTTATATAATTATTTGTGCCTCGGGCACGAAAAGTGGTGCACTATTGCTCTTCGCGTTTCGCGCCTCGGTTTTAGACCATGTCGCTTTTGTGTCTTTCTCGCTTTTTAAAACCAAGACACCTATAAATTTATTCAGAAAATTTCGGTCATGACAAAATGAACCTTAACTATTGCTTACCTGGTTTTGAAAAGCGAGAGGAGCACCGAGGCGATAGTCCCTAGCCGAGGCGCTAAAGCGCACCGCTTCATATTTTCACGCATGGTATTTATATAAATTTCCTTATATTTGCATGCGCTTCTATGGTCACGTACTCAAAACATTGATATAAATAAGCTCTATATAAGATACTTTTATATACGTAACATATATGCATAGTTGTTAATGGCGAATAGCGATAAGGTACCTATATGCTACATAGCGATAAATAGCGGGTGGCTATTTTATAAATAGCGATACACTAGAAAGAAAAATTACTTTTGTATGTATATTATATCAAAATACACTGGTATATATGCTATTTTACATGTATATTTAACAAAAACCTAAAATTCAGCTATTTTATAGCTATATTTAATTGCTATTTAAAAAAAATAAAGTGTCGTTATTCTCGATATCCATCACTACAACCCTAATATGACACTAGACCTATACGCTACGTAGCGCGCTATAGCAATCGCTATTGACAACTATGCATGTATATCCAACATCCTAATGCACTACATCTTCAATGAGACACGCCTCGTGTACACTGATCGCCGCCGGCAGTCAGAAGGTCAAGGACTTATACCTGAGTGTGCCCCCCGCCTAGGCCACACTTTTAAAACCAAGCTTGTGGGTGGCAATGGTTTTCCGGGGTTTCAATCGCATGAGTCAAATATAGACAATCTACACATACAATGAAAAATAGAAAAAAAAAACTTCAATTTATTAACTATCTACACATTTGATGAGTCGGAAAAATTAACAAATATATCTCAATTTTACCAACAAGTCTTTAAGCAATATAATAAATACTTAACTTGATGATATAGTTTGGTATGCCATATTGCTATCCAAGAAGTTTCTCTCCTTCCAACTTTGTTGTGCAATAAACTGTGCATTAGTAAGAAGTCTAAATCCGTGAAGATAATGTTCAGCACCAATTATTAGGTCGCAATGAACTGAACAGTAATACATATCAAGTTTCACCTTTTGCAACAAGTTTATCATCCATTTCCATTGTACTCAAAGAGACATTTCCTGTAATGAAGTAGCATAAGAATAATCAGCACTACATTAGCCTGAATTCTAATCATATAGTGTTCAATATGAAAACCGAAAAATAATTAAACAATCACAACTCAATGACAATAATGTATACCGAAAATATACTAATTTGAAATCTTTAACTTAATGCTATCTATAGAAGAGCAACAAGAACTAGTTTGATGACGGGAAAACATTAACTGCAATAAATTCCATGAATTTTCATTTAAAGCAAGTGACAAGAACTTACATCTTGAATCTTTAACAAACCAGTAATACATTAGTAAGTGGCAATGAACTGAACTGAGACTGACATTAGCGTTTCTCAAGTTCTCAGCTTTAGCAACGAGTTTATCATCCATGTCCATTATACTCAACTCAAGAGATATTCCCTGTAATGAAGCACCATAAAAAGTTAAGCACCACATCACTATGACCCCTAATCATATAGTCTTCAAAGGAAGGAACAATAACAATGACAACTTGTTGACGACTAACTAACGTATAGCATAAATATACCAATTTGAAACTTTCTAGCAGCTTCTATGTCTCCAAGAACTAGTTTCATAATGGTGAAACATTAATTGTTATAAATTCTGCAAATTTTCATTCTAAGCAAGTGACGATAACTTATATCTTGTATCTTTAACCACAACATCCACTAAATACCGTCTTCTTGCACTTAGGGTTTCCTAATCCTATATAAAGTGAACCTCTCTTACCAACTGAATATTAAAACAGCAGATATGAACACATCAAAACCCGTGAAAACAAGATACAACAAAGACCAAAAAGCCCATGATTACATAAGTATGAATACTGTCAATATGTAAATGATCAAGAAAAGATACCTGCAAAGAATGTGGGAGAAAATTAGGGTTTTTATTCATGGAAAGAGGGGGGTTTTGGTAGCTAACAATGCAAAAGATTGGATTTTCAATCTTGTCAGGTGGTTGTTGATGGTGTAATTTGGGTTTTTTGTTGAACATTTTGGGTGGGTGGAGATACATTGATGGGCGCGTGGAGAATCTGAAGCAGTTGAATGCTAGCCGGAGAAGTGAGAGCAACGAGTATTTGACTCATTAGAATTGTAAACTGTACGGGCCTGTTTGGATTGCTGCGTGTGACAATGCCACCGATGATAATGTGTTAGGCATGGTTAATCCTAGTCTTATACTACGTCATCCGTCGGTCGGTGGTAAAATCTTGTCTTATATCCCACCTGTTATTTGTCACGTCGTCGGGGACATACATGCGGGAATCGGATGTATCCGTTAGTGTTTTAAAAGAAATCGTTGGGGTTTTCACATAGACGGAGTTTAGTGTGGGTTATGGGTGTCCCCGTCATGTTTTTCGTTTTGTGGTGTAAATTTTACCGTAAAACTTCAAAATTTTATATGTATTGAGTTCTCCCACTTCCTCCTAGTTAATAGGTCAAGCTCAACCATTGGATTCGATTCAAACAAAAACCATCGTAAGTTGTGAGAACCATAAGAACTCATAATTCCCGCTTGAGTTGGACACCATTTTTTGCACAAATGTAGATAAAAATATTATAAACACATTTGCAAAAATTATAATTAAAAAAATTTGTCAAGTCGGTAGTTGCATTTAATGTAAATTTTATTTACGCCTGATGTAGATTTTGTTTATGACAATGTAAATTTTTTTTACATACAACGTAAAGTTTTGCATGTGACATTTTTTTTTTTATTTTTTGTTGTAACAATAGATTTTTTAAGATTTTTAAGAAATTCTTTAAAAAAACCTTTTGAAAGGCATAATTCTAATGGTGGTCAAACTTAAGATAGTTCTCATTTTAACCTTTCCAATTATTATATATAGGGGAGGGTTCAAAGAAAAACTACTTTTATTATGAGAACTCAAAACTCCTAAAAAACTTAAAAAACACACAAATTTTTTTAATTTTTTTTAACATTTTTGTTGTAAACTAGCATTCTTAAAACAAAAAAAAAATTGTAAAAAATAATAATTAATATTACACATGTGCAAAACTACGAAAATCCTAAACCGGCCAACCTCCCACCCACATCACCCCCAAAAACCTAAACTCTCCACACCAACCCCCTTAAAACCCTAAACTCACCCACCACCCCCCCCCCTCACAAAAAAAAACCTAAAAACTAACCCAAAACCTACCCCCCCCCACCCCTCAAAAAACCACTAAACAAAAACTAACCCTAAAAGAAAACTAAACCCAAAACCTAAACCCTAAGGACAAGTGATATTGCATATGTGCAGTACTATAATAGTAGCACTGAAAAAAGAACGGCATGTTAAATCTTTTGTTTGTATCGAAAAAATTTGCTCGTATATAATCGAATGAAAGATAAGAAAATTTGTGATCTTAAGTGCTATTTTTTTGAAATAATAATAAGATGCGAAGAAGATAGAAATGTTTCACCATAATAAATTTCACCATAAGATCACAACCTAATGCTAAGTAGTATTGCATATGTGCAATACATAGTAGCATTGAAAAAGAACGACATGTTAAATCTTTTCTTTGTGTCGAAAAAATATGCTCGTATATAATCGAATGAAAGATAAGAAAATTTGTGATCTTATGGTGCAATTTTTTGAAAAAAAATAATAACATGTGAAGAAGATAGAAATGTTTCACCATAATAAATTTCACCATAAGATCGCAAATTTTCTTATATATCAATCGAGCATATTTTTTTGACACAAACAAAAGATTTAACGTGTCGTTATTTTTTCAATGCTACTATTGTAGTATTGCACATATGCAATACTACTTAGCATTAGGGTTAAGGTTTTGGGTTTAGTTTAGCTTTTAGGGTTAGGTTTTGTGAGGGTTTAGGTTTCGGGTTTAGTTATTAGGTTTTTTTAGGTGGGGGTGGGGTTTTTTAGGTTTTGGGGTGGTGGATGTGGGAGGTTTAGGTTTTTGTTGGGTGGTGAGTGGTCGGTTTAGATTTTCGTAGTGTTGCACATGTGTGATACACATGTATTTTTTTATTTTTAAAAAAAAGTTTTTATATTTTAAAAATGCTAGATTTACAGCCAAAATGTTAAAAAAATAGTTGGTGTGTTTTTTAAGCCTTTTAGGATGTTTCGAGTTCTCGCAATAAAAAGGAGTTTTCCCTTAAAATCCCCTTTATAATTTTGTGCTTTTAAAATTTATACAACCTTTCATGGTGAGGTGTGTCTATACCCCACTCTGTTCATACCCGACTATTAGCTTTTGGCTATAAAAATTATACCGGGTATGATTGTTGTTGTTGTCAAATGTATATTCTATATTAAATTATGATAAATAGCATACATGTTATCATGACCTTATAAATATTTAAGACATTCAAGAAATGTAAAAAATAATATAATATTAATCTCAAAAAATATATTTGTATTTCATAATATATAAGTATAAATAATGTCATAAAAATATATATTAAAAAGTTTATTATTCAAATAATGAATTTACTAGAATTAAACAATACTACACTATAGTTAGCTAAAATAAGAATAAAAGTTACAAGTTTTCGAGTATATGGTTCCACAACTAATGGAGTCTCTCCATTGGAGTTAGATGCCCATAGTTTGTTGATTAATGATCATCAGGCCTCACATTATTAGTATGATGTTATATCTAAAGGCAGGCGAGTCACCGTTAGGCAATACCATCACTAGGTTACCATCATACAATATGTGATGTCAATAAATCTCGTGAAACATCATGACTATGCCAGAATTTCCATGAAAAGTGATTGGAGATATAGTTATTCATTGCAGACCTTATGTGAAGCTAGATCCAAAACGAGTTGAAACAGGCATGCAAGAATTAAACAAAGACAAGTTTACAAGAATTAAACAAAAAATAAAAGTCATTAAGCGTATTCAATGCATTGCAATTTGTGAAAATCCCGCCAAACAAAAACATTTATCAGTAAATGAGAATTGTTATTGATAAGCATTGTTGAGGCATGATACGCAATCAAACACGGTTTATATGATTCTGAGGACGTAGATTAGTTAATATGTGGCGTTAACAGGTAACTCATAGTTACAATGTTTGTCACACTTGAAAAACATCTTAGATGATTTGTTTTTGTTTTTTCGGGTATTGAAACGTAAATGTTACACGACTAACAAAACAAAGACGTTTGTGCCGTGAACGATTCCGGGGGCATGTTTAGCTTGAACATGATCATTAGTAAGTAACATATGAGCATTGAGGCCTTAACACGTAGCGAACACGTTAAACGAAGTAGTTTCTAGCTAACGGAACATCTTTAATTTAAACACGCACTATATCATCCAAACATGCATTGCATCATCCGTCAAGCTTGGAATTTCAAAAAACGTGAAAGCGTTCGGGTTTTCGTTAACGTATGATCAGTTTTTTTAAACACAAAAACTATACAGAAATCGCACGTTATGCGACCTTTACCGAATCGGGGAGCGATTAAACTCAGTTTTATCTCTTTAACTCTATCTAATATGTTGAAAGTTGTGAAGTTTGAAAGTAAAAAATGGAGACTTGTGTCCTTGATGTTCGATCAGACATAACACCCATACACAAACCTTATTTTCTTCTCTTTTAAGCAACTATTTTACAACCAAACTCATTCCATATTCTGTACTAATATGTTCCAGCACTTCTCCAAGAAAAACCAAGGTATCAAATATTCTTTTTATTAAACTTTGATGTGATTGTGTGTTAAAAAGTATAATTAACAAAAAGAAAAAGAGGTTTCGATCCATGGAACCTAGCCAAATGGCCACAAAGGCTGTTTAAACTTCTCATTTATGTAATAAGATGGTTCAAGTTGTTTTGTTTGATGATGAAAAACTTCAGGTTATGGATCAAAAACACAAAGATTAAAAAAAAAAGATTAAAAACCCAACCGAAAAAAGATAATTTTCAAGGCTTGATACATGATGTTATATACATGTTTATGTTGAATATGGGTGCAGTACCTAGCTTTACATGAGCTTTGGACATGTAGAAGTCATTTAAACATGTGTTAAACTAAAGGTATAATAACCGAAAGCTGAAATTAAAATTTGTTAAGGGTTGTTTGATCTTAATCTGGTGAATTTATTTCTAGTTAATTAATTCAGGAAAACTAGCAGACAGACTCAATTCCCAAATTTTGTAGAGAGTCCTTATTTGGCATAAGAATGTCCCACACAAAATTCGGGGCTCATTGGTTAACTCTAGATATGGTTTAAAAAATCATATATTATTGAACTTTCAAAAGCCGAAAATCATTTCTTTGGAAGCTCGATTGGATTTGAAAATTTTACAGGAACTATTTGAACTTATTTTAGCCATTCAGTAAAAATTTTGGAATTAATTGAAGTTGGATGGTATAGATTGCCAAATTAATTCGGATTTTTGAAACTAAATTATTAAGCTTAATAAATAAATTTAATACTTTCTAAAAATAATTTTCCGAAAACTTATATATTAGCATAATCAGTTATAAAATTTATAGAATTTAATAAAATTCAAACGTGTTGTTATGATAATTACGCGTTAAAAATACTAGTTTTAACATAAACCGGCAAAACAATCACTTAACGAACATGTCGGGACTTTTAAACGTTTTAATGACTAATTGGCTATAGTCAGAGTCTGGAGTGAATTTGAATTTTTCTTGGGTAACTCGGGTAGATTGGATAAATTACACGCTTGTTCCGCGAATTCTAACCAAAAGAACTGGAACTACCGTTTGCGCAAATTTGGCTCTTTTCTGTCACACCTTGCTCGTAGCGGAAGCGCATGTGTGTGACCATGAAAGGTTCTCATTGCATTCGATAGTGTAAACATTCTACATGATAAAAATAAACCACGATGCCATTTCCAGATGTTATATGAATTCAAAACACAAGATTTACGTATATTGTTTACAAACATATTCCAAACTATCAAGTTCACAAAATGACTTTTAACAAAATATAGTTTTGTAAATCAAGGTTTTGGCTCCTATATCCCTGCACGAAGGCAATATATAAGAGGCAAACCCTCCAAAAGTTGCATCGTTTCTTGGATTCTTGGTTCCTTGCTTTCAAACCATGTAAAGTTTACTTTCCTAAAATACATATTAAGTTAAAAGGTCAACAAAAATGTTGGTGAATTCATGTGTTTTGTTTTGTCTCAAATGAATCTTTAAATCATTTGCATAGCTTTGTATTGAAAACCGGTATGAATAGCGTCTATGAAATTCGTTGATCAATTAATGTGTAGCTAATACATTAATATAGGTGCCGACATAAGTAAGAAACCAAACCTATACGATGTATGTCGTTACCAGGCCATTAATATTATAGTGATCTCTAACTTTGGGACACAGAAGCACTCCAACAAGTCTTACGGACCAGGAGTGGAGCTCGCCAAAACTCAATAGATCTCTTTTGTTCCTCGGTCTGTATGTGTGATTAATGGCTACTAATGTTTATCTACTTATGCGCACATGATCTATGGTGATTTCATTCCCTGGCTTTCATACCATTGTGTAAAATGTATCTCCCCTAATTTTGAAAACAATGTACATTTAAAAGAGGGGACATGAACTAATTGCTTGCGTTCGTACAAAACTTGCTAGCAATCTCTTGGGTTTCCTCGTTTGTATTCCGACCTACAAGTGTCCTAATTTCGTTAGGGACATAAATAATGCCTATCCTAATTTCGTTAGGTTGCATATCACTTAAGATAATTAACATTATCCATTGATCTTTATGTTTCCTAACAATTATGAAATTGTTACCGGTTTATGGAAATTGTAATTTTTATGGCTCGGATCGAACAATATATTACTTATGTATTTTTGGAAAGTTATAACTTGCATACTTGTTTTCCCACTTAGGGTTTTATATATGTTTCTTGTTGGACATGATTAAATGTCCTATAATTGATATTTTAGAGAGTACCGGAACTCTCCTAACATGAATAGTGTAACCGGATAATCTACTAACGGTCTCTGTAATAGTTTTATCGTAACGCGACATGACGAATACAATCATGTGATAGGCAAATGTAATGCATTTCGTGGGGATTGCTAGACTTATGAAACTCAATCATAATGTAATTAAGTCTAATGCACGTAATTATATTGTTAAATAGTGATTTAGTTGTACGAAATTACCTGATATTTTGTGTTTGTCACATACTCTCCCTGTTAAAAAGAATTTGTCCAGAAATTCAAGTCGAGTTATCCTGTTTAGGAGTCTTCTCGAAAAGGTGATGGTACTTTGTTCTCATTTGATCTTTGCATTCCCACGTAAACTCGGGTCCACGCTTTGAGTTCCAACGAACTTTGACTAGCTTGATGCGACTTCTCCTTAGCTTTTGGACCTTCCCGTTTGTAACCTCAACGGGTTCTTCTATGAAATGGAGCTTGTTGTCGGTGCAGACCTCATCTGCTGTAATGATAATTGTTTCATCCGATAAACACTTTTTGAGATTTGACACATGAAATGTGTCGTGGACACTGCTAAGTTCTTCCGGCAATAGACTTAATTACGTTATGATTGAGTTTCATAAGTCTACAATCCCCAGGAAATGCATTACATTTGCATATCACATGATCGTATTGCTACACATGAAATGTGCTTTTTCCATCTCCTTGCTAGTGTGAATGTGTGATGATTTGAAGCTGCATCACGAGTCCATGACAGTTCCGTGTAGCAAAAGATATATTTTCCAATCAATAACTTTTAATAAACTTTTTCCTTGTTTTCTAACATCTCAACCATACCATCTTGTGACAAAATGCTATTTTGATGTATTCATTTTTTTACGTTCACAGTAACCAGCATAAGTTACCTTTTGTACTCCATATAATATGTTAGAAGTCCCTGGCCTTTGGTCCAGTGGACACCAAGGCAATGATAAGGCTTGGGAATCGGCCTTGGTCTGGTGTTTAAGTCTTGAAGTCAACAAGGTTTTACACATAGGTGGGGTTACTCCTTATAATACTCGTGGAAGTACATGTGTGGGTTTTCCTAACACTAAGACTTTCCAAAGTCTGATGCCAGTATGGGTCTGATTAGAACAACATAAGTGACCAAAATAGGATGATGAGTCTTTCAATGCGGTGAATACGACCAAAGATTACATAAATTGAAAGTCCCCAACCTAAAGAAAAATATAATATGTTAAAAGCTCCATGCATTCAAATACAATTAATCTCATTCTAATTAAAAATTAATACAAGTAATGATAAACAAAGATTTTAGAACGTCCCAACTAACTAATTATAAAAAGATATCTAAAATCTGAAAAATATGAGTTTTAAAATTTTAATTTTAATTTTCTCTTTTCAGATTCACAAATGTATAATAACATCTTGATAGGGCTTAGGGTGAACGATATGATATGCGTAACATCTTTTTATGTGAACTAATAAAATTATATTAAATTTATATTTATAATTCATATATTGTTGATCGTTTAAGTAACGAGTAAAATGGTTAGTTAAAAGGTGAAATGTTTAGATGAACCTTGGCTATTATATGAGATTAATATTAATAATAAAATATATTATAATTGACCTATATCTCTTTTTAATGAAACTTAGGTTAAAATATAGATAAGAATATACTCGTTTCTAATTACATATTCGTCGTTTTACAAAACGTTATATTTTAGAAGTTATAAACGATAAATGAGTAGAGCGGCTTAATTAATTATAAATATAGAATGATAAAAAAAATTGACACTTAACAAATTTTATTCTCTGTATACGTGCGTTGCTGTATACACGTGTGTGCATGAGAAGAAAGTAACGTGGATAGGTATCATTAAGCAAACTTTCGAATCAAATAGCCTTTACGTTTTTTTATTCTATGTATACACGTGTGTGCATGAGAAGAAAGTAACGTGAATAGGTATCATTAAGCAAACTTTCGCATCAAGTAGCCTTTAGGTTTTCTTGTTCTATAAATACATATCATTTGAGATATTCCACTACTGTGAACTTTAAACCAGCAATATTCAATGTCGTGTTCTTGATAGTCGTTTTTAAGGGCAAATAGAGAGGACTCTATATAAATTACTCTTAATAGTTTCAAGACCCTAAGATAGTACTGGATTATACTAGCAATTACTATCAATTGTTACGTAATTAGCAAGTGGTAAGTTTTATGAATGTTTTTCAAATGTGAACATACTTGTCCTTAAACTGTAATAATATGGCATGACTGTTGTATGTATGTATATAACCTGAGCATGAATACACATGATATTTATGGTCCCTTATACGTGCCGCTATGACGGGATTTGTCGGTACTACACTCGTGGTGTAGTGGGCATTAACAATATGGTTTTGTAAGTTATGTGGTGACTTGGGTTATGATGACATGAGCGGTACAAGTCGTGAGTAAATATTGTGATTTATAACTGTGTATATTCATGAACTCACAGTAATAGCTGATGTATTTAAGCATGTGTCACATGAATGATGGTTAGTTTTGTGAGGTTTGTTTATCTCGAATATGCGTGGCTAGTGGAATAAAGTATCTCAGACTTTCTTATCTAGTGGAATTTTGCATGAACGGCTAAGAATAGTTTACCAAACTTTGTACTTTTAAGTTTAAAACTTTTGTACCTTACTGTTTGTATTAATAAGATAAGTGTTTCCTTGTTAGTTGATATCAATTGTGTATAGTGTTTCTTATCTGGGTGTGGTGTCACAGTGAGAGCTCTCAATATCATCAAACTGAATCAAAGGGTATATAGGAGACATCTTCTATGTATGATGGTCAAAGTTGGTAACTGACCGCTAAACAATTGGCTTAACAAACAATCTATATAATAGGGTCATCACTAAAAATCATTTAAAAAAATTAGGCACCAGCCCTTTAGTGGTCTAATTTTAAAGGTGTTTAAACTTTTAGTAGATATAATTTCAAACTACCAAGCCAATTTTAAACAAGTTTAAACTTTAAAAATAAGTATTGATGAATAAAACGGTAATGAACTTAATTTAGAATGAGATTTAGTGTTTAATGGAGCCAACCATGCTATAAACAAGTTTAAACTTTAAAATAAGTATTGATGAATAAAACGGTAATGAACTTAATTTAGAATGAGATTTAGTGTTTAATGGAGCCAACCATGCTATACATACATGCATACATACAAAATGCCTCTACACATATATAAACTAACATGTCTCTTAAGCCGAATGTGGCGCAACAACGTAAAGCTTGGACAAAAGGGTGTCAAAACAAGATAATAAAAACCCTTTAGTCAACAATCGTCAAGCTTAACAGTTGTAAGCATATAGAATATATAGAGTTTGAGGGATAAAGTGCAAGCACATCTCAAGGTGTTCCGTAAGCTTATGAAACACTGAATTGACTGCAAAATAAGTAAAACCTATATTGTCACATCGAAAAGTAAGAGGAGACTATGAGAAACACTAGTGGGTTCAAAATGCTCATGAGATGAAACAAATGGGCAACTAAAAAGATTTTGAGTCATAGCTAAGCTTGGGCCCAAGATAGAAGTAGATAGAGCAAATTAACCACATAACCGATAACCGACATAACCAAACCAATTTTAACTGATAACCGACAACCGATGGTTATGTTATGCTTATGAAGTTTTGCTTAACCGACCAATCGGTTATGGTTAGGTTATGAATCTTTAGTTAACCGATATACCCAAAACCGAACTTATAATGTTAAGTGTATATAATGGATCTATGTTTTTCCTTAATCATGTACAAGTTTTTTCTACCATCGAAAGCTTAAGTATTATTTTTATTTTTATTTTTTGTTGAAAAATACTTTATTAAAAGGGATCCCACATAGATTAATAAAAAAAATGTAGTCTCGGTTGTCTTATAAAAAAACTAAATCCAACATTGTGGTTTCATTTTTATTTTGTAGGCTAATTGGTTTATTATTTTTGAACTTTAGCTCAAAGTTAGTTTTAGTTGAAGTTTTGGGTTAATAACTATTATTAACCAAAACCGAACTATAATTGGTTTCATAACCGAAGTTTGCTTACGGTTATGGTTAGATAATCTCATAATGAACAAACAGTTACGGTTATAACTAATAGTAAAAACTGAACCAAATCTACCCATGCACACCCCTATATAGAAGAGCTCTCACCAAAGTCCCGTTCTCCTAACCTCTCGAGTCCCTAGACCCGATAGAGGAATGATGTTCCCACTCTCTCTAGCTCTTCCATCTCGATTTTCTTCCCACTCTTCACAAAATTTTCTTCAAATCAATGACTACTATCCGCTTCACTTCGAAAACAAAACAACACTTTGTCGACGTGTATCTTACTTCCCACAACCCCGTCAAGAAATATATCGGGTGCCCTTAGAGCAAATCCATCAAACGAGGGTCATTCACACCAACCAATCTCTCTCTCCTCTCCTTCCACAAAACCCAACTTGTTTTCCCACGAACAAGAGCTTCTCTTCTAGTCCTCTCTCCTACACGTCAACCCTCAGTAGTCACATCTACATCCACGGAACTACAGACAAACATTACCCATACCATACAACCATAATGAGTCAAATACTCATTGCTCACCATTTTTCGGCTAAGAATCCAATACTACACTTTTCTAACTGAAATGGTTCTCCACGCACCATTTTTGTCAAACCCAACCGATGGCGGAAACATCGGAGTGAGACGAAAATGAGGTTGCTCGAAACTTCATAACGTGCTAATGTGACAGTATGTTAATAAATCATGTTTCATTTCATAGTAA
The DNA here is from genome assembly GCA_947069175.1 of Scalesia atractyloides. Classification (NCBI taxonomy): domain Eukaryota; kingdom Viridiplantae; phylum Streptophyta; class Magnoliopsida; order Asterales; family Asteraceae; genus Scalesia; species Scalesia atractyloides. The sequence goes on along the minus strand of CAMTDV010000020.1, from coordinate 35,653,584 downwards.
AAGAGGATTACATTGTCTTGAAATGGAAAAGTACAACAATTGCAACTTAAACAAATACAACATTCGAATTACAAATAAAGAATTTAAGTGTGTTTCTAAATCCATCGTAAATAGATTTCTTCAAGCGTCAACATATGTTTCCTGCAGCATGTATTAAAATAAAATAAACATAAAGTTGGCGAGTATACAAGTTTGATTACATAGCATACGTATAAAAGATTGTCTCAAATCCAACATCGCAATTTATATAATAAGTTGAAGCTAGCATTCATAACTATAGGCCAAAATCTTGTGTCCAGTAGAATAATGTACATCCCTTGTCACCAAAGTGAACGAGACCATAAAGTATAATGTCCGTCCCTCGACACCGAGGTGGTCGAGACCGTAAAGTATGATAACTTAACAATACCCCGATAGGCAGTGTACTACTCCTATAGCGCTATAAATGTTAAGGTGAGCTAGCTAAGTTAATGATAAATAGATTGCATAAAAGTATTCTAGCATAAACAACCTAAGCATACGAATAGCATGTTTGGTGGATTGAGTGATTGAATATGTTTAATTGTGTGTATTGTGAATTTTTGATAGTTTATACATGTTACACCTCTGAGGATCGTTTATCCATCTGATAGCTTAGGTAATATCTGTTACCTAGTTCAAATTGTGCGGCATCCAATTTTAGTTAGGTGACAATGACAAGATTACTTAATTTTCTGTTTTTATTAACTGTTTAACTGTTTATAAGATCCTGAAAACACTTCGACAGAGCTTTACCACCGTACAAGCAAAATCTCTAACTAACCCAAAGTCCACACACCTATTTATACTACACAATACCTTCGTGAGGACTAAGTTTACCTTCGTACGGACTAATACCTCCGTGCTGACTAACTTCCTCCGCACGGACTAATACCTTCGTACGGAGGTAACATTTACAATTCAAAACATAATCTAACAATCAAAACCTGTTACAGACTCAACACGACTCGTAGACGTAGGCATGAGACATATGTATCAACAAACTCCCCCTTGGATGTTGCTGCAATCTCGATCGGTCTTCAATGTAACATCCGTCAAAAAACGGATTTACCAAACCCACTCCGTTTATCAACCGAACAGTCAGTTAAAATTTTCGTTGCGAATTAAATGCCCAACATAATTTTAAACGATACATAATCAATTATTATACGGGATTATATAAGTTGTTTTTGAAAAACTGTTAAAAATCGCAAAATAAAAATGTTTTGGTTCTGCCGGGTTTCGAACCCGGGTCAGTACCGGTCCAGCAACAAACTTAACACACAACACACAAACCACTGCGCCACTGATGTCTTTTGTTAACCATTAAGATCATTTAATTGATATCATGACTTTACAAATTCAAAACCGGCGCCCAAAAGTTCAGTCGTCGGAAATCCCGGCAATCTCGCGAGTTTTAACGACATCTTCCGTTATAACGTAAACCATTACTAAGACATCGGTTATAACCGACGTCTGAGTCCGCGACCAAAGTTATAACCGCCGGAGAAATTCAAACCAATGAATCCAGTTGGAAATCGGGCCAAATACATCGACGATTTGCCCTATAAAAATCACCTCGAACTTCTGCAAACCTTTTCGCTCAAAACCGCACTCTTTCTCGGCGAAAACTCATTCGCCGGAATATTTCTGCTCGTCGCCGGAAAACCGAACCTTCCACTTCTAAACCTTACTAAACCCTCTGAGCTTATACCGAAGTCACCCACACCCTTTGTAAGCTTTCTGAAGATTCTCTGCTGCAAGACACTCGTCGCCGGAAGGGATTGCTGTCGCCGGAGTTCTGCCGGAAAACAGAGGAAAGCTAGTCGGTATACCTCACGCCTAATTTCCTTTCTGTTTACTTTTATCTCATCGTTAATTAACCTAAAACGCTAAAGAAACCTGAATAAAAAACTCGAACCAGTCAGACATCATCTCTGGTTAAAACTCAACGAAGAAGACGATGTTACGGTAGTATATAAGTATAATTTAAATCAAGAAATAACTCGGGTTAGACACACAGTCCAGCGGTGGACTGTGTGCACAATAAACACACAAAGGTCTCGAGTTCGAATCCTGTTCCACACACGCTGCCTTAATAAAAATGAGTTTTTTTTGTTAAACCGAACCGGAGTCACACAGGTATATGTTAAGTATATTAATAATCGGAATAATAACCAAGTTAGACACACAGTCCAGCGGTGGACTATGTGTATGTTTAATCAAAGTGCACGAGTTCGAGTCCGGTCTTCTGCATCGACCCGGACAATTATTAAGCTTTTTAAATAAGTCAGAAATGAAAATAATTAATTTGTGTTTAAGTATAATAAAAATCAGTTAAGTTAACAAGTTGTACACACAGTCCAGCGGTGGACTGTGTGTTATCATAACCCACAGGTCCCGGGTTCGAGACCTGTGGAGCGCACCGTCCGAATTCAATTAAATTGTTTTTAAATAAAAGGATTTTCTGTTTAAATTAATTAATATATAAATATAATTAAAAACGGATATATGACGGGTTAGACACGTAGCTCAGTTGGTAGAGCTGCGTGCACGCGTACGGGAGGTCTCGGGTTCGAGCCTCACCCAGCGCACTTATATACACGATTCGAACCGGTCAACGGTCAAGTCAACGGTCAAAGTCAAAGTCAACGGTCAGAAAAAGTCAAATTTTTTTATTATTTTTATTTAATTATTTTAATTAAAAATCAATTAAAAATACTTAAAAATAACATTTTTTTAAGGTTCGAAAATAGCCTTAAACTCACAAAAATACACCCAACAATCCTACTAAAATAAATTAATAAAATCCGTTTACTTACCAAACCATAATGCGATTTATCTAGGTTAATTTCACTCGTGGTTAAAACCACTTCGCGTGCATTCAACATCATCAACCGAACGCACCCACTGTGAGTGAATCTTACAACTCCCCTTTTTAATTACACGTTTTGGGGTGTGTCATGTGTCTCAAATAATTAACTCGTTTATTTAAATTTGTGCCATACCATATCATGACCTAAACTTAGATTGTTTATATTGTTGTGATTACTTATTTCATTTCGTCAAATTATATGAAATTCATTCATTAAGCCCATCAGTTCCTCGTGGGAGACGAGTTGAACAACGCGTGCCTCAAAACCAATTCATTATTGTTCATGTGTGTATCATTGAGTTTATATTGTTTGTAGTTGTGTCATTCAGATTATCATGTTTATGCAATTCATTCATTAGGCCCATCAGTTCCTCGTGAGAGACGAGTTGAGCAACGCGTGCCTCTAAATGTTCCATTATTGTTCATGTGTGCTTTATTTAATATCTTATGATTGTTGAATAAGTTTACATCTATTTTTACGCATGTTTGGTTGTGCACATATTTCATAATCAATTTAAATAAACTTGTTCAAATGTTTTCCATAGGATTCACTCGCCAACTTTATGTTGATCCAAAACCTTTTTACACATGATACAGGTGAACAGGTTGAAGCAAAGAAAACATAGGAAATGCCTTAGAAGAGAACAAAGACGCTTAGATTGATAGTTAGAACATGTTGTAACATTTATTGTAAATTTCCATTAAATTGTATTTAATGAATATGAAACGCATAATAAATGTCATGAGCTTTGATGATAACCCAATCATGCCCCGATCACCTTTTCCGCTGCGGGTCGGGGTGTGACATTCAAAGCTTCCATAACTTTAGCATCTTCTGCATCCAAAGAAATACTTTCTTACTCTTTGACGTTTAAGCTCAAATGCTGACATAGGTGTCTAATTTGTTGGAGGCACATGCTTCATAAATTGATATCTTTTAATCGAAACATTTTTTACTTTTCCTGCAATCTTCTCTTCCTTTTTTATTTCCTTCAAAAACTCTACTCTTTCAATCTCTGTCCACTTAGTATTCCACATCTTTCCTGAGTTTATCTCGTAAGTATAACAAACTCTGATCACATTATGATATTGCATGGCTTGAACTTTATTCGGTACTTGGTGAACAATCTTGTTGTAGTACAGTTTCTCCACATCTTTCTCTGATAAGTTCACAAGCCACATATGATCAAGAATCCTTATCGCTCTCCATAGACCTTCAGTTTTCAATACAATGATATCTTCACTGGTTTCAGCATCGTATTCCCACCATCTAAAATCAGCATAAAAATCTTGTTCTATCTTCATTAGTGGCATGTGCTTCATAGCTCTCAGACGCTTTATAATTAGAGTTATACCAAGAAGTTGTGTAACCGAATTAATTTTCGTGATTCTTTTTGGATTATGTGGTTTCCAGTTTGGAAAACCATGACGCGCTTCACATCTAATCAGTTTCCATAACTTTTGATCTCTCGGCTTCATCTGAAAGTTTATCAGTTTTGTCTGACACAATTCTTGTACGTCCCACCATGGCAATGTTTGAATATCTTGCAAATACTTGAAATATGGAACGCCATACTCTCTTGATACCCCAAATGTTCAACTCTAGAATACATCCCCAGCTAATGGTGTCATCAAGTGAAACATCAGGATGTCGAGTAAAGAACATTAATGGTCGTCTAAATTTTATTTCTTTTGGAACAGCTTTGAACCAAGCTATCCTGGCGTTTCGAATCTCATCTCTATCTACCACTAGAGATTCACCATCTTTGATCGTTTCTTCAATTTTACGCTTCATCAACTCGTTAGTTTATCAAACATCTTGAAATGTTGGGAAATCATCGGTTCCATCACCTGAATATTTAGCAATCTCCTCGTCCGAATCATCTTCCATGACAACATTGTTATAATTGTCAGCCTCTTCAACATACTTAAAAACATTGTCTTTAGGCTTTGAAGCTTTGATATTATTCAATTCTTCTTCAAAGTTAAATTCAAAAGCATTCTCATCAACTCCCATCATCTGAGCTATTTCTTCTTTAGTATAGTTATGAACATACTCGCCTTCTTCAACATCATGCTCAATATAAATTGTTTTATGTTGAATTGCAGGAACAACCGTTATAGGAGGCTGTGAAGATTCCTGAATTCTCTTCATCGTGTATCGGATCATCTTGCTCCCCCTCTCTATAAGATTCATCTTCTTGATTAGCAGCATCATTCTTGTACTCATACTTATCATCAGTTCCAGAAATTTATCCTGAATTACAACCATTTTAGTACCAACTTGATTGTTGCCAACATCATCCTTATCACTATCATCACCATGATCAGGACCATCCACATCCAAATATTCTTCATCCTCTCTATCATTGGTCTTTTTCTCTTTCTCGTAAGGAACATCTTTTACACCGCCGATAAGAACAAACTTGGTAATGTTTATCTCAGGGTTCTGGTTCTTTCTCTTTTTCAGGATCAGGTGTAATAATAGGAATAGCATCAATCTATCCTTTGCCTTTATCTGTACTCACAGTCTCTCTTCAGCATCAACTTTACGAGCCCTTTCAGCAACTTTAGCCTTTGCTTCATCAATTTCAATCTGGTTGAATTCAGCCTCAAAGTCTATCCCCATTCTCTTTTCTAGAACTTTGTATAAAATCTTTCATTCCTTAAATTTCTTGTCAGCTACCAGATCGCTTGTTATTTTTCTCAATCTTTCATTCTCACTGACCAGACTTGCTATCACTCCTTCCATCTATTCTTGTTCAGTTTCTAAAAACTTGATTTTTCCTTCGAACTGCTTAATCTTCTCATCAAATGGATCATTCAAAAAATCCAAATTCATTCCATCAGGAAATAATTGTTCATCACTAAACGTAAATCCACTATCTTTAAATGTAGGACCAGTTGAATGAGACTGACGTCTTTGTGAAGATTGTGGTTGTTGTTGTTGTTGTTGTGGAATTGGTGGAACAGGTGTTGTTGGTGGTTGATGAAGAAGCACCGGTTGAACCTAGAGATATCTGGGGATATATATAAGTTACAACCAAGGGATTTCTACATAAAGGGGGTGTCTCTTTGCTTGTTCTTCAAGGTGATCTCACTCAGACTGATCTGCAAAACTAGCAGCGCCATTAGTCTCCGTCACGGGGAAAATGGGGTTTTCTCCGTGACCACACTCCGGCGTGAGAATATTGCAAGTAATAAGCGTAAATGCTTGTAAATGTGATTGCATGTGATTGTAGATGTCGATAGATGCTTTACCTTGTGGTTTGATACTTATTTTATAGCCGAAAGTCAGTGGGCTCGGAGATGGGCTGATGGTCCTTGGGCCCAGCCCAAGCAACCAGAGACATCCCTTTTGTCCCTATGCGTCAGACATTAAATGTCCCCTGCAGGGAATTAATGTCTTCTATCATGAGGTGTGGTCTGTCGGGCGCTGAAGGGTGCCACGTGTAAAGACAGTAAGGACGGACATCTCTGCGTCAGACCTGCTACCAGCCGAAAGTGGAGAAGGTGGAACAGTCACTGGCGTAGATATGGTTGGTGTACAGTCTGGTGTCTGCGTCACTGTTCATTTGACACTGTCAGATGCAACCTGCCGAGCAACCATTCATTATAGTTCTGCCACTTTGTACCCTTGAGTATGGTCAACACCTCTTAGTGCTTACCCCTTCTGCGAGGCTGTCAGTATTTTCCCGCCAGCGTAGAGTAGCAGTGATAAATCCTTTTCTCTACAAGACTATGAGGTGCTCTCATATTTGTCTTGTCCTTGCAAGGTTTTAGGATTTATGACTAGAGGGTTGTATGTTCCGCGCAGGGTCTAGTAGCCTGCGCGTGTAAGTCTAACTTCTGTTGCGCCAAGTACACAAGGCTTGTTGTGTGACCTATTGGTATTGGTCTAATTTACCATTGCGCTGAGTGCGAAAGGTTCATTGTATCACCTGTTGGTGTTGGTCTAATTTACCATTGCGCTGAGTGCCCAAGGTTCATTGTATGACCTATTAGTTACAAGGAAGGCGCACCATTGCACATTGCGTGCAAGGTTATCCTTGTGTTGTTGAGGGTATGGTTCCTTGCACAGGCACCGGGTTTTTGGGACCATACCCCTCCAGTTGATGTGAAGTTGTTGGTGGGGTTTGAATCGGAATTACATGCTCAACTTCAACCTCAACTTCTACTATTGGTGTTTCTTTCTCTGTAACTACTGGTTCAACTCCAATAGTTGTTGTATCAGTCAAAGGCTTTTGAACTTTTCTCCTTGTTTCTTTGTCAATGGAGATCCAGTCTTCTTTATTGTCATCGGCACTTTGCTTTTTACCCTTTTAGCTGGTTTCTTAATAGTTTCAGGATCAGATGGTATATACGTTCATCATCACTATCAGTAGACCATTTCTTTCTCTTAGCAGCTTTTAAGTCGCCATTGCTTTAGGATCATTTAAATAAGTTGGTTTCTTGATCTTTGAACCATGTTCCTCAACACTTTCAATTTCTTCCGAATCAGCTTCATTTCTAGGAACTCCTTTAAAAGCTTGTTTTTCAGTATCACTAGTTATCTCAGCAGTATCTGTCGTACTTTTCTCAGCTCGTTCTCTGTCAGAAGTAGTAGAAAATACTTCATCCTCAACATTTACATTCACATCCTCATACTCTTCAGCACTACTTTCATCATGAAGCAAAGTACGCACATTTTTCTTTGTTGAACTTTCTTTCTTGCTTCTTGCCTTTTCCTTTTCTTTTCATCTTCTTTTACAAACCACTTACTCCTTTTAGCAACAAGTCCTTCTAACTTCTTTCTTCATCATTTTCGGAATTTCTTTCATCTTTCCTCCACTCATGTATTTGTAGTGCAACATAATCTTTGAAAGGAGGAATAGTTTTCGATATATACTGTTGTATTCGGTCCAATGACAAGTTCGTCATATGTTCTAATGGCAACTCATCGGACTCTTCTTTCTCAAGATTAAGAATCAAATCATCCAACATCATCTGAACAAACCTTGGATATTGTATAAATCTTTATTTGGTTATGTTCGCCTTCATTTGCTCAAAAATCAATCTTGTGAAGTTGTAAGGTAAGTTCAAGGTTAATGCAACAATCATTCACATTTGATAATCAACTAAAACATCAAATCCACCCTTCCTGTTCCCCATGGCGTGAATCACTGAGTGTATAAAGAACTTGTAAGGCCTTGAGATATTTGTTTTCAAAAATTTGTATCATTGACATACCCAACGTAACCCATCCGGTAGAAACATCCTTTCACCATTCGCCTCCAGAGAGCTTGTGGGATCACTTGATTTATCTTTGAAATCTAACACCGTCCTTATCAACTCCTCTATAATATTAACCTCCATGTCCTCGTTTTCCAACTTTTGCGATTGAATGAATAGCTGAAGGATGTGGAATGAACTTCGCATTTTCCCAAAATCGCTCAATGTGAGATCTATAGGCCTTATGTTGATCCGTTAATGCCTTCTTTATTCGAATTCATTCCATAAATTCCAGAATAGACTCGAATGGTTTCATCTTTGTTAGCTCTTTATCAAGTACACAACAAATATTGTGCTTTGGATAAAATTCGATGCTTTCGCCTTCACAAACAACATAATCAACACTTAGAAAATTTTTTCAAAATTTGTCAAAATTGGTACGATGGTATTTCATGCAGAGGTACAATACTTTGGCACGGAAATGACTATCTTCGTACAAAGGTATACAAATTTACCAAACACCGTTTATCTTCGTGCGAAGACGATCAGAATTACAAACCATAATTACTTCCTTACGGAGGGTAATTACATCCATTCCAAAATCGTTTGATCAATTCTTTGATTATTATGTTTTGTTCAAATTGATGATATTATAACGATCTGAAAATGCCGATTATCACGAATATGCATTCAATTTTAAATTTTAAGTTTTAAACAAATTCACTTAGATTGTAAGTATGTTTGTCCACTTAAACCTCTACACAAAGTTCAGCTGTTTCGAGATATGGTAATTAGATGTCATAAAACTTGACTTAATAGTGTTCCTCACCTCAAAATGTACTCCCATATCGAGATTCCATGGATTTCATCTTACAGGTGAATATATCTAATTGATATCTGTATCTGGGTTATGTGAGGCCTTGAGAGCTGAGGTTAGTATCACCATACAGACAAAGAGATGAAGGCTTGACTTGAAAGATGTCACACCCCGACCCGCAGCGGATAAGGTGATCGGGGCATGATTGGGTTATCATCAAAGCTCATGACATTTATTAAACGTTTCATATTCATTAATACAATTTAAATGGAAATTTACAATGATTGCTACAACATGATCTAACTACAATCTAAACTTCTTTGTTCTCTTCTAAGGCATATCCTATGTTATCCTTGCCTCAACCTGTTCACCTGTATCATGTGTAAAAAGGTTTTTGGATCAACATAATGTTGGCGAGTGAATCCTATGGAAAACATTTGAACAATTCATTTAAATTGATTATGAAATATGTGCACAACCAAACATGAGTAAAATTAGATGTAACTTGATCAACAATCATAATATGTTAAATGAAAACACTCATGAATAATAATGGAACAATTAAAGGCACGCGTTGCTCAACTCGTCTCTCACGAGGAACTGAGGGGCCTGATGAATGAATTGCATAAACATGATAATATGAATAACACAACTACAGACAATATAAACTCAATGAAAACACTCATGAACAATAATGAATTGAATTGAAGCACGCGATGTTCTACTCGTTTCCCACGAGGAACTGATGGGCTTAATGTATGAGTTTCATGTAATTTGACAAACGGAATATAAGTAAATCACAACAATAAATCAATCTAAGTTTAAGTCATGATGTGGTATGGCACAAGTTTAAATAAATAAATTAATTATTTCATAACACATGACACACCCCAAAACGTGTAATTTAAAAGGGGGAATTGTAAGATTCACTCACAGTGGGTGCGTTCGGTTGATGACGTTGAATGCACGCGAAGTGGTTTTAACCACGAGTGAGATTTAACCTAGATAAATCGCATTATGGTTTGGTAAGTTTGGTAAGTAAACGAATTTTATTAAACTATTTTAGTAGGATTGTTGGGTGTATTTTTGTGAGTTTGAGGCTATTTTCTAATCTTAAAAATGTTATTTTTAAGTATTTATAATTGATTTTTAATTAAAATAATTAAATAAAAATGATAAAAAAAATATTTTATTTTTGCTACAGTTGACTTTGACCAGTTGACTTTGACCTGACCGTTGACCGGTTCAATGGCAGATTATTGTGCGCTGAGTGAGGCTCGAACCCGAGACCTCCCGTACGCGTGCACGCAGCTCTACCAACTGAGCTACGTGTCTAACCCGTTATATATCCGATTTTAATTATATATATACATTAATTAGAATTAACAGAAAATCATTTTTATTTTAAAAACAGTTTAAGCGGTTCGGCGGTGCGCTCCACAGGTCTCGAACCCGGGACCTGTGGGTTAATCTAACACACAGTCCACCGCTGGACTGTGTGTTTAACATGTTATATACTTTGATTTTTATTATACTTAAATACAATTTAGTTATTTCATTTTTCTGCCTTATTTAAAAAGAATAGATAATCGTCCGAGTCGGTGCTGAAGACCGGACTCGAACTCGTGACCAGCGATATAAACAAACACACAGTCCACCGCTGGACTGTGTGTCTAACTTGGTTATTATTCCGGTTATTAATATACTTAACATATATCTAAAGCGATCCGGTTCAGTTAAACAAAAACTTGATTTTTTATTAAGGCAGCGTGTGTGAACCGGGATTCGAACTTGCGACGTTAGCGTTTTATGTGCACACAGTCCACCGCTGGACTGTGTGTCTAACCCGATTAATTTCTTGATTTATATTATACTTATATGTTAACGAATACATCATCTTCTTCGTCAGGTGTTAACCAGATTTAAGGTCTGACTGGTTCGAGTTTGTATTCGAGTTTCATTAGTGTTTTACCGTCAATTAAGGTAAGATAAAAGTGAAAAGGAAAGGAAACTGAGCGGAGAAATATACCGACTGGATCCTCTGTTTTCCGGCAGAACTCCGGCGACAGAATTCAACTCCGGCGACAGGTTCCTTGTAGCAGCAAGTCTCCGGAAATCTTGGAAAGAGTATGGGTAACTTCGGTAAAGGTTTAGGGGATTCAGTGAGGTTCAGAAATTAAAACTCGGTTTTCCGGCGAAAAACAGGAAAGTTCCGGCGAGTGGAATTATGCCGAGAAAAGGTGTGATTTTTGAGCGAAAGTGTTTGTCGTCGGTTGTGGGTCAATTTATAGGACAAATCGTCAATGCACTTGGTCTGAATTCCGACTGTGTTCGTTATTTAAATTTTCCGGCGGTTTTGAAAAGTGTCGCGGACTTCAAACATCGGTTATAACCGATGTCTGATTAAAGGTTTACGTTATAACGTAAATCGTAGTTAAGACTCGCGAATTTACCGGGATTCCGACGACTGAATCGTTTGGGCGCCGGTTTTGAATTCGTAACGTTATTATATCAATTAAATGATTGAAATATATAACAAACAGAACAAGCGGCGCAGTGGTTTGTGTGTTGAGAGATAAGACGCTTGCTGATTCGGTACAGACCCGGGTTCGAAACCCGGCAGATGTATTTCATTTTTATTTTGCGATTTTTGACAGTTTTTCAAAAACTAAATATATATTCGCGTATAATAATTGATTACGGATCGTTTAAAAATGTTTTGGACATTTAATTCGCAACGAAAATTTTGACTGACTGTTCGGTTGATAAACGGAGCGGGTTTGGTAAATCCGTTTTTGACGGATGTTACAGTATCCCCTGCTTTTTGGAAATTTCGTCCCGAAATTTAAATAATGATATATTTTGACTAAAAGGGTGATGATGTTTTGTTTGACAGTTGTATGCTTAGCAAAATAAAGGCTTAAGTTTTTGTTCGAGGCGGTAACGTTCCTTGTAAGGGTTAAGTACCCTATTCAGGAATCGCTTTTTGTTGCCTACTGTATAAGTATTGATAAGCAGAAATGATTTGCTAAAATGATATCATGCATAAGAGTTTAGATACGTTTGGGAAAAATATGGTTATATCCTAAGGCAAAACTTCTAACACTACAATCTACATGGAACATAAATAAAAACACAACAGCTGATATCCAAACATGAATGAACACATCAGCAAATATTTGAACATGAATAAACATAACAGCAAATATTCGAACATGAATGAACACATCAGCAAATATTTGAACATGAATAAACACAACAGCAAATATTCGAACATGAATAGACACATCAGCGAATATTTGAACATGAATAAACACAACAGCAAATATTCGAACATGAATAGACACATCAGCGAATATTTGAACATGAATAAACACAACAGCAAATATTTGAATCCACATTCTGATAACATATATGTTTGAATGATGGAAGTTCCTCTCTCGTTTGTTATGATGGAGAGGTTAATTTATGTAGAAATGGAACACAATCCAATCTCTTTAAATAACATGATGATATAAATGTAACACAAATTCCAACCAAGGCAATACTAAATCCTACATGGAACTTCTCATAACCGCCTGATAATGCCTCTGATCCTTTGGCAAGAATACTTATTATATAGGAAGTACCAGCGGCGTATCCACCATATTCTTGCCAAATTTTCATTAGTTTTATCCACAAGTTATGATTGGTTACCAAGAAACTAATAAATCCTACATAGAACTTCTCATAACCATCCGTTAATGCCTCTGATCCTTTGACAAGAATACTTATATATAGGAAGTACCAGCGGCGTATCCACCATATTCTTGTCAAATTTTCATTGGTTTTAACAGTGAATTATGATTAGTCCTATAACTCTACAATCAATACAACAAACATAAATTACTGAAATGAAATATATCTGTGCGATCAAGGCTCAATCGAACGGAGCCGATCGTTTTGCATGTACTGAAAATGAAATTGTGTGCTCAAGGCTCAATCAAACGGAGCCGAACATATTGAATGTACTGAAATTGAAATTGTGTGCTCAAGGCTCAATCAAACGGAGCCGAGCGTATTGCATGTACTGAATATGAATAACTTAACCACACAAACAGCCTATGCATGGAACCTCTCATAACCGCCTGATAATGCCTCCGATTATTTGACAAGAATACTTATATATAGGAAGTACCATCGGCGTATCCACCATATCCTTGTCAAATTTTCATTGACTTTATCCGCAAGTTATGGTTAGTTCGATGCGACTCTACTACAAACACCACAACCACATGATACTGATAATGAAATTGTCTGTGCGCTCAAGGCTCAATCAAACGGAGCCGAACGTATTGAATGAAATTGTATGTGCGCTCAAGGCTCAATCAAACGGAGCCGAACGTATTGAATGTACTGAAATTGAACAACTTAATTTAAACAACCATCACACAATCAGCCTATGCATGGAACCTCTCATAACCGCCTGATAATGCCTCCGATCATTTGACAAGAATACTTATATATAGGAAGTACCATCGGCGTATCCACCATACCCTTGTCAAATTTTCGTTGACTTTATCCGAAAGTTATGGTTAGTTCGATGCGACTCTACTACAAACACCACAACCACAAGATACTGATAATGAAATTGTATGTGCGCTCAAGGCTCAATCAAACGGAGCCGAACGTATTGCATGAACTGGAAATGTAAATTGAAATGTGCGCTCAAGGCTCAATCAAACGGAGCCGAACGTATTGCATGTATTGAAATGTAAAATTACGTAACCGATCAAGGCTCAAACAAACGGAGCCGATCGTGCGGGCACGCCAAGATCAACCACATAATAAAATGGGGATCCAACTCAACCTCGATGGATGGGGAGCCACGGCCTCGGCAAAAGCATATACCGAAAACAATATATAATATATAATATCCAATAATTTCTCTAACAGTCTACACATGTGATAAAAACATAAAACTAAACGATAGGAGTTGAATCTGGATCTTCAACGAAGAGGACTAGCTGAGTATCTTCGTTTGGGCCGTCATTATCTTCGACAGGATTGGCGTTGATATTGAAGACTCTTCCTCTTGCTGGTGGCATAGTGGTTGGGTTTTCTTGGTTTACTTGGTTAACTGGGTTTGATTGGGCTTGAGTGTTGATAACATTAACCAATTGAGGGCATGTGTTTCTAAAGTGGGTAGGGTCGCCACAATTGAAGCAAGCTCTAGCATATGGGAACATGGGATATTGAGGTTGGTAATAAGTTTGGGCCATGTTTTGAGTAGGGGAAGAGGTTTGGTCTTGAAAGGTGCGACAAACATTGCTCAAATGACCATAACGTCCACAAGCTGTACATAGCCGGCAAGGTAAAGTAAGGGGATGGTGATAAAAACAGTTGTTGCATCGAGAGTGAGGTCCAAGATATGGTTTCTTATTTGGGTAAGCAGAGTTGGGTGCCTCTTGGGTGATTGGGACAGCTCGGATGGGTATAGCGTGAAAAACGGGTTGATTTCGTTGAGTAGCAGCGAAAAGTCGCCCGACTCTTCTTCTCTTAGGATTGGGTTGAGAAGGGGATTCGGTTTGAGTGGAGTCGGAGGTTTCAGTCGATTCTTTATCCTTCTTCTTCTCCTCCTTGAAGTCTTTGTTTCGAATTCGGTTCTCGGTGAGCTCTGTTGCTAGCTCCATTGCTGCTTCCAAAGTTGCAGGCTTGGTACTTATCACAGGGTCTTGAATCTTTGACGGAAGACCACGAATGTAGTGCTCGATCAAACGGTAGAGAGGAGTAAACATGTTGGGAACCATTTGATGTAATTCGAGGAATCTTTTGTTGTAGGTGGTGTGGTCTCCTTCCACTTGCTTCAATGAGTAAAATTCATCTTCTAACTTCTTGATTTCACTCCTTGGGCAAAATCGTCTGGTCATGATTTCCTTCAATTCGTTCCAAGTTAAGGACATAGCATCTTCAACAGCTCGTTTGGCCTTCTCTGTATTCCACCAAGTAAGTGCTATCCCATATAGTCGACCGGTAGCATAACGCACTTTGCGATCATCAGGGCAATCGCAATTTAGAAAAAGTATTCTCCATTTCTTCAAACCAATGAAGGAGTGCGGTGACACCTTCAGTCCCTTTATATTTCGGAGGGTCGCATGATTTGAAATGCTTGTAGGTGCATTTAGTGGTATTTGGGGAAGAGTTGAAAATGTTTTGGTTTGCTTGATTGACAGGATTATCGGTAAGTGCTTGTTGAACTTGGATTACAATGTTGGGTATTACGGCAGCCATTTGTTGAGAGATTAAGGTAGCCATGCGATCGCGGGCTTTTCTTGCTCTCGTCTTCCTACGGGCGAGGTTAGAAGACATCTACAATGAATACATGACAAGAGTATGAGTTGGATGCTTTTGGGATCATGGGTCGCGTTCAAGAATGATCATTTATAAAATAATTATACAAAAATACTACATCCATAGGATGTCTTGGGCTTTGCTCGCTGTTAGGCCCGTCATGCCGCCATACTTTACCTTGTGTAATCATGTGGGCCCCCATGAATACCGGTTTTTCATATGGTTCGCACGGTTTCTGCCTGGTTGCGTACACAAAAACCCGGGAAAATCGAGAAATATGTATACAACGTGTGATGTTCGGAATGTGTCCAGGTGTAGACACGATGACACCTCAAAGTAGGGTTAGTTCGAACGACGTTTGGTGTGGCATGCTTTGGCCTAATAGGTCCTTCGTACTCTCATCGTTGGTCCCCAGGTAGGCAAACTGGTCCGTTATATTGGATTTATACGAATGCCAGCCTAGACAGGACGTTCCGACTACCGGTACTCGTACCCTTCCAGTTACTACATGCCCGTCGCAGAACTTACTTTGATGAGATTTGAAAATTTGCACAAAATCTTTGGATAATGAGAATATGAAAATAAATTGAATTCATGAACATCGATATATGTATAATGTATATATGTACAATGAATATTTATATGAGCATGTATGTTTGACTGAAATGTAAACAAATATGAGACAAATAAATATCACAAGTTTGTATGTAACCACCTAATCAATTTAAAATTTAGGCAGACTATAGTATAGGCTCTAAGGGTCTAATAACCTATCCTATATCCCTATAACCTGGCTCTGATACCAATCTGTCACACCCCGACCCGCAGCGGATAAGGTGATCGGGGCATGATTGGGTTATCATCAAAGCTCATGACATTTATTAAACGTTTCATATTCATTAATACAATTTAAATGGAAATTTACAATGATTGCTACAACATGATCTAACTACAATCTAAACTTCTTTGTTCTCTTCTAAGGCATATCCTATGTTATCCTTGCCTCAACCTGTTCACCTGTATCATGTGTAAAAAGGTTTTTGGATCAACATAATGTTGGCGAGTGAATCCTATGGAAAACATTTGAACAATTCATTTAAATTGATTATGAAATATGTGCACAACCAAACATGAGTAAAATTAGATGTAACTTGATCAACAATCATAATATGTTAAATGAAAACACTCATGAATAATAATGGAACAATTAAAGGCACGCGTTGCTCAACTCGTCTCTCACGAGGAACTGAGGGGCCTGATGAATGAATTGCATAAACATGATAATATGAATAACACAACTACAGACAATATAAACTCAATGAAAACACTCATGAACAATAATGAATTGAATTGAAGCACGCGATGTTCTACTCGTTTCCCACGAGGAACTGATGGGCTTAATGTATGAGTTTCATGTAATTTGACAAACGGAATATAAGTAAATCACAACAATAAATCAATCTAAGTTTAAGTCATGATGTGGTATGGCACAAGTTTAAATAAATAAATTAATTATTTCATAACACATGACACACCCCAAAACGTGTAATTTAAAAGGGGGAATTGTAAGATTCACTCACAGTGGGTGCGTTCGGTTGATGACGTTGAATGCACGCGAAGTGGTTTTAACCACGAGTGAGATTTAACCTAGATAAATCGCATTATGGTTTGGTAAGTTTGGTAAGTAAACGAATTTTATTAAACTATTTTAGTAGGATTGTTGGGTGTATTTTTGTGAGTTTGAGGCTATTTTCTAATCTTAAAAATGTTATTTTTAAGTATTTATAATTGATTTTTAATTAAAATAATTAAATAAAAATGATAAAAAAAATATTTTATTTTTGCTACAGTTGACTTTGACCAGTTGACTTTGACCTGACCGTTGACCGGTTCAATGGCAGATTATTGTGCGCTGAGTGAGGCTCGAACCCGAGACCTCCCGTACGCGTGCACGCAGCTCTACCAACTGAGCTACGTGTCTAACCCGTTATATATCCGATTTTAATTATATATATACATTAATTAGAATTAACAGAAAATCATTTTTATTTTAAAAACAGTTTAAGCGGTTCGGCGGTGCGCTCCACAGGTCTCGAACCCGGGACCTGTGGGTTAATCTAACACACAGTCCACCGCTGGACTGTGTGTTTAACATGTTATATACTTTGATTTTTATTATACTTAAATACAATTTAGTTATTTCATTTTTCTGCCTTATTTAAAAAGAATAGATAATCGTCCGAGTCGGTGCTGAAGACCGGACTCGAACTCGTGACCAGCGATATAAACAAACACACAGTCCACCGCTGGACTGTGTGTCTAACTTGGTTATTATTCCGGTTATTAATATACTTAACATATATCTAAAGCGATCCGGTTCAGTTAAACAAAAACTTGATTTTTTATTAAGGCAGCGTGTGTGAACCGGGATTCGAACTTGCGACGTTAGCGTTTTATGTGCACACAGTCCACCGCTGGACTGTGTGTCTAACCCGATTAATTTCTTGATTTATATTATACTTATATGTTAACGAATACATCATCTTCTTCGTCAGGTGTTAACCAGATTTAAGGTCTGACTGGTTCGAGTTTGTATTCGAGTTTCATTAGTGTTTTACCGTCAATTAAGGTAAGATAAAAGTGAAAAGGAAAGGAAACTGAGCGGAGAAATATACCGACTGGATCCTCTGTTTTCCGGCAGAACTCCGGCGACAGAATTCAACTCCGGCGACAGGTTCCTTGTAGCAGCAAGTCTCCGGAAATCTTGGAAAGAGTATGGGTAACTTCGGTAAAGGTTTAGGGGATTCAGTGAGGTTCAGAAATTAAAACTCGGTTTTCCGGCGAAAAACAGGAAAGTTCCGGCGAGTGGAATTATGCCGAGAAAAGGTGTGATTTTTGAGCGAAAGTGTTTGTCGTCGGTTGTGGGTCAATTTATAGGACAAATCGTCAATGCACTTGGTCTGAATTCCGACTGTGTTCGTTATTTAAATTTTCCGGCGGTTTTGAAAAGTGTCGCGGACTTCAAACATCGGTTATAACCGATGTCTGATTAAAGGTTTACGTTATAACGTAAATCGTAGTTAAGACTCGCGAATTTACCGGGATTCCGACGACTGAATCGTTTGGGCGCCGGTTTTGAATTCGTAACGTTATTATATCAATTAAATGATTGAAATATATAACAAACAGAACAAGCGGCGCAGTGGTTTGTGTGTTGAGAGATAAGACGCTTGCTGATTCGGTACAGACCCGGGTTCGAAACCCGGCAGATGTATTTCATTTTTATTTTGCGATTTTTGACAGTTTTTCAAAAACTAAATATATATTCGCGTATAATAATTGATTACGGATCGTTTAAAAATGTTTTGGACATTTAATTCGCAACGAAAATTTTGACTGACTGTTCGGTTGATAAACGGAGCGGGTTTGGTAAATCCGTTTTTGACGGATGTTACAAAAGAGGTGTTCCATATTTTGGAATCTTTTGACTGCAATTGTTAGATTTTTCAATATTTTCAATTTTGATGCAATTTAAGGTTATTAAAGCGAAAGTATTCTACAAGTTCTAGGCCATTGCTTACGCAAAATCAGAAGAACTTGTATAATAACCCAAATATCAATTATTTATAAAGACCTAGTATCTCAGAATCTGACAATCTCTCAAACAAAATTTCGGTGTACTAAGACCATACATCCGAGAGATGTTAACCCACTAATTAAGAAGCTTTTTGTTATGTTTATATCTCGAAAACAATTACTGAATGTGCGAAGTCTACTGGCACATCATTAGTGAGACCCGTCTAAACACTTTTTGACACTACATTTCTTTAGCGTGTTGTGATAGTCTACTGATGTCCTATCATTTCCTCTTTTATACACGAAAAATCTTTTCGTCTTTTTCTATGTTTTTGTACTTTTCCAATTTTTATATGTTTTTGTATTTTTCACACAATATTTCTCCCGCTAAAATAAAAAACATATTTGTATTTTTGGTTTAAAGAAAGAACTTGAAAAACAAAAACTTTGACAAACCGACGAGGATTACGTCAAATTGTCATCCATCTTGGCTTCACACTCTTTATTCCCATCTGATGATAAATCTTTCATTCTATTTGAACTTTGTTCTGTCAAATGGTTTTCTTTAGAAATCAACCTTTTGTTCATCAGTGTGGATTTTCTCAACACGAATCAACCTGTTCTCGTAGTAGTCACGGATAAAGTGATGTCGTATCTCGATATGCTTTGTTTTAGAGTATTGAACTAGATTTTAGTAATGTTAATGGCAGCCTCTTTATCTTCATATATAGGCGTGTTCATAAACTGTAAACCATAGTCTCTCATCTATTGTTATATCCACAAGATTTGCGAACAACAACTGAAAGCTGAAACGTATTCTGCTTCACAAGTCGAGAGATGACTGTGGTTTGTTTCTTACACTGCCACGTTACCAAATGTGTGCCAAAGAACTGGCATCCAGTAGTTGTAGATTTAGCGTTGATTTTGCAACACCCAAAGTTAGGGTCTGAGTAGCCTTCTAGATTGAATCGTCAGTGCGAGGGTACCACAAGCTGGTGCTTGGACAACCATTAAGGTATCTTAAGATCCTCTTAACGATCATTAGGTGAGATACTCTGGGACTTGACTGGGAGCGTGCGCAGAGGCATGTTGGATACATGGTATCCGTCCGTGATGTTGTCAAATAAATCAAAGGCCAATCATCGAATGGTAGAGAGTGTCATCGATATTCTCTCGAGATGAGTTCAGTCTGATGTCGTGATTCTGAGCTAATGGGGTTGACACCGGGGATGCATCAGGCGTCTTGAATTTTTCCAAAACATCGTTTACATACTTCGTCTGATGTATGAAGATCCCATCAGGTAGTTGGTCTACTTGAAGTCCGAGAAAGAACTTCATCTCCCCCATAGAATTCATTTCAAACCTTTTCTTCATGACTCTTCAAAATCTTTGCATAGCGCATCATTCGTCAAACGAATATGATATCATCCACGTAAATTTGTACAATTAAGATGTGTTCGTCCACTTCTTGCGTGAAGAGGGTGCTGTCTACTGTGCCTATTATAAAACTGTTGTCGGGGAGATGCTTGAAAGCGTCTCATGCTAGGCTGTCGGGCCTGATGTAAGTCATACAATGCTTTATCGAGCAAGTATACTTTATCTTTATGAATTGGATCGACGAACCCCGGTGGTTAGCTGACGTATACCTCCTCCTTCACCTTGTTGTACAAGAATGCGGACTTGACATCTAATGGGTACACCTTGAATCTTTTCCATGATGCGAATGCAAGGAAGATTCTGATTGCTTCTAATCTGGCTACGGGAGCATAAACTTCAGTGAAGTCTCTATTCCCTCTTGTTGGCAAAATTCCTGAGCAACGAGTCAAGCTTTTTTTGCGTACAATACACCTTTATCGTGCTTTTTGCATTTGAAGACCTATTTTGTATTTATCTTCTTGTGGTCTTTTGGCAGATCAACAAGTTTCCATACACCAAGTTTTTTGACTTGAGAGAGTTCTCCTGCATGGTGTTTACCTAGCTTTCCTCTGCCAGTGCTTCCTTATACATTTTAGGCTCTAACTGGGAAATAAAACATCTGTGTGAGATCCTATTTTGTAAAGGTTCCACTTTAGAATTAAAACAACTAAAATCTTGATTGATTTGATGTCGAGTTTTAACACCACTCTATAATTCTCCGATAATAAACTCCAGTGGGTGGTAGGACAGTTTTCTAGCATAACTTCATTGGATACGCTCACTTCGTGTTCTAGATTTGTAACATTTTGTTCAACATTCTGATTAACAACAGATGTTTCACTTTGAGCACTTGTTCCTTCAGTTTGATTGTTGAGTAAACTTTCAATAGGAACTTCACCATCATCAGAGGTAGATCCATTGTCGTCGTATGTTGGTTTGGCTTCAGCTTCAGAGTCTTCGGATTGATCAAAAGTAGGAGCTTTATCATTCATCTCCGGCTCAGCTGTAGGTTCACTTGTTCCAGCAGTCTGTGATTCAGGATGTTGAGAACTCGGACCTGCTTCAACATCATGTGTACCAACGTGTGTCTGAGTCACAACGATTGGTCTCGGAACTTGATATTGTGAAAAAGATTATTGTTGCTGGTAAAGCACAACAAGTTCTTCTTCTGTTGGTTCAGTTGGTAGCTCGAAAGAATTTTAGAGACTTTCATAATTGAACAACTAAGGATCTCCTAGTTTTTATGTCAGAGATGTGTATCTTTGACAATCTACATGTTGAGCCTCAATAACCCGGTTGATGCCAGGAAGAGTAACTCTCTTTAGCGGACTAGCATACCCCACAAAGAACCTTTCTAGCGATTTAGCCCTAAATTTGCCATCCACGACGAATATCGCACACGATGACCCAAAAGGTTCTAACCACTTCAAATTTGGCTTTCGTTGATTAAGTAGCTTGAAACACGTCTTCTTATGTGCCTTGACTGTTAAAACTCTTTTCAAGGTATAACGCGCAAAGGCCATGGCTTCGCTCCATAAACTTACTGGCAGTTTTGAATCAGCGAGCATGGTGCGTGCTATCTCTATCAGTGTTCTGTTCTTTCTTTCAGCTACACCGTTTTGTTGTGGGGTGTACAGTCCACTGAATTCATGCAGAATTCCTTTCTTGTTGCAAAAACTCTAACATCCTGTTATTCTTGAATTATGTTCCATTGTTGCTTCGAATGGTATAATCGGCAAATGGTACAGATTCTCTAGTTTCTTGAACAAAATCTCCCTGTCGAACGTTTCATCTTTTCTTTCTAAGAACATCACCCACGAGAATCTCGAGTAATCATCGGTAACAACTAGACAATACTGATCTCCTGAGATACTTCAAACATTTACTGGTCCAAAGAGATCCATGTGCAATCTTTCTAGTAGGAGCCTTATCCAGTTCAGCAAGCTTTCTTGGATACGACTTTTTGTGTTGTTTTCCTTTCTTGCAGCTAATATAGTCATCGTTCAAGTGTAAGCTCTCCAGGTTGACATAATCCACTACCTCGTTGTGTACCAAGAAGTTCATCTTTCGGAGATGAATGTGTCCCATTTTTCTATGCCACATATTGACTCTTTTTCTATCACTTTGAAACGAAACACTAAGCAGTTTTCGTTGTTGTGGTTGCAACGCTCATGCATAAGACATATTAGATCGTTTTCACAGGAGGCGCATTAAGATCCACTCTTCTGGGATCTTGAACTCTGGCTTTAGAATTAAACACTCTTTTTTGGGAAGTGCGTGGTGAACTTCTTATCACAGATATGAGAAATACTGAGTAAGTTGTTCTCCAACTCAGCTATGTAGTTGACCTTATCGAATGACACCACATCATTGGTTAATATCCCTTCTCGTACAATTCTACCTCCCTGGTTCCTGCAAACCCGACGTAGCCTCCTCTAATAGATTTGACAACATATAGGAGAGCCAACATCCCCGTCATGTGCTGGGACGCTCCAATATCCATGATCCACTTCGATATGACAGATCTTGGGAGCCCCTTCCATTCACTTAAACAATTATTTGAAAAGCAAGACCCAATCCTTACCGGTCTTGGATGTGTTTAAAAATTTAGGTTCACACACACTATCACTCTTTTGTTCAACTTTATGTTCAAACTTTTCATTGATCCCTGTTGAAACAGACTATTTGTGTCCTCAGAAGATTCTTTCTTCTATATCACCCTTGTTAGATTTTTCAAATTGATTTTCTTGGTATAAAATTTTGAATCTTTCTATTCAACTTTGGTTGAAGTTTCACTAGTTTTATTAGTTGAAACTTTGGGGTTTATTGGTTTCACTTCGTTTGCAGATTCATTGTTTCATTTTAGGATTTGAGTTGGAACGAACATTGGTGATTTCTGTTTCAGGTCCGGAGATTTTTTATCATTGTAAAAAGGTTTAGAATTCTTTTATGGACACTGACTAGCGATATGCCCAACTTGATAGCATCGAAGGTCCTACTATCTGTTACAACAGAGGATCCCTCAACCTGTTCAAATTATTTTCTTTGAGCAAAAAATTCTTTATTTGACTATTTGCTAAACTGACTCTCTTTATCACTTTCCGAACTTGACCCAGAAACAAACATCATTTCTTTGTAAATTCAGAATTTCTAAGCCTGTTGTTATTTCTCTTACCGTATCCTGAACGAATCTCCCACAGTAATAATTTTTCTGTTGATAATTTGTATAGGAGTTTTTCGGTTTAGCATAGTAAGACTTATTATTCCTGAAGTTTGAAAACTTTGATTTTGTGACAAATTTTCGATTTCAGATATTTCAACCTCAACTAATTTGAACATTTTTTCAACTCTCGTTATGTTCACATTCTGAATCGGAAACTCTTCATCAGACTATAATTTGTTAGATCCACACATTTTATACATAACAACATTCGGATCATCATTCAAACTATTATATGATTTTGAAATATACTTTTTTTATGAAAATTGTCGTCATCTTCAAAATGCAAACTCGAACTTGTTTTCTCAAGCTTTGATTAAGCACTATCAAAATCAGTGTTATCATTGTCATTTTCCAAAACCTTTATAACAACATTTTTTACTAATTCTGACTCACACTCATTTCCAGATTTGGTATAGGTGATATCGAGATTGTCAGACAACTAATCTTTCTGTTCAGTTTTCAATTTTAAATTCAGTGCCTTTTCCACCCAATTCTGGTTTTTTCTTGAATAACTATTCCACATAGAGGGTGGAACTCGATGATAACCCAAACCTTTGTTGTGATATCCATACACATCTTCCCCATTTTCATTTTTTTCCTGTTGGTTTACGAAGAATGTGATCCAAAACATAAGATGCAGTTGAATAACTGATCAACTTCGTATTAACCTATTCCGTTTCGATCTTAATGGTTTCTAGCTCTTGTTTAATTTGGTGATTGTGTCAATATGATTATTTATTGCAATTTGTTTATCCATGACAGTGGCTCTATAGAAAACGTAGCTTCATCTTCTCTACTAGCATCACGGTATTGGTTGATAATTCTGCTCAGTTTATCATAAGCTTCCGTTGTTTCTTTTAAATCATTTGTTAGATTATCTGTATGTCTTTTCCGCTCGTTTACTTTTCATCTATTTCTGCCCAGTTCTAAGCATTTCGTGCATTGCTTTTTGTTTCTATTTTCTCACTTTTAACCTCTACCTTGACTGACTCAACCATGACTTCCTAAACTTTCTCAGAGATTTCAACTACCTCTTTTAACTAAGCCATCATGGATTTCTTACCGACTTGTTGAGGGTTCCAGCATTTATCTCTTTGGTTACATCTATAATTTCTTCTACATGTTGTTTCTTCTTTCTCGTATTGTGTGCTTTGATAATTTCATTGTTCACCGAAGAAACCTGCAAAAGAATTAAGCACATCGGAGGTATGATTGATTTAAATGCACTATGGAAAATTTATTGTGAAGCT
Organism: Scalesia atractyloides; assembly: GCA_947069175.1. Lineage (NCBI taxonomy): Eukaryota > Viridiplantae > Streptophyta > Magnoliopsida > Asterales > Asteraceae > Scalesia > Scalesia atractyloides. The sequence continues at coordinate 35,628,868 of CAMTDV010000020.1, read as the reverse complement.
TTGTCATATATTTGATATTTGTGAAGCAAATATAAAACCTTGAACTTGAAAACCTAGGATACCCTAGACACGGATAGTAAACGGATCCTAGCTATCGGTCACCCAATCTACCCACCAACGGCTAGCTACTAACCTAGCAAACCTTATTATCCTCTCGAATCACTAGGCGAGGATGCAAGTTTTAATTAGTTGATTTTAATCCATGATTAACTTGATTTATTTTTAAAGTCAAGATCCAAACCGAAAACCCTAAGATTCCGATTTAAACTGAAATCTAAGTCTAGGAGATATTTCTATATGCCTAAATTACTTATTTCAACAACCAAAAATCAATCAAACAACTTCAAAATGCAATATCAAGATCAATTTCAAGGAAAAATCATGTAAATCGCATAAAATAATCAAAATCGAGTCAAAGTAACATCACAACATCTAGCTCATCTCAACCTAAGCAATTTAGAGGGTTAGCTACTCATATTTACCAAAAACATAACAAACCCAGTTCTGAAAATCAAACAAAACATGGTTCTAATGCAAAAGATTCGAAAATAAGCGTAATATCAAACCCACAATGCTCCAAAAACGAACCAAATGCTTCCTAGACCTTCAATATGCTTCAAAACTGCTCAAAGGTTGCTAATGTCATCTGAGTTACGAGATCACTCAATTCTGTCGTATGCTCCTCTTCTCCCTCGTACAGTAGGGATTTTTAATATATATATATATATTATATGGAATCGATCTTCCTCCGTATCACAATTGGTTTCTAAGACAATATTCTACGCATGGGCTTCAGTGGATCGCAATATAAAAAATTAGTGGGCCAGCTCTCACGAATCATTAAGCGTCCCACGTCAATTAAATAAAAAGGAAACGGTGACATTGGGTATCGCGTATGTCTTTTTGTGAATATATAATAATAACAGTAGGCCGTATGTATTATAGGAAGCAGTAGTTATGCGAATCCTTTATGCAAACATATTTTATTTGATTTATAACTCTTGTTTCACCGGTCTTTTTTTCAATTCTTGCGACCACCTTATCCCCACTCCTATATATAATATATAATATATATATATATATATATATGGTAAGGTTCATTTGAGAAGAAAGTTAATGTGAGAAGAAAAAGAAGAAAGGACATAATGGTAAAAATTAAATAGTTTATAACTCCTCTCATAAATTATGTTATCTTTTATTAATAAAGCAAAACATTTTATCCTATACATTTCAAAATTTATCCTACATATGTCTTACATTTACCGAAATTTACCCTACACACATGTAAATTTACTCTACACATTTCAAAATTTATCTTACACATACTGAAATTTATCCTACAATGTAAAAAATTGTCTTACACCGTAAATTATTTTTATCTTAAAAGAGTATATGAAAAAAATGAGTTACAAGTTTGATTAATTAGCTAATTAATAACAATTATAGATTTACCTATATGCTCTTTTTCATAATATTAAATACACACATTAAATAAGTAAATGGAGAATTTCTATTGGTTTAAAAGTTATTCTTTTTATTCTTACAAAATTTTTCTTCTCATTTAAACTCTCCATATATATATATATATATATTAAAAACAACTTTTGTATAGTACTCCATTTAGTTTATTAAGGGACCCACAAATAACTAACTTCATAATTCATAACTCTTGTAAGATAATTAAATGATCTTTTATTTTGTCAAGAGAAACAAAAATCAATTATTGTGTCATTTGTTTTCTCAAATAAATCCATTACCCATTAATGATGAGCATTAATTCTTATTAATACAAATACATCATTTTAGCTCATTTTCCTTAACATCATCAAACTTTATATAGAACCAACAATGAGTGAAATTTAATAAAGACAACACTAAAGTTACTCAAAAGGGGTAGGGAATATTTATATAAAAATATGTATAATTTAGAGCTCATCAAGCTTCAGAATCATAATAATCATCAGAATTTCTAGACTTTCATTGAATGCAATCTCAGCAAAGACTTCACCAATGACTTCTTCAACAATCACTTCTTCCACATTGTCGATTCTGGTTCCTCAATAATTTCAGCCAAAAGAGCTAGACTTTCAGTCTTAGGAATGTAGTTGTTCCAGTTAAAACATTCATCTTCTTGTGTAACGACCAGAGCCTTATTTTTCGACTTTGCCGAACCATCCTCAATTGGAAAAGGTCTTGACATGCTCTGAGGATGTTGGGATGTCTTGTGATAATAATCATCACCAAAAGGATTTTGATTCTCATGAACCTCTCTATTCGGACACTCTCTCTTTAAATTGCCTTTTTCTTTACACTTAAACATGTCACTTTGGAATTAATCCTAGCTTTGAGTCAGGACCTCCGAGACTGTTCCTTCCTGTGATTTCCATGAATCGTTGTGCTCTTCGAACTATGCTCGCCATACACCATTTAATATCTATCATTTCTAACTCCTCAGGATCTATTTGATCATAATCCTCTTTTGTCTGTTGGGATTTCTGATCCTTCCTGCTACTAAACTCTCATAAGACTCCAAGACATAAGCAAATAACCCCATGTGTTCCTTGGCTATTGTTTCAGTGAAATCTTGAGCGTTTTGAAGATTTACGGCAATGTTGCACTGCATGATGTAATGATTAGAATTGTTTTGGCTGTTATAGTTGTTCGAGCTTTGTGATGATTGAGGATTCAGCATTGGGTATTCGGCTAAAAACTTGGATAAGATGAGAAACCACTACCACTAGTTGAACTATTTGATGAAGATCCAGATGAATTATCAGCACTGAAAGCAGTTTGGATCTTTGGACTTTGAGCACTAGCTACACCATCGCCTTTGAAATAAAGATCAATGTATTGTTGAATATTCGAACTCTTCATATTGGCCATCTTGCGTAGTTCTAGCTCATGCTCTTCCAGCTTCTCGATATATTTCCTGAGATTTAGATCATTATATTCTTTGTTATTCTTCAGAATCATTAAGTAAGTCGCCTTTCTCCTTGTGGCAATACATTGGCTAATTTGTCAACCCACTCTTCATCTTCTTTTTCAATACCCAACCGCTTCATCTCCACAACTAAATGACAATACCTCTCAACAAGCTGTTCCATCGATTCTCCTTTCTAGGCTGTGAATATATCAAACTCTTTCTTGAGTAAAGCCTTCTTGCTTTTTATCATCGACAAACTACATTTGAATTTTACTTTAAGCTCATTCCAAATAGATTGTGCACTTCGTTTTTGTTGGAGAATTGTGAAAATATCTTCCTTTATTGCTTGTTGAAGAAGATATAGCATCTTTTTCTCTCTAACAAATTTGTCTTTCTCGGCTGGAGTGAATTGCGTTAGAGTTTTATTTAAACCATTTTCTCCGTCTGGATACTTATACTCCTCTTCAATTGTGTACCAACGATCCGAATAATTTGCTTGGACCCACTTCACAAACCTTTCATGCCAACCTATGAAATCTTCTATGTTCATGAGTTTTGGTGGCTTCGTCATTGTCCCCATTTCTTTATCTATGTTTAGATTTTGAACGACCGACGTGGGGGTTGTGGCGAATGCATTATAATACTCGTTCTCCATTGAAACAGAAATTTCGTGTGGATGTAAGATTTAGTATGAAGGTAAGCAATTTAGTGCGAAGAAAGACTCGTGCGGATGTACACCCTCGTGCGAACTAACACAAAAAACAAACAGGTTTTGACTACTTCCGTGCAAAGGTAAAAATGTCAAACAAATGAATTTTACTTTCGTGCGAAGGTAATGTTTTCAGTTGAAAATAGTAATGTCCGTGCGTACGTAGTTCCTTCGTGTAAAAGTAAAAATTCAAGTTTTCCCGTTTTTCAACATTTTAATCATGATTCTAATTGAATTCTGGTCTAATTTTTAGAGGCTTTGCTAAAAACGTGTTTTATGTAATCCTTGAAAAATTTAGTCCATTATGACAACTAAATCTTTGAGAAATGATAAAATGAAAAGAAAAGGAGTAGAATAGAAGTCTTCAATGTCTAAATCTTGTGAATTGTCTCAGATATTGGCCTCCAAGTTCTGATACCACTTGTGAGGATCGTTTATCCATCTGATAGCTCAGGTAATATATGTTAACCTAGCTCAAATTGTGCGGAATACAATTTTAGTTAGGTGACAATTGTCACACCCCGACCCGCAGCGGAATAAGAGTCGGGGCATAATTGGGTTATCACCAAAGCTCATGATGTTTACTAAAATGTTTCATATTTATTAAATTCAAATTACAACTTCAATATTCCAAACAAGTTCATACAATTACAAGGAAAAAAATAACTAAGTAAACAATCCAAAGCCTAAACTGATTTATTCTTCTAGGTCGTCCTATATGTTTCTTGCTGCAACTGGATCACCTGTATCATGTGTAAAAATGGGGATTTTGGGTCAACAAAAGTTGGCGAGTGAACCTTGTTAAAAACATTTGATATTGATTTCTTATTGTATTTAATATGGAAAAATTGTGCAATAATCATATGTGAGCAAACGTATATAATCAAACAAACACAAACCACCTTGAATGAGTATATGACATGAATGATAATGTATATGTTGGCAACGTCACGTTCCGCTCATAGGTAATGGGGAATGGACGAGCCTATGATGATGTATGTGAGATCAAGGTTCAATTAAACGGAGCCGATCATATGTTGGCAACGCCACGTTCCGCTCATAGGTAATGGGGAACGGTTCCGCTCATAGGTAATGGGGAACAAGCGAGCCTGTGATAATGTATGTACTGAAAATAATAAATTTAATCTAAACATTAACCACACAAATAATTGATACATATTGGATACACATTTGATTATGGATATGATGGATGCACAAGTCTTTAAATGTAATAAATAATAAGCGACACATGATACACCCCAAAATGTGATTAAAACGGGGAATTTGTAGAGATTCACTCACATTGGGCGCGTTTGTTTGATGATGTTGAATGCGCACGAGTTTGGAGATTCGATCGACGAGGAATAACTAACCTAAAATAATAACGAAATGGTTCGGTAAATAAGTGGATTTTATTAACAATTTTAATAGGATTTTTAGATTTATTTTTGTGAGTTTAAGGTCATTTTCTAACTTTAAAAATATTATTTTTAAGTATTTTTTAATTGATTTTTAAATTAAATAAATAAATAAAAATATAAAAAAATGTTGACTTTTTGTTGACCGTTGACCGGTCGGACAGTGACTTATGTGTGCGCTGGGTGAGGCTCGAACCCGAGACCTCTCGTACGCGTGCACGCAGCTCTACCAACTGAGCTACGTGTCTAACCAGAAATATTCTATGTTTTAATTATATATATAAACTAATTAAATGTTTAATTTATTTGGTTTATATTAAAAGAATTTAAATGGTTGAACCGGTTGCAGGGAAACCGGATCGAACTCGGGTCCTTTGGTTTGTAAGCGCACAGCCCAACCAGTTAGGCTGTGTGTCTTATCTGTTAAACTTACAGTTTATATTAATCTTAAAAACATCATGGGACCTACTCTGATTCAGTTTAAAAAAAATTGGTTTTAATTCGGAAAGCCGGTGCGTTTGTAAGATTCGAACTCGTGACGTGCGCTGTGTGTTTGCACACAGTCCACCGCTGGACTGTGTGTCTAACCCGGTTTAATATCTTGTTTTAATTAAACTTATACATAATGTTCGACTTCATCTTCTTCGTTCAAAGACACAGACAACAATATCCGACTGTTCTGGTTTAATTCGATTAACGAAACTTATAATTGGTTGGAAAGTATTAGATAATGAGATTAAAGAACAGAATTATACCAAACAGGATGTTTTGCTCAGAACTCCGGCAAGGTCGTCGGCTCTGATTTATGAATTCCGTCTGAGCAGATCAATTAACAGTTTTTATCAACTAATTGTGAAATTGAGTTACTAAACAAAGATTATCGAGGGTTTAGATATTTGTACCGATTCACAGCGTGATTTCGGAAATTTTCAGAGATTTTCCGGCGAGTGCAGAATATCCGGTAACGTCGTCTGGGACCGATTCTGGTTGAAGGATTTAAGTTAGTATAAGTCTAACAATAGATTGAAAACGAAAGAGTCGAGAATTTACCGATTTTGTGTAAGTTTCGGTTTTCCGGCGAAAGTCCGGCGATGGCAGGTAACGATTCCGACGAACAGAAATTAGAGCGAAAATGAAATTGAAGGTTCTGTGAGTGTTTCCGAGTTATGAGACGATGATATTATCAGTGTAAATTGAAAGTAAATTTCATTTCGGTTTCAAACTCAACAATCATATGAATCGAAGCATTGAAGGTTGAATTGATTAGAACGTGGGTTGTAACTAGCATTTAATCATCGGTTATACTCAGAAACTCGCGACCATATCAAAGGTTTCTGGATATCTGAAAGCCGATGAGCGGTTGACGCAAACAGATGAATTCACGGTGGAACTTAAGTTTTATATGATTCATTGATTACACAAACGAGTCAAGTGGCGGAGTGGTTAAGTGTTTGTTTGATAACCTAGCTGACCCGGGTTCGAAACCCGGCAGCTTGATATTATTTTTTTTGCACTTAATTTTACTTTTTAATAATTATAGTTTTTAAATTCTAATATGTTTATTAAATATGTAATGCTTAAAATTAATATTAATCATAAATACGCAACGAAATTTTATAACTGATTGTTCGATTAATAAACGAAGCGGGTTTGGAAACCCGTTTTTTGACGGATGTTACAACAATAACAAGATTACTTAATTTTATGTTTTTAATTGTTTAAAAGTTTACAAGATCCCGAAAACACTTCGACAAGGCTTCGCCATCGTACACGCAAAATCTCTAACTAACACGAAGTCCACAGACCTATTTATACTACACAATACCTCCGTGCGAACTAAGGTTTACCTCCATACAGACTAACACCTCCGTGCGGACTAATACCTTCGTATGGAGGTAACATTTACAACTCAAAACATAATCTAACAATCAAAACCTATTACAGACTCGACACGACTCGTAGACGTATGCAGTAGACATATGTATCAACAAAACCCAAAAGTGCATTAAAGTGTAAAAAAGGGTTAAGTATACTCACGGTTTGCGTATAAATCCCGCGTATGTGAGTTGGTGCGTTTGAGTGCTTGGAGAAACGAGAATAAACGAGGCATATGAGTTTGACGGATTTTGGATTCGAAATGTAATGCAAAGTGGTTACTTAGTAGGAATATACATCAAAATTATCTTGACAAAACACCTAAGTTTGGACACCATAACTAAGTGTTTTTCATAGGCACAAATACGCCTATTGGATGTCAAACCGAGAGGAGTTTTATCCAAGGTATTATAACCGTAATCCTCTTGACATCAAACCATGGACTGGTTAGTGTCTTAGGATTGCTTAGTTCATAGACATATATATATATATATACATATATAATATATATATATATATATATATATATATATATATATACACACATATATTTATAATTGTTAGTTGTCCAAGTCATGTATAGTCATGCATGGAGGTAGGATGAATTCCATCTGTTTAACCTCATTGTATGGATTCACCAATGCACAAAGCATCACAAGGATGATTCAGATGGTCATGAACATAAGAACATAGTTAGTTATTCATCTAAATCCTCAAGTAACCAAGTGAAACTCAAACTAGACTAGTGCATTCCAGTCATGGCAAATGTTTGGAGACTTGATGTAGTTTGGACACTTTATGACTAGTAAGTGTACTTAATAACTTATGTTAATGAGATTGAAGGTGTTTGCACCTTAATCTTTCTGAAATGAATCCCTAACTCAAGTCCATCAACATGCAAATTGGTTGGGAACAAGGTTGAGTTCATCTTCATAAACAAAAGTTACATAAGATATAAGTTTTGTGAAAACATAATTTAATCCAACTTTGGACCTCAAATGTGGTGATGTTCCAACTTAGTTTACCATGGTAAACTTGTGCAAACATTCCTAGAGGTTACCCAAGTGGAATGAAGAAGAAAACAAGAAGAAATGATAAAGAAAGTGAGTTGATAGCTCACTTGAACACTTAGAACTTTCTGCTCAAAATGGAGAAATTCTTGATGGTGTGTTTGAGAGTGGTTTGGAGTTGGGGAAAGTGAAAATATGTTAGAGGAGGCTTGGTTTTATAGGGGAAAATTAGGGTTTGAGGTTTAAAGAGGTTGGAAGGTGATTGGAGGTGAAAAGAGGTGGAAAAGCTTGAAACCCAATTGGCGGAAAAACTCAGCTGCGGATTGGTCCTGGTCGCGCCACGCAACGAGACCTTCTTTCCCATCGCATGGCGCAAAGGGAGCTTTTCTGATTTTGAGTTTTGTTCACTTTTAGTCCATGCACTTCGTAATTAGGTGATTTTATGTCGTTTTCTTGTATTTTAACTTGTTTTTAATTATTCCAAAGGTATTTAAGTATCGTATGAGTATGATGCACGTAAGATTGATATTCCAAAGTATTCCGAGTATCGGTTTTGCATATGAACACGTATATAAAGTTTGATTGCACATATAACACACGTATGAGTACAAAAGAGAATTCCCATTATGACCAAAGTCTCAGATTATAAGACTGGAAATGGAATACGAATACAATACGAATACAAGTTTCTAAAAATAGAAATGTGAATACCTCTTTCTAAATAAGGAAAGTACATAAATGCATAGCGTTACATCTTTAGCCTCAATGTATCTCCACGCACCTCAAATACTCAACAAAAAACCCAAATCACACCATCAACAACCACCTGGTAGGTTAAAAATCCAATCTTTTGCATTCTTAGCTAACAATAACCCTATTTTCATGAATTAAAACACTAAGTTTCTCTCTGACTCAAGACATTCTTTGCAAGTATCTTTTTGTGATCTTTTACATATTGTTTGTAATCATATTTAAGTAATCATGGATTTTTTTTGGGTTTTTGCTATATCTTGTTTTCAAGGGTTTTATGTGTTGATATCCATTGTTCTAATTGATGGGTGGTTTTTGTTTAAGATTCAAGAATGTGTTATGAAGAATTGAGAAAAATGTGAAAGTGTTCATTGAGCGTGTGGTTATATTTTAAAAGTTATGGACTAAATGATCATACATCGCATGCAATTAGTAAGATAGGTTTACTTTATATAAAATTAGGAAACCCTAAGTGCTAGAAGACAATATTTTATAGGTGATGTGTTTTAGTGGCTTGTGGTTAAAGATACAACGTATAAGTTATTGTCATTTGCTTAGAATGTAAATTTATAGAATTTATAACACTTAATTTTTCCCCATAATGAAACTAATTCTTGGACACATGGAAGTTGCTAGAAAGTTTCAAATTGGTATATTTGTGTTATGTGTTAGTTAATTGTCAATAAGTTGTCATTGTTATTGTTTCTTTCTTTGATAAGTTTATATTCTGATATTCTCTTCTTACATTGAAGGCTATATGATTAGGGGTTAGAGTAATGAAGTGCTTAAGTTTTTATGAATGAAATTACAAATGAATTTCTCTTGAGTATAATGGACATGGATGATAAACTCGTTGCTAAAGGTGAGAACTTAACAAAGGCTAATGTTCAGTTCATCGCCACTTACTGTTGTGCTGAGAATTTTCTTTTATTTAGACTTGAACCACTTACTAATGTGGATTTCATTGCTCAAAAAAATTGCAAGGGGAGATAAAGTTGTTGGATAGCAATATAGCACACCAAACTACATCATCACGTTAAGTATTTATTATACTTGTTGAAGAATTTAAGTAAAATTGAGATATCTTCCTCTATTAGGCATTCTTACTCATAGTAAATAAATCCAAGTTCCATTTTCTTTTTCTCTAAACCGTTCATATGTGTAGATACTCAATGAACCCATGTTGCGTGAAACCCCTAAAGGATGGGATCCAACACTTGGAAAGAAAAAAAACAAAGTTGCGTGGAGGTTTCGTCTAACCCAAAAGATACTAATAACTCAACTATCTATGATTGTTAGTACCCGTCTCTTACTCCTACTGAGTACCCAAATGTTGAAAGTCCGGAGAAAGTTCGGCTTCTTATACTGTGTTCAGAAACCTGTTCTTCACGTTTTATGATTAGCTTCCAAATATGACACTGACATGAAATATATCCAGATGTTGAATCGCTAAACCACTAAACAATGGATGAGTGGTTTAAATTTTGAACATTTGGGAAATAGTGGAGACTTTCATTAATTTTCGATGCCCACAGTCCACTCATTCATGATAATAGGAATCACAGTATTAGCAGGTTGCTTTATATTCAAAGGGTAGGTGAGCCGCATTAGACAATGCAATCACTAGCATCGTGACTATCATATAATATGTAATGCTCAAAAATCAAGTGAAAGATAATGACTATGCCAAAAAATTCATGAAAAGGATTGGAGTTGCAGTTATTTATTTCATGCCTTATGTGAGACTAGATCCAAGTGTTCTAAGCTTAATGGAATTGTCCTCTTAAACAATAGAATTGAGATCTGGTAAGATCTGAAGTATAGTTATGTTGATGATATATGAGTGAACCTATAAACTTTAAAGTATTATTCTTAGGAATCGGGATAACTGACCATATTTGGGACTAAATAGCTAATTTTTATTCTTCTTACTTGTTGTTCTTGTAGCGCTTAGAGCAAGGATTGACCTGTGATGCCCGTAAGATCACCCATCTCTCCTAGCTTTTATTCATTTAGCTCGTTTTGATGTTTGAGTGCTTTTCTTAGAATGGATCTGGTGTATCTTAAAGTTTGTTCCAAGTATTTTTTATTGTAATTTGCAATCATTTAAACATCAAGAATAATTAAATGCTAGACTGTGCTTGTGAAGCTTAGGTGTTAATGTGCATCCCAGTTGAGTACTTTGGTCATATCTTATAAAAATTAACAGCATGAGGTTGTAGTAAGTGTGCTTATTTACATAATTGAATAGGAGTTGCTATGCAAATATCCATTTGACTATAACTTCTTATCATCTGAATTATGATAAAGGTCCATAGTAAATCAAAGAGTGTGGCCGAACTTTCTAGAGAGTGTCTCCTAAATTTCTTTCCAAGAGAGTGTCGTCTAAACTTCAGGAGAGCGTCACCAAATATTCATGTTTTGTGTCATAACATGAACATTGACCCGTTTAACTTCCATGAAGAAAGACCGAAGCTTTTAGCCGATCTTTATGTTAAAAACGAAAGTTTTACCCAAAACCCCCCAAAACGTCTAGAATCACAGATCTCGGGCCAATCTTCACCCGAATTTCAAACACGATGATGCTATGATGATCCTTAAACGTTTTGCAACCAATTGAAAGCTTCAAATATTTGAATCCCAACCCTTGATTTCCTTGTTCTTCACACACACTCTGTCTAAACCCCCATTTTCTCTCTCTACTTTCTCACACTAGATATTTGGTGAAGATGAAGCAAATGAGGCTAGGGTTTCATCACATTCTATTTATACCATAAAGTTTAGGGGAAATAGCACACATAACCCTTGAAATTCGAAAGAATACAAACTACCCCCCATATTTTGTTTATATACAAAATGGCCTAGATTTAGAGTGTTACAGTAATTTTGATTTCATCCATGTGTGAATTTTTATTTGTTATTTCCTTCATGCGTACTTTTCTTACATTTTGTACGTTAAGATCAATTTTTACATTAACCTACCATTATATATATGTATATATGGGTAAGGATTCTTCTACAAAATACGTTTTTCCTACAAAGTGTAAGAAGTCTATATAGCTATTTTGTTTTAAATTTTAGACATCGTGTTTTATATTTTTTTGGCTAGAAAAACACCAAACCTAACAATTTAAAACACAATAAAATATATTATAGCCATAAAATCTAAAAGGCACTGCGAAGAAAGTTAATCAGTGTGTTTTATATTGTTGCTTTTGGTGTTTTTCTATATAATACCATGCAAGAAGAATCTAAAACATCATGAAAAAAAATAGAACACAAATAGACTTCTCACACTTCGTAGGAAAATATCATTTGTAAACTAGCCCGACCTTTTATATATATATATATATATATATATATATATATATATATATATATGAGAAACTTAAGAAACATTCTAGACCACACATTTTCGTAATTTTTTTGTAATATACACATATGTATAGTTTAAAACTGATTATATACATATATGTGTATATTGTCAAATCTTGAATTATACACATATGTATATAGTAAATTTTAAACTATTACATATGTGTATATTACGAAAAACTTAGGGAAAATGTGTGGTCCATAATGTTTCTCAATTAGGCTAGTGCTTCTCACATGATTCTAATCCTATATATATAGGTTCCTGTACAAATGACATTTTCATGAGAAAGCATAGAAATTGACATGTAGGCATCATGTTTTGGTAAGAAAAACACCAACCATAATAATTTAAGACACAATGCAATGAATTCTAGGCTTAAAACTTAAAACACCATACCAATAATGTTAAGTAGTGTTTTTTAAGTGTTAAGCAATGTGCTTTGTTGTGCTTTAACTTTCATACTTATAATACATTGCATTGTGCTTTAAATTGTATGTTTGGTTTTTTTTGCGAAAACAACCTAAAAATCATGTCTAAGTCTAAAACATGATGCATACATGTCAATTCTTATGCCTTCTTTCACTTCTTACGAAAAGGTCGTTTTTACAGGAATCTTATCATATATATATATATATATATATATATATATATATAGATATATATATTGATAAGATTCCTGTAAAATGGTTAGAATAAAATGAGAGCCACCTTAAGTTGTGAGAACTATGAGAACTAGGCCTTCAAAAAGTTTTTCCAAAAAAAATCTCAAAAATCTTAAAAGAATCACTTGTTTTAGCAAAAATTAAAAATGGCACATGCACAAATTTACATGAGATGTAAAAAAATTTCTATCGCCGTAATAAATTTACATCAGCATGTAAACAAAAATTACATCAGTATAAACTACCGACTCGACAATTTTTTTTGTTTTTTTAAAGATGTATTTATAATATTTTCATCTACGTTTGTGCAAAAAATTGTGGCCCAACTTGCGTGGGAAGTAGGAGTTCTCATGGTTCTCACAACTCGTGGTGGTTCTTAATTGAACCAAAGCATATATATATATATATATATATATATATATATATATATATATATATATATTATATAAGGTTAGGGTAAAATGAAAACTTATACGAGTTGTGAGAACTTAGATAACTCGGCCTTACCAAAGGTTTTTCCAAAAATCCTGAAAATAAAAATCAACTTTTCCAAATTTTTTTTCATTTACGACAATCGTAAATGTTGTAAAAAGGGATGTCGTGCTTATGTTATCAGCTTTTTACAACTGCTGTAAGCGCCCGAAAAACACCACTTCGAATTTTATTTTATTTTTTTACAACAATGTTTTGTAATAATTTAATCTAGGGGTGTAAAAAAGAGGGGTAAAACTGTACGGGAATGTCGAATTCTCTAAATTCTCACAACCCGAAAAGGTTTTTCTTTGATCTTGACCCCATATATATATATATATATATATATTATATATATAATATATATATATATATGGATCCTAAGAGAAACACATGCTAATTGAGAACCGTGAGAACGATTCTCAACCACACATTTTTTCTAAGAAAAAAAATTGCTTATAATCACACGATTTTTAAGAGTTTTTTGGATATAGACATATGTGTATATTGTCAATTTTTTAATTATACACATGTGTATACACACATATGTACATATATATAGAGTTAAACATCGACAGTATATATGTGTGATATATATATATATATATTGAAAGAAAAAGTTACAATATTTCCAAAGAAAAAGTGTGCTTTTTTTTCATTTTTGCTTAGCAAAGATGTGTGGTACAGAATTGTTCTCAAGGTTCTCAATTAACCTAGTGATTGTCAAATGATCCTAACCCTATAAACACACACATATGTGTGTGTGTATATATATGTATATATATATGTGTGTGTGTGGTACTCAAATTAACCTCATGGATGATTTGGGCATTTTAATCAGGAAAAAGTTACATGTAAAAAGGTTATTAACCTTTAAAAAAGACGAGGAAACTTTCATATGAGTTTCTAAATTTGAAACACACTTAATTTACATTTATACTATAAATTCAAGAAATCAATCAATTTACTATAACGCATGTTACAATTTCACCACTTGTTTAATCTTATTCGTTTACCTTATACTCTTAATCCAAAAAATAATAAATTTAATTAAAACACATAATACATTTTTGCCACTAATTAATATGTTTATGGTTGCTTGTGAATAGTAATTTTTTTGTTTTTAGTGTATAGTTTTTCATTACAACCCTTGATTTTTTATAAGCTTAATATTTGGTTCCTTAACTTTAATAAAATTACAATATTCTTTTTTTCTTATTTTTTCTAAAACCGATTTACATTACAACTCCTCTAAACTTTAATAAGTTACTATTTTTAGGTTTTAATGAATATTTTATTACATGATTTTTTATGGGTAATACTTTTATCTAATGTCTACGTGAATTTCCATAAATTTTTTTTTAAAATCAATTGTTTTAAACGTTTTATTTTGTTAACTTTTTTAAATCGGTCGATACTTATATCTAAATGCATCGTTGTGATGTTTTTGAATTTACCTAATGTTCTTTTTATATCGATCGGTTGTTTTAAACATTTTTTTTTCCGTTCGGTTTAATAAACTGCCTAGCGTTCTTCTCTAAATATACCATTGCGACTTTTTTTAATCTACGTTTAAACCGACCCATTTTAATGCATGGCCGTTGTGTTTATCTTTATATACGTGTTGGTGTAAATTTTGTTCCAATAACTTGTCTTTTATAAACAACGACGTAGCTTTTCTATATTGTCAAGACACGTAATTTTTTATTGTTACACTCGCAATTTGCTTATTTATACTTACGTTTCGAACCCGCCATAGAGCACGGACAGTAACCCACCAATTTTATATAATTCTATGTTCTTAACACTACACTAAAGTTATAATTAATTACACGTGTATCATTATCAAAGTTTTTGAAAAGACTAAATTGCTATTTTAGTCCAAAATGTTTGTCTCAAGTTTTCATTTTAATCTAAATAGTTTTTTTTTTCTTCTCTAGGTTCTTAAGTTTTCTATTTTTTTACCATTTTGGTCAAACCCACTTACTTTGTTAAAAATGTCAGCTAACTCGTTAAATAATTTGGTAGTTGACATTTTCATCGAAAACCATTTTTTCTTTATTCAGTTATATGTATAAAAAAAACTTTAATTAAAAACCCATAAACTAAAAAAATACATATTAATATATAAAAAACCTTTAATTTTTTAAAACAGAATATTAATTAATATATATTAGAAACCCTTTAATGTAAAAAAATATTGTATATATATAAAAAATCTACCAATCCCGATTGTTTTATACGGGCGGATGTGGTGACGGAGGAAGTGAGGGTTGTAGACCTGTGTGGAGAGAGAGAGAGAGAAAGGAGGGGGGAGGGAGAGAGAGAGGGGGTACTTATGGAGATTGGTGGCTTTTTATTATATATAAAATTATTTAGAAAAATTTAAAGGATTTTTAATTAATTAATATTATGTTTTTAAAATATTGGTAGTTTAAGGGTTTTTTAATTAAAGTTTTTTTATATATATAATTAAATAAAAGAAAAATGGGTTTTGGATGAAAATAGCAATTAGCAAACTATTTAGTCTTGAGTTAACTGACATTTTTAATAAAGTTATTGGATTGGACCAAAATGACAAACAAATGAAAAAACTCAAAGACCCAAGAAGAAGAAAAACCTATTCGGACTAAAGTAGCAATTTGATACAAACTTTAAAGACTAAAATGACAATTTTACACTTTTAAAATATATTAAATTTATGATGGTATAGATATCAAAAGATAAGTTAATACCTTATATAAATAATATCATAAAAACATAATCCATAGGAAAAAAACTCATTTTCACATTATAAAATTAAAATTGTTAGAATGAATCGTTAACAGAATATTGTTAATAAAAATAATACTAATTAAAAACCTTCATATATAATTCGGTGAAAGGTGTATATATATACGTGTGTTTTCAGTAATCGGGTTAGGGTATCACTTAATCTTATACTCTCTGAAATCTTTAAAACTAATCCCACACCTAGTCTGATGTCGGAATATCTATCCATACCCGGATATCCTATGTTGATTAGTTTTCTCTTTAACAGTTTATGGGTAAAAACCATTATTCGTTTTGGCTTTGTAAACCAAAGATTTTTTTTTCTGGTGTGGCTCATGTGCTACTAGAATATTATATACGAGTTAGTGTCATGGGTAGCTAAATTACACTAATATATCGACTAATTTTAGACGAACTAAAATGCTATGATATTCCATACTATCTTAATCATAAATGTCGACCACCACGTTACATATTTTACTTTCTGTTGCAATCTCAAATGTATTTATGGGGTAATTGGTTTGGTTCTTTGGTTGAGTGTTACAACACCTATGTTCATCTATGTTGTTTGCAAATAATTTCCTTTTCTTTTTCCCTTTAAATTTCATTATAAACTTAGGTTAAATTACTCTATTTACGTATTATTCTTTTACTTAAATAAACTAATTTTAATGTATGTTTTGGTATAAACTCGAGTTGTCTACGTTTAACGTAAACTTTTTAATAAAAATCGAGTCAGGTCAAATATAATAGTTTCCGTTAAAAAAACATTTTACGAGCATATTTTTACATACCTATCGGTATAAATTCGAGTTGTTCTACATTTCCACGTAGATTTTTTAGAAAACGAGTCAAGTCAAATATAATATGTTTTTATGCTTGTTTTATGATTGTTAATTGATTCGTAAATTTTGTTTTGAACCGAGTGAAGTTTAATTGTGGTTTTTTAAAGCTCTATTTAATCTCTTTTGATTACGCGTGTATGTTTTTCCTTTATACTCAGTACGTTTTCTATGTATGAGTTAAGTCACCTATAACACGTTATAATTGTATGGTACAAATTTGATTTAGTTTATGTTTTGATCCAATTGCAATGCTAATGTAGGTTACAATAAGTTAAAATGGATACGTCGAAACATGAGCAGTGGCGAAGCTTGAGATTTCCGACCTGGGGGCGGAACCCGCTCCTTAAAAGCTTCGTCCTATGAACATGAGTTTTAATGTGGTTAACGTAACACATAACGTTTTAACTAATTAATTCGATATTTGCAATGTACCCGCACCAATACCTATCTTATTTGAGAACTATTGTAAAGTATTCTTTTAAAATCTGTCTGATCTAACAAGTGACCATGAAACTCTATCCCCTAACACCCCCCCCCCCCCCCCATAATATCATTTTATGAGTTCATGGTAAATATTTCTTTCTTAAATCTATCATATCGTGGTAAATATTTCTTTCTTAAATCTATCATATATATTATCTGTTATTATATACATATGCACATATCAACATTGTAGAAATTTTGTAAGAATAAAAAGAATAACTTTTAAATCAATAGAAATTCTTCATTTACTTTATTTAATGTGTGTATTTAATATTATGAAAAAAGGCATATAGGTAAATCTATAATTGTCATTAATTAGCTAATTAATTAAACTTGTAACTCATTTTTTTAATATAGTTTTTCAAGATAAAATAATTTATGGTGATCGGACAATTTTCGACATGTGTAGGATAAATTGTAGTATGTGTAGGATAAATTTGTTGAAAATTGTGTAGGGTAAATTTCGATAAGTATAAGATATAGTAGGATAAATTTTGAAATGTGTAGGATATAATGTTTTTGTTTTATTAATAAGAGATAACATAATTAATGAGAAGAGTTATAAATTATTTAATGATTTTACCATCATGCCTTTTTTTTTTCTTCTACATAAAATTTCTTCTTAAATGAACCTTCCCCTATCAACATTTATGAATTAAGTGCTAACTTGAGTGTCAGAAGGCGGTCACAGGACATTGGACCTCTTCTAGTGAATTTTTGTTAATGGTATTACAGATCTGGTGACAAAATACTATATTTGTAACTTTTCTTTTTATTTATCAACTTTTTTTAAACTTTCATCGTAACCAGCATAAGATACCTTTTGTAATATAATACCATCTGTAATGGTTAATGCTCTTTAAAAGGTATTTTCCTTTACATCAGCGTCATAACGCTTCTTTAAAAATGTGTAATGGTTAATGCCCTTAGTATTACCCTTTCAATCATTACTTTCCATTTTGTTTTCTCTTCATTTGGCGTTACCTATAAACGTCTCTCCCTCTTCATGCCCCTATAATGCTATAGAGTACTTTTAGGGCGTTCTTAATCTTCTCCGCACCCATATGATACCCCATTAGGCATGTCCTAATATCTTAAAAGCTCCATACATTCAAATACAATTAATGTAACACCCCAAATTTTATATGTTTTATTATAATACTATACGTATGATGTCGTATTTGGGTAGATGGTGGTTTAGATATGCTAGTAAGTTTAATTAACTAAATGAATAAAGTTAATCAAGAGAAAAGTAATATAGATAATAGTTAGGTAATTAAGTGACATGTTCTAAAAACATGAGGGTTGAATGTGACATTTAGGAAAGTAAGATGTTAAAAAGAAAAGTGCAGGAAATTTGGTGATGTGTGTGTGTCGACCAGAACCAGAAGGGAGAAGAAGGAGATGAACACCCATCTTGAAAAATAAAGAATGCAGCCAATTGAGAAGGAAAATTTGATTAAAATCCATGCATGCCTTTGATTCCTTGACCATCTAAGCATACTAAACCCTGAGGTAAGTGGAATTTCATCTTTTGATGATCATAATATGAAGTAGGTTCAAGAGAATCTACAAATTTATGAGAAATTGGTATGAGTATGGATTAGAAGCATCACTTAGAACATAAATTAGGCTTGAATTCGACTAGATTGATGATTGGGAATCAAAACCCAATTGAAGTAGGAGTATTGTGTAGAACAATGATGGATTGTGTGCAATAATTTGTGTAGTGGTTATGTATGATATTGCTTATTACGAATATTAGAATGATGGAACTGATTATGAATGAATGTTTTATGAAATTAGTTAAATTTGATGATTTTAATATGAATAAGTGAGAAAATGCATAAGATACTTGTACTTTATGCTTGTTAGTGATATGCACTTCAAGTGTTTGATGAAATGCTTGGATATTGGTTTTAAGTAATAAAGATGATTTCATATGCATATAATGGTAGTTAATTAGAATTTGCGAAATGATGAGTTGTTAGCTCACGGTGTTAATTTAAATGTGAGATGAAAGCATGAAATTGAAATAATATTGAATATGAAATTGTAGGCGTGAAGGAAGAAGGTACAAATCCATCCGATTCGCAAAGCAAAGGTGAGTTCATACGAACTTCATTTCTTTTAAATTATCGCTAATTTGTTAGTTATAGTTAGAGGTACGTAAATACGAAGTGATGAACGCAGAAGGAACTTATTAGACAATAAAATTGTAAAGTATGTGCAATTGTCCTATTCCAAACGGGTCAAAATGAATTGCTAGAAAGATGATTGAAATTATGAACATAATGATTCGTTGTTAACGTGTCAATAAGGATGATATATTCTTTGTAAGGGCCTGCATGATTGGGTTGGATGGTTTCTATATTTGGTGTTATAAGAATGAAAACTACGATTTCGTTGTAGGCGAAATTGTTACAAGTAAAGAATGTAAATAGAAAGGACGTTACAACATCATATTCTTGTTATGGATCAACTAAGGAAGTATGAAATTATTATATTAACGAGTCATGCTAACAATCACTTCTGTGTTGTGTATGGTAGGGAAATCGAAATCTTGATAATAGCGTGCTTGGAAGAACACATCGCATTGCCCCCTTTACGCGCTTCCGATTCAAGTTCTAAAGTTAATGGGTCAAACAATTACTTTTGGAATGTATATGCTGTTTTAAAACACTTAAGCTTTCGTGTGTAAACTTAAAGTTTGAACTTTTATGTGGTAGTTTGGGTTCTTGCTCTTAAGTATTCAAATGTCGCTTTTGGTTTGTATAAATTATATAACTATTTGACCTTTGATGAAATGGGTGTTATAATTAATTAATGTCCTTTTAATTAAAAATAATAGAGCTAATGATAAATAAAGATTTCAGAACGTTCCAACTAAATAACTATAGTAAGAGAACTAAAATATGACAAATATAAGCTTTAAAATTTTAATAATAATCTTTTTAAAATTCTCAAACGTAAAAAAACGTCTTGATACGCTTAGGGTGAACGTTATGATGTTATTGACCTAGTAAGAGCTCTCAATGTCATTAAACTTAATCAAAAGTTATGTACAAAGTGCCTAACAAACAATCTAAAGAAAAATACAATTTTCGTCTCTTTGGTTTACGGGCGACATCAGCCTACGTTCCTGGATGAAACGTTTGGAAACTTGAGTTCCTATGGTTTGAAAAGCACTACATATTGCTTATCTATAGCCAACTTTGTTAGTTTAGATTATTGAAATGACTATATTATCATTTTCCCTATCAGACAGGGTACCTATGGTTTATAATCTTTTATTCTTTGAGTCCTCGAGCTTTAAGTTTCTATATCAGCCAAATATTAAATGCAAGCCTTTCAATATGCATCCCTATGGTATTTAATACGTATGAACCTTCATCCCTATGATTTTATAAAGTATCAAAATCATATTTAAAATGCGTAGTTTACGATTATGACATTTCATAACATTACGATATATATATATATATATATATATAACTCATTAATCATAACTCACAAGTTATAATTGGTAATCCTACAAACACCTACATCAAAAGTTAGATTATCTAAACGCCCGTTCATATCATTAATCAAACGTTGCGTTTTCCAGCATCTCATGACCACCCGGACGTACACGACGAGATGGCTCAGGGTAACGGTCACCCTAATTCCACTACAAATATTCAAATCAGTTGTATTAAATCATTTTTTTCAAAATAACTACACTATTCAAGAACTAATCAACAAGTATTAACCAAACAAAGTATCTACAATTATACTATGAAAATGATGATTATTAAACAAAATAACTACACTAACCAATGTTATAAATCAAACTAACTATAATAATCAAGATTAAAAACCAAAATAACTACACTAGTCAAAATTATAAACCAAAATAACTACACTATTCAAGATTATAAACCAACCCAAAATGACTAATTAAATTCACTACCTACCACACCATGGTTATCATTGCCTTAGCTTGAAATGGCATCTCTTAGGGTGGTAGTTGTTGATGCACTTTATGGTCGTCACTGTGCGAATATGCTAGAAAGAGTGTGTATTGAATATTGTATAGATTAGATACAAACACACGACACAAGTGCGAACAAGTACTGGCTCGTAAGAGTGACATGTGCCTTGTACGAGTGACTTTGTGCTTTGTACGAGTGACTCTTGTTACTCTACGAGTGATAACATCTCACTTGTACGAATGACCCTTCGTACGGGTGACAACATGCTTGGTTCGCACGAGCTGTCATGTCTATAAATAGGTGTTGTGTGTTCATTGTTTGATAGTTTTGGAAGTTCCCTTAGTGGAAATGCTGGCGTATTCTCTCCAGGAACTCCGCCAGCCAGTCAAGATGTATACTCCTTCGGTGTGAATTGAATGAATGAAAAGCTTCCACTGATTTTGTGCTTACATGTCTATTTCGTTCTGCCCAATCTGTTCTATCCCCAAAACCTTCGTCTAGAACCGCCGCCGACCACGGGACCACAACTAGTATCAGACCTACGGTACCGATTCATTCAATCCAACAGTTGATGAATCACCTACGCTCATGAATTTTGGACGTATAAGGGGTTTTAGATGTAAAACATCAAATAATCGGACAATCATCGGACATAATGTAAAATTGAAACTATAGGATTGTTAGAGACTGATTTTCGACCAGATCTGGGCAAAAATCATGTCAAAATTCAAAGAAATGAAGATTCTGTATCAAAAACGTAATCAGTTTCGTCCGTAGAGCGAGTCTCTGTGGCTCGTACGAAGCACCACTCGTACGAAGCTCCAAACGTACAAAGTCCAACTTGTACGAAGTGGTGACCAAAAAAACAATACTAAAAGGCATTTTTTGATCGTATTGACGAGACGAGTGTCCAGAAAAATTTGGTGATTACAATTTTTTTTGAGTTTTTAGCGTCTAATTCGGGCTGTTCGGAGACACCGTCTAGAGCTTCAGCGTATAGATTTGATGATACGATCACAAAGGGATGAAGATTTTGGGATAGTCACTGATACCAGCGCAAAACGTTGATTATCTGGTGTAGTGATTATTAATGAGCCTTAACGTTAAGTCAGCATTTGATCAAAACTGCAAATTTTGGGAAATTTTCCGCAAAATTTGAAGTACCATATGCTGTAGTCCCACCGTAATCCTCATTCCCATAAAACTCGACGTCAGAATTTGCAAAAATGAGGGGGAATAAAAATTTTCACATATATCTTAAAATTCCATCATTTTTGAAATTCGTGACGCTGCAACAGTATCCGGGTGGTTCAGACTGCAGATTATCTCGGAATCACAGAGGATCGAAGATTCATTAAAGATGAGATAACGTTTAAGTCTATTCACGAAATAGACTATACATTTAGAATGTGTGATCGAAGAATGTTCAGAATTTTCAGATCATGATACAGATTGATGCTCAAGGGCTAACCACCTGATCCCCGATGTGGAAGCGGAAGCACATACGACTGCCTATCATCAACTCTGAAATTGCAAATGAACTGTTTTTAGGTAATCGCCAGGAAACAGGGATGTCTTGTAGTTTCAGTGCGCCTTTCCAGCGGAGATAGCTATACATATGTTATTGTGACTAAAAAGGAAGAATGTGATTCTGATTTTCGAAGAATGTTTCTCAGATTCGATGTGTCACCAGATAGTTTGTTTCCGATGATTTGCTGATCGAGAATATTTTTGCGGATATTTATTGATTTGAAGTTTTTCGGTGTGGTATTTCGAAGTTTCTGTCAATTGCCGATTGGGTTTTGAAGATCGGAGGATCGAGCATCAGGGGAGTGCGCTAAATCGAACGCAGATATGCTTAAACGTCGAAAACTACATTGTTTAATTCCAAGTTGGTGGTTATTCGAGAAAATTTGTAGATCAAGCAAATCAGAGAAGGTTCTGAACCGTGCAAACAACGACCTGAAGATTAATTTCTGGAGAAAATTATTTCAGGAGGAATGTTGCTTAAACATAGATACTGCAAACCCGGATCTTCAATCAAGGGGGAATTACGACATCAACAGATACCCGATTGAAGTTGAAGAACATTCAAACACATCTCTCAAATTTCAAGTTCAAGCTTCGACAGTGACGTCCAAGGGGGAAATTTTTGATGCACTTTATGGTCGTCACTGTGCGAATATGGTAGAAAGAGTGTGTATTGAATATTGTATAGATTAGATACGAACACACGACCAAGTGCGAACAAGTACTGGCTCGTACGAGTGACATGTGCCTCGTACGAGTGACTTTGTGCTTCGTACGAGTGACTCTTGTTACTCGTACGAGTGATAACATCTCACTCATATGAATGACCCTTCATACGAGTGACAACATGCTTGGTTCGCACGAGCTGTCATGTCTATAAATAGGTGTTGTGTGTTCATTGTTTGATAGTTTTGGAAGTTCTCTTAGGGGAAACACTGGCGGATTCTCTCCAGGAACTCCGCTAGCCAGTCAAGATGTATACTCTTTCGGTATGAATGAATAAATGAAAAGCTTCCGCTGATTCTGTGCCTACATGTCTATTTCGTTCTGCTTTCCCCAAAACCTCCGTCTAGAACCGCCGCCGACCACGGGACCACAGTAGTGTGTGATTGGAGTAGAAGGGGGACCTAATGGAGCAACGGTGGTGTGCGATCGGGGCAGAAGGTGGACCTGTGGACCGACTGTGCAATGATGGTCAGTAATAGGGGGTGTGGAACAGTGGTGATCAACGGTGGCGTGTGACGGTGTGGTGGTTACGAATGTTGGTGAGGTGCGATGGAGAAAACGATGGTTAGGTGGGGTGCGATTGAGAAGAGGAAGACAGTGGTGGGTGGGGTGGGGTGCGATGGAGAAGGAGGTGGCGGGTTGGGAGAAATTGTTGGGGACGCAGGTTGAACAAATAAGGATTTGTAAGGGTGTGTAAATGATATAGGGTGTTAATAGTATGTGAAATGACATTTTTACCCCATAGTTGTTAGTTTTTAATGGAAAAAAGTTAAAACAAGTTAGAAGTAGGGACTCAACATGTGGTGCTTTTCAGAGTAAAGTGACTCAAGTTTCCAAACATTTCATTAAGGGACTCAAGTTGATGTCGTTCTTAAACAACAAGGACACATATTTCACTTTACTCAACAAACTAGATATTTGGGCCGACCCTTGAGAATCCCAAAAAAAAACCCTAGGCCTGGGGCAAGTAGAAAAAAAAACCTATTGGGCCAATTTTAAATGGGTTTAATTTCAACTTATTGAGCCAGTTTTAAACAGGTTTAACATTTAAAAATGGGTATTGATGAGTAAAAGAGTAATGAACACACTTTAAAATAAGTTTTAGTGTTTAATGGGCTCAAACTAAATAAAATCTTAATGGTTTAAGTAGTTAACAAAAGCATATAGATTATATTATATTATAGAGTGAACTGCAAGAATTATACTTTATCTTTATACACTTTTCAGCGCTGTCCTTTATGTTTAAAATTGATGAGTTTTATACTTAATGTTTTAAAATATTGCATTGTATGTCCTTTAAGCCTAACTCGGTTAATTTTGTTCTGTTAAATCTGGTCATGTGTCATACATGTGAGGGCATTTTTGTCATTTAACCTTTAAAAGACTAATTATGTAAATAAATTAAAAACAAATACAAAGTTGTATCTACATATATGAATAAAAAGAAAATAAAAAGATAATCTCCCATTCCTGTATATTACTTACTACCACCACCATAACCCATCTACCACCACCATCCACCCTATCGCCACCACTTATGTTGGGCTTATATTAATAAAGGTTTACACATTAGAGCTACATTTGGGCTTCAATGGTGTTTTGGGGCTTCCTAGTGCCTTTTGGGCCTAGTGTTGTTAATGGTGGGCTTGGTGAGTAGTATAAATACATGTCTTAGGTCAAGGTTAAAGGGTTAGAGAGTTGTATTTGCAAAACTTGTATCAGACACTTTGCTAGTGTATGCAAGTTGTTCTTAATTAAAGAGTTTGGTCTTCTTCCTAATCATTATTTCGCTACTGATTAGGTTTGTGATACCTGTTAGATCCGTTATCGGGACTTACAATTGGTATCAGAGCCTGTTGTTCAATACAGGCTCCAGGCATCGCTGATGGAAGAGTTGTTTGAAGTGGTGTTGCTGTGTTCATCCGGATTACTGTTCAGAATCGAAGAATCACTGGTTTTTCTTCGGAATTGCTACTGTTCCGAAGAATTCGAAGACGATTTGAAGGTTTTGGATCTGCTACTGTTACAGATTTCCGATGAACTCGAAGAAGATTCACGTATTCGGATCTGCTACTGTTACGGATTCCGAAGAACTCGAAGAAGATTCACGTATTTCAGATCTGCTACTGTTACGGATTCCGAAGAACACGAAGGAGATCATCCATCTCGGATTGATCCCGGACTGTTGTTCAATCTGATTTCTGCTTTTCCCGATCCGAGATACTGTTGGTGGTTATCGGTTCCTTGGAATTCGGATTTTTGTTGCTGAAATTTCGGATCACTGTTGCGTTCGGATAAGGATTGGATTCCGGACTGATTTCATTCCGGATTCTCATTACTCCGGATTCACATCATTCCGGATTATATATTCCGGATTCTCATCATTACGGATTCTTTATTCCGGATTCTCATTATTCTGGATTCTCTTTATTCCGGATTCTGATCATTCATTTCGGATTCACAGGTTTTCGGATCATCAACTCGAATTTTTCAGCTTCGGATTAATCATCTCAGATTCAATTCGGATTTATCATCTCGGATTCAATTTCGGATTAATCATCTCGGATTCAATTCGGATTTATCCAACTTGGATTTGACCATATCAGACTGTTTTCAGATTTGTCCATCTCAGAGTTGGCCATTCGGATTGATTACCAATCACTCTATTTTAGAAAACTTGAAATAAACTAAATTTAAATCTGTTTGGTAATTCTAATTAATTTAATCATGATGAACGGCTACATGACAGCCTAAGATTTAACCAACGCCACTTTGGCTGCCCTGCAATCACAAACTCCGGCCCTCCATCAAGAGTTGGATCAAGTGATTGGCACTTCTACTAAAGTGCCTCGTTTGTTGTATGGAGATGAGTACTATGAATGGAAGTTTCGATTTGAGCAATATTGCAAGGCAAAAGAGCTGGTGTGTGGAGGTGTATTATGAATGGTCCACGAACGATAGTCTATAGTACCGATCAAGATCTGGACACAAAGATTCCTAAGCCCAGTCACCTGTGGACTCCAGAAGATGTTAAGATAATTGAGGAAGATGAAAAGGCCTCGGCTTGTACTAACTATGACGCTTGGACCGGATATTTCTATTGCGATAAGAAATTGTAAGACCGCTAAAGAAGTATGGAGTGAACTGCAAAATCTCTATGAGGGAAATGCAGATATGAAGGGAGCAGGGTAAATCAGCTGAATCAACAATTCAGCTCATTTATCACTGTCGGGGAAACCATTGAAAACCAGATTCGTCGATATGTAAAGCTTGTTTCCCAGATGATATCAACTGAGATTACTTTCACAAATAGTGCTATGAACAGACAATTGTTAAATTCTCTGCCAAAGAGTTGGAATGCGGATGTTGGAATGATAAAAAGACAAAGAATCTGAATGATGTCACTCTCACAGAAATGATAGCTACTATAAATCATGTGAGATTGATAACAAACAGAGAGACATAAATCATCAGAGCAGCTTGATGGCCGCCGGGATAACAGGGCAAAATGCAACATTGATGTCACAAAATTTGGTTTATAGCCCTCTGCAAGGAAATTCTCAAACACCAGGTAGCTCAAATGTGGTTTATAGTCCTCTCGCCACGCCACAGAAAACCCAGTACGTGTATGGTCTTCAATCTCAGTCTCCCAATATGATTTCTGCTGCTCAAGTTCAGACTCAGTACCATGCTCAGTATCCCATCATGGTTTTCAGCCCTGCCATTCCTCAAGCAGTTCAACAAGGCAGCATTCCCCAATTTGCTGCTCCAGCGCCTGCTCAATTTTGTCCAACTCTGCTTTTCTCACTAAAGAAAACGAAGAGAAATTGGCTATTGCTTTTCGATGATCAACAGCTTGAACGCCTTTTTGGCTGGTGATTGACTCCTCCATCTATTCTTCCAACCAAAGTAGATCAAATAATGGAGGAGGATCTGGACGAGATCGATGTATCCTGGAATCTTGCAATGGCTGCCTTTCGTGTCAACAAGTTTCAAAAGAAGTATGGACACCATTGTCAAATCTGAAGACTGGTCTTACAATGGATAAACTCAGGTGCTAACCAGGACACTTTGCCAGGGAATGCAAGAAGACGCCATCTGGATATGTGTCATCCAGGGTGGCAGACATACAGAGCAGTGACAGACAGCTGGTGCAGTCTCTCCCTCAAAGTCCACTACAAAGTCCCTCGAGCAGCTCGGGCGGGAAATCAATAGCATTGGTGGCACAACAGCATGAAGGATTTAACTAGGCAGATGCTGCAGCTCAGATGGAAACTTTGAATCTCTCCAAGAACAGCAACCATTGCATGATGGCCCAGACAACTGAGACGCCCGATCTTTCGGAAACGGTAAATCGAATTCTCTGTTCTGATAGTTGTCGGTTTAAATTATCACAAATGCGCGCCCATAATTCAACTCTTATAGCTGAATACCAGCAAGCTGCGTCACAAAACATCGCCCTTAAACATAAGAACAAGCTTCTTATGGAAAAGGTCGAAGCTCAGAAACAAGATATAGCTCAGCTAAAGCTAGACTTGAACCAACAACAGTGTTGGGTATACGCTAGAAGCTAAAACTAGCGAAAAGGACGTAGAACTTCAAGCAGCCTTAGCCAAGCTAAATTCCTTGAAGGGAAGTTTCACGAAAATAAATAAACATAAAAAAAAATTTGAAACTTCCAGCAAATGGTCAAGGACTTGTGTGACCTTCAGCTAAATTACCAGAAAAATTTCACCAAAGGTCTTGGGTATAATAGGGCTCCTCCACCATATAATCATAACTATACAAGAATGCCTGAATCTGAGGCCAATCTAGAAAATGCAGAAAAAATGATTTATGGTAAACCTTCAGATTATCTCTCAAAACCATGGAAGCCCTATTACCAAAGTTCTCTAAACCAACTGAACTCAAGAGGGATGATGCTTTCGTTACTTCCACACCACTTTCACATGAATCTGGTGATCATCCTTCTTGTATTACAGATGATTTGGAGAAAGTGACGCCTAAGGCATAGAAATCAACATCCTTCACAGAATCTAAAGGAGAAAAATCTTCTAAAACTGAAACTGAATTAGTGAACGATACTAACGTGTCTACCTCATGTGCAGAAGAAATTTTAGTTGAGGATATCATAGATGGTGATCAAGGGGAATGGTCGGAATGAAAATTCAGACAATTCGGCTGCTATATGAATTTTATAATCCGCTTTTGACATTTAAATCAATTTCTTGCTGAACAATTTAAATTCTCAGACAATGTTGGTTTGTTGATAACACAGACAACTTTAATTTTGGTTTTTCATCGAATGCTGATGTTTTGAATGATACTAGTAACTGTGATAACTCTTGTGATGAAAACATGAAATTTAGCTACAGGTCCAGCATCGACAGATGATTCGTTTCATTAGTTCCAACTGAAGAAATCGGAAGTTCTTCTCCAGAGGTTTCGTCTGTTGATACGAATCCCAGGGTTGACAGTGAGAAAGTCAACCAACCAACCGACCTAGAACATTGATGTTGGCATAATTCTAGAAGATTCGAGCGACTCAGCTTCTTAAACCAAGCACAAGGGACTGATTCTGAAACGGCAGATGATGAGCATTCTTTTTCCGATGATTCAGATGAAAATCTTCAAACTGATTCTGAATCGGATTCTCAAACTTTTCAAAATTTAGTGATTCCACCTACCTGTAATGTTTCAAGCTCATCTTCTGAAAATTTAGAAAAGGATGTCCCTGCAGAGCCACCCGTGTCCTCTATAGAATCTGTCATGAAATGTGATTTGAAAAATAAGAATAAGAAACGGAGAACACGCTGATCCCAAAAGGAAGAAAACCAAACAGGCGTCTCGACAAATGAAAAAGCAACTGTGAGTCCCCTCATCTCTCTGAGAAATTGACTCAGCAGCCACAGCCGGAATCTGTTAAGCAAACAACTGAACAGAAATCAGTTAAAGTTGCAACTAAATCTACACATTCCAAATTGTCAAACTCAAATTACAAAACTAACAAGTGTGCTGATAGTTGTGCACAGGCAACAGTCAAGAACAACACCGTGCATCAGCCGTCAGTACCCGCAAGAAAGAAATGACAGACAAATTGCCTAGAATTTCCAAGCTGAACGGATGTGTTCTTCCAGAAGAGGCAGACCTGTTTCAATTGTGGATTTCCACGGCATATTGCACGAAATTGTCAAAAGGCCTTTACACCGTTTAAGACATTATACTCACAATATCAGAAGACTATGCCTAATCGCCTACCTCAGCTCGATTTATGGCTAAGTCTTCTGATCAAGACTGGAACTTGGCCAAGAAATAATCTCTCAAGTCTTTAAACCCTTCAGGTTCCCAGAATCCTTCTAGCACTCCAAGGATTGTACAGAAGTCTGATTCGTTAACCTGGTGGCCTAAGACATTGACCAAGATTAGTTTTCTGCCCCTATTACAAACCAATCAAAAGCATCATCAAACTCATCCTCAACTAATTTAATTTTCCGCGAGGTTACTTATATTGATGCAAATGGCATGCCCAGATCTTCAATGGCCTGGGTTGCAGCCTCTAACTAAAACCTGTTGAAATGTGCATGAACGCTCTGGCGAACTCTTGTCAGACTCTGGTATATTGACATGGTTATTCCAGGCACATGAATGGAGACATCTCGCAGTTGAACGACGTTCAGTTTTTCGATGGCGGGTTTGTTTCCTTCGCAGGTGGTGAGACAGGGAAGATTACTATGAGAGGAACAGTTTGCAACGGAGCCCTCAGCTTTAAGAATGTTAACTACATACCAAAATTGAAGCATAATCTTTTGAGTGTGTCTCAACTCTGTGACAATCATCTGGATATCATGTTTACCAAGAAAGGGTGTTATGTGCTAAAACCATGTCTTATTATTCCGGATGATTGGATTCTTCTTAAAGTTGCACGAAAAGGAAATGCATATGTCATCGACATGAACAAGGCTCCCTCTGACAAGCTCACTTGCCTATTCTCGTCTACAGCTGAACATGATGCAATGCTATGGCATAGTAGACCGGGACACATCAACATGAAGAACCTAAATCGTCTTGCAAAAGGTGGTTTAGTCAGAGATCTACCAGTTCGCGACTTTATGCAGGTTGAAAAGTGTGAATCATGTGCACGTGGGAAACAACATCGACAGCCACACAAATCTAAAGTCGCTCCTTCCACGTCTCAAGTCTTAGAACTGCTTCACATGGATCTTTTTGGTCCGACATACATTCTGAGCATTGGCGGGAAGACATACTGTCTGGTTATTATTGATGACTACTCGCGATTCACCTGGGTTTCTTTCTTACACATAAAAGTGAAACCGATGAGTTAGTCAAATAGTTTGTCATGCTTATGGAAAACCAGACAGACACCACTGTGAAGGCCATTCGGTGTGATAACGGAACAGAATTTCAGAATGTTACCTTAAATTCTTTCTGTTCCTCCAAGGGTATCGACCGCTAGTTTAGTGCAGCCAGAACTCCACAACAGAATGGGGTTGCAGAACGCAGAAATCGAATGTTAATTGAAGCTGCACGTACTATGCTGGTTGAATCCGAGCTACCTCTCATTTTCTGGGCAGAAGCAATCAATACTGCATGTTATATTCGGAATCATGCCCTGATCAATAAACGACACATGAAAACTCCATACGAAGTGGTTGAAGGTCGCAAACCTTCGGTCAAGCATTTTCGCAAGTTCGGATGCCCTTGTGTTCTCCTGTTCATGGACGCTAAAGGGAAATTTGAATCATGCGGGGACCCATGCATCTTCGTTGGATATTCTAAAAATACTTCATACCGTGTTTATAACAAGATCAAGAAAATGGTGGTTGAAACCTACAATGTGGGTTGGCTGGAGGAAAATCCCAAGGACACACGCATCGGTCCTGACTGGCTGTATGATTATTCCACATTATTTAACCATGTTGATGTCCGTCAACTGTGTCTGCAGGTAAAAGTCCAATTTCTGACCTTCCAACAATGCCCATCTCACCTGAAGACGATGCTGGTGCTGCACAACTACATGAGACGTTAAAGCAGCTGAGTGTGGATCCCCCTGAATTTAATGATGCTGTATCTACATCTTCCCCAGTATCGCAATCTCAAGAACCAACACTCAATCAGACTTCTCAGGATGATTCTCCTGAAGTTGAGGCTTCTGTCACAGAGGCTCCTACGACAAACGAAGGGTCTACTCCTCCCGATGTCTTGGGTTCATCTCTGTTTCCCGAGCCTACTCCGCCAGATTGTTCTGTTGATTCATCCACCAATACTCCTACTGGTGCAACTAATGAGGGGAGTCATTTGGAGTTTCTTCAGCAAGTGTTACCAACTTGCAACCGGATCTTCATGTTCCTGCTACACCAATTCCGCAGCGTCTACAGCGTGACCATCCCATTGAAAATATTATTGGTCCTGTTAATGCTGCTGTTCGAACCCGCAACCTACCAGGGGATATCAATACTTGTCTCTACTCTTGCTTCATTTCACAAATTGAACCTAAAAGTATTGATGTTGCTTTGCAGGAACCAGGCTAGGTAGATGCTATGCATAAAGAACTCAAGCAATTTGAGAAGCTTGGTGTTTGGCAATTGGTGAAGCTGCCTAACGTGCTCTCGGAACTCGTTGGGTTTTCCGTAACAAACAGGATGACACTAGAGTCATTGTTTGAAATAAAGCTCGACTGGTGGTTCAGGGTTTTCGTTAGATTGAAGGATTAGACTACGAAGAGGTCTACGCACCGGTCGCTCGTTTGGAGGCTACCATATTTTCTTGGCATATGCATCTTACATGGGTTTCACTGTCTATCAAATGGATGTCAAGACTGCGTTTCTCTACGGCACGGTGAAAGAGGAAATCTACGTGGCACAACCACCGGGTTTTACTGATGCTGACAAGCCAGATTATGCATACAAATTAGACAAAGCTTTGTATGGGTTGCATCAAGCGCCTCGCGCATGGTACGCAACTCTCACAGAGCATCTGCTTGCTCATGGATACACTCGGGAACCATTGATCAAACCCTATTCATCAAACGTGTTGACAGGGACATTATTCTTGTTCAAATTTACGTTGATGACATCATTTTTGGTTCTACAAATGATGGTTTGTGTTGTGAATTTGAGAAATTATGGAGAAGAAATTTGAGATGAGCTCATTGGGGGAGATGACCATGTTTTTGGGACTTCAAGTTCGTCAGAGCCCACAGGGAATCTTGATTCATCAAGGAAAATATGTCTATGACGTTCTTGCAAAACTCAAGCTTACAGATTCAAAGCCCATGGCTTCACCTATTGCAGAACGACTTTTGCTAAATGAAGACGCTGAAGGAACGCTTGTTAATCCGACTATGTATCGCTCAATGATTGGTTCACTCATGTATCTTACTGCAAGTCGGCTAGATATCATGTTTGCCGTCTGCCAGTGTGCTCGTTATCAGACTACTCCTAAACTCTCTCATTTACATGCTGTTAAATGAATTTTTAGGTACCTAAAAGGGGTACCATCACTGGGCCTCTGGTATCCTAAAAATTCTGAATTTGAACAGTTTGCTTTCTCTGACAGTAATCTAGGAGGTACAGATAGGGATATGCGCTCCATTTCAGCTGGCTGCCAATTCTTAGGAGATCGCTTAATCTCGTGGCTATGCAAGAAGCAACAGACGGTCTCGCTTTCTACTGCGGAAGCAGAATATGTTGCAACCTCTGCTTGCTGCTCCCAGGTTTTATGGATGCAACACCAGCTTGCCCATTACGGTTTGACTTATCTAAACACCACCATCTATTGTGATAATGATGCCGCTATCCAAACCGTAAAAAAACCTATTTTTCACTCCAAAATCAAGCACATACATATTAAAGTTCATTTATCTGCGATTGCTATGAAAAGGGTCTCGTGAAGCTTGAGTAAATCCACACTGATGCAAACGTGGTGGATTTGTTCACGAAACCCGTTAGCAACGCGCGTTTTCAAGTGCTTGTGGATCTTCTCAAAATGATTCAGTTTTCTAATTAGGCATCCTATGTTCTTTTTGTTTTGATTATTGTCTTTCATTCAATGTTCTTTGCTTTGTAAATTTGTTCATGTGTATGCACAAATTTAGGGGGAGAAATCTTAAAAAAAAAGGTTTGTGTTTAAAACAGTTTTTGCAATGGTAGGGAAATGAAATACTTTTTCGTCATAAAATGTCTAGCTAACACATGTAAGGTGTTGAAGCAGGAAAAGGCTTGGATCGAAGGTGATGTGTCGGTAGGTCTAAAACTCACTTACTATAGGTGTATGATTTCATTGTCTTAAATCCTGTGTTGATAGATAGCCAACGTCTGAGGTTTCGGGTCTTTATGCTGTTGAGTCATCCGGGGATATCTTGGCTGCCCTTCTGTTGCATCCAGATTATATGCAGACCTAGGCACAGTTAGGATATCTTTGTAAAAGAGCCAAAATGGAAAGGCCAAAACCTAAGAGACCGAAGTTTCTTTATGAGAATTTTCCATAAGTTCTTACGTACCACATAAGGTATTTGCCTAACCCTCGTCAGTCACTATTGGTCTCTCTGCTGTAGGGAAGTACTGACCTGTTCACCAGTAGCTTGACGTTGTAAAATATAAAGGATGACCACAGTGTACTCACCTGCTACGATGAATTATTGTGCTTACCTTGATCGCGGGGGTATGTCATGGTATGGGACACACGTGTATCATAGTATAATACTACCTTAAGCATATCATAAAGCTTGAACTGGAAGGGTTGAGTTTTAGATTTAGATGGATAAGTATATTGACAATCGCTTAAACTAATTTGACCCTGCTCATACTGAAAAATGTCCTTAGTTGACCTTTGAAACGATTTGATCCCTTAGCAAGGTTGTGTTAATGTTTATGTGTGTCCTAAAATGTCTTCTCTTTGTAGATTGGTAAAAGGTTGTTGAATGCTTGGTTAGTCAAATTGATGATTTTTGGTTAGATGGTTTCTGTCAAGGGATATTGGACTGGCCTACTGAGTTTTAAATTTGGGCCAATCTAATAGAATTTTTGAAAGTCTTAAAAATTGAAAATTCAGAATTCACATATTACTGTTCGGATTGGGCTTTTCCGGACAGGCCCACTTGGATTACTGTTCTGAATTGGGCTTTTCCGGACAGGCCCACTTGGATTACTGTTCCGGATTGGGCTTATCCGGACTGGCCCACGTGGAGTTTACTATTCTGAATTGGGCCTGACAAAAGCCCAATCCGGTTTCTTTGTTATGTGAGGCCCAAGCCCATTCCGAAAAGAATATAAGTGATTCAGAAATATCATTCCGGATTATTCACAAACTTTCCGAATTCCCTACTCTTCTCTGACTCTCTCTCTATTATTCATTGTTCATCTTGGAACTCATCCGGATTCGGTAAATTTGCTTAAAAAACTTAAAATCCGGATTATAATCTTCATGTTTAAAGCATTCTGGATGGCATCTCGGATTGATCTTCAAAGAAACATGCGTTTCGGATCTCATTCCGGATGGATATTCATCCGAATTGATGAACTCGGATTTTATCTCGGATAATCTTCATCCGGATTGATGATTTATCTGAGATACTGTTGGCTAATCCGGATTGCTGTTTTATCCGAAATACGAGTGACCTCTTGCTAATCCGGAATGATGTAAAGGTTCATCCGGATTAGTGTTGACCTGGTAGTAAATCCAGATTTTAGGTTTTGAACCTTTGAATGTTTTGAACTTTTTCAACTGCTTGAACCCGTCAAACTGATTTGAACTCTTCAATAATTGAACCTTCAAAATCTATTTGAACTATCCGGTTAGTGTTGAAGTTCAACTTGATAAACTTCGCTAACTTCTGTTAGTTGTGATTTAACCTGGTTATTGTTTTTTGGTTGAAGAAGCTTTTGACGCAGTTATGTTGGTTGAGGAGCAGTTCCCCAACCAGGCAGGATATCTTTCGGACCCACAAGCTGAGTTTTATCAGGAGTTCCAGTCAATGATAGCAGGTTTGAACGCGTGCAAGATTGCTTATGCACTCCGAGCCTATCCAGTCATATACAGAGATTTAGTGCATTCATTCTAGAAGAGAGCTCGATTTCATCAGAGTGGCGCGGTGGGAGACCATATATCAGTTCTCAGATACAAGGAAAGGAGATTTTGGTCAATGAAGCTTGCGTTAGAGAGTTCTACAGATTGTTGATACTATAGTGACCAAACGGTATACGCGAAAGAAAAGGTGGTGCCGGTGCTAGTGGAGATGGGTTATGAAGGGTCATATCCGCCGTTATTGAAGAAGATGTTTCCTGCATACTGGTGATTATTAGGACATATGTTTATGCAGTGCGTTTCAGAAAACAAAGGAGGTCTCGATCAGCCGAACCAAACCCAGACCTCTGCTATTGTATGTCTGGTTATGGACTGAAAGTATAACTACTCTGGTTATATCTTGAAAACATGAAGAAAATTTTGGAGCAGTCCAAGAAGAGAATGTTTCTATTGTATCCACGTTTCGTACAGTTGATTCTCGATGCTCGATACCCTGATCTGGCAAAAGATGCTTCAGATGCAAATCTGTTAAACATGAAGCCGATAGGATCAACCATTTTCAGCACCATGAAGAAGAATCATTCGACGTCAAAAACAATATTTGTTGGTCGTTTTGCACTGAAGAAATTTGGAAAATTTGCTGAGGTTATTGGCCAGGACGTCCCAGCTCCTCCACCAGTAAATGGCATTGTTGCAGAAGAACATGACGTGCCTTTAAAGAGAAGGAGATCGAGGTAGAAGATCTGGTTATAGACGAAGATACCGACGCATAACAAGCTTTTCTAGATGATCTTACAGAGTTCAATGCTAATTTAACTCCAGTTTTGTCGGAACTGTCCTCAAGAACTTGGAAGCCTTAATTGCTCATTTAAAGGAAATCCAAGAAAAATAGGGTGATCCTCCACTGGTAATTCCATATGTTGCTGCTTCCGATTGGTATGGTTGAAGATGATGACGAAGATGAAGAGGACGAAGTTCCATTAATTAAGAGGAGGTGAATAGAGCCGAGTGTTCAGTCAAGTCAATCTGAAGCTCGTGTTGTTAGTGCTGCTGAAGAGTCTGCTTTGGTGACGTCTACTGCTTTTTATCTTCAGTCGCTGCATCTGTTACAGACACTCCAATAGTTGATACTCCCATTTTATCTGAACCGACAACCACTCATGTTGCTACGCATTCTACAGTTGTTTCGATTCCGGCAGACACAGTACTACAAATGATGGATTTTGGGGGAAGTTCGATGGGTGCTGAAGGGTCTGAGGCAGGTGGAAGTGGTATAGGTCGTGGTGACGATGACTCTATGGAATATTTGCGAAGATCAGAAAAGCGTGCGTTCGAATTTGGTGGGTTGGATAGTGATGATGAGTATGTGGAAGTTGATGTTATAGATCTGAAGAAACAGGTGGTCGTTTTAGAGCAGGAGGTTATATTGAAGGATGCTCAAATCGCCTCTTTGCAAACACGATTGGATGTTAGAGACCAAACAATAGATCAACTGCAGGGAGATGTTACTATGTTGATGACCATGGTGTTTGATTTGAAAGCCAAATTGGATAATAAGTTTGGAAGGGAATTTTCTGACCCTACGAACGATCCGATGAATATAGAGCACAAACACCGAGCTGCTCAACAACGAGCGGCAGAGAAAAGTGAGGCAGAAAGGCTAGCGGTTGAACAGTTGGCTTCTGAACGCCAAGCTGGATTGGATGATTATCTGGGTGATCCACGAAAGAAATACACAACAACCCAGAAGCGTCCTGCGACTCAAAAGAAGAAACAGATGGTATTGATGAAGAATGTTGATGTTAATCCTCTTGATGAAAACTTCCAGTTAAAAGATCCAACAAATCAATCGGAACGATATGTGATGGAGCTCGGTTCTAGCTACTACAGCAAGGTCGGGAATAAATTGAAGGTGTTAGCTGGATGTGATCACGTCAAGAAAATGTGGATCATTATTCGCCTGGATGGGACTCGAGAGTATTATTCTAAGGAATCTCAGTTCGAGACATGGACGAAAATCGCTCTTACTGATTTATTGCGAGCTCCATATTTTGATGATGACACAACTGAGCGTGGCCCAGGCTGGAGATTCTTGAAGAAACTGGAACATGAGGTGAAGAACGGGTTTAAGACGATGCAGACTGCCGAACCCTACTTGCGAGCCGCAAAGGGACTTCGTGATGCGCACACAGGGAGAAGATTCAAATCAGTGATGTTACTGCCAACAGATATGGAATTGGTTATACCAGTTGCTCCAACATTTCCACAAGGGATTCTAAAGAACTTTAACTTTTGGTTGTATGATCCTAAGGTCGGCAGTGTAGCGATTGTAACAAAGGAAAAGGCGTTCAGGGTGAATGACATGGTTGACTTAGTAAGCTTTCATGATAAAGACCTGCAGGTTCTTGCTTCTCATCAGATCCGAACTGCAGAGTTATATGAGGTGTGTGCGAAGGACTGGACAGCCGCTGTAGCAGGTATTATTGATGGAAGGCTAGGAGTGGATGCGCAACTGAAAGACTAGAAGGCCTAATGTTGTAAACCTAGGGGGAGATTGTTGGGCTTATATTAACAAAGGTTTATACATTAGAGCTACATTTGGGCTTCAATGAGTTTTTGGGCTTCCTAGAGCCTTGTGGGCCTAGGGTTGTAAGTGGTGGGCTTGGTGAGTAGTATAAATACATGTCTTAGGTCAAGATTAAAGGGTTTGAGAGTTGTATTTGCAAAATTGTATCAGACACTTTGCTAGTGTATGCAAGTTGTTCTTAATTAAAGAGTTTGGTCTTCTTCCTAATCATTATTTCCGCTACTGATTAGGTTTGTGATACCTGTTAGATCCGTTATCGGGACTTACAACTTACCACCACCTGCCGCTATCACCTCAAACCCAACCCACTCAAAGTCTTTTTCTCATTCTCCGAACCGTAACCTACCAACATAATTAAAAATCAAACCCACCCATCCCCTCTCTCTCTTAAACCCCACAAGAATTTACAATCAAATCCAAAAATCCTTATCTTAAGACAGAAATTCATCAAATACCAATTTGCAGTTAACAACTTTCGAACCACCATATCTCTCAGATCTGGGGAACGAACTGAATAAGGAACGAACTCAGGTTGTCATTTCGCCGCCGCCGCCTTTCTTCTCGTCCGCATATCTGGGCGTGGTAGTGGCTACAAGTGGTGGGGTGCGACGGTGGAGAAGAGATGTGGTGTGGTGGGAGGTGTTTGTAAGTGCTGTGGTGGGAGGTTGTTTGTGGTCGATGGTAGGAGGTGGTTGTGAGTGGTGCAGTGGATAACATAGATAGAGAGAGGGGTGGTGGGTGGCGATTGGTGGTGGACATATGTAGAGAGAGTAAGAACCGTAGAGAGAGGGGGGGATAATGGTTATGTTTTATATATAGTGCATACATATACATATACATATGTTATCTGTATATATAATATATATTATTACTTTCTTAAATTTGTTATTGTTTTATTGTTAATTAAAATATTTCTCTTTATATATGTAGGTAAAAAGACTAAATTACCCTTATGTGATTTAATTTAACAAAAAAACCTAAGTAGGTTAGGCATAAAGGATAGAACGTGTAGGATTTTAAAACATAAAGTATAAGACTAATCAATTTTAAATATAAAGGATACCGCCTGAAAATGGGTATAAAACAAAGGACAATTCTTGCAATTCACTCTATATTATATTTATATACTATAACATTATATAAAAATTCTTTAAAAAGTTTCACCCCATCTTAGCGGAGAT
This sequence comes from Scalesia atractyloides, assembly GCA_947069175.1. Classification (NCBI taxonomy): domain Eukaryota; kingdom Viridiplantae; phylum Streptophyta; class Magnoliopsida; order Asterales; family Asteraceae; genus Scalesia; species Scalesia atractyloides. The sequence continues at coordinate 35,589,534 of CAMTDV010000020.1, read as the reverse complement.
CAGGTCATGGGTCTTTGCCTACCCCATCCCCGGGACCGGACCATGCTATACATACATTGCATACATACAAACTGCCTCTGCACATATATATACTAATACATCCTATCAAGCTGAACGTGACGCAACAACGCGAAGCTTGGACAAAAGAGGATCAAAATAGAGTTGATGATAAGTTGACAACCCTTTAGTCAACATATCAACAAGCTGAACAGTTGCAGGCACATATCGAACACACAGAGTTTCATACATTTCCATGTCTCATATAAAGTGGAAATCAATCTCAAGGTGTTCCATACGCTACTGAAACCATAGATTGACTGCAGGATAAGTAGCACCAATATTGTCACACTAATAAGTAAAGTGACACTATGAGAAACAATACTGGATCCAAAATGTCCAAGAGAAGAAACAAATGGACTACTAGAAAAAGTTTGAGTCTTTGCTAAGCCTCCCGCTCTCCTAACCTCCCAAGTCCCCGGGCCTAATTGAGGGACGGTGTTCCTACTCTCCTGAGCTCCTACATTCCTTCTCGCTCTTCGTGTTTCTTTTCAAATCAGTGACTACTCTCTGCTTCACTTCCGAAACAAAACAACACTTACCAACATTCGTCATACTTCTCACAGCACTCTTGAGAAAAATACGATGTGCCCTTAGCACATATCCATTAGACGAGAGGTCACTTACACCTAAGGTTTTAAAAACCGGTTGGTTGAACCGGATGCTGGAAGCTTACCCGGCACGAATTATACTGGTAAACTAAGGGAACGACAAAGAAGTTGTACCGTCGGTAAATTGGTTAAATCGTTTAAACCGGCATACCGGCACAAGGTTAATTTGGAATTTTAATCTTTTATGGTCAAAAAAGGTGACGATTTACCTTTTTAGTAAAACCTAGCGCCCACAATCCAAATCATCAAACTTCATACATAATCCACATCGATCAGTGAGTTATTTTTTGATTATGAATTTTTTGGAATATTTTTTATATTAAAATTGTATTTTATGAATTTATAGGGTTAATTAGCAACCCGATTAAACCGTTTCTAAACCTAGCCTATACGATTTAAAGCCCGGTTTTTAAGACGTCCGTCGTGTAACTATAGACGAACATAACCCTACCCTACGGTTCTAACGAGTCAAAAGTCATTGCTCATCCTTTTCCGGCTAAGCATCCAACTGCTACATTTTTGTAACAGAATCCTGGTTCTCCACGCGCCATCTCTAGCCTCAATGCATCTCCACCCACCGCAATATGTTTTACAAAAAACCCAAATCATACCAAAATTCCTCACCATCAACGACAATCTGTCAGTTAAAAATCCAATCTTTTGCATTCTTACCTTCCAAAACCCCTCTTTCCATGAATAAAAACCCTAATTTTCTCCCTGATTGAAGACATTCTTTACAGGTATCTTGACCCTTTACATATTGACAGTATTCATACTAATGTTATCATGGGGTTTTTGCTATAGCTTGTTTCACGCGTTCTATGTCTTCATGTCTGTTGTTTTAGTTATCACTATTTTATTTGGTGGTTTTTGTTTGAGATTCAAGAATGTAGTATGAAGAGTTGAGCAAAATGGGAAAGTTTTCATTGTGCTTGTGGTTATATTTTTAAAGGTTAGGGCCTGAATGATCATACATTGCATTCAGTTGGTAAGATAAGTTTACTTTATATAGGGTTAGGAAACCCTAAGTGCTAGAAGACACTATTTTGTGGGTGATGTGGTTTACCAGCTCGTGGTTAAAGATTCAAGATATAAGTTATTGTTACTTGCTTTGAATGAAATTTGTGGAATTTATAGCAATTAATGTTTTCCCGTCATCAAACTAATTCTTGTGAGTCATTCTGTGCTTAATGGTAGCCATCCATATGAAAGTTTCTAGAAGAGTTCAAATTGGTATATACGCTCTATACATTAACTGTCATTTAGTTGTTATCATGTGATTATTTTTCCATTTTCACATTGAACACTGGATGATTAGGGTTTAGGGTAATGCTGTACTGATTCTTTTTATGCTACTTAATCACAGGGAATGTCTCTTGGCTATGATGGACATGGATGATAAACTCACAAAAGGTGAGAACTTGATATGTATTAGTGTTTAGTTCATTGCGACTTACTAATGTAGTGCTTTATCTTCACGGATTTAGACTTCTTACTATTGCGCAATTCATTGTGCAACCAAACTGGAATGGATATAAAGTTGTTGGATAGCAATATAGCATACCAAACTACGTGATCAAGTTAAGTATTTATTGTGCTTCTTAATGACTTCTAGTTAAACTGAGATATAGTATTTATTGTGCTTCTTAATGACTTTTAGTAAAACTGAGATATTTTTGTTAACTATTATGACTCATTGTATGGATAGATAGTCAAAAAATCCAAGTTCTATTTTTTTAGTCATTGTATGTGTAGTCCAAGTTGTGTGAAAATCCAACAGTCAGGAAAAAGAACACAAAGTTACCTGGAGGGTCCATCTTTTTTTAACCCAAAAGATACTAAATACACAACTTTCTATGATTAATGATTGTTGGTATCCCATTTCTTTCTGAATACTCGACTGGTGATAGTCATGAGAAAATTCAGCTTCTACTTTGTTGAGACACCTATTTTTCACTTTTTTTTAACAGCCTCCACAACAAGTACACGTGCTATAGAAAACACAGGTTTTAGCTTATAGATGGTTCCATGAAGTGGTCAGTCTATAATTGAATGGCTTATTGTTTGGCACACAAATTCCTTTCTTTCAGACGACTTGAGGACAAGTCGTTTTTCCGGGCGGGTAGTATTGATACGACTCCAAAGCTGGGTCAAAGCAGTTATCAGAAAAAAAGGGGGAGTGGGTAAATGAGTAGCTGAAGTTTAGGGGACAATTATTATATCTCTATTAATGCTTATATATATATATATATATATCTTCTATTCTAGTCAAAGTTATTCAGTCATTGTTTTATTATGAAATTAGTGTTTTATACCTTTGTTCCTGGAGATTAACCCATCATAAGTTGGGTCTCTATCTTTGTAGCATTTCAATTTACACCAATAAAATCTTTCAGTTAGTTTGTTTGATTTTAGGTTCCTATCATATTTTGATTCCAGTCTAAACCCAGTCAAAGTCAAAACTCAAGAGGGGAATCAAATGCTGAATTTAGGGCTGAAATTTAGGATTAGTGACTTATCTATTTCTTATTTAAGTATTTCATTTCTGTTTATTTTCTTATGTCTTGTCTAATTTAGTTATCAATGTTCTTGTATTCGAGATTAGCCCCTCTCTAATCGGGCCACCTATCTTAATTTTATAATAAATCAGCCTTTGATTTTTTGGTATCTATCATTTGGTTCCATTCCGGGAAATCGAAGGGAAGATGAATAAAAAACCCGGAGATTACAGAGTTGCTATCGCTGCTCAACTAGCAGCCATTGGAGCACGACTAGATTCAATTTTGGTAACCATGAAGAATGATGTTGAAGCAATCAAGAATCAAATGATCTTGCGCACAACTTGCGAGCCGGAGCCGGATGATCCATATCCCGAAGTCGTAGAGAATCACCAAGAGTTTGAGCGGGTGGATTACTGGAGTTGATTGCCAAAACATCAAGAAATCGAAAGCGATGAAGATGATGATTTCATTCCAAATGTTAATTCGCTGCCTAAAGACGATGGTACCATCCAGAAAGTTTTGGATCAAGATCATGTAAGGAAGGACCCACAAGTGGTTGGGAAGAAGACGGTTCCCAAGCTTCCCAAAGAAGCTACAGGTCGGAGAGATGGTAGCGGAGATGTGAAGGACAACCACCATGGTCCACCGTATGTCATGGCCAGGCTTGACCTACAACCAAAATCCATTTGGGCTAACCTATTGGTCTATGAAGGTGTTGTTTGTTTTTAAGAGGTAAAATGTTTGCAGTCTGCGGACCACATTTGCAGACATGTAGAAGAAGAGGTGGACCAAACCTTTGTAGTCTGCAAGAAGAAGGCTGTTTGTTTTTTAACATACGTAGACTTCTTAAATAAACTGGTGGTGGTGTACGGACGGTAGTGGTGGGTGGTGGTAGTGCTGGACGTGGACGTGGATGGTCGGTGGTGGTGGTGGACGGTGGACGGTGATGGTGGGGATGGATAGTGGTGGGTGGTGGATGGCGTGGTGGTGGTGGTGATGGACGTCGGTGAGTGGTGGACGGTGGTGGTGGTGGTGGTGATGGAGGGTGATGGTGGTGGACGGTGGTGGTGTTTAACCCTCCGCAGACCTTAGAAGATCTTAGAAGTGGCTGGGCCAGGTCTGCACCAAGAAGAGCTCATGCAGATGTTTTTTAATGAAACGTCTTTGGAAAATAAACAGTCCGCAGATGACAATGTCTGCGTGTGGTTTGCGTGAGTGCGCGGCGCAGACAGAAGAGGCTGCGCAGATCCTTTTTTTAGAAAAACAAACACCACCGAAGTGTATCAACTTATGATTGAATGGCTCAGCGCATGGCACAACTATTGGATATTCGACTCGAGGACAAGTCTGTTCTCCGAGCAGGCTGTATTGATATGATTCCAGTCTAAACCAAGTCAGAGTCAAACCCAAAAGGAGAGTCAAAGAGCTGAATTTAGGGGCTGAAATTAAGGATTAGTAACTTATCTATTTCTTATTTAGTATTTCATTTCTGTTTATGTTTTCTTATCTCTTGTCTAATTTAATTATCAATGTTCTTGTATTGGAGATTAGCCCCTCTTGAATCGGGCCACCTATCATAATTTTATAATAAACCAGCCTTTGATTTTTTAGTATCTATCACTATGTTTGTGATGCTTAGATGTCAATGTGCATTCCTATTGAGTGCTTTGGTCTTATCTTTACAAAAAAATTGACAGCATAAGGTTGTAGTGAGTGTGATTCTTTCCAAAATTTAATAGGAGTTGCTATGTAAATATTTGATTATAACTTCTTATCATCTGAATTCTAATAAAGGTTTGTACCAGATCTCAGATATGTTAAGGCATGAAGGGCAAACATGTGCATGTACCATGATGATTTTTCCTGAAGAAATTGTCTTGGCATGTGGCATGTATCAGAATGATTCACAGCCAAGATCAGAATGTAGTAATTATGCTTACTGAGAATATAGGTACATTGTTTCTCTCTCTTCTACACTTCAGATTTGGTTGAATGAATGGTATGCTATTACGCAAGTCTTAATCTGATTGAGTTCTATGTAGATAAATTACAAATAGATACTTTGTCAAGTAATTAAGTAAATAATGATAAACAAGAAATAGATACTTTGTCAAGTAATTGCGTAATTAAGTAAATAATGATAAACAAGCATGGTGGTTGAATATGTGTAACTGACAAGTCACTAGTCAAAACAAAGCAATTTTGTACACATTTATCGTTCTACTTGTGTACTTTTGATCACTTTCGTTCTTTCGGACAAACATGCTCTTCTTTATAGCCACTACATGACTATCTAAGTTACCTACTATATGAGCCTATACCTCCTATGATAAAATTCCTCTAGTTAGTTCTTGACATTTTTGAGGCACTACTCATTCCTTGAAGTCTTGATCAATTGTTAATTACATCATTGGGCTATTTAAGATTGGAACTTGTCAACTCATTGTTAAATTACAAAACAAATGTCCAACCACATCATCTCATCTCATACTTGAGATTATATTGGGCACAATTGTACTAAATTATCTATTCTGAAATGAAGCTTGGAAATAGTAAAATTAACTTATTTGGTCTTTCTTACTTTCCATTTGTTATTTTTTTATGTCATATTTTATTCGTGTTGTACATATAGTTTTGTTCCAACTCCAATTAGGTTGAGTCATCTTGTTGATCTCTTTGTAGTTTTAGGGTATCTTTCTATCCTACCTCGCCTACTTAAAATGAAGGTTGTGTTTGTTTAGATGAATTTTGATTCTGAACATGAAAGGTCTAGTTATAAAAATATAGTTAAGGTGTCTTATGTGTCTCTTGATCTTTTTCACCTTCACCTATATAATTATCCTATCAAGAAAGTATCCATGTTTAATATTATATACATATAGAGTTCTTATGTAAGCCTATTATACCAACCTATTTTATGCACAGTCAAGTTGTTCCAAAACCCTACACAACATGCACTTACAAACCCTAGCCCCCACGTACAACTTTGTCTCCGTCAATAATTGTCCTCACAATAGCCGGTAAAAACCCTATCAAAAACATGTCTCATCGGGTTTAGTAGCCGAATTAGCTTGCTTTTTTAAATCTTAGCAGAAACATACTTTCCAAAACCCTAGCCGTCACAATACATTGCGTCCGTGTTATAGCTGAAAGTGGAGAACTCAACCCAGAAGACTAGTCTGGTGGGTGAGAGCCTGAGAGGAGCCCATTTGGTCTATAAACCTCATATTTGTTGCCCATACAACCAATGGGACAAGTCACATACCTTGCAATGGTTTCAGTCCATAATAATCGACCCTCCTTAGACCAACTCCTTTTGGTCATGACTGGCTCCCTCCAGGCCACCACTTGAGCCTCGTTGGTCACGGCTGGTTCCTTTCAGGCCATAACTTTGAGCATTTGGCCCTGATGCCACTGTGATAGCCCAAACAAGAGAACTCAACCCATATGGCCCTTAAGGAGGGTCGATTGTTATGGATCAAAACAATTGCAAGGTATGCGACATGTCCCACATCGGTTGTATGTGAGTAAACCCTAGCAGAACAAACCCACTCTTTGAAAACCCTAGGCGCCACATGCCACTCACCATACCCTATCAGAAACAACTTGCTCTATGAGAACCTAGCAACCACCACAAACTGCTTCTCAATAGTAGCCATAGGACCATATGGTTTACATTCATAATAGTACCATATGGTTGGCATGCAACATGCGATTTAAACTTCAGAAAACCATTGCCATATTGCTGCCACAAGCTTGGCTTAAAAAAGTGTGCCTTAGGCATGAGGCACACTCGGTCACAAGTCCTTGAGCTTCTGACATTGAGGGCGATCAGTGTACATGAGGCGCATGTAAAAATGGCTTGAGGTGTGCCTCATGGAAGATTTTGTGCATTAGGAAGTTGTTCTTATAGGTCATGTATATAAAAATATCACATATAGAGCTTGTATATATCTATGTTTTGGGTACATGACCATAGAAGCGTACACGAAATAAAATTATACTTATATAAATACCTTGCGGGAAAATATGAAGCAGTGCACTTTAGCGCCTCGCGCTTCGGCTAGGGACTCAATCATTTCGGTGCTGCTCTCACTTTTCAAAACCAGGTTGGTTTTAAAAAGTGAGAAAGGCACAAAAGCGAGAGGGTCTAAAAAACCAAGGCGTAAAAATGCCAAGAGCAAAAGCGCACCACTTTTCGTACCCGATGGGCAAATAATTATATGAATTTTTATATATTTCCTATAGGTTTCTAGCATCATCCCAATATTTAAACACAAACAAGCTTCATATATGGTTTCATATTGAATTTACATACATGTACAACCTAAAAAGCGTGTTGTACAACAATCCACTGCACAAAAATGATGGAAATACATGAGGCACACGCCTCAGGGTCAACATTTTGCCTAAAAACGCACCTCAGGTGTGCATCTGGAAAACTCGCGCCTTGTGTAGGCTGAGGTGCTGAGGCCTGCACCTGAGGGCGCGCGCCTAGGCGCGCTTGTTTAAACCAAGGTAGGTGTAGTTTTGGTATAAGATTATTGTTATAAACAATAAATTTGCTCTTAAATTTTCTTCATTTATGAGGAAAAGTTTAATTCAAGTTTGTTGAAAAGGGGCTGGATCCTATGCACAATATCCGCCTATTTACTTCCACAATTACTATATAATGTTGGTGACGAGGCCTTGAGGGATAGAATACAAAACCCTAGAAAACATAAGAGCGCCGACTGACATCTCCATCGACACGCTCTTCTTCAGCAGCGCCCTCGATTACTCATTCTCTCTTTTCGTCTTGTTTCATGGGAAAGATTTTATTGAATCTCTGTGCTCACATCCTATTTTTTGAAACTCTGTATTAACATTCCGTTTCTGTAATCTTTTCACACGATTTGAGATCCATTTCTTGCATCTTGTGTGCAATATAATATATATATATATATATATATTTGACAATGTGATTTTGACAAAGTTCTTAAGTTCATATATTGCTAAACTAAAGTGTAGATCTGTATGAATAAGAATATTTGTTGCTGTCTTTGGATTGCCATATCGTCTGTTATACTCTCTAGGCTCTAGATTCTGATATCTGATAAGCACAGGGATGGAATCCTGTCTTCAATTGCATTAGAGTTGAGATTTTCATTCCCGTTATCCCTGTTTAATTAAATTTAGATCTACTGGAGTTTACCATTACTTTCATGCTTAATTTTTATATAGAGTTAGTTCCATCTTATCATTTATAGCCGGTAGGGTTAATTGAATTAATTATTTATCTCAACTCTTGTGTATTTTTCTCGATAAAGCAATCAACCTCATCAAACCCGAAACCGGACATATCATCAAGACATATGGATAAGAAATTTGTGAAGAATCAGGATTCCAAGAAGGTATCCGTGGGTCCTAAAGGCAGCCTTCAAAAACAAACAGAAAAGGGGAACACCCTGTACGGATCTCACCAATCGCAGAGCCATGTTCTGGTTCCAGACTCCCAATTAAATCGATCTGCATGAACTCTGCATGTAGAGCTGTGGTTTCCGATGTTGACGGCATCTGCAAGAGGTGTTCATGCTACATTTGCCATTTATTTGATGACAACAAAGATCCTAGTCTTTAGTTGGAATGCACATCTGATTCTACATCAGAGTCATGTGGGTTATCTTGCCACATTGAGTGTGCCCTCCTACAACGAACGGTTGGAGTGGTTACACTTGGCAAAGCAATGCAGCTCGATGGGAGTTATTGTTGTGTTTCGTGTGGTAGTATCTCAGGGATCCTTGGGTGAGTCCTCCTTAAGTTTGGTTATAAAACCTACTAAAATGTTATTATATAAAACTTCATTGGAATATGTTATTATTCTAGGTGTTGGAAGAAGCAGCTAACGTTGCTAAGGAGTGCCGACGTGTCGATATCCTATGCTATAGGATAGATTTGTGCTTTAGGCTTCTAAATGGCACATTAAGGTTTCAAGACCTGCATCAATTTGTTATAGAAGCAAAAGATAAACTTGAGACAGAAGTGGGCCCTCTGGGTGGGGTTTGTGCCGCACGCAGTCATGTCAGCAGACTCTCCGTTGCAGGAGAAGTGCAAGCGTTATGTAATGCTGTACTCCAAAAGGCAGATGGATTTTCTGCCACACTTTCTAGTGCCCTCGGTGGTAAAGGTATCTCCTCCGACCTGCCTTCTTTCCCTTGATTAAATCTGAAAAAATCCCATCAAATATCAGGAATGTATTTCCTATAGAGATGGAAAAACGGGTGGGGTTGGGTTGAATTGGGTACGCATTTTATGTCCAAATTGTACTTTTATCAAATCGTTAGTACATCAGTTAAGATTACAAAAACCATACAATTCAATGATAATTTGTTTTTTTGAACAAAATGATTTAGGTGGTTTTGTGCATTAGAAATACACTTTGGACACTTCAACCCGTTTGACCAGTGCGTCTAGCTAGTTTTTTCTGTTACAAGACCCGAATTGACCCTTCAATTCCTATGCATGTTTTATTTTCCCCCTTGCAGAAAGCTCTGTTCCTCAAATTGAAGGAACATCTGGTGCCAAAGATGCTGAACCAGAGTACTCTGGGAAGATGCCCGACACTTCAAAAGCTGACAGGTCACCATCTACGTCAAACAAGCTGGACGTGAATCGCAAAAAACTTCCTGATCTTAATGACGAAGCTGCTCCAGATGATATCCCTAGGGATGAAGCAAATCACCGTAGTGGCGGATCAGAAACCTCGGCCCAACATGGGCCCAATGTGGAAGTGCCAGCTGTTAACTCCCCTGCTGGGATGTCAAGAAAGAGGCCAGCTAGTAGAGAGGCCCATGATTCTGATAGTACATTTGTACATATCGCACCCTTTACGGTCCACAGAGGAGGACCTGGTAACTTGGATCAATACTTGGAGATGTTCCGAAAGCTTGAGCGTGAAGGGCACATCACGAAAGAATTTAGACGAAAACTGTTCACGTGGTTTAGTCTGAGTTCAACCGAGCAGGAACGTAGAGTGGTCAACACTTTCATCCGAACACTCGAGGATGACCCGGAAAGCTTAGGTGAACAATTGGTTGACTCATTTGGCGATATTGTGAACAACAAAAAGCCTAGAGACTAAACAAGAGGAATCGCGCTTGTTTCTTGATATAGGCATTTTCCCCTCACCATTAGAGCAGCTGGACATCAAATGTCCATCTCATATTTTCGTAACCTATTTATTAATTGTTTTTGTTTTTTTATTTATTTTGTTTTGGTCATTTTACATTAAAAGTATTTGTTACAGTTACGTTGCAGACAGGTCTAGTTATTTATTTATGAATGATTTGGTTCACCCAATATAAGTTTTAAACTTGGGATCACACCTTTTTCCATTTTGTAAAAAAGTGAACCTCCATATCCTTTGAGAATGTTCAGGAAACAGTTATCCAAAGCCTTCAATCTATGGTATGAGACAATGTCAATCGGTAATGGTTTCACTAAAACGTGAAAAGTTGATGCTATGTCACTGCCTCATAAGCAATGGTTTCACTAAAACTTGAAAAGTTGATGTTATGTCACTACCGCATAAGCAATATTGTTTTCACTCACTATTTTTACTAAAGTGTGTAATGGTTTCACTAACCAGTTTAAATAAAGAAAAAAAATAAAAAGAAAAGTGTGATGTGGCTAATCGTAATCAGATGAAAAAATAAAATAAAAAATGATTTGTAAGTGACTTACCGGCCACGTCTGTGAATCGCTCACGCCCCATGAAGGTAGTGTTTCAAACTTTCACGCCCAAAAGGATTTAGGTGGCAAGGGATGTGGTACCATTACCGAGAGTCTTAACTGTACTGTGTATAGTATAACATTTGACTTCCCACACAAATCAGTATTGTCCATAAGAAGCTCCTGGCTTTGTTTTCTCATGAGGTCACACATCAGTGGATTGTTCACACTCAAGTATTCTTAACTGCGATGATTCATTTTATCCACAGCCAACACGTCCAAAACGTGTGGTTGTATTAGAGCGGAACATTCTATATGACCCAATATCTTTGTTTGTACCAGGATTAACCAAAAAAAAAAGAACCGACCATTAACAACTTTAAAGGACACAACATTCATGAACAAACATTATCTGCACGTGCTTGGGTCGATTTTGGGCCAAAACTATAACCATGATCGGTTAATGGGTAACCATAACCATAGCTGATTAGTTATGGCGGTTTTGGTTAATGGTTTTAAAAGTTATAGGGGTCGATTAACCATGAGCTTAAACCTAGCTAAAATAAGCAGTTATCATTTGGGGGGGGGGGGTGTTTACCATAGAAAAATTGTTAGTACATATTTTTGTATATTAGCATATCACATAGCAATAAAAAAAATACATATAATATATATATTAATACCAATTATTAAAATAAAACGATAGAATATAATCCATAATTTCAAACAAACGTTCAACAAAACAATATGATATAACCTATAAATTTAAACAAAAATAAAAACATCAAATATTGAAAAAATGGTGATAAGTCCAAAATTCGACAGATTTTACGGCATGTCAGTTTGGTTGAGTTATGCCGGCTATGTATACATTGATAATCATAACTGATCCATTACTTTTGGTTTTCAGAAAAAAAACAATCAACCCACTGGTTTTTATTTGCTTTGGTTTTTTCGGTTAATTTGATTGTAAGTAAATTAATTTATTTTTTTCTCACCCCTATGACTGTCCGTATAATTCATTGAAGTAAACAAACAAAATCCTGGCATTGGTGCAACAAACAAACTAATAAGAATGAAATTCTGATCAAACATTTATGTGATTGATTTGCAACCCTACGTATAAATTACATATGGTGTCAAATTGAAAGGTAGAATATGAAGCTTACACTTTTGTTGCATATACGTGAAGAAATACTGGTTGAACCAAGTAATATCCGGAGATATCTTAGTTACAGCCTAGTTTTTTTGCATAAAAGGTTGCTCCTCGTTCGCTTTCCTGGGTGATCTCACTCAAGCTGATCTGCAAAACTAGCAGCGCCGCTAGTCTCGTCACGAGAAAAGGGGAGTGTTTTCTCCGTGACCACGTTCCGGTGTGAGAATAAGTAACCGGTGATTGCAAGGTAATAGCACGTAAGTAGTGAGTAGACTGGATAACATATATCGTGTGTTTTACCTTGTGGTTCGATACTCATTTTATAGCCGACAATTAGTGGGTTTAGGAGATGGCTGATGGGCCTTGGGCCCGACCCAGACGACCAGGGTTATCCGTTCTGTCCCTTTGCAGCGATCATTAAATGATCCTTGGCAGGAGGTATGCTTTGTCGGATGTTGAATGGTACCACGTGTAAAGGCAGCTGTCCCTAGTGTCTGACCTGTTATCAGCCGAAAGTGGAGCATGGGTGACAGTCACTAGCTTGACTATAGTTGGTGCACAGTCTGGTCTCTGCAGATACTGTTCTGGGACGCAATCTGACACAACCTGCTGAGCAACTATTGGGTCATAGCTCTGCCACATTGTACCCTTGTATATAGTCAACGTCTCTCTGCGCTTTTCCCTTCCGCGTAGCTTTCAGTGCTTTCTAGCAAGCGAAGAGTTGTAGGGATTAAGTCCTTTTGTTCCCAAGACTATGAGTTGCTCTCATGTTTGTCTTTCCTCTGTAAGGTTTGGGACTTTGCGACTGGAGGGTTGTTTGTTCCGCGTAGGGTCAAGTGGCCTGTGCATCTAAGTCTAACTTTCCGTTGTGACAAGTACACAAGGTTCGTTGTGTGACGTATGTTTCCAGGTCTAACTTGCCGTTGCGCAAGGCTCGTTGTGTGACCAGCATGTGTTGGTCTAACTTGCCGTTGCGCTGAGTGCGCAAGGCTCATTGTATTACCTGCTTCGGTTGGTCTAACTTGCCGTTGCGCTGAGTGCGCAAGGCTCGTTGTACGACCTATGTATATGTTGGTCTAACTTGCCGTTGCGCTGAGTGCGCAAGGTTCGTTGTACGACCTATTGGCTCCAAAAAAGGCGCACCATTGCACATTGCGCGCAAGGTTATTTTTGTATGTTGTTAGAGGGTATGGTTCCTTGTGCAGACACAGAGTTTTTGGGACCATACCCCTCCAAGTCCCCCAGTCTAGTGCTGCTCCTATGCGCATGTTGGCAAGTAGGTGGAAAGCTGGACTATAATAATTGTTGTATGCGCGCTTATTTCAACGGCAAAAATTCAAGAAGGGTTGGAGGAAACCTTTGTGTGAAGGAAACTCTTCGTAATGATGTCTTTGAAATTTGAAACGTCGTCATGCTGATGTTGCAGGCGAGTTGGAGAGAAAAAGGTGCCCTGGAGGTGATACTTGACAGTTGTGGCATGCTGTCAACAGTGCAACCTCACTTTCATTAATGAATTGGTAGAGAAAGTGGCAGACATGCGCACATGACAACCGTCAGTTACCACTTGCCTGCCATGCGTCCTGCGTGGATTGGTGGTTATTTCTCGCGTGCGTCACAGTTCCCTAACGCATTAAATGCAATTGGTATAAAAAGGGATGAACCGTCTAGGGTTTCATTCACGCCTTCAATTTTCTTTCATATTCTCTGAAAACTTCTTGAGTTGTTGTTTTCAAATCTTCTCTTCAAAATCTCTTTTCTCTGATCTTCATGGCGACTAGGGGTCCTGAGACTGCTTCTTCTGCAGAGGCTTCGACCTCTTTGCCGGCCGTCAAGTGGAGCCGGGCCAGTTTCGAACGCATGGTTTCCGGATACCGGTTCTCGAAGGGCCGGGATGCTCGTTCCGGCGGAGGGCGATATTGCTGCCGATGCTCCGGCCGGTTACATCACACTATTTTTTGATTTTTTTGCTGACGGTAATTTTTGGTTACCGGTTACAAAATTTTTTATTCAAATTTGGATTTTTACGAATTCCCATCTCCTAGTTGAATCTGATGGGGATGGTGAGAATTAAACATTTTGAGTTTTTGTGCCTGGTCGGTGGGTGCTACCCCAACTGTCGACGTTTTCGCATTTTTTATCAACTCATTGTTCAATGGAGTTTTATTCCTATCAGCACCGTATACAAGCCAAGAAAATTTTGCTCACCTTTCCCAAGTCTTTCCATGATTGGAAAGCTAAATTGTTTTACATAAGGCCGGGGTGATACCCCTCCGGATGTTCCTATATCAGTGGTGGATTCCTGGTATAAGGATTTGAAGGAGATCCCGTCGGTGCAACTGCTGGAGCGGGCGTTGGTGGCGGTTGGGATGAGTCTGGTGTGGAAGTCCAACCGCCGGGAGAGGCCCCTTTACATGGAGGGTGATAAGAGTGAGTACCGTTGTCTTTTTGTTGTATTTCTTGATTTTGCCTTTTGTGTAGATTGATCATATGTTTCTTCCTTTGCAGGGGTGCCGCTGTTCTTGATGGCGATTCCAACGGAAGGAGGGGCATATTGAAAATCTTGCCCTTGGCCCGGAGGAGTCCACCTGGTACGCCCAGATCTTGTGGAATTTTGAACTCCCCAAGAATGAAGATTTGTTGGCCCCCGCGCCTTCAACTGACAAGCCTTCATATTACTGAGTGTTGATATCTTTGCAGATTACTCATTTTGTTTGTCGTTGTGCAGGCGCTTGAAAGACTTGGGCATTGGCCCTGATTCTAAAAAAAGGGGCGCGCGGGGCCCGGCGCGATGGCTAAGAAGGGGGTTACTCAACCCATGGCAGATCCACCAAAAGGTAAGCTCACAATGTCCGATCATTGGAATGACTATGTAGCAGTCTCTAACTCATTGGAGGGTCTTGCTCCTGTAGGTGTGAGGAAACCCGCGCTGAAGCCGGTGGAGATTCCGGTCGTTAATCCGGACGACCCGGTGGAGGTCGAATTCAGCCCGGAGCCTCTCAAGCAGAAGAAGCGTCCAAAGAGCGACATCTCCGTGCAGCCCTCCAAAAGGCTGCACAGAAGGTGATAGGAAACGGGGGAGGCTAGACGCGCTCGCCGCCAAGATCTCGCTAGGTAAACTTATAACTTGTGTTAGTCGCACCACTTTTCCGTATTATTTGTCTGACTGTTTATCATCCGCAGGGGGAGGTGAGCCAGTGTTTGTGGCTCCCACCACTCCGACCGCGCCCAAGGATGTTCTAATGTCCCCACCTGTGGGTGAAACCGCGCAAGCGACCAGCGTGCATGGTGGGGAGTATACTGCAGGGGCGGCGCAGGTGCAGGTGGAGGTTAGGCCATAGTGCCTGAGGTGGTGGAAGATCCTGAGATTGTTTTGAGGAGACAGAAGCGACGGTGGTTGCTGGTGAGGGTGTTGAGAAGGAACCGATGGTTACGGTTGCGGGGTGGAAGGGATGGAGACGGAAGCGATGGTTATGGTTGCCGGTGAGGAGGTGGAGGGGGCGCAAGCTGATGCTCCACAGGGGGTGCATACAGAAGAGCCGGCGCTCGGAGGTGAGGTTGGGGGATCGTGTAGAAGCCCTTCCGCAGAAGGATCTCCAATCCGCCCGGACGAGACCCCGAGTGATTTTTACTACAGGTTATATACTGCGGCCGCGCTGAAGAGATCCACACCTCTGTGTGGAAGCTGAAGAAAGGGGATGACTTTTCTCACTGGCCGGCGTGCCGTGAGTGGTTTAAGGGGACCTTCCCCTAACGAAGATGCGCGCAGCGCTGAACATGAACAAGAACAAACTTACCGTGCGTACCTCCAGGCAGCTGCTAGCTCCGCCTCGATCACACGCATGATTGTCTGGGAGTGGTGGAGCATGCAGAAAGAACAAGACAAATTCAAGGCTGCCCAAGTGGACCTTGTTAAAGAGCGAGCCCAAGTGGCTGCGTAGAAATCTGAGTTGGAGGCGAATAAGGCTAAATATGCTCGAAACCCAACGGGTCGAGGAGTGGGCCGTGATGGGGTGGAAGAAGAGGCCGAAAGCTCGCTGCCACACTTGCTAAGGAGCGCTAGTTATGGAGGTAGGCTTGCGAAAAAAGATAATCACGAGAAAAAATCTCTGAGGGACGAACTGGCCCGGTTGCGTGGAGAAGTAGAGCCGAGAGGAAGGAGAAGGAGGCAACTTTTGCTGCTGCCGCAGAGGCCAGGGCGCACCACGAGCGCAGTGAACAGAAGGAGGTAAAAACTTGCCTCTATTATTTATTTTGTATGATCAATAAACTGTAATGCTAACCTTGTTGTGAATAACCAGGTTGAAGCTTGCCGCTTTGGGGGCGCCAAGAAGGATCTTTAGGTGGCTTTGGTAGTAAAGGTTGAAATACACCCAAGCACCTGGAGGATAAGGAACGGCTGTGATTGGCGGAGGCCAAGGTGGACGGGGCGAGAAGCAACTGGAGAATTCTAAAGCCGCCCGCCCCTATCTCTGAGTCGTTGGTGGAGTCGCTAGCGAACATGCTGTGGATGCAACACATGGAGTTGTCAATGTAAGTACTCATTTGTATTTTAATTGCTTTGTCTTGATTCTGATCCTCTTTTCCTTGTACTGCAGATCGCAAACCCATTCTAAATTCGGCGGATCTGGAGGCGTAGTGGCCAAGCTGAGGGTCATTTGCGCGCCATGACGGGTATGCGCAGGGCTATGCTGAGTGTGCACATCATGTCACTCATGCACTGGATGTACAATGGGACAACATCCACATTGCCACTCATGGTGTCGATACTGAAGCTTGCTTTCTCCCTGGCTAAGCGGGAGTACGACCGTCTTGAGCTCCCGGTTATGGAATTGGTGAGCGAGGCGCTCCAACACAACGACTTTGTTGATCGCCTGAAAGACATATTTCCGGTTGAAGCCGAGGCCGTTGGGAGTGAAGAGTAGTGTAGGATACTAAATTGTAATATCTTCAAATGTATGTTGAATGTAACTTCGCTATTGCGCATGTTTATACATATTCCTTGTATATATATTTATCTTTAATGGAATGTTTCTTTCAAGTTACAATATTTGCGTGAAAGGACCAACTTTCTTTAGGTATAGCGAATGAAACTGGTAATGAACTCGTGTATGACCATCCCCTCCCATGCGCATGTAGTAGGTAGTGAATTTTTGTTGATGAGTCATTGTGTACCAAGGTGCTTTCGCGTAGACCCAAAGTGGTTTTGCGCATTTGTAATGAAACATTTAGATAAATAAATTCATGTATCCACTGCTTTATTAATCAATAAGGCGTAAGAGCCATGTAAAAGTAGAAAATAAGATAATAGATTTGCTATTTTACATGTAGCACTGTCGTAGCTGTTGCGCATTTCATGTCCTAGGAATGTTTGTGCCGTCTGTAACACCTCGTAAAATCGTGTCCAATAGTATAGTGACACGTGTTGTATTTTAAACTTAGTCTATTAAAGACTAATAAGGACTAAAGGTGTCAACATGCTCAAACTGAGCCTCTGAGTGACTGTCCTGATGTCAACGTGCATTAAATCAATTAAGTGATTGGGTATGTCAACATGCCATCAACCTCTGAGTGATTGATATGTCAACATGCTAATTAATGTGATGCCCCCTGGTGAATCGTGAGTATGCTTTACCGAGTTCCTAAATCCCAACCATAGTGCCATTTGATGGACGAGAGGGTTCAATTCTGTAAATATGTGAAAGTTGGATAATGGAGGGGTTAAAAGTGTCAACATGTTAATTTATGCCTCTGAGTGACCTTTTAACGAACCGAGAGCTCGACAATGTCCGGACATAATCCCGGATATGCCAAATATTGGCTACAGAGGGCTAAATATGCCAAAGTAGTGTTTTAGAAGGTCTTTGGAAGGTTTAACTATAACATTCATGTAAAACGGGTTTCAGAACCGCTTCGTTTTAAAAATCAAGTATTAAAAAGTTCGTTACGTATTTATTAGTATTATTTAATAATTCATAATTAATAAATATTGCATAATTAAAATTACAATCAATAAAAAGAACAAGTAAATTAATTAAAACCCTAAAATGATAAAATAAAAATAAAAGAGAGTAATCGGGAATCAAAGCGGGGTCACTCACAAAGAACACACACCAAAACACCACTAGACCACACACACCACTTGTGTTCATGAGCGAAATGAGTAAAACTTATACACTTCTGGAAAAAAGAAAAACCTGCAAGATCGCGACTGTAACCGCCAATTTGATTCAAAAGATGATCAACATCAAATTGCTTCGCAATAAATTGAGTATCCGATGTTATAATATGTAATCAAGACCCAATTCAATTTTTAACCTTTTTTCAAATCATTGACTTTAATTGTGAATCCAAAACTGAAAACCAAACTTGATTTGGTGTCGTCTATAAATACCACTAAGTAATCATTTCAAACTCATTCATTCTTCCAAAACAACATTCTAGTAAACTCTCAATCATCATCTTCTGTGAATTTGTTGCATCTGAATCCTCACCGGAAATCGCTTCGTCGCCAGAATATTGTCGGAAAAGACAAGGGCCGGTCTCTGGTATAACCTGTTCAATCTTTCTTTTAATATCTTTCAATACCCTATCCAACAAGTGTTTAAATCAAACACAGTCGGGTATGTGATCTGGGTTTAAAACCTGAAGAAGATGATGTTCATATAGTTCATAAATATAATTAAATTCAAAGATATAACTAGGTTAGACACACAGTCCAGTGGTGGACTATGTGCAAAACAAACACAGTTGCTCGGGTTCGATCCTTACCTACGTGGCCGGTTCTTACTTTGTCCCAAACGCTTTTAAAAATTATATATACTAACCCTCAGTTAGTGTATAAAGTTAATATAAATCCTAGTTTTTCCGGGTTAGCCACACAACCCAGTTGGTAGGGCTATGTGCAACGTATCGTGGGGGCACGAGTTCGATCCGGCTCAGTGACCAGTTTTGCAAATATATAAAGTCTTTTTAAATTAAAACTAAAATATAGTTTGGTCTGTTAGTATATATAATTAATTAAAATCAAGATTATTTCGAGGTTAGACACGTAGCTCAGTTGCTAGAGATGTGTGCACGTATACGGGAGGTCACGAGTTCGAACCTCACACGCTGCCTACAATAAACAAGTCCGACCGGTCGTTGACCAGTCAACCCTGAAAAAAGGGTAATTTTTTAAATAATTAAAATCCTTATTATTATTATTAAAAATTAGTTAAAAATACTTAAAAATAAGGCCTTAAAGTTTAAAAATTCGTATTAAATACCATAAAAATAACCTAAAAATCTAACAAAAAGTATTAAATTAAAATATTAACTTTTATTTATTTATCGAATTATTGCGTTATTATTTAGATTAGTTTCTTCGTCGGTTAAAATCCTAAACTCGTGCACATTCATCATCAATCCATGGAAACGCACCCACTGTGAGTGAATCCTTACAAAATCCCCTTTTTATTCACGTTTTGGGGTGTATCATGTGTCGTTATTTATTTTATTCATACAAATACATGTGCTATTACCATTATGTGATCTAATGTGTATATTTGTTTGTTGTGGTTATGTGTGATTACATTTTATCATTTCAGTGCAATCATTCATTTAAGGCACATCAGTTCCTCGTGGGATACGAGTTGAGCATCAGGTACCTCATTAAATCGGCTCCGTTTGATTAAGCCTTGATCTCAAGTTCATCATGTTCATATGTTCATCGTTGATATTATGTGGTTTGTGATTTAATTACATAGACATAAGTTCATATATGGTCCATGCACATTTTTATTGATACAACCAATATAATAAACTGTTTAATTGTTAAATTTAGATTCACTCGCCAACTTTTGTTGACCCAAACTTTTGTTTTACACATGATACAGGTGGACAGGCTGAGGAGAGGAACACTTAGGATTGCCTTAGAAGATGAATAAAATATATCTTGTTTAGAACAATGTTTCATGTTCTTGTATGTTTCTTTGTGATTGGATATTTTCCCTTAAATTTTGAAATAATAAAACTAATTATAGTAAATGTCACGAGCTTTGATGAAAACCCAATCATGTCCCGACTTCTACTTCCGCTACGGGTCAGGGTGTGACATTAACAATGGGGCTAAATGTGGCAAATTTTGAAACTTGACATGAGGCGCTTGCGGGGCGCGAGAGGCTAAGGCCTGGCCTCTCACGGGGCGCGAGAGGCCTGTGTCTGCAGAAAGTTTCCTTGGCCACCACACAAAGTGCCAAAAACCAATTTGTTGGAGACCACGAAAAGATTGTGCAAATCCGTGATCGTCTCAAAGCTGCCAGGGATAGGCAGAAGAGCTATGCTGACAAGAGGCGTAAACCTCTTAAGTTCCAAGTAGGGTACAAAGTCATGCTAAAGGTACCACCCTGGAAAGGTGTGATGCGCTTCGGAAAGAAGGGCAAGTTAAGCCCAAGATATATAAGGACCATTCGAAATAGTCGAATGTGTCGCGTTGTAGCTTATAAGCTCAGATTGCCAGAGGAGCTAAGTGGAATCCATGATGTGTTCCACCATCAGTAACCTTAAGAAATGTCTAGCCGATGAGTCGCTAGCAATGTCGCACAAAGATGTGCAAATTGATGAAAACCCGAGGTTCGTTGAGAAACCAATTTCGATCGAGGATCGACAGGTTAAGAAGCTCCGAAGGAAAATGATACCTATAGTAAAGGTTAAGTGGGACGTTTTTAGAGGTCCCGAATATACGTGGGAGGTTAGTCCACTTGCGATAAAAGTACCCCCAACTTTTTGAATAAAAATCTCGAGGTCGAGATTTCTTTTAAGGGGGTCAGGATGTAACACCTCGTAAAATCATTCCAATAGTATAGTGACATGTGTTGTATTTTAAATTTAGTCTATTAAAGACTAATAAGTACTAAAGGTGTCAACATGCTCAAACTGAGCCTTTGAGTGACTGTCCAATGTCAACATGCATAAATAACAGCCTCTGAGTGACAGATACGTCAACATGCTTAAATCATTAGCCTATGAGTGACTGATATGTCAACATGCTTAAAACTTGGCCTCTGAGTGATTGATATGTCAACATGCCCAGCCTCTGAGTGATATCGGAGTCAACATGCTATTAGTGAGCCTCTGAGTGATCCTTTACGAAGTCCTAACTCTATACGTGCCATTTAATGGACGAGAGTGTTCAATTCTGTAGATATGTGAAAGTTGGATAATGGAGGTGTTAAAAGTGTCAACATGTTAATTTATACCTCTGAGTGACCTTTTAACGAATCGAGAGCTCGACAATGTCCAGGCATAATCCCGGATATGCCAAATATTGGCTACGGAGGGCTAAATATGCCACAATGGTGTTTTAGAAGGTCTTTGGAAGGTTTAACAAGTTGAGGGGCTAAATGTGGCAAATTTTGAAACTTGACATGAGGCGCGTGTGGCTAAGGCCTGGCCTCTCGCGGGGCGCGAGAGGCTTGTGTCTACAGAAAGTTTCCTTGGCCACCACACAAAGTGCCAAAAACCAATTTGCTCGAAACTATGGATTCCCAAACTACTATGACACGTTTTAGGACACTTATAAGCTCCCTCTTACACCATTTAGCACTTGTCATCACCTCCTTCAGGCTCTCCAACTATAAATAGGTGCAAAGGTTCAACCTTTGAACTTGCACCTTTCTCATTTTCAACTCTTCTCCCTCCTCTAGAAGTTCCTAACTGAAAGGAGCATCCAACTTAGTTCTCCTGCATTCTAGGAACCTCTTGTAAGTGTTCCTTCCTTGTGCATTTTCGTTTATAGGCTTTTATAGCCAAAAGTCAAGAGTTTTACGGAAAACGCTTTGACTTTCGGTTAAGACCATTATGGTCCAGGCGTTGTTCATAACAAACATAGCTAAGTGGTCGTAATAATACAGGTGTTAATCCCTATAAAGGGCACCTCCTGAAGATCACGTTTGCTAGACCAATTGACGGGTCAAAGTTATGATATTAAAAAGTCAACAAGCCATTTTTCGGAAAAATCATAAATTGATCTTATATATGTTATGAAACCTGTTTTGACACTTAAACAAGTTGGTAATAATTATTATAACATGTAAGAACATGTTCGGCTCGTCAATTTCAGTTCTAGGGTCGGTTCGCAACTGAAAGTCGCGAAGTTTGACTTCTGCTTTGACTTTCAATTCTGACCCGATTTAGATTAGTTACCTACTGATCTAAAGTTGTATTATTGTCGTAGTATAATGTAGCATAACCCTCTGAGGTTATATTACATGATCATAATCAGAATCTAAGTTTATGCACAAGTTCCGCAATTATGCCATTTTTGACTAAAATGCCCTTTTTGCATAAATCAAAGTTTTAATGATAATGAACTTGAAAATAAGTTTCCTACTGATGTAATATTATAAGTAGGATTATTTGGGATGTCAAACCAGATTATAAACTGAGTTTACAAGCAGGTCCTTAAACTATGTCGATAAATAATGGTTTTAGCCCTTGTGGCTTATAAAATGGTTTTAATCAAATCTTTTCAAGATAAATCATTTACCTAATTATATGTTATATTAAATAAAATATCTAAGACATTTTAATATGACCTTAACATCAGTTTTCATTAAACATCGCTAAAAACGTCATTTTACGACATAAGCGTCGTTTTGGCGCAGTATGGTTTTAAACCATATTATCTGACCAAGACTTGTTACCTATTGATTTTAAAACTTATTTTAAATATTTTTTACAGTAGGTACATGTTATAAACTCAGAACCCCAAATAATTTATAACTATGTGTAAAATGACTAAAATGCCCCTTTCGGTGCATAGTTTGGTTATAAAAGATAAATTACGCATATAATTGACATCCTACTGATATTATATCATAAACAAATCATTTTTCCAGAATAATTATGGTTATAACATTAAATTATAATCAAGTTCCTTTTATACGATATTAAATTACCAAAATGCCCTTATAAGGCATAATTCCATTTTAAAACCTTAACGGGCATATAAGTTAATATCCTACTGATATTACAACTTATTTAAAGTATAATGGCATATAGAACTTGTCCATGACTTATCCGGTTACCCGATATCGCTAATATGAGCACGGTTACGTATATGTAACTATTTTACGGAAATTAACCGAAACGGGTTTAACCTTGTTATTTAAGTCTCAAAATCCAGAATGTTAATAGTTTACCCATATTAAAAAAGTCAAGGTACTTGTTGGGATTAAACTACATTCTATCCAATCATCGTTTAATCTAGCGGCATACGTTTTGATCAAGTACGCTAGTCGGTCTAAGTCTATGACTTAAATAAGACCGTTAGTATTTAATTGGTTAGTTTATACCATAATCCAGACTAGAGACTTGCCGGTAAATGCTATCTGCACTTAGTCCTTTTGTGTACGGCTGAGTTATTAAAAATTAAAAGAAGACTAGCTCAGGTAAATACTCTCGACTTATTTCCCCTATACGGGCTTGGATTACGGTAAATTATTACCGCTTGGTCGGAAATGGGATTAATCGAACGCCGGTTCGGGATAGAAATCCGCGTATTCTGTTTTAATCAGTTTTCTTTGATAATTTAAATATCGGGGGTTAACTACCATGTCCTGGATATCCTCGGCTCATTACAATCGAAATGGCCACGACCTTAGCACGGGTGTAGGCATACACCCGATAGACGCTCAATTATGCATTCCCACAAGGTTTGGAGGAATTGACTCCTTCGTGAGTCCAAAGTGGTGTGTACGTTAATTGTGTCTCGGTTATCGTGCCGAGCCCCGTATGTATGACAAACATGTAAATCTATTAACAAGGTTGGACGGTCAATTAACCCAAGTTATAAAAAGATTTTTGTGCTGATACGCACCTAAAACATTTTTGAAATGTTTTCAAAATGAGTCAGTTGGGTGTATTTACCATCGAAAGCTGACGTATTTTCAAAAGACTAATCTGCAGGTACAATACGAAAATAGGCCGGAAGTGCTCCGTAGTGATAGAGGATCTTGCAAATCCTAAATCTGCCCAAAGTCTGTTTTATATTCTTTCCTTGTACAATTTATGATCTGCCCGTGGATCTTCTATTACATGCTTGTATATTATTTTGTATTTTTGAACATTCGGTTTGTAATAGTAATTTTACTCCAAGACTTCCGCTGTGCCGTGTTTAATTGACTATGATGTTATCAACTGTTGTCACGATACTCCCCACCCGGGCCCACCGGTGTTTGGATTTCGGGGTTGGAAATCCAGGGTGTGACAATTTGGGATGGAAGCTGACGTATTTTCAAAAGACTAAGCTTGCAGGTACAATACGAAAATAGGTTGGAAGTGCTCGGTAGTGATAGAGGATCTTGCAAATCCTAGATCTGCCCAAAGTCTTTTTATATTCTTTCCATGTACAATTTATGATCCGTCTGTGGATCTTCTATTACGAGCTTGTATATTATTTTGTATTTCGAACATTTGGTTTGTAATAGTAATTTTACTCCAAGACTTCCGTTGTGCCATTTTTAATTGACTATGAGGATTATCAACTGACGTCACGATACTCCCCACCCGGGCCGATCGGTGTATGGATTTGGGATGGAAATCTGGGGTGTGACAGCGTCCAAACGTTTAAGGGTGTATGCACCCTTTCCTAGGACTTAATGGATAATGTAGGGACCTTCCCACCTAGGTGCGAGTTTTCCAGGACTCTCAGCGTTAGACGCTTCATTGTCGCGTAAAACAAAATCACTTGGTAGGAAGGTGCATATGCGGACTCGCTCGTTGTAGTACTTCTCAAGCTTGGACTTGTACTTTGCTTCGTTGATGGCGCCGTTTTCATGCTGTTCTTCCAAGAGATCTAAGTCAAGTCTGGGCTCGTCTTCATTGTTCTGGCTTTGCGCAGCCAGCATGCGCGGTGAAGGGTGGCCTATCTCTACGAGAATTACTGCCTCCGTTCCATACAGTAGGCTGAAAGGGGTTTCGCCTCTGCTAGTTTTTGGCATGATTCGATGAGCCCAAAGAATACTTGGCAACTCATCTACCCAACCTCTTCACGTCGTACCCAATCTTGTCTTGATCCCTTCGACAATGCTCTTGTTTATGCTTTCCACTTGGCCGTTCCCTTGGGGAAGCGCAACCGAAGTGAAGACATGTTCGATATGCATTTCCTTCATCTATTTCTGTAGTTCTTCAGCTGCAAAGTTGGGGCCATTGTCACTAACTATGTGCAGGAGTAACCCAAAATGACATATGATGTGCTCCCAAATGAATTTCTGAACTACAGTTGCTGTGGTGGATGCAAGGGGTTTTGCTTCTACCCACTTGGTGAAATAATCGACTGTGATGATTATGAACTTCACTGCGCTAGGGGCATCTGGTAAAGGTCCCACCATATCGATTGCCCATTGCTGGAAGGGCCATGCTGTTGTCGTTGGGATCAGAGGATTATTGGGGCACAAAGTCTTCGGCGCATCGCGCTGGCATGATGCACACTTCTGTAGTGTTTTAACTGCATTAGGTGCATGCCAGGGCAGTAACAACCGGCGTTCATGATCTTTGCTACGACCATGCGCGGACCGGCATGAATTCCGCAAAACCCTTCATGTATTTCGCGGATCAAGTATTGCGCATCTTGCTGATTAACATAGTGGAGGAGCGGTCCAAGGTATGACTTCCGGTATAGGATACCGTTCGCCTTTCGTAGTTGAGTGCCTTGTTCTGGACCTTCCTTGCTTTCGCCTTGTTTTCAGGGAGGGTCCCGTGTTGCAAGAACATGATTATGGGAGACATCCAAGAAGGAGCCCCATTTCGATGATGTTTACTTGAGCAAAGGAACATAAGGGTTCTTGAGTACCTCAATGCGTACTTCACGCGCGAGGTGCTTGAAGCTTGTATCGGCTAATTTGTTGAGCATGTTGGCATGTTTGTTCTCGCTTTGGTTTACATGGGTTTTTTGAAGCTTTGGAATTTGGTTATTAAGGCTTGCGCCTATTCAAGATACAACACCATCGTTTCGCCTTTTGCATCATATAGGCCGTTGACCTGTCCTGCGACTAAAAGGGAATCGACGTGTGCTTCCAAATTCTGTGCGCCCATTTTGATGGCTAACCAAAGGCCTGCCAGAAATGCTTCGTACTCAACTTCATTATTCATGCTTTTGACATCCAATATGATGGCGTAGGTGAATTCCTGGTTATCGGGGCTTATTAGGCGAAGGCCTGCCCCTACGCCATTGTTATTAGATGCGCCATGTGTGTGAAGTATCCACGCGCGGTCATCTGTAACCGGCGTTGGGTTCTGTACAACTTCACATTCTTGCGCTTTATTGTGTGGTACTTCTGCTATGAAATCGTCTAATATCTGGCCTTTCATTGTTGGGCGTGGTTTGTACACAATTTTGTGTCCACCAAGCTCTATCGCTCATTTTGCTAGATGGCCAGATATGTCCGGTTTAGACAAAATTTGGCCTAAGTAATAGTTCGTGAGAACGGTTATCACATGGCCGGAATAATACCGACGCAACCTGCAGGATGCGTGGACTAAAGCTAGAGCAAGCTTTTCCATCATGGGATATCGTGTCTCTGGATCAGTTAGCATTTTGCTGACGTAGTAGATCGGAGTTTGGACACCTGCGCGCTCTACTAGCAGGACTGCGCCCAGAGCGATATCTGATGTGGAAAGGTAAAGTATCAGTGGCTCGTTCTTCTGCGGTGCCGTGAGCGTAGGTAGTTGAATTAAGCACTCCTTCATTTGTGTTAAGGCTTTCTTCGCATCCGGAGTCCACTGAAACTTGTTTTGCTTTACAAGTTCCGCAAAGTGCTGATGAATGGGAAGGACTTCATTGCGTGGTTGGCCAAGAACCTGTTCAACGCAGCCAATCGCCCCGCCAACTGTTGACTTCTTTGATAGTTAAGGAGGAAGGCATACGCTGAATCGCTTCCACTTTATGGGATTGACTTTGAAACCGTCGTGCATGACGATGAATCCCAAAAATTGCCTTCTTCCATTCCAAACGAGCACCTGCTGGGGTCAGCTTAAGGCTTTCCTTGCGCAAAGATGCAAATGTTTTTTGAACGTTTGCCAGCATCTTCTCCTCATCCGAGCTCATGATGACGAGGTCATCAATGTACACTTTTATAGTTTCGCCAATGTCGTCCCTGAAGACATGATCCATTAAATGCTGATAGGGGACTCCCGCGTTGCTCAATCCGAAGGGCATTTTTATGTAACAAAAAATCCCCTTGTCAGTGTAGAAAGCAGTCTTGTCTTCATCCTCTTTCTTCATTTGTATCTGGTGGTAACCCTTATAGTAGTCAAGGAAGCATTTCCACCAGAATGAAGCGAGTGAGTCCACTTTTTTGTCGATTTCGGGTAGGGCGTAGCAGTCCTTGGGACATGCCTTGTTAAGATCCTTGAAATCGACGCACATGCGCCAACTACTTTTGTGCTTTTGGACCATGACTGGGTTGGCTACCCATGTCTGATAGCGTACCTCTCGGATGATTCCTGCTTGGAGAAGCTCTAAAACTTGCTCGTTCAGTGCACAGGTCATTTCAGGACGGAAGCTGCACTTCTTCTGAATGATAGGCTGAACTGAAGGGAATGTGTGCAGTGCGTGCTCAGCAATTTCCCTCGGTACTCCACTCATATCCGCCGTGACCAGGCGAAAATATCTACATTGCGGAACAAAAGTTGTTTTAACCCGCCTTGACTGCGGGGTCATGGCGGGTCCTAATAGCACTGTTTGCTCGGGTACTTGTTGTTTAGTATCCATTTTTCTGGTTCACCGTTGGATGATGACTTTGGTTGCTTCGTCGGTGGTTCCTCTTCAACGAACATGATTTCCTTCCTTGCGTACATAATGGCCACCCCGGTTCTGTTGGAAACCCGCAGGCAGCATGAGGAGTGGAAGTGATCATGCTGAACTCTCGTTGAGCGCGCCGGCCTAGCAATACGCCATGGCGCAAAGTCGCGGGCATGACCATGAAATTGACCGAGACCGTGAGGGAGTGTCGCCCGTCGGAAAGAGTCACTGGAAAAGAAATATGGCCTAGTGGAAAGACGGCCGCATTATAGAAACCAGTGAGTGGGAAATCCACTGGCTCCAAGCGCGCCTTGTCTTCTGGGTCAAGTTGTTGGAAGCACTGTAAATATATGATGTGCATAGAGCTCCCGGGATCTATGAACATGTAATCGGTGCGATAATGGCCGAAGATGCCAGTTATCACGACCGGTTGGTCTTCTTGTGGGCCACCAGGAACTACGGGGAAGATGACTTGTTGCTCGCGCCAGTGAGGCGTGCAATTCTTCTGGTGGCCGCGCTTGCGCAACGGGCCACCATGGATCATATGAACAAACTTCATCTTCTTGTTACTCGGGCCCTCGCCGCCTCAAGTAATCTGGCGCACCTCCTTGCGTACATTTTGAAGTAAGTGGGTGAGCTTCTCACTTTTGAGCGCTTTCTCGATCTCCATGCACAAGGAGATCACTTTTGACCTTTCTTATTGCGCATCGCGGCGGTTTTTTGAACTGGTTGTCCTCGTTACTGAGTACCTCCGCGGTGTTTTCATCAGCGGTGTCCACTGACGAGCGCAATTATCCTGCTTTATTGCTCGCTAGGTAGCGATTTTATTGATGGTCGCGCGTACGTCGAACGGTGAGTAGGAGGGTTTTGGCTGCGCTCCTTCCAACTTATATTCTTCTTCCCAAAACTTTTGCTCATGTCTTGGGGACGGTGATGAGGTAGGGGAGGTCTGCTGTTATTGAGGTTGCGCTTCGTCTGCGCATAGACCTTTGCTGCCGCCATAAGCTTCTCCCAGCTTTTGGAAGGCCTGTAGTCCCCGACAAGACTTTGATCATCTCATCGCAGCGTACAGTCGCGCACAATCAGGTCTTCGTGCACATCCCCTATTTCCAACACTTCTTTATTATAGCGGGTGATGAAGTCTTGAGACTTTCGTCATCACGCCGCCAAATGTTCATCACGTCAGAAGAATCTCTGATGTAACGCCGATGTTAGCTGAAGTGCATCACGAACTTGTCTTTCAAGTCGTTCCATGACGCGAGCTTTCCCGTGGCAGGTTGTCAAACCATAGGCGCGCAACGCCTGTGAGAGTTTGGACAAACAAGTGATACCACATGGGAAGCGTCCAGCATCCGATCAGTCTTGCTTCGAGTGAACAGGCGCAGGTGGTCATCTGGGTCTGTCAACCCATTATATTTTCCCACATTGGAGGGAAGTTTTGCGCGCTCCAGCGATGCGAGCGCAATCTCCTTGATGAACTTTGAGTGTTCGGCTGCTTCAGCTGGCCCGGGATAGATCAAGTTATAATTGTACTCCGCCTACGGGTTGTAACCAGCCCGTGGTTCAGACATGTAAGCAGCATGATCTTTTGGTAGCTGGTGAAAACACTGGCGCTATTACCCTCACCATAAGTCTTATCCTCCTCACGTTGGGTGGACCGCCCCTCGAGAGGACGCGGGCCCAACCGTGAGTGGATGGACGCTCGTCTATGAGTGTGAGACTCATGTTTAGGTAGCGATTCAGAATACTCCGTCTCTTGGGTACGGAGGTTTGATGGAACACTCGCTCCAGCCGGCGAGTCATAGCTTAGCACTCATGGTGCAGGCGAAGCATGCACGTGAGTAGTTGGCTGCACTGGCGCAGCGGAAGTGTTTGTTTGGGCGCAAAGCTGCGTGTAGACAACATTCAGAGCCATTTGAGACTTTATGTATCAAGACATGGGAGTTTCACCCGAAGGTAAAACTGAAGTGATTGGTACACAGGGAGTCTCCATTTGGACTCCGGGGGTTATCGGGACGTTCACACGACCAGAGTCGTGATGAGTTCTCAGCATTCCTGGAAGAAGCTTCTTTCACTTGTCCGTCAAGTCGAGAGGCATGAACTGGTTCTTGCTTAGCTCGAAGGACCTCGTGGTGTGTTTGATGGAAAATTAGCCATTTGAACGAGAGGTTTTGAAAAAACAGAACGAAGAATCGGATGTGAGAGAGAGTAAATAGCGTATGGCACCAGTGAAGAAACACTGGTTGAACCAAGGAATATCTAGGGATATCCTAGTTACAGCCTAGTTTTTCTACATCAAAGGTTGCTCCTTGTTCGCTCTTCTGGGTGATCTCACTCAAGCCGATTTGCAAAACTAGCAGCGCCGTTAGTCTCGTCATAGGAAAAGGGGAGGGTTTTCTCCGTGACCACACTCGGCGTGAATAAGTAACTGGTGATTGCAAGGTAATAGCAGTAAGTAGTGAGTAGACTGGATAACGTATATCATGTATTTTACCTTGTGGTTCGATAATCATTTTATAGCCGACAATAAGTGGTTTAGGAGATGGGCTGATGGGCTTTGGGCCCGACCCATACGACCAGGGTTTCTGTCCCTTTGAATGATCATTAAATGATCCTTGGCAGGAGGTATGCTTTGTTGGATGTTGAATGGTGCCACGTGAAAGGCAGCTGTCCCTGGTGTCTGACCTTTATCAGCCGAAAGTGGAGCATGGGTGACAGTCACTGGCGTGACTATAGTTGGTGCACAGTCTGGTCTCTCAAAACTGTTCATGGGACGCAATCTGAGATAACCTGCCGAGCAACCATAGGGTCACAGCTCTGCCACATTGTACCCTTGTATATAGTCAACGCCTCTCTGCGCTTTTCCCTTCCGGTAGCTTTCAGTGCTTTCTGGAAAGCGCAGAGTTGTAGGGATTAAGTCCTTTTGTTCCCAAGACTATGAGTTGCTCTCATGTTTGTCTTCTCCTCTTTAAGGTTTGGGACTTGCGGCTAGAGGGTTGTTTGTTCCGCGTAGGGTCAAGTGGATGCGCATCTAAATTGCTGTTGTGCAAGTACACAAGGTTCATTGTGTGACGTATGTTTCCAGGTCTAACTTGCCGTTGCGCAGGGTGCGCAAGGCTCGTTGTGTGACTAGCATGTGTTGGTCTAACTTGCTGTTGTGCTGAGTGCGCAAGGCTCTTAGTATGACCTGCTTGGGTTGGTCTAACTTGCCGTTGCGCTGAGTGCGCAAGGCTCGTTGTACGACCTATGTATATGTTGGTCTAACTTGCCGTTGTGCTGAGTGAGCAAGGTTCGTTGTACGACCTATTGGCTCCAAAAAAGGCGCATCATTGCACATTGTGCGCAAGTTTATTCTTGTATGTTGTTGGAGGGTATGGTTCCTTGTGCAGACGTAGATTTTTGGGACCATACCCCACCAAGTCCCCCAGTCCAGTGCTGCTCCTATGCGCATGTTGGCAAGTAGGTGGAGAGCTAGGACTATAATAATTGTTGTATGCGCGCTTATTTCAACGGCAAATGTAGGTCCCCTAGTCCTTATGGATCTTGACAGAATCGTCTATCTAATCTAGAGTTCGGAATCCCCTAGATCAGATTTCACAGAAACAAGAACAGAACAAGAACAATTCCTTCAAACTGTCTTCTATTGATTATCAAACACAATTGTTTTACAATCAATTCAAGACTCTTCTCTCCAATCTCCCTGAACAACTAAACCAGCACGCAATCACTAGAACCAGCAACCTAAACCCTAATCACAACCTCCCTTTATATAGAGATAGGTTATGCAACTGGGCTAGGGTTTCCTACATGGACTGCTAATTAATTTAAAGCCCAATTCGCCTACCATGTGTTATATTGTGTCTAGTTCAGCGCAATTACTTCTAATTAATTATTACAAAACTAAACCCGCTAACCGTTTATCATTTACTAATTACAAGATATCCAAAGACCAAATCTAAGCTGTTGTCACAAATATACACCAACAAACTCCCCCTTGACAATAGCTTCATAAAATAACTTAGTCTTCAGTCTTCTTGCAATCTTTAGTATCTTTTGAAAAATGTTGGTCTTTGGATAGCTTCAGCTTTAATAGCTTCTGTCAGCAACAGACTCCCCCTAAGCTGATGTATCCAATTACCAAATCTTCTAAATCATTAGCGTTGAGTAACTCTAGTTTAGTCCTTGCATAACAATATTCAAAACTCTTCAACTTTGTCTGCAATGTAGAAAGGAGGTTCTACCATGCATCCAAGCAAACTCCTCTTCACTAAACTTCTCAGCAACACACTGCTACAATCTGTATACTATAAAACAAAATCTCGAGAAACCATAAGAATTCTTCAACACAAGTTGACAAATTATTATTATTCAAGAGATAGTAAAACTGTATCACAGATTAAGCACTTCTCAACTCAAACCACATACTCAAAATTTTTAAGCACACATAACCTCAATATCGTAAAAAAATTTGAACTCAGCTTCTAACATCGTCTCATCCTATCGGTAACAACTCCTCCATGAACAACCAATATCCCGTACATTAAAAATTTACAAGAAAATGAAATATTTTTGGATTTTTATATTTTTGAAAACAAATAAAGTACGAAATAATAAACACTCTATTTTTGTGAGTATCACCTTAAGAAGATCATATCAGCAACATCAAATTGTTTTCACACTATCTGATTATTTTATATGCAATATTCATGAAAACAGTTCAAGATGATTACCAGTATTGTTTATCCACTTAAACAAAATACATGAACATTTCAAGTACCATTACCTAGTGATCTGTTTAGATAATTTATACTGATATACTAGTGTGTCCCACTTCAGGACATACCTCCGCGATCAAGGTATGCACAAAAATTCATCATAGTAGGTGAGTATACCGAAATCCATCCTTTTTATTTACAACGTAGATAATTGGTGACAGGTCAGTACTTCCATACAGCAAAGAGACTAATATCCAACGAGGGTTAGGACAAATACCAAATTTTGGTACAAATAATGCAATTTGTACATTTGAATGACTCTCTAGGAGAGCGTCTTCAATTTTTGGGATTTGGCATTTTAGCTCTTTTAAGATATCCTGGTTGTGCCTAGGTCAGCATATATCTGGATGCAGCAGAAAGACAACCTTGATACCCCGGATGAAATAACATATAAAGACCTAAAACCTCAGATTTTGGCAATCTATCAACGCAAGATTTAAGGTTATAAAACCATACGCCACTGATATGTTACCCACTCATACACAATTTATTATTTTTGTATCAAAAGGTAAGTTGATTATTTCATGCCTTTTGCCTACTGGTACATCATATGATGAAGCTTCTATCACACTTAAGCAATTTTAGTTTTAATTTCAGTGTGACAGTCTCACTTGCTGATGTACTATCATTTCTTCTTTTTCACACAGTGAAAACTCATTTTTGATTTTCTATTTTTTTATGTTTTGATTTTTGAAAAGCAGTAAATTATTTACAAACTATTTATATGGAAAAAAGGTTATTCAGGATTCCTCATCCCGTTGAGTTCGACTAAATGTTCAAAACGAGCCCTGTCAAATGCTTTTGTGTAAAGATCTGCTAGGTTATCTAGTGTGTCGACTCGATGCAGTTCAATTAATTTCTTTTCAGCATAATCCCGTATAAAATGATGACGAATGTCAATATGTTTTGTGCGACTGTGTTTTACAGGATTGTTGGTGATTGATATAGTGGCATTATTGTCTATCATAATAGGAGTACGAGTGAAATTCAAACCGTAATCGCGCATCTGCTGTTGGATCCAGAGAACCTGAGAGCAACAGCTTCCCGCAACAATATATTCAGCTTCACACGTAGAGGTAGACACGCAAGACTGCTTCTTGCATTGCATGACACGATCCTCCCTCCTAAGAACTGCAACCACCTGTGGTAGACTTTCTTGTAGATTTGTATCCCCAAAGTCTGAATCAGTGAATGCAACAAACTTCAAATCACTAGCAGCTGGATACCATAAACCAAGTTTAGGTTTCCCCTTCAAGTAACGAAGAATCCGCTTCACCGCTTTCATGTGTGACTCTTTTGGATTCGCTTGATATCTGGCACAAAGACATACTGCGAACATGATGTCGGGTCGTGAAGCAGTCAAGTACATCAGAGAACCAATCATTACCCTATATTGAGTTGGATCAACATCCTCCACACTCTCATGATCTGGACCAAGATTGTGATTCTCACAGATAGGTGTATTGAAAGTAGCGCAATCCTCCATTTTAAAACGAGACAAAATGTCATACACATACTTCGTCTGATGTATAAACCTCCCATCCTTCTTCTGTTTGACTTGTAAACCCAAAAAGTAGGATAATTCACCCATCGCACTCATCTCAAACTTGCTCTTTCATTACCTCTTCGAAATCATGACACATGTTCTCATCAGATGACCCAAAAATGATGTCATCAACGTATACTTGTACCAGCAAAAAGTCTTCCTTCCACCTTTTAAGAACAGTGTACTATCAATCTGACCTCTTTGAAACCATGTTTTAACAAATGTGCTGACAATGTCTCATACCACGCCCTAGGGCCTGATGCAACCCATACAATGCCTTATCAAGTTCGATAGACTCGATCTGGATAGTTGGATCAGTAAACCGTCTGGTTGTGAGACATACACCACTTCTTAGACTTTCCCGTAAAAAAAACGCACTCTAACGTCAAGTTGGTAAACCTTGAAGCCCTTGAATGAAGCAAAAGCTAGGAACAACCGAATTGCTTCCAACCTTGCTACTGGTGCAAACACTTCATTGTAATCAATCCCATCTTACTGATTGAACCCTTTCACCACCAACCGAGCCTTATTCCTTATCACGATACCTCGGTCGTCTTTCTTGCACTTAAGCACCCACTTAGTGCCTATTTCTTTCTCTCCTACAGGCAAGTCAACTAGCTCCCAAACTTTCAACTTCTTGAACTGAGCTAGTTACTCTTGCATAGCTTCCACCCAACAATTGTCTTTTAGAGCCATATGAACATTCGGCTCCTCTTGTGCAATAAAACAACTATACAAACACTCATGAATCAACCCAGTCTTCTGAATCGAAGTAAACAAACAGGAACCTTCGAGCACACCTCTTCTTGTCTGAACACCTGCAACAGCATCACCTATGATGTTTTCAACTGGATGATATCTATGAACGCGTGTGGTAGCAATGGTGTCAACAGCCAGATTATCTCCCAGATTAGATCCAACCTCCCCCTGAATATTAGCATTAGCAAATGGGTTAGTGAAGTCCTCCCCCTGAATAGGTTTAGACTCACTATCACTGGAGTCCTCTGGAGCTGCACTAGAAGAAGTTTCTGGAGCATCTATCATCGATACACTCGATCTAGACATGAAGTCACACTCTCCATCTTCACTGATCACAGAATGGATCACTTGAGACTCATCTGCATTTGAAAAAACCCAGGAATATTAAATGATTTAAAGACACTGTCATAATCATATAATATAGGAGGACCACTCGTTGATTGTTAGGTGAATAACTAGTGATTTCCATGTTAAACACAACCTCAATTTACCAGTTTTTAGATTAAAAACCCTTTTATTCAGTGTTCCAGGCATATAGCCTAGAAAGTAACCCTCATCAGCTACCTCAACCGAATTTTTGCTTATCTTGTTTCGCACAATGGTGCAGGGTAATCTAAATGGTTCAAAGACTTTTAAGTTTGGTTTTCGGTTAAACAATAGTTCGTGACATGTTTTGTTAAACCTTTTAACAGTCAAAACTTTGTTCACGACATAGCAAGCTGTGTTCACAGCTTCTCCCCAGAAAAGAACTGGAAGCTTTGAATCAGAAAGCATAGTCCTTGGGCTTCAATCAACGTCCTGTTCTTCCTCTTAGCGACTCCATTCTTGTTGAGGTGTATAAGGAGCAGATATTGATGTTCAATTCCCTTGCGAAGACAATAGAGATCCAGAACTTGATTCTTGAACTCCGTGCCATTATCACTCCTTATCCTCTTGATCCGTGCATCATGGACATTTTCCAATTTTGTAAAAAGATCAATCAGCATCTCCGCTGTCTCATCTTTTGTACCTAAAAAGAAAACCCATGAATATCGTGAGTAATCATCCGTGACAACTAAACAATAGTATTTTCCACCTATGCTCCTTACATTCACCAGACTGAATAGATCCATATGAAGTAATTCATAAGGGGCATCTATGGAATTTACTGTTTTAGACTTATGAGGTTTCTTATGTTGTTTTCCCTTTTGACATGGAAGACATTTATCTTCCACGTGAAACCTCTGCACTGGCACCCCTTCCACTAAACCATTTTTAATAATATAATTAATTTTTCGTAGTGGATGTGGGCCATGCGTCTGTGCCACAACAATGACTCAGCCTCAGATGCTTTGATAGTAAACATGCCACCACAGTGGAAGAATCCTTAGCACCCATGTCCATGACATAAGTGTCATTTCTCCTTAGCGCTCTCATCACTATCCAATCATCCGGTATCACCAAACAGGTTTCAACACCAAAGCTTCAGACTTTGTAAAGTGGACCGAGTGACCCTTGTCGTAGACTTGAGACACACTCATCAGATTGTGCTTCAGCTGCTCAACATAGTTAACTGTCCAGTGGATCTTCCCGTTAGTCACTTTTCCTCGACCGGTAATGTGCCCTCCTTTAGCACCTGCAAAATTCACGTATCCACCATCTATATTCTCAAACTCTGTCAACAGCCTCGCATCCCCCGTCATGTGCCTGGAGCAGCCACTATCAACATACCACAAGTTGATAATCCTCCTTTGCGGCTCCTACACAACCCAACCAAAATTAGTTAGATTGGGGGACCCAAGCCTTAATGGTCTTGGGTCTTCCAGATTCATCAACAACGGGAACATCCATCCAATATCCATCACTCCTAACAGGAGTCTTGGATCTCAGACCTGTTGATGGAAATGGTTTTTGATTTCCACTAGGTCTATGGTCCTGAGGTTTCCTAACCATGTTTGGACTTTGCGACCTTTGGAAATTATGATTTTGGTTCCATGAATATTGGTAATGATAATTTCTAAAGCCATCGTCATAAAAATTTCGACTACCAACATTCTGGTATCGAGTTTGATATTGACCTTGACGTCTGAAATTATTTGATTTACCGTTAAAGTATTCATTCTTGGTGAACTACTTATAGGTCTTTCATATCTGCCTGATGTAGATGCAGGCTGAAATCTTTTTGATTTCTTTGAAAACGAGGAACTTGGTGAGTTCCTTTTTCAGCCTAATCTACACCAACAGCAACACTCTGTTGCCTGGTAGCAGATATCTTTGGTGAGTTAACCTTCTTCTCACCATCACCACTTTTTGCTGGTGATTTTTCTCTCTGTCTCTCACTTACCTGTGCTTCACTCTTTTTGTTAGGACAGCAGCTAGCTACATGTCCCTTTTCATGACATTTGAAGCATGATTTTCTAGCCGAAGACTTCTTAACTGAAGCCTCTTGCTTAGATTCATCAGGCGATGATGATGGTGATGCCTTTGAAGGATCTTGTTTAGTTTGCTTAACTTTTGATTTTTCTTTGTTTTTGTTCTTAGCAAACTGCACATTAGACTCTTTAGTAATAACATGGACCTCTTCATTCATGTCACTCCCCTTAACAAAATCAACCTTTTTAACAAAAATTTTCTTTTGATCTTTAGGGTGTGTATTCTTTGTTTTTAAAACCGGTTCCCTATTATTATCCTTCTTGGCATTCTTAGAACCATCAACATTCTCTGATGTGGAACTACCAGGTGTAGTTGACACAAAGTCATAAGCTCTTCTTCATCTGGCAAGAAAGAATAGTCATGACCAAGAGGTGGTGGAACTTCATTTAAACGTTTGAAGCCCACACAAGTCTTGTCATTACTCTTCTTCAGGCCATTCATCATGTGTTTCATGACAAAAGATGAATCTCTGAATTGATTTAATTTCTTTCAAGTTCACAAATTTTAAGTTTTGCTTCAGACAACTCTTTGCACTTTTAAGAAACCTCTTTTGTTTTCTCACTCATCGTATCATGAGCTAAGTCAATAACTTGAAGTTCTTCATTAAGCTTACAGGTTAGAATATTGATTTCTTCTTCATAACCTTTAATTTTCTTCAAGTATAGTGACTCATTTCGTTTCACAAAAAAGTTTGATTCTTTTAGGTTTGAGAGCTCATTAGCTAGACTTTGGTTTTGCTTTGTTAATGTGTCAACTTCACTTTGCAGTTCACGACACTTCAAACAAAGAGAACTACCAGAGTTAGAACATACCTCGCCTGTTGATTTGCTTAGATCAACCATGAAAGCATCAAAATCAGCAGCCATCTTCTTCTCTGTAGCATTCTTTTCTCCATCAGCTTTCTCAGCTACCTTCTCTTGCTCTCCCTCAGCATCACTTTCACTTCTTCATCAGCAACTGGAGCTATCTCAGCCATGAACGCCTGTGAGGCGTTGTTATCACTCTCCAAATGAACACTCCAATCATAAGAACCTCTCTAGCAGTAGAAATCAGGGCCTTTGATCCAGTGTTGTTTGACACATTCCTGTTGCTTGAACCATGACCAGGAGAATCTTGAAAGGATGAACTAGAACGAGATTCAGACTTAGGTCTTTCACACTCTCTAGCAAAATGTCCATAGTTATGACAATTGTAACACTTCACTTTGACTTGTCAAAGCCCACACTTTTCCCAACGAACTTCATGCCCGTTCTGTTCATGAACCTCTTCACACGTCTAGAAATCATGGCCATTTGCCATTGTAAATCCATCTCCTCTGGTCACCAGGGTCAATCTGATCATAATCCTCATCAAACGTAGCAGGATCAGATATTCTTCCTTGAATGTAGTTCTCATTGGAAGCAACGAAAGAAGTAAGCAATGCCAGGTGTTCTTCAGCACTTTTGACACTCAGAGGCATAGACTTAGAACTGTTGTTACTTGATTGTTGTCTCTTAGCCCCTGACGAGCCTCCTGAAGCAGCAACAAAACATACTTCACCCTCAGCATTGGTAACAATCTGCTCATTATCACATGAAAGAAACTCAGTTGTAGTATCACTTGAAGCATTGTTGGTAGATGAAGGTGTAAGACCTTTATAAATCCCCGGATCTTAAACCTGATCATAACCAGTCTCCTTCTTCTTCATATTGAGCTCATACGCTCTCAATTTCCCAACAACCTCTTCCAAGTCTTTCTTTTCATAATCAGCTTCACCTTTTATCATCAAAGTATAGATATCCCACTTTGTAGGTAAAGCATCCAGCAACTTGTCATTTATCTTTACATCTGTGTATCCCTCTATGTCATAATTATCTATTTCTGACATCAGATGATAATATCTTGTGATAATATCTTCAAGGGATTCATTTCTCATTCCTTTGAACACAGTAAACTGTTTCTTTAGTAGATCAACCTTGTTCTTCTTCACATCGGTATTGCCCTCATACCTTTCTCTAGGGCATCCCACATCTCCTTCGATGTAGCATACCGCTTGAATTTATGTTTGCTGCCATCAGGTAATGACATCTTTATAGCAGCTAAGGCTTTCTTTTCAGACTCATACATCCTCTTTTCAGCTTCAGACATATTCACGTTAGCAGTAACACGTTGTCTGCCCTCAAAATCATGCGTTGGGTTAGCGTACCCATCTTGAATACAGATCCACATCCGTGTGTCCTGATATTCAATAAAGATTGAAACCTATCCTTCCAAGTAAGATAGTTCTCTACCTTCAGCATCTTTGGGTTTGTTTGTGGTTCCAGCCTCGTGCTCCATTCTCAATAGCTCATTTAGGTTAGACATATTCGACATTTTTACGAACCGGCTCGTTAAAAACGTTAAAACTTATCCGAAATGAGTGGTTACCAAATTATACTGTTAGACTCGTCTCGACGATACGATTCTAATGATGTATATTGTCCGATTATGATTGTACGAATTTTCGTGCCTTTTTTTCTAAAAATCACGAGTCTAACTGTCCAATCGGTTCGTCAAAATTGTCTATGGATCAAATTCTGTCTCCGAAAACTTTAACTCTGGTTACGTCAGCTGGTTAAGTTTCCACCTTCTTGTGTATAACTCGGAACAATGTAAAATCCGAAATGGTAACTCTAATTGACAATCCGAAATGAAAATCCGGAACAGTAATCCGAATTACTAATTCGAAATGGTGATCCGAATAGTGATCCGAGATGAAATCGGAATGCCCTGTTCTGATCCAAATGGTAATCCAGAATAGACTACTCTGATCTGAGATGGAATCCAAAATAGTTCTGATCCGAGATTGGAATCCGGAATAGCTTCTGATCCGAAATTCAATCCGAAAATAGAATCCGGAATAGAATCCGAAATGGCTTCTGATCTGAAATTCAATCCGAATTGCACTTTTCCAGATCCGAATTACAAGTCTGATGATCCGAAATGCAGATTCTGATCTGAAATTCAAGTCTTCAATCCGAAATACTATGCTTTTTAATCCGGAATGCAAGTCTTCAATCCGAAATGCCTGTACTATTCCGAAATCACTTGCAGAAACCCTAATTCAGCCGTCACAAACTCCAAAACAGGCTCTAAAATGTCCAAAAACCCAATTTTTCTGTTGTCGCGATTCTGAATCCGAGCAATAATCAAGAGCCGAATGCTCTGATACCAATTGTAGGTCCCCTAGTCCTTATGGATCTTGACAGAATTGTCTATCTAATCTAGAGTGCGGAATCCCCTAGATCAGATTTCACAGAAACAACGAACAAGAACAATTCCTTCAAACTGTCTTCTATTGATTATCAAACACAATTGTTTTACAATCAATTCAAGACTCTTCTCTCAAATCTCTCTGAACAACTAAACCAGTACACAATCACTAGAACCAGCAACCTAAACCCTAATCACAACCTCCCTTTATATAGAGATAGGTTATGCAACTGGGCTTGGGTTTCCTACATGGACTGCTAATTGATTTAAAGCCCAATTCCCCTACCATGTATTATATTGTGTCTAGTTCAGCCCAATTACTTCTAATTAACTATTACAAAACTAAACCCGCTAACCGTTTATCATTTACTAATTACAAGATATCCAAAGACCATATCTAAGCTGTTGTTACAAATATGCACCAACACAAAAATTCAAGAAGGGTTGGAGGAAACCTTTGTGTGAAGGAAACTCTTCGTAATGATGTCTTTGAAATTTGAAATGTCGTCATGTGATGTTGCAGGCGAGTTGGAGGGAAAAAAAAGTGCCCTGGAGGTGATACTTGACAGCTGTGGCATGCTGTCAACAGTGCAGCCTCACTTTTATTAATGAATTGGCAGAGAAGTGGCGGACACGCGCGGTGACAAGCGTCAGTTACCACTTGCCTGCCAGGCGTCCTGCGTGGATTGGTGGTTATTTCTCTGCGTGCGTCACAGTTCCCTAACGCATTAAATGCGATTAGTATAAAAAGGTGTGAACCGTCTAGGGTTTCATTCACGCTTCAAGTTTTCTTTCAAATTCTCTGAAAACTTCTTGAGTTCTTGTTTTCAAATCTTCTCTTCAAAACCTCTTTTCTCTAATCTTCATGGCGACCAGGGGTCCCGAGACTGCTTCTTCTGTAGAGGCTTCGACCTCTTTGCCGACCGTCAAGTGGAGCCGGGCTAGTTTTGACCGCATGGTTTTCGGTTACCGGTTCTCTAAGGACCGGGATGCTCGGTTTCCGGCTACCGTTCTCTAAGGACTGGGATGCTCGGTTTCCAGCGGAGGGCGATATTGTTGCCGATGCTCCGGCCGGTTATATCACACTTTTTTGATTTTTTTGCTGACGGTAACTATCGTTACCGGTTACAAATTTTTATTCAAATTTTGGATTTTTACAATTCCACATCTCCTAGTTGAATCTGATGGGGATGGTGAGAATTAAACATTTTGAGTTTTTGTGCCGTCGTGGGTGCTGCCCCAACTGTCGACCGTTTTCGCATTTTTTATCAACTCCATTCTTCAATGGAGTTTTATTCTTTTCAGCACCATATACAAGCCAAGAAAATTTTGCTCACCTTTCCCAAGTCTTTCCATGATTGGAAAGCTAATTTTTTTACAAAAGGCCGGGGTGATACCCCTCCGGATGCACTTCCGAGGGGTAGAGGACATCACCGTGGAGACTGTTCCTATACCAGTGGTGGATTTCTGGTATACAGATTTGAAGGAATTCCGACGGTGCAACTGCTGGAGCGGGCGTTGGTGGCGGCTGGGATGAGCCTGGTGTTGAAGCCCAACCGCCAGGAGAGACCCGTTTACATGGAGGGTGATAAGAGTGAGTACCGTTATCTTCTTGTTGTATTTCTTGATTTCGCCTTGTGTGTAGACTGATCTTATGTTTCTTCCTTTGCAGGGGTGCCGCTGTTCTTGTTTGCGTTCCAACGGAAGGATGGGCATATTGAAAATCTTGCCTTGGCCGGAGGGGCCCACCTGGTACGCCCAGATCTTGTGAATTTTGAACTCCCCAAGAATAAGATTTGTTGGCCCCCGCACCTTCGACTGGTAAGCTTTCATATTACTGAGTGTTGATATCTTTGCAGATTACTCATTTTGTTGCGCCGTTGTGCAGGCGCTTTGAAAGACTTGGGCATTAGCCCTGATTCTAAAAAGAAGAGGCGCGCGGGGCCCGACGCGATGGCTAAGAAGGGGGTTACTCAACCTAGGGTAGACCCACCAAAAGGTAAGCGCACCGTGTCAGATCATTGGAATGACTATGTAGCAGTCTCTGACTCATTGGAGGGTCTTGCGCCTGTAGGTGTGAGGAAACCCGCGCTGAAGCTCGGTGGAGATTCCGGTCGTTAATTAGGACGACCCGGTGGAGGTCGAAGTCAGCCCGGAGCCTCTCAAGCAGAGAGGCGTCCGAAGAGCGACATCTCTACGCAACCCTCCAAAAAGGTTGTGCGGAAGGTGATAGGGAAACGGGGACGCTAGACGCGTTCGCCGCCAAGATCTCCCTAGGTAAACTTATAACTTGTGTTAGTCGCACCACTTTTCCGTATTATTTGTCTGACTGTTTATCATCCCGTAGGGGAGGTGAGCTAGCGTTTGTGGCTCCCACCACTCCGACCGCCCCAAGGATGTTCTAATGCCCCCGCCTGTGGGTGAAACCGCACAAGCGACCAGCGCGCAGGGTGGGGAGTCTACTGCAGGGGCCGCGGAGGTGCAGGTGGAGGTTGAGGCCAGAGAGCCTGAGGTGGTGGTGGAAGATCCTGAGATTGTTTTGAGGAGACAGAACCGACGGTGGTTGCTGGTGAGGGTGTTGAGAAGGAACCGATGGTTACGCTTGCCGGGGTGGAAGCGATGCAGACGGAACCGATGGTTATGGTTGTGGTGAAGAGGTGGAGGGGGCGCAAGCTGATGCTCCACAGGGGGTGCATACAGAAGAGTCGGCGCTCGGTGGTGAGGTTGGGGGATCTTGTAGAAGCCCTTCCGCAGAAGGATCTCCAATCCGCCCGGACGAGACCCCGGGTGATTTTTACTACAGGTCATATACCGTGGCCGCGCTGAAGAGATCCACACCTCTGTGTGGAAGCTGAAGAAAAGAGATGACTTTTCTCACTGGTCGGCGTGCCATGAGTGGTTTAAGGGGACCTTCCCCCTAGTGGTAATGCCCGCGCCGCTGAACATGAACAAGAACAAACTTACCGCGCGTACCTCCAGGCAGCTGCTAGCTCCACCTCGATCACACACAGGATTGTCTGGGAGTGGCGGAGCATGCAGAAAGAACAAGATAAATTCAAGGCTGCCCAAGCGGACCATGTTAAAGAGCGAGCTTCTAGTGCTTTCTGGCCAGCGCAGAGTTGTAGGGATTAAGTCCTTTTGTTTCAAGACTATG
This sequence comes from Scalesia atractyloides, assembly GCA_947069175.1. NCBI lineage: Eukaryota > Viridiplantae > Streptophyta > Magnoliopsida > Asterales > Asteraceae > Scalesia > Scalesia atractyloides. The sequence continues at coordinate 35,545,841 of CAMTDV010000020.1, read as the reverse complement.
AGTTGCTATCATGTTTGTCTTGTCCTCTGTAAGGTTTGGGACTTCGCGGCCGGAGGGTTGTTTGGTCCGCGCAGGGTCAAGTGGCATGCGCGTCTAAGTCTAACTTGCCATTGTGCCAAGTACACAAGGTTCGTTGCGTGACTTATGTTTCCAGGTCTAACTTGCCGTTACGCAGGGTGCGCAAGGCTCGTTGTGTGACTAGCATGTGTTCGTCTAACTTGCCGTTGTGCTGAGTGCGCAAGGATCGTTGAACGGCCTATGTATGTGTTGGTCTAACTTGTCGTTGCGCTGAGTGCGCAAGGTTCGTTGTACGACCTGTTGGCTCCAAGAAAGGCGCACCATTGCATATTGCGCGTAAGGTTATTCTTGTATGTTGTTAGAGGGTATGGTTACTTGCACTGGCGCAGAGTTTTTGGGACCATACCCCTCCAATACGGTTGGCCAAATAATTTTTCACCTGTAATAAAATGTTATTATACATTTTTTATATACATATCATATAACATTAAAAAATACATATAATGTATAATATTACTACCGATTAATTACGAATATTCAAACTAAATGATATGATATATTCATAAATTCAAATAAACGTTCAACCAAAATAATATGTTATAACCTATAAATTCAAACAAACGTTTAAACAAAAACATCAAATACAGAAAAAATGGTGATAAGTCCAAAATCCAACAAATTTGACTACATGTCAGTTCTGTTTAGTTGAGCAGGGTATGGAAACATTGATAATCATAACCGACCCACTAGTTTCGGTTTCCAGAAAAACAATTAATCGACCCACCGATTTTTTTATTTGGTTCAGTTTTTTCAGGTCCGTTTTGTTGGTTAATCCGGTTTTTTTGCTGACTCCTATCTATCGGTATCATTCATTGAAGTAAACAAACAAAATCATGGCTTAGTTCAATAAACAAACTAATATAAATGAATTTCTGATCAAACATTAAGGTGATCTATTTGCAACCCTACATAAAATTACATTTGGTGTCAAATAAAAGATTGAATATGAAGCCTACACTTTTGATGCATATATGGTTAGCCAAAGAATTAAATTGAGTGTCCACAGTATCTTCATGATCTGTCACATAACCTAATCTAACACCAGCCGACTAATAAATGATCTCACCTATCTTGTGATACTACCATTATAGTTATCATAATTCGCAAAAGTTATCTCAGCCTATTTTGTTTACAAAATCCAAGTTAAAAAAATAATATCTTAAATAGTTCAAGCTATATAGTTTTTATGAGGAGTAAAGAAAAATAATAGAAAGAAAAGACTTAGATGAATTCATGTCTTGTAGGCTTTGTAGTTTGTAATGCTCCTCTCTAAATTGTGTATGTTCACTTGTTATCATAGCCACTACCAATAAACGAGTTGCTACTGATGATCAATTTTTAGCGTTGATCGATTCCCGCTGATGCACAAAAGCTCTTGACGAACCTAACAACCAAACCATCAGAAACGGTTTCTAAAGGTATTAACATGGTAACCAAACTTTCGCTTGTGTGAACGCTACTCGCTGACCAGCGAGATACCCACCAAGAGCTCAACTCTTTACACCTAGCCCCTGACTTCCTCTTAAGAACCCTATGGTTTAAGGGGCTCGCCCCCATGAACCACTAGGCTCCTTGATGGCAGGAGTCAAAATAATATTGAAACAAGTGTACCGAGGGGCGGATCCAGGATTTTTTTTGACTGAGTTCACTTTTTAGGTGCTCAAATTTCATTCAACTCAATGTTAGAATTTTCGGGCCGGGTCGGGCTTTATCACTAAAGATTTCTATCTTATTATTTATCTTCGTCTCTAAAGAAATACATTTCTCTAACATGATGTAATAAATTTTTACTATACAAATTTGAGTCAAAACGGGTCGGATTGGGTCGGGTCGGGCTTTTTCACTAACGTCACTTTTTCCTATATCATCTTTGGAAGTTAATGAACCAACTGACTCAATTAAATCTCATCCAATAGTCACAGCATGACAGGATGAAGTAATTGTTGTGTTGATCCCCACTTTTAATAACCCCAGAACACATAATATCATACCCAAATACTGAACAAGCTAACTAATGTGTTCACTTCATGTAATTTCTGAACACAACTAAAAAATAATTAAAAACCGAACTATTTGCTGAGAAACAGAAATAAGGTATACTCTAAAGTGGCATACAATTCCATTTAGATTTTGGAATATTTTAAGAAGTAATAGTGAGCATAATGGCTAAACATATTAAAAGACAACAAACCGAAGATTAACATCAACAATTTATAAAAAACCCTGAGGTTATGAGTGGTGGAAACCGATGGCTGGAGAGGGTGAAGGGTGAGGTTGTTCACCGATTATGTGTTCATCCGTCTTTTTGTTTTACACTTTTACCCTAATATGGGTTTTGCAATTTAAAAAAAATAATAATAAAGAAGAACAAAAACGTACTATGCGGGAATCGAACACGGATGTTAGAGATAGAAATAACGCACCTTCCCAGTAGAATACTAGAAATTTTTTCTTATGGGTTCACACAAAATTTATTTATGGGTTCCTGTGGTTTTTTTTATAAGTTTCCTCTAAAATTTACAAATCGAATAGGTTTCTGGGAAACCAGTGTTTTATACTAATCCGCCTCTGAGTGTACCCTTAGCATCTCTAAATTACTTGCATTGATGTTTATTCAGACTTATCTTTGGTTTTGATTTTAGTAAATTCAACTTACTAAAATTCCTTAATAACACTAAACTTATCCACGTGTTCTCTCATGTAATTATAGTGATAATTAATATAAAAATACTCTACCTTAATCGCATGAGTGTTACAACTTTTTTTTTCTTTAAAACTTTTTACAAATCATTTTACTCTTATTATTACTAAAAATATAGAATGGAAAAAACTCACACGAATTTCATTTCAATATGCGCATGTGTATGTTTTATTTTTTTGAAAGACAAATTTGGATCACTGGTGGACTGTTGAAGTATTATCGGCCACGAGTGAAGCCAACCGATCATATCCATCTCTACTAAGCAACAATGCCTATACACCAATTCATTTAAAACTAAAAAATGATTACGTGTGTTTTTTATACCAAAAAGAATGTAATAATAAAATTTCATAAATTAGAGGTGTAGTAAGAGCATCCACAACACTGATCAAAGTCCAAAATCTAGATTGCCTAGTCAGCATGCCACATCATTCAAAACCACCACCATTCCAAACCTCACTTTTTCTTACAACACTAAATCATTCGAACCCTTCACATCACACCCCATTTTTTACACTAAAAAACAAAAACATAAAAAAAGTTTGTGAGTTAGTGATCCACATAATTCTAAACCTAGATAGGCCGGTGAAACAAACCGAACCACCACGGTAAAAGTGGCACAACGCATGTGATATGGAATTTGGTATTCCAAAATGTGAACGGGTCAGTGGACCTCGCCGCTGTTGTTGCTCTAACTAGTGGTTGACCCACCTAAAAATAATAATTGAAATTTTGAATAAGTAATTGCTAATTAATTGTTATGCTTATCTAAATAATACTTATGCTTAGCTTATAACAGTATAAACATCGGTCCACCCAAAAATTGTGGCCCAAAAAGTAGAAACCATTAACTTTTGTTAAACAACACATGGCCCATCAGCACACAAGTTACGAATTTCTCCCTTTTTAACGGGGGACCAAATGACCAATCACCTTCATGAGTTATCAACTTATCAATTTAGAGAATTTATTATCTAAGAGCGTCGATAGCCGATTATGGGACACTAATTTAGGTTTACTTTTAGAATTTTTTTAATCCTAACACGAACCACATATTTCCTTGTGCTAAAATACATTTATCAAAATTCAGAAACACTTAAAATGATATAACTAGGCGGGACCCGCATAACTTATGCATCGAAACAGATAAAAATGGATTGGCAAATCTAAAAGGGTTGGTGGGTTGTAATCAGATTATAAACCGGTCGTAAATAGGCTAGCGAGTTGTAAAAACCATGTAATTAAGTTGTAAACAGGTTGATTAAAATTAACTACATGTATTTTCACTTTTTATTCTACTTTTAGTTAGGTTGATGTAAACGAGTTGATTGAAGTTACGTACATGTATTTTGACTTTTATTCTACTTTTAGTTAGGTTGATAGGCTAACATGTTTAATTTTGATACAATTCCAACATGTGAACCAAGTGTGATTTGTTTGTTAAACGAGATAGACCGAAGAAATTGAAAGGTAATTGTTATACAAAGGTCATGTCCGTTTAGTGTTTTGAACTGTTTCGAGATAGAACTGGATTTTCTCTTTATATTTATATTTTTGTAAAATGAGTTATCTTTATTTTTTTCACAGAGCTTACAAAGTTTTTATTACTTTTTTAACTTATTAAATAATAAGGAATTAACAAACAACTAGTTTATTGAAATAAATTGATTATTAAAAAATCAATGCATAAGTGACGATGATTTATAAACGTTATTGGATGTTTTTTGTTTTTTAGTGTTACCTATGAGTAATTTGTTACTTTTGAATATGAACGTTTATCTATGTTTCAAAATTGATTTGAGTAAATTTTAAGTGTTTTTCGCTCAATGCACATAGATGCCTTTACATGTGATACTTTTAAAATAGTTTTGGTTCTTACAAAATTTATTTTACTCCTTATAAGTAGTATACAAAACAAAAGAATATTTTATTATCTGATATTTTAATACGTATAGGCCAATAACACCCAACGTTTGGAATTTGCCACTTAACTATTTGCCTTTTAAATAAGTGGTACGACCCATTTCTATGTCCTAGATTTATATTGAGAAATTATACCTCTTGTAATGTTTATTTGTTATAGTTAAAAGAATATTTTCTTATAAGGGTGGTGGGTGTGGTTTAAAGCTCTTAGGGTTTCATCATAACCGTCACGTAGGCGACACGTAAGCATGAGGTTTTATTGTTAAATTACGTGGGTGGAATAACACCCCATATAAAGCCTCTTTAAACTATATAAAAAAAGATAAATAAAAAACTGATCGGTTTAAGAAAGTGGCCATTGCTTTCTTTCTCTCACGCCCGCTGTTCCTTTGGCGTAGGCCAAGGATAGCATCCCCGTTGGCGGAGGCAGGGTGGTATAGGGCATGCCATGTGGTGCTAAAATTGATGAGGTGGCAGGAGCGTGAAATCACACCCACCAGCCTAAACATCAATATAATATTGTTATTATAAAAAATATTAAATCATATTTTTAAAATCCTCCAATGAAACTACACATTTGAAAGTCAATCTCGATATGACTTTGATTCAAACCAAACAAACATCTAACAGATACCAGAAACTCATTCAGTTAATCCTGTAGAAAGGTCATTGCAGAAGATTAGACTTATGGTCAAATAAATAGCCATGTTTATGGCTTTTAATTAAGGGGTGTATATATATATATATATATGGGAAAGTTCATTTGATAAGAAATTTAATGTGAGAAGAAAAAGAAGAAACGACATAATGGTAAAACATTAAATACTTTATGACTCCTCTCATGAATTATGTTATTTCTCATTAATAAGCAAAATTTTATCCTACATATTTCAAAATTTATCCTGTATATGTCTTACATTTACCAAAATTTACCCTACATACATGTAAAATTACCATACACATTTCAAAATTTATCATACACATACTAAAATTTATCCTACACATGTCGAAAATTGTCCTACACCATAAATTATTTTATCTTGGAAAAGTATATGAAAAAAATGAGTTACAAGTTTAATTAATTAGCTTATTAATGACAATTATTGATTTACCTATGCCCTTTTTCATAACATTAAATACACACATTAAATGAAGTAAATGGAGAATTTCTATTGATTTAAAAATTATTTTTTTATTCTTACAAAAATTTTTTATCTCATTTGAACTACATTAAATGAAGTAAATAGGGAATTTCTATTGATTTAAAAGTTATTTTTTATTCTTACAAAATTTTTCTTCTCATTTGAAGTTCAAATGAGAAGAAAAAAAAGAATAACTTTTAATGTTATGAAAAAGGGCATACAGGTAAATCTATAATTGTCATTAATTAGCTAATTAATTAAATTTGTAACTCATTTTTATATACTTTTTAAAGATAAAATAATTTATGGTTAAGGACAATTTTTGACATGTGTAGGATAAATTTTAGTATGTGTAGGATAAATTTTGAAATGTATATATATATATATATGAGAATGTTCATTTGAGAAGAAATTTAATGTAAGAAGAAAAAGAAGAAATGGCATAATGATAAAACATTAAATTATTTATAACTTCTCTCATTAATTATGTTATCTCTCATTAACAAAACAAAAACATTATATCCTACACATCTCAAAATTTATCCGACATATATCTTATACTTATCAAATTTACCTTACACACATGTAAAAATACCCTATATATATATATATATATATATACACCTTTATTAAAAGCCATGGCTATTTATTTGACCATAAGTCTAATCTTTGTCAATGACCTTTCTATATATATATATATATATATATATTGGAGAATTCAAATGAGAAGAAAAAATTTGTAAGAATAAAAAGAATAACTTTTAAAATAATAGAAATTCTCTATTTACTTCATTTAATGTGTGTATTTAATGTTATGAAAAAAGGTATATAGGTAAATTTATAATTATTGTCATTAATTAGCTAATTAATTAAATTTGTAACTCATTTTTTTCATATACTCTTTCAAGATAAAATTATTTATGGTGTAGGACAATTTTCGACATATGCAGGATAAATTTTAGTATGTATAGGGTAAATTTACATATGTGTAAGGTAAATTTCGGTAAATGTAAGACATATGTAGGATAAATTTTGAAATGTGTATGATAAAATATTTTTACTTTACTAATAAAAGATAACATGAGAGTAGTTATAAACTATTTAATGTTTTACCATTTTGCCATTTCTTTTTTTTTCTCACATTAAATTTCTTCTCAAATGAATCTTTCTCTATATCTATATATCTATATATATATATATATATAGGGTGAGATTATTGTAAGAAAATATAAAAGTGTGAGAAGGATAAGAAAGAATCTAAACCATTAGATATTTAATTTAATGGTTGAGATCATAGTGGCAATTCTGTAAATAGTATTAACGATTAAACTAATTAATTTTCTAGATAAGTGTATAAAGATAAATTTAACATTTTTAAATTAAGAAACTAACATTAATGCACATTCAAGTTTCCCCCATTCTTTTTTAAACATTAATAACTTTTTATACGTAACTCTTTTTTTAAAAAAAATTACACCATAATAACGAGTGTTTTTTAATATTTAATATGAGTACCATATTGATATACTTATTGTCACACCCCGACCCGCAGCGTAATAAAAGTCGGGGCATGATTGGGTTATCACCAAAGCTCATAATATTTACTAATAAGTTTCATATTTATTAATTCAAATTAACTTCAAATATCCAAAACAAATATCATACAAACACAAATAACAAATCAAACGATTATTCCAAACGAAATAAATTGTTTATTCTTCTAAGGCCATCCTATGTGTTTCATCCCTCCGCTTGATCACCTGTATCATGCATAAAATAGAAAGTTTTGGGTCAACAAAAGTTGGCGAGTGAACCTTGATAAAACATTTGAATAATTGAATTATATTGTTGTTTAAATAAAATTGTGCATGTATTATATGTGAACAGATGTATATACATAACCGAACAAGAACCACATTGAATGAACACATGATATGATAAATGTTGTAATTGAGATCAAAGCTCAATCAAACGGAGCCGATCTAATGAGGCACCTGATGCTAAACCCGTATCCCACGAGGAACTGATGGGCCTAATGAAATGATTGTACTGAAATGATAAAATGTATCCACATATAAAGCACATAACAAACATACACATTTGATCACGAAAATTGATATTAGCACAAGTGTTAAATAAAATAAAAAAAAATTATACGACACATGATACACCCCAAAACATGATTAAAACGGGGAATTTGTAGAGATTCACTCACATTGGTTGCGTATTCTTGAGTGGAAAAGAGAGCGAACGAGTTGTGGATTTAACCGAATAAGAAGTACTAACCTAAAAATAATAATGCGATAAATAAATAACTAATATTTGAGATTTTATGTTAATTTTATGATTTGTATTGATATAATTAGGCCCTTGGAATTAGGTGTTTTTAAGTGTTTTTAAAATATATTCCCTTTTAATAAAACCATGATATGACAAAAGAAAAGTAAAAATAAAATAGAATAAAATAGAAATAAACTAAAAAAATAAAAAATAAAAATAAAATAATAAATAAACGACAGTCTGACACGTGTCAGACTGGTTCATTAGGTGTTGTAAGCATGCGTGTGAGGCTCGAACCCGTGACCTCTCGGTTGCGTGCACGCAGCTCTTCCAACTGAGCTACGAGTCTAACCCGTAAGAATCTGAATTTTAATTATATTTATACACAAGTTAGGTTTGTTAAATTTTAATTAGATTAAAAAAGAGAATAAACGATTCAAACTGGGTGCGCACCAAGGGTTTCGAACCCATGATCTCTGTTGTAATTTGCACCCAGCCCGACCAACTGGGCTGGGTGTCTAACCCGGTTATACCTGAAATTTAATTACATTTATATACTAAATAGGTTTATACAGATGAGCTAAATTAAAAAGGGGTTTAAATCAATTGAACCGGTGTGTGTGCGTGGGATCGAACCAACGACCGTGAGTTTGGTTTGCACCCGGCCCAACCGGTTGGGCTGGGTGCTTAACCCGACTGTGATTATTGTTATAATAATTATACATAAACACCGCATATCATCTTTTTCATTGCGTATTTGAACCAACTCACACCCGCCCAATATTTAATCCGATTTACTTCCGATTAACATCAGTATATTATGTAAAGTTTAAAACAAATCACAAAGGAACAAGGGCATACAGACGGGCAGAAGTGAAATAAGATCGCGAGTTCCGGCGCTCGATTTCCGGTGACTGTCTGAGTTTTCCGGCGAACTGGGAGGGTGTTTTGAGCAGAGAAGCAGAGAGAGTGGAAAAGGTGCGGGTCTCGTTTGAGGAAACGTTTAGTATTTATAGGCAGAGGCAAAAGGTTTCGATTTCTGTTTATGGTAACACGATTTGGTGATTGGCAATTTCCAGAAGGATGACAGCCGAGCTGATTGGGTTTTGCCATAAATAATCCCGGCCAGTTGTCGGAGATTTCAAAAGGAATGGAAAGGCGCGTCTTTGATCGCGGCCTTGATTGCAGGTTTAAATTTGGAGTCAACATAAGAGTTTTAAGATTCTAACATTTACACAACTTGTGTGTGCAGTCCAGTGGTGTTTGTGGTGTGTGTGAAATATGGGAATTCAAATGAGAAGAAAAAATTTGTAAGAATAAAAAGAATAACTTTTAAAATAATAGAAATTCTCTATTTACTTCATTTAATGTGTGTATTTAATGTTATGAAAAAGGTATATAGGTAAATCTATAATTATTGTTATTAATTAGCTAATTAATTAAATTTGTAACTCATTTTTTTCATATACTCTTTCAAGATAAAATTATTTATGGTGTAGGACAATTTTCGACATATGCAGGATAAATTTTAGTATGTGTAGGGTAAATTTACATATGTGTAAGGTAAATTTCGGTAAATGTAAGACATATGTAGGATAAATTTTGAAATGTGTAGGATAAAATATTTTTACTTTATTAATAAAAGATAACATGAGAGTAGTTATAAACTATTTAATGTTTTACCGTTATGCCATTTCTTTTTTTTTCTCACATTAAATTTCTTCTCAAATGAATCTTTCCCTATATCTATATATATATAGATTATATATATATAGATATATATATATATATATATAGATATATATATATATATAGGGTGAGATTATTGTAAGAAAATATAAAAGTGTGAGAAGGATAAGAAAGAATCTAAACCATTAGATATTTAATTTAATGGTTGAGATCATAGTGGCAATTCTGTAAATAGTGTTAACGATTAAACTAATTAATTTTTTAGATAAGTGTATAAAGATAAATTTAACATTTTTAAATTAAGAAACTAACATTAATGCACATTCAAGTTTCCCCCATTCTTTTTTAAACGTTAATAACTTTTTATACGTAACTCTTTTTTTAAAAAAAATTACACCATAATTACGAGTGTTTTTTAATCTTTAATATGAGTACCATATTGATATACTTATTGTCACACCCCGACCCGCAGCGTAATAAAAGTCGGGGCATGATTGGGTTATCACCAAAGCTCATAATATTTACTAATAAGTTTCATATTTATTAATTCAAATTAACTTCAAATATCCAAAACAAATATCATACAAACACAAATAACAAATCAAACGATTATTCCAAACGAAATAAATTGTTTATTCTTCTAAGGCCATCCTATGTGTTTCATCCCTCCGCTTGATCACCTGTATCATGCATAAAATAGAAAGTTTTGGGTCAACAAAAGTTGGCGAGTGAACCTTGATAAAACATTTGAATAATTGAATTATATTGTTGTTTAAATAAAATTGTGCATGTATTATATGTGAACAGATGTATATACATAACCGAACAAGAACCACATTGAATGAACACATGATATGATAAATGTTGTAATTGAGATCAAAGCTCAATCAAACGGAGCCGATCTAATGAGGCACCTGATGCTAAACCCGTATCCCACGAGGAACTGATGGGCCTAATGAAATGATTGTACTGAAATGATAAAATGTATCCACATATAAAGCACATAACAAACATACACATTTGATCACGAAAATGATATTAGCACAAGTGTTAAATAAAATAAAAAAAAAATTATACGACACATGATACACCCAAAACATGATTAAAACGGGGAATTTGTAGATATTCACTCACATTGGTTGCGTATTCTTGAGTGGAAAAGAGAGCGAACGAGTTGTGGATTTAACCGAATAAGAAGTACTAACCTAAAAATAATAATGCGATAAATAAATAACTAATATTTGAGATTTTAGGTTAATTTTATGATTTGTATTGATATAATTAGGCCCTTGGAATTAGGTGTTTTTAAGTGTTTTTAAAATATATTCCCTTTTAATAAAACCATGATATGACAAAAGAAAAGTAAAAATAAAATAGAATAAAATAGAAATAAACTAAAAAAAATAAAAAATAAAAATAAAATAATAAATAAACGACAGTCTGACACGTGTCAGACTGGTTCATTAGGTGTTGTAAGCATGCGTGTGAGGCTCGAACCCGTGACCTCTCGGTTGCGTGCACGCAGCTCTTCCAACTGAGCTACGTGTCTAACCCGTAAGAATCTGAATTTTAATTATATTTATACACAAGTTAGGTTTGTTAAATTTTAATTAGATTAAAAAAGAGAATAAACGATTCAAACTGGGTGCGCACCAAGGGTTTCGAACCCATGATCTCTGTTGTAATTTGCACCCAGCCCGACCAACTGGGCTGGGTGTCTAACCCGGTTATACCTGAAATTTAATTACATTTATATACTAAATAGTTTTATACAGTTGAGCTAAATTAAAAAGGGGTTTAAATCAATTGAACCGGTGTGTGTGCGTGGGATCGAACCAACGACCGTGAGTTTGGTTTGCACCCGGCCTAACCGGTTGGGCTGGGTGCTTAACCCGACTGTGATTATTGTTATAATAATTATATATAAACACCGCATATCATCTTTTTCATTGCGTATTTGAACCAACTCACACCCGCCCAAAATTTAATCCGATTTACTTCCGATTAACATCAGTATATTATGTAAAGTTTAAAACAAATCACAAAGGAACAAGGGCATACAGACGGGCAGAAGTGAAATAAGATCGCGAGTTCCGGCGCTCGATTTCCGGTGACTGTCTGAGTTTTCCGGCGAGCTGGGAGGGTGTTTTGAGCAGAGAAGCAGAGAGAGTGGAAAAGGTGCGGGTCTCGTTTAAGGAAACGTTTAGTATTTATAGGCAGAGGCAAAAGGTTTCGATTTCGGTTTATGGTAACACGATTTGGTGATTGGCAATTTCCAGAAGGATGACAGCCGAGCTGATTGGGTTTTGCCATAAATAATCCCGGCCAGTTGTCGGAGATTTCAAAAGGAATGGAAAGGCGCGTCTTTGATCGCGGCCTTGATTGCAGGTTTAAATTTGGAGTCAACATAAGAGTTTTAAGATTCTAACATTTACACAACTTGTGTGTGCAGTCCAGTGGTGTTTGTGGTGTGTGTGAAATTGGGGGAACCCGGGTTCGATCCCGGTTCACCCATTTTTTTAATTTCAGGTTTATTTATTATTATTATTTTATTATTTCACTCAATAATCAGTTTCTAAATATATTATTATTTAGTTGATTTATTATTATTTCATAAAAATTATTTTAAACTTATTATTAATTATTTAGCATTAATTGAACAATTATATAATCCAAAAAAAAATTACTCGAACGACGTTGATTAAACATTCTTTTATTGAAACAAAAAGGGGCGGGTTTTTGAAACCCGATTTACACGGATGTTACAGTATCCCCTACTTTTAGAAATTTCGTACCAAAATTTAAGTAGTGGTTGCAACTGGAAAGAGATGCGGGTATTTCTCGCTCATTGAGTCTTCACGTTCCCAAGTAAACTCGGGCCTTCGTTTTGACTCCCAACGCACCCTGACGATTGGAATACGACTTCGCCTTAAACACTTCTCACAGAAATCCATGATTTCCACTGGTCTTTCAACGAAGTGCATTGACTCATCAACTTGAATGTCTTCTAGAGGGATATGGAGATTTTCGTCAGCGAGACACTTTTTCAAGTTTGATACGTGGAACGTGGGATGTATTTTGTTGAGTTCTTCTGGTTGGTCAAGCTTGTAGGCTACAGGACCTACTCTTTCGAGTATCTTGAAAGGTCCTACATAGCGTGGTGCTAGCTTGCCCTTTTGGCCAAAACGAACTACTCCCTTCCACGGTGATACTTTCAAAAGTACTTGATCACCAACGCAAAACTCCAAAGGCTTTCATCATTTGTCAGCGTAACTCTTTTGACGACTTTGAGCCGCTAGAAGATTGTTTCGAATTTAAAGGATTTTGTCGGTTGTTTCTTGAATCAATTCAGGTCCGGTGATTTGCGCTTCACCAATTTCGTGCCAACATACTGGAGATCGGCATTTACGACCATATAAAGCTTCGAAAGAAGCCATGCCGATACTTGAATGATAGCTATTATTGTACGAAAACTCGACTAACGGTAGATGAGCGTCCCAATTCCCTTTGAAGTCTATGACACATGCTCGAAGCATGTCTTCGAGGGTTTGGATGGTGCGCTCAGATTGAATATCAGTTTGAGGGTGAAAGGCGGTGTTGAGGTCTAAATGTGTACCCAAAGCGGATTGTACAGCCCGCCATGTTCGTGACATGAAACGACCATCACGGTCTGAAATGATGCTTAACGGTACACCATAACGGCTTACGATCTCGCTGATGTAGATACGAGCTAATTTCTCGTTCTTGAAGTCCTCGCGAATCGGAATGAAGTGAGCTGATTATGTAAGACGATTGATGATTACCCATATGGTGTCATACCCACTAGAGGTGCGAGGTAACCCGGTAATGAAATGCATGGTTATATTTTCCCACTTCCATACAGGTATTTTGGGTTGGACTAGAAGTCCTGAAGGTCTTTGATGTTCAACTTTTACTTCGGAACATGTAAGGCACTTGGAGACAAAAACAACGATATCCTTCTTCATGCCAGGCCACCAGTAGGTGTATCGTAAGTCTTGATACATCTTATCGGCTTCTGGATGTACAGAGTATCGTGTTTTGTGTGCCTCATTCATGAGGAAATCATGAAGGTTGTCGCGATCGGGAATCCAAATACGGTTTAAATAGTACAGAATACCATCGGATTTGGTTTCGATTTTGAGTTCAGCTCCACATGAAAGCTCATCGCGTACGTCATTTTCCGTTATGGAGATATGTTGAGCTGCCCGTATTCGATCTTTGATGTCGGTTACAATTTACGAACATAGAAGATGAATAGAGTTCGCATAACCCTTTCGACTGAGTGCATCAGCCACCACGTTTGCCTTGCCGGGATGATATCGAATCTCGCAGTCGTAATCATTGAGAAGTTCGACCCATCTTCGTTGCCTCATGTTCAACTCTTTTTTATTGAAGATATGTTGGAAACTCTTGTGGTCAGTGTATGTTTCACACTTGGTACCATTGAGGTAATGTCTCCATATCTTTAGAGCGAACACGACCGCTCCAAGTTCCAGGTCGTGGGTGGTGTAATTCTTCTCATGTACTTTGAGTTGCCTAGAGGCATAGGCTATCACCTTTCCTCTTTGCATCAGTACACAGCCTAGAGCTTGCCCTGACACGTCGTAATAAACCACAAAGTCTTCGCAACCCTCAGGGAGTGTAAGGATAGGTGCGTCACAAAGCTTTTGTTTCAAAGTTTGGAAGGCCTCCTCTTGCTTGGGTCCCCAAATGAAGGGTTTTCCCTTGTGAGTCAAGGCCGTGAGTGGAACGACGATACGAGAGAAATTGGCAATGAAGCCTCGATAATAACCAGCCAAACCAAGAAATGACCTAACTTCGGTAGGGGTACGTGGCGCTTGCCATTCTTGTACTGCCTTGATTTTCGAAGGATCGACATGAATCCCTTTGTCATTAACGACATGACCAAGAAATTGTACCTCTCTTAACCAGAATTTTGAGAACTTAGCGTAAAGCTTTTCAGTCCTTAAGAGTGTAAGAATGAGTCGAAGATGTCGCTCATGATCGGATTTTGACTTGGAGTAGATAAGGATGTCATCAATGAAGACTATGACAAAACGGTCGAGATAGGGTTTGCATACCCTATTCATCAAATCCATGAAGACAGCGGGGTCGTTGGTTAATCCGAAGGGCATAACCATGAACTCGTAATGACCATAACGAGTTCAAAAGGCAGTTTTTGGAATATCTTCTTCGCGCACCCTAAGCTGATGATAACTAGAACGAAGGTCGATTTTGGAAAAACAGGTGGCACCTTGCAGTTGATCTAGAAGGTCATCAATACGAGGCAATGGGTAGCGATTCTTAACAGTCAACTTGTTGAGTTCTCTATAGTCGATGCACATGCGAAACGTTCCATCTTTCTTCTTCACAAAAAAGACAGGTGCACTCCAAGGCGACGAGCTAGGACGTATGAATCCTTTGTCAGTCAGCTCTTGCAGCTGGCTGACCAACTCTTGCATTTCTGATGGGGCTAACCTATAGGGAGATTTTGCGACTGGTGTAGCACCAGGCACAAGATCGATTCGAAATTTGACTTCTTGTACATGAGGAAGTCCTGAAACGTCGTCGGGAAAAACTTGAGGAAAATCTTTCATGATTGGAATATCTTCGAGCTTCCTTTCCTTGCCTTCCATCCTGACGATGTGAGCTAGAAATGCGACGTAATCCTTGCGAAGATATCTACGAGCTTGAAGGCATGACATCAATTTGAGCCCTTTCGAAGGAGTTTCTCCAAAGATACGTAGTGTCTGACCGTTGGCGAGAGGAATACGAATGAACTTTTCATGGCATACAACTTCAGGTGATGCTGGCTGAGCCAGTCCATACCGATTATAATATCGAAACTTCCCAATTTCATAGGAATGAGGTCAATCGAGAAGTCGTGGTCATTTAGGGTAAGAGTGCAATCGCATATGATAGAATTTAACGAAATGGGTTCTCCGTCAGCAACTTCCACCGTGATTGATTCGGCGAGACTAACACACGGTAGGTCGAGAATGGGTTCGAATTATGAAGATACAAAGCTCTTATCCGAACCAGTATCGAATAATATGGATGCATAACTACCATTTACGAGAAACGTACCGCTGACCACATTGTTGTCCGCCCTTGCTTGGTTGGCGTTGATATTGAAAGCCCTTCCTCTAGCAGGTGGAGGAGCTTGGTTAGCTTGGTTCACCGGGTTTGCTTGGGCTTGGGCATTGATGATGTTTACCAGGCGTGGGCAAGTATTTCTGAATGGTTTGGGTCCCCACAGTTAAAACAGGCTCTTATGGGTTGCATCATGGGGTAGTTGGGCTTGGCTCACCATTTGGTTTTGGGTTTAGGTTGGAGGCTGATTGCGGTTTGATCGTTGGAGTGTACGACAAGTTTGGATAGTGTGACCTACACGGCCACAACTTGTGCAATGTTGGCAAGGGTTCTTAGGAGGGTGATGGTATTAGCAGCGGTTACACTTTGGGTGTGGGCCAGTGTATGGCCTTTTGAATGGTGCGGCTGGAGGGGCAACTTGGGTGATTGGAGCAGCAGTGATGGGAGGGTTGGTTTGGGTGACAACAAAGTTCTTGACATTTCGCTTCCTCTTACCAGCAAACTTCGAGGATGAACCTGAGTGGGTTGGAGTTAGGGTCCAACGGGCGTTTTCTTCTTCTCATCTTTAAAATCGCCATTTCGAATGCGATTTTCAGTAAGTTCCATAGCTAACTCCATTGCGGCTTTGAGTGTTGTAGGAGAAGGCTTAAAACGGAATCTTGGATTTCCGAGGGGAGGCCTCGAATGTAGTGCTCGATTAAGCGGTATAATGGGGTGAATAGATTGGGAACCATCTGGTTCAATTCAAGAAACCTCTTGTTGTAGGAGGTGTGATCCCCTTCTTTTTGCTTTAGAGAATAGAATTCATCTTCAAGCTTTTTGATCTCGCTCCTAGGGCAGAAGCGTCTTATCATTATTTTCTCAGTTCCTCCCATGATAAGGCCATGGCATCTTCCACACCTCGCTTACCTTTTTCCGTGTTCCACCAGGTAAGGGCTACCCGAAACAAACGTCCAGTAGCGTAACGTACCTTGCGATCCTCAGGACAGTCGCAATTGAGAAAAGTGTTTTCCATCTCCTCGAACCAATGGAGGAGAGCGGTGACACCTTCAGTCCCTTCATATTTTGGTGGATCGCAAGACTTGAAGTGTTTGTAGGTGCATTTAGTGGTTTAAGGAGGAGGGTTGGTGACGTTTTGGCCTTCTTGGTTTGGAGGGTTGATGGGGTTTGCGGCAAGAGCTTGTTGAACTTGCAGTACGATGTTAGGAAGTACCGCGGCCATTTGTTGAGCAATTTTCGTGGCCATGCGTTCGCTTGACCTTCCTGACCTTCTACCTCCTCGTAAGTGTCTAGCAGACATCTACAGGAATATACGTAGGGAGATTATGAGTTTGAGAGTTTTCTAGGTGTCATGTGTCGTAAAAAGAATGAAAACCATGTTTATAAATAACTGAAAATAACTTAACTACATCCATAGGATGTCTTGGGCTTGCTCATGTTTGGGCCTCCAAATGTCTCCCATACCATAACATGTATAGTCATGTGGGCCCCCATGACTATTGGGCTTGGTAGGGTTCACATTGGTGTCGGCTGGTTAACACTCGCATCACCCGAATGAAAATCGTAAAACATGATTGCGAGATGTAAGGTCGGAGGGTGTCCAGGTGTAGCCACAATGACAGTTCAAAGTGGGGTTAGTTCACACGACGTTTGGTATAACATGCTTTGGCCTAATAGGTCCTTCATACTCTCATCGTTAGTCCCCAGGTAGGCAAACTGGTCCTTTATTTTGGATTTATACGAATGCCAAGCCTAGACAGGACGTTCCGACTACCGGTACTCGTACCCTTCCAGTTACTACATGCCCATCGTGAAAACTCACTTTGATGTGATTTGAAAAATATGAAAACATTGTAAAAATCTTTGAAAAGAAATCATGGAAATTGTGAAATCGTGAGGTGTGTGCTTTCATGGATATGATATGTTATGAGGATATGAATTATGATGAGCATTGCATAATAACATGTACTTGTGAGGGTGCTTGCATAATATTGCGTGTGAAAATAAACATGAAACATATAAACATCATGAATTTTGCATGTAACACATAAACAATTAAAATCTAATCAACTATAGTATAGGCTCTAAGGGTCTAATAACCTATCCTATATCCCTATAGTCACAAGCTCTGATACCAATCTGTCACACCTCGACCCGCAGTGGAATAAAAGTCGGGGCATGATTGGGTTATCACCAAAGCTCATGATATTTACTAATAAGTTTCATATTTACTAAATTCAAATTAACTTCAAATATCCAACACAAATATCATACAAACACAAATAACAAATCAAATGATTGTTCCAAACGAAATAAATTGTTTATTCTTCTAAGGCCATCCTATGTGTTACTTCCCTCCGCTTGATCACCTGTATCATGCGTAAAATAGAAAGTTTTAAGTCAACAAAAGTTGGCGACGGAACCTTGATAAAACATTTGAATAATTGAATTATATTGTTGTTTAAATAAAATTGTGCATGTATCATATGTGAACAGATGTATATACATAACCGAACACGAACCATATTGAATGAACACATGATATGATAAATGATGTAATTGAGATCAAGGCTCAATCAAACGGAGCCAATCTAATGAGGCACCTGATGCTCAACTCGTATCCCACGAGGAACTGATGTGCCTAATGAAATGATTGCATTGAAATGATAAAATGTATCCACATATAAACCACATAACAAACATACACATTTGATCACGAAAATGATATTAGCACAAGTGTTAAATAAAATAAAAAAAATTATACGACACATGATACACCTCAAAACATATTAAAACAGGGAATATATAGAGATTCACTCACATTGTTGCGTATTCTTGAGTGGAAAAGAGAGCGCACGAGTTGCGGATTTAACCGAAGAAGAAGTACTAACCTAAAAATAATAATGCGATAAATAAATAACTAATATTTGAGATTTTAGGTTAATTTTATGATTTGTATTGATATAATTAGGCCCTTGGAATTAGGTGTTTTTAAGTGTTTTTAAAATATATTCCCTTTTAATAAAACCATGATATGACAAAAGAAAAGTAAAAATAAAATAGAAATAAACTAAAAAATAAAAATAAAATAATAAAAAAACGACAGTCTGACACGTGTCAGACCGGTTCATCAGGTGTTGTAAGCATGCTTGTGTGAGGCTCGAATCCGTGACCTCTCGGTTGCGTGCACGCAGCTCTTCCAACTGAGCTACATGTCTAACCCGTAAGAATCTGAATTTTAATTATATTTATACACAAGTTAGGTTTATTAAATTTTAATTAGATTTAAAAAGAGAATAAACGATTCAAACCGGGTGCGCACCAAGGGTTTCAAACCCATGATCTCTGTTGTAATTTGCACCCAGCCCGACCAACTGGGCTGGGTGTCTAACCCGGTTATACCTGAAATTTAATTACATTTATATACTAAATAGTTTATACAGATTAGCTAAATTAAAAAGGGGTTTAAATCGATTGAACCGGTGTGTGTGCGTGGGATCGAACCAACGACCGTGAGTTTGGTTTGCACCCGGCCCAACCAGTTGGGCTGGTGCTTAACCCGACTGTGATTATTGTTATAATAATTATATATAAACACCGCATATCATCTTTTTCATTGCGTATTTAAACCAACTCACACCCGCCCAAAATTTAATCCGATTTACTTCCGATTAACATCAGTATATTATGTAAAGTTTAAAACAAATCACAAAGGAACAAGGGCATACCGACGGGCATAAGTGAAATAAGATCGCGAGTTCCGGCGCTCGATTTCCGGTGACTGTCTGAGTTTTCCGGCGAGCAGGGAGGGTGTTTTGAGCAGAGAAGCAGAGAGAGTGGAAAAGGTGCGGGTCTCGTTTGAGGAAACGTTTAGTATTTATAGGCAGAGGCAAAAGGTTTCGATTTCGGTTTATGGTAACACGATTTGGTGATTGGCAATTTCCAGAAGGATGACAGCCGAGCTGATTGGGTTTTGCCATAAATAATCCCGGCCAGTTGTCGGAGATTTCAAAAGGAATGGAAAGTCGTGTCTTTGATCGCGGCCTTGATTGCAGGTTTAAATTTGGAGTCAACATAAGAGTTTTAAGATTCTAACATTTACACAACTTGTGTGTGCAGTCCAGTGGTGTTTGTGGTGTGTGTGAAATTGGGGGAACCCGGGTTCGATCCCGGTTCACCCATTTTTTTAATTTCTGGTTATTTATTATTATTATTTTTTTTATTTCACCCAATAATCAATTTCTAAATATATTATTATTTAGTTGATTTATTATTATTTCATAACAATTATTTTAAACTTATTATCAATTATTTTAGCATTAATTGAACAATTATATAATCAAAAAAAAAATTACTCGAACGACGTAATTAAACATTCTTTTATTGAAACAAAAAGGGGCGGGTTTTTGAAACCCGATTTACACGGATGTTACACTTATGTAGAGAGAAAAATTACGTCTTGCTTGAATGTTTTAGTCCATGGTGTTTTTTCTATGTTCATACAATGGTGTTTTAATTGTATGGTGTTATTTCTGTTATATTTCTGTTCTTCGTAAGACGTATGTCTTCATTATAATGCTATGGTGTTTCGATGAGTTATGGTGTTATTTCTGTTTTTATATATTTAGGGTGTTAATTCTGTTTTGATTCTTATTAAAGTGTTGACTAGTGTTATATTTAGGGTGTTATTCATGTTTTGATTCGGATTAAAGTATTGTGTTTTGAAATTGATTTATTTGGGTGTTATTTCTGTTATATTCAATGTTAGGTGTTCTTTATAAGTTTTGTGCCTTCAATATGACTGATGTGATGTTTTTATGAGTTATTGTGTTCAAGCGAGACGTAATTTTTTTCTCTATATAAGTATATCAATATGGTACTCATATTAAAGATAAAAAAACACTCGTTATTATGGTGTATTTTTTTTAAAATAGTGACGTATAAAAAGTTATTGACGTTTAAAAAAGAAGGGGAGAACTTGCATGTGCATTAATGTTAGTTTCTTAATTTAAAAATGTTAAATTTAATTAGATTTTATTAGTTAAATTACACTTATACCCTTAAACCATAATCTTTCTTATTCTTCTCACATTTTAAATTTTCTTACATGAAAATTATTATATATATATATATATATATATATAATAACGTTCAACAAAGTACAACCATCTGGGTACACCCATTGACAAAAATTCATCCATACTTGTGATAGTAGACAACGATGATGATCTGACCTGTCATCAACTTAGAGAAAATTCATTGTCTGAAAGTTTATTGTGATAAAATCCCTATCTTACACTGTCATGCATGACATTATTTTCATAAGCAAGACTACACTGTTAGCTCTTTGATATTTCATTTTCAATGACCCGGTCCTTGTTTTGCTTACGTATTAACTTTTTGATGTAACAATTCTATATTTTTTATCGACCGGCGTTTAATTTTTTTTCTTAAGTTGATGTGATGGCAAGAAAGAATATTTATTAAAGTTTCACAAATAATGGATTAATTAAATAAATATAATAACATTACTAAATTTATTTAAAATCAGTGAGTTTTACCGTGCTTCGCGACAGAAATTCAGTCGGTATCAAATCGGTCCGTTATGATACCGATACTCGCTATATTAATCGAAAGAGAAAACTTACATCAATTAGAAACAAATATCGATACCGGTACCGAGTTTGTTCAGTTGATATCGGTTCAGTTCGTTTGCATTCTATGTTTATTTTATTTCAATATTACGTTATATATTTTTTTGAAAACAGATATCGTGCTGCTATCGTACCAAACCGAGTGAACATCTGTATCGGTACCTATATTTATCTTTATTGTTTCTACTTTCGATAAACTGATAACATATCGCTACCATACTGTATCCAACTGAACCGAACAACATCGTACGGTATGTATATATTTTTATGAGAAAAAAGTACGTTTACAATCAATTAAAGTAATAAAAAAACAATAAAATTTTCTACTTTTGATAAACTCATAATATATCGCTTCAAATCGTATTGAATTGAATCAAACAACATCGTACCAGTATATATTCATTTTTATGAGAAAAATATATGTTTACAATCAATTAAAGTAATAAAAAATTTGAAAAGGTAATATTAACTTAAAACACTGTTCATGATCAGCTTTTCTTAATATGTATATATAAATGTGTATGTATAATAATGTGTCAATTTTTTAATAAGATTTTTATATTGTGATTAAATTGCCACCATTGGGTTTGTGAATTGTGGATAGTGGAGGTTGTAATTTGGGCCCCACCTGCATTAATGACGAAAGTATCTTTTGGATGCATCCACAAGTCACGGTACTTTTAATGAAAACTATTAAGTATGGTCCTCTTTAAGAATGTTCACGAGTAGAGTCGATTTGAGCAGATCTTTGTTCGTGTTTAGTTTGTTTACAAACTGAATTAAGCGGAACCACTTATTCAAAATCGGGTCTCAAGGCAAGCAAGTATTTTTCGAGCAGTAAATATTTCGAGCGAGCGTCGAGTGAAGTTCGAGCGATTTGGACAACCGTGTCGCTTCGATTTAATATTGCTGAGAGAGACAGTGATAATGTTGGGTCTAAAGTTTTATCTCTTTAAAAACAGGCACATTTAATGGCATAATTTTTTTCTTTTAAATAACAATGTTGTGGTCGACGAGGCGATGATCATATTGTGACGAACATTGACGTAGAGAGCATGATAAGATCGACTTAGGGTAACGGCAGGAAACATTGAGGCGATGATATATTAGTTTAAAGTTTATCTTTTAGAATTGATATTAATTTTTTCATTGGCGTGATTGGGTTAGTACGTATAGATAAGTTGTAAATTTGTATATAGTTGACCAAATCTAATAGAGTGGTATATATAAAACTATAAATTTATTTATATTTAATTTATATTTAATATATATATATATATATATTGTGTGTGTGTGTGTGTGTATACACATGTTTAAATATGTATATGTATATATATACTAATTAAAAATAATAATTCAAGTCGAACCGAGCCAAACGGACATTTGCTCATGCTTTGCATGTTTACAAATCAAACCGAGCAGAGCGACTTGTTTACAACCGAGCGTCAAAACGGATGAGCATTTTTCGAGCAATTTCTGAACGAGCATCGAGCGACCGGTGAGCAGTTTGAACGACCCTAGTTCCATTAGTATATAGTAAATATTATAAAAGTGATTTCTACACGTTTTTTAACAATCTTTTACACCTATAATTACATAGGGGTGTGCATTTCTGACATGACTCGAAAACCTGATACAAACCTAACACGAAATTCGCAGGTTTAGGTTTAGTCTAAACGGGTTCGAGTCAGTTTCAGGTTGAACCCACAAACCCATTTAGCTAAACAGGTTTGGTTCGGGTCAACCCGGTCGAGTTGACCCGTTTAACCCATTTTCTATTAAAATTACATTTTTTCAAATATGTTTAATGTCAAAAATAAAAATGGGTATGCATTTTATGCTATAATTATAACTTAAAAAAGGAAATTGACATAAGATTTTATAATTTTAATGTAATTGTATTATATAAGTTTGTGTTTTTTTTTGTACTAGATGTTAATTTTAATATATTAATTTGCTAAAAAAATCGGGTTGAACGGGTCTGGTTCGGGTCAGCCTGCGAATATTCGGGGCGGGTTTGGGTTCATATGTATGGCACAATTTTTGGGTTCGGGTCGGGTTGAACCCCCAACCCACGAACACGACCCGTTTAGCACCCCTATAATCACATAATCTTACATGTGTAATCTGTCACACCCCAACCGATGGCGGAAACATTGGGGCGGGACGAAAACAAGAATGCAAGAGACTTCATAACACTATTTGTGACAATATTAAATAATTCGATTTCATTGATACCAAAAGGACAATACATAGTTTCAAAAATGGAAATACAACAAGTTTCGAATGACATAACAACATGAATTGAAATACATAAATTTAAGTCTAGGTGTGCATCTAATCCACCCTAAATAAGTTTCTTCATCGGCAACAACTAGTTTCCTGCAACATGTATTAAAATAATGATCAACAAAAGTTGGCGAGCATACAAGTTTATTTACATAGCATAATAGTGAAAAAGTTGCCTCATATCTAACATGGTAAATTGCATATTATGTTACAAACATACTAACATGTGATAATTATATGTCAATCCAAAGTTTAACGCAATCGTGATTACCATTCTCACCGAAATGACAAGGTGTAAAATAGTTTACTTAACAATACCACAAGAATACGGGCGGTGCATTAATCCTATAGCGTTATAATTGTTAAGAGAGGCTAGCAAGATTAATGAGTATATTGACACAATTATACATAGCGTGCGATAACAAGAATAATATAAGTTTCATGTTTATAACGAATAGAGTATGATTATAACAAGTTTTAAATGTGAATCGTGATTTGTATAATTGTACATGTTGCACCCAAAGTGTGTAAACAGAAAAATGGGTTCGAGTATACTCACGGTTTGCTTAAGCTTTCCAAAACCGTGAAACTTGGGTGATGGAACGGGTGGACCGGGAGCCGACTTACCCTATAAATGGGAACAAAGGCAAGTAAATTTGTGGGTTAACATGACTAGTAAAGAAAGTAAATTTAACAATTACATTAGTTTATAGTCAAGTATTCCCGAAAGGGTCATGGAGATTCAAGTAGGAGGTAGGATGATATGCCTCCATTCAAACCTCATCATAAGAATTCACCAAAGCCACCGAAGGTCGGTTGGTCATGAATGTACATAAAGGAAAATACAAAAAAGTAAAAAGGAAATCATACAAGTGTGGTGTAGGACAAGTTTGAATAGCCAAGGCTTTCATGGTCTATACACTAATTCGACACACAAGCCTAGGCTTGGTTGATGTGCACACTTGAAGGTTGGTCATGAACCTCAATCAAAACAGAAATTTTGGGTCTTCATAGGCTCCAATATCCATAGACTATAACCACAACATATACACAAGTTTGTAGGCTTGTCCAAGCACATGTTGGGTAGGCTATGAACATGAAGGCTATGCCAAACATGTTGAAACCAACGAAACCGAAGGTTTCTAAGCATCTTGGGCCTTCAAACAAGGGTGTTATCTGAGAATTCTTGGGTAACATCCTCATTTGAAGTTCAAGATGATAGGAAGCAAGAACAACAGAAGAAGATAGGTGAAAGGTGAGTTCTTGCACTCACTTTTGAACTTGGAAGAATTCTTCCCTAACTTGAGTTTTCAGCAGATTATGGAGCTTAGAATGAGAGTTTAGGAAGGTGTAAAGGAGAAATGAGGTTAGGAGTCTTGTATTTATAGTGGGTGAGGTTAGGTGAGTGTTTAATGAGGTTTAGAAGCCCATTGGTGGAGAATGGAGGTGGAGGTTAGAGCCATAAATACAAGATTCAAAATTTATATTCATATATCAGGGTGGAGCTTGGAGCCAAAAATGCAGTTTCAAAACATGGGTTTTAGGGGGAGGGGGGTTGGATTTTGTCACAAATGGTCCCTCAAGTTTGATAAGTATGTAATTAGGGCCCTGAAGTTAGGTTTTAGGGTGTTTTCGAGTGCTTTTCGTGTAGTTTCAAGCGTGTAACAAGCATGCAAGTACCGTAAACTTAAAATTGATGTCAAGTATGTCCATGTATGTGAAATTATGTAAAACAAGTATCGGTAGTCCCGGTCGTAACACATAGTTGTCGGTTATCGCACGAAATGCAAGTATAGGCGATTTACGATCTAAAACACATAATTGCAAGTATAATTAATGTCGAAGGTGTTTACAAGTATAATATGATGTATTATGATGTATAATAAGTATTAGAATCGTTAATTGTTGGTTAATCACAAGTATTGCACGTAAAAGCGTTGAAAGACGGTTATTTGCACGTATCGTCACATAGTTTCGAATTAGGGTTTATTGCATGCGATTACAAGTATCAATTGAACATAAAAGCATAAATGGAACTTAATTGATATAAATATAACTTTTATTATGTCGGTGTCTCGAACTACAAGTTGAAAATACGATACAAGTACAAGTTTCTAAAAATAGAAAGTTTCCAAAAAATGGAAAGTACAACAAGACTAGATAAATATGGAAAGCGTGGAACGTGGAGCGTTATAGTCTCCCCTATTTTAGGAAATTTCTTTCTCAAAATTTTTTTCAAGAGGAAGGTGTAACGAAAAAATGCGGATACTTGGTCTTCATATCACTTTCGAGTTCCCAAGTAAACTCAGCGCCATGCTTTCCTTACCATCATACCATTACTATGGGAATCTGGCTGCGACTTAATTGCTTGATACCTCGGTCTATGATTTCGACCAGTTTCTCCACAAAATGAAGTGACTTGTTGATTTTAAGATCTTCAAGCGGAACTTGGAGTTCTTCATCTGCCAAACACTTCTTGAGGTTCGAGACATGAAACATTGGATGGACATTGCTGAGCTCTTGAGGCAAGTCGAGGCGGTATACCACTTTGCCAATCCTTTCGAGAATCTTGAAGGAACCTACAAAGTGAGGAGCGAGTTTGCCCTTCTTACCAAAGCGAACAACGCCTTTCCATGGTGATACCTTGAGAAGCACTTGATCAACGACTTCGTGTAACGCCCCAAAACTTGAATTGTTTAATTCACTAGTATGCGTTCATATTTTTAAGTATGAAATAAGATAACTAGACAATCTAACCTAGTTATGTATGGTAAAAACCATTAAAGGAAGAAATTTGGGTCAATTATGTTTTATTAACAAATATTAGAGGCTAAAGGTGATGATTTTGGGTGGAGTTTAATTAAAAGAGAATACAGGGAATTTAGTGTGTGTTGGTGTGTGTATATGTGTGTGTCGACACACATAAGGAGAAGAACAAGGGGAGTTCTCCCAATCACCCAAAATCCAGAAATTTAGGATGGAGTTGAGCCAAAATCACCTGCATGGTTGAAGATTTATGATCATCTAAGTCTACTAAACACTTGGTAAGTTGTAGGTTCTCATTTGATGATCTTTTTAGAAAAGGGTTATAATCAAATCCATAAATTGGTATGAAATTAAGCATGCTTGTGTGTTAAAATTGACATATAGAACATATGTTATGCATGTTTTGATGAATTTGATGTTTGGAAGTAAAACCCATTTGGGATGATGAAGATGCTTGTCATCCATGTCTAATCTTGTTGCAAATTTGATGAGTTTATGCGGTGTGTGATCTTATGTGTTAGTTTAGTTTAAAGAATAGTATGAAAATTGTTTGATTTTATTGTGTTGATAAGATGAATGTAAGAAGTGGGAATCAAAGCATGAATGGGTTGTACATTATGCTTAGATAGTGGTATGCACACCAAGTGTATGATGAAATGTCTAAATGAAGTTAGGATGTGAAATCGTATGAAATGGCTTGACATATATGAATGAGATACGTTAATGATGTGATTAGAAGTAAACTAACTTGTAGAATGTGATAACGCCAGGTTTGAAGATCATTAGAAAGGATGAAGTTGAAATAGTGTTGGTTTAGCTTAGTGTGGGTTAAGATGTTAGTTGTGAAGATATATAAAACTCCTAGTGTGGATGGAACGGAGTATACATGTATGTGTATGTGTACATAACTAAGAGACCATGTAGTTGTATATGTCATATAATACGAGTGTCGTGAATGATGATAAGTGAGTTGCGTGAATGTGAAATAAGGTGACTTTTAGTCTATGTCTTATGTATGTGTTATTTGGTTAATAAAAGGTCAAATAATGTATGAATGGAAAGATATAAATATTAATACGAATGAACATGTGCGCTAACAAGAATATGATTGCGTTGACATGAAAGTATAGGGATCATGTCAAGATGGATGGAAGCATGGAAGGCTAATGGGTTGTTAGAACTTTTGGAGACCGTTGATACTTGATAAACCATAGTTTGGGCTGATTCTGTAATAGTTAGACAATTAAAAGGGTCAAAAGTGCTATTATGTGAAACTTAAATGTACGCGGCGTATTTAATTGCCTAGCGTATTTAATAAATACGCTGGGTGATCAGTCTGTATATATACATGGTTCAATGAATGTATGTCCAAGTTTCTTGGACTGATTTTGGTGATCTTTTGTGTTGTGATTTTTGCTATTGTGCTTACATCCGATTATCCAGGTGCTGTTATTGATTACATGTTATTGGGATTTCATATACAACACTAGTTGTTTGATCCATTCAAGATTCTTCATCTTCTTTGCTTGGTTTTTCTTAGTATTTGCACATTCAAACAACTAATCCATAGTTGGTTGGGTGATAACAATCAACCACTGTGATCCGAATATGTTTTGGGACTCGCAATTTGGTATCAGAGCCTTTATGCTCTTGATTGTTTGAGTTTTTGTTAAGATTTTTCAAGTTTTGAAGGTTTTACAAAAGTTTTCAAAGTTTTATGGTTTTTCAAATTTTTGGGTTTAAAATGGCTTGATCTGGTGCGTTTAATCTTTGGATTGTTGTTAATCAGTGGTTTGGTAAACATTTTAGTCATTTAGCTGCAAAGAAACATGAATTTTGGGTTATTTTTGGGTGATTAGAGGGTTTTTTGTTCGTACTAAAACCCTTCTGGGCGTAATTAATGTTGAAGCTAGCGTAGATATATTTGAACTTGGCGTAATTATTTTTGAAGCTAGCGTAATAAACTTGAATTTTGCGTATCTAACAAATACGATGGTCTTAAATCAGCAGATTTGCAGAGTTTCTTGAAATAGTACTAGCGAAATTAATCGAAGGCGACTTCGAAATCAGTGATACAAATCCTCACGATTTATCAAAGTGTTCAGCGAAATTAACTAAACCTTTGCTTGTTTTCAAATATCCAGCAGATTTAGCATTTTGTAGGACAAAGTCGCCGATCCCCAACAGCGTAATTGTTTCCAAGTACAACGAATTTGATCTTGGTCCAGCGTACTTATCTCCTAGCCAGCGTAATTGTCTTCTATTTGCAGAAAAATTGTTCTCTAATTCAACAATACCAAACGTATTTAATCACCGATAATTCATCATGTCTCTAAATCAACTCAATCCGGTTGCCCAAGCCGAACTTGAAACTGGAACTGCTACAAGGCCACCAAAGTTGAAAGGTTCGGAAAATTTCAGCAGTTGGAAAAACAGGATCAAATCTTTTTTTGAGTATACCGATTATACTCAATGGATGTCAGTCACTGTGGGCCCGCATGTTCCTATGATAATACGTGACGACATCGGTACTATCAATGAAGATCCTTCAACGTTTACAGATGAAGATAGGACGCTCATTTAACGTGACCGGAGGGCTCACACTGCTCTTACTATGGCTCTGCCGAAGGATGATAACAACCTGTCTGAAGAATACACCTCGGCACATGAACTGTGGTTAGCTCTAATGGACCATTATGAAGGTAATGAGGAACTCATGGAGAACAAACGAGACATGGTGCATAAAGAATATGATATGTTTGGAAGTATTCGTGGTGAAAGCTTGTCCGACCAAATAAGTCGATTTCTGGGGGTGTTAACCAAGATGAAGAAAGTGGGAAACCAAGTTGCAAATTATGCATCAATCAAGAAGCTGCTAGATTCTCTACCAAAAGAATGGAGTCTTCAATGCATGATGATTAAGAGAACTTTCCTCACCAGCACAACTCCGGTCACACTCTCGGAATCGATTAACACCTTAAAAGCCTTTGAAATGGACATTGTCAAACGAGTGATGAATCAATCTGGATATTCTCAGAAGACGTCTCAGCAAGCTGCTGCAACCTCGGTCCCCAAGAATATGGCATTTCTTGCTCCTGTCACCTCATGTGGATTAAATTCCCAAAGTGTTGTCGAATCCTATTCAAATGCTTCCGCGAACTCTGTGAAGGCCTCGTCATCCTCCGAGAAGACCACCTTGGCTACCGACATTCAAGCACTTAAAATTTCCACAGAACATGTAGCTCTTTTTAATACTTTCTTAAGCAGCTATGAGGCGCTTATGTCGGGAGAGTTGAAGAGAGATTTCCTCACAGCTGAGGACATGTATCAAGTAGATCCAGACAACATGGAGGAGATGGATCTGAAGTGGCAGATGGCAATGATCACTCTACGGCTGAAGAAATTCCAAGATAAAACGGGAAAGAGGTTGGCTCTTGGAAAAGCTAGATTTGACAAGTCCAAGCTTAGGTGTTATAACTGCAAAAACTTGGGCCATTTCAAAAGAGAGTGTCAGTTGCTGAAGAACGAGAATGCCGAAATCAACCAGACAAGGAGGCGATTGCTATTGAAGGAAATGATAATGCAGCTGACAATAATCATAAGGCTTTAGTGGTGGAAGATTATGATTGGTCGGAAGAGATAGCTGAGGCAAAGGGAGAAGTAAACAAGCCCTCATGGCAAACAACACCACTGTCTCTGCCACGTCTGTTTCAAATGGTGTTGAAAAACAAACCTCCAAGATTCCAAAAGATGATACTGGTTTGAAAAGCATCATCACTCCTGCCTCAGAGAAGAGACAACAGAAAGCTGAAATGAATGAGTCGAAGCCTTCAGTTCAAGAAGTCATCAGTACCAACAAGAATGAAGCGGTTGGAACATCCACTTACCGCCATGAAATCAGAAGCCGAGGATAAGGATTTGGTAAACAACATTCCATATGAATTTAAAGCAAAGCTATGCTCCAAACCGTGTTTGAACATCATGGCACACTACAAATTACTCAATCGTGATATAATTAAAGAAAAAGAAAAAGTTTTGAAAATAAATCAAGAATTAAAAGAAAATGAGGCTGCATATCTGCGAAAGTTAAATTCAACCATAGCTGAAATGCAGACTTTAAAAGAATTTGTTTTCAGAAAAGAATTTATCGTAAATGATTTGACCGAAAAACTCGAAAAATCTCAAAACGAAAACAATAAGTTATAAATCATTATTGATAAATGGAAAATTAGTCAAAAAGCACTAGTTGATATTGTAAACTGCCAACGACCGACATTCATAAAGGATGGAATTGGATATAAAGATAAACTCGGAAACGAAAGAAAATTATTTCCTCATCCGCACAGCAAAAATTATGTTCCTATGCCATCTCCTCATCCTAAAAACGACTTAATCAATAACAATGACCTTTTGGATTAAAGTATTTTTTATAAATCCGAAAACAACACTAACTTTTCTGAAAGTAATGCAGATCTGTGCGAGAATAAGGAAGATGTGTGCGATGGGGAAGATGATTGTGGAGGGATGAAAATAGGAATAGGCTATTCAGGCGAGAGTTATTCAACTGTTAATTGGTTCGCCTAGAATTGTGATAAGACGAACAAAATTTCTACTCGAGATAACTGTAATAGTTTATCTAGGTTGGATAATTGTAACGGCCTTATGCCTAAATTGAATATTCGGGATGACTGTAATGGCCATGTGCCTACACTTAAGGCTCACAACCAAGGGCTTGCTAAGGTTCAGGGTCATGACCTAAACTTTGTTCTTATTGATGAAAATGTTATGCTTGAATCTCCTGTATTTGTGCTAGAATTAAAGAAAAGCAGTTTTGGAAAATTCCTTATAGAGGAAATTCCAGAATTTGTTCCATCAGTTGCAGGTACATCAGAGAATGATAAAGATTTCACTGAAGATTCAAGCACAACAACTTTAGAAAATGCTGGAGAAAGGTCAGATGAAAGTCAAGAATCAAACTCCTCATCAGACAGTGAGCACAGTGAAGTCGACATTGAAGATAAACATCATCCTGATAAGAAACTGAAGAAAGCCAAAGATTCAAGCCACGCTACGTCATCAAACTCCTCAAGATGCTCAAGATTCTTATCACATACATCATCTTGACACTCAGCACCCAGGAAGAAAAGATCGAGTAAAAAACAATGTTTTCGTTGTGGTCATTTAGGACATACGGTGAAACATTGCAAAAGCAAGAAATTTTCTAAACCTAGTCAAGATCTCGTTAAAAGTTTTACTGATCAATTTGACAATTTAAAGAAATCAGTAAAATGCATAGTTGATTCAACTTGTTTTTGGAAAAGAAAAGAAAATTCTCTTGCTCAAAATCATGATAGAACTAATGTAAAGCAAGTCTGGGTTCCAAAAGCTAGCTAACCTGTACATATTTTTTGTTGTTGTTGTATAACAGAATAAGATTCAGAAATGGCTTCGGATGCACATGGAATATATCTGGCATGTTGACAGCGGTTACTCCAGGCATATGACCGGGTTAAAGGATCTGCTTACCAACTTTCGAGTTATCAATGGTGACTTTGTATCCTTTGCCGGAGACGAAAAGGGAGGAAAAATCGTCGGAATGGGTGACGTCATGTCAGAAGCACTCACTTTGGAGAATGTGAACTATGTTCTAGAATTGTGTTACAATCTCATGAGTGTTTCACAAGTCTGTGACAAAGGAATTGTGGTGCTGTTCACTGACACGGAGTGCTTATTCCTCAAACCCGGTTACTCCGTCCCTGAAGAAATGATCATGCTTAGAGCTCCCCCGTCAAAATAACACCTACGTGCTAAATATGAAGAATGCCAAATCAAATGAGCAAATGACATGTCTTATGTCAAAAGCACCTGAATCGGAATCACTGCTGTGGCACAGGAGTTTGGGGCATGTGAATTTTAACAACATAAATAAACTTTCAAAACTAAATCTAGTAAGAAGTTTACCTATGAAAGATTTTCCTTTTTCTGAAAAGTGCATCGCATGTGCCCAAGGAAAACAACATAAAAAGCCTCATAAGTCCAAAGCAGTGAATACGAAATCTGCCCCACTGCAATTACTTCACATGGATCTTTTCGGCCCTATTAGTGTTAAAAGTTTAGCTAAAAGATCTTATTGTTTGGTGATTACAGATGATTTCTCACGGTTTTCACGGTGTTCTTTCTTGAAGCCAAAAGCGAAATGGCATCCATCTGAAGAGCTTCATTCCCATGATTGAAAACGTGATCAAGCTGAAAGTCAACTCCATCAAAAGTGACAACGGAACTGAATTCAAAAATCATACGTTTGTCTCCTTCTGTGAAGATAAGGGGATTCGCCTCCAATACAGCGCTGCCAGGACTCCTCAGCGAAACGGGGTAGCAGAACGCAAAAAGCAGAAATCTCATCGAAGCTGCAAGAACTATGCTTGTCGACTCTAAGCTTCCCATAATCTTCTGGGCTGAAGCAGTCAACACAGCATGCTATGTTTTGAATCGTGTTCTTATTGTCAAACCTCGCGGAAAGACACCTATGAACTACTTTTCAAAAGGAAGCCTCTGATAGATTTCTTCAGACCGTTCGGGTATTCATGCACACTTCTCAACACTGAAGACAATCTCATCAAGTTTGAAGCAGTCGGTGACGTGTGCTACTTCATGGGCTATTCATCTTCTCAAAAGGCATATCGAAGTCTACAACAAACGGACTAAGATGGTGATTGAATCATACTACGTCGATTTTCAAGAAGGAAACTCCATAACACTGGAAGCGTTCCGAACTGCTTTTATGACGTGGATATTATATTCAACACTTTCAGCATAGATGAACCCGTCACTGAATCCGAACCTGCAGAATCCACTCCATTGGAGCCATTGTTTGATGCCTCAGACATTGGTTTTACTCCTTTTACAACCCGTTTCACCCCTGCCTCTGTCTCTCCTACTCTTCCGGTGTTCAAAGTAAATGGTGACACATCTGCTGAGAATGCATCCGCACATGATGATTCTTCTTCACAGCAGGCTATGAATGAACCACCCAAAGAAGACGAAACTCCAATTATCTACGTCGATGAACATTTTTTGAATCTGCCCCAACAAGTTGAAACTCACACCAACGCAGGATACAAGACTAATCGAAACCATCCAATTGAAAATGTCATCGGTTCCATGGAAGATGGTGTTCGAACTCGCAGACAAACCCATACCATCAACACAGGACTGTATGCAGCTTTTCTCTCGCAGTCTGTCCCAAGAGATATCGAAGAAGCTATTCAAGATTCAAGTTGGGTACAAGCTATGCAAGAAGAATTAGCCCAATTTTGGAATCTTAAAGTCTGGGAACTCGTTGACTTACCAGACAGAAAGTATCCAATTGGTACTAAGTGGGTGTTTCATAACAAGATGGACGATCATGGTGTATTTATCAAGAATAAGGCTAGATTAGTGGTTCAAGGGTTTCGACAAGAAGAGGGGATTGACTACAAGGAATATTTTGCACCGGTTGCACGCTTAGAAGCTATCGGAATCTTCTTAGCCTATGCCTCGTTTAAAAACTTTAAGGTGTTTCAAATGGATGTAAAGAGTGCTTTTCTGTGGGAAAGTGAAAGAAGAAGTCTAAGTCTGTCAACCTCCAGGTTTTCAACATCCTCACTTCCCCACAAAATACTAAAAGCTTGACAAAGCTCTCTATGGTCTTCACCAAGCTCCTCGAGCATGGTACGAGACTTTGTCAACATATCTTCTGGAATGTGGATACTCAAGAGGGAAAATTGATATGACTCTTTTCACAAAGCGGATTGGAGAAGATGTGATGCTGGTTCAGATCTACGTAGACGATATCATTTTTGGGTCAACAGATGAAGCTCTTTGCAGGGAGTTCGAGAAGGTGATGAAAGTGAAGTTCGAGATGAGCATGATGGGAGAACTCATGTTTTTCTTAGGATTAGAAGTGAAGCAAAGAAAAGATGGCATCCTCATTCATCAGGCTAAGTATATCAGAGATATTCTTTCCAAGTACAACATGAATGATTGCAAATCCGCCAGCACTCCTTTTGCTACTCAGATGGAACTTACTTCTGATCTTCAAGGAAAGCCAGTGAACAAATCTTTCTATCGCTCAATGATTGGCTCGTTAATGTATCTGACCGCTAGTAGGCCTGACATAATGTGGGATGTCTGTCTCTGTGCCCGCTTTTAGACAAATCCCAAAGAATCGCATGATGCTGCTGTCAAGAGAAATCTTTTGCTATCTCAAAGGAACTCCAAAGCTTGGTTTGTGGTATCCTAAAGATAGTAATTTTGATCTAATTGCTTACTCTGACAGTGATCATGCAGGTTTCAAAGTAGACAGAAAATCTGTCTCAGGAGGCTGCCAATTCTTAGGAAATCGTCTTATTTCGTGGCAGAGCAAAAAGCAGACAACATCTCTACATCTACCGCTCAGGCTGTATACACGGCAACTTACACTTGCTGTTCACAAGTCCTTTGGATACAGAATCAGTTGTTGGATTATGGGATCAACATCATGAACACTCCAATATTCATCGACAATGAAGCATGCCTGGGGATTGTGAAGAATCCTATCCACCACTCCAGAACGAAACACATCGAAATTCGCATTCATGCGATTAGAGATGCGTACGAGAAATGATACATCCAAGTGGTGCCAGTGGATTCAGTGCAACAAAAATTTGATATATTTACGAAAGCCTTAGATAAAGCTCGATTCAACCAGCTGGTAACCTGGTTGGAAATGGTGAACTTCCTTGAGTGGAATTGACCTTTGGTGATAAAAAAATTGTTTTCATAATAAATAACAATCTCATAAAATGTGCCCAACAAAAAGATTTTCTGCAAGGAAAAATTTCTTTTCAAGCAATTCGAAAATAAAATTTTAAGGGGGACGTTTTCAAGAAAATATTGTTGAGACTGAATTTTTTCTTTGGCACCTGCACGAGAAATGATAGAAAAACTGCTAACACTTTTGTTCTGATCTTAAAATAGAAAAAGATTAAGGCCTCAAGCAACGACGTGTCAGTAGATTCAGCAATACCTTGAAGTAAACTGCGAAAAGGAGACAAACTCCAATGATCACACAAGAATTCTGAATACCCACAATGTTGTACAACTTGCGGTAACACGTTGCGGCGTATGGCTTAATGGTCTTAAATCTTGCGTTGATAGATTGCCAAAGTCTGAGATTTCGGGTCTTTATATTGGCTAATCATTCGGGGATATCATAGTTGCTCTTCTGCTGCATCCAGAAATATGCTGACCTAGACACAGCTATGATATCTTTTCAAAAAGAGCCTATGCGGCCAAAACCCTACACAAATGAAGCTCTCATTAAGAATCATTCAAGTTCTTAAATCGTACTGCATCTGGTATCTGTCATAGCCCTCGTTAGACCTTGGTCTCTTTGCTATACAGAAGTACTGACCTGAACACCAATTGTCTAACATTGAACTTTCAAATACGAATGAGGTCAATATATTCACCTGCTATGAGGAATCTTTGCGCATACCTTGATCGCGGGGGTATGTCCTGATGTGAGGCTCACTGACACAACATTCTGACTGTTTCATCATGAGTGGGGGAACATCAAATTTCTTGTCAATATTATCACAACATGATAAAAGGCTCTCCGATCGCATGTTGAAAGATAGGTGCATGGATTTAAAAGGACAAACATACTGACAGTTTTTCTTGTGCCTAAATTATTTAAAATATCTAATATCTTATCTTCAATTAACAAAATGTTACTGTATGATCTCTTGCAGTAAAGTCACAGGATCCGAAATCAGTAAGCGTAAAATTTTATGTGAAAAAGGAAGCTTCCTGGCCCCAAATACAAATTTCTGGTCCAAGCTGCAATTTTCTATTTTTCTTAAGCTTATTTTTAATTTCCTGTAATATTTTTAATCAAAATGGCCACATTTTTCGAGAAAATTTTGATGTTTTCGAGCGTAATTGATTTCAAGAATCTTAGGCTTGAAGTAACCTTAGAAAAATATCTGGGCGGCGTAATTAATTGTCCAGCGTAATAAATAATTACGCTGGAATGTAAAATCATATAAATTCTTTACTTTTCACTGTTTGTAAATATTTTCAAACTTCTAGTCATCTTCTTCTTCACCTGTAAACACCCACACACTCTGTTTTTCAATCCGAAATCAATAAATCTGAATCAGAATTGATATTGGTATGATCTCGATATTCAAATGTCCATTGCTATATGTTTAAGTGTGTTTAAATCATGTCAGTCTGTTATGTTTATATATGTCTTTCTTGATATTGCCGGTTCAAGTTTGGTAAAATGGTTTATCAAGAAATTTTTGAATATGGCGTATTTAAGTTTGAAGATGGCGTATTTATGTTGAAGATGGCGCATTTAGTCAGGTCAAGGATTGGCGGATTTAAGTCTTGAACGCGAGTTCAAGCAACCGGCGTATTAGACAAATACGCCGGCTAAGCTAAGCGTAGATAGTTATCTACGCTGGCACTTAAATACGCTCATCTATGATCAGCGTAAATATGTTTGATCAGCGTATTAGTATGAGACATCTAATGGCGGATTTAAGTTTTGAACAAAAGCTTTAGCAACGCGTATTAGAGTAATACGCCGGTAATGACAGAGTAATAATTCATTTATGCTGAAAATCACTTAATTCCTCCAAGCCAGATGCTCTGCGTATTTATTCTTGATGTTTCAGCGTAGATATCAGCGTTTTTATTTTTATTTTTGTAGATATATATATATATATATATATATATATTTTTTTATTTGTATCTATATATATATCCATATACTTTTGTATATAAATCTAACCTGGCTGGTTTCCACATTTCA
Organism: Scalesia atractyloides; assembly: GCA_947069175.1. Lineage (NCBI taxonomy): Eukaryota > Viridiplantae > Streptophyta > Magnoliopsida > Asterales > Asteraceae > Scalesia > Scalesia atractyloides. The sequence goes on along the minus strand of CAMTDV010000020.1, from coordinate 35,508,362 downwards.
GAAATGGCTCAACAGTTGGTATGGGATGGTACGAGAAAGCATAATCAGCCAATCACTCATAGTTCCTCCAGAGCTAGATTTTGAAGACGTGATGGATTGGTTGTCAAGGAGTAAAATTAGCTATGCAATCCAAGCAAATCCCACTATTTACTCCATTCACATAGAAGAATTTTGGAGAACGGCAAGGGCAAGAACGCAACAACGTCAAACATATTACAATGACAGTGCGGAACAAGGAAATTAAAGTCACTGAGGAATGAATTCAGAAAGTGCTGAGCCTAGGAGACAATGCCAGTGATCCACTGAAGTTAAAGAAGGAGGAAATTCTAGAGGGATTTCGTGGGATGAACTACATTGGAGACTTTCGTCACAAAAACGAGATCAAGAAGTCAGGGCTTACGAAAGGCTGGAGGTTCATTTTGCACACGTTTTGTATGAGCATCTGTCATCGAAAGGGCGGTTATGATGGTTTGAATTTAGAGTGGTCCGCGGCTATGCTGAATCTGTGTACGAATCATCCGTTCAACATTTCTAGATTGATTTTTTATTGCATGATTGACAACGTCAATAAAGGTCATGGGCGATGTATCCTAGATTCGTGCAGTTACTCATTGATGATCAACATCGAAACCTGCCACATGATGGAAACACGTATCAATTTCAACTACCAAAAGGAAAGCAGATTACTGAGTTAAAAACCAAAGAGTGGGTGATGTTACACCACTGGATGTATCGAGAAGAAAGACATTCCAGTGGTTCTAGCTGCCTACAACAAATATCGAGAGAAGACAAGGAAAGGTAAAGAAGGCGGAAGTCATTCAGTTGATGTTGATGAAGAGGCTGAGGTAGAAGAAGAAATTCCACTGGTACGTAAGCGCAAGGAAAAAGGAAAGAAAGTGGTAGAAGAGGAACCGTCAAGGAAAAAGAGCAAAAAAGATGCGCCAAACCTAGAGCGAATCATGGTGATAGCATTTGCGCTGGATCGAATAGGGAAGAGATTGAAAGAATGCAAGCCATCCATGCGGTGGCGGAAGCTGAGAAACGGAGAGGAGAATGAAGAGAAGGGAAATGTCTGAATCTGAAACCCCTGAGGTTCTTACATCAGAGCAAGAAAAGTTAGACAGATTCGTGGAGGGACTCTTTGCTGATCCACTGGAGCCTTCTCCAAGCGAGGCTGTAGTGCCTAAGAAGAGAAAAACAGGAGAAGGATCATCTGCAAGCGTTCCACCCAAACCGCCAGTATCAGCTCAACATCCTCGTCAGCAAGTTCCCTCTCGACCCATACCTTTTCAAGAGCTTTACAACGTCTATCAGAAGAAATCGGTTCATTTTCTGCTAAGGAGTTCTGTCCGTTGAAGAACAAATTCAATGACACTGATATTCTCAAGAGAAAGTTGAAAGAACAAAGATTGAAGAACAAAGAACTGCACGCATACGTTGCTAAGCAAACAGAATTTATTAGATTTCAACAAGAAGGGATGGAGAAGCTTCATGAAATGGTACAAGAGCTATATGGTGCTGCAAACAGAAAGCCAAAGTACTCGAATGAACATCTTCAACGTTGACTTATTCAGGGAAGAGAACAGACAAAGAAAGCAGACAAAGCCGAAAAGAAGGAAAAGCGTCTTGAATCAGCGGTTGACGTCAGCCTTGATGACGACAGCGATGAAGAGGAAGTTGATAAAGCAGAAATGCCTGCAAAGTTCCTAGAATGGGGGTTGAAGACGATGTGCTGTATGAAACAAATGGGGGAGATGAATTTGAACCACAGCATCCAGAGTGGTTTAAAAAGGAGAGAGCAAAAATGCCTGACTTTTATCAGGTAATCACAGTTGAGAAAACTGAGATTACTGATAAAATCATTAGTTGGAAGTATTGCAATCTGACCGGTTGGTTCGTGGTAAAAGAAGAGGTGGAATGATTCAATATTTTCAAGCGCTCACGATATGCAAAGCTTACCCACATGGGATATACGAGAGCTTAGCAAGCACGAGCTGATTAATCCGACAAATAGCAGCATTGGCAGAGATTTAGAAAGATTAATACAAAGAGATTGCTTGCGAGGATTTTCAGTGTTCAAGCCTCAGCGCCCCAGAAAACGTGTGTCTAAAACCACCAAGGACCCTTTCACCGGTAAGGGAAAGATAACATGGGTTATAAATCTAGCAAAGGTGGTTACCAGGGTGAAGCTTCCTCTAGAACAACCTGCGACACTCACCAATTTCAAGAAGTGGTTCTATGACAACAAAACATGTGAGGCAGACATAAGGTCTAATTGAAATGAAGACATTCACATTCTGGATGCTATGGACGTTTTTATGTTCTATCTTCCGACCTGAATATCTTGTACGGACATAAGATAAACGTTGGGGCCGGAAATGAATATCTTGAGGAAGGAATGCTCTTTCAGAGGGCAATCGAGCGTGCGAGAGCTCGAAAGATTGAAGTAATGTAAATCTTGCTCAGAATGGAAGGTAAAAAGGAGAAAGAAGAGTCCAGCAAGAAGAAAGAAGCTGAGCAAGAATCATCCTCTACACCAACCAAAGATCCATCTCCAGATTCAGACGTGTAGATCATTCAACCACCTCTGACTTCATCCACATATGAAGTTACAATGGAGGCCCATCCAACCATTAGTGAAGCTTTTATCAAACAAACAACTGATGCAACAACAGAACCACAAACAGGACAACCGGCCGCAGACCCTGAATCTCGGAAACAAGATTGAAGAAAATCAAGCACGCCAACGGTCTAGGGGATATTGTTAGAACTTTTGGAGACCGTTGGTACTTGATAAACCATAATTTGAGCTGATTCTGTAATAGTTAGACAATCAAAAGGGTTAAAAGTGCTATTTTGTGAAACTTATATGTACGCGGCATATTTAATTGCCCAGCGTATTTAATAAATACGCTGGGTGATCAGTCTGTATATATACATGGTTCAATGAATGTATGTCCAAGTTTCTTGGACAGATTTTGGTGATCTTCTTGTGTTGTGATTTTTGCTATTGTGCTTACATCCGATTATCCAGTGCTGTTATTGATTAGCATGTTATTGGGACTTCATATACAACACTAGTTGTTTGATCCATTCAAGATTCTTCATCTTCTTTGCTTGGTTTTTCTTAGTATTTGCACATTCAAACAACTAATCCATAGTTGTTTGGGTGATAACAATCAAACACTGTGATCCGAATACGTTTTGGGACTCACATGGGTCAAAAGGGAGGCAAGGTAACAGATGCGAATTCGGACGCTAAGGTAAGTGATTTCCAGAATCACTCTTTAAATACTTTAAGGGATGTTTTATTTTAATTGTTGAAGAAGCTTGTGGGAACGTAAGAACAATGGAGGTACTAAGATGAGTGTGATGATATTGGGTTGATAATGGTCAACTAAATTGAATGGTGAGTGATATAAACTGAATCGAGCAAATCCAAGTAGTAAGCTATCGCTTAAACGACATAATTAAAGTACAATTGAACTTGTGCACATGTAGAGTTTATTGTTAAAGTGAGACTACGGTGTAGAGAGGAACGGGACCTCATTTAGATGCTAAATGTTTAATGTGAAATGAATCGGAATAGGCATGAACGAACATGACTCGAAATGGGTCAAATAAGCTGCAGCCCCAAATCAGCAGCAGCCTGCAGCTGACCGTAAGCTACGGTAGCTAACCCTAGCTTACGGTAGAGGATTTAATTTTTGGAACCGTAGCTTACGGTAGAGGTTTAATTTTTGGTAGATCTTGGCTACCGTAAGCTACGGTAGGCAGGCCATAGCTTACGGTGGGTTTAGCCAACTGTCTAATTATTTTTGTTTCTTGTATCGACTAATTTCGGCTCCAACCCGGTATCCCGTAAGATGTTTTTAAGGCTATTAAATGACGCTAGACTTGTAAAACTAAAGTACGAATATTGACGAATAGCGTGTATACGATTTAGGCACGGCAATCGCATGTGAACAAGCACACGTGACATGTATGTAAGTATATGGATGTGTGTGAGTGTAAGCTGGGATTGTAACTATTATGTGTAGTTTAGTGATATGTTCCTACGCGAAGTTGGAGGTCTGTAATACGCTGAGATTATGTCTTACTGACTGTATTGCTAATGAGAATGAAACAGGAATGCAGGTATGTAAGTGTTGGGCTTTCGAAGGTGTGAAGTCTGATGTAAAGAATAAATTTAGAAGGATATAATGATGGAACAATAAACATAGTTAGAACGCTATGTAGATATTGAGTAATTATAGATTCATTTAATTATGTAAGATATCACCCGTCACTAACATGTTGGTTATGTATGTGGTGACCGCAGATTAGTTAGATCAACATTACCACCATGGGGGATATGTGGACGAAGATCGAGTCAAAGAACATGGATTGTACGGGAAGAGTAGCTTGTACTATGTATTTCATTTAGCAAGTTAATCAATAAGGAATGTAGTAAATCTTTTCTAGAAAGTGTCCAATAATTTATGAATGAACCTTTAAGTATGTTATATAGTTAATAAAGAAAGAATTTTATGGTTCATATTTCCGCTGCGTCGTTTAGGGTCAAAATGCATTTAGGGTGTTACAAGTTGGTATCAGAGCCATGGTTTGAGCGAAATCAAGTACAAGAAAGTAAGTACTTGAACTCAAACCTGTGTGCTCCTGTGATAAAGAACCCGTACAATCCAAGACTCGATCAAGATCCAAATGTGTAAATGTATGTAATCATGTATATATGTATTCATATGGAGAAACTAACTGAATTGTATATGCAAGGTAAACTCAAAGGATTGAGGAGAATGATCCAAGAATGCGGTCTAGGATGAAAGCCAAAGCATGTAATTAGACAGATGAACTCCAGGCACACAATGTTAATGTATATATGGGTAACAGTTTTGAAGGAAAAAGGAAGAATCTCCTCGGGGAGGGTAAATATTAAACAAAAGACAATAATACTGTCTTGTTAAGGTTTTAAAGATGTTGCACGAACTAAAAACCCATTTCTTCGGACATGAGGCAATGACTATCATGAAGGCACGAAACTAGTATGTGGATTGCGCACCTGGTCAGTACGCAAGAAGCATACGACCATCGTGAAAACATGATAATCAACGCATGTATGTCCGATAAAGTTGGGAATAAGTTTGATGTGTGGGTGAAAAGAGTTATTAGACTCTCAAGAAGTGGAGGGCAATGTATAATAGAATGAAAATGTTTGAATCCGTAAGTAAGTACGGATCAAGCAAGTAAGAATGTATAATGAGAATGAAAATGTTTGAATCCGTAAGTAAGTACGGATCGAGCAAGTAAGAATGTATAATGAGAATGAAAATGTTTGAATTCGTAAGTAAGTACGGATCAAACAAGTAAGAATGTATAACGAGAATGAAAATGTTTAAAATCTGTAAGTAAGTACAGATCAAACAAGTAAGAATGTACAATGAGAATGAAAATGTTTAAAATCCGGAAGTAAGTACGGACCAAACAAGTAAGAATGTATAATGAGAACGGAAATGTTTAAAATCCGTAAGTAAGTATGGATTAAACAAGTAAGAATGTATAATGAGAATGAAAATGTTCGAATCCGTAAGTAAGTTCGGACCAAACCGGTAAGAACGTAGGATAAGAATGGAAATGTTTGGAACTGTAAGCTCGAAACAAACAAGTAAACGTTCCTTAAAGCAAATAATATTCAAGTTATGTTTTAAATCTAGACATGTATATATGCAAGAATGGTTTAAAAAGGACAAACGAGTCAGGCGGGCCAAATGGTGCTCGCCATTTCAACTCGGTATGTAATGTTTTGGTGGTCAAGTTTTATGCTTATAGGTAAGCGTAATGAATGGGGATGCCTTGCTACAAATTGGAAAGAAATAACCATTACAAAGTGTGGATAACGAGTCAATGGTTTTGGACTTACGTCAGGTATGTATAAAAGGTTATGCTTCCGGTAGGAGCTTATGGCTAGACTTAAGAAGGATGTGACAAATTGGGTAATAGATTAACCCAAGAGGAATGCATCTAGTAACTTGGGTTGACATTCATTTTGGTCTAATGTCATACCAGAGGGTAAAATTGAAATATATAAGTTTTTTAGCATAAACCACTATAAGGGAAGTTGTGTTGAAAGATGTAATATAAGTTTTAATGAAAAATAAGAATGAAAGATTTGAATCCATTGATGGAATTCAAACATAAAAGAAATAAAAGTATGAATGGAAGGTTTGAATTCATAGAAGGATTCAAACGTAAGAGAAAGCAAAGCATGAGTGAAAGATTAATATCTGTGGGCAAATACGGATCTAACACACAAGAGTAATATGTAAGAATGAGAAGACTAGAATTCTTAAGTAATTAAGTAAGAACAAACACGTGTGGGATAGATTATTGAGTGATTAATAAAACATAAATAAGAATGAAATTATAGTTTAACTTCCTGAAATGTCAACGAAGTTGGGATGATTAATTACAAGGCAAGTAATTGTAAAATAGCTTGAATGGTTTGATGCATGAAATAAGTATAACCCTTTGAAAGTTATTGTAGTATTGAGAAAAGTTTAGTTGAAGGAAAGAAATATTGGATAAACTACATGTGGCGCATGTTAACAATTAACTCATGAGAGTTGGGGCGAACAACAAGCTACGGCCCAGATGTATGGTTTAAGTATGGATGGGAAAGTAAGGCCATGCAAGAAATGCTAAAACAATGAGATGATGTTTTTGTAAGCATGTTTGGTTTGGAGGTAAGTACATCACACACACCCCAAAATATGTAAACAATAAATAAAAAATGGCAGTTTGACCTAGAAAAATCAAACTGTAGAAGTCGGTAAATAATTATTTACAAATTTTGAAGGTATTATGTAAGGAACGCAATGGGTAATATAGATACCCATTAGTAAGGGATTTATGAAGGAGCATAGGTGAATTAACACCGAATACAATGAAGAACCGAGTGGAATTGGTATGTTAAAGAATGGTTATGTATTGACCCATCATGAACGAGTCGAAGAAAAGAAAATTATATGTTAAAAGAATGGTCATGTATTGACTCGTTAAGAATGGGTCAAACGGGCTAATGATTTAAAGGAATCTAGAAAATGACTAGTATGCAAACAAGATGATTTGATAAACGCCATACCTGAAGGAATGTCAATGAAAGGTGCTAATCCTTCATTTTATAGATAAAAATGGTAGAAATCTCGGTGAGTAAAACAGGTAGAGTTGGAAAAGGATGTGCATGAGCGGAAACTCATCACATGGATGGACAAAGTCAATTCAGTTCTAGCTTGGATTCATAAAGAAATGGGCCAATCCGGATGGCGGATCGATGATTAATGCAATTAAAGCAAGATTAGTAAAATATTTAACTAGTGAATGTTAAGTATGAATTTGGTAGATTAAATACGACATACGAACTAAGGAAATGAATGATAAGATAAATATGGTATGGAATGGAATGTTTGACTTTTAGTAGTCAACATAAGAAGAAATTCATGTCATATTAAGAAAATATTAAAATTCCTTGAATAAAAATTTCGGGTATTGGATAAACACTCGTACGATGAAATTGCACAACATAATTACTTAGGTAGAATATTTAGTACGTGAAGAGGGTAGAAAACAAAGTGATATTAATGAAAGATTCGATGCTAAACCTAAGGGCGTGCATAGTACAAGTAATGTTAGAAAATGTAGAATGAAGCTAAATCCTCGTATTGGGTACAGATAAGTAAGTATGAAAATGGTAATTATGTTGTAGTATTAATAAATAACTGAATGTTTACGGTAATGCGTATTATCATACGTTTACCTCCCATGTGAATATGAAAGAAATTTGGAGCGACGTTAGTGATAATGCTCAACTTAAATGAATATTTGTAAAATGAGTATGTAGATGGTTTAAATCATTATATGCCAACGAAAGTACCCAGGAAAAATGCTAATAATAGGACACAGAAATAAACTCATAAAGGGTACTCATGCGACTAAGCTAGAATGGAATATCATGTGTGACATACGTGTGAGATGGAAATATGCTTGATAAATTTATCAAGGTCTTATTCTAATAAAGAAGGCAAGTACAAGACATATACTTATAGATGTGCGTTAAGGCTACTTCTTAATTGATCACACATATTTTGTGTTGAACTAAGCATCTTGTAAAATAGAATGAAAAGGTAAGAGTAGAATTGGTCTAACAAGAATGAGAAAGGTTTCGGGGACGAAACCTCCTTTAAGGGGGGTAGACTTGTAACGCCCCAAAACTTGAATTGTTTAATTCACTAGTATGTGTTCATATTTTTAAGTATGAAATAAGATAACTAGACAATCTAACCTAGTTATGTATGGTAAAAACCATTAAAGGAGGAAATTTGGGGTCAATTATGTTTTATTAACAAATATGAGGGGCTAAAGGTGATGATTTTGGGTGGAGTTTAATTAAAAAGAGAATGCAGGGAATTTAGTGTGTGTTGTTGTGTGTATATGTGTGTGTCGACACACACAAGGAGAAGAACAAAGGGAGTTCTCCCAATCACCCAAAATCCAGAAATTTTGGATGGAGTTGAGCCAAAAACACCTGCATGGTTAAAGATTTATGATCATCTAAGTCTACTAAACACTTGGTAAGTTGTAGATTCTCATTTGATGATCTTTTTAGAAATGGGTTATAATCAAATCCGTAAATTGGTATGAAATTAAGCATGCTTGTGTGTTAAAATTGTCATATAGAACATATGTTATGCATGTTTGATGAATTTGATGTTTAGAAGTAAAACCCATTTGGGATGATGAAGATGCTTGTCATCCATGTCTAATCTTGTTGTAAATTTGATGAGTTTATGCGGTGTGTGATCTTATGTGTTAGTTTATTTAAAGAATAGTATGAAAATTGTTTGATTTTAGTTGTGTTGATAAGATGAATGCAAGAAGTGGGAATCAAAGCATGAATGGGTTGTACATTATGCTTAGATAGTGGTATGCACACCAAGTGTATGATGAAATGTCTAAATGAAGTTAGGATGTGAAATCGTATGAAATGGCTTGACATATATGAATGAGATACGTTAATGATGTGATTAGAAGTAAACTAACTTGTAGAATGTGATAACCCATGTTTGAAGATCATTAGAAAGGATGAAGTTGAAATGGTGTTGGTTTAGCTTAGTATGGGTTAAGATGTTAGTTGTGAAGATATATAAAACTGCTAGTGTGGATGGAACGGAGTATACATGTATGTGTATATGTACATAATTAAGAGACCATGTAGTTGTATATGTAATATAATACGAGTGTCGTGAATGATGATAAGTGAGTTGCGTGAATGTGAAATAAGGTGACTTTTAGTCTATCTCTTATGTATGTGTTATTTGGTTAATAAAAGGTCAAACATTGTATGAATGGAAAGATAAAAATATTAATACGAATGAACATGTGCGCTAACAAGAATGTGATTGCGTTGATATGAAAGTATAGGGATCATGTCAAGATGGATGGAAGCATGGAAGGCTAATGGGTCAAAAGGGAGGCAAGGTAACGGATGCGAATTCGGACGCTAAGGTAAGTGATTTTTGGAATCACTCTTTAAATACTTTAAGGGAAATGTTTTATTTTAATTGTTGAAGAAGCTTGTGGGAACGTAAGAACAATGGAGGTACTAAGATGAGTGTGATGATACTGGGTTGATAATGGTCAACTAAATTGAATGGTGATTGATATAAACCGAATGGAGCAAATCCAAGTAGTAAGCTATCGCTTAAACAACATAATTAAGTACAATTGCACTTGTGCACATGTAGAATTTATTGTTAAAGTGAGACTACGGTAGTGTAGAGAGGAACGGGACCTCGTTTAGATGCTAAATGTTTAATTTGAAATGAAACGGAATAGGCATGAACGAACGGGACTTGAAATGGGTCAAATAAGCTGCAGCCCCAAATCAGCAGCAGCTGACCGTATACGATTTAGGCATGGCAATCGCATGTGAACAAGCACACGTAACATGTATGTAAGTATATGGATGTGTGCGAGTGTAAGCAGGGATTGTAACTATTAAATGTAGTTTAGTGATATGTGCCTACGCGAAGTTGGAGGTCTGTAATACACTGCAATTATGTCTTACTGACTGTATTGCTAATGAGAATGAAACATGAATGCAGGCATGTAAGTGTTGGGATTTCGAAGGTGCGAAGTCTGATGTAAAGAATAAATTTAGAAGGATATAATGATGGAACAATAAACATAGTTAGAACGCTATGTAGATATTGATTAAGTATATATTCATTTGATTATTTACGATATCACCTGCTACTAATGTTTTGGTTATGTATGTATGACCGCAGATTAGTCAGATCAACATTATCACCATGGGGGATATGTGGACGAAGATCGAGTCAAAGAACAGGGATTGTACGGGAAGAGTGGTCTTATAGCTTGTACTATGTATTTCATTTAGCAAGTTAATCAATAAGGAATGTAGTAAATCTTTTCTAGAAAGTGTCCAATAATTTATGAATGAACCTTTAAGTATGTTATATAGTTAATAAAGAAATAATTTTATGGTTCATATTTCCGCTGCGTCGTTTAGGGTCAAAATGCGTTTAGGGTGTTACACTTCAAATTCCAATGCTTTACGACGCTTGCCGGCATAGCTCTTTTGTCGACTTCGAGCCTTGAGAAGATTGTCGCGGATTTGCACGATCTTATCTGACATCTCTTGTATGAGCTTAGGACCAGTATTTTGTGCTTCGCCTACCTCGTGCCAACAAATAGGCGAATGGCACTTACGGCCATACAATGCCTCAAAAGGAGCCACTTGAATACTGGAGTGGTAACTGTTATTGTACGAGAATTCTATGAATGGTAATGTACATCCCAATTTCCACTAAAATCAATTACACACGAACGGAGCATGTCCTTGAAGGTTTGAATAGTACGTTTGGTTTGTCCACCGATTGAGGATGAAATGCCGTACTAAGATTAAGATGCGTACCCATCACGGTTTGAAACGTTTGCCAAAGGCGAGAAGTGCAACGACCATCGCGGTCAGAAATGATGTCAATAGGGATACAATGATGACAAATGGCTTCATTCGTATAGATATGAGCAGATTTCTCAACTCGATAGTCCTCACGAATGGGGAGAAAGTGAGCGGATTTGGTCAAGCGGTCAATGATTACCCAAATGCTGTCATGACCAGAGGATGTGCGAGGGAGTTTGGTAATGAAATCCATGGCTATACTCTCCCAGTTCCAAACTGGAAGTTTTGGTTGTTCGAGTAACCCAGAGGGACGTTGATGTTCGGCTTTGACTTTGGAACACGTAAGACATTTCGAAACATAGACAAAGATATCATTCTTCATTCCAGGCCACTAATAAGATGTACGAAGATCGTGGTACATTTTATCAACGCCAGGATGAATCGAGTATCGGGATTTGTGAGGTTTTTTCATCAAGAAGTTACGAAAGTTGTTACGATTAGGGATCCAAACACAACCGAGATAGTAAAGAATACCATCGGATTTAGACTCGAGTTGGTTTAAGAACCACATGTCATTTCGATGAAGAGGTTGTCCTCATTTATGGACGAATACTGTGCTTCACGAATACGCTCTTGGAGTTGGTCGAAAAGGTCGTCGATTCGGGGAAGAGGGTATCGATTTTTGACGGTAAGCTTGTTGAGCTCAAGATAATCGATGCACATTTGAAACGAACCATCTTTCTTCTTGAAGAAAAGGACTGGAGCGCCCCAAGTAGAAGTACTAGGGCGTATGAATACTTTATCGAGCAACTCTTGAAGTTGGCTTGACAATTCTTGCATCTCTGAAGGTGCAAGACGATTAGGAGCCCTTCAACGGGTGTAGCACCAGGGATGAAGTCAATACGAAAGTCAACTGAACGAGGAGGACTAGATAGGTCTTCGGGAAAGACTTCAGGAAAATCACATACCACTGGGACATCACCTACGCCTTTCCTTTCCCCTTTCTTCCATAATGTGGGCTAAAAAGGCAAAGTACTCCTTACGTAAGTACTTGTTCACTTGGGTGCATGACATGAGTTTGAGACCTTTTGAAGGCCTTTCGCCATAGACGTGCAAGGTGTCACCATAGGAAGAGGTAGTCGAACAAACTTTTTGTGACAAGTGATTTCAGATTGGTTCTTACGAAGCCAATCCATGCCTACTATGATATCAAAAGTACCTAGTTGCATGGGTATGAGATCGATAGAGAAATCGTGATTGTTAAGAGTAAGAAAGCAGTCACGAAGGACGGAGTCAACGGTGATAGACTTTCCATTGGCAACTTCAATGGTGAAAGATTTTGGAAGTTTAGAGCGTATGCATTTTAACATTGGCTCGAATTCTACGGATACAAAACTCTTATCCGCACCAGTATCAAATAATAATGAAGCATGTAAACCATTAACAAGGAATGTACCGTTCACGACTTCATTGTCGTGTTGCGCCTGATTCACGTTGATGTTGAATGCGCGGCCACGAGGTGCTTGTTGTTGTTGTTGCTCTTGATTGTTTTGCGGGCATTGGGTCGAAGGTGAGTTGGATCACCACATTTGAAGCAGGCTCGAACGTTGTTGGCATGAGCTTGAAGGTTTTGGTTTTGAGGAGGTTGCTGGTCTTGTTGCCTTGTGGTGAGAGGCCATTTCGGCATGCGGCGGTTACATGCCCAAACCGATTGCAATTCATGCAATGGCAATATGCGATGTTGGCTGGGTGATGGTAATGACAAGTGGTACACTTAGTATGAGTCCAGTGTATGGCTTTCTAGCAGGTTCTTGAGGGGATTTGGGTTGGTGATAGCATTACAACTTTGGTTTTGAAACTTTCGTTTCTTACTATTGTTTTTTCGCAGTTGAGACTTGGCTTCTTTGGGTTCAGTAGTAGCTTGGTTCACGGATTTGGTGGTGATGGGGGTTGAGGATTGTTTGTCTCGCACTCGATTATCGTTGATACCGGCTGCTAGGTGATAAGTGAGTTCGATGTTGTCGGGTCTTGTAGCTTGAATGGCGTCACAAATGGCGGGAGGAAGACCATGAAGATATTGCCTAATCGCACGCTCAGGGGTGTTAACAAGGTGAGGAACGATAATGCTTAACTGCTTGAAGCGGGTGGTGTAACTAAGGTTATCGTCACCCACTTGCTTGAGGTGCCGAATTCTTCCTCGAGCTTTTCTTGCTCATGTGGAGGACAAAATTCCATCATCATCATTTCCCTAACCTTGATCCAGGGGAGGGCATAGGCATCTTCATTGGAGCGGATGTTGCGCTCGTTTGTCCACCGGTCGAGAGCTCTCGACTGAAAGACGCCAGTTGCGCTTCGGGTTTTTAGGTGCTCAGGACACTCACTGTTGATGAATGTAAATTCAATGCTATCTAACCATTCAAGCGTTGCGATGACACCTTCATTGCAAGTGAATGGCCTAGGGTTGCAATCGACGAAGTGCTTGGAGCTGAACATGTTGGCTTAGTTGGTCGGTTTTGGAATTGACGAATGAGTTAGGGGTATTGGTAGTAACTTTGCTCACGATATCGGGGATTACACGAGCCATTTGCTTGGCCATGAACGCAAGCATCTTTTTGCTAGAGTTCGACTTGGAGCTCTTTTTGGAGTTGGAGAGATGGTTGGAAGGCATCTACAAGGTTGATGAGAAAAGATGAGACTTGATCATAATGTTTTTGAAAGAATAATTTGCATAATTTACCATGTAATTTGTAATATGTCATGTAGCACATAGTTTCAAGTAGTTCACATAGGCATAACAAGAGTCCACATAGCATAATCACAAATGATAACAAAAGATTGTAAATTTAGTTTATTCACGAAGGATTACTATTGTTCAAGATTACGAGTAAAGTGCAACTTGTGTAAATGAATCGAAGCCAAAGACGTTCAAAGTATAAAACACATCGAAATTGATTTAACATAAAAGAGAGGCTTAATAAAATAAAGGAGTGTTTCGGGTTTAGAAACTTCGACAATTTCAAAGTGAATCGAAAGTCCTTTCGAGTTAGGGAGACGTGTTTTGGCCTAATAGGTAGAATACTCTCATCGAGAAGCGACTATCGGTATTCACCCTTCCAGTTACTACATGTCCCTAGTCGATCGAAATTCAGGACTTTGGCAAGATTGAAAATCGAGGAATGGGAGTAGTTGACAAGGTGCGGGTTTCACCCCTAACTTGGCAACATCGTACCTTAAATGTGGTTGGTACTCGTCGGGGCAAGAAAATTATTTCCAACACTATGACGAGGGTCCACTAGAGTTAGAATTTGAAATTTTCCATCAAGGTGTGGATTTTACTCCTAACTTGACGGCGTAATTTCGTGCAAAATCGATTAAGCGGATTGAGAGTTGTTCACCAAATTATGGGTTTCACGCCTATTTTGGTGAAGTCGTCTCGTTTGTATGTTACGAGTGTCTTCAAGTATTCAAGTGTGTAATTTATGTAAATGTCTTAGGAAAGACATGTTGTATAATTAAGAAAAAAGAAAAGATAGAAGCAAATATGAAGAATTAACATTTTAAGCATAAATAAAGAATGATCACTATAGACTAGGTCGAACATGGCAATTCTACCTAATTCTCTATAGATATGGCTCTAATATCAATCTGTCACACCCCAACCGATGGCGGAAACATTGGGGCGGGACGAAAAAAAGAATGCAAGAGACTTCATAACACTATTTGTGACAATATTTAAATAATTCGATTTCATTGATACCAAAAGGACAATACATAGTTTCAAAAATGGAAATACAACAAGTTTCGCATGACATAACAACATGAATTGAAATACATAAATTTAAGTCTAGGTGTGCATCTAATCCACCCTAAATAAGTTTCTTCATCGGCAACAACTAGTTTCCTGCAACATGTATTAAAATAATGATCAACAAAAGTTGGCGAGCATACAAGTTTATTGACATAGCATAATAGTAAAAAAGTTGCCTCATATCTAACATGGTAAATTGCATATTATGTACAAACATACTAACATGTGATAACTATGTGTCAATCCAAAGTTTAACGCAATCGTGATTACCATTCTCACCGATATGACAAGGTGTAAAATAGTTTACTTAACAATATCACAAGAATACAGGCAGTGCGTTAATCCTATAGCGCTATAATTGTTAAGGGAGGCTAGCAAGATTAATGAGCATATAGACACAAGTATACATAGCATGCGATAACAAGAATAATACAAGTTTCATGTTTATAACGAATAGAGTGTGATTATAACAAGTTTTAAATATGAATCGTGATTTGTATAATTGTACATGTTGCACCCAAAGTGTGTAAACGGAAAAATGGGTTCGTGTATACTCACAGTTTGCGTTAAGCTTTCCGAAACCGTGAAACTTGGGTGATGGAACGAGTGGACCTGGAGCCGAAGTTACCCTATAAATGGGAACAAAGGCGAGTAAATTTCCGGGTTAACATGACTAGTAAAGAAAGTAAATTTAACAATTACATTAGTTTATAGTCAAGTATTCCTGAAAGGGTCATGGAGATTCAAGTAGGAGGTAGGATGATATGCATCCATTCAAACCTCATCATAAGAATTCACCAAAGCACAACCCGAAGGTCGGTTGGTCATGAATGTACATAAAGGAAAATACAAAAGAGTAAAAAGGAAATCATACAACTGTGGTGTAGGACAAGTTTGAATAGCCAAGGCTTTCATGGTCCATACACTAATTCGACACACAAGGCTATGTTTGGCTGATGTGCACACTTGAAGGTTGCTCATGAACCTCAATCAAAATAGAAAGTTTGGGTCTTCATAGGCTCGACTATAACCACAACATGTACACAAGTTTGTAGATGCCAAACATGTTGAAACCTACGAAACCGAAGGTTTCTACGCATCTTGGGCCTTCAAACAAGAGTGGTACACTTCTGAGAAATTTTGGGTAACATCCTCATTTGAAGTTCAAGATGATAGGAAGCAAGAAAAACAAAAGAATATAGGTGAAAGGTGAGTTCTTGCACTCACTTTTGAACTTGGAAGAATTCTTCCCTAACTTGAGTTTTCAGCAGATTATGGAGCTTAGAATGAGAGTTTAGGAAGGTGTAAAGGAGAAATGAGGGTTAGGAGTCTTGTATTTATAGTGGGTGAGGTTAGGTGAGTGTTTAATGAGGTTTAGAAGCCCATTGGTGGAGAATGGAGGTGGAGGTTAGAGCCATAAATACAAGATTCAAAATTTATATTTATATATTAGGGTGGATGTTTGAGCCAAAAATGCAGTTTCAAAACGTGGGTTTATGGGGGGGGGGGTTGGCTTTTGTCACATATGGTCCCTCAAGTTTGATAAGTATGCAATTAGGGCCCTGAAGTTAGGTTTTAGGGTGTTTTCGAATGCTTTTCGTGTAGTTACAAGCGTGTAACAAGCATGCAAGTATCGTAAACTTAAAAGTGATGTCAAGTATGTCCATGTATGTGAAATTATGTAAAACAAGTATCGGTAGTCCCGGTCGTAACACATAGTTGTCGGTTATCGCACGAAATGCAAGTAAAGGCGATTTACGATCTATAACACATAGTTGCAAGTATAATTAACATGTCGAAGGTGTTTACAAGTATAATATGATGTATTATGATGTATAATAAGTATCAGAATCATTAATTGTTGGTTAATCACAAGTATTGCACGTAAACGCGTTGAAAGACGGTTATTTGCACGTATCGTCACATAGTTTCGAATTAGGGTTTATTGCATGCGATTACAAGTATCAATTGAACATAACAAGTATAAATGGAACTTAATTGATATAAATATGACTTCATTATGTCGGTGTCTCGAACTAAGTGGAAAATACGATACAAGTACAAGTTTCTAAAAATAGAAAGTTTCCAAAAATGGAAAGTACAACAAGACTTGATAAATATGGAAAGCGTGGAACACGGAGCGTTACAGTCTCCCTTATTTTAGGAAAACTCGTCCTCAAAATTTTTTCAAGAGGAAGGTGTAACGAACAAATGCATATACTTGGTCTTCAAATCACTTTCGAGTTCCCAAGTAAACTCGACGCCATGCTTTCCTTACCATCGTACCTTTACTATGGGAATCCGGCTATGCCTCAATTGCTTGATACCTCGGTCTATGATTTCGACCGGTTTCTCCATAAAATGAAGTGACTCGTTGATTTCAAGATGTGGGCTAAAAAGGCAAAGTACTCCTTACGTAAGTACTTGTTCGCTTGGGTGCATGGCATGAGTTTGCGACCTTTTGATGGCCTTTCGCCATAGACGTGCAAGGTGTCACCAGACGGAAGAGGTAGTCGAACAAACTTTTGATGGCATGAGTTTGCGACCTTTTGCGACCTTTTCATGGCCTTTCGCCTTAACTGCTTGAAGTAGGTGGTGTAACTAAGGTTATCGTCACCCACTTGCTTGAGGTGCCAAAATTCTTCCTCGAGCTTTTCTTGCTCATGTGGAGGACAGTATTCCATCATCATCATTTCCCTATCCTCGATCCAGGGGAGGGCATAGGCATCTTCATTGGAGCGGATGTTACGCTCATTTGTCTACCAATCGAGAGCTCTCGACTGAAAGACACCAGTTGGGCTTCGGGTTTTTAGGTGCTCAGGACACTCACTGTTGATGAATGTCACTTTAATGCTATCTAACCATTTAAGCATTCCGGTGACACCTTCATTGCCAGTGAATGGCCTAGGGTTGCAATCAAAGAAGTGCTTGGAGTTGAACGAGGTTGGCTTAGGTTGGTCGGTTTGGGAAGACCGATGAGTTAGGGGTATTGGCAGTAACTTTGCTCACGATATCGGGGATTACATGAGCCATTTGCTTGGCCATGAACGCAAGCATCTTCTTGCTAGAGTTTGACTTGGACCTCGTTTTAGAGTTGGAGAGATGGTTGGAAGGCATCTACAAGGTTGATGAGAAAACATGAGACTTGATCATAATGTTTTTGAAAGAATAATTTGCATAATTTACCATGTAATATGTAATATGTCCCGTAGCACATAGTTTCAAGTAGTTCACATAGGCATAACAAGAGTCCACATAGCATAATCACAACTGATAACAAAAGATTGTAAATTTAGTTTATTCACGAAGGAATACTATTGTTCAAGATTGCGAGTAAAGTGCAACTTGTGTAAATGAATTGAACCCAAAGACGTTCAAAGTATGTCGCACAATACACCATGTGGCTGCTTCCTGTAATGCTTTGCTTTTTGTAACTTTCTGTTCTTAGTAATATTGTTTCGAAGTTCTATTTTTAGAAAGTCTAAACCTTGTAATCATATCACATTCCAAATCATTGTAAATCCAAGGCTTTGATTGTAATCGAATTGATCATTTATACGATTTCCGCAACCTTTATACATGCTTATATATATGTTCATACACTTATTCATTACACGATCTATCAATTCAAGTTAATATGTGAATTCTTATTGTACGTTTATCTTAAAATCAAGCAAAATTAGAGATTCGAGTAAGTAATCATACATGACATGAAATGGGATTTGTATGATATAATGAAAATGATTCTATGTCAATGTTAATAGGTGTTTGAGATCATGTTGTCTACTAGTTAGTGCGTAGAATTTGATTATATTAGGTATTCGGATGAATGTCTAGTAATATGATGAGATGAGTTGTTTTGTGACAATTAAACAATTCCAAGTTCTTGTGTATAATCGATAGATTAGCATATGATTGTGGAAACTATGTTAATTTAATATTAGCAATTGCATGAACTTGGTTTGGGAAACGTAGCTATAATGGTGGCCTAAAAATAGCGCTTACCGGGTAAATAACGAAATGCCTAAATGAGTTGTTAAACTTGTTCGTGGGTTTGTATGAGTAAATAGGCAGTTGTCTTTTAAAAAAAGTCAAACTGACCTATAATAAGATCGAATGATAAATTTGATATAAAATTCGTAAGGTGGAATAGTCGTGTTAAATGATGACTAACCTAACCATCTTGCGAATGATAAATGATAGTTTGACGCATTACAAGCTAGGTGGAGGCTTGGGAAGAAGCGGGTCAAATGGAACAAATACGCGGAAAAAGGCATAATTGGAATTCAAGTAAGTAATGCTTACATCCTTAAAATAGTAAATTTACTTATGTATTTGACTAAGAATAAGTGAATTGGTATTCGGAACGAGATTTCGAAATACAAGGTTCCGACGCGAATCGATACGGGTCGGAACAAGTGAATATGGTATTAAACCATAACTGATGGTAAAAAGGGGTAAAATAGTAAAATAGTCATGTAATGACAAATAAATGAAGAATTCTGGAAAGTTCCCTTATGGTGTAAACCATAAGGAATAAAAAGGGGTAATGATGGTAATTCAGTCACGAGTTGACAAATAAATATTAAACTTTAAAATAAGGGCATTCTATGGCTAAACTGTAATGGGTTGAACGAATTAAGAAATATAAGCATAAGGCGTAAATCAAAATGGATTAAACGGAGAGATGGTAAAAAGATACCATTTTATAATGATAAGATGGTCACTTAGACCAAATGGGTCAAATGGTGTAGAAAACACCATTTGACAATATTATCTAATGAACGCTTGCCGAGTTTTGTGTGCACAGGGAAATAGCGTCTGGTTCGTATCGCTATTAATAACTAATAGCGCAAGGTATTTAAACGGGTCAATACAATGACTCGAGCCAAGTACGTGTAACGGGTTAAACTCTCATCAAGGACTAAAGGTCTGATGAGAGCTAATTGAGACTTGGATGAACATTGGATTACTTAAAGAGAGGTATATCTAATAATCTAAATTCTAGACATTTCGTTCTTAGGAACATAGTAAAAATTTAATTGAATATGAGTTAAAGATGCTTGTTTGGCCAAAAAATGCATCTAAATGTCCTTCGACGTAAAAAGGACTAAAATTTGACCAAAACACCCATGAACGATAAATCGACCAAACGACCTTAGAGGGTAGTTTAAAAATGAGTTTTATAAGAAAGTACACCTTGCGGTAGTATAATGATACATAGCATAAGTCGTTTTGGCTTACCGCCTCATAACGGGTCTTTTTTGTAAATTGTCAAACCGAAGGGTATAATTTAAAAATATATCATTTCCTATAACCAATCCAACACAAGTATAGTTGTGGTGGAAAATAAATAGATATCCTAGTATGGAAATGAGAAGTAAGGTAAAGGAAAGTGAGACTAAAGCTTAAGTGCTTAAATCTCTTAACGGGTCAAAAATGGATATATGCATAAACCGGAATGGGTGCGTAATTCATAAGAACTAAGAATCCGGGATTTGGATTCCGGGTTACGGACATTGCCATGGACTTCATTACAAAACTCCCTCGTACATCGTCTAGTCACGATAGTATTTCGGTTATCATTGAGCGTTTGACCAAATCTGCTCACTTCCTTCCCATACGTGAAGACTACCAAGGCGAGAAATTGGCTCGTATCTACACGGATGAAGTCATTTTTCGTCATGGTATTCCCATTGACATTGTCTCGGACCGTGATGGCCGTTTCACCTCCCGTCTTTGGCAAATGTTTCAGAAAGCTCTTGGTACTAACCTCAATGTAAGTACTGCTTTCCATCCTCAGTCTGATGGTCAAATCGAGCGTACTATCCAAACTCTAGAGGATATGCTTCGGTCTTGTATAATCGATTTTGGTGGCAACTAGCATATGCACTTACCTTTGGTTGAATTCTCGTGCAATAAGAGTTACCACGCAAGTATTCAAATGGCACCTTTCAAGGCATTGTATGGTCGCAAGTGTCGATCGCCTATTTGTTGGCACAAGATCAGGGAGGCTCAAATCACCGGTCCCTAGCTTATACAAGAGACGACGGACAAGATTTTGCAGATTTGGGACAACTTGCTCAAATCTAGAAGCCGACACAAGAGACGACGGACAAGATTTTGAAGATAAAAGACGCAAGCCCTTGGAATTCAACGTTGGTGACTTTGTACTTCTCAAGGTATCCCCTTGGAAGGGTGTAGTTCATTTTGGAAAGAAGGGAAAGCTCGCTCTTTGCTATGTGGGTCCTTTTAGATTCTCGAAAGGATTGGCAAGGTAGCGTACCGACTGAACCTACAACAAGAGCTCAACAACGTTCATCCTACATTTCACGTCTCCAACTTGAAGATATGTCTAGCTGAAGAAGGACTCCAAGTCCCACTCGAAGACCTTCAAATCAATGAGACCTTACACTTCGTCGAGAAACCAATCGAGACCATGGATCGAGGCACCAAGCAAATTAAGGCGCATGCGAATTCCTATCGTGAAGGTTCGGTGGGAAGGAAAGCGTGGCGCTGAGTTTACTTGGGAACTTGAAAGTGACATGAGGACTAAGTATCCGCATCTGTTCGTTACATCTTCCTAACTTTCGGACGAAATTTCCTAAAGGATGGGAGACTGTAACGCTTCGCTTTTTGTAACTTTCTATTCTTAGGAAGATTGTTTCGAAGTTCTATTTTTGGAAAGCCTAAACCTTGTAATCGTATCACATTCCGAATCATTGTAAATCCAAGGCTTTGATTATAATCGAATTGATCATTTATACGATTTCCGCAACCTTTATACATGCTTATACATATGTTCATACACTTATTCATTACACGATCTATCAATTCAAGTTAATATGTGAATTCTTATTGTACGTTTATCTTAAAATCAAGCAAGAAGATTTGTAATCTAAACGCAAAGCATATAAACAATTGGCATCTTGTAAATCTTACACATTCATGTTATGGCAATTATAACTTAACAAGGTTCTTTTTATGGTTATGTAACACTTTACATCTAGAAATAAACCACCAAACAATCAAACAAGTCAGTTATTTAACATAATACAACAAATAAAGAAATAATAACATTTAAAACAAAAAAGATTATAGCTTGCGGCCGCAAGCTGTCAACTACCATTAAACCATCTTGTTCCAAGATTATTACCCACCTAATCACCTTAAATGCTAACCTAACTCAACCCTAATCTTCCCTTTATATAAACCAACCTTTCGCCAACCTTTTCTCACTTTTACAAGCCTCCAAACACTCCAAAAATCCCCTCAAACTTCCAGATTTCTCTGTTGTCCTATTTCAGTTTGCAAGTGAGTTCTTACTCACTTCCTTGGCTAATCAAGCCTTGTTTCTTCTTCTAAAATACTTGGATAACCTCTAGGAAGGTTTTCACAAGTTTGCTTGGGCAAACTATGGTGAAACCTCACCATTTTGAGGTCCAAAAGTGTCATGAACTTTCTGCTCACTTTCGTCTTTTCATAACTTCAAAAACTTCAAGTTTCTTCATGTTTTCTTCCTCTACAATGTTTGACAAGCCTCTAGGGATGTTACCATAGGTTTTCCATGGAAAACCAAGGTGGAACAATACCATTTTATTGTCAAGCATTCTGTTTTAGAAGATAAACTTGTAAACTTTTTCTTTAACATGTTTTCTCTTAACAACTTTATACTACTTGTGCCTCTAATCAAGCCCATGATTAGTGAGCTAGCTAGAGTTGTTTCATAAAAATAAAGAGGTATAAAAATACCTCTAAACTTGTTGTTTACTAAGGGTTTTAACCCACAAGTGTTGGAACCATCCAAGCTTACAAAGTTTGTGTTTTGGTAAAGGTGTTATTACATGGAGGCCTTGGCTATCATACTTTCAATCCACCACCTCACTTGATGATTTCTAACCACCAAGCTATGTTCAAACTTCAATTGAGTAACAAGGCTATGACACGTACCTAAACGATGCTATGTTTGGGATGCACGCACATAGCTTGCTTACTTGGTCGATACGTAGTTTAGTGAAGTATTTTCCTTTTATTTCATTCATGACCATAGAAAGTGTATTGGTGAATCTTACGAAAGAGGGTAAAGGACGGTTATCCTCCTACCTCCATGCATAACTTCTATGACTTCCATGAAATCTAGGATTTATATGATAAACTTGATAATATAATATGTAAAACATATATGTAAATAATAAATATAATCGAACCTTTGACGATGATCGTATGGTTACTTGTACTAACATTAGGTTATTTTATCCAAGACTTAACCTCTCGTTACGATTCTATTAGGCATGACCCATAAAACCTCAAACACCCTACGGGGCTTATAGTGTCAAAAACAAATGTTAGCATCTAGATAAATACTTTCGACAAAACATACTTTTGCATACTTTAAACTCCTAAACTAATAAACTCCATTATAATTTCAATACTCACACACCTACATTTCCTTGTGTAGGAACTCGGTTTTCCGCTCCCTAATCAACCAAACACTTTACGGATTGAAACTTTGCAAAACCATGAGTACACTCGACACCCTTTTTACGCTTTACACTTTTGGGTGCAACTTGTTGGTCTATCAAAAAACCACTTAATCACACTTATACTTTATGAAATCACAGAAACAATCCATCATACATGCTATAGTTATGTGATACTCGATTTGTATACTTGGAACATTCTTATGTGATACTAATTGTCATTAACTTCGTACGAGCCTCCCCTTAACACGTATAGCGCTATAGGAGTAACGCACCACCCGTATTCTTGTGGTCATGTTAAGTTTAATCTATTATGCGGTGACACTTGAGGATTGACTTGTGTTTCGCATGCCTTTTTTACATTAATCTCGTATGCTAGGTTTACATGTGGATTTGTTTAAACGATTTTTTATTACTTATGCCATGATTTAAACTTTTGTACTCGCCAATACCTTTGTATTTAACTATACTTTTAACATGTTGCAGGTTGAGGATGTTTATATGACGAAAACAAAGTAGGAACGGCATAGAAACACACGTATCATGCTGGTTACTTGTTATGTTTTGTTGAACATGTTCTATTATGAATTTATGTTGTATTTAATTTTGGTAATGTACTTGACTTGTGGATAAATGAAATGAAATGAAGGGTTTAATCTAATATTGTCGCCATTAGCGTTATGATGTCTCGAGCAATTTCGTTCGTCTGACTTCGATGTTTCCGCCATCGGTTGGGGTGTGACATCTCCACCTACACCATCCAACCTAAACACGGTGGGTTGCGTCGCTATCTATCTACCCATACATAATAAAAATACGTCATTAGTAAATATATAATAAACCTACAATATCATACAACAATATGACAAATGTTAAAGAGTGTTTGAAGTTAGATTTGCGTTAGGAGGTTAGTGATTGATATTTAAACAATTGTTGCATTTTGCTACATTAAATAAATTTCATAGGAATATTTTAATTAGAGTTTAAAAGATACAAACCGGTAGAAATCGATAAATCTAACAATAACTTTAACAAACGAAACACCAACGAAAATGAAAAATGTTTCTTTATTTCCACCATCAATTTAACAAGATTAGATAAGTATTCAAGTTAGCAAATCTTTTATTCGCTTTAAATAATCAATATAGTTGGGGACTTAGTAACCACGGGTGTCAGCCCAGTGGCCAGCCTCACCTATTCCAAACGGGAGGACGCGGGTTCGAGTCCAGCTTGGCCCGAATAATCCTGCTGGGTAGTAACTGCCAGGAAGCTATGGGGCTAAGCTAGCTTGGGGAGGGAGAACCCTCCCGCGGTCAGGGGTACCGTGCATTTACCTTTTTTTTTCTCCTAGCGTGACAATCCCCGTTTAGCCAATTTATTATTAGTACAATTAAATTACGTGCAATCATATAGACTTAGTTTAGCAATAACTAGTTCATACAATGTGTTGCATGTGCATGACTAGGCATGATTTTAGTATGACCAGTAGAGAATACTACCACTAACGAACACATTACTGCTAATTCAAGATAAAACAATCAACAAATGATTCAATATAACAAACACCGGTGATATACGAACTACAAGACAACAAAACCCTAATTTAACGAAGGTGTTGAATTTATCGAATTCTACTATAATCTACGGATTTTATAACTTTTATGAACTATTTTTATAGACAATATGTTGTCGCATGGAGAAATTAGTATATAGTGTATTAAAAATAAATAACACCTAATCTTATGTTTATACATGCTTAAAATACCGTAAAATACTACCATTATGTATAAACTATGTATTATTATCACAAAAATACACTAACTAAATACAAAATCAGATTTGGGAGGATCTTTATAGGATCAATTAGATGGGGATAAGAATCAACAAAACATTAAAACACATGGGAAAATGGCCTTGTGTGAATACTAACACCTAATGTACCCTAAGCCATCTAATCTCACAATAACCATCGTAGCCCTCACCACACCACACCCACACACTCTCTCCTTCTAGGTTCCCCCCTAAAACCTAACCCACCCACCCCTAAACATTTCACATCTTCAAACTTTCCCAAAACTTTTTTATGCATTCCATGTAATCTTCATCTTTCTAAGGTATTCTTTCAAGGATTGAAGCATCCTCAAACTTTCATGTCATGAAAGTGCTTGGGTATGCTTCAAAACTTCAAAGAAAACATACTTGGAGGACACTTTAATGTGGAGGAATCCAAGCTTATGTTTTGTCAGATGATCTTGATGTTTTAGTGACTAAATGTGTAAAGAACATGTTGTGACAGAGGAATCATCCACAATACATGTATACATGTAGAGATGTTCCTCATTGATTCACCAAAAAACATGGATATCCATTCAACACATTAAAACTAACTAGAAATATATATCACATCTTGCAAAATAGTTATTGTTTTTGAAAGATTCTTGAACCAACAACATCATTAATTTGTTAAAATAATAACCATGTAAAACTTTCTAAAAATTAACTTAAATAAGTTTATGAACAAAGTGTTTAGAACAAAAAGTGTATCAAATAAACTTGAAATAAGCACTAGGTTACAAGATGTGTTCAAAAGAGCCTAGGTTCATCATATTTTGATGAATCCACTTATTTTGTACTTACAAGATTAATGTAGTGGTTTGATGAGAATAATTGGTTAAAAAACCTAGTGGAAATAGTTAAACAAAAATCAATACAGAAAAACTGAAAAGAAAGCCCAAATGGTGGAAACCTTAGCTACGAGTTTGAAAACTTCAAAAATTTTACAGTTAACTTGGGATGTCAAAAGAAGGGTGTCGACCAAAAATTAGATTTGTTTGAATTGTCTAGCTATTTTTAAAAATTTAATAGCATAAATAACCACTAAAAATAAATAAAATACCTAGACTACCCATATAGTTTCAAATTTTTTTATAGTAATTTCTACTAATTATAATAAGACAGAAACTAAAAATCAAGTGAAACTAAGTTGGGAAACAATGGTTTTAAATAGTGGCTTAAATTTGCATTTTAAAGATTTTTATTTACAGATTATCAAGAATACTAAAAATAATATTTTTTTTTCAAGAGACTTGTAGGGTCAGTAGTTATGTAAGGATTTTTTTGGAAATTGAAAGTATTTTTAGTGAATTTAGAGATTTTGCGGGGATTTAGTGATTATAATTCAAAACCCACATCTATAAATTATAAAAATAATATCCTAAAGACTTTTTAAGTTCAAAAAACCTGTCACACTTTTAAAAAACATTTATTCACATTCCAAGATTGATTTGGTGTACAGTTATTTAATGACATGTATACTAAGAATTTTTAAAGTATATAATTTAACTAAAACCCTAGTTTTGAGAATAAACAATGAACCGTTTTGTTTTATAAACAAACACCAACTATTAACCTCATCAACACTATGTACACTTTGTTTAGGGGAAGTGTTGGTCATGTGTCAGTCAGATAGATTGATTCTGTAATATCCGTTAAAAAACCGGATCTACTAAACCCGCTCCGTTTACTAACCGAACAATCAGTTAAAATTTTCGTTGTGTATTTAATACCCAAATTAATTTTAAACGATACATAATTAATAAGTATATTGGAATATATAATTTATATTTGAAAAAGTATTTAAAATAATGAAATAAAAATAAAAGGCTGCTGCCGGGTTTCGAACCCGGGTCAGCCAGGGAATACACAATGTCTTAACTCCCACACGCTCAACCACTGCGACACTTGTGTTCTTTAGTAACATATCAAAACAATTAATTCAAATATCAAACTAGAATTCAAAACTGACGCGCCCAATCGCAGTCGTCGGAAATCCCGACGATTTCGCCGAGATTGGACGGTTTCTTCTGATTTAACCGAAGCCTTAACTATTACACCGGTTATAACCGACGTCTGAACCCGCGACACAAGTCATAACCGCGGGAAAATTGTTGACCGACGAATCAAGATGGAAAACGGACCAAATTCGTCGATGTTCTGCCCTATAAATACACCCTCTAACTTCTGTTAGCTTTTTCGCTCACAATCACACTCTTTTCCCGACGTAATTTCACTCGCCGGAAAACTTCTGCAACTCGCCGGAAAACCGAACCCCTTCACCTCTGTGCCTTACTCTAAAAACTGAACACCCAGAGCTCATACCGAAGCCACCCACACTCATCTCAAGCTCCCTGAAGACCCTCTGCCGCAGGACACACGTCGCCAGAATAATCTGCTGTCATCGGAGTTTCGCCGGCAAAACAGAGGAGCCCTGTTCGGTATATCTTACATTAATCTCTCATTCTTTTTATTAATCTCACATGTAATTAATCACAACACACTAAAGAACTTGATTAAATCGTCGAACCAGTCGGATACCGATTCTGGTTAAGTTCAACGAAGAAGATGAAGTTTTCAGTTGTATATATGTTTAATTTAAATCAAGATATATCTTGGATTAGACACACAGTCCAGCGGTGGACTGTGTGCAAATAAACACGCATACGTCCCGAGTTCGATTCTTGTCCCACGCACACTCGCCTTAATAAAAATGTTCCTTTTTTAAAATGAACCGGATTCATTGCAAATAGATGTTAAGTTTAATAAAAACCGGAATAATAACCAAGATAGACACACAGTCCAGTGGTGGACTGTGTGAACGTTTAAATCACACGTCACGAGTTCGAGTCCAGACTACCGCACCGGTTCTGGCAATTATCAAACTTTTTATATAAGGCTGAAATGAAAATGATCTAGTTTGTATATAAGTATAATAAAAATCAGATTATTTACCAAGTTAGACACACAGTCCAGTGGTGGACTGTGTGTCAACCTAAACCATAGGTCCAGGGTTCGAGACCTGTGGAGAGCACCGAGTGAGTCATTAAAATCGTTTTTGAAATAAATGATTTTCGGATTAATTCAATTAGTATATAAATATAATTAAAAACAGAAATATTTCGGGTTAGACACGTAGCTCAGTTGGTAGAGCTGCGTGCACGCGAACGGGAGGTCTCGGGTTCGAGCCTCACCCGGCGCACACAATTACACAATAAAATCGGTCAACAAGTCAACGGTCAACAAGTCAACAGTCAAAAATCAACAATTTTTTTTATTACTTTTATTTAATTATTTACATTAAAAATACTTAAAAATAACATTTTTAAAGTTAGAAAATAGCCTTAAACTCACAAAAATATATCCAACAATCCTACTAAAATTGATTAATAAAATCCGCTTACTTACCGAACCATTATGCTATTATCTAGGTTAGTTTCACTCGTGGTTAAAACCAACTTCGTGCGCATTCAACATCATCAACCGAACGCACCCAATGTGAGTGAATCTTACAACTCCCCTTTTTAATTACACGTTTTGGGGTGTGTCATGTGTCACTAAAATTAACTCGTTTATTTAAACTTGTGCCATACCATATTGTGATCTAAACTTAGAATGTATATATTGTTTGTAGCTATGTATTTCATATTGTCAAGTTATATGCAAATCATTCATTAGGCCCATCAGTTCCTTGTGGGAGACGAGTTGAGCAACGCGTGCGTGAAAACAATCTATTATTGTATGTGTGTGCATTATTTAATATTAAGTGATTGGTGAATAAGTTTACATCTATATTTACTCATATGTGGTTGTGCACTTTATTTTATAATCAATTCAATAAACTTGTTCAAATGTTTTTCATAGGATTCACTCGCCAACTTTTTGTTGATCCAAAAACCATTTTTACACATGATACAGGTGAACAGGATGAAGCAAGGAAAACATAGGAAATGCCTTAGAAGAAAACAATGAAGTCTAGAATGATGTTTAGGACATGATGTAATTATGATTGTATGTTTCCATTTAAATTATAATAATGAATATGAAACGTTATAATAAATGTCATGAGCTTTGATGATAACCCAATTATGCCCCGATCACCTTTTCCGCTGCGGGTCGGGGTGTGACAGATTGGTATCAGAGCCATGACTATAGGGATATAGGATAGGTTGTTAGACCCTTAGAGCCTATACTATAGTTGACTAGATTTTTATTGTTTATGTGGTTACATGCAAACTTATGATATTTATTTGTTTCATATTTGTTTATACTTACAGTCAAACATACATACTTACATACACATTCATCATACATATTTCAATGTTCATATATTCAAATCATCTTCATACTTTTGTTATTCAAAGATTTTGTCACAATTTTCAAATCTCATCAAAGTAAGTTCTGTGACGGGCATGTAGTAACTGGAAGGGTACAAGTACCGGTAGTCGGAACGTCCTGTCTAGGTTGGCATTCGTATAAATCCAATATAACGGACCAGTTTGCCTACCTGGGGACTAACGATGAGAGTACGAAGGACCTATTAGGCCAAAGCATGCCACACCAAACGTCGTTCGAACTAACCCCACTTTGAGGTGTCACCGTGTCCATACCTGGATACATTCCGAATATCATACGTTACATACATATTTCTCGATTTTCTCCGGTTTTAGTGTACGTAATCAGGCTAACACATGCGAACCATATGAAAAACCCGGTATTCATGGGGGCCCACATGATTACGAAGGTGAAGTATGGCGGCATGCAAGGCCCAATTACAAGCAAAGCCCAAGACATCTTATGGATGTAGTAGATTTATTATGTTATATTTATTTTATGAATGTTCATTCCCAAATACGATCCATGATCCCAAAACATCCAACTCATACTCTTGATATGTATTCCTTGTAGATGTCTTCTAGCCTCGCCCGTAGGAAGATGAGAGCAGGAAAAGCTCGCGAGCGCATGGCTGCCCTAATTTCTCAACAAATGGCTGCCATAATACCCAACATTGTAATCCAAGTCCAACAAGCACTTACCGCTAATCCTGTCAACCAAGAAAATCAAAACGTTATCAACCCTCCCCCAAATACCACTAAATGTACCTACAAGCATTTCAAATCCTGCGACCCTCCGAAATACGAAGAGACTGAAGGTGTCACCGCTCTCCTACATTGGTTTGAAAAAATGGAGAACACTTTTCCAAATTGCGATTGCCCCGATGATCGCAAAGTGCGATATGCTACTGGTCATTTATATGGAATAGCACTTACTTGGTGGAATACAGAGAAGGCCAAACGAGGTGTTGAAGATGCTATGACTTTGACTTGGGATGAGTTGAAGGAAATCATGACAAGACGGTTTTGCCCAAGGAGCGAAATCAAGAAATTAGAGGATGAGTTCTATTCGTTGAAGCAAAAGGAAGGCGACCACACCACATACAACAAAAGATTCCTCGAGTCAAATCAAATGGTTCCCAACTTGTTCACACCTCTTTACCGTTTGATCGAGCACTACATTCGAGGTCTTCCGTCAAAGATTCAGGACTCTGTAATAAGTACCACGCCTGCAACTTTGGAAGCAGCAATGGAGTTAGCTACAGAGCTCACCGAAAACCGAATCTGGAACAAAGACTTCAAGGAGGAGACGAAGAAGAAGGATAAAGCATCGACTGAAACTTCAAACTCCACCCAAACCGAATCCCCTTCTCAACCCACTTTTAAGAGAAAACGAGATGGGCAAATTTTCGCTGTCACACAACGTAATCAACCAATTTCACAAGCCATACCCATCCAAGCTATCCCAATCACTCAAGTAGCACCCAACTCAACTAACCCAAATAAGAAACCATACCTTGGACCTCACCCTCGATGTAACACCTGTTTTTATCACCATCCCCATACCTTACCTTGTCGACTATTTGCGAATTGTGGACGCTATGGTCATTTGAGCAAGGTTTGCCGCACCCCTCAAAACCAAATCTCACCCCCTCCTCAAAACATGATCCAAACCTATCAACAACCCCAATACCCCACATTACCTTATGTTCGAGCTTGTTTTAATTGTGGCGACCCTACCCACTTTAGTAACACGTGCCCTCGATTGGTTAACATCATAAACGCTCAAGCTCAATCAAACCCAGTTAACCAAGCAAATCAAGAAAACCCAATCACTAGGCCACCAGCAAGAAGAAGAGTTTTCAACATCAACGCCAACCCTGTTGAAGATAATGTCGGCCCAAACGAAACCACCCAACTAGTCCCCTTCACCAAAAATCAAGATTTAACTCCAACCGCTTAGTTTTTATGTTTTTCTTTATGTTATCTCAATTTTCCCGTACCCCAGTTATAAATGGGAATCTTATCCAAGGATCTTAATGCGAATTACTATTTCAGTTTGTTTATGTTTTAAAGTCACATAGAACTAATCATAACTTACGGATAAAGCCAATGAAAATTTGACAAGAAAAATGGTGGATACGCCGCTGGTACTTCCTATATATAAGTATTCTTTCCAAAGGATCAGAGGCATTATCTGGCGGTTATGAGAAGTTCCATGTAGAATTTAGTATTGTCTTGATTGAAGTTTGTTTTGTACTTACTGATTTAGCATTTATAGCATCTTATCATTTAAAGAAATTGGATTGTATTCCATTTCTACATAGACTAACCTCTCCATCACAACAAACGAGAGAGGTATTGTCATCATTCAAACATGTATACTATCAGAATTAAGACTCAAGTTTTGGTTGTTGTGGTTGTTTTAGAGTCACATAGAACTAATCATAACTTGCGGATAAAGTCAATGAAAATTTGACAAGAATATGGTGGATACGCCGCTGGTACTTCCTATATATAAGTATTCTTGTCAAAGGATCAGAGGCATTATCAGGCGGTTATGAGAAGTTCCATGTAGGATTTAGTAATGTTTTGGTCGAAGTTGTTCATCATACATTTCAACGTATTTCAATTTCATCATTTAAAGAAGTTGAGCTATGTCTCACTTCCACAAGGACTAACCTCTCCATCACAACAAACGAGAGAGGTATTGTCATCATTCAAACACGTATATCAGAATTAAGACTCAAGCCTTGGTTGTTGTGTTTGTTTATGTATTAGAGTCACATAGAACCAATCATAACTTGCGGATAAAACCAATGAAAATTTGACAAGAATATGGTGGATACGCCGCTGGTACTTCCTATATATAAGTATTCTTGCCAAAGGATCAGAGGCATTATCAGGTGGTTATGAGAAGTTCCATGTAGGATTTAGTATTGTTTTGGTTGAAGTTTGTGTTATACTCCCTGATTTAGCATTCATATCATCTCATTATTTAAAGAAATTGGATTGTGTTCCATTTTCTACATAGACTAACCTCTCCATCATAACAAACGCGAGAGGTACTGTCATCATTCAAACATGTATACTATCAGAATTTAGACTCAAGCTTTGGTTGTTGTGTTTGTTTATGTTTTAGAGTCGCATAGGACTAATCATAATTTACTGATAAAACCAAAGAAAATTTGACGAGAATATGGTGGATACGCCGCTGGTACTTCCTATATATAAGTATTCTTGCCAAAGGATCAGAGGCATTATCAGGCGGTTATGAGAAGTTCCATGTAGGATTTAGTATTGCCTTGGTTGAAATTTGTGTTACATTCACTGACATTAATATTCATATCATCTTATCATTTAAAGAAATTTGATTGTGTTCTATTTCTACATAAACTAAACCTCTCCATCATAACAAACGAGAGAGGAACTGTCACCCTTCAAACATGTATGCTATCAGAATTTTGACTCAGATATTGGTTGTTGTGTTTATTTATGTTCTAGAGTTACATCATAGAACCAATCATAACTTACTGATAAAACCAATGAAAATTTGACAAGAATATGGTGGATACGCCGCTGGTACTTCCTATATATAAGTATTCTTGCTAAAGGATCAGAGGCATTGTCAGGCGGTTATGAGAAGTTCCATGTAGGATTTAGTAATTTCTTGGTACATTGGTTGTGGTGTTTATTTATGTTCTAGAGTTACATCATAGAACCAATCATAACTTATTGATAAAACCAATGAAAATTTGACAAGAATATGGTGGATACGCCGCTGGTACTTCCTATATATAAGTATTCTTGCCAAAGGATCAGAGGCATTGTCAGGCGGTTATGAGAAGTTCCATGTAGGTTGTAGTATTAGAAATTTTGTTTTAGGATATGACCTTATCTTTCCAAACATATCAAAACTCTTACGCATGAAATCATACTTAGTGAATCAACTCCGCTTATCAATATTTTTACCGTAGGCAACAAAAAGCGATTCCTGTAGCAGGGTACTTAACCCTTACAAGGGACGTTACCGCCTCAAACAAAAATTTAAACCCTTACTCTTTTCTAAGTATGTAACTGTCAAACTAAACACCATCATTTTTAGACAAATATATCACTACTTAAATTTCAGGACGAAATTTCTAAAAAGCAGGGGATACTGTAATATCCGTAAAATACCGGATTTACTAAACCCGCTCCGTTTACTAACCGAACAATCAGTTAAAATTTTCGTTGTGTATTTAATGCCCAAATTAATTTTAAACGATACATAATTAATAAGTATATTGGAATATATAATTTATATTTGAAAAAGTATTTAAAATAATGAAATAAAAATAAAAGGCTGCTGCCGGGTTTCGAACTCGGGTCAGCCAAGGAATACACAATGTCTTAACTCCCACACGCTCAACCACTGCGCCACTTGTGTTCTTTAGTAATATATCAAAACAATTAATTCAAATATCAAACTAGAATTCAAAACTGACGCGCCCAATCGCAGTCGTCGGAAATCCCGACGATTTCGCCGAGATTGGACGGTTTCTTCTGATTTAACCGAAGCCTTAACTATTACATCGGTTATAACCGACGTCTGAACCCGCGACACAAGTCATAACCGCGGGAAAATTGTTGACCGACGAATCAAGACGGAAAACGGACCAAAATCGTCGATGTTCTGCCCTATAAATACACCCTCTAACTTCTGTTAGCTTTTTCGCTCACAATCACACTCTTTCCCGACGTAATTTCACTCGCCGGAAAACTTCTGCAACTCGCCGGAAAACCGAACCCCTTCACCTCTGTGCCTTACTCTAAAAACTGAACACCCAGAGCTCATACCGAAGCCACCCACACTCATCTCAAGCTCCCTGAAGACCCTCTGCCGCAGGACACACGTCGCCGGAATAATCTGCTGTCATCGGAGTTTCGCTGGCGAAACAGAGGAGCCCTGTTCGGTATATCTTACACTTAATCTCTCATTCTTTTTATTAATCTCACATGTAATTAATCACAACGCACTAAAGAACTTGATTAAATCGTCGAACCAGTCGGACACCGATTCTGGTTAAGTTCAACGAAGAAGATGAAGTTTTCAGTTGTATATATGTTTAATTTAAATCAAGATATATCTCGGGTTAGACACACAGTCCAGCGGTGGACTGTGTGCAAATAAACACGCATACGTCCCGAGTTCGATTCTTGTCCCATGCACACTCGCCTTAATAAAAATGTTCCTTTTTTAAACTGAACCGGATTCATTGCAAATAGATGTTAAGTTTAATAAAAATCGGAATAATAACCAAGATAAACACACAGTCCAGTGGTGGACTGTGTGAACGCTTAAATCACACGTCACGAGTTTGAGTCCAGACTACCACACCGGTTCCGGTAATTATCAAACTTTATATAAGGCAGAAATGAAATGATCTAGTTTGTATATAAGTATAATAAAAATCAGATTATTTACCAAGTTAGACACACAGTCCAGCGGTGGACTATGTGTCAACCTAAACCACAGGTCCCGGGTTCGAGACCTGTGGAGAGCACCTAGCGAGTCATTAAAATCGTTTTTGAAATAAATGATTTTTCGGATTAATTCAATTAGTATATAAATATAATTATAAACAGAAATATTTCGGGTTAGACACGTAGCTCAGTTGGTAGAGCTGCGTGCACGCGAACGGGAGGTCTCGGGTTCGAGCCTCACCCGGCGCACACAATTACACAATAAAATCGGTCAACAAGTCAACAGTCAAAAATCAACAATTTTTTTATTACTTTTATTTAATTATTTACATTAAAAATACTTAAAAATAACATTTTTAAAGTTAGAAAATAGCCTCAAACTCACAAAAATATATCCAACAATCCTACTAAAATTGATTAATAAAATCCGCTTACTTACCGAACCATTATGCTATTATCTAGGTTAGTTTCACTCGTGGTTAAAACCAACTTCGTGCGCATTCAACATCATCAACCGAACGCACCCAATGTGAGTGAATCTTACAACTCCCCTTTTTAATTACACGTTTTGGGGTGTGTCATGTGTCACTAAAATTAACTCGTTTATTTAAACTTGTGCCATACCATATTGTGATCTAAACTTAGAATGTATATATTGTTTGTAGCTATGTATTTCATATTGTCAAGTTATATGCAAATCATTCATTAGGCCCATCAGTTCCTTGTGGGAGACGAGTTGAGCAACGCGTGCCTCAAAACAATCTATTATTGTATGTGCGTGCATTATTTAATATTAAGTGATTGGTGAATAAGTTTACATCTATATTTACTCATATGTGGTTGTGCACTTTATTTTATAATCAATTCAATAAACTTGTTCAAATGTTTTTCATAGGATTCACTCGCCAACTTTTTGTTGATCCAAAAACCATTTTTACACATGATACAGGTGAACAGGATGAAGCAAGGAAAACATAGGAAATGCCTTAGAAGAAAACAATGAAGTCTAGAATGATGTTTAGGACATGATGTAATTATGATTGTATGTTTCCATTTAAATTATAATAATGAATATGAAACGTTATAATAAATGTCATGAGCTTTGATGATAACCCAATTATGCCCGATCACCTTTTCCGCTGCGGGTCGGGGGTGTGACAGATTGGTATCAGAGCCATGACTATAGGGATATAGGATAGGTTGTTAGACCCTTAGAGCCTATACTATAGTTGACTAGATTTTTATTGTTTATGTGGTTACATGCAAACTTATGATATTTATTTGTTTCATATTTGTTTATACTTACAGTCAAACATACATACTTACATACACATTCATCATACATATTTCAATGTTCATATATTCAAATCATCTTCATACTTTTGTTATTCAAAGATTTTGTCACAATTTTCAAATCTCATCAAAGTAAGTTCTGTGACGGGCATGTAGTAACTGGAAGGGTACAAGTACCGGTAGTCGGAACGTCCTGTCTAGGTTGGCATTCGTATAAATCCAATATAACGGACCAGTTTGCCTACCTGGGGACTAACGATGAGAGTACGAAGGACCTATTAGGCCAAAGCATGCCACACCAAACGTCGTTCGAACTAACCCCACTTTGAGGTGTCACCGTGTCCATACCTGGATACATTCCGAATATCATACGTTACATACATATTTCTCGATTTTCTCCGGGTTTTAGTGTACGTAATCAGGCTAACACATGCGAACCATATGAAAAACCCGGTATTCATGGGGGCCCACATGATTACGAAGGTGAAGTATGGCGGCATGCAAGGCCCAATTACAAGCAAAGCCCAAGACATCTTATGGATGTAGTAGATTTATTATGTTATATTTATTTTATGAATGTTCATTCCCAAATACGATCCATGATCCCAAAACATCCAACTCATACTCTTGATATGTATTCCTTGTAGATGTCTTCTAGCCTCGCCCGTAGGAAGATGAGAGCAGGAAAAGCTCGCGAGCGCATGGCTGCCCTAATTTCTCAACAAATGGCTGCCATAATACCCAACATTGTAATCCAAGTCCAACAAGCACTTACCGCTAATCCTGTCAACCAAGAAAATCAAAACGTTATCAACCCTCCCCCAAATACCACTAAATGTACCTACAAGCATTTCAAATCCTGCGACCCTCCGAAATACGAAGAGACTGAAGGTGTCACCGCTCTCCTACATTGGTTTGAAAAAATGGAGAACACTTTTCCAAATTGCGATTGCCCCGATGATCGCAAAGTGCGATATGCTACTGGTCATTTATATGGAATAGCACTTACTTGGTGGAATACAGAGAAGGCCAAACGAGGTGTTGAAGATGCTATGACTTTGACTTGGGATGAGTTGAAGGAAATCATGACAAGACGGTTTTGCCCAAGGAGCGAAATCAAGAAATTAGAGGATGAGTTCTATTCGTTGAAGCAAAAGGAAGGCGACCACACCACATACAACAAAAGATTCCTCGAGTCAAATCAAATGGTTCCCAACTTGTTCACACCTCTTTACCGTTTGATCGAGCACTACATTCGAGGTCTTCCGTCAAAGATTCAGGACTCTGTAATAAGTACCACGCCTGCAACTTTGGAAGCAGCAATGGAGTTAGCTACAGAGCTCACCGAAAACCGAATCTGGAACAAAGACTTCAAGGAGGAGACGAAGAAGAAGGATAAAGCATCGACTGAAACTTCAAACTCCACCCAAACCGAATCCCCTTCTCAACCCACTTTTAAGAGAAAACGAGATGGGCAAATTTTCGCTGTCACACAACGTAATCAACCAATTTCACAAGCCATACCCATCCAAGCTATCCCAATCACTCAAGTAGCACCCAACTCAACTAACCCAAATAAGAAACCATACCTTGGACCTCACCCTCGATGTAACACCTGTTTTTATCACCATCCCCATACCTTACCTTGTCGACTATTTGCGAATTGTGGACGCTATGGTCATTTGAGCAAGGTTTGCCGCACCCCTCAAAACCAAATCTCACCCCCTCCTCAAAACATGATCCAAACCTATCAACAACCCCAATACCCCACATTACCTTATGTTCGAGCTTGTTTTAATTGTGGCGACCCTACCCACTTTAGTAACACGTGCCCTCGATTGGTTAACATCATAAACGCTCAAGCTCAATCAAACCCAGTTAACCAAGCAAATCAAGAAAACCCAATCACTAGGCCACCAGCAAGAAGAAGAGTTTTCAACATCAACGCCAACCCTGTTGAAGATAATGTCGGCCCAAACGAAACCACCCAACTAGTCCCCTTCACCAAAAATCAAGATTTAACTCCAACCGCTTAGTTTTTATGTTTTTCTTTATGTTATCTCAATTTTCCCGTACCCCAGTTATAAATGGGAATCTTATCCAAGGATCTTAATGCGAATTACTATTTCAGTTTGTTTATGTTTTAAAGTCACATAGAACTAATCATAACTTACGGATAAAGCCAATGAAAATTTGACAAGAAAAATGGTGGATACGCCGCTGGTACTTCCTATATATAAGTATTCTTTCCAAAGGATCAGAGGCATTATCTGGCGGTTATGAGAAGTTCCATGTAGAATTTAGTATTGTCTTGATTGAAGTTTGTTTTGTACTTACTGATTTAGCATTTATAGCATCTTATCATTTAAAGAAATTGGATTGTATTCCATTTCTACATAGACTAACCTCTCCATCACAACAAACGAGAGAGGTATTGTCATCATTCAAACATGTATACTATCAGAATTAAGACTCAAGTTTTGGTTGTTGTGGTTGTTTTAGAGTCACATAGAACTAATCATAACTTGCGGATAAAGTCAATGAAAATTTGACAAGAATATGGTGGATACGCCGCTGGTACTTCCTATATATAAGTATTCTTGTCAAAGGATCAGAGGCATTATCAGGCGGTTATGAGAAGTTCCATGTAGGATTTAGTAATGTTTTGGTCGAAGTTGTTCATCATACATTTC
Organism: Scalesia atractyloides; assembly: GCA_947069175.1. NCBI lineage: Eukaryota > Viridiplantae > Streptophyta > Magnoliopsida > Asterales > Asteraceae > Scalesia > Scalesia atractyloides. The sequence continues at coordinate 35,469,477 of CAMTDV010000020.1, read as the reverse complement.
AACGTATTTCAATTTCATCATTTAAAGAAGTTGAGCTATGTCTCACTTCCACAAGGACTAACCTCTCCATCACAACAAACGAGAGAGGTATTGTCATCATTCAAACACGTATATCAGAATTAAGACTCAAGCCTTGGTTGTTGTGTTTGTTTATGTATTAGAGTCACATAGAACCAATCATAACTTGCGGATAAAACCAATGAAAATTTGACAAGAATATGGTGGATACGCCGCTGGTACTTCCTATATATAAGTATTCTTGCCAAAGGATCAGAGGCATTATCAGGTGGTTATGAGAAGTTCCATGTAGGATTTAGTATTGTTTTGGTTGAAGTTTGTGTTATACTCCCTGATTTAGCATTCATATCATCTCATTATTTAAAGAAATTGGATTGTGTTCCATTTTCTACATAGACTAACCTCTCCATCATAACAAACGCGAGAGGTACTGTCATCATTCAAACATGTATACTATCAGAATTTAGACTCAAGCTTTGGTTGTTGTGTTTGTTTATGTTTTAGAGTCGCATAGGACTAATCATAATTTACTGATAAAACCAAAGAAAATTTGACGAGAATATGGTGGATACGCCGCTGGTACTTCCTATATATAAGTATTCTTGCCAAAGGATCAGAGGCATTATCAGGCGGTTATGAGAAGTTCCATGTAGGATTTAGTATTGCCTTGGTTGAAATTTGTGTTACATTCACTGACATTAATATTCATATCATCTTATCATTTAAAGAAATTTGATTGTGTTCTATTTCTACATAAACTAAACCTCTCCATCATAACAAACGAGAGAGGAACTGTCACCCTTCAAACATGTATGCTATCAGAATTTTGACTCAGATATTGGTTGTTGTGTTTATTTATGTTCTAGAGTTACATCATAGAACCAATCATAACTTACTGATAAAACCAATGAAAATTTGACAAGAATATGGTGGATACGCCGCTGGTACTTCCTATATATAAGTATTCTTGCTAAAGGATCAGAGGCATTGTCAGGCGGTTATGAGAAGTTCCATGTAGGATTTAGTAATTTCTTGGTACATTGGTTGTGGTGTTTATTTATGTTCTAGAGTTACATCATAGAACCAATCATAACTTATTGATAAAACCAATGAAAATTTGACAAGAATATGGTGGATACGCCGCTGGTACTTCCTATATATAAGTATTCTTGCCAAAGGATCAGAGGCATTGTCAGGCGGTTATGAGAAGTTCCATGTAGGTTGTAGTATTAGAAATTTTGTTTTAGGATATGACCTTATCTTTCCAAACATATCAAAACTCTTACGCATGAAATCATACTTAGTGAATCAACTCCGCTTATCAATATTTTTACCGTAGGCAACAAAAAGCGATTCCTGTAGCAGGGTACTTAACCCTTACAAGGGACGTTACCGCCTCAAACAAAAATTTAAACCCTTACTCTTTTCTAAGTATGTAACTGTCAAACTAAACACCATCATTTTTAGACAAATATATCACTACTTAAATTTCAGGACGAAATTTCTAAAAAGCAGGGGATACTGTAATATCCGTAAAATACCGGATTTACTAAACCCGCTCCGTTTACTAACCGAACAATCAGTTAAAATTTTCGTTGTGTATTTAATGCCCAAATTAATTTTAAACGATACATAATTAATAAGTATATTGGAATATATAATTTATATTTGAAAAAGTATTTAAAATAATGAAATAAAAATAAAAGGCTGCTGCCGGGTTTCGAACTCGGGTCAGCCAAGGAATACACAATGTCTTAACTCCCACACGCTCAACCACTGCGCCACTTGTGTTCTTTAGTAATATATCAAAACAATTAATTCAAATATCAAACTAGAATTCAAAACTGACGCGCCCAATCGCAGTCGTCGGAAATCCCGACGATTTCGCCGAGATTGGACGGTTTCTTCTGATTTAACCGAAGCCTTAACTATTACATCGGTTATAACCGACGTCTGAACCCGCGACACAAGTCATAACCGCGGGAAAATTGTTGACCGACGAATCAAGACGGAAAACGGACCAAAATCGTCGATGTTCTGCCCTATAAATACACCCTCTAACTTCTGTTAGCTTTTTCGCTCACAATCACACTCTTTCCCGACGTAATTTCACTCGCCGGAAAACTTCTGCAACTCGCCGGAAAACCGAACCCCTTCACCTCTGTGCCTTACTCTAAAAACTGAACACCCAGAGCTCATACCGAAGCCACCCACACTCATCTCAAGCTCGCTGAAGACCCTCTGCCGCAGGACACACGTCGCCGGAATAATCTGCTGTCATCGGAGTTTCGCTGGCGAAACAGAGGAGCCCTGTTCGGTATATCTTACACTTAATCTCTCATTCTTTTTATTAATCTCACATGTAATTAATCACAACGCACTAAAGAACTTGATTAAATCGTCGAACCAGTCGGACACCGATTCTGGTTAAGTTCAACGAAGAAGATGAAGTTTTCAGTTGTATATATGTTTAATTTAAATCAAGATATATCTCGGGTTAGACACACAGTCCAGCGGTGGACTGTGTGCAAATAAACACGCATACGTCCCGAGTTCGATTCTTGTCCCATGCACACTCGCCTTAATAAAAATGTTCCTTTTTTAAACTGAACCGGATTCATTGCAAATAGATGTTAAGTTTAATAAAAATCGGAATAATAACCAAGATAAACACACAGTCCAGTGGTGGACTGTGTGAACGCTTAAATCACACGTCACGAGTTTGAGTCCAGACTACCACACCGGTTCCGGTAATTATCAAACTTTATATAAGGCAGAAATGAAATGATCTAGTTTGTATATAAGTATAATAAAAATCAGATTATTTACCAAGTTAGACACACAGTCCAGCGGTGGACTATGTGTCAACCTAAACCACAGGTCCCGGGTTCGAGACCTGTGGAGAGCACCTAGCGAGTCATTAAAATCGTTTTTGAAATAAATGATTTTCGGATTAATTCAATTAGTATATAAATATAATTATAAACAGAAATATTTCGGGTTAGACACGTAGCTCAGTTGGTAGAGCTGCGTGCACGCGAACGGGAGGTCTCGGGTTCGAGCCTCACCCGGCGCACACAATTACACAATAAAATCGGTCAACAAGTCAACAGTCAAAAATCAACAATTTTTTTATTACTTTTATTTAATTATTTACATTAAAAATACTTAAAAATAACATTTTTAAAGTTAGAAAATAGCCTCAAACTCACAAAAATATATCCAACAATCCTACTAAAATTGATTAATAAAATCCGCTTACTTACCGAACCATTATGCTATTATCTAGGTTAGTTTCACTCGTGGTTAAAACCAACTTCGTGCGCATTCAACATCATCAACCGAACGCACCCAATGTGAGTGAATCTTACAACTCCCCTTTTTAATTACACGTTTTGGGGTGTGTCATGTGTCACTAAAATTAACTCGTTTATTTAAACTTGTGCCATACCATATTGTGATCTAAACTTAGAATGTATATATTGTTTGTAGCTATGTATTTCATATTGTCAAGTTATATGCAAATCATTCATTAGGCCCATCAGTTCCTTGTGGGAGACGAGTTGAGCAACGCGTGCCTCAAAACAATCTATTATTGTATGTGCGTGCATTATTTAATATTAAGTGATTGGTGAATAAGTTTACATCTATATTTACTCATATGTGGTTGTGCACTTTATTTTATAATCAATTCAATAAACTTGTTCAAATGTTTTTCATAGGATTCACTCGCCAACTTTTTGTTGATCCAAAAACCATTTTTACACATGATACAGGTGAACAGGATGAAGCAAGGAAAACATAGGAAATGCCTTAGAAGAAAACAATGAAGTCTAGAATGATGTTTAGGACATGATGTAATTATGATTGTATGTTTCCATTTAAATTATAATAATGAATATGAAACGTTATAATAAATGTCATGAGCTTTGATGATAACCCAATTATGCCCCGATCACCTTTTCCGCTGCGGGTCGGGGTGTGACAGATTGGTATCAGAGCCATGACTATAGGGATATAGGATAGGTTGTTAGACCCTTAGAGCCTATACTATAGTTGACTAGATTTTTATTGTTTATGTGGTTACATGCAAACTTATGATATTTATTTGTTTCATATTTGTTTATACTTACAGTCAAACATACATACTTACATACACATTCATCATACATATTTCAATGTTCATATATTCAAATCATCTTCATACTTTTGTTATTCAAAGATTTTGTCACAATTTTCAAATCTCATCAAAGTAAGTTCTGTGACGGGCATGTAGTAACTGGAAGGGTACAAGTACCGGTAGTCGGAACGTCCTGTCTAGGTTGGCATTCGTATAAATCCAATATAACGGACCAGTTTGCCTACCTGGGGACTAACGATGAGAGTACGAAGGACCTATTAGGCCAAAGCATGCCACACCAAACGTCGTTCGAACTAACCCCACTTTGAGGTGTCACCGTGTCCATACCTGGATACATTCCGAATATCATACGTTACATACATATTTCTCGATTTTCTCCGGGTTTTAGTGTACGTAATCAGGCTAACACATGCGAACCATATGAAAAACCCGGTATTCATGGGGGCCCACATGATTACGAAGGTGAAGTATGGCGGCATGCAAGGCCCAATTACAAGCAAAGCCCAAGACATCTTATGGATGTAGTAGATTTATTATGTTATATTTATTTTATGAATGTTCATTCCCAAATACGATCCATGATCCCAAAACATCCAACTCATACTCTTGATATGTATTCCTTGTAGATGTCTTCTAGCCTCGCCCGTAGGAAGATGAGAGCAGGAAAAGCTCGCGAGCGCATGGCTGCCCTAATTTCTCAACAAATGGCTGCCATAATACCCAACATTGTAATCCAAGTCCAACAAGCACTTACCGCTAATCCTGTCAACCAAGAAAATCAAAACGTTATCAACCCTCCCCCAAATACCACTAAATGTACCTACAAGCATTTCAAATCCTGCGACCCTCCGAAATACGAAGAGACTGAAGGTGTCACCGCTCTCCTACATTGGTTTGAAAAAATGGAGAACACTTTTCCAAATTGCGATTGCCCCGATGATCGCAAAGTGCGATATGCTACTGGTCATTTATATGGAATAGCACTTACTTGGTGGAATACAGAGAAGGCCAAACGAGGTGTTGAAGATGCTATGACTTTGACTTGGGATGAGTTGAAGGAAATCATGACAAGACGGTTTTGCCCAAGGAGCGAAATCAAGAAATTAGAGGATGAGTTCTATTCGTTGAAGCAAAAGGAAGGCGACCACACCACATACAACAAAAGATTCCTCGAGTCAAATCAAATGGTTCCCAACTTGTTCACACCTCTTTACCGTTTGATCGAGCACTACATTCGAGGTCTTCCGTCAAAGATTCAGGACTCTGTAATAAGTACCACGCCTGCAACTTTGGAAGCAGCAATGGAGTTAGCTACAGAGCTCACCGAAAACCGAATCTGGAACAAAGACTTCAAGGAGGAGACGAAGAAGAAGGATAAAGCATCGACTGAAACTTCAAACTCCACCCAAACCGAATCCCCTTCTCAACCCACTTTTAAGAGAAAACGAGATGGGCAAATTTTCGCTGTCACACAACGTAATCAACCAATTTCACAAGCCATACCCATCCAAGCTATCCCAATCACTCAAGTAGCACCCAACTCAACTAACCCAAATAAGAAACCATACCTTGGACCTCACCCTCGATGTAACACCTGTTTTTATCACCATCCCCATACCTTACCTTGTCGACTATTTGCGAATTGTGGACGCTATGGTCATTTGAGCAAGGTTTGCCGCACCCCTCAAAACCAAATCTCACCCCCTCCTCAAAACATGATCCAAACCTATCAACAACCCCAATACCCCACATTACCTTATGTTCGAGCTTGTTTTAATTGTGGCGACCCTACCCACTTTAGTAACACGTGCCCTCGATTGGTTAACATCATAAACGCTCAAGCTCAATCAAACCCAGTTAACCAAGCAAATCAAGAAAACCCAATCACTAGGCCACCAGCAAGAAGAAGAGTTTTCAACATCAACGCCAACCCTGTTGAAGATAATGTCGGCCCAAACGAAACCACCCAACTAGTCCCCTTCACCAAAAATCAAGATTTAACTCCAACCGCTTAGTTTTTATGTTTTTCTTTATGTTATCTCAATTTTCCCGTACCCCAGTTATAAATGGGAATCTTATCCAAGGATCTTAATGCGAATTACTATTTCAGTTTGTTTATGTTTTAAAGTCACATAGAACTAATCATAACTTACGGATAAAGCCAATGAAAATTTGACAAGAAAAATGGTGGATACGCCGCTGGTACTTCCTATATATAAGTATTCTTTCCAAAGGATCAGAGGCATTATCTGGCGGTTATGAGAAGTTCCATGTAGAATTTAGTATTGTCTTGATTGAAGTTTGTTTTGTACTTACTGATTTAGCATTTATAGCATCTTATCATTTAAAGAAATTGGATTGTATTCCATTTCTACATAGACTAACCTCTCCATCACAACAAACGAGAGAGGTATTGTCATCATTCAAACATGTATACTATCAGAATTAAGACTCAAGTTTTGGTTGTTGTGGTTGTTTTAGAGTCACATAGAACTAATCATAACTTGCGGATAAAGTCAATGAAAATTTGACAAGAATATGGTGGATACGCCGCTGGTACTTCCTATATATAAGTATTCTTGTCAAAGGATCAGAGGCATTATCAGGCGGTTATGAGAAGTTCCATGTAGGATTTAGTAATGTTTTGGTCGAAGTTGTTCATCATACATTTCAACGTATTTCAATTTCATCATTTAAAGAAGTTGAGCTATGTCTCACTTCCACAAGGACTAACCTCTCCATCACAACAAACGAGAGAGGTATTGTCATCATTCAAACACGTATATCAGAATTAAGACTCAAGCCTTGGTTGTTGTGTTTGTTTATGTATTAGAGTCACATAGAACCAATCATAACTTGCGGATAAAACCAATGAAAATTTGACAAGAATATGGTGGATACGCCGCTGGTACTTCCTATATATAAGTATTCTTGCCAAAGGATCAGAGGCATTATCAGGTGGTTATGAGAAGTTCCATGTAGGATTTAGTATTGTTTTGGTTGAAGTTTGTGTTATACTCCCTGATTTAGCATTCATATCATCTCATTATTTAAAGAAATTGGATTGTGTTCCATTTTCTACATAGACTAACCTCTCCATCATAACAAACGCGAGAGGTACTGTCATCATTCAAACATGTATACTATCAGAATTTAGACTCAAGCTTTGGTTGTTGTGTTTGTTTATGTTTTAGAGTCGCATAGGACTAATCATAATTTACTGATAAAACCAAAGAAAATTTGACGAGAATATGGTGGATACGCCGCTGGTACTTCCTATATATAAGTATTCTTGCCAAAGGATCAGAGGCATTATCAGGCGGTTATGAGAAGTTCCATGTAGGATTTAGTATTGCCTTGGTTGAAATTTGTGTTACATTCACTGACATTAATATTCATATCATCTTATCATTTAAAGAAATTTGATTGTGTTCTATTTCTACATAAACTAAACCTCTCCATCATAACAAACGAGAGAGGAACTGTCACCCTTCAAACATGTATGCTATCAGAATTTTGACTCAGATATTGGTTGTTGTGTTTATTTATGTTCTAGAGTTACATCATAGAACCAATCATAACTTACTGATAAAACCAATGAAAATTTGACAAGAATATGGTGGATACGCCGCTGGTACTTCCTATATATAAGTATTCTTGCTAAAGGATCAGAGGCATTGTCAGGCGGTTATGAGAAGTTCCATGTAGGATTTAGTAATTTCTTGGTACATTGGTTGTGGTGTTTATTTATGTTCTAGAGTTACATCATAGAACCAATCATAACTTATTGATAAAACCAATGAAAATTTGACAAGAATATGGTGGATACGCCGCTGGTACTTCCTATATATAAGTATTCTTGCCAAAGGATCAGAGGCATTGTCAGGCGGTTATGAGAAGTTCCATGTAGGTTGTAGTATTAGAAATTTTGTTTTAGGATATGACCTTATCTTTCCAAACATATCAAAACTCTTACGCATGAAATCATACTTAGTGAATCAACTCCGCTTATCAATATTTTTACCGTAGGCAACAAAAAGCGATTCCTGTAGCAGGGTACTTAACCCTTACAAGGGACGTTACCGCCTCAAACAAAAATTTAAACCCTTACTCTTTTCTAAGTATGTAACTGTCAAACTAAACACCATCATTTTTAGACAAATATATCACTACTTAAATTTCAGGACGAAATTTCTAAAAAGCAGGGGATACTGTAATATCCGTAAAATACCGGATTTACTAAACCCGCTCCGTTTACTAACCGAACAATCAGTTAAAATTTTCGTTGTGTATTTAATGCCCAAATTAATTTTAAACGATACATAATTAATAAGTATATTGGAATATATAATTTATATTTGAAAAAGTATTTAAAATAATGAAATAAAAATAAAAGGCTGCTGCCGGGTTTCGAACTCGGGTCAGCCAAGGAATACACAATGTCTTAACTCCCACACGCTCAACCACTGCGCCACTTGTGTTCTTTAGTAATATATCAAAACAATTAATTCAAATATCAAACTAGAATTCAAAACTGACGCGCCCAATCGCAGTCGTCGGAAATCCCGACGATTTCGCCGAGATTGGACGGTTTCTTCTGATTTAACCGAAGCCTTAACTATTACATCGGTTATAACCGACGTCTGAACCCGCGACACAAGTCATAACCGCGGGAAAATTGTTGACCGACGAATCAAGACGGAAAACGGACCAAAATCGTCGATGTTCTGCCCTATAAATACACCCTCTAACTTCTGTTAGCTTTTTCGCTCACAATCACACTCTTTCCCGACGTAATTTCACTCGCCGGAAAACTTCTGCAACTCGCCGGAAAACCGAACCCCTTCACCTCTGTGCCTTACTCTAAAAACTGAACACCCAGAGCTCATACCGAAGCCACCCACACTCATCTCAAGCTCCCTGAAGACCCTCTGCCGCAGGACACACGTCGCCGGAATAATCTGCTGTCATCGGAGTTTCGCTGGCGAAACAGAGGAGCCCTGTTCGGTATATCTTACACTTAATCTCTCATTCTTTTTATTAATCTCACATGTAATTAATCACAACGCACTAAAGAACTTGATTAAATCGTCGAACCAGTCGGACACCGATTCTGGTTAAGTTCAACGAAGAAGATGAAGTTTTCAGTTGTATATATGTTTAATTTAAATCAAGATATATCTCGGGTTAGACACACAGTCCAGCGGTGGACTGTGTGCAAATAAACACGCATACGTCCCGAGTTCGATTCTTGTCCCATGCACACTCGCCTTAATAAAAATGTTCCTTTTTTAAACTGAACCGGATTCATTGCAAATAGATGTTAAGTTTAATAAAAATCGGAATAATAACCAAGATAAACACACAGTCCAGTGGTGGACTGTGTGAACGCTTAAATCACACGTCACGAGTTTGAGTCCAGACTACCACACCGGTTCCGGTAATTATCAAACTTTATATAAGGCAGAAATGAAATGATCTAGTTTGTATATAAGTATAATAAAAATCAGATTATTTACCAAGTTAGACACACAGTCCAGTGGTGGACTATGTGTCAACCTAAACCACAGGTCCCGGGTTCGAGACCTGTGGAGAGCACCTAGCGAGTCATTAAAATCGTTTTTGAAATAAATGATTTTCGGATTAATTCAATTAGTATATAAATATAATTATAAACAGAAATATTTCGGGTTAGACACGTAGCTCAGTTGGTAGAGCTGCGTGCACGCGAACGGGAGGTCTCGGGTTCGAGCCTCACCCGGCGCACACAATTACACAATAAAATCGGTCAACAAGTCAACAGTCAAAAATCAACAATTTTTTTATTACTTTTATTTAATTATTTACATTAAAAATACTTAAAAATAACATTTTTAAAGTTAGAAAATAGCCTCAAACTCACAAAAATATATCCAACAATCCTACTAAAATTGATTAATAAAATCCGCTTACTTACCGAACCATTATGCTATTATCTAGGTTAGTTTCACTCGTGGTTAAAACCAACTTCGTGCGCATTCAACATCATCAACCGAACGCACCCAATGTGAGTGAATCTTACAACTCCCCTTTTTAATTACACGTTTTGGGGTGTGTCATGTGTCACTAAAATTAACTCGTTTATTTAAACTTGTGCCATACCATATTGTGATCTAAACTTAGAATGTATATATTGTTTGTAGCTATGTATTTCATATTGTCAAGTTATATGCAAATCATTCATTAGGCCCATCAGTTCCTTGTGGGAGACGAGTTGAGCAACGCGTGCCTCAAAACAATCTATTATTGTATGTGCGTGCATTATTTAATATTAAGTGATTGGTGAATAAGTTTACATCTATATTTACTCATATGTGGTTGTGCACTTTATTTTATAATCAATTCAATAAACTTGTTCAAATGTTTTTCATAGGATTCACTCGCCAACTTTTTGTTGATCCAAAAACCATTTTTACACATGATACAGGTGAACAGGATGAAGTAAGGAAAACATAGGAAATGCCTTAGAAGAAAACAATGAAGTCTAGAACGATGTTTAGGACATGATGTAATTATGATTGTATGTTTCCATTTAAATTGTAATAATGAATATGAAACGTTATAATAAATGTCATGAGCTTTGATGATAACCCAATTATGCCCCGATCACCTTTTCCGCTGCGGGTCGGGGTGTGACAGATTCGATAACCTAGTACACATAAACTTGTCGGTAGACGAGTAGCACACTTATTCCACGACTATAAGTACTACTGAATAGTGAGTAAGGCGGCCCATTTTAAATTGTTTTAATATTGTTTTTTGGGAAAGGCATGCTTTGCATCATGAAGTGTTTTCTTACTTGTAAAATCGTTAACTAGTATAGCCATGAATATTGTGGATAGATCTATTTACTTTGACTAATTCTTCGTAGTTGGCCACACTAACTTGTCCGGTATGGTAAATGAATGCATGATATCCCTAATTGTCTGTGTTTGTGGTAAAAACTAGTTTCGGGGCAATAATAAACGCCAAGGTTTGGTTATACAACTCATGGTTGTTACAAATGAATATGTATGTTATACTCACACGTATGTTTGCTTGCTAGTTACAAATAAATGTGTATGTTATACTCATACGTGTTTTTACTTGCATATATATAAACCTGCGAACTCACCAACATTTTTTGTTGACAATTTTAAGCATATTTTTAAGGTAAGTAATCATGCCATGGATATAGTAACGGGCCTCAGGACACTACTTTTGGATGCATTATTACATGTCTTTATTTTTATTGAACTTAATTCAAACAAACTGATGTAATAGTGACTAGACATTTACTTATGTGTGTTAATGGAATTTGAATGGTTATTTTAAGTCTCTCGTAAACAATGGCTAAGGTATCTGATAAGTCACACCTCATTTCTGCCCTTACTTTGCGACGCAGGTGTGACATTTAGGGAGTTCAAATTCATATGGATACATCTCAACCAACTGTAGTATCTTTGGTTGGTGTGTTACAATACACAATTCTTTTCCTATGTATTTTTTACATTATTTTGATAAGTTTTTAGTTGTTTTATATTTATTGAGTCTTTGGTATTTTGTAGGTATTCGTGTGAAAATGAAGCTAAAACAAACAAAAATGAAGAAGAAACGAGCACATGGGATAAACGTATCAAACGTTGGTCATGTTTTAGAGGATGGAAATGAATTGGAAATAAAGATATGTGAAGATGAGGTAATAGAGGGTTGATATATGATGTAGGAAAAACGGGGAGCAAAACGAAGTTAGAATGAAGATTTTACAAAGAAAACAAAATATGATGAAACTCAATGTTCGCGTGTTGCAAAAGGGGGATGCATTGCCTCTCACGACACGCAAAGGTCCAAAAAGTTCGCAGAATATACATTTTGTGCCACCCGATTAAATTGTCCATATCCTAGCCTTTGGCAACACACGAGCCATGTTCAAGTCTCCCAACGAAACGTGAGGGAGCTGTTTAATGAGAAAAAGGATCCTTTCACCTTTTAAAGCGCGTTTTAACCCTAGATCGAATTCTACGCCATTCCAGATGATTAAGGATGATCAAAGGGAGATTTCTAAGTTGAGGGGAGGAAGGAATCAAAGAAAGATCAATAAAGCTGGAAACTTTAACGTGTTTGCAATCCGTTAGTTATATTCTTTGATTTCTCTCAATTAATCTACGATGAACACTATGTTAACTGCTTTTATTGATTGTTTTGAACTTCTAAATATGAGTAGAGGCAAATTTGTTAAAGTCACCTAGGTTTGATGAACTATTAACGTTGTTTGACTTTTCGGTTTGACTTTTCTACCAAGGTTGTGTTTTATTTACATAGTTATATCTTGTTAGTGATTATGATCATGTATTCTTATGATTTAACTGTGATTATTGATTGATTGTTGATTTATATGTGCTTAGAAAGAAGAGGTTCATCCTACATATATTAAAGTCGTTTTTAGATTGTTAATAGGTAGGTTTTCGGCCTAGAGCTTATCACTAGAGATATTATAGGTTAATTAATCAACTAAAATTAGCTGAATTAAGTGTGTATCCAATCCTAATGATTTGAGAGATGATTTGGGATTGCTAGATTATTAGCTTTTCGTTATTTAACAGTTTGGGTGACCGATAGCTTGGATCTATCTATTTAGTAGTGTCTAGTTATTACCTGGGTATTTGGTTTATCATCTTAGAACTAGCTTGAATCTACAAAATTGCTAGGATGTTTCTCTTTCAGTTCAAATATTTGTGGGATTCGGGATTTCCAGGGAAACCTGTTTCCATCTAGCACTTCATACACGTTCTAATATATTCGTTTTAGGCTCTTTAGGGTGTGGGTCACATTCCTAGTTGTCTAATCACTGTAGGATCTATTTTGGTTGTTTTTCACAACTCGGTTTCGAGGATCATAAGAGTAGGGGCTCTCACTCCTACCTGAGTAGTTACTACATGAGTTAATCATCTCTAACGGGAAGTTGGTCGGGTTAGAAATTAAAACTTGGTAGTCTGTCAAACTAGAAGTCATTGCATGTCATTTTGGATTCTTACATGGGTGGGTTGTTCATCATCACTGGTTACACTTCACTTGCTATCTTCCTTAGTCTTCTTTGTTCTCACAAGCCTAGTTAGGTTATTAGTTAATTAAATATTCACTTCAAAACTCAAAACAATTCAGAATAATTAAGAGGTTGTGTGGCAACTTCTGACTATGTAAGTGCTAAATTAATAAGATATTTAAATGGATAAGAGATTTTGAACCAATAAGTACTTAGTCAGTAAAGTGCTATTTGGGTGAATCTCTAAATGACTGTAGAGAATGATATTTTTACCCCTTAACTACTTTATGTCATTTTAAAGAACACATTGTGTGCCAAATAAGCTCATTTAAATCAATCAAACATCTTTAACAAAAAAATAATAATAACCGTCATGGCATATCCTACTATTTTGTTCTAATGCTTCTAAGGGTAAACAAAGCATATAAACTAAAAAATTTCACGAAGTAACAGCTAAATTCCGAAGCACAAATTTGATTAAAGCCAAGCTAACAACTAAAGTTCTACAATTAACCCTTGATTTGAAAGTAAACACAAGTAGTACAATCACAAATGGGTGCCAAAATCAACACTTAAAATCTAAAAACCACTAAAGCATATAAAAACAAAAGCTCAGATGTCAATTAATATAGTAAACATGTGAACATTTCACTTTCATTTCACTAAAATCAGTTCAACTTTTTCATCTTCATTACAATGCTTTAAAGACAACACTCAGTACCAATTCATCAATCTATTAACCTTCGAAATCGTACAAAAATAGTGATAGTTTCAGTCATAAACTATCAATTCATCCATTTAAACACAAAAACAGTGGAAACTTCATTCATAAACGAACAAAACCTACACGTATTAGGAACGTTACCTTCACTATCAACAATGATTCAAACAGAATATCCTTTGATCACAAGCTGTTTCACGATAGCATTTCCGAGGAAGAGACGTTGCTAGTGACACAAACAAGTTTCTGATCTACTGCATATTCGTTCCGTTACATGACGTTAGTCGCCAGAGACTGCATTCATCTTCCGCATTGACCTTAAAGACGAAGACGGAGCAGGACAACATCATCTGGTGGAACTCTTCGATCTCAGATATCCGGCTGTTGTCATTGCGTACGACACCCATTGAAGAAGATTTGTTAGAGAAGATGTGTGTGACAACTATGAGATGGAGGCTGCCATAATGACGTGGGAGGAGGAGGGTAGTGGAGGTGACAGCTCTATGGAGGAGGGTTGTGGAGGATGCCGTGATATTTTGGGAGGAGGAGACGCTATGGAGGGAGAGGAAAGGAGATGTGCATGTGTGTTTTGTTAGGGCAGGGGTATCCAAGTCACAATTTTCATTTAGCTTCTTTTATTAGCTGAATGATTAAGAGCTCAATAGGACTATAAAGAGGCTGAGTTTTAGTGAACCAAATATACTTATCTTTCATTGACTCAGATGTAGTCTCTTAATATAACAATTAAGAGGTAAACAAACAACTCTTAGGTAATTAGTTGAGTTAGAGTCTACTTTAGCGCCGTTAGTGTCTCGTGCTTCGTTATCCGGATTCTATTAGGATTTACTATTTTCGATAAGTGCACTTGCGTGTCTTGTGATCTAGCATTAGGAGAGCTAGAGTGTCTAAGTTAGATTAATTGTAGTAGACTATATTTTACACATCATTGATATATCAAATTCATGAAAATAATCACGTAAACTCAAAATATCGATGCACATAAGTAAACTGTATTCTACGTTGTTAAAACGTTTCCCAAACTAACATATATATGGATAATCATAATAAAATGAAAAGATAATTATTACATTTTAATTAGTTTTTGTGATGAGTTTTTTTTTTCTAAACACAAGTATATAAAAGGTGGGTTTACTAATTACAACTACGCACGGAACTTTTCAAGTCTGATTTGTTGTTATATTGAGTTTTGAGACATAGATATATAATAGTACGTCTAAATTTGCATTTCTTTATTACAATGCATATTGAATCACATGAATTACATCGATGCATCTATCATATACGTTAAATGAAGTATATAAATTGTATCAAATACGGTATAAAATTAACCTTTTTTAATATTAATATTGAAAAAAGTGTATTTCTTTGTATACTTTTGATTTTCAGGATTAAAAGAGCTTAAATGTACAAACGAAACAAATTAACAACAAAATCCAGCATAAAGTATGAAAGAGGGGAACACAATACACTATACCAACCTTCAAGCTTCAGCCCAAGATAAAAAATAACGAACCAGAAGTTTAGCACGGGGCCGTGTCTAGTCGGCATAGGGTCGTACCCTTTCAAGATTCCAGATCAGAAGAAGAAAACAGAAGGAGACAAAAGACACGAGGCCGTGTCCCTTGGGCACGGGCCATGGTCAACTTCCAGATTTGCATATCTGGGATACTACAACAAGTACAACGGGGCCGTGCCGTTGACACACGAAGCCGTGTAGCAGGCTGATTTGACATACAAATTAAATGAAGATAGAGAAGAGGGAAGACACGGGGTCATGCCCTGCGGGCACGAGGCCGTATGAATAGTCTGTTCACAACTACAAATAGGGGTGCTTAGTTCCATTCCAACTCATCCATTGGCAAACCATTTCTTTCACACATTCCATCACTCCACCATCATCTTCCACCATAATTTTTAGAGTTTAGAGTGTGTAGTAGTCTCGGGATCCGAGATAGATCGTAAGAGTCTATGTCAAACTTGGCTAATCTCTTATATCACTTGGTAAAGACAAAACTTTTTATGTATTACTTTTGATTTTCAACCTTTGGTTAACTTTTTAATTGGTTTGTATTAATGACTTTAATAACTAGTTTCTTTATATTGAAAGTGAGTTTTATTCTATCATTTCTTCATGTTTCGTTGATTCACTCATTCGTGTCTTTACGGTCTATATAAAGCACGTCAACTGCCTGGAAGGGGGTTAGAAGGTTGGTTTGGGTAATACTTTTGCCTTGTTTAGTGTAGAGATCCTACGAGGACTTGGTTCAAGCCTATTTTAGGATAAAAAAGACTTGTAAAGGCCCAAAAGCATTGTGGTAAATTGTTCAATCCCAATATGGAAAGGGGCATGGGTAACCCCATCCTCATTTCCATCACTCCCATCTTCACACTTTTAAGAGAAATAGAATGAACGTTAGATGGGATAAACATTTTGGTGTTGTTTCTATCCAACATTTAGTGTGGTTCTTAAAGCATAGTTCACGGAGTTAGGCGGGTATCATTACTAGTGATTGAAGGTGTGTGTGCGACATGTTTATTGATGTTTTCGTGAAGATTTGAGCACAGGTTTATGGAAATGCAGGTGAGATTTTCACATTAAAGTTTGTAGGATAACATTTTGATATGTTTTGGTTACCAATATATGAAGCTTATAATGCATTTCTAACAATAAAGTTAGGATCTAGATGTGGAACGAGTTCGGATCGGGAAGCAACCGCCATTGTTTCATTATAGGATTTGTTAGAAACACTTCCCATAAACTCTTGCATGATAGTCATAAGAGAATGTAGGAGTTCGTATAGGGATCTCTCTTGATAGTTATAATAGAACTCAAGATTTCACGTAGGGTTCTTGCATGATAGTTATATGGGAATTAAGGCTTTCTCATAGGGTTCTTGCATGATACATAAACAAAAACTTCTATTCTCGCATGAATACTTGCATGATTATTACACGATAACTCTAGTTCTTGCTTGGAATTTTCGTACAAAAACTCTACTTCTTGCATGATGAACCCCTGTGATAGTTCACATTCCCGCACATTTGGCTTGCACGAGAGTCAATATTAGATTATTTTGTATGTATGAAAGAGTTGACACCTTTTTATGTGGTCAACCATGAGCGACTGTTTAGATTGTACAAATGTGCTACGGTAGTTAAGTCATTAGGTCGTGGTAGTGTAGAAGCTATATTTCACAGTTGAGTTCTAGACCCTTCTATATACTTTTTTAGGGTGATGTGCATACTCGACAAAGTGTTTTAAAAATTAAGCTTGTTCTTAAATAGATTAATGGCTTTTACGAAAGTAATAGTTTTGGGCTTTTAAACATAGCATGACCATTAATGCTTTCTGGTAAGCATCTAAAGTTAACGTTTAGCGTAATTGCAAACCTAGCATGTGTAAGGAATGTATTATGTGAAGTTGAAATGAAATGTTAACGCATAATGTTTTCAAAGTCAATACATTGTTAAATTTATCATATCCCGATCACAAGGATGAATGGAAAATGTGTCCAATGAGTTCACGCTATATGCATATTAAAGGGCAGTGCCTTCGTGGCTGGCTAAGAAGTTGACTGTACAAATAGGTCAAGGATCCGACAGTGATGACTACTGATCTACGTATGAATGTTGCAGAAATTTGACACAAAAATGTTTGACGTAATGTATGTTTACATAAAGTGTGTTATGTTGTTGACTTTTAGTATGTACATTAGATTAATGTTTAGGTATGTGATTGATGTTTAGGTATGTGTTGGAAGACTTGGATGATATGGACTTGAAGGCTACCTTACCATAAGACTGGTATCCCTTTATCTATATATTTTTTTGTATTATGACATTTGTTCTATGACAAGTTAATAGAATTGGATTTTATGAATGAATGTTTTCGTTGTGTATGGATACAATTTTCTAGTTTAAATGCTATGAGCTAAAGAGTAAAACCAACCGCTAAGACCCTTCAGTTTAGGACGTTTCAAAGGTGATGCCAAACCAGTTGCAACAATACGACAAGACTCATGCTAATTGATTAAAAATTATAATATCCTAAAAATGCTAGAAAACCAATAATTAAAAATCTCTGGATGCATTTACTGAAAATTTTGAGTATTACAAGATCAATAAAAATTTTTTCCACATTATTGCATTAAAGTTTAAGGTTCCTTAATGGCAAACTAATCTACTCCTAAATTATATTTGCTATATATGCTTCTTGCAAGACTTGAACCCTTAAAGGTACCTTACCATTACACCATATCTCTTTGATTACAAATTTAAGTATATTTGACTACTATGATGATGCAACTGCTTACTAAAAAAAGAATTCTAATCAGAATTTCCTATATAAATGGTTTACAATAAGACTGATATTTTATAAAAACACAAGAGCACATGTTATACTCAAGAATTTTACTATGTTTCATAATTCTTTTTAATTGATTCTAACTGTATGTCTAAAAATCAATTTTATAAAGTCTAGGTAATCTTGTTGTTATTTATTTATCAGAAGACTTATATCTTTTATTAAATGTTATACCAAACATCGTTTATGCTTGAGCTTTACAGCAAACATAGAGTTAATTTCTTCGTTGGTCCATGCAAACCGTCCATGTGGTTTGCAGATCTTGCATCGTTGATTCTTATCGTTTACTAATTACATAGTTGATTCTAATGTTTTTATAACAGATTACTCATGTGTTCCTTGTGGTTAAATATTCAGAAGATTGATAGTCCTTTCCACGGATATGATAGTAAATGGAGGTGATGATAAGTGATGATGTTGTTTTGTTTCATTTTTCAAAATGGTTATGACGATGGAAGTTATTTGAGCAAAAACAAAAAAATTGATTTGAGTTACATGTGCTTTCCACGTCTCGTTCAAAAAATATATATTCTCCTCATATAATACGAAATATAGACTACGGGTCGGAATCTGTGTGGGTAATTTCATGTCATTTGTGAGAGCCATCGGTTAGAGACTTCTATGATTTAGATAGGGTGATGGTGGTGGGGTGGTAGTGGTGATAGCCTACCTAATTAATTAATTATATATATAATTATTTTTGTTTTATTTATTTATTTTTTTAAATACTGAGGATGCTTTGGTAATTTAACACAAACTTAAATGAAATTTTAACAGAGTTAGCTAGTAAAAATCACCATATTTACAAAATCATACCAAAAGACGCAAGTAATACTTTTAAAACAACTAGTGGTGTTTGTCGTGCGTTGCACAGATATTCGGTTAGTATCGGCATGATATTGACATGTATATCATCTTTTGCTGAATAAAATGTGTTTCCCTTTAAGCTTCTATAGGATCAACCTAAAAAAATATATATTCGCATATTTGAATGGCTAGGAAATGTATTAATGTTATCAACTTAACTATGTTAGTAAAAGCAATTGTATATTTGAATGTTTAAATGCAGTAACTTTTTACTTAAAAAGTGTCAATATTTATTATGATTATGTAGTTTTTTTTTCTTTTAATAAAATTGTGGCATACGGCCATTGTTTCCATCTATCCACAATCAACACCATGTGTTAATTACCATCATCACATCCTCTCTCTACAGTCATCATCGTCACAACACCACCACCACAAAAATATTTTGACTCTTTACGATCAACAGCATAACACGTCAACGCCACCCCCACAAAACAGCAACCGCCACCACCACACCTGCCCGCCTAAACCCCATCATCACTGCACCACCACCTAAACACCATCGTCTCACCTACCGACAGCCACCATCAACGCCTGAACTGCACGGACATCCACCTTAGGACTCTCGCCCTCATCGTCATCTTCCTCACCCCCACATGCAAATCACATCCGTCGACCACAAATCTCTCCCTCTCTATAAACTAAGTTTTTCTTTCTCTTACTAAATAACACATACCACCGTAGATTTCTTGCAGATTCAACAACCACCACCTACATCGGTAACCAAGGAAATCGCCCTGCCCATCTTATCTTCTTCAGTGATGGTTTCCGGCTGATTTGATAGTGTTGGATTCGTTAAACGTATTGGTGATGGAGGATTGAATGACCATTTGAAAGAAGGATTCTTAAAAAAAATAAATAAATAAATAAAAGAACACTTTTTTTAATGGAACATAAATGAAGACTGAAATCAAACCAATAATTAAGGAGATGTCAATATCAAATAGAAAGCTGGTTGTTTGATTGGATTGTTAGTCACCCATCAGTTAGTTTAAATATTATTGTAGCTAATAGGTTGTCTAATTATATATATAACAATAATAATAATTAGGATTAATTATATAATAATTAAATGATTGGAACCAACGGTGTAAGATTTGCAAAATACAAAGACTAACTGAACAATTAACTTGCAAATATATTTGTTCCGAATAAGAATAAATATAGCATTTTTATTTTATTATTATATTAAGTTAAACTAACCTATAATATTTAAAACTTTCTTTCAGCTTAGAATCAACTTGTAAGAGGATTTACATTGAAGCCTTCACCTCCATCTATATAAAAACACATCTTTCTTTAGATTTTGTTACTTTTTCAAAAACATCTCACATCCAACTCTTTATCTCTATCTAATTTTTACTCACAAAAACTTATTTTATTATTTTTTTCTCTTTCTTACTCACTTACAATAACAATATAGATGGTTGAATATGACCCTTTAAATACAGAGGTGTATTTTACTTTTTTAAAATTTTTCTCTATTATAAGAATTTCAATATAATTGTGTTTTTGTTGTTTTCTCTATTATATTCTTTATATAATATAGAATAGATATTTCAATATTAATGCCTAATTTGTTTGGTTTGTACTTTGGGTTGGAGCGTTTGTGATGTTCCGGTTTTTTCTTTTTCAATAAAAGTTAACCTTTAAAAAATAAAAGAATTCAGAATCAGAAACGATATTTCAATATTACTTTGGGTTGGAGCGTTTGTGATGTTGGTTTTTTCTTTTTTAATAAAAGTTAACCTTTAAAAAAATAAAAGAATTCAGAATCAGAAACGACAAGAAACAGCTTTTTTGATAGAACATTGTGGGACCCACGTACTGGTGGCTTTCGCTTTTGTTGCCCCCACATATTTATTATATTTCCAACCACTCCATACATATCGTTTTTTTCGTTTTAGAAAACAATAATTGAATGATGCATCCACAATAGGTCGTGTAAACTTGTAATGTAAGTATTTAACGTGTATATAATTGCTTAAAATCTTATATAATGTTGGGATTAACTCAATCATCATTATAAAAGTCTCGCCTTAACTTCGAGTATTCTTGGAGTACTCGCTACAAGTTAGGTTTACGACATGGGCGAAGGTTAGAAGAGACGTCCGACCTTCCGAACTTTTGGCTCATTAGTGTTATATATGTAGCTTTCGTATAGAACTTTTCGCTCTATTAGTCTTATAAACGCAACTTTAAAAAATTGAATTGGTGTTTTCAACCTGTGACAACTGTTGTAAAAATCTGATGACATCAGCATGAAGAAGCATTTACAGCAGTTATAATTGTTTATTATAGGTAGTGTAAATCAACAAAAATTATTCCCTTTTTTTTAGAAAAATAATCTTTTTTTTTATTTTTGGTATTTTTTTAAAAAAACCTTTCGTAAAGTCGTAAAGTCGTGTTTTCTAAGTTCTCACAGCTCGTAAAAGCTTTCATTTTACCCTAAAATGTATATCCATTAAACTCTGTGTATACAAATGTTTAAATTTTACGTAACATATTTAGTATTTGCCCAGTTCAATTGATTTAACAGTTTAAACGGTCAACCAAGTAGCAGGGGTGACCCTGGGGGTAGGCGGGGAAGACCACCGGCCAGAGCACGTGATTTCAAGGGACATGCACGCGAAGCCAACAGAATCCCGACTCGTTACTTTTTTGTTTGATCGTAGAATTCCGACTCGGCACTGATCAGTAGTTGATTATTTGCGTGATATTTGGTGTATGATTTGTCGATTATTTGTGTATTAATTGGCATATGATTGTCGATTATTTGCGTGTTATTGTCGTTAATTGTCAATTAGTTAGGACTTAGGTTTTATTTGGCATTAATTGTAGATTATTTGGCATTAATTGTCGATTATTTATGCATTAATTTATTAGAAATAAGGGATTTGCACTTTTGCTAATACTCTTGTTAATTTGGGCGTTAATTTGGTAGTTTGGGGGAGGGGGGGTTTGCAGATCGTCATATTATTTCGTTAAGGCCTAAAGGGCACATTTTTTCGAGCTCGGACATAACATCTAAATTCTCAGGACCAACCCTGCAAAATAGTTTGATTTTGGGAAATTTGTATTGGATTCTTTTTTTACAAATTCTTTTAATAATAAATTTGATGTCATGATCATCTTATAATAAATATTAATTAAATATAGAAATAAATATTAAAAAAACTTCTTAATCAGTGTTACATAATCTAGGTATTTATAATATCTTGTATTTATTAGAATATAACTTAACTATTTTAGAATCTCGTATATTACATAACTTAAATTAATAAAATTTGATTTTTTTTTGTAAATTAAAATATACACTATCAAAAAAGCCAAAAGAGGAAATGATAATTACAACTCTTAAATACATAATTTAGAACAATAAAGGTGCATAAAAATTATTATAAAGTTTAAATAATGAAAATATATAAGGTTGATGAGAAACAAGGAATGTATTAAGCTAATATCTAAAAGGAAACTGTTGGAAATTTGAGTATGTGAGAATGAAGTTTCGAACTTTGTCCCACATAAATGTGGGCAAAGTGGAAGTTACTTAATGAGGTAATGTTATACCATAACTGTATGCCATGTTTTACCAAAACTCCTACGCGGGCGCGCAGGGGGGGTGCAAAAGTTGAGTCGAATTTAGTTGAACTCGTGTACGCCCGCACATCCTGCGGACATGAATGCAGTTCTGAAAACTCAGGCCCACGCGGGGCAGTTTTTGCACCCGTAACCGATTCTGTTGAATAAGTTTTGAAAACTGATTGATTCGTTATTGATGATCATTAAGTCGGTTTTCAATTTCTAAACAGTTTTTTAAAGTCATTATTATCATTCTAGAAACTAATAACTAATGACCATTATTGGGTCATTAAATCGGTACAATTACGGTTCTGCAAGTATAAATACAGACCAAGGCAGACCAGTTGAGACACACCAAAACACACAACTCTCTTCTTCCTCTCTGATTTTCTCTGCAAAACCTCCGATTGGCTTTTCAAGCAAGTGTTCAAGTCCGGCAGTGAGTTGTTGCTGCTTCGGACTGTCGTACCCTGGGAACAAACGAGAAATATGTTTAAGGGAATTGTGTCAAACAAAAGCCCGGTTCACTATTTCATTTATTTCTATCATTGTTTTATTTCTTTCGGTAGTAACTTTCTGACAAACTTACACAGATTATTCTTACTAGTTCTTGTTGTCTTGTTGTCTTTTCAGAGGTTCACGAAGTCGACAACCTTGTTGCCATGGTCACGGACTTCTCAATTCTGGTCACCGAAGTTAAGTTGGTTGGCCAAAATAACAAGGATTGGTGGGTTGATACGGGGGCTACTTGTCATGTGTGCTTTGACAAAAGTTTGTTTAGCACTTTCAAGGAGGTGACCTATGGGGAAAATTTTTATGGGAAATTCAGCCACGGTCGAAATCAAGGGTGAGGGGAACGTGGTCTTGAAGATGACCTCTGGAAAAGAACTCACTTTGTCCAATGTGTTGTATGTTCCGGAAATTCGGAAAAACCTTGTGTCGGGGTGGCAATTGAACAAGTTTGGGTTCAAAAGGATGATTGAGTCAGATAAGGTTGTGTTGACCAAGAATTATATGTATGTTGATAAGGGTTATGCCCTCAATGGAATGTTTAAATTAAATGTAATGGTTATGAAAGCTATGAACGAAAACGCCAATACTTCTACTTACTTGATCGAGTCTTCTAATCTTTGGCATGGTATACAAGGTCATGTTAATTTTAATTCAGTTTGTCGTTTAATTAAACTTAATTGCATACCAACATTCGATATCGACTCAAATAATAATTGTGAAACTTGCGTAGCTTGAATGGCGTCACAAATGGCGGGAGGAAGACCATAAAGATATTGCCTAATCGCACGCTCAGGGGTGTTAACAAGGTGAGGAACGATAATGCTTAACTGCTTGAAGCGGGTGGTGTAACTAAGGTTATCGTCACCCACTTGCTTGAGGTGCCGAAATTCTTCCTCGAGCTTTTCTTGCTCATGTGGAGGACAAAATTCCATCATCATCGTTTCCCTAACCTCGATCCAGGGGAGGGCATAGGCATCTTCATTGGAGCAGATGTTGCGCTCGTTTGTCCACCAGTCGAGAGCTCTCGACTGAAAGACGCCAGTTGCGCTTCGGGTTTTTAGGTGCTCAGGACACTCACTGTTGATGAATGTCACTTCAATGCTATCTAACCATTCAAGCGTTGCGGTGACACCTTCATTGCAAGTGAATGGCCTAGGGTTGCAATCGACGAAGTGCTTGGAGCTGAACGTGGTTGGCTTAGTTGGTCGGTTTTGGAATTGACGAATGAGTTAGGGGTGTTGGCAGTAACTTTGCTCACGATATCGGGGATTACACGAGCCATTTGCTTGGCCATGAACGCAAGCATCTTTTTGCTAGAGTTCGACTTGGAGCTCTTTTTCATGAACCTCGATCAAAATAGAAAGTTTGGGTCTTCATAGGCTCGACTGTAACCACAACATGTACACAAGTTTGTAGATGCGAAACATGTTGAAACCAACGAAACCGAAGGTTTCTAAGCATCTTGGGCCTTCAAACAAGAGTGGTACACTTCTGAGAAACTTTGGGTAACATCCTCATTTGAAGTTCAAGATGATAGGAAGCAAGAACAACAAAAGAATATAGGTGAAAGGTGAGTTCTTGCACTCACTTTTGAACTTGGAAGAATTCTTCCCTAACTTGAGTTTTCAGCAGATTATGGAGCTTAGAATGAGAGTTTAGGAAGGTGTAAAGGAGAAATGAGGGTTAGGAGTCTTGTATTTATAGTGGGTGAGGTTAGGTGATTGTTTAATGAGGTTTAGAAGCCCATTGGTGGAGAATGGAGGTGGAGGTTAGAGCCTTAAATACAAGATTCAAAATTTATATTTATATATTAGGGTGGATGTTGGAGCCAAAAATGCAGTTTCAAAACGTGGGTTTTATGGGGGGGGAGTGGGCTTTTGTCACATATGGTCCCTCAAGTTTGATAAGTATGCAATTAGGGCCCTGAAGTTAGGTTTTAGGGTGTTTTCGAGTGCTTTTCGTGTAGTTTCAAGCGTGTAACAAGCATGCAAGTATCGTAAACTTAAAAGTGATGTCAAGTATGTCCATGTATGTGAAATTATGTAAAACAAGTATCGGTAGTCCCGGTCGTAACACATAGTTGTCGGTTATCGCACGAAATGCAAGTAAAGGCGATTTACGATCTATAACACATAGTTGCAAGTATAATTAACATGTCGAAGGTGTTTACAAGTATAATATGATGTATTATGATGTATAATAAGTACCAGAATCATTAATTGTTGGTTAATCACAAGTATTGCACGTAAACGCGTTGAAAAACGGTTATTTGCACGTATCGTCACATAGTTTCTAATTAGGGTTTATTGCATGCGATTACAAGTATCAATTGAACATAACAAGTATAAATGAACTTAATTGATATAAATATGACTTTCATTATGTCGGTGTCTCGAACTAAGTGGAAAATACGATACAAGTACAAGTTTCTAAAAATAGAAAGTTTCCAAAAATGGAAAGTACAACAAGACTTGATAAATATGGAAAGCGTGGAACACGGAGCGTTACAGTCTCCCCTATTTTAGGAAATCTCGTCCTCAAAATTTTTTCAATAGGAAGGTGTAACGAACAAATGCATATACTTGGTCTTCAAATCACTTTCGAGTTCCCAAGTAAACTCGACGCCATGCTTTCCTTACCATCGTACCTTTACTATGGGAATCCGGCTATGCCTCAATTGCTTGATACCTCGGTCTATGATTTCGACCGGTTTCTCCATAAAATGAAGTGACTCGTTGATTTCAAGATGTGGGCTAAAAAGGCAAAGTACTCCTTACGTAAGTACTTGTTCGCTTGGGTGCATGGCATGAGTTTGCGACCTTTTGATGGCCTTTCGCCATAGACGTGCAAGGTGTCACCAGACGGAAGAGGTAGTCGAACAAACTTTTCATGAAAAGCAATTTCAGCGTGGTTCTTATGAAGCCAATCCATGCCTACTATGATATCGAAACTACCCAATTGCATGGGTATGAGATCTGTAGAGAACTCGTGATTGTTAAGAGTGAGAAAGCAGTCACGAAGGACGGAGTCAACGGTGATAGACTAGCCATTTGCAACTTCGACGGTGAAAGATTTTGGAAGTTTAGAGCGCGTACATGTTAACATTGGCTCGAATTCTACGGATAGAAAACTCTTATCCGCATCAGTATCAAATAATAATAAAGCATGTAAACCATTAACAAGGAATGTACCCTTCACGACTTCATCGTCGTGTTTCGCCTGATTCACGTTGATGTTGAACGCGCAACCAGGAGGTGCTTGTTGTTGTTGTTGCTCCTGATTGTTTTGCGGGCATTGGGGTCGAAGGTGAGTTGGATCACCACATTTGAAGCAGGCTCGAACGTTGTTGGCACGAGCTTGAAAGTTTTGGTTTTGAGGAGGTTGCTGGTCTTGGTTGCCTTGTGGTGCGAGGCCACTTCGGCGTGCGGCGGTTACATGCCCAAATCGATTGCAATTCATGCAATGGCGATATGCAATTTTAGCTGTGTGATGGTAATGACAAGTGGTACACTTAGGATGAGTCCCAGTGTATGGCTTTCTAGCAGGTTCTTGAGGGGGATTTGGGTTGGTGATAGCGTTGCAACTTTGGTTTTGAAACTTTCGTTTCTTACTATTGTTGTTTCGCAGTTGAGACTTGGTTTCTTTGGGTTTAGTAGTGGCTTGGTTCGCGGATTTGGTGGTGATGGGGGTTGAGGATTGTTTGTCTCGCACTCGATTATCATTGATACCGGCTGCTAGGCGATAAGTGAGTTCGATGTTGTCGGGTCTTGCAGCTTGAATGGCGTCACAAATGGCGGGAGGAAGACCATGAAGATATTTCCTAATCGCACGCTCAGGGGTGTTTAACAAGGTGAGGAACGATAATGCTTAACTGCTTGAAGTAGGTGGTGTAACTAAGGTTATCGTCACCCACTTGCTTGAGGTGCCAAAATTCTTCCTCGAGCTTTTCTTGCTCATGTGGAGGACAGTATTCCATCATCATCATTTCCCTATCCTCGATCCAGGGGAGGGCATAGGCATCTTCATTGGAGCGGATGTTACGCTCATTTGTCTACCAATCGAGAGCTCTCGACTGAAAGACACCAGTTGGGCTTCGGGTTTTTAGGTGCTCAGGACACTCACTGTTGATGAATGTCACTTTAATGCTATC
This sequence comes from Scalesia atractyloides, assembly GCA_947069175.1. NCBI lineage: Eukaryota > Viridiplantae > Streptophyta > Magnoliopsida > Asterales > Asteraceae > Scalesia > Scalesia atractyloides. Next base: position 35,442,040 of record CAMTDV010000020.1, on the reverse strand, counting down.
TAACCATTTAAGCATTCCGGTGACACCTTCATTGCCAGTGAATGGCCTAGGGTTGCAATCAAAGAAGTGCTTGGAGTTGAACGAGGTTGGCTTAGGTTGGTCGGTTTGGGAAGACCGATGAGTTAGGGGTATTGGCAGTAACTTTGCTCACGATATCGGGGATTACATGAGCCATTTGCTTGGCCATGAACGCAAGCATCTTCTTGCTAGAGTTTGACTTGGACCTCGTTTTAGAGTTGGAGAGATGGTTGGAAGGCATCTACAAGGTTGATGAGAAAACATGAGACTTGATCATAATGTTTTTGAAAGAATAATTTGCATAATTTACCATGTAATATGTAATATGTCCCGTAGCACATAGTTTCAAGTAGTTCACATAGGCATAACAAGAGTCCACATAGCATAATCACAACTGATAACAAAAGATTGTAAATTTAGTTTATTCACGAAGGAATACTATTGTTCAAGATTGCGAGTAAAGTGCAACTTGTGTAAATGAATTGAACCCAAAGACGTTCAAAGTATGTCGCACAATACACCATGTGGCTGCTTCCTGTAATGCTTCGCTTTTTGTAACTTTCTGTTCTTAGTAATATTGTTTCGAAGTTCTATTTTTAGAAAGTCTAAACCTTGTAATCATATCACATTCCAAATCATTGTAAATCCAAGGCTTTGATTGTAATCGAATTGATCATTTATACGATTTCCGCAACCTTTATACATGCTTATATATATGTTCATACACTTATTCATTACACGATCTATCAATTCAAGTTAATATGTGAATTCTTATTGTACGTTTATCTTAAAATCAAGCAAGAATATTTGTAATCTAAACGCAAAGTGATTGTGAGTCTGAACCTACTCAGGGGGAGGACTTCACTAATCCGTTTGTTGATAAGAACATTCAGGGGGAGATTGGATCTAATCTGGGAGATAATTTAGTTGTTCACACCATTGCTACTACACGTGCAAACAGAGATCATCCAGTTGAAAACATCATAGTTGATGCTGCTGCTGTAGGTGTTCAGACAAGAAGAGGTGTGGTCAAAGGTTCCTGTTTATTTATTTCGATTCAAAAGACAAGGATGATACATAAGTGTTTATATAACTCCTTTATTGCCCAAGAGGAGCCGAAGAATGTTCACATGGCTCTAAAAGATAATTGTTGGGTTGAAGTTATGCAAGAGGAACTAGCTCAGTTTAAAAAGTTGAAGAATTTTGAAGATTGTTATGCAAGTGCTAAACTGGAGTTTACTCAAACGCTAACGATTTAGAAGATTTGGTGATTGGATGCATCAGCTTAGGGGGAGTCTGTTGCTGATAGAAGCTATTAAAGTTGAAGCTATCCAAATACCAACGATTTTTAAAGACGTTGAAGATTGCAAGATCACTGAAGACAAAATTTTTTAATGAAGCTATTGTCAGGGGGGAGTTTGTTGGTGCATATTTGTGACATCAACTTAGATTTGGTCTTTGGATATCTTGTAATTAGTAAAACAGTAAATAGTTAGTGGGTTTAGTATTGTAGTAGTTGATTAGAAGTAATTGGGCTAAACTAGACACATTATAGTGAGTGGTAGGCGTATTGGGCCTAGACCCATTTGCAGTCCATGTGGTGAAACCCTAGCCCAGTTGCAAAACTGTCTCTATGTAACACCCCAAAAACGGGTTTGGTAATCAAACCACGTTAATATTAAAGAACAGGTAAAAGACCGTTTAAGGTAAGAGTGAACCCATAAACAAAATGACTAGGAACAAATTTACCTAGTTAGTGACATGAAAGTAAAAATAAAACAATGAGTTGTGGCTCTTAATAAATAAAACCTCAAACATGAAGGACTAAAGGGGAAAAAGTTGGAACTTGAATATATAAAAATAAAATAAAAATAAAACACCACACACCCAAAAGGTGTGTGTGTGTGTGGCGACCAGGGGCTAAACAAGGGGGTAAACCCTTGTTCTTCTTCAATCATCAAATTGGAGGACGAATTGAACTCGGAATTGATGTATGAACGCATATAAATGATCACCTAATCGAGGGGATCATAAGGTATGTCTCAAAACTTATATTGGTAAAAATTCATAACTTGAGACAAGTAGAATACTTGCAATTAGATAGTTGGATTATAATACAAAGATGAAATTAAGTGTATGTGTATGCTTGATTTCGTTAAACTTAAAGAAATTATGCACTATTTGACGTAAGATTACTTGTTAGTGATTAACAAGTAAATTATAAAGTGGGTTTTTGATTATATGATGAAATTGATAATGTAGGAGTGTTTATGATCATCATACTTGTATGTATATGTAAGATACTTGAACAAAATTAGAGATTCGAGTAAGTAATCATACATGACATGAAATGGGATTTGTATGATATAATGAAAATGATTCTATGTCAATGTTAATAGGTATTTGAGATCATGTTGTCTACTAGTTAGTGCGTAGAATTTGATTATATTAGGTATTCGGATGAATGTCTAGTAATATGATGAGATGAGTTGTTTTGTGACAATTAAACAATTCCAAGTTCTTGTGTATAATCGATAGATTAGCATATGATTGTAGAAACTATGTTAATTTAATATTAGCAATTGCATGAACTTGGTTTGGGAAACGTAGCTATAATGGTGGCCTAAAAATAGCGCTTACCGGGTAAATAACGAAATGCCTAAATGAGTTGGTAAACTTGTTCGTGGGTTTGTATGAGTAAATAGGCAGTTGTCTTTTAAAAAAAGTCAAACTGACCTATAATAAGATCGAATGATAAATTTGATATAAAATTCGTAAGGTGGAATAGTCGTGTTAAATGATGACTAACCTAACCATCTTGCGAATGATAAATGATAGTTTGACGCATGACAAGCTAGGTGGAGGCTTGGGAAGAAGCGGGTCAAATGGAACAAATACGCGGAAAAAGGCATAATTGGAATTCAAGTAAGTAATGCTTACATCCTTAAAATAGTAATTTACTTATGTATTTGACTAAGAATAAGTGAATTGGTATTCGGAACGAGATTTCGAAATACAAGGTTCCGACGCGAATCGATACGGGTCGGAACAAGTGAATATGGTATTAAACCATAACTGATGGTAAAAAGGGGTAAAATAGTAATATAGTCATGTAATGACAAATAAATGAAGAATTCTGGAAAGTTCCCTTATGGTGTAAACCATAAGGAATAAAAAGGGGTAATGATGGTAATTCAGTCACGAGTTGACAAATAAATATTAAACTTTAAAATAAGGGCATTCTATGGCTAAACTGTAATGGGTTGAACGAATTAAGAAATATAAGCATAAGGCGTAAATCAAAATGGATTAAACGGAGAGATGGTAAAAAGATACCATTTTATAATGATAAGATGGTCACTTAGACCAAATGGGTCAAATGGTGTAGACAACACCATTTGACAATATTATCTAATGAACGCTTGCCGAGTTTTGTGTGCACAGGGAAATAGCGTATGGTTCATATCGCTATTAGTAACTAATGGCGCAAGGTATTTAAACGGGTCAATACAATGACTCGAGCCAGATACGTGTAACGGGTTAAACTCTCATCAATGACTAAAGGTCTGATGAGAGCTAATTGAGACTTGGATGAACATTGGATTACTTAAAGAGAGGTATATCTGATAATCTAAATTCTAGACATTTCGTTCTTAGGAACATAGTAAAAATTTAATTGAATATGAGTTAAAGATGCTTGTTTGGCCAAAATATGTATCTAAATGTCCTTCGACGTAAAAAGGACTAAAATTTGACCAAAACACCTATGAACGATAAATCGACCAAACGACCTTAGAGGGTAGTTTAAAAATGAGTTTTATAAGAAAGTACACCTTGTGGTAGTATAATGATACATGGCATAAGTCGTTTTGGCTTACAGCCTCATAACGGGTGCTTTTTTGTAAATTGTCAAACCGATGGGTATAATTTAAAAATATATCATTTCCTATAACCAATCCAACACAAGTATAGTTGTGGTGGAAAATAAATAGATATCCTAGTATGGAAATGAGAAGTAAGGTAAAGGAAAGTGAGACTAAAGCTTAAGTGCTTAAATCTCTTAACGAGTCAAAAATGGATATATGCATAAACCGGGAATGGGTGCTTAATTCATAAGAACTAAGAATCCGGGATTTGGATTCCGGGTTAATTATGTAAGAAAACATCTTACGGACATTTAGAAACTAGTTTCATAGGAAACGCGCAAAAATGTAACAAGTTACGAAAGTTTTCGTAACAAAAACGACAAAAACGGAAAAGTTCTTACGACGACCATTTTAAGATACGATGGTCATCCATAGCCTACGGTTAGCAACCGTTGAATAAAACAGGAAATAATGTTTTACGGACATGTTACCATAAGTCCTGAGTCGTGTTTTAAATGTTCGGGACTTGAAACGGGTCGAACGGACCATTTAACAAATCTGCAGCAAAACTGCTGCAGAAGGCATCGTCGCCGACGCAACACCTTTGTTCCGATATGTTAATCTACTGCCTACGGCAGTCTTGATCCAACACAACTATCTGTATGGCGTCACCGACGCGGCTATAGACCGTCGCCGACGCCATCTCAGGAATCAATTTCTTTGATTTTATTTTTTTATTCAAGTCGATTATGTTATACTTTCGGAAATTCGCTATAAAACTTATAATTTGCAAATTTCCATTTTAGGATTATTGCAAATGCTTTTGGATGACGATCAAGCTTAACAAAGAACTGAACACGATCAAAGCTCAAGCTTCTGCACTTGGTTTTGTTGTTATGCAACCAAATGACGATATGTCAAAATGTTAATGTGGATAACGTTTTAATAAAAAAAATTTATAGTTACGTATATTCTCATTTACTCTTTAAATGTGAAATTTTTACAGAAATTTAAATGATAAAAGATAGGGTCTTACACTCTATATGAAGCGAGTTTTGCATTAGGGTTAAGGTTGCTCAGTGGATTAGTTAATTACTTCATAGAGAGTTGAGAGAGAGTCTTGAATTGATTGTAAACACTTGTGTTGGATAATCAATAGAAGACTGGTTGAAAGTGATTGTGTTCATGTTCTTGTTAGGTTTTCTGTGAAATCTGATCTCAGGGATTCCGCACTCTAGGTTGGATGGACGATTCTGTGAAGATCCATACGGATTAGGGGACCTACAGGATTCCGAATCGTGACAACCTTCATGACCTCTTGATGTGTGAAGCTCATAAATCCCAATATTCTATTCATCCCGACGCTGATAAGATGTACCATGACCTTCGTACGTCTTATTGGTGGCCTGGTATGAAGAAACATACCGCCTTCTACGTTTCGAAATGCCTTACTTGTTCCAAGGTAAAGTCCGAACATCAACGTCCCTCTGGCTTACTCGAACAAACAGAAATTCCTGTTTGGAAATGGGAGAGCATTGCCATGGACTTCATTACGAAACTCCCTCGTACATCGTCTAGTCACGATAGTATTTAGGTTATCATTGAGCGTTTGACCAAATCTGCTCACTTCCTTCCCATATGTGAAGAGTACCGAGGCGAGAAATTGGCTCGTATCTACACGGATGAAGTCATTTTTCGTCATGGTATTCCCATTGACATTGTCTCGGACCGTGATGGCCGTTTCACCTCCCGTCTTTAGCAAATGTTTCAGAAAGCTCTTGGTACTCACCTCAATCTAAGTACTGCTTTCCATCCTCAGTCTGATGGTCAAATCGAGCGTACTATCCAAACTCTAGAGGATATGCTTCGGTCTTGCATAATCGATTTTGGTGGCAACTAGGATATGCACTTGCCTTTGGTTGAATTCTCGTACAATAAGAGTTACCACGCAAGTATTCAAATGGCACCTTTCAAGGCATTGTATGGTCGCAAGTGTCGATCGCCTATTTGTTCGCACAAGATCAGGGAGGCTCAAATCATCGGTCCCTAGCTTATACAAGAGACGACGGACAAGATTTTGCAGATTTGGGACAACTTGCTCAAATCCAGAAGCCGACACAAGAGACGACGGACAAGATTTTGAAGATAAAAGACGCAAGCCCTTAGAATTCAACGTTGGTGACTTTGTACTTCTCAAGGTATCCCCTTGGAAGGGTGTGGTTCATTTCGGAAAGAAGTGAAAGCTCGCTCTTTGCTATGTGGGTCCTTTTAAGATTCTCGAAAGGATTGGCAAGGTAGCGTACCGACTGAACCTACAACAAGAGCTCAACAACGTTCATCCTACATTTCACGTCTCCAACTTAAAGATATGTCTAGCTGAAGAAGGACTCCAAGTCCCACTCGAAGACCTTCAAATCAATGAGACCTTACACTTCGTCGAGAAACCAGTCGAGACCATGGATCGAGGCACCAAGCAAACTAAGGCGCATGCGAATTCCTATCGTGAAGGTTCAGTGGGAAGGAAAGCGTGGCGCTGAGTTTACTTGGGAACTTGAAAGTGACATGAGGACTAAGTATCCGCATCTGTTCATTACATCTTCCTAACTTTCGGGACGAAATTTCCTAAAGGATGGGAGACTGTAACGCTTCGCTTTTTGTAACTTTCTATTCTTAGTAAGATTGTTTCGAAGTTCTATTTTTGGAAAGCCTAAACCTTGTAATCGTATCACATTCCGAATCATTGTAAATCCAAGGCTTTGATTATAATCGAATTGATCATTTATACGATTTCCGCAACCTTTATACATGCTTATACATATGTTCATACACTTATTCATTACACGATCTATCAATTCAAGTTAATATGTGAATTCTTATTGTACGTTTATCTTAAAATCAAGCAAGAAGATTTGTAATCTAAACGCAAAGCATATAAACAATTAGCATCTTGTAAATCTTACACATTCATGTTATGGCAATTATAACTTAACAAGGTTCTTTTTATGGTTATGTAACACTTTACATCTAGAAATAAACCACCAAACAATCAAACAAGTCAGTTTTTTAACATAATACAACAAATAAAGAAATAATAACATTTAAAACAAAAAAGATTACAGCTTGCGGCCGCAAGTTGTCAACTACCATTAAACCATCTTGTTCCAAGATAATTACCCACCTAATCACCTTAAATGCTAACCTAACTCAACCCTAATCTTCCCTCTATATAAACCAACCTTTCGCCAACCTTTTCTCACTTTTACAAGCCTCCAAACACTCCAAAAATCCCCTCAAACTTCCAGATTTCTCTGTTGTCCTATTTCAGTTTGCAAGTGAGTTCTTACTCACTTCCTTGGCTAATCAAGCCTTGTTTCTTCTTCTAAAATACTTGGATAACCTCTAGGAAGGTTTTCACAAGTTTGCTTGGGCAAACTACGGTGAAACCTCACCATTTTGAGGTCCAAAAGTGTCATGAACTTTCTGCTCACTTCCGTCTTTTCATAACTTCAAAAACTTCAAGTTTTCTTCATGTTTTCTTCCTCTACAATGTTTGATAAGCCTCTAGGGATGTTACCATAGGTTTTCCATGGAAAACCAAGGTGGAACAATACCATTTTATTGTCAAGCATTCTGTTTTGGAAGATAAACTTGTAAACTTTTTCTTTAACATGTTTTCTCTTAACAACTTTATGCTACTTGTGCCTCTAATCAAGCCCATGATTAGTGAGCTAGCTAGAGTTGTTTCATAAAAATAAAGAGGTATAAAAATACCTCTAAACTTGTTGTTTACTAAGGGTTTTAACCCACAAGTGTTGGAACCATCCAAGCTTACAAAGTTTGTGTTTTGGTAAAGGTGTTATTACATGGAGGCCTTGGCTATCATACTTTCAATCCACCACCTCACTTGATGATTTCTAACCACCAAGCTATGTTCAAACTTCAATTGAGTAACAAGGCTACGACACGTACCTAAACGATGCTATGTTCAGGATGCACGCACATAGCTTGCTTACTTGGTCGATACGTAGTTTAGTGAAGTATTTTCCTTTTATTTCATTCATGACCATAGAAAGTGTATTGGTGAATCTTACGAAAGAGGGTAAAGGACGGTTATCCTCCTACCTCCATGCATAACTTCTATGACTTCCATGAAATCTATGATTTATATGATAAACTTGATAATATAATATGTAAAACATATATGTAAATAATAAATATAATCGAACCTTTGACGATGACCGTATGGTTACTTGTCCTAACATTAGGTTATTTTATATAAGACTTAACCTCTCGTTACGATTCTATTAGGCATGACCCATAAAATCACAAACACCCTACGGGGCTTATAGTGTCAAAAACAAATGTTAGCATCTAGATAAATACTTTCGACAAAACATACTTTTGCATACTTTAAACTCCTAACTAATAAACTCCATTATAATTTCAATACTCACACACCTACGTTTCCTTGTGTAGGAACTCGGTTTTCCGCTCCCTAATCAACCAAACACTTTTACGGATTGAAACTTTGCAAAATCATGACTACACTCGACACCGTTTTTACGCTTTACACTTTTGGGTGCAACTTGTTGGTCTATCAAAAAACCACTTAATCACACTTATACTTTATGAAATCACACAAACAATCCATCATACATGCTATAGTTATGTGATACTCGATTTGTATGCTTGGAACATTCTTATGTGATACTAATTGTCATTAACTTCGTACGAGCCTCCCCTTAACACGTATAGCGCTATAGGAGTAACGCACCGCCCGTATTCTTGTGGTCATGTTAAGTTTAATCTATTATGCGGTGACACTTGAGGATTGACTTGTGTTTCGCATGCCTTTTTTACATTAATCTCGTATGCTAGGTTTACATGTGGATTTGTTTAAACGATTTTTTATTACTTATGCCATGATTTAAACTTGTGTACTCGCCAATACCTTTGTATTGAACTATACTTTTAACATGTTGCAGGTTGAGGATGTTGATATGACGAAAACAAAGTAGGAACGGCATAGAAACACACGTATCATGCTGGTTACTTGTTATGTTTTGTTGAACATGTTCTATTATGAATTTATGTTGTATTTAATTTTGGTATTGTACTTGACTTGTGGATAAATGAAATGAAATGAATGGTTTCATCTAATATTGTCGCCATTAGTGTTATGATGTCTCGAGCAATTTCGTTCGTCTGACTTCGATGTTTCCGCCATCGGTTGGGGTGTGACATCTCCACCTACACCATCCAACCTAAACACGGTGGGTTGCGTCGCTATCTATCTACCCATACATAATAAAAATACGTCATTAGTAAATATATAATAAACCTACAATATCATACAACAATATGACAAATGTTAAAGAGTGTTTATCTAAGTACTTGAAGTTAGATTTGCGTTAGGAGGTTAGTGATTGATATTTAAACAATTGTTGCATTTTGCTACATTAAATAAATTTCATAGGAATATTTTAATTGTAGTTTAAAAGATACAAACTGGTAGAAATCGATAAATCTAACAATAACTTTAACAAACGAAACACCAACGAAAATGAAAAATGTTTCTTTATTTCCACCATCAATTTAACAAGATTAGATAAGTATTCAAGTTAGCAAATCTTTTATTCGCTTTAAATAATCAATATAGTTGGGGACTTAGTAACCACGGGGTGTCAGCCCAGTAGCCAGCCTCACCCATTCCAAACGGGAGGATGCGGGTTCAAGTCCAGCTCGGCCCGAATAATCCTGCTGGGTAGTAACCGCCAGGCAGCTATGGGGCTATGCTGTAACATCCGTCAAAAAAACGGATTTACCAGACCCGCTCCGCTTATCAACCGAACAGTCAGTTAAAATTTTAGTTGCGAATTAAATGCCCAAAATAATTTTAAACGATCCGTAATCAAATATTATGCGGGGATATGTATTTAGTTTTTGAAAATCTGTCAAAAATATCAAAATAAAAATGTTTTACTTTTGCCGGGTTTCGAACTCGGGTCTGTACCGGGTCAAACCAAAGACTTATCTCTCAGCCAACAACCGCTCCGCCACTTTGTTTTCTGGTGAATAAAGGAATCACTTAATTCAAATATTGAAGTTCCGAAATCAATTTCTGTATTTTGCGCCCAAAATAACAGTCGTCGGAAATCCCGACGATTTCGCCGTTTATTTACGTTATCGCTCAATATAACCGAAGTCTTAACTATTACGACGGTTATAACCGACGTCTGAACCGCGACATCAGCCATAACCGCCGGAGTACGGTTGACTTCGAATTAAGACCGAATTCAGACCCCATTCAATCCCAATACTACCCTATAAATACAACCTCAACTCGCCAGAAGTCTTTCACACTCAAATCGCACCCTTTCTCGGCGAAAAATCACTCGCCGGAAGTATTTGATACATCGCCGGAAAACCGTATCATCAACCTTCGAGCTTACTGAACCCCCTAAACTTTCACCGAAGTCACCCACAACCTTTGCAAGCCTTCGGAAGACTCTCTGCTACAAGTTACTTGTCGCCGGAAAAAGTTTTCTTTCGCCGGAGTTCTGCCGGAAAACAGAGTAAAACCAGTCGGTACTTTTTACTCCTAATTCCTTTCCTTTTTACTTTTATCTCGTCTGTAATTGACCGTTAAACGCTAAAAGAGCATGAATTAACTTTTCGAACCAGTCCGTCGTCACTTCCGGTTAAAACCGGTGAAGAAGACGAAGTTCAGTAATGGTTAAGTATAATTTAAATCAAGATAATTACCGGGTTAGACACACAGTCCAGCGGTGGACTGTGTGCACTTTTAAAGCTAAGGTCACGAGTTCGAGTATTGTCCCTCACATGCCGCTTTGATAAAAATCCCTTTTTTTCGCAAAACTGAACCGGAGTGTTTTCGGTATATGTTAAGTATATTGATATCTGAGTTTATAATCAAGTGTGACACACAGTCCAGCGGTGGAGTGTGTGTCCGCTAACCCACAGGTCCCGGGTTCGAGACCTGTGGAGCGCACCGATTCTGGAGATTTAATTCATTTTTAATAATAAAGGATTTCTGTTAAATCTAATTAATATATATATATAATTAAAATCGGATATATAACGGGTTAGACACGTAGCTCAGTTGGTAGAGCTGCGTGCACGCGTACGGGAGGTCTCGGGTTCGAGCCTCACCGAGCGCACAACAATATGCCTATAAACCGGTCAACCATAGTCAAAGTCAACGGTCAATGTGTACTGTAGCAAAAATAAAAATATTTTTTATTATTTTTATTTAATTATTTTAATTAAAAATCAATTATAAATACTTAAAAATAACATTTTTAAGGTTAGAAAATAGCCTCAAACTCACAAAAATACACCCAACAATCCTACTAAAATAGATTAATAAAACCCGTTTACTTACCAAACCGTAATGCGATTTATCTAGGTTTAATCTCACTTGTGGTTAAAACCACTTCGCGTGCAATCAACCTCATCAACCGAACGCACCCAATGTGAGTGAATTCTTACAAACTCCCCTTTTTATTCATGTTTTGGGGTGTATCATGTGTCGCTTAAACTAATTTTCTTATGCAAATTCGTGCTATACCATGATATGAATTAAACTAGAATGTAACTATTGTTTGGTTGTGAAGTATTACATATTGTCAAAGTTGTATGCAAATTATTCAGGCCCATCAGTTCCTCGTGGGAGACGAGAACAACGCGTGCCTTAAAACTCATACATTAGGCCCATCAGTTCCTCGTGGGAGACGAGAACAACGCGTGCCTCAAAACTCATTCATTAAGGCCCATCAGTTCGTAAGAACAACGCGTGCCTCAAAACTCATAAATTAGGCCCATCAGTTCCTCGTGGGAGACGAGAACAACGCGTGCCTCAAAACTCATTCATTAAGGCCCATCAGTTCGTAAGAACAACGCGTGCCTCAAAACTCATTCATTAGGCCCATCAGTTCCTCGTGGGAGACGAGTCGAACATCGCGTGCCTCAAAAAAATCATTTGGTGTATGTGAGTTTAATATTCAATATTATGTGTTGTGTGAATAAATTTACATCTACATTTACTCATATGTGGTATGCACATTATTTATAATCAATTGGATAAACTTGTTCAAATGTTTTTCCATAGGATTCACTCGCCAACATTATGTTGATCCAAAACCTTTTTACACATGATACAGGTGAACAGGTTGAAGCAAGGAAAACATAGGATATGCCTTAGAAGAGAACCAAGAAGCTTAGACAGATAGTTAGAATATGGTGTATCATTTATTTCCATTAAATTGTATTAATGAATATGAAACATATAATAAATGTCATGAGCTTTGATGATAACCCAATCATGCCCCGATCACCTTATCCGCTGCGGGTCGGGGTGTGACAGATTGGTATCAGAGCCATGACTATAGGGATATAGGATAGGTTATTAGACCCTTGAAACCTATACTATAGTCTGCCTAAATTTTAACTTGATTAGGTGGTTACATACAAACTTGTGATATTATTTGTTTCATATTTGTTTACATTTCAGTCAAACATACATGCTCATATACATATTCATTATACATATATACATATTCATTATACATATATCGATGTTCATGTATTCAATTTATTTTCATACTCTCAATATCCAAAGATTTTGTGCAATTTTCAATTCTCATCAAAGTAAGTTCTGCGACGGGCATGTAGTAACTGGAAGGGTACAAGTACCGGTAGTCGGAACGTCCTGTCTAGGTTGGCATTCGTATAAATCCAAAATAACGGACCAGTTTGCCTACCTGGGGACTAACGATGAGAGTACGACGGACCTATTAGGCCAAAGCATGCCACACCAAACGTCGTTCGAACTAACCTCACTTTGAGATGTCACCGTGTCTACACCTGGACACATTCCGAATATCACACGTTGTATACATATTTCTCGATTTTCTCCGGGTTTTGTGTACGCAACCAGGCAGAAACCGTGCGAACCATATGAAAAACCGGTATTCATGGGGGCCCACATGATTACACAGGTAAAGTATGGCGGCATGACGGGCCTAACAGCGAGCAAAGCCCAAGACATCCTATGGATGTAGTAGATTTATTTTTCTATATTTATTTTATGAACGTTCAATCCCAAACACGACCCACGATCCCAAAGGCATCCAACTCATACTTTTGACATGTATTCCTTGTAGATGTCTTCTAACCTCGCCCGTAGGAAGATGAGAGCAGAAAAAGCCCGTGAACGCATGGCTACCCAAATCGCTCAGCAAATGGCGACCGTAATACCCAACATCGTAGTTCAAGTTCAACAAGCCCTTACCGCTAATTCCGTTAACCCAACCCAACAAGAGGATCAAAACACTATCAACCTTTCAGTCACTAAATGCACCTACAAACATTTCAAATCCTGCGATCCTCCAAAATACGAAGGAACTGAAGGTGTCACCGCTCTTCTCCATTGGTTCGAAGAAATGGAGAACACTTTTCTAAATTGCGATTGCCCCGATGATCGCAAAGTGCGTTATGCTACCGGTCGTTTACTTGGAACAGCACTCACATGGTGGAATACAGAAAAGACCAAACGAGGTGTTGAAGAAACTATGACCTTGACTTGGGAAGAGTTGAAGGGAATCATGACAAGACGGTTTTGCCCAAGAAGTGAAATCAAGAAATTGGAGGATGAGTTCCATGCTTTGAAACAAAAGGAAGGCGACCACACCACATACAACAAGAGATTCCTTGAGCTAAATCAAATGGTTCCCAATTTGTTCACTCCCCTCTACCGTTTGATCGAGCACTACATTCGTGGTCTTCCATCAAAGATTCAAGACCCTGTAATAAGCACCTCGCCTGCAACTTTGGAAGCAGCAATGGAACTAGCAACCGCGCTCACCGAGAACCGAATCCGGAACAAAGATTTCAAAGAGGAGAAGAAGAAGGATAAAGCATCAACGGAAACCTCAAACCCCACCCGAACCGAATCCTCTACACCACCTACATCTAAGAGAAAGCGTGATGGGCAAGTCTTCGCCGTCACCCAACGCAAACAACCAGCTTCACAAGTTGTACCTCCTCAAACTATCCCAAACGCTCAAGTAGCACCCAACTCAACTTACCCAAATAAGAAACCTTACATTGGACCTCACCCTCAATGCAACACCTGTTTCTATCACCATCCAACTACTTCACCCTGTCGACTATGTGCGAATTGTGGACGCTACGGTCATTTGAGCAAAGTTTGCCGCACCGCTCAAAACCAAACCTCAACCCCTACTCAACCCATGACCCAAACATATCAACAACCTCAATACCCCATGAACCCATATGTTCGAGCTTGTTTCAATTGCGGCGACCCTACCCATTTTAGAAACACGTGTCCTCGTTTGGTTAATATCATAAACGCCCAAGCTCAAGCAAACCCAGTTAACCAAGCAAACCAAGCAAACCCAGCTCCACCACCAGCAAGAGGAAGAGTTTATAACATCAACGCCAATCCTGTTGAAGATGTTAACGGTCCAAACCAACCACTTAACTAGCCTTCTCTCACCAAGAATCAAGATTCAACTCTAATCACTTAGTTTTTATGTTTTTCTTTATGTTATCTCAATTTTCACGTATCTCAATTGGAATTTTATCCAAGAATTTTAATGCAAATTACTAGTTCAGTTGGTTTTATACTCATTGATTTAATATTCATATCATCATAATTCACGACATATCTCAGAAGTTGAGTTGTGTCTCACATGCAATACATTTCATTTCACTTTACATTTCAATACATGCAATACGCTCGGCTCCGTTTGATTGAGCCTTGAGCACACAGTTCAATTTACATTTCAATACATGCAATACGCTCGGCTCCGTTTGATTGAGCCTTGAGCACACAGATCAATTTACATTTCCAGTTCATGCAATACGTTCGGCTCCGTTTGATTGAGCCTTGAACGCACATACATTTTCATTATCAGTATCTTGTGGTTGTGGTGTTTGTTGTAGAGTCGCATAGAACTAATCATAACTGGCGGATGAAGTCAATGAAAATTTGACAAGAATATGGTGGATACGCCGCTGGTACTTCCTATATATAAGTATTCTTGTCAAATGATCGGAGGCATTATCAGGCAGTTATGAGAGGTTCCATGCATAGGCTGTTTGTTGTGATTAAGTTATTCATTTTCAATACATGCAATAAGCTCGGCTCCGTTTGATTGAGCCTTGAACACACAGACAATTCCATTCTCAATACATGCAATAAGCTCGGCTCCGTTTGATTGAGCCTTGAGCACACAGACAATTTCATTCTCAATACATACAATACGATCGGCTCCGTTTGATTGAGCCTTGATCGCACAGATATATATCATTTCAGTATTTTTATGTTTGTTGTATTGGTTGTAGAGTTATAGGACTAATCATAATTCACTGATAAAACCAATGAAAATTTGACAAGAATATGGTGGATACGCCGCTGGTACTTCCTATATATAAGTA
Organism: Scalesia atractyloides; assembly: GCA_947069175.1. NCBI lineage: Eukaryota > Viridiplantae > Streptophyta > Magnoliopsida > Asterales > Asteraceae > Scalesia > Scalesia atractyloides. The sequence goes on along the minus strand of CAMTDV010000020.1, from coordinate 35,426,672 downwards.
TTCTTGTCAAAGGATCAGAGGCGTTATCAGGCGGTTATGAGAAGTTCCATGTAGGATTTACTATTGCCTTGGTTGAAATTGTGTTACATTTATATCATCTCACTATTTAAAGAAATTGGATTGTGATCCATTTCTATATAGACTAACCTCTCCATCATAACAAACGAGAGAGGAACCATCACCATTCAAACATATATGCTATCAGAATGTGGATACAATTGTTAGTTGTTGTGTTTATTTGTGTAGATTGTAGAATTTCTGCCTTAGGATATAACCCTAAGCATATTCAAACTTTTATGCGTGATATCATTTTAGCGAATCATTCCTGCTTAACAATACTTATACAGTAGGCAACAAAAAGCGATTCCTGTATTAGGATACTTAACCTTTACAAGGAACGTTACCGCCTCAAACAAAAACTTAAACCCTTATTTCTTCTAAGTATGTAACTGTCAAAACTAAATACCATCATTCTTTTAGTCAATTATATCCCTGTTTAAATTTCGGGACGAAATTTCTAAAAGCAGGGGATACTGTAACATCCGTCAAAAAAACGGATTTACCAGACCCGCTCCGCTTATCAACCGAACAGTCAGTTAAAATTTTAGTTGCGAATTAAATGCCCAAAATAATTTTAAACGATCCGTAATCAAATATTATGCGGGGATATGTATTTAGTTTTTGAAAATCTGTCAAAAATATCAAAATAAAAATGTTTTACTTTTGCCGGGTTTCGAACTCGGGTCTGTACCGGGTCAAACCAAAGACTTATCTCTCAGCCAACAACCGCTCCGCCACTTTGTTTTCTGGTGAATAAAGGAATCACTTAATTCAAATATTGAAGTTCCGAAATCAATTTCTGTATTTTGCGCCCAAAATAACAGTCGTCGGAAATCCCGACGATTTCGCCGTTTATTTACGTTATCGCTCAATATAACCGAAGTCTTAACTATTACGACGGTTATAACCGACGTCTGAACCGCGACATCAGCCATAACCGCCGGAGTACGGTTGACTTCGAATTAAGACCGAATTCAGACCCCATTCAATCCCAATACTACCCTATAAATACAACCTCAACTCGCCAGAAGTCTTTCACACTCAAATCGCACCCTTTCTCGGCGAAAAATCACTCGCCGGAAGTATTTGATACATCGCCGGAAAACCGTATCATCAACCTTCGAGCTTACTGAACCCCCTAAACTTTCACCGAAGTCACCCACAACCTTTGCAAGCCTTCGGAAGACTCTCTGCTACAAGTTACTTGTCGCCGGAAAAAGTTTTCTTTCGCCGGAGTTCTGCCGGAAAACAGAGTAAAACCAGTCGGTACTTTTTACTCCTAATTCCTTTCCTTTTTACTTTTATCTCGTCTGTAATTGACCGTTAAACGCTAAAAGAGCATGAATTAACTTTTCGAACCAGTCCGTCGTCACTTCCGGTTAAAACCGGTGAAGAAGACGAAGTTCAGTAATGGTTAAGTATAATTTAAATCAAGATAATTACCGGGTTAGACACACAGTCCAGCGGTGGACTGTGTGCACTTTTAAAGCTAAGGTCACGAGTTCGAGTATTGTCCCTCACACGCCGCTTTGATAAAAATCCCTTTTTTTCGCAAAACTGAACCGGAGTGTTTTCGGTATATGTTAAGTATATTGATATCTGAGTTTATAATCAAGTGTGACACACAGTCCAGCGGTGGAGTGTGTGTCCGCTAACCCACAGGTCCCGGGTTCGAGACCTGTGGAGCGCACCGATTCTGGAGATTTAATTCATTTTTAATAATAAAGGATTTCTGTTAAATCTAATTAATATATATATATAATTAAAATCGGATATATAACGGGTTAGACACGTAGCTCAGTTGGTAGAGCTGCGTGCACGCGTACGGGAGGTCTCGGGTTCGAGCCTCACCGAGCGCACAACAATATGCCTATAAACCGGTCAACCATAGTCAAAGTCAACGGTCAATGTGTACTGTAGCAAAAATAAAAATATTTTTTATTATTTTTATTTAATTATTTTAATTAAAAATCAATTATAAATACTTAAAAATAACATTTTTAAGGTTAGAAAATAGCCTCAAACTCACAAAAATACACCCAACAATCCTACTAAAATAGATTAATAAAACCCGTTTACTTACCAAACCGTAATGCGATTTATCTAGGTTTAATCTCACTTGTGGTTAAAACCACTTCGCGTGCAATCAACCTCATCAACCGAACGCACCCAATGTGAGTGAATTCTTACAAACTCCCCTTTTTATTCATGTTTTGGGGTGTATCATGTGTCGCTTAAACTAATTTTCTTATGCAAATTCGTGCTATACCATGATATGAATTAAACTAGAATGTAACTATTGTTTGGTTGTGAAGTATTACATATTGTCAAAGTTGTATGCAAATTATTCAGGCCCATCAGTTCCTCGTGGGAGACGAGAACAACGCGTGCCTTAAAACTCATACATTAGGCCCATCAGTTCCTCGTGGGAGACGAGAACAACGCGTGCCTCAAAACTCATTCATTAAGGCCCATCAGTTCGTAAGAACAACGCGTGCCTCAAAACTCATAAATTAGGCCCATCAGTTCCTCGTGGGAGACGAGAACAACGCGTGCCTCAAAACTCATTCATTAAGGCCCATCAGTTCGTAAGAACAACGCGTGCCTCAAAACTCATTCATTAGGCCCATCAGTTCCTCGTGGGAGACGAGTCGAACATCGCGTGCCTCAAAAAAATCATTTGGTGTATGTGAGTTTAATATTCAATATTATGTGTTGTGTGAATAAATTTACATCTACATTTACTCATATGTGGTATGCACATTATTTATAATCAATTGGATAAACTTGTTCAAATGTTTTTCCATAGGATTCACTCGCCAACATTATGTTGATCCAAAACCTTTTTACACATGATACAGGTGAACAGGTTGAAGCAAGGAAAACATAGGATATGCCTTAGAAGAGAACCAAGAAGCTTAGACAGATAGTTAGAATATGGTGTATCATTTATTTCCATTAAATTGTATTAATGAATATGAAACATATAATAAATGTCATGAGCTTTGATGATAACCCAATCATGCCCCGATCACCTTATCCGCTGCGGGTCGGGGTGTGACATAAGCTAGCTTGGGGAGGGAGAACCCTCCCGCGGTCAGGGGTACCGTGCATTTACCCTTTTTTTTTTCTCCTAGTGTGACAATCCCCGTTTAGCCAATTTATTATTAGTACAATTAAATTACGTGCAATCATATAGACTTAGTACAATTAAATTATGTGCATGACTAGGCATGATTTTAGTATGACCAGTAGAGAATACTACCACTAACGAACACATTAGTGCTAATTCAAGATAAAACAATCAACAAATGATTCAATATAACAAACACCGGTGATATACGAATTACAAGACAACAAAACCCTAATTTAACGAAGGTGTTGAATTTATCGAATTCTACTATAATCTACGGATTTTATAACTTTTATGAACTATTTTTATAGACAATATGTTATCGCATGGAGAAATTAGTATATAGTGTATTCAAAATAAATAACACCTAATCTTATGTTTATACATGCTTAAAATACCGTAAAATACTACCATTATGTATAAACTATGTATTATTATCACAAAAATACACCAACTAAATACAAATCAGATTTGGGAGGATCTTTATAGAATCAGTTAGATGGGGATAAGAATCAACAAAACATTAAAACACACGGGAAAATGGCCTTGTGTGAATACTAACACCTAATGTACCCTAAGCCATCTAATCTCACAATGACCATCATAGCCCTCACCACACCACACCACACACTCTCTCCTTCTAGGTTCCCCCCTAAAACCTAACCCACCCACCCCTAAACATTTTACATCTTCAAACTTTCCCAAAAACTTTTTTATGCATTCCATGTAATCTTCATCTTTCTAAGGTATTCTTTCAAGGATTGAAGCATCCTCAAACTTCCATGTCATGAAAGTGCTTGGGTATGCTTCAAAACTTCAAAGAAAACATACTTGGAGGACACTTTAATGTGGAGGAATCCAAGCTTATGTTTTGTTAGATGATCTTGATGTTTTAGTGGCCAAATGTGTAAAGAACATGTTGTGACAGAGGAATCATCCACAATACATGTATACATGTAGAGATGTTCCTCATTGATTCACCAAAAAACATGGATATCCATTCAACACATTAAAACTAACTAGAAATATATATCACATCTTGCAAAATAGTTATTGTTTTTGAAAGATTCTTGAACCAACAACATCATTAATTTGTTAAAATAATAACCATGTAAAACTTTCTGAAAATGAACTTAAATAAGTTTATGAACAAAGTGCAAGAACAAAAAGTGTATCAAATAAACTTGAAATAAGCACTAGGTTACAAGATGTCTTCAAAAGAGCCTAGGTTCATCATATTTTGATGAATCCACTTATTTTGTACTTACAAGATTAATGTAGTGGTTTGATGAGAAAAAATTGGTTAAAAACCTAGTGGAAATAGTTAAACAAAAATCAATACAGAAAAACTGAAAAGAAAGCCCAAATGGTGGAAACCTTAGCTACGAGTTTTGAAAACTTCAAAAATTTTACAGTTAACTTGGGATGTCAAAAGAAGGGTGTCGACCAAAAATTAGATTTCTTTGAATTGTCTAGCTATTTTTAAAAATTTAATAGCATAAATAACCACTAAAAATAAATAAAATACCTAGACTACCCATATAGTTTCAAATTTTTTATAGTAATTTCTACTAATTATAATAAGACAGAAACTAAAAATCAAGTGAAACTAAGTTGGGAAACAATGGTTTTAAATAGTGGCTTAAATTTGCATTTTAAAGATTTTTATTTACAGTTTTTCATCAAGAATGCCAAAAATAATATTTTCTTTCAAGAGACTTGTAGGGTCAGTAGTTATGTAAGGATTTTTTTTGGGAATTGAAAGTATTTTTAGTGAATTTAGAGATTTTGCGGGTATTTAGTGATTGTAATTCAAACCCCACAACTATAAATTATAAAAATAATATCCTAAAGACTTTTTAAGTTCAAAAAACTTGTCACACTTTTAAAAAACATTTATTCACATTCCAAGATTGATTTGGTGTACAGTTTTTTATTGACATGTATACTAAATTTTTTAAAGTATATAATTTAACTAAAACCCTAGTTTTGAGAATAAACAATAAACCGTTTTGTTTTATAAACAAACACCAACTATTAACCTCATCAACACTATGTACACTTTGTTTAGGGGGAAGTGTTGATCATGTGTCAGTCAGATAGATTGATTCAATAACCTAGTACACATAAACTTGTCGGTAGACGAGTAGCACACATATTCCACGACTATAAGTACTACTGAATAGTGAGTAAGGCGGCCCATTTTAAATTGTTTTAATATTGTTTTTTGGGAAAGGCATGCTTTGCATCATGAAGTGTTTTCTTACTTGTACATACATACATAGCCATTTGAGATGTAGCAGTTACCACCAAAAGTCCCCTACTTGTAAAATCATTAACTAGTATAGCCATGAATATTGTGGATAGATCTATTTACTTTGACTAATTCTTCGTAGTTGGCCACACTAACTTGTCCGGTATGGTAAATGAATGCATGATATCCATAATTGTCTGTGTTTGTGGTAAAAACTAGTTTCGGGGCAATAATAACGCCAAGGTTTGGTTATACAACTCATGGTTGTTACAAATGAATATGTATGTTATACTCACACGTATGTTTGCTTGCTAGTTACAAATAAATGTGTATGTTATACTCACACGTATGTTTGCTTGCTAGTTACAAATAAATGTGTATGTTATACTCATACGTGTTTTTACTTGCATTATATAAACCTGCGAACTCACCAACATTTTTTGTTGACAATTTTAAGCTTATTTTTAAGGTAAGTAATCATGCCATGGATATAGTAACGGCCTCAGGACACTACTTTTGGATGCATTATTACATGTCTTTATTTTTATTGAACTTAATTCAAACAAACTGATGTAATAGTGACTAGACATTTACTTTTGTGTGTTAATGGAATTTGAATGGTTATTTTAAGTCTCTCGTAAACAATGGCTAAGGTATCCGATAAGTCACACCTCATTTCTGCCCTTACTTTGCGACGCAGGTGTGACATTTAGGGAGTTCAAATTCATATGGATACATCTCAACCAACTGTAGTATCTTTGGTTGGTGTGTTACAATACACAATTCTTTTCCTATGTATTTTTTACATTATTTTGATAAGTTTTTAGTTGTTTTATATTTATTGAGTCTTTGGTATTTTGTAGTATTCGTGTGAAAATGAAGCTAAAACAAACAAAAATGAAGAAGAAACGAGCACATGGGATAAACGTATCAAACGTTGGTCATGTTTTAGAGGTGGAAATGAATTGGAAATAAAGATATGTGAAGATGAGGTAATAGAGGGTTGATATATGATGTAGGAAAAACGGGGAGGAAAACGAAGTTAGAATGAAGATTTTACAAAGAAAACAAAATATGATGAAACTCAATGTTCGCGTGTTGCAAAAGGGGGATGCATTGCCTCTCACGACACGCAAAGGTCCAAAAAGTTCGCAGAATATACATTTTGTGCCACCCGATTAAATTGTCCATATCCTAGCCTTTGGCAACACACGAGCCATGTTCAAGTCTCCCAACGAAACGTGAGGGAGCTGTTTAATGAGAAAAAGGATCCTTTCACCTTTTAAAGCGCGTTTTAACCCTAGATCGAATTCTACGCCATTCCAGATGATTAAGGATGATCAAAGGGAGATTTCTAAGTTGAGGGGGAGGAAGGAATCAAAGAAAGATCAATAAAGCTGGAAACTTTAACGTGTTTGCAATCCGTTAGTTATATTCTTTGATTTCTCTCAATTAATCTACGATGAACACTATGTTAACTGCTTTTATTGATTGTTTTGAACTTCTAAATATGAGTAGAGGCAAATTTGTTAAAGTCACCTAGGTTTGATGAACTATTAACGTTGTTTGACTTTTCGGTTTGACTTTTCTACCAAGGTTGTGTTTTATTTACATAGTTATATCTTGTTAGTGATTATGATCATGTATTCTTATGATTTAACTGTGATTATTGATTGATTGTTGATTTATATGTGCTTAGAAAGAAGAGGTTCATCCTAGATATATTAAAGTCGTTTTTAGATTGTTAATAGGTAGGTTTTCGGCCTAGAGCTTATCACTAGAGATATTATAGGTTAATTAATCAACTAAAATTAGCTGAATTAAGTGTGTATCCAATCCTAATGATTTGAGAGATGATTTGGGATTGCTAGATTATTAGCTTTTCGTTATTTAACAGTTTGGGTGACCGATAGCTTGGATCTATCTATTTAGTAGTGTCTAGTTATTACCTGGGTATTTGGTTTATCATCTTAGAACTAGCTTGAATCTACAAAATTGCTAGGATGTTTCTCTTTCAGTTCAAATATTTGTGGGATTCGGGATTTCCAGGGAAACCTGTTTCCATCTAGCACTTCATACACGTTCTAATATATTCGTTTTAGGCTCTTTAGGGTGTGGGTCACATTCCTAGTTGTCTAATCACTGTAGGATCTATTTTGGTTGTTTTTCACAACTCGTTTCGAGGATCATAAGAGTAGGGGCTCTCACTCCTACCTGAGTAGTTACTACATGAGTTAATCATCTCTAACGGGAAGTTGGTCGGGTTAGAAATTAAAACTTGGTAGTCTGTCAAACTAGAAGTCATTGCATGTCATTTGGATTCTTACATGGGTGGGTTGTTCATCATCACTGGTTACACTTCACTTGCTATCTTCCTTAGTCTTCTTTGTTCTCACAAGCCTAGTTAGGTTATTAGTTAATTAAATATTCACTTCAAAACTCAAAACAATTCAGAATAATTAAGAGGTTGTGTGGCAACTTCTGACTATGTAAGTGCTAAATTAATAAGATATTAAATGGATAAGAGATTTTGAACCAATAAGTACTTAGTCAGTAAAGTGCTATTTGGGTGAATCTCTAAATGACTGTAGAGAATGATATTTTTACCCCCTTAACTACTTTATGTCATTTTAAAGAACACATTGTGTGCCAAATAAGCTCATTTAAATCAATCAAACATCTTTAACAAAAAAATAATAATAACCGTCATGGCATATCCTACTATTTTGTTCTAATACTTCTAAGGGTAAACAAAGCATATAAACTAAAAAATTTCACGAAGTAACAGCTAAATTCCGAAGCACAAATTTGATTAAAGCCAAGCTAACAACTAAAGTTCTACAATTAACCCTTGATTTGAAAGTAAACACAAGTAGTACAATCACAAATGGGTGCCAAAATCAACACTTAAAATCTAAAAACCACTAAAGCATATAAAAAACAAAAGCTCAGATGTCAATTAATATAGTAAACATGTGAACATTTCACTTTCATTTCACTAAAATCAGTTCAACTTTTTCATCTTCATTACAATGCTTTAAAGACAACACTCAGTACCAATTCATCAATCTATTAACCTTCGAAATCGTACAAAAATAGTGATAGTTTCAGTCATAAACTATCAATTCATCCATTTAAACACAAAAACAGTGGAAACTTCATTCATAAACGAACAAAACCTACACGTATTAGGAACGTTACCTTCACTATCAACAATGATTCAAACAGAATATCCTTTGATCACAAGTTGTTTCACGATAGCATTTCCGAGGAAGAGACGTTGCTAGTGACACAAACAAGTTTCTGATCTACTGCATATTCGTTCCGTTACATGACGTTAGTCGCCAGAGACTGCATTCATCTTCCGCATTGACCTTAAAGACGAAGACGGAGCAGGACAACATCATCTGGTGGAACTCTTCGATCTCAGATATCCGGCTGTTGTCATTGCGTACGACACCCATTGAAGAAGATTTGTTAGAGAGATGTGTGTACAACTATGAGATGGAGGCTGCCATAATGACGTGGGAGGAGGAGGGTAGTGGAGGTGACAGCTCTATGGAGGAGGGTTGTGGAAGATGCCGTGATATTTTGGGAGGAGGAGACGCTATGGAGGGAGAGGAAAGGAGATGTGCATGTGTGTTTTGTTAGGGCAGGGGTATCCAAGTCACAATTTTCATTTAGCTTCTTTTATTAGCTGAATGATTAAGAGCTCAATAGGACTATAAAGAGGCTGAGTTTTAGTGAACCAAATATACTTATCTTTCATTGACTCAGATGTAGTCTCTTAATATAACAATTAAGAGGTAAACAAACAACTCTTAGGTAATTAGTTGAGTTAGAGTCTACTTTAGCGCCGTTAGTGTCTCGTGCTTCGTTATCCGGATTCTATTAGGATTTACTATTTTCGATAAGTGCACTTGCGTGTCTTGTGATCTAGCATTAGGAGAGCTAGAGTGTCTAAGTTAGATTAATTGTAGTAGACTATATTTTACACATCATTGATATATCAAATTCATGAAAATAATCACGTAAACTCAAAATATCGATGCACATAAGTAAACTGTATTCTACGTTGTTAAAACGTTTCCCAAACTAACATATATATGGATAATCATAATAAAATGAAAAGATAATTATTACATTTTAATTAGTTTTTGTGATGAGTTTTTTTTTTCTAAACACAAGTATATAAAAGGTGGGTTTACTAATTACAACTACGCACGGAACTTTTCAAGTCTGATTTGTTGTTATATTGAGTTTTGAGACATAGATATATAATAGTAGTCTAAATTTGCATTTCTTTATTACAATGCATATTGAATCACATGTATTACATCGATGCATCTATCATATACGTTAAATGAAGTATATAAATTGTATCAAATACGGTATAAAATTAACCTTTTTTAATATTAATATTGAAAAAAGTGTATTTCTTTGTATACTTTTGATTTTCAGGATTAAAAGAGCTTAAATGTACAAACGAAACAAATTAACAACAAAATCCAGCATAAAGTATGAAAGAGGGGAACACAATACACTATACCAACCTTCAAGCTTCAGCCCAAGATAAAAAATAACGAATCAGAAGTTTAGCACGGGGCCGTGTCTAGTCGGCATAGGGTCGTACCCTTTCAAGATTCCAGATCAGAAGAAGACAACAGAAGCAGACAAAAGACACGAGGCCGTGTCCCTTGGGCACGGGCCATGGTCAACTTCCAGATTTGCATATCTGGGATAGTACAACAAGTACAACGGGGCCGTGCCGTTGACACACGAAGCCGTGTAGCAGGCTGATTTGACATACAAATTAAATGAAGACAGAGAAGAGGGAAGACACGGGGTCATGCCCTGCGGGCACGAGGCCATATGAATAGTCTGTTCACAACTACAAATAGGGGTGCTTAGTTCCATTCCAACCATCCATTGGCAAACCATTTCTTTCACACATTCCATCACTCCACCATCATCTTCCACCATAATTTTTAGAGTTTAGAGTGTGTAGTAGTCTCGGGATCCGAGATAGATCGTAAGAGTCTATGTCAAACTATGGTCATGCTTGGCTAATCTCTTACATCACTTGGTAAAGACAAAACTTTTTATGTATTACTTTTGATTTTCAACCTTTGGTTAACTTTTTAATTGGGTTTGTATTAATGACTTTAATAACTAGTTTCTTTATATTGAAAGTGAGTTTATTCTATCATTTCTTCATGTTTCGTTGATTCACTCATTCGTGTCTTTACGGTCTATATAAAGCACGTCAACTGCCTGGAAGGGGGTTAGAAGGTTGGTTTGGGTAATAGTTTTGCCTTGTTTAGTGTAGAGATCCTACGAGGACTTGGTTCAAGCTTATTAGGACTTCCCTTGAGGCAGATAGCATCAAATCGGGGAAGTAAGAACGCTTGAACCCCTTATTTATGAACTACTATTAAAACTTTAAACAGCCTTACGGGACTGTATCCCTGCTAACTCAGACCAATATGGCCGAGGGTAGCGTTGCCTCCAAAAATGGACATGCCACATTTTGCATTAATAACTTACTTAATTATCTTTCAATATTCCGGTCTTATGGGACTGTATCTCTGCTGAATCAGACCAATATGGCTGTATTATCGCCTCCAAAAAAGGGGTACGCCACTTTAATCAAGATAATCTCTTAAAAATCCAAAATGCGAAAATTATCAAAGAATACATAAAGGGTTAGTCGGAACCAAGTGATTCTATCTTGTTTATTTGTTTCCTACATTTTCTTGTGTTTAGTTTAATCTACTTGTCAAAACCTTTTTCTCAAAGTTCGTGTCGATTAGACGTTGACGATAATCCGGTATTAAAAGCCCTTGTGTCCTTGGACGACCTCGGTGTCTTACCATCACTATAATACACTAACGACGGGTGCACATGCCCTAACGTGTTGTAGAGAGTGATAGTGCTATATCGTGTTTGATAAATATAAAGCTTGCACAAACGAATGAAAAGTACTTTAAATATATCTAAAAATTATATCCACACTCCATCACGTCAATCTACTTTGCATGTTTTATTGCATGTTCTAATGAATTATGCTACACGCATATATAACGTGTAACGCCTCACATAATGTTTTGGATCAATGTTACAAGCCTATTTTAGGATAAAAAAGACTTGTAAAGGCCCAAAAGCATTGTGGTAAATTGTTCAATCCCAATATGGAAAGGGGCATGGGTAACCCCATCCTCATTTCCATCACTCCCATCTTCACACTTTTAAGAGAAATAGAATGAACGTTAGATGGGATAAACATTTTGGTGTTGTTTCTATCCAACATTTAGTGTGGTTCTTAAAGCATAGTTCACGGAGTTAGGCGGGTATCATTACTAGTGATTGAAAGGTGTGTGTGCGACATGTTTATTGATGTTTTCGTGAAGATTTGAGCACAGGTTTATGGAAATGCAGGTGAGATTTTCACACTAAAGTTTGTAGGATAACATTTTGATATGTTTTGGTTACCATTATATGAAGCTTATAATGCATTTCTAACAATAAAGTTAGGATCTAGATGTGGAACGAGTTCGGATCGGGAAGCAACCGCCATTGTTTCATTATAGGATTTGTTAGAAACACTTCGCATAAACTCTTGCATGATAGTCATAAGAGAATGTAGGAGTTCGTATAGGGATCTCTCTTGATAGTTATAATAGAACTCAAGATTTCACGTAGGGTTCTTGCATGATAGTTATATGGGAATTAAGGCTTTCTCATAGGGTTCTCGCATGATACATAAACAAAAACTTCTATTCTCGCATGAATACTTGCATGATTATTACACGATAACTCTAGTTCTCGCTTGGAATTTTCGTACAAAAACTCTACTTCTTGCATGATGAACCCCTGTGATAGTTCACATTCTCGCACATTTGGCTTGCACAAGAGTCAATATTAGATTATTTTGTATGTATGAAAGAGTTGACACCTTTTTATGTGGTCAACCATGAGCGACTGTTTAGATTGTACAAATGTGCTACGGTAGTTAAATCATTAGGTCGTGGTAGTGTAGAAGCTATATTTCACAGTTGAGTTCTAGACCCTTCTATATACTTTTTTAGGGTGATGTGCATACTCGACAAAGTGTTTTAAAAGTTAAGCTTGTTCTTATATAGATGAATGGCTTTTACGAAAGTAATAATTTTGGGCTTTTAAACATAGCATGACCATTAATGCTTTCTGGTAAGCATCTAAAGTTAACGTTTAGTGTAATTGCAAACCTAGCATGTGTAAGGAATGTCTTATGTGAAGTTGAAATGAAATGTTAATGCATAATGTTTTCAAAGTCAATACATTGTTAAATTTATCATATCCCGATCACAAGGATGAATGGAAAATGTGTCCAATGAGTTCACGCTATATGCATATTAAAGGGCAGTGCCTTCGTGGCTGGCTAAGAAGTTGACTGTACAAATAGGTCAAGGATCCGACAGTGATGACTACTGATCTACGTATGACTGTTGCAGAAATTTGACACAAAAATGTTTGACGTAATGTATGTTTACATAAAGTGTGTTCTGTTGTTGACTTTTAGTATGTACATTAGATTAATGTTTAGGTATGTGATTGATGTTTAGGTATGTGTTGGAAGACTTGGATGATATGGACTTGAAGGCTACCTTACCATAAGACTGGTATCCCTTTATCTATATATTTTTTTGTATTATGACATTTGTTCTATGACAAGTTAATAGAATTGGATTTTATGAATGAATGTTTTCGTTGTGTATGGATACAATTTTCTAGTTTAAATGCTATGAGCTAAAGAGTAAAACCAACCGCTAAGACCCTTCAGTTTAGGACGTTTCAAAGGTGATGCCAAACCAGTTGCAACAATACGACAAGACTCATGCAAATTGATTAAAAATTATAATATCCTAAAAATGCTAGAGAACCAATAATTAAAAATCTCTGGATGCATTTACTGAAAATTTTGAGTATTACAAGATCAATAAAAAGAATTTCCACATTATTGCATTAAAGTTTAAGGTTCTTTAATGGCAAACTAATCTACTCCTAAATAATATTTGCTATATATGCTTCTTGCAAGACTTGAACCCTTAAAGGTACCTTACCATTACACCATATCTCTTTGATTACAAATTTAAGTATATTTGACTACTATGATGATGCAACTGCTTACTAAAAAAAGAATTCTAATCAGAATTTCCTATATAAATGGTTTACAATAAGACTGATATTTTATAAAAACACAAGAGCACATGTTATACTCAAGAATTTTACTATGTTTCATAATTCTTTTTAATTGATTCTAACTGTATGTCTAAAAATCAGTTTTATAAAGTCTAGGTAATCTTGTTGTTATTTATTTATCAGAAGACTTATATCTTTTATTAAATGTTATACCAAACATCGTATATGCTTGAGATTTACAGCAAACATAGAGTTAATTTCTTCGTTGGTCCATGCAAACCGTCCATGTGGTTTGCAGATCTTGCATCGTTGATTCTTATCGTTTACTAATTACATAGTTGATTCTAATGTTTTTATAACAGATTACTCATGTGTTCCTTGTGGTTAAATATTCAGAAGATTGATAGTCCTTTCCACGGATATGATAGTAAATGGAGGTGATGATAAGTGATGATGTTGTTTTGTTTCATTTTTCAAAATGGTTATGACGATGGAAGTTATTTGAGCAAAAACAAAAAAATTGATTTGAGTTACATGTGCTTTCCACGTCTCGTTCAAAAAATATATATTCTCCTCATATAATACGAAATATAGACTACGGGTCGGAATCTGTGTGGGTAATTTCATGTCATTTGTGAGAGCCATCGGTTAGAGACTTCTATGATTTAGATAGGGTGATGGTGGTGGGGTGGTAGTGGTGATAGCCTACCTAATTAATTAATTATATATATAATTATTTTTTTTTATTTATTTATTTTTTTAAATACTGAGGATGCTTTGGTAATTTAAACACAACTTAAATGAAATTTTAACAGAGTTAGCTAGTAAAAATCACCATATTTACAAAATCATACCAAAAGATGCAAGTAATACTTTTAAAACAACTAGTGGTGTTTGTCGTGCGTTGCACAGATATTCGGTTAGTATCGTCATGATATTGACATGTATATCATCTTTTGCTGAATAAAATGTGTTTCCCTTTAAGCTTCTATAGGATCAACCTAAAAAAATATATATTCACATATTTGAATGGCTAGGAAATGTATTAATGTTATCAACTTAACTATGTTAGTAAAAGCAATTGTATATTTGAATGTTTAAATGCAGTAACTTTTTACTTAAAAAGTGTCAATATTTATTATGATTATGTAGTTTTTTTTCTTTTAATAAAATTGTGGCATACGGCCATTGTTTCCATCTATCCACAATCAACACCATGTGTTAATTACCATCATCACATCCTCTCTCTACAGTCATCATCGTCACAACACCACCACCACAAAAATATTTTGACTCTTTACGATCAACAGCATAACACGTCAACGCCACCCCCCACAAAACAGCAACCGCCACCACCACACCTGCTCGCCTAAACCCCATCATCACTGCACCACCACCTAAACACCATCGTCTCACCTACCGACAGCCACCATCAACGCCTGAACTGCACGGACATCCACCTTAGGACTCTCGCCCTCATCGTCATCTTCCTCACCCCCACATGCAAATCACATCCGTCGACCACAAATCTCTCCCTCTCTATAAACCCTAAGTTTTTCTTTCTCTTACTAAATAACACATACCACCGTAGATTTCTTGCAGATTCAACAACCACCACCTACATCGGTAACCAAGGAAATCGCCCTGCCCAACTTATCTTCTTCAGCGATGGTTTCCGACTGATTTGATAGTTTTGGATTCGTTAAACGTATTGGTGATGGAGGGTTGAATGACCATTTGAAAGAAGGATTCTTAAAATAAATAAATAAATAAATAAAAGAACACTTTTTTTAATGGAACATAAATGAAGACTGAAATCAAACCAATAATTAAGGAGATGTCAATATCAAATAGAAAGCTGGTTGTTTGATTGGATTGTTAGTCACCCATCAGTGAGTTTAAATATTATTGTAGCTAATAGGTTGTCTAATTATATATATAACAATAATAATAATTAGGATTAATTATATAATGATTAAATGATTGGAACCAACGGTGTAAGATTTGCAAAATACAAAGACTAAGTGAACAATTAACTTGCAAATATATTTGTTCCGAATAAGAATAAATATAGCATTTTTATTTTATTATTATATTAAGTTAAACTAACCTATAATATTTAAAACTTTCTTTCAGCTTAGAATCAACTTGTAAGAGGATTTACATTGAAGCATTCACCTCCATCTATATAAAAACACATCTTTCTCTAGATTTTGTTACTTTTTCAAAAACATCTCACATCCAACTCTTTATCTCTACCTAATTTTTACTCAAAAAAAACTTATTTTATTATTTTTTCTCTTTCTTACTCACTTACAATAACAATATAGAGGGTTGAATATGACCCTTTAAATACAGAGGTGTATTTTACTTTCTTTAAATTTTTCTCTATTATAAGAATTTCAATATAATTGTGCTTTTGTTGTTTTCTCTATTATATTCTATATATAATATAGAATAGATATTTCAATATTAATGCCTAATTTGTTTGGTTTGTACTTTGGGTTGGAGCGTTTGTGATGTTGGTTTTTTTTTCTTTTTTTAATAAAAGTTAACCTTTAAAAAATAAAAGAATTCAGAATCAGAAACGACAAGAAACAGCTATATTCTTTATATAATATAGAATAGATATTTCAATATTAATGCCTAATTTGTTTGGTTTGTACTTTGGGTTGGAGCGTTTGTGATGTTGGTTTTTTCTTTTTTTAATAAAAGTTAACCTTTAAAAAAATAAAAGAATTCAGAATCAGAAACGACAAGAAACAGCTTTTTTGATAGAACATTGTGGGACCCACGTACTGGTGGCTTTCGCTTTTGTTGCCCCCACATATTTATTATATTTCCAACCACTCCATGCATATCGTTTTTTTCGTTTTAAAAAACAATAATGGAATGATGCATCCATAATAGGTCGTTGTAAACTTGTAATGTAAGTATTTAACGTGTATATAATTACTTAAATCTTATATAATGTTGGGATTAACTCAACCATCATTATAAAAGTCTCGCCTAAACTTCGAGTATTCTTGGAGTACTCGCTACAAGTTAGGTTTACGATATGGGCGAAGGTTAGAAGAGGCGTCCGACCTTCCGAACTTTTGGCTCATTAGTGTTATATATGTAGCTTTCGTATAGAACTTTTTGCTCATTAGTATTATAAACGCAACTTTAAAAAATTGAATTGGTGTTTTCAACCTCTGACAACTGTTGTAAAAATCTGATGACATCAGCATGAAGAAGCATTTACAGCAGTTGTAATTGTTTATTATAGGTAGTGTAAATCAACAAAAATTATTCCCTTTTTTTTAGAAAAGTAATCTTTTTTTTTTGGATTTTTGGTATTTTTTTAAAAAAACCTTTCGTAAAGTCGTGTTTTCTAAGTTCTCACAGCTCGTAAAAGCTTTCATTTTACCCTAAAATGTATATCCATTAAACTCTGTGTATACAAATGTTTAAATTTTACGTAACATATTTAGTATTTGCCCAGTTCAATTGATTTAACAGTTTAAACGGTCAACCAAGTAGCAGGGGTGACCCTGGGGTAGGCAGGGAAGACCACCGGCCAGAGCACGTGATTTCGAGGGACATGCACGCGAAGCCAACAGAATCCCGACTCGTTACTTTTTTGTTTGATCGTAGAATTCCTATGGCACTGATCAGTAGTTGATTATTTGCGTGATATTTGGTGTATGATTTGTCGATTATTTGTGTGTTAATTGGCATATGATTGTCGATTATTTGCGTGTTATTGTCGTTAATTGTCCATTAGTTAGGACTTAGGTTTTATTTGGCATTAATTGTAGATTATTAGGCATTAATTGTCGATTATTTATGCATTAATTTGTTAGAAATAAGGGATTTGCACTTTTGCTAATACTCTTGTTAATTTGGGCGTTAATTTGGTAGTTTGGGGGGGGGGGGGGGTTTGCAGATCGGCATATATTATTTCGTTAAGGCCTAAAGGGCACATTTTTTCGAGCTCGGACATAACATCTAAATTCTCAGGACCAACCCTGCAAAATAGTTTGCTTTTGGGAAATTTGTATTGGATTCTTTTTTACAAATTCTTTTAATAATAAATATGTCATGATCATCTTATAATAAATATTAATTAAATATAGGAATAAATATTAAAAAAACTTCTTAATCAGTGTTACATAATCTAGGTATTTATAATATCTTGTATTTATTAGAATATAACTTAACTATTTCGTATATTACATAACTTAAATTAATAAAATTTGTTTTTTTTTTGTAAATTAAAATATAATCAAAAAAGCCAAAAGAGGAAATGATAATTACAACTCTTAAATACATAATTTAGAACAATAAAGGTGCATAAAAATTATTATAAAGTTTAAATAATGAAAATATATAAGGTTGATGAGAAACAAGGAATGTATTGAGCTAATATCTAAAAGGAAACTGTTGGAAATTTGAGTATGTGTGAATGAAGTCTCGAACTTTGTCTCACATAAATGTGGGCAAAGTGGAAGTTACTTAATGAGGTAATGTTATACCATAACCGTATGCCATGTTTTACCAAAACTCCTACGCGGGCGCGCAGCGGGGGTGCAAAAGTTGAGCCGAATTTAGTTGAACTCGTGTACGACCGCACATCCTGCTGACATGAATGCAGTTCTGAAAACTCAGGCCCACGCGGGGCAGTTTTTGCACCCGTAACCGATTCTGTTGAATAAGTTTTGAAAACTGATTGATTCGTTATTGATGATCATTAAGTCGGATTTCAATTTCAAAACAGTTTTTTTAAAGTTATTATTATCATTCTAGAAAATAATAACTAATGACCATTATTGGGTCATTAAATCGGTACAATTATGGCCATAATTTGGTTACGGTTTTGCAAGTATAAATACAGACCAAGGCAGACCAGTTGAGACACACCAAAACACACAACTCCTTTCTTCCTCTCTGATTTTCTCTGAAACACCTCCGATTGGCTTTTCAGGCAAGTGTTCAAGTCCGGCAGTGAGTTGTTGCTGCTTCGGACCGGCGTACCATGGGAACATACGACAAATATGTTTAAGGGAATTGTGTCAAACACAAGACCGGTTCACTATTTCATTTATTTCTATCATTGTTTTATTTCTTTCGGTAGTAACTTTCTGACAAACTTACACAGATTATTCTTACTAATTCTTGTTGTCCTGTTGTCTTTTCAGAGGTTCATGAAGTCGACAACCTTGTTGCCATGGTCACGGACTTCTCAATTCTGGTCACCGAAGTTAATTTGGTTGGCCAAAATAACAAGGATTGGTGGGTTGATACGGGGGCTACTTGTCATGTGTGCTTTGACAAAAGTTTGTTTAGCACTTTTAAGGAGGTGACCAATGGGGAAATTTTTTTATGGGAAATTCAGCCACGGTCGAAATCAAGGGTGAGGGGAACGTGGCTTGAAGATGACCTCTGGAAAAGAACTCACTTTGTCCAATGTGTTGTATGTTCCGGAAATTCGGAAAAACCTTGTGTCAGGGTGGCAATTGAACAAGTTTGGGTTCAAAAGGATGATTGAGTCAGATAATGTTGTGTTGACCAAGAATTGTATGTATGTTGGTAAGGGTTATGCCATCAATGGAATGTTTAAATTAAATGTAATGGTTATGAAAGCTATGAACGAAAACGCCAATACTTCTACTTACTTGATTGAGTCTTCTAATCTTTGGCATGGTATACTAGGTTATGTTAATTTTAATTCAATTTGTCGTTTAATTAAACTTAATTGCATACCAACATTCGATATCGACTCAAATAATAATTGTGAAACTTGCGTAGAAGCAAAACAAACGAAATCGTCCTTCAAAAAGGTTGAACGAATCACTAAGCCCCTTGAGATGATACACACTGATGTGTGTGACCTAAAGGCAATTCCCACTCGTGGTGGGAACAAGTACTTCATCACGTTCATTGATGATAGTACACGGTATTGCTGTCACACCCTTACCCGCAACGGATATGGTAGTCGGGACATGATTGGGTTTTCATCAAAGCTCATGACATTTACTATAATAAAGTTTCATATTTATTATTCCAAATTAAAAGGGAAATTCCAACAAACACATAAACCATACAAGCACATAATGTTCTAAACATGACATTCAAATAATGCTTTATTTATCTTCTAAGGCCCAATCCTATGTGTTCCTTGTTTCAACCTGTTCTGTATCATGTGTAAAAATAGAGATTTGGGTCAACAAAAGTTGGCGAGTGAATCCCGTTTAAACATTTGAAAGAAATGATATGTTGATTAATTTAATAAAAATGTGCATAGACCAAATATAGTAAACGTATAGTAAACTATCCACAAACCACATAAACATCTAGCAATGTACATATGAGCATGATAAATGATGAGCTGTGAGATCAAGGCTCAACCAAACGGAGCCGATCTAATTAGGCAACACGATGCTCTACCCGTATGAAACAGGGAACTGATGGGCCTAATGTGAAAGCTTGGCTGAAATGAGAAAGTATAACCACAAATAACAATAATCCAAATATCACATAGCAAGTTAGTTCATATAATGATAATAGCACGAGTGTTGAATAAATGGTATAAATAAAACGACACATGATACACTCCAAAACATGAATAAAAGGGGGAAGTTTGTAGGAATTCACTCACAGTGGGTGCGTTTCTTGATATGATAACGAGCGCGCAAGATTTAAAGGTTCCAAACAATGAGAAAACTAACCTAAATATTCACGTAATAATTCGGTTTATTTTCTTTTATTTAAGATTAGTATTTTTATTTAATGAATTTTATTAGGCTTTTTAGACAATTTTATAGTATTTATTACTAATTTTTATGTTTAAAAATACTTATTTTATTATATATTTTTATGGATTTTGGAGAAAATTAAAGAAAAAAAGGTTAATTAAAAAAATATACCCCTTTTAGGGGTTAAACCGATCAGATCGGGTGTTTTTGGCAGCCTGTGGGGATCGAACTCGTGACCTCTCGTTTACGTGCACGCAGCTCTACCAACTAAGTTACGTGACTAACCCGAAATATTCTGGAATTTAATTACATATATACACTTATTAAGTCAAACCATATTCTAATTTTATTTAAAAAGGTTTGATAATTTCATAAACATGTAACGGACTGGACTCGATCCTACGACCATGGCTTCTGTTGCACACAACCCGACCAATTGGGCTGTGTGACTAACCCGAAGGATATGTGATTAGTTAAGTTTATATACTATCTGAGTGGTTTTATATTTTAATTATAAAAAGGGTTGGTTTAATTAATGAAATCGGTAACGTATCTAAGATTCGAACCCGGGACCATGAACTTCAAATGCACACAGTCCACCGCTGGACTGTGTGTCTAACCCGGTATATTTACCGATTTTAATTCTATTTATTCACACAATCGACTTCATCCTTCTTCATTTTATATACCCAGAACCATAACCCAACTGTTTAATCAGATAACTCTTGTTGAGTTCATTGGTTTACTAGATAATAATAATACATAAAATGGAAAAGGATTCAAGGATGAAGATACCGAAACCAAGTGATCTCCAATGAAGTTCCGGCGACGAACGAATTTCCGGTGAAGTGTGATTTGAAAACCAGAGAATCTTCAGAGAATTTGCAAAATGTTTGAGCGAGTGTGAGCGAGTTTCTAAAGGTTCAAAGATCGCTATTTATAGGTGAAGGTACTGGATTGGGTTGAATTTCGGTTTATCCGTTTTGGTCAAAGAATTGATTGCCACAATGATTCTATAACCGAATTGGGTTATGATTGAGTCATAACACAGTTGTTGGTTTAATTCAAAATTGAAACGGTAATTGATGAAGAATTGGGAGTTACAGTCGTTTTACAGGGCAGGTGTTTTTGAACTCAAATACAAATGTTGTTTTGGTTTAGATAGTATTCGGTTTGGGTTTCTAACAGATGTGTGTGTAGTGTAGTGGTATGTTGTGTGTTTTGTTTGGGTGAAGACCCGGGTTCGATACCCGCGGTCACCCTTTGTATGATTTTTATTTGTTTTTATTATTTTTAGTTTATTTATTAATATTATTATTATTTTTATTTATTATCCTTATTATTTAACCCTATTGTTTTATTTATTATTTAATGCAATTAATATAACGAATGTAAAAGTTTAACATAAATACTAACGAAACTTCATATCATATACTTGAATTCCAAAACGAAACGGGTTTTAGAACCCGTTTTACAATGAATGTTACAGTATCCCATACTTTTAGAAATTTCATCTCGAAATTTAAGTAGTAGTAGGTTTAACTTGAAAGATATGCGGGTATTTTTCACGCATTCAGTCTTCGCGTTCCCAAGTAAACTCATGTCCTCGTTTTAACTCCCAACGTACCCTAACTATGGGAATTCGACTTCGTCTTAAACGCTTCTCACCGAAGTCCATGATTTCTACAAGTCATTCTACGAAATGCATCGATTCGTCAATCTGAATATCTTCCAACGGTATATGGAGATTTTCGTCGGCAAGGCACTTTTTCAATTTGGAATGGAACGTGGGATGAATCCTGTTGAGTTCTTCTGGTAAGTCAAGCTTGTAGGATACAGGACCAACTCTGTCGAGTATTTTGAATGGTCCCACATAGCGAGGTGCTAGCTTTCCTTTTTGTCCAAAATGAACAACTCCCTTCCATGGTGATACTTTCAAAAGTACTTGATCGCCAACACAAAACTCGAGCGGCTTTCGTCTTTTATCTGCGTAACTCTTTTGACGACTCTGCGCTGCTAGAAGATTATTGCAGATTTGAAGAATCGTATCGGTTGTTTCTTGAATCAATTCAGGTCCACTGATTTGTGCTTCACCGATTTCATACCAACATACCAATGATCGGAACTTACGACCTAATAATGCTTCAAAAGGAGCCATACCGATGCTCGAACGATAGCTATTATTGTATGAAAATTCCACTAATGGTAGGTGAGTATCCCAGTTGCCCTTGAAGTCGATGACACAAGCTCGCAACATGTCTTCAAGAGTCTGTATGGTGCGCTCAGATTGACCATCAGTTTGAGGGTGAAAGGCGGTGTTGAGATCTAAGTATGTACCTAATGCTGATTGTGTCACACCCTGACCCGCAACGGATATGGTAGTCGGGGCATGATTAGGTTTTTATCAAAGCTCATGAAATTTACTATAATAAAGTTTCATATTTATTAATTCAAATTAAAAGGAGAAATTTCAACAAACACATGAATATTACAAGCACAAAATGTTCTAAACATGTCATTCATGTAACTCTTTATTTTTCTTCTAAGGCCCAATCCTATGTGTTCCTTGCTTCAACCAGTCCACCTGTATCATGTGTAAAAATAGTGATTTGGGTCAACAAAAGTTGGCGAGTGAATCCCGTTTAAACATTTAAGAGAAATAATATGTTGATTAATTTAATAAAAATTGTGCATAGACCAAATATGAGCAAAAGTATATGTAAACTATCCACAAACCACATAAACATCCAACAATGTACACATAAACATGATAAATGATGAACTGTGAGATCAAGGTTCAATCAAACGGAGCCGATCTAATTAGGCAATGCGATGCTCTACCCGTATACAACGAGGAGCTGGTGGGCCTAATATGAATGCTTGACTGAAATGAGAAAATATAACCACATACAACAATAAACCAAATATTACATAACACGTTAGATAATATAATGGTAGTAGCACAAGTGTTTGAATAAACGATATATATAAACGACACATGATACACCCCAAAACATGAATAAAAAGGGGAAGTTTGTAAGAATTCACTCATAGTGGGTGCGTTCTTGAGTTGATAACGAACGCGCACGATTAAAGATTCCAACCGACGAGAAAACTAACCTAAATATTCACGTAATAATTCGGTAAATATATTTTTTATTTACAATTATTATTTTTTATTTAATGACTTTTATTAGGCTTTTAGACAATTTTTATAGTATTTATTACTAATCTTTATGTTTAAAAAGTCTTATTATATATATATATATATATATATATATATATTTTATGGATTTTGGATAAAAATAAAGAAAAGTTTATTTAAAAAAATATACCCCTTTCAGGGGTTGAACCGGGTCGAACCGGTCGAACTGAATGATTTTGGCATCGTGTAAGAATCGAACTCGTGACCTCTCGTATACGTGCACGTAGCTCTACCAACTGAGCTACGTGTATAACCTGAAATATTCTGGAATTAAATTAATTATATACACTTATGAGTCAAATTATATTTTTGTTCTATTTTAAAAAGGTTTTCTTTGATTTCAGAAAGCGTATGACCATGCATCAAACCGACTCAAATTTGTGCCTTTTGACTCTGTTGCACACAACCCTACCAACTGGGCTGTGTGACTAACCCGGGATATTCAGAATTTATATTAAACTTATACACTAATTGAGTTAATTCATATTTTAGTTATAAAAATGTTTAGGGTTAATATAGGAACCGGCAGCGTGATAGGACTCGAACCCGGGATCCATGCGTTTAATTTTGCACACAGTCCACCACTGGATTGTGTGTCTAACCCGGTATAAACACCGGTTTTAATTTCCTTTAACACATTTCAAACTTTATCTTCTTCCTTATGAAATTAGTTTGATATTCCCGATCGATAATCCAATAACACTCATTGGATTTTATTGTTTTATTGCATCTGATAAAGAAAATAAATAAACAGAAATGGGCTTCAAGGATGTTATACCGAACAGAGGAGTGATTTGATTTCCTCCGGTGAAGTTCCGGCGACAAACGAAGTTTCCGGCGAAGTAATATTTCGAAGACAGAGTGTGCAGAGGGTCTTGAAATGAGTGTAGGTGTGTTCTAGTGGTGTTCGGAAGACCCTATTTCATGGCCGTTTTTTACGAATTAATTCGGTAATTAAGTTGATTCTAATGATTAGAAACAGTTACACACTTTAATTGCAAAGGAAAGAACGGATATGTGATGATAGCTTGATTCCAGTTCGGCTGTTACAGGGCGGGTTTTTGGTTTTGATTTCAAACATCGTTTTGATCTCAAACGTAGTTTTGATATAAAACTTGTTTGGTCTGAGTTTAAAACAGATGTGTGTGTGTGGTACAGTGGTGTATTGGGTGTTTGATTTGGGTGGTGACCCGGGTTCGATACCCGCGGTCCACACCCCTTTTTCTATTTTAATTTTTATTATTTACTTTATGTTATTATTATTTAAACTTTATTATTTACTTAAACTTTATTATTTAAACTTTATTATTGTTATTATTATTTATTACTTAATACTAATAACAAGATTTCAATGCTTAACATAAATGCGTAACGATGATCAAAACTTGCACGGCTTGCCATGTTCGTAAAGTAAAACGTCCATCCCGATCCGAAATGATACTTAAAGGCACACCGTGTCGACTTACAATTTCATCAATATAAATACGAGCTAACTTCTCGTTCTTATAGTCTTCGCGGATTGGAATGAATGAGCTGATTTAGTAAGACGATCGACAATAACCCAAATCATGTCATGCCCACTAGAGGTGCGAGGTAACCCGGTAATAAAATCCATGGTCATGTATTCCCACTTCCAAACCATTTCGGGTTGAACGAGTAATCCTATGGATCTTTGATGTTCAGCTTTAACCTTAGAACACGTGAGGCACTTGGAGACAAAAATGGCGATATCCTTCTTCATTCCAGGCCACCAGTAAGAGTATCGTAGATCTTGATACATCTTATCAGCACCCGGATGTATAGAGTATCGTGTTTTGTGAGCCTCATTCATGAGAAAAGTACGAAGATTGTCACGATCAGGTACCCAAATACGATTTAGGTAGTAAAGTTTACCATCAGACTTGGATTCTAACTTGGTTTCAGCTCCACAAGACAATTCATCTCGTACATCATTTTCCGTGACAGAAGTATGTTGAGCTGCGCGAATGCGGTTTTGAAGATCAGTTACGATTTGAGAACACAAAAGATGAAAGGAGTTAGCATACTCTTTTCAGCTAAGAGCATCTGCTACGACATTGGCTTTACCAGGATGATAACGGATTTCGTAATCATAATCATTCAAAAGTTCGACCCATTGTCGTTGCCTCATGTTTAACTCTTTTTTATTGAAGATATGTTGAAGGCTCTTGTGGTCAGTGTAAATCCCACACTTTGTACCATAGAGATAATGTCTCCATATCTTTAGAGCGAACATGACTACTCCGAGTTCTAGGTCATGAGTGGTGTAATTCTTCTTATGGACTTTGAGTTGCCTTGAGGCGTAGGCTATCACCTTTCCTCTTTGCATTAAGACACACCCTAGTCCCTGCCCTGATGTGTCACAATAGACCACAAAGTCTTCATAACCATCAAGGAAAGTGAGAATATGTGCATCACAAAGCTTTTGTTAAAGCCTCTTCCTGCTTGGGCCCCCAAACGAAGGGCTTGCCCTTATGAGTCAAGGCTGTGAGTGGTAATGCAATACAAGAGAAGTTTGCGATGAAACGTCGATAATAACCAGCTAAACCGAGGATTGATCTAACTTCGGTAGGAGTGCATGGAGCTTGCCATTCTTGCACTACTTTAATCTTTGCAGGGTCGACATGAATTCCTTTATCGTTGACGACGTGACCAAGAAATTGAACTTCTTTTCACCAGAATTCACATTTCGAAACTTAGCATAAAGCTTTTTGGTTTTCAAAAGTGTTAGGATGAGTCGAAGATGTCGTTCATGATCTGATTTGGTCTTAGAATAAATAAGGATATCATCGATAAAGACTATGACGAAACGATCGAGGTAGGGTTTGCACACCCTATTCATCAAATCCATGAAAACGGCAGGAGCATTGGTCAAACCAAAAGGCATGACCATGAATTCGTAGTGACCATAGCGAGTTCGAAAGGCAGTCTTCGGATGTCTTCTTCACGTACTCTAAGCTGATAATAACCAGAACTAAGACCGATTTTTGAGAAACAGGTGGCACCCTGAAGTTGATCTAGAAGGTTATCGAGGTAAAGGATATCGGTTCTTGATGGTCAGCTTGTTGAGTTCTCTATAGTCGATGCACATTTGAAAAGTTCCATCCTTCTTCTTGACGAAAAGAACTTGCCACCCCAAGGTGATGAGCTAGGACGTATAAATCCCTTGTCAGTCAGCAACCGATATGGAGATTTTGCAACTG
Organism: Scalesia atractyloides; assembly: GCA_947069175.1. Classification (NCBI taxonomy): domain Eukaryota; kingdom Viridiplantae; phylum Streptophyta; class Magnoliopsida; order Asterales; family Asteraceae; genus Scalesia; species Scalesia atractyloides. Next base: position 35,399,878 of record CAMTDV010000020.1, on the reverse strand, counting down.
GTGTAGCACCAGGTACAAGATCGATTCGAAATTCGAATTCTCATATAGGAGAAAGTCCTGAAACATCGTCGGGAAAAACTTGAGGAAATTCTTTAACAATCGGAATGTCTTCGAGTTTCTTCTCCTTGCCCTCTTTCTTGACTATGTGCGCTAAAAATGCTATGAGTCTTTGCGAAGGTATCTTCGAGCTTGAAGGCATGACATCAACTTGAGTCCTTTGGATGGGGTTTCACCAAAAATACGAAGAGTTTGACCGTCCGCAAGAGGAATTCGAATAAATTTTTCATAACAAACGACCTCAGCGTGATGCTGACTAAGCCAGTCCATACCAATGATGACGTCGAAACTACCCAATTTCATAGGAATAAGGTCGATGGGAAAATCATGATCATTGAGAGTAAGGGTGCAATCGCGAATAATAGAGTCTAACGTAATAGGTTCACCGTCTGCTACTTCCACTGTAAATGATTCGGCTAGACTAACGCGAGGTAAACCAAGAATAGATTCAAACTCTAAGGACACAAAACTCTTATCCGCGCCAGTGTCAAAAAGAATAGATGCATAACTACCTTTAATGAGAAACGTACCATTAACCACGTTGTTATCCGCTCTAGCCTGGTTGGCGTTGATGTTAAAAGCTCTACCTCGTGCTGGCAGATTAACTTGATTGGCTTGGTTCACAGGATTAGCTTGAGCTTGTGCATTAATGATGTTCACTAAAAGCGGACAGGTGTTGCGGAAATGGGTTGGATCACCGCAATTGAAACAGGCTCTAACGGGTGGCATTATAGGGTAGTTGGGTTGGTAAAAGGGTTGGGCCATTGGTTGAGCAGGTGGTAATAGTAGAGGTTGTTGGTAGGGAGCTTGGCCCACCACTTAGTTGTTGGATTGGGTTTGAGGTTGGTTGCGGGCTGGTCTTTGAAGAACGCGACAGGTTTGGATTGTATAACCTACACAACACGGCCACAACCTGTGCAGTGAAGACATGGGTTCTCAAGAGGGTGGCGATATTGACGCCGGTTGCCTTTTAGGTGAGGTCCTCTATATTGTTTCTTGAATGGAGCGATAGGAGGAGCAACTTGTGTGATTAGAGCGGCGGAAATGTGTTGGTTGGTTTGGGTTGGCTGATTTGTTTGAGTGACGACAAAATTCTTCACATTTCGCTTCCTCTTGCCAGCGAATCGAGAAGATGATCCAGTTAGGGTTGAGGTAGGGGTTTCAGCGGGTGTTTTATCTTTCTTCTTCTCGTCTTTGAAATCCCTGTTCCTGATGTGATTTTCAGTGAGCTTAGTAGCTAGCTCCATTGCTGCTTCCAAAGTTGCAGGCGTAGTACTCATCACAGAGTCTTGAGTTTTCGAGGGAAGACCCCGAATGTAGTGCTCGATCAAACGGTAGAGAGGAGTGAAAAACTGGGAACCATTTGATTCAACTCGAGAAATCTCTTGTTGTAGGTTATATGGTCTCCCTCCTTCTATTTCAAGAAATAGAACTCATCTTCTAACTTCTTAATTTCACTTCTTGGACAGAAGCGTCTAGTCATGAGTTCTCTCAATTTTTCCCAAATTAGGGCTACCACGGCTTCGGTGCCTCGTCTGCCTTTCTCAGCATTCCGCCACGTGAGTGCTACCCCATATAGACGACCAGTAGCATAACGCACCTTACGGTCGTTGGGACAATCACAATTGAGAAAAGTACTCGCCATCTCTTCAAACCAACGAAGGAGAGTAGTGACCCTTCAGTCCTTTCGTACTTTGGAGGGTCACATGAGTTGAAGTGCTTGTAGGTGCACTTGGTGGTGTTTGTGGGAGGGTTGGCAGCATTTTGACCCTCTTGGTTGATTGGGTTGACAGGATTAGCGGCGAGGGCTTGTTGGACTTGAATTACAATGTCGGGAATTATGGCGGCCATTTGTTGGGCTATTTGAGCAGCCATGCGCTCGCGGATCTTCCTGATCTCCTACCTCCTCAAGAGTGCCTAGAAGACATCTACAGGAAATATGTAACGAGATTATGAGTTTGACGTTTTGGTGTCATGTGTCGCATTTAGAAATTAACATCCACAAAATAATTGAGAAAAATAAATTCACTACATCCATTGGATGTCTTGGGCCTTGCTCGTGTTTGGGCCCCCATTTGTCCCCATACTGGCCTAGGTAGTCATGTGGGCCCCCATGACTACTGGGCTTTGTAGGGTTCACATTGGTTTTAGCCTGTTAACACTTGCACCACCCGAATGAAAAATCGTAAAACATGATTGCGAGGTATAAAGTCGGAGGGTGTCCAGGTGTAGACACAGTGACAACTCAAAGTGGCGTTAGTTCACACGATGTTTGGTGTGGCATGCTTTGGCCTAATAGGTCCTTCGTACTCTCATCCTTAGTCCCCAGGTAGGCAAACTGGTCCGTTATATTGGATTTATACGAATGCCAATCCTAGATAGGACGTTTCGACTGCCGGTACTTGTACCCTTCTAGTTACTACATGCCTGTCGTAGAACTCACTTTGATGAGATTGAAAAATTAAAACATCACAAAATTTTGAGAAAGAAAGCATGAAAAAATGTTCAAATATGTGAAAATCGAGACGTGCGTTATGCGTATATATGTAAGCATGTTATGTTAACAATATGTATATCACATTGAATATCACACAAAATCACATAGTAGTAGGAGTGCTTGCATGCAGTTGTGTGTGGGATAAATATGAAACAAGTGAATATCATGAGTTTGCATGTAACCAATTAACACGTAAGCAATTAAAGTCTAATCGACTATAGTATAGGCTCTAAGGGTGTAATAACCTATCCTATATCCCTATAGTCAAGAGCTCTGATACCAATCTGTCACACCCTGGCCCGCAGCGGATATGGTAGTCAGGGCATGATTGGGTTTTCATCAAAGCTCATGACATTTACTATAATAAAGTTTCATATTTGTTAGGTCCTATAAGTGTGAGACTGAAGCATCAAAGGTATGGAATAGTCTATGGTAGTTAACTGGGTTAGTTTGTATTAGGTTTGGACCTTTATAGGTCATTTGGGTATGCCATAGGCCATGTGGGCCAGGCAAGCCCATGAGGGACATGCCTTACCCAAGGTATATAATCAAAGCTTATTCATTTCTAGGGTTAAGACTTTAGGGATTTCTCTAGAGAGAGCCTCCATCTTGTACCAGACGGTTTTGCTTGTTCAAGTAATAGAATCGTGTGCAAGGTGTTAAAGTGGATCCATGTTGTTCTTCGTCTTTTCGGTTTCCTTGAAGATCACCAAGTTTGGATTCCGCCCATCCTTGGTGATTGTGTGATATCAGTGTTAAATCCGGTTTATTGGGACTTATAATATTTATTATTACAAATTAAAAGGGAAAATTCCGACAAACACATAAACCATACAAGCACAAAATGTTCTAAACATGACATACAAATAATGCTTTATTTATCTTCTAAGGCCCAATTCTATGTGTTCCTTGCTTCAACCTGATCACCTGTATTATGTGTAAAAATAGAGATTTGGGTCAACAAAATTTGGCGACTGAATCCCGTTTAAACATTTGAAAGAAATGATATGTTGATTAATTTAATAAAAATGTGCATAAACCAAATATGAGCAAACGTATATGTAAACTATCCACAAACCACATAAGCATCTAGTAATGTACACATGAGCATGATAAATAATGAGCTGTGAGATCAAAGCTCAATCAAACGGAGCCGATCTAATTAGCCAACACGATGCTCTACTCGTATGAAACAGGGAACTAATGGGCCTAATGTGAAAGCTTGGCTGAAATGAGAAAGTATAACCACAAATAACAATAATCCAAATATCGCATAGCACGTTAGTTCATATAATGGTAATAGCACGAGTGTTGAATAAATGGTATAAATAAAACGACGCATGATACACCCCAAAACATGAATAAAAAGGGGAAGTTTGTAGGAATTCACTCACAGTGGGTGTGTTTCTTGATTTGATAACGAGCGCGCACGATTTAAAGATTCCAACCGACGAGAAAACTAACCTAAATATTCACATAATAATTCGGTAAATATATTTCTTTTATTTAAGATTAGTATTTTTATTTAATTAATTTTATTAGACTTTTCAGACAATTTCATAGTATTCATTACTAATTTTTATGTTTAAAAAGACTTATTTTATTATATATTTTTATGGATTTTCGAGGAAAAATAAAGAAAAAAAGGTTAATCAAAAAATATACCCCTTTTAGGGGTTGAACCGGTCAGATCGGGTGTTTTTGGCAGCCTGTGGGGATCGAACTCGTGACCTCTCGTTTACGTGCACGTAACTCTACCAACTGAGCTACGTGTCTAACCCGAAATGTTCTGGAATTTAATTACATATATACACTTATAAGTCAAACCACATTCTGATTTTATTTAAAAAGTTTTGATAATTTTATAAACATGTAACGGACCGGACCCGAACCTGCGACCATGGCTTCGTGTTGCACACAGCCCGACCAATTGGGTTGTGTGACTAACCTGAAGGATATGTGATTTTAATTAAGTTTATGTACTATCTGAGTGGTTTTATATTTTAGTTATAAAAAGGTTTGGTTTAATTAAGGAAATCGGTAACGTATCTGAGACTCGAACCCGGGACCATGAACTTCAAATGCACACAGTCCACCGTTGGACTGTGTGTCTAACCCAGTATATTTACCGATTTTAATTCTATTTATTCACACAATCGACTTAATCTTCTTCATTTTATATACCTAGAACCATAACCCAACTGTTTAATCAGATAACTCTTATTGAGTTCATTGGTTTACTAGATAATAATAATACATAAAACGGAAAAGGATTCAAGGATGAAGATACTGAAACCAAGTGATCTCCGGTGAAGTTCGGCGAAGTGTGATTTGAAAACCAGAGAATCTTCAGAGAGGTTGCAAAGTGTTTGAGCGAGTGTGAGCGAGTTTTTAAAGGTTCAAAGATCGCTATTTATAGGTGAAGGTACTGGATTGGGTTGAATTTCGGTTTTATCCGTTTGGTCAAAGGATTGATTATCACAACGATTCTATAACCAAATTGGGTTATGATTGAGTCATAACACATAATTGGTAAACAGTTGCTTCGGTTTAATTCGAAAATGAAACGGTAATTGATGAAGAATTGGGAGTTACAGCCATTTTACAGGGCGGGTGTTTTTGAACTCAAATACAAATGTTGTTTTGGTTCAAATAGTATTCGGTTTGGGTTCATAACAGATGTGTGTGTGTAGTGTAGTGGTGTGTTGTGTTTTTGTTTGGGTGAAGACCCGGATTCGATACCCGCGGTCACCCTTTGTATGATTTTTATTTGTTTTTATTATTTTTAGTTTATTTATTAATATTATTATTATTTTTATTTATTATCATTATTATTTTAACCCTATTGTTTTATTTATTATTTAATGCAATTAATATAACGAATGTAAACGTTTAACATAAATACGTAACGAAACTTCATATCATATACTTGAATTACAAAACGGAGCGGGTTTTAGAACCCGTTTTACAACGAATGTTACAATTTCTATGTGTATTTACTTAAGAGTAAGGACGAGGCCGTTGACAAGTTTATCTTGTTCAAGGACGAAGTTGAAAATCAACTAAATCGCAAAATCAAAATTGTAAGGAGCGACTGAGGAGATGAATATGTTTCACCTTTTATTGATGTATGTGCGAAAAATGAAATCATACATGAACTCTCAGCTCCTTACTCCCCTCAATCGAATAGATAGCGGAACGGAAAAATCATACCTTGAAAGAAAAGATGAATGCCATGATGATAAGTTCTGGTATAAACCAAAACATGCGGGGGGGGAGGCAATCTTATCGGCAAATTATGTGTTGAACATGATACCCAATAAGAAAAAGGATGTAACGCCATATGAAATGTGGACGGGAAAGAAACCACCATATAAATACTTAAAAGTGTGGGGGTGTCTAGCTAAGGTGGATTGGTCACACCACCAAAGCAGCTACTAATAGGACATGGTCCTTATCGTTTTCTTGTGCATGATTCTAAGAACCCTGAAATATGCAAAGGCACCATAATAGAATCCAAGGATGCATCATGCTTTGAACATATGTTCCCACACTTAACTAGAAGTGAACCGAGTTCTTCTAGACCGGTAGATAAAAATGTTCCTGAGGTTGAATAAAATGAACCTCAAGAACAATCTAAGATTGAGGAAGTCAAAATCAGGAAAAGTAAAAGGCAAAGGACTGAAAAATCCTTTGGGCCTGAGTTTCTTACCTACATGGTAGAAGATGAACCTCAAACGTACCAACAAGCGGTACATTCCTCAAAAGGACCTCAATGGAGGAGGCCATCAAAAGTTAGATAGACTCGATCGTACAAAACAATACTTGGGAGCTAGTGGATCTTCCTCAAGGATGTAAACAATTAGGATATCGATAGATCTTCAAGAAGAAGATGAAGCCTGATGGAACCATCGATAAACAACGAGAAGGTTTAGATTACTTTAATACATATTCGCCAGTCACGCGAATAACATCCATCAGGTTGGTGCTTGGCATTGCGCCATTAGAAATTTGGAAGTTCACCAAATGGATGTGAAAATAGCTTTCCTGAATGGAAATCTAGAGGAAGAAATTTACATGGAGAAACCCGAAGGCTTCACAGCCATTGGGCAAGAAAAGAAAGTGTGTAAACTTGTAAAATCGTTATATGGATTGAAACAAGCTCCAAAACAATGGCACCAAAAATTTGATCATGTTAAGCTTGATGTTGGGTTCAAAATCAACGAATGTGACAAGTGTGTATATGTGAAGGACACATCTGATGGGTACGTCATTTTGTGTCTATATGTAGATGATATGCTCATTGCTGGAAGTGATGACAAAATCATAAAATCTACAAAGAACATGCTAAAAGCAAGATCTGACATGAAAGACATGGGTCTTGCAGATGTGATTCTAGGAGTTAAAATCACACGAACCCAAAGTGGACTTGTTTTAAGTCAATCCCACTATGTGGACAAAATTCTTGAGAAGTTTAATGCAAATGACTCCAACATAGCTAGGACTCCACTTCACACGAATCAACATCTAGCCAAAAATAGAGGTGAACCTGTAAACCAGTTGGAGCACTCAAGAATTATTGGTAGCTTGATGTATCTTATGAGTTGTACTAGACCAGACATAGCATATGTTGTGAGCAAGCTAAGTAGATACACGAGCAATCCAAATTCAATGCATTGGAACAGTATTACTCGGTTGCTTCGATACTAAAGATACACTCGAGAATACGGGTTGCATTATAACAGAGATCCAGTAGCCATAGAAGGACACTGTGATGAAAATTGGATATCTGACAGAATGATTCCAAGCAACAAGTGGGTATTATTCACACTTGGAGGTGCTGCTATATCGTGGAAATTGTCAAAACGAACGGTTATCGCTAGATCCATGATGGAATTGGAGTTCATCGCTTTAGATAAAGCAGGTGAAGAAGCAGAATGGCTACCTCAATTTGTTGAGGACATACCAAGATGGCCTAAGCGGCAACGGCCATTTGTATACATTGTGATAGCCAATCGGCAATTGGCAGAGCTCGTTGCACAATGTATAATGGTAGAAACAGACATATCAGACGTAGACATAATACGATACGACAACTAATCTCTACAGGAATTATCACTGTTGACTACGTTAGGTCAAAGGATAATATCGCGGGTCCGCTAACAAAAGGCCTAAGTAGAGAGTTAGTTCAGAAGTCGTCCATGGGAATGGGACTGAAGCCCTTGAAAAATGAAGGTCATATGATGGAAACCTAACTTAACAGACTGGAGATCCCAAGAATTAAGTTCACTAGGAAAAGCTAATTGTATGAACTGGTAATGTCACTGTGGGGGAGGTTAACCTTACGCATATAAAGGGAGTTTATTATAAAGCTTAATAAATCTCCTAGTCCATTCCTTAAAGTGATAAGTGAGAGGCTGAGCCTATGACTTTTAATGATTTGACTAAGGTAACCATACCTAGTGAATCACCTATGTGAAAGAGAAGTGAGGTCGCTTCGAAGGGTATTGTTGGGGCACAATACTGCTCTCGTAGAACCAGGCATCATGTTCATGACCATAACGAACATAACTATGAGGACTTGACTTTGTCAAGGAGAGTCTTGTATGAAATGTATTTTCGTCAACATAAACGGCAGACGAGTTCAAAGACATCAATGTCTACTCGGAGCTAGTGGGCTAAGTGCATTTCATGAGCGAAGGTTCAAAGGGTAACACCTACCTTCGTATGCAAAACTAAACTGCTGAAATCCAATTGGAGTAATGTTGTTTGATATCGACCTCCATTCATGTGGGGGATTGTTGGAAATTTGAGTATGTGTGAATGAAGTCTCGAACTTTGTCCCACATAGATGTGGGAACAAAGTGGAAGTTAGTTTATGAGGTAATTTTGTACCATAACCGTATGCCATATTTTACCAAAACTCCTAGGGGGCGCACACGGGGGGGTGCAAAAGTTGAGCCGAATTTAGTTGAACTCGTGTACGCCCGCACATCCTGTGGACACAAATGTAGTTCCAAAAACCCGAGCCCACGCAGGGCAGTTTTTGCACCCGTAACTGATTCTGTTGAATAAGTTTTGAAAACTGATTGATTCGTTATTGATGATCATTAAGTCGGTTTTCAATTTCGAAATAGTTTTTTAAAGTCATTATCATCAGTCTAGAAAGTGATAACTAATGACCATTATTGGGTCATTAAATCAGTACAATTATGGCCAGAATTCGGTTATGGTTCTGCAAGTATAAATGCAGACCAAGGCAGACCAGTTGAGACACACCAAAACACACAACTCTCTTCTTCCTCTCTGATTTTCTCTACAACACCTCCGATTGGCTTTTCAGGTAAGTGATCAAGACCGGCAGTGCGCTGTTGCTGCTTCGGACCGGTGTACCCTGGAACAGACGACAAATCTGTTTAAGGGAATTGTGTCAAACACAAGCCCGGTTCACTGTTTCATTTGTTTCTTTCATACGTAACTTCCTAACAGAAACTGGGTAAATTTGAAATGGGTAAGGATCCACGTGTAAATTAAATGGTTATACGGGCTAGGCGGCAAAACAAAAATTAAGGATGCTTACAATTGTGTCATGTGCCCTATTTTTATTTATCATGTATCGGGATTGAGACAAAGATTATATAACTGAATCAAAGTTGATTGTATAAACTTGATGTTGAGACAAAGATTATATAACTGAAACAAAGTTGATTGTATAAACTTGATGATAGTAATGGTGATTTGAGATTTTAAGCAATTTTTCAGTAATGATGATTGGAGATTGAATAGGAGTAAATTTCCAATTATCAAACTTTTAATATTATTATATGTTATTTATGTGGTACTAAATAGTTTGAAGAATTTATTTTTTAAGTGTGGTATTGTAACTTTCTGAAACTAAAACATTAAAAAAAAATAAAATAATAATAATAATATAATAATAATGGTGGTGGTGGTTTAGAAAGTATGTTTATTTACAACGTATATTTTTGTTAAATGTTAGTCTTTTAATTGTAGCTTTTAGTAATAAATCATCCACATATATAACGGACGTAGATTGCTCATATTCCATGGTTTAATTACCTTTAGATCAAAACGTAAGATTTAACGTGCATATTCCATATTGGAGGAACTAAATATTAATATTAAATTAATTGTAACACCCCGTCCGTAACCAAGGTGATCATGCATAGTTTAACTTAGCAGCAGATTGTAACTTTCTTGTGAACTTGCTAACCCTGTGACACATTTTTTAAAAACATTTTTACCCCAACTTATGCTGGTAAGTGCATGCACAGTTTTATAAAAACAATCATTTCATATCATGAACAACAATACTGATTTTATTTACCTGACACACAGAGGTTGGCACATGCCTTGGTTACCTAAGTGTATCTACTTTTACTTTTATAGGTGTGGGTATACATCCCCTCCGCCTTATAGACTAAACAAATATCTGTACTAGGCTCGTGTACTACCATTATATAAGATGATGAGATAATGCCTATTACGAGCGTATCTTACTATTTGGCAACCTATAGCCGCCCTATTGGTGACTAATACATTCATCAATTTCTCATCTTGCTCCCCGAACAAATTAGATGCAATGATGACTGGGGGCATGTTGCCTTCACCAACGTAAGCATATTTGAGATACAATGGCAACATCTTCAACTCCACCGTAGGAGGCTCTACCAAGGACGGCTTTGACTTAGTATCGATCTTATCTGGAAGACTCTCCACCTGATGCGTCCATAGTGGTTCTCCATCTTTATTTGCTAACACCTCCAACATGCTCGGCTAGTCTCCACCTATGACCTGTCAAACATGAAACACTCCACTATTGTGTTCTCCGAATCGAAATCCATGTTGTATTAAAGTATACACGAGCCAACAATGTCAGCCATAAAGTATTCATTATTGACAAGAGGTTTTGCCAGTCCTGAAAAGACATTAAGCCTCACAGATGGTTACCAAGGGTCATGTCAACCATACCTATTTTTGCAATTTATTTGAGCATTCGAAGTTGCCAAAAACAGTTGACCTAAGATAATCTTAGGTTGTTTGGTCCGGTCCAAAGAGACATAATCTAACACACGAAAGTCCACCAGGTAATAGAAGTCCTCGACTTTCACTATCACATCCGTGACTATCCCATGGGGTAGTTTGGGGGTCAAGTCAGCTAGAACCACAATGGTGTTCGCTTCTTGAAGTGGACCAAATTCATATTGGTCATACAAACTACCCGGTAAGATACTCACACTAGCACCAAGATCCAAACGTACTCGGGTCATTTTAAACTCTCCAACTTGAATGAAGATGATAGGCGCCCCCGGATCTTGTAGCTTGGGTGCAAGTGCACCCGAAAGAATGGAACTCATGTTTTCGGTCAAATCAAGTTTCTTAGGGAAATTGTGAGTCCTCTTTTAGGTGCACAAGTCCTTCAAGTATTTCGTATATGAGGGAACTTGCTTAATCGCGTCTAAGAGTGGTAAATTGATTGTGACTTTTTAAAAAACTTCCCACGTTTCTTCTTGTTGTGGGCCACGCTTATTTACCACTTTTTTAGACGGTTCCAAAAGAGCTTCGGATAAGGGGTGGTATTACCCTTCACCACATTTTCAGCCTTTGGAATGGGAACGGTCACAACGGGTGTCTTTTCAACATTTTTAGAAAAAAATATTTTGACCCGTTTGAGGATTCTCAACCTCATTGTCACTATCATCATCCGCATCTTCCACCACCCCCTTTAACAAACTGGGGTGGTGGTGACTCAAGACCATTATCAACTAATCTACCACTACGTAAGGTGATTTTATTAGTCGATACCTCACGTGTGCCTTTTGAGTTGGATCCTTTGATGCTTAGGGTTCACGGTGGTGTCACTCGGGAATCATCCTCTCTTTTAAGTTTTGTCACGTCTTTCTCTAGTTGACCCACTTGCCTCACCAGGCCTCATGTGACTGTCTCACACCTCATTATCCTTCTACGACTAGTTCACCATGTTCATCAAAGCATCCATATTCGCACTTAGATAATCACCGTCACTTTGATTATTCGCCGACCCATTACCATTACCGCCTTGGTTGTAACCTCTTTGTTAGTTATTATTGTCATGACCTTGGTTCCCTTGGTTATCCCCTTGACTGTAATTGTTGCGTTGGTAACCCCCTTGGTTACTGCCTTGAGATTTGGGTATGAAGACCCACCTTGGTTACCCGGTTCGAAGTTCGGGTTCATTTGCTTCGGGGCATTACCTACTAAAATTGGTGGTTCCTCAAACCGGAGTTATAAGTATTGGAATTTATATCGAACTGTTTGCGATCTCCATACACTTGGCTCACCTCTTTGGTGGTTTGGGCCATGTTCACTTGGAACTCCGCGGTCTGGTGAATGATATCACCACAATCTTCACACACGGCGAATAGCACAGCATTGACATCTTTCTTCTTCATGCGCCCTAATTCCCATTCCAAAGTGGCGATCCAATCCTTAGAACTAGAATCGACATAGGGAAGGGGCTTCAAGACCGGATACTTCTTGGCCTGGTCGGTCGTCTCTACGGCTTTGTAGTTCTTACTCATCCTCTCTAAAAGGCCAATCATCCTTTCGTGGTTGTTCAACAATGTCCCATTGCTAGATGATTGAAAATACTTCCACTCTTTTATCTCCAACCCTTTTACAAAGCATTAATCAATTTCAATCGCTTATTTAATGATGAGGGCATTTCTGGATTAGCTCTTTGAAATGGGTGAAAGCCACATGTGTTGGCTCATCCGGTTGTTGCCGAAACGACTGAATCTCATCTCTTGGATCATCGGTATTTGCTATAGAACAGTATTCATCAAGGAACACTTGTTGCATTTGTTTCCAAGTATGAATTCTATTAGCCGGAAGTGCTACACAAGGTGGAAAATTCGGCCAAGTGCGTATATGGTTGATCGTGGGCCATACCATGGAGGTGAGGTAGGATCACTGTTGTAAAAGTCAGATTCCAAGGCCTTGTACTTGGTGAGTAGTCGGTCCTCAGAACCCCTCAGAGGCGATTTTCTCCTAGGCGTATTCAATTAGTCGCCGACGGTCAAACTCAGTCAACATCGTAGAGTAGTCGGTCTAGTCAGGCATAGTCGGCCTTGTCGGTCAACCTCTTTTGTTAACTTTTCAGAGAGTAGTCGGTCTAGTCAGGACTAGTTGGCCTAGTCAGTCAACCTCTTTTGTTAACTTTTCAGAGAGTAGTCGTTAGTCAGGACTAGTTGGCCTAGTCAGTCAAGCCTTTTGTTGATTTTCGAGAGTAGTCTCAATTCAGGATATCGGCATAGTCGCTGTTCGGTCATCTCGTTTGTTGACTTTTATATTATGCTTATTTTGACATGGATTATGCTTATTTTGACTTGAATATGCTTTCTTTAATATATATATATATAATATCCAATAATTAATTTTCTTTATATTTACCATGTTCGAGTACTCCCCAGGTACTCCCCGAGTACTCCGAGTACACCCAACTCCCCCATTGGCCGACTAGGGTCCGCCTAGCGACTTTTGAAACACTGGGTAGGATGTTGATATAGCTGGGTTTTCAATCGAATGAGTGTCTTCCCCGAGGGGGAGGAGCAATAGGTGAGCCGTTATCGGTGTTTATCGGTCTAAACCGACCAATAACACTTTTGGGTACCGGTTGTTGAGGTTGATTTTGACATCTTTGAGGACGTTGACCTCTTGATAAACCGGTCACCCTTGGTTGGGTCTTTTGTTAGCACCCCCACGAATCGGGGAATCCGGTTCCGCTTAACATTATTATTGTTGTTGTTGTTACCGTTGTTCCGGTTCTCTTGAGCGTTGTTTCATGGTTGCGGTTGTTGCCCAAATCGTCTTCATTACCGTACCCGTACCGTAGTCCCACTCACCATCTTTGTACCCAAAGTTTACGTTTTGGTACCCGTCTTCATTCTCGAAACCTCCACAGTTGAAGAGATTCACGTTAAACTCATAAGCCCCACATCCTTCATCTTCAAACCCGTGGTTCTCCCAATTATCGTAGTTCTCACCCTCACTCGAGTGATTGGTATGCACACTAACCTGTTCTAGTGAATGGAAACCCAAAACACTATATGGCTCATCATCATCAATGTTGTTTCTCAACTATTCGAGGTTAAGAATTTATGGCTCATTCACGGGATTACCACAATTTTGGTTAGCCCCACGGTTTGGGTTAACATTGCGGTTAATGAGATTTTGTTTTGGCATTGGTTTTGAGTTTGGTTTCGGGGTCAGTTTTTATTTGGTGGAGTTGGTGCCCATTGGTTATTACTACCCCTCGATTGCTAATTGCAGGTTTGATTTTGATTTTGGTTTTAGTTTTGAGGTTGGTTATGGTTTTGGATTTAATTTTCAAGTGGATATTCGTGACGTATGTTTTGATATTGGTTCTCCATTTAGTCAGTTCCAAAGGAGGGAGTGTGTGGTGAATGTTGGGTGGATTGGTTAGGGGCAAGTGTTGCCTCTAACCGTTTTCCGGCTCGAACGCTAACGGATAGGTTCTTCCAGAATAGGTTCTTTCGGAATTCGACTCGCTCGATTTCTAGCTCGAACGCTAATGGATAGCTTCTTCCGGAATTCCTTGTATGCATGCTCTACCTATAGTCTGCACAAGTAACACACCTGCGTAACAAAGAAAGAGAATATGACAAAAAGAAATCAAGCACTTTAAACAGTTAATCACAAACAATCAACAAAATGCTAAACATAAGCGCACTAACTACCCGACAACGGCACCAAAATTTGATCGGAGTGTCACGCCCCGGTCAAAGCTAATATATATAATCCCAAATTACCTCAAACTAATAGCTAGTGGTTGTCAAGGGTTGAACCACGAAGAGTCCGTGGTCTGTGTTAGGATTCTAATGATATTAACTTTGAAGCACTTTATGAAGCTTGTAATTTATGGTGATTTCTTTGTTTGTTTGTTTGGAAGAGGTGTCAGATTAAACGGACAAATTTTTGCTATTAGCTACTAAAATGGATTGCTCAAAATTGCACAAAACGGATTTCTTGATTTTAGAACTATAATAGAGAACAAGGTTCACACCCAGTTTGATAATTGTAAGACCTAGGGTTCCTATACATTTTAACTTGATTTAGTTGAATTTGATGATTAATGAACTTAGTGTAACATGGCTTAGGTACCAAGAGTTATCAACGTTGCAAAAACGGACCATAATGCACTTTGTTACCAAGAATATGTAAATTCTAACCTATGACAAGGCAGAATTGCACATAAACATTTCGCAAAGTCAAATTAAATTATATACTCACAATTCCCGAATTCAATACAAATACAAGTCAATTATCACAAGTTTCAAATACTACAACTAGTCACAAATCAAAGGTTAGCACAAGGTTTGAAACCCTAGAATTCTTATAAAAATCTACTCCTGGGTGAAACTCGAGAGATTTAGTCGTTCAGGTGGAGGAAACATGAACACCGGATGAAAGGCACACGAATCGAGACATCATGATTGGGTATTGAATCTTGAAAGTGATGGATGAAGGGCTAGGGTTAGGGTTTCGATGATTGTGCTGGTGAATGGTGGAACGATGATGAATATGTGGATTAGGTTTAGGGATTGGTGTGGTATTGTGATTCAATTTTGGTGATGATGGTGATGATTGTGTTAGGAAAGGGGTTGGAGAGATGTTGTGTTGATGAAAAAGGCTCCAAGATCCAAAATGATGTTCAAATTCTCGTAACCCCACAATAATACCTTCAATTTTCAGTCAAACCCGAGTCAAACAACAAATCAGCGTCGGCCAATAAAGATGTCGCGTTGGCGATGCGATGACCGGTGCCGACGCCATGCGTATTTGCGTACGGGTTTCCTTGGATGATGTGACACATCAGAGACATTATAGGTTCACGTCGTCGACACGATTAGCTAGTTTCGTGCTAGTTTTCTTCGTTTCACGTGTTCATATGTTCCTAGCTTCATCCTGATGCTCCGTAAAGTCCCCAAAATGCGCTTAAACCCCGTCATACCTACAAAAAACAAATCACATTAAAGTAGGTCATTCGAAAATCAAATTCAAGTAAAAACAAAAGCTTCAATACAATTAAACAACGGGTCTTCAACCACGTATCACCTTGATCCTTAACCTGGACGACACTCATAGGGTGTCGGGATACTGCCAAGTTTAGTGTTAACGACTCTCCTTTATACGGCTTTATCCCAATGGAGCCATAGACAAGTATTTCTTCAGTTCTTATTCGTAGGGGTGTAACAAGCCCATAGGCTTGAGAGCTACTCATTATCGGCTCGGTTAAAAGCTCGAACGAGCCGAGCTTTAACGAGCTCGAGCCTGAAATAGAGCTCGTTTAGTTATCGAGCCCGAGCTCTGTCACACCCCGACCCGCAGCGGATAAGGTGATCGGGGCATGATTGGGTTATCATCAAAGCTCATGACATTTATTAAACGTTTCATATTCATTAATACAATTTAAATGGAAATTTACAATGATTGCTACAACATGATCTAACTACAATCTAAACTTCTTTGTTCTCTTCTAAGGCATATCCTATGTTTTCCTTGCTTCAACCTGTTCACCTGTATCATGTGTAAAAAGGTTTTTGGATCAACATACTGTTGGCGAGTGAATCCTATGGAAAACATTTGAACAATTTATTTAAATTGATTATGAAATATGTGCACAACCAAACATGAATAAAATTAGATGTAACTTGATCAACAATCATAAGATGTTAAATGAAACACTCATGAATAATAATGGAAACAATTAAAGGCACGCGATGCTCAACTCGTCTCTCACGAGGAACTGAGGGGCCTGATGAATGAATTGCATAGTCATGATAATATGAATAACACAACTACAAACAATATAAACTCAATGAAAACACACATGAACAATAATGAATTTGAATTGAAGCACGCGATGTTCTACTCGTTTCCCACGAGGAACTGATGGGCTTAATGTATGAGTTTCATGTAATTTGACAAACGGAATATAAATAAATCACAACAATAAATCAATCTAAGTTTAAGTCATGATGTGGTATGGCACAAGTTTAAATAAATAAATTAATTATTTCATAACACATGACACACCCCAAAACGTGTAATTTAAAAGGGGGAATTGTAAGATTCACTCACAGTGGGTGCGTTCGGTTGATGACGTTGAATGCACGCGAAGTGGTTTTAACCACGAGTGAGGTTTAACCTAGATAAATCGCATTATGGGTTGGTAAGTAAACGGATTTTATTAAACTATTTTAGTAGGATTGTTGGGTGTATTTTTGTGAGTTTGAGGCTATTTTCTAACCTTAAAAATGTTATTTTTAAGTATTTATAATTGATTTTTAATTAAAATAATTAAATAAAAATAATAAAAAAATTTATTTTTTTTCTGACCGTTGACCGGCCCGTTGACCGTTGACCTGACCGTTGACCGGTTCGATGGAATATTGTTGTGCGCTGAGTGAGGCTCGAACCCGAGACCTCTCGTACGCGTGCACGCAGCTCTACCAACTGAGCTACGTGTCTAACCCGTTATATATCCGATTTTAATTATATATATACACTAATTAGTTTAAACAGAAATCCTTTTTATTTTAAAAATAGTTTAAACGTAACGGTCATGCACACCACAGGTCTCGAACCCGGGACCTGTGGTTTAATCCAACACACAGTCCACCGCTGGACTGTGTGTCTAACCCGATTAATATCATGATTTTAATTACACTTATAAGATATAAAAGTGCATCGTCTTCTTCGCCAAAGTTGAACCAGAAATCGGGTCTGACTGGTTCGAGTTTTTATTCAAGTTTCAATAGTGTTTTAGGTTAATTACTGGTAAGATAGAAGTGAAAAGGAAAAGAAACTGAGCGGAGAATATACCGACTGAACTCTCTGTTTTCCGGCAGAAACTCCGGCGACTGAATTCAACTCCGGCGACGTGTTCCTTGTAGCAGCTAGTCTCCGAAAAGTTTGGAAAAGGTAAGGGTATCACCGGTATAAGCTTCAGAGGTTCAGAAAAGCTCGGCAATGGGGAAACCGGTTTTCCGGCGACGAACAGGTTTATTCCGGCGAGTGAAATTTCGCCGTGAAAAGATGTGATTTTTAGCGAAAAGGTTTGCAGACGATTGTGGTTGAATTTATAGGGAATAATCGAAATGTATTTGGTCTGATTTTTGACTGTGTTCGTTATTTAAATTTTTCCGGCGGTTTTGAAAAGTGTCGCGGACTTCAAACATCGGTTATAACCGATATGTGATTAAAGGTTTACGTTATAACGTAAATTGGTGTTAAAACTCGCGAATATTCCGGGATTCCGACGACTGAATCGTTGGGCGCCGGTTTTGAATTTGTAAAGTCACTATATCAATTAAATGATTCTATTATTCATCAAACATAACAAGCGGCGCAGTGGTTTGTGTTTGTGAGATAAAACACTGAATGACTCGGTACAGACCCGGGTTCGAAACCCGGCAGAAACATTTCCTTTTTATTTTGCGATTTTTGACAGTTTTTCAAAAACTAAATATATATTCCCGTATAATAATTGATTACGGATCGTTTAAAATTATTTTGGGCATTTAATTCGAAACGAAAATTTTGACTGACTGTTCGGTTGATAAACGGAGCGGGTTTGGTAAATCCGTTTTTGACGGATGTTACAGTATCCCCTGCTTTTTAGAAATTTCGTCCCGAAATTTAAATAATGATATATTTTGACTATAAGAATGATGATGTTTTGTTTGACAGTTGTATGCTTAGCAAAAAATGAGGGTTTAAGTTTTTTGTTCGAGGCGGTAACGTTCCTTGTAAAGGTTAAGTACCCTATTCAGGAATCGCTTTTTGTTGCCTACTGTATGAATATTGATAAACAGGAATGATTCGCTAAAAATGATATCATGCATAAGAGTTTAGATACGTTTGGGAAAAATATGGTTATATCCTAAGGCAAAACTTCTAACACTACAATCTACATGGAACATAAATAAAAACACAACAGCTGACATCCAAACATGAATGAACACATCAGCAAATATTTGAACATGAATAAACATAACAGCAAATATTCGAACATGAATGAACACATCAGCAAATATTTGAACATGAATAAACACAACAGCAAAGATTCGAACATGAATAGACACATCAGCGAATATTTGAACATGAATAAACACAACAGCAAATATTTGAATTCACATTCTGATAACATATATGTTTGAATGATGGAAGTTCCTCTCTCGTTTGTTATGATGGAGAGGTTAATTTATGTAGAAATGGAACACAATCCAATCTCTTTAAATAACATGATGATATAAATGTATCACAAATTCCAACCAAGGCAATAATAAATCCTACATGGAACTTCTCATAACCGCCTGATAATGCCTCTGATCCTTTGGCAAGAATACTTATATATAGGAAGTACCAGCGGCGTATTCACCATATTCTTGCCAAATTTTCATTAGTTTTATCCACAAGTTATGATTGGTTACCAAGAAACTAATAAATCCTACATAGAACTTCTCATAACCGTCCGATAAGGCCTCTGATCCTTTGACAAGAATACTTATATATAGGAAGTACCAGCGGCGTATCCACCATATTCTTGTCAAATTTTCATTGGTTTTATCAGTGAATTATGATTAGTCCTATATCTCTACAATCAATACAACAAACATAAAATACTGAAATGAAATATATCTGTGCGATCAAGGCTCAATCGAACGGAGCCGATCGTTTTGCATGTACTGAAAATGAAATTGTGTGCTCAAGGCTCAATCAAACGGAGCCGAACATATTGAATGTACTGAAATTGAAATTGTGTGCTCAAGGCTCAATCAAACGGAGCCGAACATATTGAATGTACTGAATATGAATAACTTAACCACACAAACAGCCTATGCATGGAACCTCTCATAACCGCCTGATAATGCCTCCGATTATTTGACAAGAATACTTATATATAGGAAGTACCATCGGCGTATCCACCATATCCTTGTCAAATTTTCATTGACTTTATCCGCAAGTTATGGTTAGTTCGATGCGACTCTACTACAAACACCACAACCACATGATACTGATAATGAAATTGTCTGTGCGCTCAAGGCTCAATCAAACGGAGCCGAACGTATTGAATGAAATTGTATGTGCGCTCAAGGCTCAATCAAACGGAGCCGAACGTATTGAATGTACTGAAATTGAACAACTTAATTTAAACAACCATCACACAATCAGCCTATGCATGGAACCTCTCATAACCGCCTGATAATGCCTCCGATCATTTGACAAGAATACTTATATATAGGAAGTACCATCGGCGTATCCACCATACCCTTGTCAAATTTTCGTTGACTTTATCCGAAAGTTATGGTTAGTTCGATGCGACTCTACTACAAACACCACAACCACAAGATACTGATAATGAAATTGTATGTGCGCTCAAGGCTCAATCAAACGGAGCCGAACGTATTGCATGAACTGGAAATGTGAATAAATCTTTGCACTCAAGGCTCAATCAAACGGAGCCGAGCGTATTGCATGAACTGGAAATGTGAATAAATCTGTGCACTCAAGGCTCAATCAAACGGAGCCGAGCGTATTGCATGTATTGAAATGTAAAATTACGTAACCGATCAAGGCTCAAACAAACGGAGCCGATCGTGCGGGCACGCCAAGATCAACCACATAATAAAATGGGGATCCAACTCAACCTCGATGGATGGGGAGCCACGGCCTCGGCAAAAGCATATACCGAAAACAATATATAATATATAATATCCAATAATTTCTCTAACAGTCTACACATGTGATAAAGAAAAACATAAGACTAAACAATAGAAGTTGAATCTGGATCTTCGGCGAAAAGGACTAGCTGAGTATCTTCATCAGGGCCGTCATTATCTTCGACAGGGTTGGCGTTGATATTGAAGACTCTTCCTCTTGCTGGTGGCATAGTGGTTGGGTTTTCTTGGTTAACTGGGTTTGATTGGGCTTGAGTGTTGATAACATTAACCAATTGAGGGCATGTGTTTCTAAGGTGGGTAGGGTCGCCACAATTGAAGCAAGCTCGAGCATATGGGAACATGGGGTGTTGGGGTTGATGATAAGTTTGGGCCATGTTTTGTGTAGGGGAAAAGGTTTGGTCTTGAAAGGTGCGACAAACGTTGCTCAAATGACCATAACGTCCACAAGTTGTACATAGCCGGCAAGGTAAAGTAAGGGAATGGTGATAAAAACAGTTGTTGCATCGAGGGTGAGGTCCGAGATACGGTTTCTTATTTGGGTAAGCTGAGTTGGGTGCCACTTGGGTGATTGGGACAGCTCGGATGGGTATAGCGTGAAAAATGGGTTGATTTCGTTGGGTAGCAGCGAAAAGTCGCCCGACTCTTTTTCTCTTAGGGTTGGGTTGAGAAGAGGATTCGGTTTGGGTGGAGTCGGAGGTTTCAGTCGATTCTTTATCCTTCTTCTTCTCCTCCTCGAAGTCTTTGTTTCGGATTCGGTTCTCGGTGAGCTCTATTGCTAGCTCCATTGCTGCTTCCAAAGTTGCAGGCTTGGTACTTATCACAGGGTCTTGAATCTTTGACGGAAGACCACGAATGTAGTGCTCGATCAAACGGTAGAGGGGAGTAAACATGTTGGGAACCATTTGATGTAATTCGAGGAACCTTTTGTTGTAGGTGGTGTGGTCTCCTTCCACTTGCTTCAATGAGTAAAATTCATCTTCTAGCTTCTTGATTTCGCTCCTTGGACAAAATCGTCTGGTCATGATTTCCTTCAATTCGTTCCAAGTTAAGGACATAGCATCTTCCACACCTCGTTTGGCCTTCTCTGTGTTCCACCAAGTAAGTGCTATCCCATATAGTCGACCGGTAGCATAACGCACTTTGCGATCATCAGGGCAATCGCAATTTAGAAAAGTATTCTCCATTTCTTCAAACCAATGGAGGAGTGCGGTGACACCTTCAGTCCCTTTATATTTCGGAGGGTCGCATGATTTGAAATGCTTGTAGGTGCATTTAGTGGTGTTTGGGGAAGAGTTGAAAATGTTTTGGTTTGCTTGATTGACAGGATTATTGGTAAGTGCTTGTTGAACTTGGATTACAATGTTGGGTATTACGGCAGCCATTTGTTGAGCGATTAAGGCAGCCATGCGATCGCGGGCTTTTCTTGCTCTCGTCTTCCTACGGGCGAGGTTAGAAGACATCTACAATGAATACATGACAAGAGTATGAGTTGGATGCTTTTGGGGTCATGGGTCGCATTCAAGAATGATCATTTATAAAATAATTATACAAAAATACTACATCCATAGGATGTCTTGGGCTTTGCTCGCTGTTAGGCCCGTCATGCCGCCATACTTTACCTTATGTAATCATGTGGGCCCCCATGAATACCGGTTTTTCATATGGTTCGCACGGTTTCTGCCTGGTTGCGTACACAAAAAACCCGGGAAAATCGAGAAATATGTATACAACGTGTGATGTTCGGAATGTGTCCAGGTGTAGACACGATGACACCTCAAAGTAGGGTTAGTTCGAACGACGTTTGGTGTGGCATGCTTTGGCCTAATAGGTCCTTCGTACTCTCATCGTTGGTCCCCAGGTAGGCAAACTGGTCCGTTATATTGGATTTATACGAATGCCAGCCTAGACAGGACGTTCCGACTACCGGTACTTGTACCCTTCCAGTTACTACATGCCCGTCGCAGAACTTACTTTGATGAGAATTGAAAATTGCATAAAATCTTTGGATAATGAGAATATGAAAATAAATTGAATACATGAACATCGATATATGTATAATGAATATGTATATATGTATAATGAACATGTATATGAGCATGTATGTTTGACTGAAATGTAAACAAATATGAAACAAATAAATATCACAAGTTTGTATGTAACCACCTAATCAATTTAAAATTTAGGCAGACTATAGTATAGGCTCTAAGGGTCTAATAACCTATCCTATATCCCTATAGTCATGGCTCTGATACCAATCTGTCACACCCCGACCCGCAGCGGATAAGGTGATCGGGGCATGATTGGGTTATCATCAAAGCTCATGACATTTATTAAACGTTTCATATTCATTAATACAATTTAAATGGAAATTTACAATGATTGCTACAACATGATCTAACTACAATCTAAACTTCTTTGTTCTCTTCTAAGGCATATCCTATGTTTTCCTTGCTTCAACCTGTTCACCTGTATCATGTGTAAAAAGGTTTTTGGATCAACATACTGTTGGCGAGTGAATCCTATGGAAAACATTTGAACAATTTATTTAAATTGATTATGAAATATGTGCACAACCAAACATGAATAAAATTAGATGTAACTTGATCAACAATCATAAGATGTTAAATGAAACACTCATGAATAATAATGGAAACAATTAAAGGCACGCGATGCTCAACTCGTCTCTCACGAGGAACTGAGGGGCCTGATGAATGAATTGCATAGTCATGATAATATGAATAACACAACTACAAACAATATAAACTCAATGAAAACACACATGAACAATAATGAATTTGAATTGAAGCACGCGATGTTCTACTCGTTTCCCACGAGGAACTGATGGGCTTAATGTATGAGTTTCATGTAATTTGACAAACGGAATATAAATAAATCACAACAATAAATCAATCTAAGTTTAAGTCATGATGTGGTATGGCACAAGTTTAAATAAATAAATTAATTATTTCATAACACATGACACACCCCAAAACGTGTAATTTAAAAGGGGGAATTGTAAGATTCACTCACAGTGGGTGCGTTCGGTTGATGACGTTGAATGCACGCGAAGTGGTTTTAACCACGAGTGAGGTTTAACCTAGATAAATCGCATTATGGGTTGGTAAGTAAACGGATTTTATTAAACTATTTTAGTAGGATTGTTGGGTGTATTTTTGTGAGTTTGAGGCTATTTTCTAACCTTAAAAATGTTATTTTTAAGTATTTATAATTGATTTTTAATTAAAATAATTAAATAAAAATAATAAAAAAATTTATTTTTTTTCTGACCGTTGACCGGCCCGTTGACCGTTGACCTGACCGTTGACCGGTTCGATGGAATATTGTTGTGCGCTGAGTGAGGCTCGAACCCGAGACCTCTCGTACGCGTGCACGCAGCTCTACCAACTGAGCTACGTGTCTAACCCGTTATATATCCGATTTTAATTATATATATACACTAATTAGTTTAAACAGAAATCCTTTTTATTTTAAAAATAGTTTAAACGAAACGGTCATGCACACCACAGGTCTCGAACCCGGGACCTGTGGTTTAATCCAACACACAGTCCACCGCTGGACTGTGTGTCTAACCCGATTAATATCATGATTTTAATTACACTTATAAGATATAAAAGTGCATCGTCTTCTTCGCCAAAGTTGAACCAGAAATCGGGTCTGACTGGTTCGAGTTTTTATTCAAGTTTCAATAGTGTTTTAGGTTAATTACTGGTAAGATAGAAGTGAAAAGGAAAAGAAACTGAGCGGAGAATATACCGACTGAACTCTCTGTTTTCCGGCAGAAACTCCGGCGACTGAATTCAACTCCGGCGACGTGTTCCTTGTAGCAGCTAGTCTCCGAAAAGTTTGGAAAAGGTAAGGGTATCACCGGTATAAGCTTCAGAGGTTCAGAAAAGCTCGGCAATGGGGAAACCGGTTTTCCGGCGACGAACAGGTTTATTCCGGCGAGTGAAATTTCGCCGTGAAAAGATGTGATTTTTAGCGAAAAGGTTTGCAGACGATTGTGGTTGAATTTATAGGGAATAATCGAAATGTATTTGGTCTGATTTTTGACTGTGTTCGTTATTTAAATTTTTCCGGCGGTTTTGAAAAGTGTCGCGGACTTCAAACATCGGTTATAACCGATATGTGATTAAAGGTTTACGTTATAACGTAAATTGGTGTTAAAACTCGCGAATATTCCGGGATTCCGACGACTGAATCGTTGGGCGCCGGTTTTGAATTTGTAAAGTCACTATATCAATTAAATGATTCTATTATTCATCAAACATAACAAGCGGCGCAGTGGTTTGTGTTTGTGAGATAAAACACTGAATGACTCGGTACAGACCCGGGTTCGAAACCCGGCAGAAACATTTCCTTTTTATTTTGCGATTTTTGACAGTTTTTCAAAAACTAAATATATATTCCCGTATAATAATTGATTACGGATCGTTTAAAATTATTTTGGGCATTTAATTCGAAACGAAAATTTTGACTGACTGTTCGGTTGATAAACGGAGCGGGTTTGGTAAATCCGTTTTTGACGGATGTTACAAGCTCGAGCCTGAAATATGAAGCTCATTTAGGCTTGCGAGCCTAAACGAGCCCGAAAAACATTTTATTTTTCTATATATTATATAGTAATAATGATGATGATAACAATGGCAAGCCGAGCTGGAGCCAAGCTTTGGCTCTTTTAAGTGACATTGAAGCAAGATTGAGTCGGGCTTTTAGCTCGTTTAAGGTTGTTCTCAAAATAGTTTAAGCCGAGCTCGAGCTTTGGGTTTTACTCGGGATACAAGCTCGAGCTCAAATAAGTAGGCTTGAACCGAGCCAAGTTCGAGCTTGAGCTTCATAAAACATGATGATGCTAGTCGAGCTCGGGCTTAGCCAGGCTTGTTTACACCCCTACTCTTCGTGCTTATCACTCCATTCAAACTTATTGGTTTTTCTCAGGATTTCGTAGAATTCTTTTCATCTCTACGAGGATTTGGATATGAACATCTTCAAAGCTATTATTCTTCCTATTAGTCTTTGAACATCCTTGACATTGGCTGGGGATCCTAAATTCAAGATCGCCTTAATCTGCTCTTGACTTGCTTCGATGTCTTTCTTAGTGACCATGTATCCCAAGAACTTCCCAACTTCGACCCCAAAGTGGTATTTTAAGGGATTCAATTTTATATTGTATTAATCCAAGATATCAAAAGCCTCTTAAGATCCTTCTAGTAATCTTCAAACTCTTTTCCGTACTACTATGTTGTCAATATACACTTCCATGGGGTCCCCAGTTTGTCTTTTAACATCATATTTACTAGTCTTTGGTATGTGGCACCTGCATTTTTTAAACCAAAAGGCATAGCAGTGTCACAGTATATACCTGTTGGGGTCATGAAGGCAGTCTCTTCTTGATCACCATCTGCATCTGTTGAAATCTTGACGAAGCATCCACAAAAGTCAGCATCTCTTGTCCTGTTGTCACGTCTACTATTGAGTCTATGTGAGGTAGTGGGAAAGGATCCTTAGGGCATGCTTTGTTTAGATCCGTAAAATCCACACACCCTCTCTACATTTCCCATTCCTCTTTTGTACTACAACTAAATTAGCTAACCATCTAGGGAATTTGACTTCCCTTGTCATCTTAGCTTTCAGCAATCTTTCTACTTCTTCTTGAATTATTAGGTTCCTCTCTAGAGCAAATGTTTTTCTCTTTTGGTGTATTGTCCTATAGTTATTGTTGATACCCAATTTATGAGTTACAGTATCGTTTGAAATACCTGTCATATCTTCATGCTTCGAAGAGAATGTCCCTAGAAGCACTTAAACACCAGGATCCTTATTATTTAAGGAAACTTTTGTGATATTTTGTTCCTTAGCTTCCAAGACGTCTTGTGCATGTTTCCATAACGGTTATGCCTTCCTTGTCTTACTAGAGGCTTTCATCAACGGAGGATAACAATCTTTAGCTTCTTGAAGGTCACTCTTGATGTTGACAACTACCCAAGGGGTTGAAAACTTTACACACTGATGGTAAGTGGAAGGTATAGCTTTCATATCGTGAATCCATGGCCTGCGTAAGATAATGTTATAGCATGATAGAGAATCAATAATACAAAATCTTTGCATAGAATTAACGCCCTCTATATAGATAGGCAACTTGATTTCCCCAGTAGTATTCTTCACTTCCCTACTAAACCCTACTAGTACTGAGGATTTAGCTACGATTTCGGATTCTGGAATATTCATCCTCTTCAAGGCGTCCAACTATATTATGTGCACTGAACTCCCTCCATCTAATAGTATCCTGTGCACAAAGTGGTTAGCAAGATATAAGTTGATTGCTAGACCGCGATGATGAGGATCCTTGACTGCATCCTTGGTGTCTTCATCAAAAGATACTGTCTTATGTTCCGTCAGGGTTGGTGTCCTCGTAGGCTTGTTCCCTTGTTCTACCTTTGCCTCCTTAGCGTGTCTTTTAGCTGCAGAGTAAGAGGTACCATATATACGATCCATGAGAAATAAAGTTTATTACCTTGTCATCCGGTGATGGGGATCCTACCCGTTTGGTTGATATTTCAGGATCCTAGTTCTTTTCCTTCTTTTGTCCCAGGGATTCCTTCAAATATCCCTTGCTGAGAGGTAACTTACTTCCTTCTTAAGAGCATAGCAATCCTCTATTAGATGTCCAAAATCTTCATGGTAGGCACACCATTTAGATTTGCCCTTCCAACCAGGGGTCTTCTCATTTTCTCCTAGGCCATCTTGCTTTATCTCCAAGATCCTGCATAGCGTATAGCAACCCTAAAACATCAATAGAAAAATAGTAGTCGACTATTTTAGGGTAATCCTCCTAAGGATCCTCATCATCAACCGCATTAACCTTGTTATCATTTTTTCGAATACGGTTTGGATTTATAGGTTTACTAAGAAGAGTCCCATTTCCTATTATGGAGATCGTAATTGGTTGGAGCATTAATCCTCTTTTGAATCTTTCTATCGTCTTCGAGCCTTATAAACCTTAAGGCCTGGTTCCTGACTTCGTCTAAGTTCCAACATAGATTCATCACTAAATCTTGATAAAAGGGAGACCCATTTTAAAAGCTTGAACCGCCGTGGTAGTGTCAAGGTTAGGGATCTCTAGGGATTCTCTGCTGAGCTTGCTTATATAGTCCCTTAAGGACTCAACTACACTTTGAGTGACCTTGTAGAGATCACTAGTCAATCTCTCAAAGGTTCTGCTGCATGAAAACTGGTTATTAAGTAAATTTACTAAATGAGCAAAAGAGGTAATAGAATATGGCGGGACATTAAGTAGCCATTTCAAGGCCAATCCTATCAGGGTGAAACCAAATTCCTTGCACAAACATGCTTCTTTAATATCAACAGGAATAGGGTTGATTTCCATCCTCTCTCTGTACTGAGCCACGTGCTCCTTAGGATCCATAGTTCCATCATAGAGCTTCATATTAGGAGTTTGAAATCTCTTTCGGATCGCTGCATCACAAATGGGGTAAGCAAATCTGGAGATCCTATGGCTTCCTAAGGATACCTCTGGTATAGGTTGTACCACCTCGGCATACTAGAGATCATTTCCTTTAGCTTTTTCAGCTCTCGAGCCATGTTAGGACTAACACCTGCACTCTACATGAAATCATTATATTTAAAGAACTATTTTTTACAAGGTTACCAATGTTAAGATCCTAGAGGAAGATCCCTGAGTAACTTGGTTGTAATCCTGACAGACAAGGTTAGACCAACTGTTGTTGATTCAGGCTGCATAAGTAAAAAAGTCTCCCTGATGGACCGCTGAGTCAGTTTCGAAATTCAGGATCCTCGGTTGCAATGGTGTTGTCACCTCCACTAGCCTTCTAGAGTCCTTTAGCTCTCTGAGTTCCCTAAACGACAACTGGTTTGTCTACTTCTGCTGTTTCATCTGCTCCTTCACTGTGGCAAACATTGACAAAATTTCATCATTGGAAGCCAACACTGGTCCAGTAGTAGATTTCCTAGATCCTGAAGAAACATTTCCACCAGCAGTGTCTTCTTTTGATATGGAGGAGGATGAGGAAGACGGTTGCTTGTTCCAGAGGTTGCAGTAGCAACATAATATGAAATTGAGGTTAACTTGGGTTAAGAAGCCATTTTTGAAAAAACTTCGAAAGAAACTAGTTTAACAAGAATCTGAAGATATTTTATAATGAAAAACAGCACTTACTCCATGTTGGGCGCCAAATTGTTTTGATGAAAAATTGACAAGATGAACTTAACGACCAAAATGAGAAAGTGAGGTGAGGTACTTGTAAAAATACGGGTTTGAAGTTTAGGATCCTAGATCGGAAGTCAGAATCCTTAGTGTAGAAAACAGTTTTTTAGGTAAACAGAGGTAAAGTGTAATGAAATCAGAATGAATGCAATGAATAAGTAACAACACAAGAGATTTATCATGGGGAAAAAACCCTTGATCTTTTCCTTGAAGATGATCTCCGGTACAAAAAACCCCGGGAGTCGGAAACTATACAACTCCAGTTCTTTTAACGATGGAAAAATACAGTGTGAGACTTGATCGATAAAAAACTGTGTTACAACGATGTTATATCATACAAAGTAAAAAATGAATCCTAACTAAGCTTCCAAAATTTCAGGATCCTTTGAAGACCAAGCAAGTGACTGTTGTAGCTCCCCACTCTCAATTCTACACGTTTTCCTCTACCATCTCCACGAAAATTCCGTAACAAGTCATCCACTAGCCGTTTGTGAGGGAATATTCCTGCAAGATATTCCTAAGATGCATAAGAAACTGATTAATAACTGCGAGATTCGGGATCCTTAGTCGCGTCATGATTCTGCCGTATGCTAAAGACATCGGGATCCTAAGTATAATTTTTTACCCCTAACAGCTATTATAGTACAATATTCCAATTTTAGTTATTTAATTTTTTAAGGGTATCTAACTATTAAAACTCCCAAGTAAATCATCAACATATGTATCTACCTTTGTGTATATCGAATATAGCATAACCCCAATAGGCTTTATGTGGTGGCTCAAAGAGATGGGGCGCTAAGCCTGCCACGTAGGCATCAAAGGCGTTACACACAACCCAAGGAGGGGAGTGAATGAGGCGTGGTGAACATCGCAGGCACGTAGTTATATATTTTTTTTTTTTATTGTTTTAACTTTTAAATAATATATATGAAAATCAATCATTTAGATCCACGTCACTTCACCATAACATTTTACATTTCTACAACACATACTAATGGGTGTGAAAGGTGAACCCCATCCCCCTTAATGCCTATCTGGCGTGTTTTTTCTTTTCACATTTTATATCCACCACAACCTTAGACCGAGTGTTATGGGACGCTACACAACGCCACATAAACGTGGAGCCTGATGCGAACATCGCCATGAAGGGGCACAGAGGGCTATCTCCACAGGCGCTAGGAGTTGTGTTGTTAATTTTTTTTATTTACTTTTAATATTAATTAATATATAAACTAATTATTTTGAGCCACTTCTACATATTCGATCACTCTACAACATTTTTTAATAGATGTGAATTGTGAAATGTAAAAATTACATTATGGTTACGTGATGGTTTTTTTCTTTTTCTTTTATATTTCACTCAACATCACAAGATGGTGTTCTCTTGAATATAGAATATTTTTCTATACTAATAAATAAAAAAATTTAAATGTGTCATCTTCTTATGCTTTCCTATTTATCTTTTATAATAATAATAATAATAATAATTTAAATAAAAATTGGATAAGAATAAATATGTATTTTCCTACTATTAATTTATAACAAAATTTAGATAAGGATAACATTGTTTTTATATAATTATAAAGTTATATCCCGAGTATTATGAGTAATATATATATATAAATAATTATATATATAATATATATATATATATATATATATATATATAATTTGGAGTTCAGTGATTGAAATTATGGTAAATTAGGAATCAAAGATTCCCATCTGATATAAACTTTATAATCGTATTATTGTTCTAGGTCCAGGGTATATGGTTCTATCAAATTATAAGTATCTTTAGATGTATCGCTATAATGGTTTGGACTCATCATTATAGTCGAAGAATTCTTTCAAATGTCAAATCTATACAACTTAGTTTCACCTTTATAAAGAATACCATTGTTAAATATAACAATCTATACTCCATTTAGAGAGAATTTAATTCTCGATTTTACGGTATAATTCTTAAAAATGATGAAATATATAATGACGTGGGGATCGATCTCCACCTTTTATAGATACTCTCTGGAGTACAAATGTGAGACGGGTGTTTTGTAAATGGAATAAACAAATAATCATGAAGGTGCATATAACTAACAAAAATCATTGTATTTCGTAATTTGAATGTATCATAAGATGGGATTCAACCCTATATAATACATGTGTTTTTAACCTAATAATAATAAATAAAAAAACAAAGTAAAATGTTATAATAAGTAAATAGTAAATCAAAGTTCATTTTTAAAAGATAAATCTTGACGACTATATCTGTTAACATATGACATTATATTTTATTCAACGCATGCGATACACGAGTTTTTAAAGATATTTTCTATTATTTATTATATAAAATTACATTTATACAATCCATGTAATATATGGAGTTATAACCCACTATCTTAATATTTCAAAAAAGTAAAAATATGGTTGGTTTTTCATTTTCTACTTGAAAAATACAAAACTGTTGAACGTCCTCCAAGCTTCATTATCTAATATTTTTTATCAGATCTGATATAAACTAAAGTAGCTAGCAAATACTAAAATATGTGTAAAACAGATTTCTTATATATCTGAAATAAACTAAAGTAGCTAGCAAATATTAAAATATGTATGAAACAATTTTCTTAAAATATATTTTAAAGCCAACAAAATGAAATTCTTCAAGTTTAGAAATAAAAACTATTCACTCCAACCGTCGTATAACCCTTTTGTTCCTATATAAACCTAACCACACATCCATGAACACAACCAAACACACAAGTCCCCTATCTCTCTCTCTCTCTCTCACACACACACACACAAAAGTAATTAAGAAGACCAACCATGGTGATCAAGCTAGACAAAACACTATCAACCGCCATGAATGCAAGAGTCATAGGTTCAGGAAAAGAAACTATGGTTCTAGCTCATGGGTTTGGTGGAGACCAATCTCTTTGGGATAAGATTCTCCCTGCACTTACTCAAACCTACCAAGTTGTTGTGTTTGACTGGAGTTTCTCTGGTGCAATTAAAGAACCAAACAACCTTTATGATCCCGCCATATACAACTCCTATGATGCTTTTTCCGATGACCTAATCTCCCTCATGGAGGAGCTCAATCTCTACTCGACGGTGTTCGTAGGCCACTCGATGTCCGGCATGATCGGATGCATTGCTTCCAACAAAACGCCTCACCTGTTCAAACACCTCATCCTTGTTGGAGCATCTCCAAGGTATATATGTATATACTGATATGAGAGTTGATACCCTTATTTATGTTTAATTTTATTTTTTGTTTAGGAACTCAAAAGTTAATAAATAGATATAATAGATCATTTTAATATTGAGTTTTCCACCAGAAAATCCGACTATATGTTCGATATCAACCGAATTTTTAACTGATGTGGTTTGAAAATGTTTGATTTGTCAGTTTCACTTGACTTTGTATGTAAAAAATGAGTATTAAATACCAGAATAACTATCATTAGAGATGACTAATTATTTCGAGAACAAAAAGAAAAACACTAAATCACTAAATTTTGGACTTAAGGTTCATATTTTTTTAATTTTATGTCGTACATTCATATGTGCATTGTATATACATAAAAAGAAAATATACTTTTACCTACACATAGACTACATACATGTGGGTAATTTAATATACACATAGCCTACATATGTGTAGGTTATATAAAAACTGAAAATTTTTCATCTTTTGTTCTGAATTCTAGTTTGAGAAATAATAAATCTTACATTTGTAACATTTTTATTTACTTTTTAGGTTTTTAGAATTGAAAAATTGAATGATTCATTTTGTTGTGCGTATTCTTACAATATTTAGTGTTCTGCATAGAATCTTACCAAGTATTAAATACTATATAATAAATATTTTTTTATAGTTATCACTTGCATAGAACCCTAGCAAGTATTAAATACTATACAACAAATATTTTCTTTTATAGTTATCACTTGACGCTTCTGTTGTGTATCTTTTGATTATGGGGTTATCAAAGAGGTTAAAATTGTTGAAAATAATCTACATGTCTTGAAATTAAAAATCTTTACTATATTGAAGTGTTTATATCTTTACTGAAAACGTCTAGAAATTAGGACTATAATTCAGATCGTTTAGTGTTTACTATTTTATTGTCGTTTGATTTAAGCCACATATAATTATGTTGATTATGATCTGATATAAATTAGGAGAAAAATAACTATCATACAGAAGTAGATAGTTTATTTCTTTATTATTCTTGTGATTAATCTTAAATATTGTTTTGTGAGGTTGTTAAATGTTATCTTAAAAACCAATTTTACTATATATTTTGTGCATGAAATTTTTACAAGAAAATAAGGAGTGCTTATGCTGAAATAATAAAGTTGAGGTGTAAAAGTATAAACATATAATATATTTGTCGATACTTTATCATAAAATAAAAAAAATACAATTGTTGCGATATTAAATGTGAAAAGATAAAACTAAAAGCGAAGACTATTAAATACGTCAACTTGCATGCATTAGCGTTTGTAATTCGTGCATTGATCGGAGAACACTCGGGTCCTTTCCTAAAAAGTTTAAAACATAAATGGAAAGAGACCAAACAGCTAAATCATAAGTTGTGACCACTATGTAATAACAAAAAGTAATTGTCGTTGAATATGTCAAGAATGTCAAGTTCATAATTATTTTTTTATTATTTAGGCCACCCGTTGTGGGTGGCGTCCTTGTCACCTTACCACATATATTGCCATTTGTTCGGTCAAACCATAACACCATCATCATACCTGCTACCCTTTTGGTCGTTAGCCCCTTTTACGCCCTCGCACCATTTCAACTATCTAATTAATTTGCAAACCTAATAAAAAATTACACCTCACCCCACTATGAGATTAGTTTAGTTGAATTTATTTAATATAAACATTTTAATGAAAACAGTTGGTTAAACCACAACATGATTATAAGCCTCGTTACTTACATGGCAACGACATCTTAACATCCTTTTTATGTTAAACCACAATGCATATTATGGTTATGTTTTCTTTAATTAAATATTGTGCTTATGATATATAGAAAGATGTAATTGTGAGATGTTTCCACCTAGTTATACAAGTATCTGGTCTTTTTTTTTTTTTTGACAAAAAGATCAAACCCCTAGCCACGCTTTTTATAAATGACAAACCATAACATGGGTAGGTTGTCGGCTAAAGCGCTTGGGAGTTGAGAGTTTGAACCGTTTTTCTTTAAATTTGATAATAAAAAGATTGTTTCTTACATATACATAAAATGCATGTCATAAATAATTACTAATTAAGTCTGATAATAAAGATGGTCAAATAGTTTTGTTACACGATTGGTTTCAAGTTACAAGATTGAACCATTAAAATCAAACCATGAATCAAAATCCAACTGTAAAATCGCCAAACCGACTGAACCAATCAAGCTTAGGTGTGGATGATTCCATTTTTTTACACTTTATGAACCGCATCCTATTTTTTTCTCATAAAAGTCACAATCGTTTTATGTTACAAAGTTTTTTTGGTTTTCTTTTTATATTTTACTTTTTAAAACTTTGTTAAAGACTTTATTTAACAAGTTTTCATGGGTGTGATGATTTAACAAATAAAAATAACTATTCCAGTCCTAGATAAATTTTGGTCAACTAATATTTCATTAAATACAGGTACCTAAATTCTGAATGCTATGAAGGCGGCTTTGATATGAAAGACCTTGAACAACTATTCTCAAGCATTGAGTCAACCTACTATGAATGGGCATCCTACTTCCCTTCTGTCGTTATGGACAAGAATGACTTGGAATCTGTCAAAATGTTCCAAGAGAGCTTGAAAAGAATGAAACCCGAGATTGGTCTTTCGTTAGCTAAAACCGTATTCTTATCAGACTATCGTGACATCCTTGAAAAGGTTGTGATCCCATGCACCATTGTTCAAACAACAAAAGATTTAGTGGTTCCACTCGCAGTTGTCGAGTATATGAAGAGAATGATCAAAGGAGAAGTTGCCGTTGAGATGATTGATGCTGTTGGACATTTTCCTCAACTCACATCCCCTCTTCAGTTTCTTGAAATCTTTGATAGATTAGAAAATACTAACGTCTCGGAGTCTTTGATAGAGTGACGGCATATGAATTCGGGGGCAATGGTTTTTAGCACTTTACTTTCTTAGAGATATTTTTTTGTTTAAATTTTGGGGGTTTTCTGATGATATAGTATGCAATGAATGTGTGTTGATGGTTGGTTTGTGGCAGATATCCTAGATGTTCTTGTGGTCATGGTATTGCTTGAAATGTATTAGTTGACTTTTCGGTAAATGTATGCAATTTGTTAAATTGTCGTTGTGTTGTTGTAATGTTCAAATATAAATTGTTCTCTATAAAGTCTTGTCCTTGATTGATGGTTCGGTTTTCAATCTCTCACCCAATAAATCCTTCCTAAAAGCATGAAACATGCATTCAAAATCATCATTCCTGAGAGCATCAAAGTCATGCATGATGCATTCACATCCCATTCATCAACCATTCTCCTATCTTTAAAATACTAAAAAAATCTATTAAAAACTTATTATATCCCATCCATCATTTCTATACCTCACTCCTTTTTGAAAAAAAATAGCTACATTGAGTATTCACATTCCATCCATCAAACCTTCCTCTATCTTTAAAATTTTAAAAAATCTATAAAAAAAATCACTACATCCCATCCATCATTTCTCTAACCCATCCTTATCTTTTAAAAAAATTGTTATAGTAGCTTTTTATGTATAAAAAGCTACTATTCATCTTCCATCAAATTATTGTTAATGTTATGTATAAAATCAAGAAATATAATAAATAATTGTTTGTGAGTAAAATAAAAACAAAAATGGTGGATGGGATGTGAGAAGTTTTCAAATGAGAGATAAAAGTTTGAAAAAAAAATTAATTATGTTATACGGTAGAAAATGGTAGAACGGATGTGGACGCCATTAGTTTTACATACATAAAAAGTTACTATTTATAATCCATCAAATTATTGTGAGTGTTTAAAAACATAAAATATAATAAAATAAATTTTTGTGAGTAAGATATGCATAAAAATGGAGGGGATTTTTTAAATAAGAGAGATGTTTTAAAAAGTTTGATTTTTAATTTGTATACTAAGTAAAATAAGTCTTATTTATTTATGACTCGTATACTAACTAAATTATTTAATTTGTATAGTTAATTTCAATTTTCATTTACATTTTATTGATGTTAATATAAGTTTATCAAATAAAAAAATTTATATATATATGTTCTATATCCTATCCTATTTCTAATAAACGATTTCAAATAATACGAACTGTCAACACTATATCATTACTAAAATTGTTTTTAATCAAACATGTTTTTTTTATTTTTAAAATCAAATTAATTTCATATAATGAAAACATTGTTCTTTTTAAATATTTACCTTAAGATCCGTCCTTACTATGCATATATATCTTTAAGTTAATTAATATTTTTTGCTAGATTAGACCTACTAAACTTTCCCACAAATTCGTCTTTACTTCAAATATATATAAATTATTATTTATAATAATAATGATTTTTTTTAATTAAACCTTACTAAAACATTTTTTTATGAAATTTTTTATACCCAAATGATTAATCAAGTTGGCTCGTGATTAATCATTCGAGTTTCTTCATTCTCTTATTTTCTTAGATTCAAACCATGTTTTGCCTTTGTTTTATGATCTTTGTTCTTCTACTCGTTATGTTTCTTGGCTAAATACCTTTGAACTACCTAGGTAGTATGGTTGCATGATAAAGTTTAGATTTTTATTGGTTATGACGTTTTTATGGATGGTTATTAAAGTAAATAACGTGGTAATTTTGATTTGATGTATACGAGTATCTTGATTTGCTTAATTTCATGTTTATTATCTTCACATACACCTTGTTGAATGTCTTTCATATAATATGTTTGTGTTAGATCTTAATCACTTGTGCTTTTGATGTTTATGGTTAATTGGCCAATGCACCATAAGAGATATATTTGTTAATCAAGTAGGTCTAGTTGTTTAAATAATCTGAAAATTCATGAGATGAAAGATTATCAGTTTGTCTAGGTTGTTAGATCGCTAAAGTTAGGATCTTTGTGAAAAGACTACATTAGTTACCTTTCAACTCTTACTAATCGAGTCAAACCAAATTATTGTAGTTACCTTAGACTTTTATACCGTGAGGGCAACTGTCAAATTAAGGTACTTTATTAACACATTTGGGAAGCCGTAAGGAGTTCCAAAACAGCCGGTAATATAACAGCTTGCTAGGTCTCCATAGGTGTCTTCTCGAGAAGGGTCGAGGGTCATGTTCGGTTATTCGGTAAGTTTAATATTTTAAGATCCCGGTTCCATAACATTGTCATACCAATAGAAAGCCAGTCCATGTCATGTAGGATTCCATCCTAGGCAGTCATTTCATCATCATCTAAGTTAAAACCAAAGTCCAATACGCGTCTTAGTTCGTACGTTTTAGTTAGTATTTAATTAATTGCAATTTTAGGATTTTAGAAAACCCCCCTCTCAAAATATAAAAACAGTTAGTCGTGTCAGTCAATAGGTCAGTGAGTCTAGTGTATGTAATCAAAAAATTCTCGTGGGTTCGATTTCCATGTTTACTTACTTTACTAGAGTCGATCGGTTCATTTGCCGGTTAGTAGTTTAGTCGAGTTTTAGAGACTCTAGAGTATAACTTAATGTCTAGATTAGGTTATTTTCGTTAATAATTAATAAACTACTTTTAGCACATCACTCATGTCTAGAGCTTTACACTAATTGGGTATATGATGTTGTAGTTATTTATTCCCAACGTCATTTGCAAGCTATTATTCTATTGAACTTGTTGAAGATTGTTAATCGGAGAGAAAGGGATGGAGACAAAGGCTTTTTTTCCTTTCTAAATCATTTACAAATAAAGACACAAGACGATTTATAATGTTTATAATTAAGATTCAAAAAGGAAATAGAACAAAGGATCCGGCTGTCATGTTTGTTAATTGGTTGTAAATTTGCAGTTGTGAATCCCTAATTATCTCCAAGGCTTGACTATCTTTTCTGACAGAACTGCTAGACTTAGTATGTTGCATCCGTGTTTTCCCTGTTACCGTTCATAGAATTGAAAATTAGTTAGCGAAACGGCACCACGAATACCTCCGTTCAGGCTCGTAAGGTCAAAAAGATGGAACCGTAAGAATGAACAAAAACCTGCCTACGGTGGTGTTAGAAGAAGAAGAAGAAGGAAGGTTGTGGTCCAAAAGGAGACCGAGCGGATAGACCAGTTGGAAGACCAAACGCTAATCCAAGACGAGATAATTGATCGTGCCACGAAGATACATTAGCATGTCTTATGTGCATTAGGTTTAATCTTCTAGTTTATGATCTTCGTTCTCTTATCAGAACATCTTCAAACCATATGGGGCTCTCTAGACTAGGCTGAGCATAAGACCACCGACCCATTTAGCTCGGACACACATTCTGATATCATCGCATTTTTATTACTTTCTAAGCTGAATAAACGATGGAATTTATCATATAAGGCTCCTCATTAAGCCAACTATCTTTCCTAAAACTAACTTCCTTTTGTCTACCCGGAGGCGCCCGAAACAAGCTACCAAATTCAAACCAATTCCTCATACTCAGCTGAAATATCATGTATTTGCTTCCAAGATCCTAGTAAGGACACCTAAGCGGGGATGAAACTCCACGACCTCGAATGACTATGAATTGCCCAAACGACCTTCCTCTACAACCTCCCTCTATCAATCTGAATCGCCACTTGTAGTGAACCGAAGCCATACCCCCTAAATCCATTGGAGTCATTGTGTTTTTCCATGAAACCCATTTCATTTTATCCCTTTCCGACGTCGCACCATAAAGAAAATCCTTATGCATCTTCTCCAATTTATTAATTATACCAATTGGTGCTTTGTAAAACGAAAAATAGTACGTCGGTAGTGCATTTAAAACCGAGCGAATCAAGGTCATTCTACCCCCAAAGGAGAGGGTGTTTGCCTTCCACAAAGAAAACTTTTTTTCTAAACGTCTCCACAACTGGCCCCCAATTTTTAACTAAATCCATGTTCGCCCGACTTGAATTCCAAGATACTTGAAAGGGAATACCCCCTAGTGCAACCCATCACATTCGCCATTACATGAGTATCCTTCACCCCAACCCTTAAAAGATTACTTTTTTCAGGTTTAACCAAAACCCCGAGACAAGATAAAAACATCTAAGGAGCTTTTAAAGGTTTAGAACATTATGAAAAGACCATTCACCGATAAAAATGACGCCATCATCGTATAGGAAATGAGATAGCGGTACACACTAGGAGAAATAGACAAGCCTTGAAAAATACCAACCGAACACGCCTTCTTCATGACCCGGTCAAGGCTTCCATAGCAAGGACGAAAGAAAAGGGGACAACGTGTCTTCTTGCCTTAAACCACTAAAGCATGGAAACTCTTAAGTCGGGGACCATTGACAAGGACCGAATCTTGAGCCAAAGCCATAATTATCATAACCCACTTTCTCCACTTTAGAGGAAACTTCATTTGAGAAAGCACAGTCAATAAATTCCCAACTCAACGCGTCGTACGCTTTCTCAATATCCACCTTTAGAATCAGCCCTTCCTTCTTGTGTCTTTTTAACCAAGGAATAACGTCATTCAAAATAATAGCCCCGTCAAGAATGCTTTACTGCCAAGAAGGCGGTTTGCTCCTCCGAAACTAAGTTATGAATGATCAGCTTAAGTCTATTAACAAGAACTTTCGAAACAATCTTGTTAATACACCCAATGAGGCTAATAGGCCGATAATCGTGAAGATCACCAAGATCATTACGTTTCAGAAGAAGCGTAATAAAAGAATTCATACACCACTGTTAAGGCTCTCGGATGTAATGAATTGATCAAACAAATTAAAGAAATCATCTTGTAGCTTGTACCAAAACCTCTTTACAAAATTCAGATTTATGTCGTCCGCGCCCGGTGCCCAATCACCCTCACAATCCCAAACTTCACTTTTAATTTCTTGTAGAGTAAAAGGACTAACCAACATACCCGCTTCTTCATCCGAGACGAACGGAAGGTTAGGGCACTCTAGCTTTGGTCTATAAGCAATTGGTTCCTCAAATTAGCTGCAAAAAAAATAGAAAACATAGTTCTTTACCAAGGCAGGTGATGTCATCCAAACCCCATCTATGTGAAGCCCATGAATCCAATTGTTACTCGGGTTCACCTTGACCACGCCATGAAAATACTTGGTATTCTCATCCCCCTCCTTTGCCCAACGAATGCGAGACTTTTGTTTGATGTCCACCATCTTTAACTTATCCATCTCCATAATAAAGTTCCTATAATCCACCTTATCCTCTATCTCGCCCGCATTCAAATTTCTTTGTTCGGCCACAAAGTCTAGGTGTTCCAGTCTTTTTAATTTTCTACTATAGTCACCATCCAAGTCGAGCTTACGATTATACACCCAATCCTTAAGACATTTTTAACCCACTTCAGCTTTACATCAAACACTAAATTAGCGGGCCCTTCAAACGTGAAGCCGCACAAAAGTTGGTTTACAAATTCAATTACCCCCAAGATCTCGAACCAAGAATTAAACATGCGAATCGGGATCTTCCCGTAGTCGGTTTAGAACGTGCATAATAATATGGTACAGTGGTCGGAGACCAAATAAGACAATGGGACGACCGACGCCAACGGCCATTTGTTCATTAAAGTCACAACATACTAAGAATCTATCCAATTTGCTCAATTTTCCCCCGTTGTCTGGCATTACGTGAATTGTCTACTTCCCATTTGATACTCCATGAGGCATGCGTCTTCAATGAATCGGTTAAAAAAGTGGGCATTAAGGCTAATAAATTCCGAGTTCCGTTTTTCCTCTACACATCTTACATCGTTAAAGTTGCCAAGGAAAACCCACAATCCGACGAAAAGTTTTTAAGATGCAAGATTTTTAAGATGCAGCAATTCCCCCATACATTGTGTCTCTCTACTGGGTCTTTCTGAGCATACATGTTAACCACATTTATAACCTCACCAAACCTTCTAATCCTCCCTAAAATCACCAAATAATTCTGGTTTTAAGTATCATAAGTCTATCAAACACAGTTGGATCCCAAATCGACAATATACCCCCAACCTCCCAACCGACTCCACTACTTCAAATTCAAGAACTGTTCTACCCCAAAATCCTGCAACCATGAAATTAATGTTACCTGCACTTTTGTCTCCTGAACCCAACGAAGTGAGCACCATGAGAGGTCTTAAGACCCCTGACCCACTCAACCTTTCTAGAGTCCCGGACTCCCCTCAAATTTATCAAAAGGTAATTCATTGGACAACTGGTTGTTCGCCTTCACCATATATGAGTGCATCCATCTGGTCCTGAGAATCATTGAGTTGAAAACCAACTTTCATACCCACTCGAATTGTTTCATATGTCTCCAGCCTTCGAGCTTTCCCCAGAATCATCGACAACAAAGGCGGTACCCAAAACAGGACCCGCACTAGCACTAACCCTCGGATTTCCAACATTCTCGGCTTCGTTCATACCCAAGCCTCCCAGGTTTGGCGTCTCCATCTCTGATCCACCCACATGGGGGTCTCTCTATTCATCATTACCAGTCACATAGGCGCATAGTGATTTAAGTCAAAAGTGTTATGTACTTTTAGGGGAAATCGAAGGTATGGACCCAATTAGATAAAATACAACACTTAGTCTCGTGATTTTCCGACGAACACCAAGAGAAGTCTGATCCGATGAGAACCTTCCCGAACAGGCACCTTATTTCATTGAAGAATTTTGCTTCTCTCACCTGAATTGGAGCGCCTCTGATGCATATCCATGCGTATCTTTGATACTCAATAACCTGGCCCTCCCAAAGAACGACCGATAAGAAGATTTGGTTCCACAAAGGCACATTATCTCTAGGGAACTCCAGGGCAATCCTTTTCTCCTTGAAGATTAACATCAACTTCAGCCCACCAATGTAACTTATGGCAACATTACGGTATCCCCTTCATCCAACTTAGAGCTTTTTGAACGAGTCAATGTTTATCGCTTCTGCGATGACGGATCTCATCATGCAATGATCAAGGTAGAATGCTAACTTAACGTTGTATACCATCTTCTTCCCTGGCCCATCATCCTCCTTTGAGATCTTCTTAGTCCCTGATGAGCCAGCGAGGATATCTCTATACTCAGTATCCCCTCTTGTATAGAAACGGTTGGATTGAAACACCGGAACGGTTTGGGGTTGTTGTCTCACCGGAGCGGTTTGAGGTTGTTGCCTCACCGGAACATACTTCAATTTAGTGTGTGGCGCTCGAACTTCCTGTTGTGTTTATCAAACTTTTCCGGGAAGACGTTCAGCTTCGCTTTATAAATTGTCACCTTATTCATACCTTCAAGCACATACTCGAGGTCTGTAACCCCCTCCAATCTCACAAACCCAAAGTAGTTGCCTCTAGCGTCTCGTTTCTTGGCTACATATGCATCTTTGTCAACCCCGTGCGGCATGAAAGCTTTTTAAAGCAACGACTTTGAGATAACCCCCAGTAGATTTCCCACGAATAATGTTGTTGTCAGAGCCTCCTGGTTGCCATAGCCCCCTTGTCGTTTCTGTTTCCGATAGGTTACCTCCCTCCAAGGCCTTTCTCTCTACCACATTGTGACGTCTCTGACTTTGTAACAATTTCTAAATTTTTACTAGAAGTCTAAATACTCTCTTATTCGGTCTTAGGATATTTTGTTTTCTGGGAGATGGATCCTGCAACTCTCAGCGTCTTGTGTGATTGATATACAAAAGTAGCTACCTATACATCTTTTGCTTAATTTATTTTTTTATGTGATTATATATATGTACAGGTATTTTTGTCATCTTATGTAAGTTTGACTTCTGAATTGTGGAAACATCTACTGTTAGTATATGTACATGTATTTTTGTCATCTTATGTAAGTTTGACTTCTGAATTGTG
Source organism: Scalesia atractyloides (assembly GCA_947069175.1). Lineage (NCBI taxonomy): Eukaryota > Viridiplantae > Streptophyta > Magnoliopsida > Asterales > Asteraceae > Scalesia > Scalesia atractyloides. The sequence goes on along the minus strand of CAMTDV010000020.1, from coordinate 35,357,283 downwards.
AAAAAAAAATCTTCACAATAGACCATTTTCCTAAAAAAGAATTTTTGAAAATGAAGCCTTTTTACATGAATTGAACCGTGCCATTTATTGCTCAATGGACAAATTTTGCTTACACGTAATTTTTTTGTTTTTCCTTATTGTACATCAGGCTTATCTGGAATGAGACATGAAGGAGTGCTCATAAGTATACAAAAGACCTTGGCTTTAACACATGTAATAAGTAGATTTTGTATATATCATAATTAAGGTAACGTTATAAGCACTTACAACATTCAATTTGTGATTGTACAAGTGACACATCAGTTGTACCAGGGACACATCAGTTATACCAGGGTCAGGGTGTTACATAAACAGTCAAAGTGACAAAAGTTTAAAGAGAAAATGGTAGACAACACAAGTGCCATCTCCATCACCAAGAATCTAGTTAACACCAAACATGTACCCTTTTCTTTGAGATGTTGTTGAGTGAGGTAGAATAGAATTACAGTCTCTTCCTATTGATGACCACTTAACAAACCATTTCAAAAGGGCCTTTAATCCTTCAAGGTTTAACTTTCTGGTTTCATCACTAGGTAATTTTGAGTAATTCTTGTGATGTGAGGCCAAGTATTGTGTAATCAAAAACTTGTGTTTCTTTCGATGCCAAATTGTCTTGCTTTAGAGACATGAACTTGTTCGTGCTGATGTTTCGTAAGTAGATCATTGTAACTTATTACAAGAACTGATGTCTATGATATTCTTTATCAACCGAACTTGTGTAGTACAACTGTTTCCTACTAACAGTTTTAATACCATTGGCGGTAACAATGTTGCTACATATCCTCCTTAAACGAGTTTCTTTTGCAACTTGACGTCTTAAGAGCCGGTATAAACATTTTCCTACTGATAGTTTAATGCTAACGGTAGCAACTACATTGCAATTAATGCCTTAAGCCTTTTGAACCAGTCACGTAACTTTCTATACTTTGGTACCACTTATGTTGATACCGATGATTTTATAGTAAGATTACTTTGAGCTTAAGCTTTCTCAACCATGCAAGTACCCAATTAAGCCTTGGTTCAAACTTTTCTCTCGCTCCAACTCTCAAAACTGTCTCTAGAACCCTAACCGCCTTTGTCTTCTTCATTCAAACCCTGACTAACTTGAAAATCCCTGTTCCAATGGCCAGCAATTTCCAATGATCAACGTAACCTAGTCACATTTTAGAACTTCGACGACAACATTGACGTAATAATGATATGATCAACCTTATTTGGGATTATCTTATCACCTACGTTGTAACCGCCAATCGCATAGGTTGATGCTCTTAATGCTTCAATCAATGCCATGGTGAACAAGAAGCCGGTATAATCACGATTAAGAAAGTCATAACTGCCCTGCAGCTCAAATCACACGTGTACTTCTTTATCTTTAACTATGATCGTAAACACACTTTAAGAGACATGATATGTTGGTTAATCTCGCATAAACTACCATGTATAAACGACGTTTTGTTTATATTATGAATCTGTTGCAATAAACATTTTCACTTATTCTTGAATCTTATAAATAGATGTTTATGAAAGATTTTAATAAAATAAAATGGTTGTTAGAATTTAAATACACAAAACATGTAAACACAACTCCTTATTCTCATCAAACAATAACAATAATGATAACAATAACATCTTCAAACTTCATAAATAACTACATTGCCCCCACCTTTGATCTTCTCCCATAAGTAAAAAAAAAAACAAGAAGAAATCCAATGCAAAACTAGTTCACTAGCAAGAGACAATACAAGCCGAGGTTTCTTCCAAAACCGGAACACTTCCAACGACAGGTTGAAAATCCGCAATGCTTTCAAGCCGCTCCCATGTCAGCCGCCGCTTCTCGGCCACCACGGTTGACTTTGACTTGTCTTCCTCTGATTGCCCTTGGCATGACTGCACCAATTCTTGATCCACATCATTCAACATCTTCACCATGTTTTGTGCAAGGTTGAGTACGGTGCGGCTCCAATGGTTTTGTGAGTTTTGCTCTATCGTCAAGTAGACAAGAGGTATAATCACGTGGCGGTTACACATTATAAGATGGAGGATATGTTCGTTGTTCCATAAGAAATGTGCTTGCTCAGCCACCTGTACATAATAATCAAGCAGCAGTTACACATTATTAGTCGGATATCTAAAATCAGGAGTCTGAGTACAATCTTTCTGCAAGTGGAAACGGGTCAAACACGAAAACAATTAGATTAAAAGGAAACATGTTAAATGGGTCAAAAGCCGCCCAAAATGCATATTTAATACCTAATAAATACTTCTAAATCATTTTCCAAAAAAGCTAGATCATCACTTGAATCACTATTAGTTCGCTATCATATTTGGCACGCTAATAATTTATCAGAAAACAAAAGAGTAAAGTACACAGATGGCCCTGTGGTTTATCAAAAATTTGTATTTGATCCCTAGCTTTTAAAAAATACACAGATGGTCCCTCTGGTTTGCACTTTGTAACGCATCCCTAGATTTTTCCAAAAGTACACAAATGGTCCATGTGGTTTGCACTTTGTAACGCATTGAGTCCCTAACTTCGATGCTAAAACCTGTAGATTTGTTGGCTAGGGACTAAATGTGTTACGAAGTGCAAACCACATGGACCATCCATGTACTTTTGGAAAGCTGAGAACCAAATACAAAATTTTGGTAAACCACAGGGACCATCCGTGTACTTGACTCTAAAAATAATTAGAAGCTTTGGACAACAAGTATTTCGGTTCAACCCAACCCGACCCGTGTCAACATGTACCATAAAAGATTACCCATAACCCAACCCGCCTGACCATCTTGTTTTCCACATTTATGGGGCTGATTGGTTGGAGGGTTACCTGGAAATGGGTGCTGCGAAGACAGCAATTTATACGTCGAAACAAAGGAACCATAATTTTCTCAAACTCATCAGTGTGAATCTTTTCAAGCAACTCCTCCAACTCACTTAAAAACATCAACTGCTTCTGACTGCTAGTAACGGGCCAATATTTCAACAATCCCTTTATAACAGCGCTCGACAGTTTCGGTTCTTTCTCTACGAACTGAACCACACAATAAGTTAGCTGGTGATGATAAACCCCCACAGACTTCGGTTTGTGTAGAGGAACAAGAGCCCTTAGTAAAAACAGCTTGTGTTCGTTCTTTAACGGCAACGCGAAACCACTAATCACACTACCAAAGATCTCCAATAATTCCGCAATCCCGTTGTGTTTTTCGGTTTCGAAAACAAAGCGGTATATAATGTTGCTCACTACCATCCGAATAAAGGGTCTATGAACCATGAATTTCCCGTAAACCCGATGTAGAACGGATTTCAAACAGTCTCTTTCTCGAGGATCTTCAGTGTCAAAAAGATCAAGTAACCGTAATATGAACGAGTGATCGATATACTGTTTGGCAATCTTCGGGTCAAGAGAGGATTGACTTAGAAATCTGAGTAGTATCTCGTATACAAGTTGTAGATGTGACCATGCGGGGTCAAAAGACGGTTCCTCATCTTCTTTTTCACCACGAGGCGAATAAAAAAACCGTTTTGGAGGAAAATCTCTAAAAAGATTGTTGCCGCACATTTTACAAACAGCAAACATTGCGGGTTCACTAAGTTTTGGCGATTCAGATGATAAAAAGTCGATAATTTCTAATAACGTTTGACGCTTTAACGTCTTTCTCAGCGGAATCTTGATCTTGATTATGAAAATCATATAGCTTAGAGCAAAGATTTAGTTTACTGATCAGAAGTCTTAGCTTATCTGAACTTTGGACGTCCTTGAACGGAACATGAGGATCAATCATTTCCCCTCCTGACATTATGCTTGCTGGAAAAATTGAGGAAGACATTTGTTTAACCGAGTTTAATCGGCTTGAAATGGCATTATAAGTGTTGATGAAGCTATTGTTTCCCACATCAGTTGTAACGCTAGTTGAAGAACCGCCTCCATCAGCATCTGGTGTATTGGATTTTGCGGATTTACGTGGGATTTTAGCGAGGAATTGCTTGATCATAGTGGAAACAGTTGAATTTGAAGCCGATAACAAACCTAAAACAATCCCAAAAAATGAATGTGACTGATAAAAAATCTTGTGTATTGGATTTTGCGTTCAAAAAAGAGGGTGAAAACAAACCCAAATATTAGTTTACATTTTGGACACACTTAATATCCTATTATTAGGGAGTTAGAATACATATCCAAATTTAAGAAGAGAACCCCATAAGCACTTATACGCACAATGTGCATATCGAATTTGTTGGGAAAGAGAAAGTGGGACCGATACATAACTGTCATATGTGTTACAATTAAAGAAATACGTACAAATGTTTATGTGGTTCTCGCAGTTATCTATTTATAATCGGTTTGTATAGTTGTATCTTCCTTGTGTTTAAAATCATTAACAGACAAGTTACAAACCAACATATTGTTGCTTCTTGTTGAAGCAAAACATAAATGGAAGAAGAATATAAAACCTTGCAAAATTTAACTTTTTTGGACAAAAGTTGTCAAGCAAGATAAGTTATTTCTGCATATACATTTCAGCATATTGTCCAAAATGACTGTCAATTTTGTAAACCATTTTTGTATTTTGCCATTTTTGCAACAACCATGTTTAATATGTCCCAGAAAAAACATCTACAAAAATTCAAACAGTTGATTCACCATAGTAAATCCAAAATGATTTCAATAAGAACCTCAGCAAACAACAATTTCATTGTGATCTAATCTCAAAATGGATACAAAAATTGAAAGTTTTCAACAAAATCTTGAACATATTTTCAAGAATATCTGAACAAATTTTCAAGAAAATCTTGAACAGATTTTCAAGAAAAGCCAATAATCATTGCCCCAACTTGAAATTAAAGTTATAATTCACAAGATTTATCATAATCCAACAAGAAAATTCTAAAAAAATCATGCATTTTAATAGGGTTGTGAAAAGGGATCTAAGAAGGAAAGATACAGATCTACAACCCAGATAAAGATCTGCAAAATTATAACACAAAATTTAAAAAACAAAAATGGAAGAAACCCATATCATAAACAAACCAATGAATCCCAGATTCTGAATAGAATGCTACAAAATTAGCATTAAAATTGTCTAAATGCAAGCAGTCTTCTGTCACATATGTTTCCCCTTAAATAGTTAAAGATAAATGAAACAGCCACAACAACACTGACGAAGCAAGTAGGTCTTAAAGATCTATACATATATACACACAAATGTTGATACATACATACATATATATACACACATAGAGAGAGAAAGTACCTGAAGTTTCAGGGAGAAAAATGGACATGGGCTTCTGATAGAAAGAGATGAAGACATAACATGAGAGAGAGAGAGAGAGAGAGAGTTGTGTTAATTTCTTGAAATTGAAGGCATAATAATAATATAATAATAATAATAATAATAATAATAATAAGAATAAGAATGGTGAAAATGGAGGATACCGTCTTCCTTTCTGTAAGCATCCGAGAAATAGGTTTTTGTTCATGATTTTTGTACCTTTACATATTATTTTTGTTTTGAGGTTTTGATTTGATCTTACTTTTGCTTTTCACTTACCAACTTTCAGCAAAAAAATCTACAAGTAAAAAATGAGAAATGGAAAAATGTTTTGAGCTTTTATTAAACCCCTAACATAAAAGTTTGTAAAATTGGTTTGTGGAATGTCTATGGTGTATGATTTTAGAAGTTTAAAGTTACTTTGGTTTTACAAGTGACATGTAAAGGGTGTTAAATTAGTATACAATTTTTTTTTGTCGTGTTAAATTAGTATACAATTATTATTATACCAGTTATAAACAATGCTAGCTGAATCTCATTATTCTTTTTTGTTGCTTCCACCTCTCTTATTTGAAGTTCTATCAAGTCTCTTTCATCATTTTTGTTCTTATTTTATCACCGTCTTTTACGTCCAATCAGGTACATTTCATCCTTTTTATCCTTCTCTCACATCTGCATTCGACGCCCCTCTCTTATCGACTCCACTAACAATCTCCACACTAGGGTTGGATGATCATCAAACGCCTAAGGCTAGTGGATGTCATCAAGCTCGTCCCGAAGGTGGGGTGGTGTTCCCGCTTCTCCATCCCGTAGTGCCACTTCATCCCGTAGTGCCACGTCCCTTCTTTGTTGCTGCTTTAATTCGAGATAGGTCTCCTGTTTTGTTGTAGTTTTTACGATACCTAGAGGTGGTGTGGTGCTCTCGTCGAAATTTCCTGCCGCCATATCCATTCTATATATCTATTTTCTATCTTTTGTAAGTGGTTGTAAGTAAAAGAAAAGGAAAAAAAATATTTAAAAAAGAATAATAATAGAGTTATCTATACTATGTAATAATACATATAAGGAGAAAAAAAAGTAACTATATATAATGTAGGAGTTTAAGTAATTATAACTTTTAAAACATATAGTACAGTTTCTTAAATATATTATTGACTTTTAAACCAACTAATCATACGACTTTTAAACAGTCATAAATTTTTCATACGTTAAGATTTTTGATAAAGAAAATACACTATTAAAATGAGCATTTTATTCTCTTTAAATTTGAGTATAATATTGATATAGTTTTTAAATTTTAAATTCAAAACAAGTTTAACATGTTATGTAATTATTTTTCTCTGTGTTTTTGGTCGCACCGCACTAGCAACACTCTAGTTTAATTTAATACGAGTAGATATGAGGACTGAGATATGAAAGCTTTAAAAGTATAAATAAATTCTAAAAATGTATATATTCTTTAGTTAAATTATAAGAAAAGAAGAATAGTAAGGTGATAATGTGAATGATGCGACATATTTTGCGTACATATGATAATTTATTTGTAATTAGATAAATTATAAAATTTTCATTCTACGTGGATGTACTATTTAATTTGGGTCGGTACCCCACATATTATCCCTGCTTTTAATTCTCAAAATAAAGTGATATTTAATTCTTTTTCCAAATAAAAGTTCATAATTACTTTCATGTTCGTAAAATTATAAGTAATCATATTCACCTACTAATGTTTATCGGGATAATTATACTTGAATGTCAAAATCGTCTCTAAGGTTTGGTCATATTTGCTTGTTACATGCGAAATGACTTTTTCTTTTTGTATTTGTGTCCTTGTGGTTTGCGTTTTATTGTCATTTTCATCGATTTGCATCTTTGTGGTTTGCGTTTTGGTCGGAGATTTAGAAGGTGGTGTGGCGGTGGATGTTGTGGGGTGGGGGTGGTGAGATGAAGGTGAAGGCGGTGGTGGTGGTGTGATGGTAGAGGTGGTCGTTTTTGTGGGGCATGGTAGTGGTGGTAGGGTGATAATGGATAGGGTGTTTGTTATGGGTAGTGGTGGTGGGGTGATGGTGGAGGCAGTGGTTGTTGTGGGGCATGGTGGTGGTGGGGGGATGTTAGAGGCGATGGTTGTCATGGGCAGTGATGGTGTGTAGTGTTCAGTATTTTTCAAACTTTTTCTATTTTATTTTAATTGGTATTCTATCTTTAATCTTTCGTAATTCAAGACTTGATCATTAATTTTGCACAATTAATCTTGCATAATACCTAAACATTTAGGAATACACATTTTAATACAAAACCGAGCCGTACATCAAGATTATATATATTTTAATACAAAATCGAGCCATGTATCGAGATTATATTTTCTTCAGAATGTAATTTTATACGTGTTTGATCATTATACATGCTTGCATATACTTAAGTACCAAAAAAATGCTTAACTATGAGTTTTTAGCATGGAACAATAATAAAATCAACCTCAAGGGGTCAAACTGCACTTTTTGCAAAATTTTGGAAAAAGGCCTTCTTCACGCCAAACAAAGGAGTACTAGTTCCATGTCGCGTGGTGCAACAGAGCCCCGTTTTCAACTAGAATCACCCAACTACGAGTTTAATGCTTTTTCACCCACTTTTCCAACCTCCAACCACCTTAAACGTTAAATTTAACCTAACCCACTTTTTCCCTTATAAATACAACATCCTTAACACTCCATTTCACTTTCCACACTCCTAAATCTCTTCCAAAACACACTCTAATCTTCACATTTTGCAAGTTTAGGCGGATTCATCTAAGGTCAAAATAGTGAGTTTTGAGCTAGTTTATGCAACTTTTCTTCTTGTTTTCTTGCTTTTCCTTCCTTGGATAACCTCTAAGATTGTTACCATATGTTTACCAAGATAAACAAAGATGGTACATCACCATTTTAAGGTCCAATTTAGGATTATTCTTAAGTTTTGTTAAAACTTTCAACATGTTTATCTTGCTTTATATTTGGAACATCTTCAAGTTGCCAATAAATCCCTATGTTGGATAGGTTTGGGTTGAAGTTTTGTTCCAAAAATATTAGTTATATTAATTTACATTTCATGCATTCTAAGTCACCAAGTAACTTCCAAACAAACAAAGTGAACAAACTACAACAAGTCTCCATTATAACCATGTTTGGAAACACTCGTCTAGTTAAACTCACTTGGTTACTTGGTGAATTAGATGATTTAATTATGTTCTTCATATTGTATTCATGACCATTCGAATCATCCATGTGATGATTTGTCATTGGTGAACTCATAAGGTTAATGGATTTATCCAACCTATGCTTAACAATACATGACTTACACTAATTATATATACCACATAATATATATATATGTATATACATATCTCCAAAACCAACTATGATATCAACTAACTCGTCGTTTAATATTATGTAATAAGGTGGAGAATATCTTGATCTTAGATTCCATACTTTGAACTTCTAATGAGTGACTTAGTACCCATGAAAAACACTACACATAATAGTGTCCAAATAAGTGTCTAAGCAAGATATGTTTTATAAGCCACATTTACCCCAATCTACAAATCATCAAACTCATACACCTTTATTTATCCTTTTTAGGGTAACTTGGTGATTCCACCATCTCAAACCGCACACTCGCTTTTTGTGGAAATTTTCGCAAAGCATGAGTTCGTACTTGACTCATTTTACGCTTTACACACTATTTGGGTTGCAACACGTGTCCGTATAAAAATCACATTCATACATACAATCAATCTTATGCAAACACTCAATCCTTAAACATGCTATTTGTTATGCTACTTGTTTATACATACTGGGACAACCTTATGCGTGTTATTTGTCATTAAATTGAAAAAGCCTCCCTTAACATGTATAGCGAAATAGGATTAGCAAGTCACCCCGTTTGTTGGGTCACTGTTAAGTACTTAATCAATACGGTCTTATTCACCTCGGTGTTAAGACTACGCTAGTAAACACTTTAGATTAAATTTTAGCTTATGCATGCTAGTATGATTTATATAACTTAGTATATAATTAACATGTGGATTTGAGACTTTATTCAAACTTATGCTATGTAGACAAACTAGTATGCTTATCGACATATTGTATTGACGAATATTTTATACATGTTGTAGGAAAAATTGTTGATAATGATTCTTCAAGAAATCTACTTAGGGTGGATTAGAAACTTACCAAAACTTTATTTATGTATTTTGTGGCTTAGTATGAAATTCCCACTTGTTGTACTTCCTTCTTTGAATAATGTCGCATGTTATTCGATTAATGAAATGAAATTTTAATATATTGTCACAATTTTAGCGTTATGTTGTATTTAAGCAATCTATTACATCTTGCCTCAATGATTCCGCCATCGATTGAGGTGTGACATGGTGGTGGTGGGGTGATGGTGGAGGCGATGGTTATTGTGGGTAGTAGTTATGGGGTGGTGGTGGAGATTGTGGTTGTTGTTGTTGTGGGGCATAGTGGTGGTGGGATTATATGCATTAATAATTTGTACCAAACTTTAATACGTTGTGTCTTAGCTAAAAGGACAAAAATGCCCCTCACTTTAACAAAAAAAAATAAACAATGTTAGTGAATTGGATGAAAATAGCAATACAACGCAAACCTCAAGGACACAAATGCTAAAAAAATCATTTTGGATAGAACAAGCAAATGTGATAAAAGCTCATGGACGATTTTGACATTTTACTCTTACACTTATATTAGTTTGTCTTAATTTTCTTAAACATGTTTACATTATGCACAACCAAAGTTCACCATTATAATATAGATCTATATTATCTAATAATACATCACTTTAGAGCATGATTGTAATTTACTCCCCATTTTAAGACGCATAGTATTCATTTTGTTGTGTATGGTACAAGTACATTATGCAATAGTTTCTAATTTGTTCCCAAGTATTTTTTTTTTTGACTTTTTACTTTGTTTCGTATCGGTGATTTAATTTTGACTTTTTTGAGCTTTGTGGGTTACTTGTGTTGTCTGAACAAACTGATAAGAGCTGAATGTTAACTTCAAATTCAAGATGCAAGGCACAAGATGTGTGGGTGAGGTCATATAAGATGACTCGTCAACGGGATCATCATCGGGAGGTATGGAGTTGAGATCCATGTTTGTTATTTGGATTTGTGTGAGTAAATGCAAAAGAGAATGACTAATGCCTCATTGAATGAAGAAAGGGCTCTGGATGGTTTGAGAGAAAACAACTTCCGATCAAATGTGTGAGTGTGTGAATGAAAATATCATCAACCTATTTTAATATGTGTTTTGGTTTGTAAAAGAAAATCTATAATGAAGAAATTCAAAATAAATACACTTCATTTAAAGCTTCATGATGTTACATATTCCCCTTACCCATTTCAAGATTTCAGATCCACGTTTCTGAGATCTTGGCTTCAAGATAAGTACAAGTCCAAAGTTGTCAGTTAACAATTCTGCACCTTCATACTGTAAATAAAAAGAAACTTCCAAAAAAACCCTTCCCAAGCAATGTAACAATGGAGACGTGGCTGCATCTGATCCATATATTGAGTTTCCAAAGTTTCATCTCAATAAGGTTTCTCCTTATAATTGACCTATATAGACCTATATATATAGCGGAAGTATTGATGTAAAATCTTATTTAAAGAGAAAACTTGGTAAATTTATTTGTGTGGCTATGGTTTTTCTACATCATTTATTTTATGACCATCGTTAAGGTCATTTTAGTCATTCCCTCACGTTTACCATTCTCTTTATCCCAATAACCCATCACCGCCTCCTTTATGTCACATTCACTTTCTTTTTCCTATTTCTCTCTTCACCCACCCATTTTTAAAGAATAGATTACAGATTAAAAGAAAGTCAATGTTTTAGAGAGAGAAACAACAAGCTTTCATCATGTTCAACTAGAACACCAACGATACACGCACAAGTGTGTGTTAGAGGAGATCTTACTTATGTGTGAGTTTGAAGTTCTTTACTTTTGTTATATGCGTAACTTGTCTAAATTTATAGTTTCATGTGATGTTTGATAGATTTGATTTTGGTGATTTTTTTGTTTTTGTTTGATGTATATGTATTTTCGGCTTAGTTTTGTTAACAAAATATTGAATCGGCTGATGGGGGTTTATGTGTATTCATAATTTTTTTTTTTGAAGAAAATGAATGTTGAATTTCAAAATTGTTTTTCCATCATTTTTGAGTTGGTGTATGCATTTAGTTGGATTTTTTGATGGGTTTTTGTGTTGGATTTTTTAAATGGATTTGGTTTATTTTATTATTTGTTTTTTTTTAGATTAGACATCACCATTGATGGTTTATATAAAAGAAGATAGTTAGAAGTTTAGTTTTTGTTTTGTTGAAAAGCTACCTATTTAAGTTTAGAATTTGTTTTCAAAGGTTTTATTTTTGAAAATTTACTTTTTAAAATATATATATGTTGTCATCATTTTAAAAGGAGCTTTTTTTAGTTAAAGTTTTTTTTTAAAAAAAATCTAAAGTGAAAAAACTTTAATATATATATTTTTATATTAAATATATATATATATATATACGACGGTGCTGAAATATATATATTTTTTTATAAAAATATTTTTTCTCATAATTATGAGTTTTTATAAAACATTATATATTTTTTGAATTCAGTGTCAATACATGTTACATTTCATATAATGTGTTTTAATCTTAATATATGTAAACAACGGTACACATGTAACATTTCACATGTTTTTGCACACAAACTGTAGTAACAACTTTACACATGTTACTTATATTTACACCATCCCTTTTTTAGTAAAAAAAGGGTTGTACATATGTAACACATGTTTATAAAATGTGTTACACTGGAGGGTAACACTTATATTGCCACATTACACATGTTGCATAGTAATTACATGTGTTAAAATGTCAAAGGTACACATAAGTATACATGTTAAACGTGTTACATTGCTAAAAACAACTCTAGTTACACAGGTAAGTAGTACAATGTTGCCTACATACGCTATAAACTTGATTAACTTGTCTCTCCTTCTCCTCAGACTCGCAGGCGGTTGAAGAACCATCCAAAAGGAGCGAGCCATTGGTCATCATTTGCTCATGTGGTGTTAGCGCTTGCTATAAAGACTCACAGATTAATGTTAATCTAGACCACTAGTTCTTATGTTTGTGTAAGTGTTTGTTTAGTTGAAAGACGTGTAACGGCTAGTACATGTGTAACTAGAGTAGTTTTTAACAACGCTTAGTGTTGATTACATTATAGGTTTTAAATACATGCCTACCATTAATTACATGCTATATGTCACAAACGGGGGGTTGTGGATTCCTAAGGTGGGCTTATAACCCCACTTGTCATGGCTGTGAGAAGGTAAGCCCTGCATTGTTAAGCAACATGAGAAAGATGAAATGGCAATCACCAAAGCTAAGGAAATGATGACTTTGAAGATGTTGTTATTGTTTAGTTGGTTGTTCTTTGTTGTATATTACATTAAGGAGGGCTATATATTGAGAGTCTTATTAAGTAGTAATGGATCTATCTGACTTTAATGTTAACATAATATGTTTGTTGTTTTGTTTGTTTGTTTATATTGGTTATGCTTATTCGGTATTTTGATTGTTTGTTTACCGTGTATTTGTGCTAACCATGTTGTAAACATAAAAAAGTTAATAATCTTAGGACCCCAACTGTGCAAAATGATGAGTTTAAAAGCGGAATCTAGAAAGGATATGGCAACTAATGAAGAGTATTATGAAGATTCGGAGTTCGCCTATGACCTGAAAGTATTGAAAAAGGCATGGGACTATTCGATTGAACTAGAGGAGGATTGGTACCATGATATGTACGAATGGGAGCATTCCTCTTATTAAGAGTGGTCAAATGATGATTATCACTGGAAATAAGTTGATACTGTTTAAGATTGTAATGTATTAGATGGTTTAACTTTCTAATTATTGAATTTGCATTTGTTTTTACAGTTTAGCATGCATTACGCATATTTTTAGTCTTCTACTATACAGTTTCACTACATAAGTTCAAACTTAACAACCTATATGCATGGTGTGATTTGAAGTGAAGATTTAATCTCACCCATTCATGATATTCAATCAAGGGTTGATATAAAGTTTGCAGAGTTTTTCTCCCCTAAGTGTGGATACAAAAGTTACATTTTTGCTACCTACATATGTAATGACCATTATTACATATGTAACAATGCCTTGTTAACACATGTCAATAGTTGACACATTTAATAGTAGTTTATTATTTTTCATTCAACATGTTACATATGTAACAATGCTTTTTAACATATGTAACACATGTGTAATGGATCTATTGACTTTAATGTTAACATAATATGTTCGTTATTTTGTTTATTTGTTTATATTGGTTGTGCTTATTTCTGGTCTTTTGATTGTTTGTTTACTTTGTATTTGTGTTAGTTATGTTTGTAAACTTAACGAAGTTGTTGATCTTACGACCCCACCTATCATTCAACAGCTTACATATGTAACCGTGCTTTTTTAACATATGTAACACATGTGTAACTACAGTCCTTTGTTTTTCATTCAATTAGTTCATTACTAATAAATTTCCATTTCCTCAGTAATACGTATGTAATAAGTTTGTCCTAGTGTTCAGTAAGAGGTGTAACAATAATTGTGAATACACATTTAACACGTACAGAATTCGCCCATTTTTCCAAGTACACTTTTGATATTCTTTCAATCAACAGGCTCATTTTCCTTTTTTGGGCATTTTTCCGCTTTTTCAAATGCACGTTGGCTGTCGTTTGAACCACTAAAACATAAAAACAAAACAGGATCTCACATATCATATTAAATTATATTACCACAAAATAGTAATAAAATTCATTTTTTTCATATCTCGGTTATTTTTAATTATAGAAAAGATCTTAAATCTCATCCTTGTAATGGAAAACCCTAAGTCAAGTATATAATTGCATTACATGAAACAGCTTTAGGAATTAATCTACCATGTTTATAAAACAATTAAACCCACATGTGAACTTAATTTATATAAGAATAGTTTAAAAAAATAAATACAAAACCCTAGGCTATGAGAAAACCCATGAAACCCAGCAATAAGATATCCCACCCTGTTTCTCCCTCACACACTTGTACATGGGTTTTTGGTGTTCCAACAACTTTCTTTCACACACCTGGGTTCAACACTTTTGATCTCTAGAGATGAAAGAGGAGGGAGATAATGGGTGTGAAGAACTGGCTGATTTCAGACCTGTTTTTCTCTCACACATTTGTGCATGTGTTCTTGGTGTTACAGATGAACAAGATGAAGATTCTTGTTTCTCTCTCTTAACCAACAATTTTCTCTCTCTAAAACAACAATTTTTTTCTCTTTCTAAAATAACAACTTTCTCTCACACACATGTAGAAATGGAATGGGATGATGATGGTTTGATATGTAAAATTTGAAACAAGAAGAGAGAGAATAAGAGATATTGGGTGATGATGGCTTAATGGCGACAATATGTACTTGAGTTGTAGATAAAGATAGAATTATATATTTAGATGTATTTAATAGTATCTTATGTGCTTGGTGGCAAAGCATATTGACAAAAATATAATCGATGTAGTTATTAAGGGGGTGTTTGGGATTGAGTTTGAAAATGACTTACTAACTTATTGGAGCCAACAAGTTATTAAGTCATTTGGAAAAGTTCTAAATCCTGACTTTTGGATACAACCTATTGACTTACTAGGTTTTTCAAAAAGCTTCCAAACTCAATCTCAAACACCCTCTAAGATAAAGAGGACAATAAATTTCAATTATTAAATATCTTTTTATCACAAGGTTAGATCATGTTGGTCATTGGTTGTCACAAAATTTATCAAGTTTTCTCCATAACAATAAATATCTTATTTATCCATTCCCAATATATGGGGAGGTCCATTTGAGAAGAAAATATAGTTGAGAAGAAAACGAACAAATTGTACGATTATAAAATATTAAGTAGTTTTTATTTCATCTCATTTATTACTATCTTTAACAAATATCTAGTCATAATTACTATCATCCTCTGCACTAATTTTTTTACCTACATACATAAAAAGTTATCTTACACATTTCGAAATTTATCCTACACATATTTAAATTTATTGTACACAACTTTTAATTTATCCTAGACACCTAATAATTTGTCCTACACTCTAAATTATTTTTTATTTTAAAAATATATATTTTTTGAAATAAGTTACAAATTTAACGCAGTTAACTATAAAAGAGAAAGACTAGAAATTAATGATTTATGTAAGTTTACAAATATACCCTTATATTAAAATTAAATGCAAATATTAAATGAAAATAAATGAAACATTCTTATTTGTTGATACTTCTTCTTTTTTTCTTTTTACAGAAAATTTCTTCTCATTTGATATATATATATATATATATATATATATATATATGGGAGGTTCATTTGAGAAGAAATTTAATTGAGAAGAAAAGAATAAAGGATATAAATGTAAAACATTAAATAGTTTTTTTTTCATCTTATATATTGTTTATTTGACTAATTAATTAGTCATAAAGACTATCATCATTCACACTAAAAACTTTTTTCTACACACATCAAAAGTTATTCTACACATTTCGAAATTTATCTTACAAATTCCAAAATTTATCCTACACAACTCGTAAATTGTTCTACATACCTCGTAATTTATCATACACCATAAATTAATTTTTTTGAAGAATATATTTTTTTTAAAATAGATATTTGAAAATAAGTTACAAATTTAATTTAGTTAGTTATTAAAGAGAAAGACTACAATTTAATAATCTATGAAAGTTTAATAATATACCCTTACAATGACATTAAATACAAAAATTTAATGAAACAAATTGGAGTATTCCTATTGGTTGAAACTTCTTCTTTTTTATTTTTAAAAAAAAAATTCTTCTCATTTGAACTCTCCGATATATATATATATATATATATATATATATATATATATAATATTAATAAACTAAAAAATATATAAAACTAATGACTGGATAATAGTTGAATAATGATTTAAAAGGATTTTAATGTTTAGTTAACAATTGATGAGTGATTAAAGACTTTTTTAATACTTGGTTGATAATTAATGAATAACTCTGGAGAGGTTTATTTAATATTGAAGGTATGGTGTGTAGAATTGGGTACAAAACTGCAAAATAGATGAGATAATGAATAACTGAGAGGTTTTACAAAGTAAAGCATATTGCACATGTTTTTTTTATAGATGATATAACTAACACGTCAAATAATGTAGTTAGTATTGGTAAGAATAAATTGAAACGTCTCATTTAAGGCAATTAGCAATCTCGTTTTTAAAACAAGTTCAATGTCAATCCAAATATATTTTAAGATATCGTTTGTGGGGGTATCTGGTATCTCTCATATACAAATGCATGTGAGCTTATGTTCTTTTTTCCTAATCTGAAAGTAAGTCACTTGGTGGCTGATGTCTCCCATGTGAACTTAATTGTTGGTTCATGAAAGAAAGAAAGAAAGAAACCAATATTATTAAAAATTTGATCTTTAAAACCTATCAATCTAATTTAATCTCAATATATAAAAGTTCTTTTTTTGTATACTTGGGTACTCAAAACCCGTTTTTAAATTATCTAATTTACAAAATAGTTAAATTTTAGTGTTTGGTTTACACTAACAGTTAAAGAGTCAGTCGAACAACAATTAGGGGTCATAAAAACTGACTTTAAAGTATTCGATTCGTAAAACTAGTGTGAGGGATTGTATACTCTTAACCAGTCATATTTCCAGCCAAAGATTGTTCCACTATTTTAGGAATAGATTAACATTCATTGTTTGATTGTATATTATCTTTCTATATTGTTTCCTGATTTTGTTTCCTTATTTTCGATTGTACACTCCCTATTTAATGGGTATTGGTTTTATGGAATAGATACAGAAAATTATACCAACTCTCATGGTATCAGAGCCTCGGTTCCGAATACCTTCTTCTTCTTTTTTTCGGGTTTTCCTCCCAGCCGGCCCTACAACGGAGCCTCGGCTCCATCCCTATTCTTGTTCGAAACATCCACCAGCCGATCTCCATGACGAAACCCGATCAAACCCAATGGCGACCCAACCACCCTTCCCCCCCGCCACCTTCGGCACATTATGCCGGTTATCCACCTCAGGCCCCAACAGGCCCATACGGCTACGCCCCATCTGGTTTTAATGCCTTAAGCTCGTCTGACTTGAGTGCAGCTTTTAATGCAATGCAGATGAGCTACACGGAGCCCACTCGGTTCTTTGACACTGGAACAGAAAGTCATGTCACTAATAATAACGGTACAATTCTTTACCCTGACTTGTTTCCTGTTTCCACTAAACTTTTGGTTGGCAATGGTCATGTATTACCAATTGAGGGCTCTGGCACTGGTTTACTTCCCATCCATAACCGCACATACATTTTACCAAATGTCTTATACAGCCCCAAAATCATTAAAAACCTTTTATCCGTTAGACGATTTACTCGTGATAATAACGTGTCTACTGAATTTGATCATTTTGGTTTTTCTTTAAAGGACCTCAAAACGGGACGCATACTGTTCCGCCACAATAGCACAGGAAATCTCTACCCAGTCACCCCATCAACCCTTCCGCCTCAAGCCTATTTTCTTGCATCAACAACCTTGCCGTGGCACGAATCGACTAGGACATCCGGGAGCTCAAGTCCTAGATATACTTAGTCGTCGTTTTAATTTTTCTTCTATTAAACAGTCACATTCCCGTGTTTGCAATTCTTGTTTGATTTCCAATAATAAACGTTTACCTTTTTATGACTCTTCTACATTTACATTTACACCCTTTGATATTATACATTGTGAACTGTGGACATCACCCAAACCCAGTAACACCGGATACAAGTATTACATAGTCTTAATTGACAATTTTTCACACTTTATCTGGGTTTACCCCCTAAAATATAAATCCGAAACCTTTACAACCTTTGTCAAATTTCACCGCCTTATTTTAACTCAATTTAACAGACATATCAAAACCTTTCAATGTGTTCTAGGTGGCGAATTTAACAATCATGCATTTAAAAGTTTTGCAACCCAGCACGGCCTTCTTTTTCGATTCTCCTGCCCCCAGACATCCTCTCAGAGTGGTCGTGCAGAACGGATGATAAGACGTCTCAATGACATCATCCGTTCCCTCCTTATTCATGCCAATCTCTCACCATCCTTTTGGGTGGAAGCCCTCCACACGGCAGCCTACCTTCACAATATCCTACCCACCAAACGCCTAAACTTTTTTACACCTACTTTTGCCCTATACCTTCGCATCCTACGTATGATCACCTTCGGGTTTTCGGGTGTGCTTGTTACCCCAACCAGTCCGCCACCCAACCGCACAAACTCCACAATCGCTCCATTCGTTGCATCTTCCTCGGTTATCCACCAGATTTCCGGGGCTATCGATGCCTTGACCCGACCACGGGCAAGGTCTCCATATCTCGCCACGTCATATTTGACAAACATACTTTTCCATACACCATTCCCCAATCCACCACCTCCTACAACTTCCTTGACGACTACACACCTCCATGATTCCACTTTCCAAGACCACGAACCTTCCCCATTCCTACCTCCAATCCTACGACCCACCCCTCCGCCACCCCATACCCTATCACTTACTCTCGCCGACCACGCCAACCCAACCCCCAGCCTACCACCGAGCCCAACCTATCTACGACGACCCCTCCCCCCAACCAACCTACGGCTGCTACCCTCCAGCTCCTACCCAATCCACTCAATCACACAACACACATCCCATGACAACCCGTTCCAAAGCCAAAATTTTACACACTACCACAGTCATCTCCCCTGTTCCAACTACCTATGCCAAAGCCTTTGCTGACCCTAATTGGTTGCGTGCCATGTAAACCGAGTTTCGTGCTTTACAAGATAACAAGACATGGGACTTGGTACCTCGTCCCGCTGACAGGCCAGTTATTCGTTGCATGTGGTATTTCGCCACAAATTTAAGTCCGATGGCTCTCTTGAACTGTATAAAGCCAGATTAGTTGTCAATGGGAAATCTCAAACTGTAGGTGTTGATTGTGGGGACACGTTTGCCCGGTTGTTAAACCGGCCACCATACGTATTGTTCTTTCTATAGCAGTCTCTCGTTCTTGGCCAATTCATCAATTGGACGTAAAGAACGCATTTTTACATGGTACTTTGAATGAAAATGTTTATATGCATCAGCCTACGGGCTTCGTCGACAACAACTATCCTAATTATGTTTGTCGCTTGAAGAAGTCACTTTATGGCCTGAAACAGCCCCGCGTGCTTGGTACACACGCTTTGCTACTTTTATTCTATCCCACGGATTTAAGAGTAGTACATGTGATAATTCTCTCTTTATTTACAAACATGGTGATCACGCAGCTTTCTTGCTCCTTTATGTTGATGACATTGTCCTCACAGCCTCCTCGGACGTATTTTTGCATGATACCATTCGCACATTGTCTAGGGAATTTGCAATGACTGATTTGGGTAGTCTTCACCATTTTTTGGGCATCAAGGTATCCAGGAAATCGACAGGTTTGTTTTTGGACCAGACACAATATGCTCGGGACATCCTCTCTCGTGCAAATATGACCACCTGCAAACCGTGCACAACACCGGTTGATTTAGCATCCAAACTTAGTGCATCAGATGGTGCATTATTTCATGATCCCACGCTTTATCGGAGCCTGGCTGGAGCATTACAATACCTTACTTTTACATGGCCCGATATTACTTATGCAGTTCAGCAAGTCTGCCTTTTCATGCATGAGCCGCGGATCCACACTTTAATTTCTTAAAGCATATCTTACGGTATTTACAGGACACCATTCATTACGGTATTCAGCTGATTAAATCCACTTCTCATGCTTTAGTGGCCTACTCTGATGCTGACTGGGGCGGGTGCCCAGATTCTAGACGTTCAACCAGCGGATATTGTGTGTTTCTTGGTGATAATTTAATATCGTGGTCATCCAAACGTCAACCAACTATTTCTCGGTCTAGTGCCGAGGCTGAGTATCGTGGTGTTGCAAACGCAGTCGCCGAGGCGACTTGGATTCGCAATTTGCTTTTCGAATTACACCTTCCTCTGCGTCAAGCTTCAGTGGTGTATTGTGATAACGTCTCTGCCATATATCTTTCTGACAACCCAGTTCAGCATCAACGGACGAAGCATATTGAGATTGACATCCATTTTGTCCGCGAGAAAGTTCGGGTTGGTCAAATACGTGTGTTACACGTTCCATCTTCTATGCAGTACGCGGATATTTTCACCAAAGGGATATCTCGGCAACTGTTTGAATTTTTAAAGATCCAGCTTGAGCGTTTGTCATACGCCCGTTCAAACTGCGGGGGAGTCTTAGCCAGTCATATTTCCAGCCAAAAATTGTTCAACTATTTTAGGAATAGATTAACATTCATTGTTTGATTGTATATTATCTTTCTATATTGTTTCCTGATTTTATTTCCTTATTTTCGATTGTACACTCCCTATTTAATGGGTATTGGTTTTATGGAATAGTCACAGAAAATTATACCAACTCTCATATACAACTCAAGTAAATAGTAAATTAATTACTTCTTTTTATTCTTTTATATATAACCAAATTCTAAAAAAATATTGTCTAATACCCTAAATAAATTATTTTGAACTCATAGAACCCCCTTTTTCTAAATTTACTAAAGAAAGACTTAATGTCAACCAAACATAATTTTTATTATATAACTTAACTAGTGGTGTAAACAAGTCAAATCGTTAATATACTAGTTTAAAAACTCGAATCAGGTCAATACTAAAAACTCAAGGCTAAATTTAGACTTGTTTAACAAATAACTCTGAGCTTAAGCTCTATATATCAAAATTGAGTATTACTATTTCATTACAAATATATATTACAAAATAATTAATTGAATATTAAATTATACTAAACAAGCCAAACTCGAGCATCAAAACTTTACTTAAATTTTCTCACAAGCCGAGCCACACCTCTAAATTTAACACCACCAATTATTCTTAACATTCAAAAGTAAAAATAGATAAACATGTAAGAAATAAATAAACAAATATGTATAAAAAGTAAGAAAACAACATACAAATTATACATAAATATATACACATACATACATGCATGTGGGTGATAGGCCCAGACATTGCTAGTTATTTCTAAGAGCATAGTTATGATGATTGATTCTTTACACATACAATGAGGCAAAAGGACAACATCAAAAATGCTATTAAACATTTCCAGCAGAGAAGTGATCAACACTGCCATCTTGTTCCTCATATTTCGGCCGCCACTGGGTCCTTCCCTTCACAATCTCACTGCCAGGAGTACCGTCTCCACCACCCGCAAACAAGAGCACATGTTGGCAATCAACACGGCCGGAGTCGCCTATTCCACCATTGTCGTCGCCACCACCTAATACTGAGGTCAGTGATTTCAGTACACTATCCTTCCTACATTCTCTACGGTACTCGAGAGTAATGCGAGCAAGCTCATACTTCTCCACAACTTGTGGAGCACTCTGCAGGATTAGCCAATATACTAAAATTAGATGGACACAAAAACATGACTGTTGCTAGAACTGCTCATAAACTGTTGAAATTGACCAAACCATCAAAACCGAAGCCATTCATCTGGTTGGGCTGGTTTAAGATTCATACGATTCGGTTTTGGCAGCTGGGAAACGGTCGTATAAACCTGTTTTTTATTTTCTTATTTTACATATTTGGAAAACGCATTTATTTATATGTATTATATTTGTAACATCTTTACCATTATAAAATATTAAATACAAATTGACATCTTGATAAAATATTAAATTGGCTAAAACCTCCAAACTGCCAAAACTGAACCATCAAACCGCTAAAACCAGCTGCCCAACCCGGCTGGTTTAGTTTGTAGTTTCTCTAAACCGAAGTTAGCGGTTCGACCGCTAATTTACGTTGAAATTGCTCGAACCAGACCGTGACCAACCCTAATTGTTGATGTAAATCTTACGGCCATCAGTATGATATGTGTGTAAACGTTTTACCTCAAGGATCCAGCCAATATACTTCACATTGTTAACATGCTGGTTGACATCCAAATCACTCCATCTTGGCTGCATGAAAAATAACCCAAAATGTCAAAACAGACAGGACTATCGATAACGAAAATGATATGCAACATTTATAAAACAATTAAGGTTGACTCACAGTCAAACCGTCGCGAACATAGTCAGCAGTGCTTTCGTCAAGTTTAGGTAATTTTCTAGAATCATCCTCCACAACCGGAGGTGCATCTACAAAGTAATGCTCTATTTCACCTCGAACTTCATCTGGGATTTTCGATAACCTCCTTGTCTCTTTATTCATCATAACCCAGTTACTGGAAAATATAACCACCAAATATTTTCTTGTTACAATCAGCAAATAAAAACTAAACAAGATTAAGAAAAAAAATGTTAATATAAGTTATAAGTTATAACCTTGAGGCTCTTGTTAAAATCTCGCCTGTTTTATAATCACGAAGCAGCCAATCACGGCGCATACCATTTTTCCCATTTGGGGCTACCCAAGTATCTACCTGAACAACATCACCCCTGCAATAGATTTAGAATGTCAAAAAAAACATATCAAAGTGTCGAACTCGTAATTAAGCAAAGTCGGTTCTTGGTTCTTACCAAGTTGGATAGCGGTCAACTATCACCTGCATCTTTGTCACCACCCAAAATAGATTCCTCTTGGACATTTCTGGTGTTGAACCGAATCCATCGCCCAGAAGACCCGCAGCCTTTACATGATTAAGGGCCGTTTCCTGGTAAATTATAAAATATTAAGCGTCTGATATAACACAAACACAATACATACTATGAAATCTGTTATAATGAAACTAATTACTTGTAAATGATTCATTAGGGTTTCTATCGATGCAGTTCTATCAGCCCCAATTTCATACGATCTAATAGAGAAGTTTTGACGGAATACAAGGCCATCCTGAACAATCCTGCCTAAACCGAAAGGATCCATATCAGCAATCATATCGGGTCGTTTGGTCTTCCATTCCAGCATCATCCATTGCTTCTCTGCAGCCAAGAAGATTGTCGTGATTGCAGCAAGAAGCATGCTCCAATCGGGCAATTGGTTGATAAAGGTTCTCGGGGCAGGTGATGTAGAATAATCATCAGTTTTGAAGCCATTCACGATACGTGATCTACTCCCATTCACCTCAGTAGGAGCCTGTGCGTTAGCCTTAACTTGCATACCACCGGAATTAACAGATTTTGTCTTGATTCCGTGCACATCAACACTACCTGGTTCACCTCCAAGCTTATCAGATATCTTGGCTCCAGAGTGAGGTTTTGGGGAAGAAACCGGAAACAGCGACGCAGTAGCACTCATAGCTACCATGATTAAAACACTTAAATGTCTGATCCACTTAAACGCTTATAAGCCAAATCTAATCAAACTGCAACATACGAGAAACTTTGTCATTAACAATCAGTAAAGGTAACAATTTATCATGCACTTACAAGTTACAACTACCACATGACGCATACCAAAACTAAAATACATTCTATGGTAAGATAATTCAATCAATGTCTTTTCAACGACGATAAGCCGATCGTGTAAATAAGATTTATTTCATTTCGACTACGTGTTAAACCTACCCATCATAATTAGCACGCGCCCAACAAACTGAAACTAAGAAGCCGACCAATTATGGATTACCAGACAACCTACCTCCCTAACCAAACAACTGTTAATTCCTTTACCCCTCATAAACGTCTCTTCAACAAACACCAACACTAAATACGCAATTAAACTACTTATCTGCTACATGTTACAATCAAGCTTATTTAACATAACAGATCAAACTCAAATAAAGTAATCAACTAAATTATCATGAATCAAAAGCCTAACATCAAATTCATTTACTTATAACCTAACATCAATTTCATTAATTCAACCATAACCTAACATCAAACTCGTTCAAAAAACCTCCATATGTAACCTAATTTTCTACCTTCTAGACCTAGATTCACGAAAAACTAAACACACAGAACAAAATTCAAAACTTCACGAAACAAATTGAACGCAAATTGCAACCGTACCTCTCTCTCTAAGCTAACAACGATCGATAAATTGACAAAAAGTATGCGACTAAAGATGTGTAGCCATTGTTGTAGATCTGGAAGCAATAAACAGCGAATAAACGGAGAGAATCGTTAACCTAGGGTTTGCGATTTCGAATAGTGTTGAATTATGTTCTGAGATTCAGATTCTTCAATTTTGTTGTACAGAGAGAGGTCAAGAGAGACTGAAGAGGGCCAGCGGTTTTTTGGCAGTAGGGATTCGGTGCCTAATAATACTTTCTTTGTATTTATACTCCACATTGCCTCCCCTTAATCTGACTTTTGAGTCTGGCCCCACTTATATTATTATTATTATTATTATTATTATTATTATTATTATTATTATTATTATTATTATTATTATTATTGCACTTTGTTTTGTCCTGTTTTACCATTTTATGCGCTTTCGTGACTCGAGGCTCGTTTGAATTTTTGTTTTTGTTTTTCCTTGTATAAATTGAGAGGGTTGTTTGAAATTGGCTTGTTTTTGTTTTTTCTGTATTAGTTGAGCCCGAATCAAGGTAAGTTTATAATTTGCTTATTCAAGTCGAATTGAGCTAAGAGAATTCATAATTGATTTCTTAAATTTATGTAAGTGAGTTAGTTATTCTATAAGAAAAGGTTTTGACTGGTTATGAGTGAATAAGAGAGAAAATGTTACTGTTCATTTGTATATGGAAACACTATTTACCTCTTATAAATTTTGTTAATATTTTTATAAATGGTTGTGAGTGGATTATAGAGAAAATGTAAAAATAAAGATATAAAAATAATATTAAATTAAAAATAAGAGAAAGAAAATAATGATTTTTTAATATAATTATATGAATATAGGATAAAGGATTTATTATGAACACTCTAGGTTGGTTAACTATGAGGTTGTGCTTGAGCAAATTATGGCTTACCTTGTTTTCATCCCTATCTATAAACAATATTAAGTTAGGTTTTTTTTGTAATCTTTAATAAATATGAAATTATTATAGTTGGTCAGGATATCATCATGTAGAATTTAAAATTTTATATATAAACTCTGTTTAGTTATGTATTTAAAAAAGTCGCATGCATGTATATATTTATTTATGTATATTATAAATATAAATACTATAAAGTTGAATTTCCATACTATAAATTTTCTGTATTTGTTATTTCTAATATTAGATAGTTAGATGTGTCTACGTATTACAAAAGCTATTGTATAACAAATAATATTAAACAATAATAAAGTATTGTTATATTAATAACTACATTTACTCAATATGACTACAATAGCATAACTTAAGTATTTAAATTAAAGGACTTTTGTTTATCGACACGGAATGGCCTAAGCGATACAAAACGTGTCCAAAACTTGTATGGATAGATGTTTACAAATGATTTGTTTGAATAAATGAAAAAAAATCTTGCTGTTGGAAAAAATGAATAAATGAAAAAAAAAAACCTCAAATAATATCCTCAAAACTAAATTTACTTGAGTTGTAAGTTATTATATGCGCTTCATTGCTTGACTATAAATCTAATTTATCTAAATATTAATAAAAGATTTTAATTAATGCCATATAACAAACTTTACTTCAATCATATAATTTTACTTTTATTTTATTTAAAAATATTTTTGTTATTCTTATTATTATTTATTACAAATGCTCTCAATTTTAATTTTATTGTTATCGATTTTAAACTCTAATAAACCATTTTAATATGTAATATTATTTTATATTCCAATTTTAATGCACAATTTCTCATGCCACCTAAATGTGATATTATTTTATATTCCAATTTTGTAGTTAAAATAATTTATGGATAACCGTATTAATTCATACAATTTGAGAAACAATAACTTGGTTTTTTTTTTCTTTTGGTTTCTTTCTGTACTTTGTTTTCTTTTTCTTTTGTTTTCTTTTCTATATTACCCCTCTATTTTTCACCATTGAAACTTACATTCTTAACTTTTTAAAAAAAATTATTAAATGTCAATTTTATCCCTCAAAAAAAATTTTTGTTTATTATATTGTACGTATCGCTATAAATTTAAGTTGTTTTACGTTTCGACTTAATTTTTTTAGCAATAACTCGGGTCAAATATAATACGTTTTATGCTTATTTTTATGTACGTTTTAATTGGTCTATGTTTGGATGTAAATGTTGTTGAGTCGGTACAAATTCAAGCTCATTTACATTTTAACGTAAACTTTTTTCAGAATTTAGTCGGGTCAAACATAATACGTTTTCATTGTGCATAATTGGGTGTCTACAATCAACTGGAAACATGTACATATTGTTTTGGTCATATAACAACTTTATTTTTTGAATATTCTTTTGTGGTTTCTATACCATGCATCGATACAATAACGAACTGAACCAGTACAAACCCAATTTCCGTCGCCCTTCTAAAAACTATATACGATATTACTTTGAACCCTTCGACTTTCTAATACGTATCGGTATAATTTGATTGTGTCTACGTTTTATGTTACGTGAGTCATTTGATGTAAGAAATTCGTGTTTTTGTTTATCGCGCTTCCCGATTTTGATCGTCAATTTGTTGCCACTTAGCATGATTTTACGCCCTCCGCTCCGCAACGCGGAGGGCTTAAGATTAGTATCATGATACAATACTTTCACAAGGACACACCATTAGTAACTACAAAAATATTGTAATCATCACCTTCCATCTTTCATATATTTCTATTCAATGTTTTTATAACCAAGTTGTCCTAGCGGTCCACTTATCAAAACAATATTAGGCCACTCGGTGTGGGGGTCGTCCAGGCCCGGTCTAGCTCGGCGACGCCCCCAACACCGCCCCGGGTGGTCCGGCCTCGTCGCGGAAGTCTCCTAGGAGACGTTGAAGACGGGGCTAACCTCCACCTCCACTGCGACCTTCACCTGCAACCACCACCGTCAGAAGCACCACCCACCTCCACCGTGAACATCAGACCACTCGCTACCACCCCCACAGCCATCACACCAACGGTTCACAATAGAGACGCCGACGTTAGGGTTTCCGGCAACGGAGATGAAGGTAGTTGTGGTTTACAATAGAGACGCCGGCGTTAGGGTTTCCGGCAACGATGGTGTTTGGTGATTATGATGGTTACCGGAGATGAAGACGATGGTGAGAGTGGTGGCCGGAGGTGGAGTTGATGGTGGTGGTGTTGTGGACGGCTATAATATTAAAAAAAACTAGGTGGAGTCGGGTCGTTACCCATTTCCTTGTTTCCATCCTTGAAGGAGCGTCCTCCAAGGACTCTGACGTGGATACTGGCGTGGCGGGTCGTCTTACAATAGTCGTCTTCCAATAGTTTTAAGGAATAATCCAAATCAAGATGGTTCAAGAGTACTTAATTAGACTGGCGCCCTGTATAAGCGACTTTCATGTTCGACCAATTGGTCTGATTACTGCTTTTTATCCATCAATCATCACGGCCCATGCACGTCCTTTCCATCCACCATCCGCATCTCTTTTTCCTTCCACCCATCATTGTTGTTGCCAATCACTTCTGTCTGCACCAAGCTTGTTCACGTTTCTGGGTGGAAAGTTAGGGTCCCGGGACATAAAAGAAATTTCTAGCCACATGCACTTTATTGGCTTACACCCAATTCAATTTATTCAACCTATTTTAAACTTAAACAAAATTAATGAATACATGCGCATATGATTTTTGCCCCGACGTCACTATCACATGCATATATTTCTCATACACTATCTTATAGGATATTAAAAAATAAAAAGGAAACAAGTGTTTAAGGAGGAATTAAGTGTCAACATATCCAAGAGAAAAAAAAAGCAATATATACATGCAAGTCGCATGTTTAAAAATATGCACATGTAAGTCACATGTTATTACTCTCTCCCCCCTCTCATCTATTAAACGTCCGTAACTTTTTTATAAGTCATTTGTTTTTTAATTATATCATAAAATCGAGCGTTTTTTTATCTTTAATATAAGTACCTTATTTTGCAAAAAAAAAAAAGATTTGAAAACTCAACTATGTATTACACAATGGATATAACTTAAAACACAATGAGTATAAAACTAAAAACACAATAAAAAGTAGACAAAAAAAAAACACAATCAATGACAATAGATAAAAGATAAATGGACAACATACTAAAACACGATGGAGATAATATAAAACACAATTAGTATTAAACTAAAAATGCGATGAAAAGAAGACTAAAAACACTTGATGACGACAAATAAAAAACACAATTGGTGACAGCAGATAAAAAACACAATGGACAACAGACTAAAAACACAATGAACAATAAACTAAAAACACAATGACCAAGAGATTAAAACACAATGGACAACAAAACAAAAACACAATAGACAACAAATTAAAAACACAATAGATAGCAGACTAAACACAATGACCTGAACCTATAACACAATGTATAGAAAACTCACACAGTTGAAAAACACAATAATCAGAACCAATAACACAATGTATAGAAAACCCAAACATAATACCATCTTCATTATGTCGTACACTGTGTTATAGGTTCTGATAAAAACGCAATCGACAGAACCCAAATTAACATTGTGTTATAAGTTTTAATAATAACGTAATGTATAGAAACCCTGGTTGAAAGACGTAGTGACCAAAACCAAGTTGAAAGACACAATGACCATAACCTTTAACACAATGCAAAGAGAACCAGGTAAAAATGATTTTTATTTTATTTTATTCTTATATATCAATATCATACTCATATTAAAGCTAAAAAACGCTCGTTATTATGGTGACTTTTTTTAAATGTCGTATGAAAAGTTATGGACGTTTCAAACTGATAGGGAAATTGGCATGTGCCTTGCATTTGGAGAGAGAAAGTCAATAAATGTAGAATCCTTGTATGCCCTTCCATTTATTTCTTTTCTTTAAAACTAATCTCAACCCTCTAAATCTAAAAGCAATGGACTAGAATCATTCTTATCATTCTTATTTATTTTGCCCTTTGTATTTGATCCTAGACATTTTACAGAGTATAAAATATATGTTCAACTAGAGATCAAAGATGTTGATGTTTGTCAAAAGGTCGTGTTCAACACAATACGTTAACTAAACAAGTCATTTTCTTAAGCACTAACACGAACATATTTAATAACTTGATATGTTCAACACAAGTAAATATGAACAGTTTAATGGCGCAACACGACACACTTAACATAATCACAACACGACACGCTTAACATAATCAAATATGAGCAGTTTAAATAACATGAGTGACACAACATATTTAAACGGTTATTGACACATTATAGTAAACAATAAGAAATAATGACAAAAGTTATCTAAAATAACAATATTCATATTTAATTATAATACATTTATTTATAAGATCATACAACTATGTCGCTATAATAAAAATTTATAAATGTGTCATGTCGACTTATTAACCTAATTAACATAAGTAAAACTTGTTATGCATATCATAAACATAAATGGATTGAACCCGTTTAGAAACACTTTTAATTTAATCGTGCTACTAACGTGTCAACTCATTTTTGAACCACACTTATGTATTCAAAACACTAACTAATACAAATTTGTGTTGAAGCATGCCAGATTAAGAGTTCGTGTCATGAAATACTAATCCTATGTTAACCCACATATTTAGAAAATGCGAACAAAACATTTTTACATACAAAGTTAGACTTCTTCCCACATGTACTTAGGATTGTTTGTGAAGAAATTTGATGTGAAGTTTGGGTTGTGGAGATGAATAAATGGAAAAGAAATCAAATATGAAGTAGAGTGGGGGCAGAACATCGCGCTATTTAATTTTATATAATCCTTCTGTTTTTCGGTGAATTTGGTGGGGATTTCTTTACCTCCCTGAACGCCTTAACTTTAAAAAAAAGTTGTTGGACCAAACATCGGACATGTCTTCTTACCGGTTCACTGGTCCGACCAGTTGGACCGGACGTAAGAACTGGGAGGAGCGTAAATATTATAAATATTAATATGGTTAAATCTGAAAAATACATAAAAAGCCCGGCTCTACCGGCCAGTTTCCCGATCCAACCATCGGGTTGCCGATTCAACCTCCGGTTCAATGTAATTCCGGTCCGATACCATGACCTGGACCGGCCCAACCTCCGGTTCCTGATCCGACCGGCCGGTATGGTCCAGGTTTTAAAACATTGTTTGTAGGGCTAGTTCGACAAGCCGATTCCAACTCCGACAACGGTGGTTTAAGATTTCTATTTTACTCTCGCTTATTATTTAAAAGTTGTTTTCATTCAATATGTAACTTTTTTTTAACATTAATGAGTTGTACTTTTGTATTTGTTCGAGAAAATTATTTTCATCTTTTAGTTTAATAAAAATAAATTAAATGGGTTGAATAAAAAATAAATAAAGAAGGGGAAGGGAAGAGGAAGAAGGGAAAAAGTGGAAGAGAATGGTAACGTCATGAGGTGGAGAGGGAGTATGAGATAGATAAAAAGTGAGTTATCACACCATAACCTAATAACATTGGTTAAATCAAATATGAAATGCGATTCGTTTTTCTTGTTCCTGACATTAATTTGTATATCCGTTGTATGTACAATAAAACCTAAAAAGATTAAATTGCATGGATTTTTTGTGGGTTTACGCAACTTCACCTTTTCTCTTTAGGTTTCATAAATTACAGATATCACCCTCTAATTTACCAAGTTATCATGCTTTTCGTTCCTAGGGTTGATTAAATGATCATTGTCGTCGTTTTACCAACAAATTGGATTAGGTAGTCGGTAATGAAGTAAGATCAGTCAGGGGAGCATGCAATAGGAGAGTTAAGAGGCCATCATTTTGAACTTGCACCACATAAACCAGTTTGATTAGGTGGTTGGTAATGAAGTAAGATCAATCAGGGGAGCATGCAACAGGAGAGTTAAGAGGCCATTACTTTGAACTTGCACCACTTTTATGAATTTGAACACACACCAGTTTGATTATAAGCATTTGTTTGACACTAGGTCAGGAAGCCATCGACATTTTTCTCTATCTTTACTATATTATAACACATGAGGAAAAGACATTTTCAGATACCAAAAGTTAAGAACTTTTTTATTTTAATACATAATGTACAACCTAAAATTGAGAGTAAATTAGTCTTTCAAACACTAATTACACTTTAAGCCCCTTATTATAGTTACACTTTAATTCCTTAATCTTTAACCAAATTATAGATAATTAATTAGTATTTAAATTTTCACCCCTTATAAAAAAAACTAACTGCCCCACAAATTTTAAACGATCATAACTTCTTGGTAAGTTAATATTATTTTTTTTAAATTACACACAAAAAAAAACATTTTCTTCACTTTAAATTGAGTATAGCATAACTATGACTTTTTTAATTAAAAATTGATACGATGCGTCATTAACAAGGTCTAGTAGTGAGCAATAACTGAATCATTAACCGAAAACAAATGAAACTGAACCGAAATCAAAGAAAAACTGAATTAATTGCAAACAGATTAGCAGAAAGCGGATTTTTCGAAAATCGAATTAACCAAAAACATGTTATTAGTTTTTTGTAGCTTTGTTTAACCAAAATTAACAGAACTGATTATTCATATTTTTATATATTTCTAGCTTTTATACCTCTAATTCATGAATTTCATATTTTATGCCTCCATTTCTTGTATTTATATTCTTATTTCATGTATTTATATATCCATTTTAAGTATTTACATCTCAATTTTATGTGTTTCTTAGAAAAAAGTTTTAATCAAAATTTGGTTTTGCCTATTTCCTGAAATTAGATGAACAAAAAAAAACCCATCAATCTAACCAAATAAACTGAACTAATTAACCCAAACCGATTGGTTAATAAAATACACTAACCGATAACTTTGAATCTTTGATTTAGGATAATAAATGAACCAACCGAACCATGCACACTACAATAAAATGGACTAACTCCATTACTTCGCTTATGACGTTAGCCACCACAATAATGCTACAATATATATTATAAAAATAGAAACTACCACAAACGAGTACCGCAATGCAAAGTATCGCTTCTGCCGCATCGCATGAACACCCTGCTAGTATTTAGAAAATATAAAATGATTTAATTTCTACTTTAGAACATTTATCTTACTTAATAAAACATAAACAAGGTTACTTGACTTTTGACGAACATAGTTGACTAAAAATTTGTATTTAACGTTTCTAAAACTTTATAAATTCAGTTTGTTAAATGTTGAACAATAAATTTCTTTTCTTGTTCTAGAATATACATATACAGAAATAAAAATATTTGAAAGAAGATTCTCACATGTACGTTTCAAAATTGAATAGATGGATAAGGGTAGCTTGGTAGTAGTTGAACAAGACAGGGTGGCGGTGGAAGTTGGTTTTGATGGTGCACACGTGGGTTGCTGCTGGCTCAATTAATCACAAGTCCCCATTCTGACCATATACAATTCAAAGAATATGATGAATAAATGAAGTAGTCATAACAATGATGATCTATTGTCTAACTGAGAGGTGGTAAGCTTTAGTTCGATTTTGGGTTCAAGTAAAAAGGTTTTACAGATAAATAATAATAGTTTTTTTCTCTAGTCACAGTCATTTTTAACCATTTATAATCATTTTTTATAATATAATATAGAAAGCTTTCTCAATTTAGAGAACAGATTATGAATGTTCTATACGTAGCAAATTATAAAGAGTATTCACACGTTATAAAAACACACAATTCGATTAAAGTATAAAAAAAATGAATAATATGTGAAAACTAATTCTATAAGATGGACGAGTTAGTTTAAGGATAAAAAACAAAAAAAGTGAATAATATGTGAAAACTAATTCTATAAGATGGGCGAGTTAGATCGAGTGGTGGTTAAGGCAGTTTCTGATCAAAATTAGTTTGGGGGTAAACCGAGTTTTGTTTATAATGAAATTAGGTCGAAGCGAGTCACTTCAAGAGAAAAACATCAAAATAGATTCACCCTTTATATATATATATATATATATATATATATATGGTAGGACAGTGGCGGATCTAAATAATTGCTAAAGAGACAACGTTTCAATTTTTTTAACGTGCTTCATTCAATGTAAACGAAAACGGTAATAAATAAATTTAAACATATACCTAAATGATTTCTCCTCTTCGGTTTTGAAAGCTTGAAACCCGAGCCATGACATCCTCTTCTTTTACTTTACAAAAACTTTCTTTTTCAACCGCAAAAATTAGAGTATTGTTCAAATACCCATCACCCATCTGATTGCGTGAATCCGTCTTGATAAGCTTCATTTTAGAAAAACATCTTTCAACGGTTGCGGTTGCAACCGGTAAAACCAGTGCTAGCTTCCATGTTCGATAAACCAAAGGAAAAGTTTCATTTTTTCCGGTTTCCACCATTACACGAGCAAGGTCACTCAATTCAGTCAAATTTGCAAATTATCATCTTCCTTTAAAGTGTGATAAAAGGTCGAAAGATCACCCTCAATACCCCCTCTTTCTTCTTTATTAAAGTCATTCGGATACATCTCAGAACACTTCACTATCTTAGATATGTCAAATTTAGCAAATGAATAACAAGGATTTAAAGCTGACATATTTTCTATCAAACTAGTTGAGACCTCACTAAATCGGTTTCCAAGTTCTTGAAGTTGCATATCTAAAACCGTATTAAAAACCTCAACTTCAAAATAATGTCGGTTAGTAATGACATACTTTCAGTTTCTTTGATTACCATAACTTTCCGCCATATCTAACATCTTAATGTTGTTTTTTTATCACAAAAAGATGTCTTGTTTGCCAACATTTTTCAAACCCATTTTGTCTTAGATGATTCAAAGCTCGTTTTGTCCCCGTTATCAAATGGGATGCTTCTAACAAGTCTTGACTCTATTTTTTCGAAGATGTTTTGATAGAGCATCTGTGAGGCCTAAGATATCGTTCAACAAGTGTATGTAAAACACAAATTCAAGAATCTCAAAATATGATAAATACCTGACGCATTAGATCGTTGTTGAAAGGTCTCTCCATCTTGTTTAATAAAAGTAAGTACCTCAACAACTTCCGTAATAATTTCAACAAACTTATGATGGTTCTATGATGAGAACCCCATCGTGTGTCTCCGGGTTGGGCAAGGGAAGCCTCTTGGTTTAATCCTTTTCTTGTGTTAATTTTACCCGCTAGAATTTCGTTTTCCACTCTCTTTTTTTTGCCTCCAACATCATTTCTTTTCTTTTGTAAGAAGCAACCGTATTAACAACCATGCCAGAGTTTCATAAAATTCTTTAACACCATCATGTTTTTTTGCTACAACCACAATCACTAACTGAAGTTGATGAGCAAAACAATGTATGTAATGTGCCGATGAATTATCTTTCAGAACTAAAGCTTTTAATCCATTAAACTCTCCCCGCATATTGCTTGCACCATTATAACCTTAACCCCCTGATATGTTTAAACAAAAACAAACAATAAAATACAATGATACGAGATATAATCTTTATTATAGTTTATGTAATGAAATTATAAAACATATAACTTACTTGATCTATGCTCAACTGGTTATCTGCTAATAAAGACACAATGGCTTCTTTAAGAGTTAAAGAATATGTATTCTTACATGAGCAACTCCAATTAAACTCTCTTTAACAACTGCGAGCCTATCGACATATCTCACCACTACGACCCTTTGTTTCTTTAAAGACACGTCGCTCGACTCATCTACTAACAACCCAAAGACATCGTCTTTAATTTCTTCACAAAGCATTTTGGTTACTTCTTTCGCATAGCAAACACCAATCTCTTTTTGAATCGATGGAGCCGTCAACTTATTATTCTTTTTGGCCTTCCCTAAAGTGTACTTACCAATATCCGAGTTGTTCACACTAATTAACTTTAAAACCGAAAGAAAGATACATTTATAAAAAGACGTTTCAGATTCGTCATGACCACGGAACGATAAACTATTTTCTAAACAAAATCCATCACTGCGAACAGAACCCATTAATCGATACCGATTTCCAATCCTTCTTTCCTTGTTAAGCCTTTTTTTCATTCGCATCACAGGATTGCTTTTGGTTCAAAAGATTTTCACATTTTTGCGCTGCCTTATTATGTAAACTATTAACTGACCCAACATGTTCTTTTAAGACACCCTGTTTACTCTAATTACAAAAGCCTCCACTTACAAAAGTCTCTCTTCCACCTTTATTACCAACACTTTCATTAAACAAGTAACAACATAAACAATATGTTTTTTCTTGTTTAGTGTTATACTCCAACCAATGATATTTATCAAACCATTTAACATTAAAACGTCTCCGACCACTAGAATAGTTTGTCCATTGGCCTCGTGGTTGAAAAGCCTTTTTAACAAGATATGCTCTTCTTATGTCGTCTATTTGATTAGGATGATAACTAGTAATAGGTGGTCTATCGGAGGGATCCGAAGGAAGATCATTCAAATCGATTTTGTTTCGAGTTGAAGGACTTGAAGCCGAAGTAATAATTGGACTTGGAGTTGGACCGATATTTTCATTTTCTTGCATATCAATATCATTATTTGAACTTGTACCAATGTCTTCATTTTCTTGCTTATCATCAACAATATTTGGACTAGGAGTTGGACCCAAGTCATCATTTTCTTGGAATTTTCGTTTAAAAAGACTACTACTGAGAGCTTGTTTTTTCATCTTTCAACTTCCAAATTCCCTAATTTATAAGACAAATGAAATTAAACATAAGCCCTAATCAATTTCACATAAACCCTAAAAGGCTATAACAATTGCACATAACTATAACTAGATGAAAACATTGTAATTTGCAATTAAACAATCCTAAATTATTAAATTTTCATAAGGCATAAAGTATAAACAATAGGAAAAAAAAACAAGTAACACTAGAAAATACCAATTTGGAAAACACTTGACTTGAGGATGGATTGGAGTGGAGATTGGTGGCGGACGGTGGTTATAATAGACCCAGCGGCGGCAAAGGGCGGAGGGAGGGAGAGGTCCGACGGCGACAAGGCTACTGCTTGTGTTGTGGACTGATCTGCTGAGGAAGGGAAGGGATGTGAATGTCGTTGAACTGTTGCTCGTTCTTTTCTTTTTTGTTCAAATGTTGGGTTGGGGGTTGGGACTTAGGCTATAATGATTGGGCTTATAAGTATTGGGTATTTATTTGGGTAGTATAAAAATTATTTTGGCTTTGAAAAAGGGTAACATAATATTTCTTAAGGGGCAACAAAATCCGAAAAACGCAAAAAAAAAAAAATTACACTATCGCCGACGAGTCAAGGGGTAGCGAGGGCTACCCCTTGACATCGGGTATGTCCGCCCCTGTGGTGGGAGCTGATGATGTGTGGAAGTGGCACTAGAGACGGCATAGGTGGTCGTGACGGAGGTGGGGATGTGACGCTACGGTAATGTTAACTAATGAGTGATGGGCATAACAGATCACCTTATATAATGAGTGAATAGGGGTGTTCGGAAAAAACCGAAACCGAATAAAAATCGTAAATCGAACTGTAACCATAAACTGACCCGAATAACGAATTTGGTGTTCGGTTTGGTTTTTAACTAAAACCCAATTGTGAATTTGGTTGATTTTTGGTTCCACAAGTTTTTTATTTGGTTAATTTGGATAACCGAATAAACCGTTAATATAAATAATTATGAAATAACAATAACAATACCTAATAAACCTTGTAAAACTTATTAGCCCAAATTCGAAATATAAAACCCAACTCAAAATAAAGCCTACTCATTTATAATATAATATAGGTTTTGAACTTCAAAGTACTAGGGTTTCTAATTTATTAATACATGGTGTGGTTTGATTATTCGGTTTAATTAGTTGCAAACTTATTGTTCGGACTACAAACATGAATGTATATATATATGGTAGAAGTTGGCTACAAAGCCAACTTTTCTTACAAAGTGTAGCACGCTATATCCTTGTGACATGTGACAATTTGTTATTTTAATCAAAAGGGCATGATGGTAATTTGATAATTATTTCAATTATGGAATATACTATATACTAAACTAACAAATGAGAACTTTAAGGAAACTAAATATCTTTTTGATTTCAAAAGCGACGATTATCAATGATTATAATACGACCGCTACAACATTATTCACATTCAATTCGTACTTCATTCGGTCCGTCACATTGTGTTTTATCACTAAAACACACTACTATGAACACATCTACGTTGTGTTTTAGCAGTCAGTTACTGGTTCGTCATGTTGTATTTAAGCAGTCAGTAACTGTAACTGGTTCGTCACATTGTGTTTTATCATAAACAAATTCTTGACGTTGGGTTTTAGTAGTAAGCCACTAGTTCGTCAAATTGTGTTTTATAACTAAAACACACTACTATAAACACATCTATAATCCAACATCAAGTGTAATAAAACACAATACTATGATCAAACTTAAAATAAAACACTGTCTTTAACAAAAGATCACATGTATGTGCAGGATCTAACCACAGTGTAGCTTTAACACGCCAATCCTTAAATCAATATCTATGTAAAAACAACACCTTTACCACTAAAACACAATGTCAAACACACCTTTTAAGTATTCCGAAGAAAACACATGAATAAAGCATCTTCGATCTCTAAAAAAAAAAGAAGCAACGAAACCCAAGATCTGATTTATCACTATTTTTTGTATGATTTGGTGTTTTCGGAGGTAGGAGATTAGATAGAGAGAGAGAGAGAGAGAGAATCGCGGCAATTATGAGGGTGGATTTATGATTAATAGTTATGATCTTATTTAAAACAAGTTAAATTACACATTTACCCTAATAAATTAAATTAGCCTATTTTTAAGACACATGTATTACTAAAATGCCACAAAGATGATCTCAACCATCAAACACACTCATCTAATGGTCAAGATCACTTCTAACACTTTCTAGGAAAAACACACTTTGTAGAGGAACACCACACTTTGTAGAGAAACACCACTCATTGAGTGTTTAGGGTGGAAGGAGTGCTCCTCGCGTGAGGAGTGGTAAACTCTTTACCTAGCCAACAACTCATGTCATTTAACTCTCCTCTCCACTTCCTATTTTGCATTCAAACACTAGGGGTGCTCCCCACATGGGGAGTGGTAAACAAGTTTTTCGTAAAAAAAATAAAAGATGAATGTGTGATTGGTTGTAAGAAAGTGCGGCCCACCATTAACCCTCTCTCTCATATTCCCTATATCGGTGACTACTCCCCAAATCCCACTCAATCACCCCACTTAAACAAGGGGTGACAGAGGTGTGCCTGCATGGGGAACTCACTCAAACACCCCACTCTTCGCATACCCCCTACCACCCTTACACTTACAAATTAACGTGAAGGTAAAAACAAAAGAGCCCATAAATGACATAACGCAATGAGAACTTTGTGACAAAGAATGAAAGATAATGTTAATTTTGTGAAGTTGTTATTTGAGTTAAGTTCTAGATAAGTTGGGAAAAGTTATGAATTCATGTCAGATCAGGTTTCATCAAATCTGAAGCTATCATCATCGGAGTCGGCCTTTTCTGTTGCTATTATGTATGTTAAGACCACATGTTGTGGACGCGCAACCAGGATGCCACGAGCCACGTCGATGGTTGCTCGCTCGCCAACACCATAACGTGGTACCGCTAGCGCCAGCATGACGAGGGTACCGTGAATATCGTAGCGTTGGAATTTTTGAAATGGCTTGGGAAAGCTAAAAATAGCGGTTCGGTATTATTAAAAAAATGATTTTTATTATAAAACCTATATAAACCCTTTAAAACTTACATTTTTCCATTATTCTTAAAAAACCTCTCTTACCCCACAGTTCTCACTTATTTAAAAAAATTAATTCTCTTACTCTCACAATGAAACAGACTTGAATGCATTTTCTTCATCCGGTTCTTCCGAAGAAGACGATTTCATTACAGAAGCAGGTAGGATAACGATTAACTACTTGGTTGAGCGGTCTCAAAGGCGACAAAGGCTAACGAGACAACCACTACTTGATCGTGATTGAGAGGGAGCTAACCAAACATCGATACGTCACTCTTTTAGCCCCGATCCCGTTTATGATGAAGAACATTTTAGGCGACGTTTTCGAATGAGTAGACAATTATTTATGCGTTTATCGAATGATTTGTCGGAGCAATATCCTTTTTTTCAACAAATGGAAGATGCGAGAGGTAGACTCTGTGAGTCCCAAAACAGATTCGGATCATAGTGGTTTGATTGTTATCACCCAAACAACTATAGATTAGGTGTTTGAATGTGTAAAAGTTAAGAAAAACCAAATGATGAAGATGAAGATTCTTTTATGGATCAAACAACAAGTTTGTATATAGAATCCCAAATGATATAATCACTGAATGCACCTGGATGTTCGGATTAAGCACAAGAAACAACAATAACAACACCAAGAAATCACCAAAACTTGTGTAAGAACCTTTGACTAGGGTTTCCATTGATCAACATATATACACACCCTGACTTCCTAGTGTATTTATTAAATATGATGGGACATTAAATATGCCGCAACTGGTACAAGTATCAGAAATTACACTTTTGGCCCTTCTAGTTTTACTAACTATTACAAACAAGCTATAAACTTTGAAACTCAAGCATCAATGGTCTCAAAATGTTCTAACAATATCCCCCTAGACCGTTACGTACTTGAGAGTATTCATTCTTTTTTCTGAGCTTCAGGGCTTGCGGCAGCGTCTTGATTTTTTCTCGATGATGCAGATTGGTTAAAAATAGCTTCACTGGTTGTGGGTTGGGCCTCCATAGTGACTTCATATGTGGATGAAGTCGGAGGTTGGAGAATAACTTGAACGTCTGAATCATAGGGATCTTTGCGTTGTGGAGAGGATGATTTCAGCTCAGCAACTTTCTTCTTTCTAGATTCATCTTTTCCTTTTTGCATGTCGATTCTGAGCATAATCTCCATCATATATATCTTTCGTGCTCGTGCTCGCTCGACAGCTCTCTGAAACAGCATGCCTTCCTCCAGGTATTCGTTTCCTGCTCCAACATGTATCTTGTTTCCATAAAGAATGTTCAGACCAGAAAGACAAAACATAAAAACATCCATTGGATCCAGAATGTGGATATCTTCGTTAGAGTTGGATCTGATTACTGCTTCACCAGTTTTACCGTCATAGAACCATTTCTTAAAGTTGGTGAGAGTCACACGTTGTTCCAGAGGAAGTTTCACCCTTGTCACCACTTTTGCTGGATTGATTACCCAAGTTACTTTTCCTTTTCCCGTGAATGGGTCTTTTGTTGTTTTTGATACACGTCTTCTTGGGCGCTAAGGTTTGAAAATTGTGAATCTGCGCATCCATTCTCGAAGAATCAATCTTTCAAGGTCGCCACCAATGCTGCTGTTTGTGGGTTTTATCAAATTGTGCTCGCTTAATTCTCGAATATCCCATGTGGGTAGACTCTGCATACCATTTCCATTTCGGAAATACTGGATCGCACCTCCCCTTTGTTTCACCACAAACCACCCGGTCAGATTGCAATATTTCCAGCTAATGATTCTGTCTGTGACTTCTGTTTTCTCAACTGTTATAACCTGATAGAAGTCTGGCATTTTTGCTCTTTCTTTCTTGAACCACTCAGGATGTTGGGGCTCAAACTCATCTCCCCTATCAGTTTCATATATCACCTCATCCTCCAAACCCCACTCAAGAAATTTTTCTGGCATTTCTATACTGTCAACCTCTTCCTCTTCACTGTCTCCATCATAACTTACATCAACAGTAGAATCAAGACGTTTCTTTTTCTTTTATGCTATTTAAGCCTTGCGTTTCTATTCTCTTTCTCTAAAACTGTCAAAATTAAAGATGTCTTCACTTGTGTATTTTGGTTTTCGATTTGCTGCAGCATACATTTCTTGCACCAGCTCGTGCAATTTCCCCAACCCATCTTGTTGAAACTTTATAAATTCAGATTGTTTAGAAACGTAGGATGCAGTTCCTTGTTTTTCTTTCTCTGGGTTTGAGGAGTCTTTCTTGCTCTTCTTCTTAGAGGGTTCTTCTTCAACCACTTTCTTCCCTTTGTCTTTTTGTTTACGTATAAGTGGTATTTTCTCCTTAACTTTGACTTCTTCTACTTCAGTAGCAGGTTTGTCTTGTCCTTCTCTACCCTGCCTTACCCTCTCTCGGTGTTTATTGTATGCAGCAAGAGCTATTGGAAGTCTTTCTTCTCTATACATCCAATTATTTAGCATTACCCATTCTTTTGTTTTTATTCCGTGATTTGTCTTCCTTTGGGAAGCTGAAATTGGTATAAATCTCCATCATGTTGCAAGTTCTGGTGCTGATCGTCAATGAGCAGTTGTACGAATCTTGGGTACATGGCCCATGCGCCTTTGTTTACGTTGTCGACCATGTAGTAAAAGGTTAGGCCTAAATGTTAAATGGTTGATTGGTACATAGATTCAACATTGTCGCAGACCATTCCAGATTTAGACCATCGTACTCACCTTTCCTGTGACAGATGCTCATGCAAAATGTGTGTAAGATAAACCTCCAATCCTTTGTAAGACCTGTCTTCTTTATCTTGTTCTTGCTTTGAAAATCACCCACATAGTTCATTCCATGGAATCCCTCTAGCACTGCTTCTTTACTCAGCTTTATTGGGTCATTGGAACTGTCTCCTAGGCTGAGAACTTTTTGAATTCGCTCTTCTGTCACCTTTATCTCTTTGTTGCGTACTGTTGCGGTGATATGCTTGACTTGGTTCAATGTTCTCACTCTTGCGGTTCTCCAAAATTCTTCTATGTGAATATAGTAGATCTTCGGATGAGCTTGAACAACATTTCTTATTTTGCTTCTTGACAGCCAGTCCATTACGTCTTCAAAATCAGGCTCCTCGAGGAATTAGTGTAATTGGTTGATTGTGTTTCCTCGTGCCATCCTAGACCATTTGTTGAGCCATTCTGAAACATGAAAACGAGCCAAGTTAGATAAAATATTTACAATATAAACCAAAAACAAAGATAAAAACACCAAATTAAAATTAAAAAAATAAGAAGAATAATATAATACATATACATAAATACGCAGGTAAAAACGCTAAGTATTTGAGTTAAATACGCAGATACTTGTAACGCCCCAAAATCACAAATTGAATTTAAGTTTCATATAAACTAGAAAGTTCATTATGTGTGTGGTTGTATTAAATATTGTATAGATTAGATATGAACACACCACCCAAATGCGAACGAGAACATGCTCGTACGAGTGACAAGTGTCGTATGAGCACAATGGCTTACGAGCGACAAGTGACTCGTACGAATGACAAGGTGACTCGTACGGGTGATAAACATCTCACTCGTACGAAGGACACTCGTACGAAGCTAACCTGCCCGCTTCGTACGAGCTGCTCTGCCTATATATATGAGATGTATGTTATTGTTTGGAAGTTTTGGAAGTTCCCCAAGGGGAAATGATGGAAATTTCTCCCCAGGAATTCCGCCCGTCGATTCTGTTTCTACTCCTTCCTAAGGACATTCTACTAAATTGACACTATCATATGCCCAAACTTTCGACTGGAACCGCCATCATCGGTACTCACAAAAGCGGTATGTACGCCAAGTGTATGATAACATGTCTAAATGAAGTTAGATTGTGAAATTAAATGAAAAGGCTAGACATATATTAATGAAATATGTTAATGATGTTGTTAGTAGTAAACTAACTTGAAGAATGAGCTATAAATGGAACTCATACCAGAATTCGGGTTGAATGTATGTTTTGGGTAAGATCATGCAATAGGGACTTGTACCATGTGCTTGGATAGTGTGACGTTCATCATATAATCGATTAAAGTTTAGTTGGAATCAAGAAGTGAAAGTGATAAACATCTCGCTCGTACGAGTGATAGACATCTCACTCGTACGAGTGATATCAAATGTAGAACTATGAAAGTATTAGCATGTGTATAAATGAACTATGTGTATGTTATATAGGTGACTCGTACGAGTGATGAACATCTCACTCGTACGAGTGATATCAATGTGGAATTATGAAAGTTTTAGCATGTATATGAATGAATACTTGTACATTATATATCTCACTCATATGAAGTGATAATTGAGTTGCGAGAATGTGAAATAAGACGGCCATTAGTACATGTCTTATATATGCGATAGTTGACTAATGCAAAGCAAGAAATATATGAATGAAGAGTAATGAATGTTAGTATATATGATTATAAATATGCTAACTATGATATGAATATGGTGATATGAACAAAAGTGGAATCATGCCAAGATGGACTCAAGCACGAAAGGCTAACGAGTCAAGAGGAGGCAAGGAAGCGGACACGAATATGAACACATAAGGTAAGTGATTTCCGGAATCACTTCTTCTTTTATAAATAAAGATCGTCATGTTGAATACAGGGAATCGTGTAAGAAATTATGGATAAGGATAAGGATCAAG
The DNA here is from genome assembly GCA_947069175.1 of Scalesia atractyloides. Lineage (NCBI taxonomy): Eukaryota > Viridiplantae > Streptophyta > Magnoliopsida > Asterales > Asteraceae > Scalesia > Scalesia atractyloides. Next base: position 35,313,337 of record CAMTDV010000020.1, on the reverse strand, counting down.
GTATGCAATGTTGTGGTAAGTCATAGGAAATCATCTATGTTCGGATTCAAGATAGAAGTGAACGGGTCAAATGTAGAAAGTATGTGTCGGGGGTGGGTTTTGGATGTTATGGGAATTATATAAGAATGTTTAAGTAATCACAATACTAAGGAAAGTATTATGTAGCGGACCGTAAACAGTTAGTTATGTTGGAAGTAGTTTAGAATAGTCGAACGGGTCAAAAATCAAGAAAGTATGATGGAAGTATAGATTTGATTAAGAGGACATGGGGTTAAGTGTCAAAAGGATACTGAAAGCTTATGGAATGTTATGGTATGTTACGGAGCATTATGAGTCAGTTCGGGTTGGAATAGAAATCAGAAACGAGTTGTGTAAGTTTAAGCAAGGTAAAACAGTGTCGGCATTATATAGGGGGCGTCACAGATGGCTTCCTGATACCAGTGAAAACAACTAATAGGAAGCTTGTGAACTTAATGAACTGTGATAATGCTTGTCGTGGACAAATGAGTATGTAAGCATGTATGAGTATGGCTTATTTATATGATAGTAGAGGGATTCATAGTTAAGTACGAATAGAAATAAGCATGCACATAGGTTCGTATGTATAAGACTTATTATGTGGATGTTTGTGACTAGGATATGTTAGTATAATCTTATGGGAATGTAAGTGGTATGTAATGGTATGTATATATGAATACACGGCTTCAATACGAATGAGCGTTAATGTTACAAATTATTGTCCTGAGAATGAAATGAAAGTACAGGTTTACTATTGTTGATTTATGAAGATTGATGATTGGGATACGAGATCATGCATGGAAAGATAATCGGAAGGCTCTTCATGAATAGAAAGAATATGGAGTGATTATTTAATTATGAATGTTTAAAATTATGAATGACGTCACCGAATATTAATCATGCGCGTGTATGCGGTGATCGCAGGTTGCACGGAATTATTATACTAAGGAGTCAAAAGGGTGAAGATCGAGTCAAGGAGCAAGGATTGTACGGGAAGAGCGGTCTCATAGCTTGTAATTGTGTTTTACATTTAATAAGTAATTAAAAATGCATGTAGTAAATCCTTTCAAGAAAGTGTCCAACATTTTATAAATGAATTTTTAAGTATGTTATATAGTCAATAAAGAAAGAATTTTTGAGTTGGTATTTCCGCTGCGTCTCTTATGGTCAAAACGTTTAAGGGTATTAAAAGTTGGTATCAGAGCCAAGGTTTGAGTGAAATCAAGTATAAGAAGGTAAGTACTTGAACTCAAACCTGTGTGCTCTTGAGATAAAGGACCCGTACAATCCAAGACTCGATCAAGATCCAAATGTGTAAATGAAGGTAAGCATGTGTATATGTATTCACATAAAGAAACTAACTGAATTGTATATGCAAGGTAAGCTTAAGAGATTGAGGAGAGTGATCCGAGAATGTGGTCTAATATCAAAGTATGTAATTAGACAGATGAACTCCAGGTACACAAAATATATAATATATATATATATATATATTTATATGGGTACCGGTGTTACAAAAGAAAAGCATATGACCCTCGTGAGATCATAATAATCATCACATGTATGTTCAATACAATTGGGAAGTAGTTTGACGTGTGAGTGAAAGGAGTTGTAAGACTCTCAAGAAATGGAGAATAACCAATAAGAATGAAAATGTCTGAATCTGTAGGTAAATGCGGATCAAACAAGTAAGAATGTATGATAAGAATGAAAATGTTTGAATCCGTAGGTAAGTACGAATCAAACAAGTAAGAATGTATGATAAGAATGAAAATGTTTGAATCCGTAGGTAAGTACGGATCAAAAAAGTAAGAATGTATGATAAGAATGAAAATGCTTGAATTCGTAAGTAAGTACGAATCAAACAAGTAAGAATGAAAAGTATAAAAAGAAATGTTTGAATCTGTGAGACGGATTCTAAACATGAAAAGAATGAAAGTACCTACAAAAGAATGTGTTGACAATTTCACGTTGTTGGAGTCAAGCGGGTCCTATAAGTAAGTATAAAGTAGATAGCGATAGATTAAGTATGGACGTGAGGAAAAAGTTTTTGGAAAAAAACGCTAAACTGATGAAATGACGTTTTGTAAGGGTGATCGAGCCGAAGATAATTACGAACATACACTTTGATATATATATATATATATATATATAAAGGTGATAAAATTATGAACATGATGACTCGTTGTAAACGTGTCAATAAGGATGAAATGTTCGTTATATGGACCGTAAGGTCGGGTCGGATGAACTATGTTCTTGGTGTTATAAGAATGAAATGAAGTGCTCGAACTCAAACCATATTGTAAGTTTCTTATTAATTTGGTCTGTAAGTAGGTACGGACCAAATAAGTAAATATTCCTTAATAGAATAATATTCAAGTTATTTTATAAATATGTAACAACAACACAACAGATATATATATATATATATATATATATATATATATATATGCAAGAATGATTAAAAGAACAAATGAGTCATGCGGTTTAAATGGTGATCGCCATTTGAACCCGGTAATTAATGTTTTGTTTTGTCAAGTTTTATGCTTACAGGTAAGCGTAATGTATGGGCATGCATTGCCACAAATAGGAAGAAATAAACATCGCAAGGTGTGAATAACTAGTCAATGGTTTTGGACTTGCGTCAGGTATGTATAAAAGATTATGCTTTCGGTAGGAGCTTATGGCTAGACTAGAAAGGGATGTGTTAAAAAAATTGGGTTAAAGATCCACCGAAGTGAAATGCATCTAGCAATTTAGGTTGACGGTCATTTCGGTCTAATGTCTTACCGGAGGGTAAAATTGGAATATAAAGGTTTTCTAGCATAAACCACTATAAAGGAAGCTGTGATGAAAGATGTAATGAAAATTTTGATAAATCATAGGAGGCACGAGCTTGAATACGAAACGCCTCCGAACGGGTCGGATGAGTAATTGATAAAACATAAATGAGAATGTATTTATAGTTAAACTTCCTGAAATGTCAACGAGGTTAAGTTGATTAATTATAAGACAAGTAATTATAAATAGCATGAAGGGTTGATGCATGAAGTAAGTATAACCCTTTGAAAATAGTTGAAGGAAAGAAATAATGGATCATGTTAACATATAACATATGAGAGTAAAAGTTGAATGATGGACTAGGATTTGGATGAATGACTTACGCAATTTACAAGGAAAGGAAGACTTTCACAAGAAAAGCTAAAATAATATCTAGTAAGTAAGCTTGAATTAGAGAGGGTACAAATGAGTACTTCACTACATTTATGATAGGTAGAAAGGCTAATTTGACCTTGAAAAAGTCAAACTGCAAATGAAAGAATTGTATGAAAGAAATGGGATGTGTAAAATGTATTAGCATACATGTAAGAAATTTATGAAATAATGGTAGATCCGTAAGAATCAAGAAGAACGAGTATTTGAAGGGAATGTAGTAATGGTAAGTACCATCAGAAAATGCTAACTTCAATGATGGGTATGTTGGCCATGTTCATCTGAAAAAGACATTGTTAAGAGATGCGCATAGACGGAAGCTCAACAAAAGAATGGATGCGATCAATCTGAGCATTGCATAAACTCACGAAGAATCAGGCCGATTCGGATCACAGACCATTGGTTATGCAATGGAATCAAGGTTAGTAAAAATGTTTAGCTCGCAACTACAAGTAAGAATTGGTATATTGAATGATCTGCTTTAAATGGGTAATGTAAGTAGGAAATTATGTCATTAGGAGGATAACTCCAAAGTTTTATTAAGTAAAAATTTAGGGTATTGGTTAAACGCTCGCACGGAGCGCTCGTGATACATACTTACTTAATAGGGAAAGTAGTGCGTGAAGGAAGATAATTGTGTAATGATATGAATGAGATAAGTTGAGGCTAACTTAAAGGTATGCATGGTGTAAGTAGAAATAGTAAATGTAGAATGACGATTAATCCTTGTCAAGTACAAATAAGTATATGTATTATAATGGGTAATTTTGTTGTAGTATTAATAGTTTAGTGAATGTTTATGGTATACGTGTAATAATACGTTGACCCCTCATACGAATATGAAAGTAATTGGAAAGAATGTTAGTAATGAGATGTTGGGGTTTGCACATGGTAAACAAAGTGAAAATATCATATATGATATAAATGAATAGGATGAAATAAATCAATTTATTTTACTTAATAAATGACGAATGTATTAGACTTAATTAGAAAGATAGAAACAAGCTGTAAACTTAAGTTTGTACGAGCAACAGTATACACTTGGTATAAATTCAATGAATGAACCGCTAGTGATGATGTGTGCTAGGAACTAGCATTATAAAATGAAGAAGACACTAATAAGAGCTCTGGATAAAATTCTGACCTTATGTGAGTATGAAGGTAAATTTTTGCCTGGTAAGAAGGTGGGACAATGTGAACAATTATGTTTATGCATGAATAAAACCTTTGCCAAGATCCCGAATGTACTCATGTTGTAGTAAGCATCATGAATAGATGAAAAGTAAGAGTAGAATTGGTCTAGCATGAATGAGAAAGGTTTCGGGGACGAAACCTCTTTTAAGGCGGGGGGGGGGGGTAGATTTGTGACGCCCCAAAATCACAAATTGAATTTAAGTTTCATATAAACTAGAAAGTTCATTATGTGTGTGTGTATTGAATATTGTATAAATTAGATATGAACACACGACCCAAATGCGAACGGGAACATGCTCGTACGAGTGACAAGTGGCTCGTATGAGCGACAATTGGCTCGTACGAGCGACAAGTGACTCGTACGAATGACAAGGTGACTCGTACGGGAGATAAAAATCTCACTCGTACGAAGCTAACCTGCCCGCTTCGTACGAGCTGCTCTGCCTATATATATATATATATATATATATATATATATATATAGAGATGTGTGTCATTGTTTGGAAGTTTTGGAAGTTCCCCAAGGGGAAATGCTAGCAAATTCTCCCAGGAATTCTGTCCGCTGATTCTGTTTCTACTCCTTCTTAAGGACATTCTACCGAATCGACACTATCATATGCCCAAACTTTCGATTGGAACCGCCATCACCGGGACTCACAAAAAGCGGTATGTAAGCCAAGTGTATGATAACATGTCTAAAAGAAGTTAGATTGTGAAATAGAATGAAATGGCTAGACATATATGAATGAAATATGTTAATTTCACACCCCGGATTTCCAACCTAAATCCATACACCGGTGGGCCCGGGTGGGGAGTATCGTGACGTTAGTTGATAACATCATTGTCAATTAAACATGGCACAACGGAAGTCTTGGAGTAAAATTACTACTACAAACCAAATGTTTGAAATAAAATAATATAAAGGCTCGTAATAGAAGATCCACAGAAGGATCGTAAAATATACAAGAAAGAATATAAAACAAACTTTAGGGCAGATCTAAGGATTTGCAAGATCCTCTTTTTCTACCGAGTAGCTTCCGGCCTATTTCGTATTGTACCTGCAGTTTAGTCTTTGGACGATACGTCAGCTTTCGCTGGTAAATACATCCGACTGACTCATTTTGAAAACATTTTAAAAATTAGATTTAAGTGCACAAGACACAAATCTTTTTATAACTTGGGAAAGTTACTTTGTAACCTTGTTAACAGATTCACATGTTTGTTCATACATACAGGGCCCAGTACAGAGACCGAGACATGATTAAATATACACCACTTTGAACTCATGGAGTAGTTATCCCCAACGTCTTGGGTAATTTGCATTTGAGCGTCTGTCAGTGTATGCCTACACCCCGCGCTAAGGTCGTGGCCATTATCTAGTGTAATGAGCCGAGGATATCCAGGACACGGTAATTTAACCCCCGATGTTTAAGTTATCAAACAAAACTGATTAAAACAAAATATGCGGATTTACTAGCCACAATACGACATTCGATTGATCCCATTTCTGACCAAGCGGTAATAATTTACCGTATCCCAAGCCCGTATAGGGAAAATAAGTCAAGAGTATTTACCTGAGCGAGTCTTCTTTTAGTTTTAATAACTCAGCCGTATACAAAAGTACTAAGTGCAGATAGCATTTACCGGCAAGGCTCTAGTCTGGATTATGGCATAAGCTAACCAATTAATACTAATGGTCTTTATTTAAGTCATAGACTTAGACCGAGTAGTATACATGATCAAAATGTATAACGCTTGATTAAACGATGATTGGATAGAATGTAGTTTAAACCCGACAAGTACTTTGACTTTCATAATATGGGTAAACAATTAATATTCTGGATTTTGAGATTAAAATGCTAAGGTTAAACCTGTTTCGATGGAATTCTATAACTAGTTACTATAATTAACCGTACGCTTATAAGCGATATCGGGTAACCGGATAAGTCATGGACAAGTTCTATATGCCATTATACTTTATTTAAGTTGTAATATCAGTAGGATGTCAACTTTTATGCCCGTTATGGTTTTAATTTGAAACTATGCCTCATAAGGGCATTTTGGTAATTTCATACTATATAATAAGGAACTTGAATATAATTTAATGTTATAATTATAAGTATTCTGGAAAAATATTTTATTTATGATTTAATATCAGTAGGATATCAATTATATATGTAATTTATATATTTATGACCAAACTATGCACCGAAGGGCATTTTGGTCATTTTACACATAGTTTATAAATTATCTGGGATTCTGAATTTATATCTTGTACCTACTGTATATATGTTAAAAATAAGTTTTAAAATCAGTAGGTAATAAGTCTTGATCAATTAATATGGTTTAAAACCATACTATGCGCCGAAACGGCGCTTATGTCGTAAAATGACGTCTTATGCGATGCTTAGTGAAAACTGACGTTAAGGTCAGATTAAAATGTTTTAGATATGCTATTTAATATAACATATCAGTAGGTAAATGATTTACCTTGAAAAGATATGATTAAAACCATTTTATGAGCCACAAGGGCTAAATCGTCATTTATCGACATAATTCAAGGACCTGCTTGTAAACTCAGTTTATAATCTGGTTTAACATCCCAAATAATCCTACTTATAATATTATATCAGTAGGAAACTTATTTTCAAGTTCATTATCATTAAAACATTGTTTTATGCAAAAAGGGCATTTTTGTCAAAATGGCATAATTATGGAACTTGCGTATAAACTCAGATTCTGATTATGATCATGTAATATAACCTCAGAGGGTTATGCTACATTTTATTACGATCATAATGAAACTTTAGATAAGTAGGTAACTAATCTAAATCTGGTCAGAATCGAAAGTCAAAGCAGAAGTCAAACTTTCCCGACTTTCGGTTGCGAACCGACCCTAGAACTGAAATTGACGAGCCGAATATGTTCTTACATATTCTAATAATTATTACCAACTTGTTTAAGTGTCAAAACAGGTTTCATAACATATATAAGATCAATTTATGATTTTTCCGAAAAATGCATGTTTGACTTTTTAATATCATAACTTTGACCCGTCAATTCGTCTAGCAAACGTGATCTTTAGGAGGTGCCTTTTATAGGGACTAACACCTACCTTATTACAATCACTAATCTATGTTCGTTACGAACAATGGCTGGACCATAATGGTCTTAACCGAAAGTTAAAGCGTTTTCCGCAAAACGATTGACTTTTGGCTATAAAAGCCTATAAACAAAAATGCAAGAGCAAGGAACACTTACAAGAGGTTCCTAGAATGCAAGTGAACTAAGTTGGATGCTCCTTTCAGTTAGGAACTTCCAGAGGAGGGAGAAGAGTTGAAATTGAGAAAGGTGCAAGTTGAAATGGTGAACTTGGACACCTATTTATAGTTGGAGAACTCAAAGGAGGTGATGCCAGGTGTTTAGGGGTGTAAGAGGAAGCTTACAAGTGTCCTAGAACGTGGCATAGCAGTTTGGGAAGCCATGGTTTCGAGTAAATGATTTTTGGCATTTTTATTTGGAGGCCAAGTTAATTTTCTGCAGCAGCAGTCCTTTGGCGGGCCGCGAGAGGCACAGGCCCTGTCTCTCGCACCCCGCGAGCACCCCAAAGCCAGATTCAAAGTTGACACTTTTAGCCCCTTAACTTTTAAAACCCTCTAAACCTTTCTAAAACACCTTTTTGGCACTTTTAGCCCTCCGTAGCCAATACTTAGCATACCCGGGATTATGCCCGGACATTGTCGAGCTCTCGGTTCGTTAAAAGGTCACTCAGAGGTATAAATTAACATGTTGACACTTTTAATCCCTCCATTATCCAACTTTCACATATTTACAAAATTAAACCCTCTCGTCCAATAAATGACACGTATGAGAGTTAGGACTTCGCAAAGGATCACTCGGAGGCTTATTATAAGCACGTTGACTCCGATGTCACTCAGAGGCTAGGCATGTTGACATATCCGTCACTCGAGGCCAAGTTTTTAAGCATGTTAACATATCCGCCACTCAGAGGCCAAGTTTTTAAGCATGTTGACATATCAGTCACTCAGAGTTTAATGATTTAGGCATGTTGACATATCAGTCACTCAGAGGCTGTTATTTATGCATGTTGACATCGGACCGTCACTCAGAGACTCAGTTTGAGCATGTTGACGCCTTTAGTCCTAATTGGTCTTTAATAGACTAGATTTTAAAATACAACACGTGTCACTATACTATTGGTCACGATTTTACAGGGTGTTACAGTTAATGATGTTGTTAGTAGTAAACTAACTTGAAGAATGAGCTATAAATGGAACTCATAGCAGAATTCAGGTTAAATGTGTGTTTTGGGTAAGATCATGCAATATATGGACTTGTACCATGTGCTTGGATAGTGTGATGTTCATCATATAATCGATTAAACGTTAGTTGGAATCAAGAAGTGAAAGTGATAAACATCTCACTCGTACGAGTGATAGACATCTCACTCATACGAGTGATATCAAATGTAGAACTATGAAAGTATTAGCATGTGTATAAATGAACTATGTGTATGTTATATAGGTGACTCGTACGAGTGATGAACATCTCACTCGTACGAGTGATATCAAATGTGGAATTATGAAAGTTTTAGCATGTATATGAATGTATACATGTACACTATATATCTCACTGGTACGAGTGATAAACATCTCACCCGTACGAGTGATAAGCATCTCACCCGTACAAGTGATAAGCATCTCACTCGTATGAAGTGATAATTGAATTGCGAGAATGTGAAATAAGACGGCCATTAGTACATGTCTTATATATGCAATAGTTGATTAATGCAAAGCAAGAAATATATGAATGAAGAGTAATGAATGTTATTATATATGATTATAAATATGCTAACTATGATATGAATATGGTGACATGAACAAAAGTGGAATCATGCCAAGATGGACTCAAGCACGAAAGGCTAACGAGTCAAGAGGAGGCAAGGAAGCGGACACGAATACGAACACATAAGGTAAGTGATTTCCGGAATCATTTCTTCTTTTATAAATAAATATCATCATGTTGAATACAGGGAATCGTGTAAGAAATTACGGATAAGGATAAGGAACAAGGTATGCAATGTTGTGGTAAGTCATAGGAAATCATCTATGTTCTGATTCAAGATAGAAGTGAATGGGTCAAATGTAGAAAGTATGTGTCAGGTGTGGGTTTTGGATGTTATGGGAATTATATAAGAATGTTTAAGTAATCACAATACTAAGGAAAGTATTATTGTAGCAGGACCGTAAAGAGTTAGTTATGTTGGAAGTAGTTTAGAATAGTCGAACGGGTCAAAAATCAAGAAAGTATGATGGAAGTATAGATTTGATTAAGAGGACATGGGGTTAAGTGTCAAAAGGATACGGGAAGCTTATGGAATGTTATGGTATGTTACGGAGCATTATGAGTCAGTTCGGGTTGGAATAGAAATCAGAAACGAGCTGTGTAAGTTTAAGCAAGGTAAAACCGTGTCGGCATTATATAGGGGGCGTCGCCGACGATTTCCTGATACCAGTGAAAACAACTAATAGGAAGCTTGTGAAATAAATGAACTGTGATAATGCTTGTCGGGGATAAATGAGTATGTAAGCATGTATGAGTATGGCTTATTTATATGCTAGTAGAGGGATTCATAGTCAAATGGTGAAGATCGAGTCCAGGAGCAAGGATTGTACGGGAAGAGCGGTCTCATAGCTTGTAATTGTGTTTTACATTTAATAAGTAATTAAAAATGCATGTAGTAAATCCTTTCAAGAAAGTGTCCAACATTTTATAAATGAATTTTTAAGTATGTTATATAGTCAATAAAGAATTTTTTTTTGAGTTGGTAGTTCCGTTGCGTCTCTTATGGTCAAAACGTTTAAGGGTGTTACAATACTATAGCTATTGCGCTGGCAAATCCATTACTAAATGCGCCGATAAAACCAAGCATTTACACCGGACATGAAACTTAGGTACAGGAGGCAGAATGACATATACGCCAGTAGTGGCTTATTTACGCTGATAATGTGTCGCGTATTTAAGTCTTGTCTCGAGAAAGCAGTCAGCGTAGATGCTTATCTACGCTGATTGCCGGTGTATTTGTCAAATAAACCGGTTGCTTGAACTCGCGTTCAAGACTTAAATCCGCGATCACTTGTCTTCCTCGTAAATACACCCCATTCATCTTAAATATGCTGCATTCATAGCAATTACGCTGACATCATAAATTTCTTGATAAACCTATAAACCAAACTTTGAACACTGGTACAATCATTCTTATTGATTGTACCGATTTTTTACGAGATTTCAGATGATTCATCAATAAACAATCAATAAACAAATAAGAAATCATACCGAAATTAACCAGCAGAAAATCGGCTCTTATGTTTTTGAAAGGATTTGAATGTGAGTGTTTTTGAAAGTGGGTTTTGTGAAAAAGATGACCAAAGACGAAGCATGTTCAGATCTAATCTATATATATACTGAATTATCTTCCAGCGTATTTAATAAATACACCGGAATGATAATTACGCCGCGTAGGTTGAAGAATAAGGTTTCTTCAAAGTTCAGAAGTTCAAAACTAAATACGCTCGAAAATCTTAAACATTCCTGAAAACGTGCCCCTATTTAGTTAAAATTAGTGCAAAAACCTAAAATAAGTTTATGAAAAACATAAATTTGCAATTTGAACCCCGAAAATCATTTTTAGAGCCACAAAGCTTCCCTTTTCACATATTTCTTTTTGATTCAGATCCTGTGACTTTCCTGCACAAATATCATACTGGCAACACTTTGTCATTTTGTAATGTAAAGAAAATATTGAATAATCAAAACACAAGAAAACTGTCAGTATGTTTGTCCCCTTAAATCCATGCACCCTTATTTCAACTTGCTTTCGGAGAGCGTTTTATCATGTTGTGGTAATGTTGACAAGAATTGCAATGGACCCCACTAAGGCAAGACAATTTGAATGTTGAGCCTGTGAGTCCCACGTCAGGACATACCCCTGCGATCAAGGTATGCACAAAGATTCCTCATAGCGGGTGAGTACATAGACTTCATTCGTTTTGAATTTCAACGATAGACAATTGATCATCAGGTCAGTACTTTTGTACAGCAGAGAGACCAATGTCTACGAGGGCTAAGACAAATACCATAGACGGTACGATTTAAGCATATGAATGATTCTCAATGAGAACTTCATCTGTGTAGGGTTTTGGCCACATTGGCTCTTTTGTAAAGATATCATAATTGTGTCTAGGTCAGCATATATCTGGATGCAGCATAAGAGCAATTATGATATCCCCGAATGATTAGCCCATATAAAGTCCCAAAATCTCAGACTTCGACAATCTATCAACGCAAGATTTAAGACCATTAAGCCATATGTTGTAACATGTTACCCGCAAGTTGCACAACATTGTGGGAATCCAGAATTCTTGTATAAGCATTAACTTTTGTCGCCTACTCGTAGTTTACTCGATAGTATTGCTGAATCTACTAACATGTCATTGCTTGGCACCTCAATCAATTTTCTTTGTTTAACATCTTGATTTTCCATTCTATTACTGTTTTAAGAACAAACAAAGTGTCAGTAGTTTTCTATCATTTCTTAAGTAGGTGTCAATCGAAAGATCAAATCTTCAAAAATATGCTTATTTTCTGGAGAACTTCCCCCTTAAAATTTGATTTTCGAAAGTCCAGTACTTGAAAATGAAATTTTAAAGTTGCAGAAAATCTTTTTGTTGGGCACATTTGAAAGATATTTAAGATATTTATTCTGAAAAGGAAGATTTGTTTTTTTAAACGGTTATGAAGACTCAAATCATTTCCACTCAAGGAAATTGACCATTTCCAACCAGGTTACCAACTGGTTGAAACGGGTTTTGTTGAAGGCTTTCATGAAAATATTAGCTTTCTGTTGCATAGCATCCACAGGCACCACTTGAATGTATTCTTTCTCGTACGCATCTCTGATGCATGAATGCGAATTTCGATGTGCTTTGTTCTGGGGTGGTGGATAGGAATCTTCACAATTCCTAGACACGCCTCGTTGTCGATGAATATTAGAGTCTTCATGATGTTGATTCCGTAATCCAGCAACTGATTTGTATCCAAAGAACTTGTGAACAACAACTGTAAGCTGTCGTATATTCGGTTTGAGCTGTAGATGTGGAAACTGTTGTCTGCTTCTTGCTTTGGCACGATATGAGACGATTTCCTAAGAATTGACAACCTCTGGAGACGGACTTTCTGTCAACCTTGCAACCTGCATGATCCTGTCCGAATAAGCAATTAAATCAAAATTACTATCTTTAGAATACCACAGTCCGAGCTTAGGTGTTCCTTTCAGATAGCGAAAGTTCATTTGACAGCAGCTTCGTGAGATTCTTTTGGATTCATCTGAAATTGTGCACAGAGGCAAACAACCCACATAATGTCAGGCGTACTTGTGGTCAGATACATCAATGGGCCTATCACTGAGCGATAGAAGGACTTGTTCACTGGTTTTCCTTGAAGATCAGATGTGAGTTCTGTCTGAGCTGCAAATGGTGTACTGGCGGTTTTGCAGTCATTCATGCTATACTTTGTGAGAATATCCCTGATGTACTTTGCTTGATGAATGAGGATACCGTATTCTTTTTGCTTCACCTCCAATCCCAAGAAAAATGTGAGTTCTCCCATCATGCTCATTTCGAACTTTTCCTTCATAACCTTCTCGAGCTCCTTGCATAGGGCCTCGTCGGTTGACCCAAAAATAATATCGTCTACATAGATCTGCACCAGCATCACATTATCTCTGATTCTTTTCACGAAGAGAGTCATATCGATTTTACCTCTTGTATACCCACATTCCAAAAGATATGTCGACAAAGTCTCATACCAGGCTCGAGGAGCTTGATGAAGACCGTAGAGAGCTTTGTCAAGCTTATAGTATCGTGTAGGAAAGAGTGGGTCTTCAAATCCCGGAAACTGGCAAACATAGACTTCTTCCTTCACCTTCCCATATAGAAACGCACTCTTTACATCCATCTGAAACACCTTGAAGTTTTTGTACGAAGCATATGCTAAGAATATTCTAATAGCTTCCAAACGTGCTACCGGAGCAAAAACTTCCTCATAATTAACCCCTTCCTCCTGTCGAAAGCCTTGAACTACCAATCTTTCCTTGTTCTTGATAACGACAGCACGATCATCCATTTTTTACGAAATGCCCACTTGGTGCCAATGGGATACTTTCCATTTGGTAGATCAATGAGTTCCCAGACTTTGAGCTTACGAAACTGAGATAACTCTTCCTGCATAGCCTGCACCCAGCTAGAATATTGAATGGCTTCTTCAATCTCACTTGGTACGGACTGCGAAAAAAAAGCTGCATACAATCTAGTGTTGATGGTATATGTTTGTCCACAAGTTCGAACTTCAACTTCCACGAGACCAATGACATTCTCAATGGGATGATTTCGATTTGTCTTGTAACCTGCGTTGGTGTGGGTCTCAATTTATTAAGGTAGATTAGTAAAGTATTCGTCGACGTAGATAATTGGATGCTCTTCTCCTTTAGTTGGTTCATCCACAATCGGCTGTGAAGAAGAAGCATCACAAGTAAATGCATCCTCAGCCGAAGTGTCGCCATCAGCTTCGTCAACAGGAAGGATTGGATTGGCTGACACCGGGTTGAATCGAGTTGTAAAAGGAGTGAAACCAATGTTTGAAGGATCAAACAATGGCTCTATTGGGGTTGTTTTTGCAAGTTCAGTTTCACTAAATGGTTCATCACAGTCGAAAGTGTTGAAAACAACGTCTACATCATATAAAAAACCAGTTTGGAGAACTTCCAGTATTGGTGGAGTTTCCTTCTTGAAAGTTGACGTAGTATGATTCAGTCACTATCTTGGTTCGTTTGTTGTAAACTCGATACTTTTGAGAAGATGAGTAACCCATTAAATAGCATACATCACTAACTGCTTCAAACTTGATGAGATTGTCTTCAGTATTGAGGAGTGTACAGGAACATCTGAACGGTCTAAAGAAATCTATCAGAGGCTTTCTTTTGAAAAGAAGTTCATAGGCTGTTTTTCCATGAGGTTTAACGATGAGAACTCGATTCAAAACATAGCATGCTGTGTTGACTGCTTATGCCCAGAAGATGATAGGAAGCTTGGAGTCTACGAGCATAGTTCGAGCAGCTTTAATGAGTGTTCTATTCTTCTGTTCTGCTACGCCATTTTGCTGAGGAGTTCTGGCTGCACTGTACTGAAGGCGTATTCCGTTTTCTTCGCAGAAGGAGATAAACGTTTGATTTTTGAATTCCGATCTGTTGTCACTTCTGATAGATTTGACCTTCGCTTGATCAGGATTTCAATCATGGGAATGAAGTTCTTGAGAGTGGAGGTTGTCTCGTTTTTGGCTTCAAGAAAATATACCCATGAAAAACGGGTGAAATCATCTGTAATCACCAAGAAATAGGATCTTTTAACTAAACTTTTAACACAAATAGGACCGAAAAGATCCATTGCAGTAATTGCAATGGAGCGGATATCGTATTCACTGCTTTGGATTTGTGCGGCTTTTGTGTTGCTTGCCTTGGGCACATGCGATACATTTTTCTGAAAATGGAAATTCTTTTATAGGCAATCCTCTTACTAAATTTAATTTGGAAAGTTTATTCATATTTTTGAAGTTCACATGCCCCAACCGCCTATGCCAAAGCAGTGATTCCAACTCTGACGCTTTTGAGATTAGACATGTCATATGCTCATTGGGTTTAGCATTTTTCATATTGAGGACATATGTGTTGTGTTGATGAGGAGCTGTGAGCATAATCATTTCGACAGGAACGGAGTATTTAGGCTTGAGGAATAAGCATTCCACGTCGTTGAACAACACTATAATTCCTTTGTCGCAGACTTGTGATACGTTCATGAGATTGTAACATAATTATGGACATAATTTATGTTCTCCAATGTAAGTGCTTCAGATACGACGTCACCCATTCCAACAATTTTCCCTCCCTTCTCATCTCCAAGAAAAGATACGAAATCACCATCGATGACTCAAAAGTTCTTCAGGAGTTCATTCAATCCGGCCTCGAGCATTATCTGTCAACGTGCCAAATATATTCCATGAGCATTCGAAGCCATTTTTGCAGTTTATTCTGTTATACAATAACAAACACAAATATGTACAAGTTAGTTAGTTTTCGGAACCCAGACTTGCTTCAAGTTTAATCTATCATGATTTTGAACAAGAATATTTTCTTTTCTTTTCCAAAAACAAGTTGAATTCACTATGCATTTTATTGATTTCTTAATATTATCAAACTGATCAGTGAAACTTTTGACAAAAGTGTAGCATAGCTTGAACTTTTAACTTTCTTCACTTTCTTTTCAAGATGATTTTCATCCTCAATGCCGTCTTCACTGATCTCACTATCTGATGACGAGACTGATTCTTGATTTTCACTTGAGGTTCTTCATCACTTTCTGAAGTTGTTGTGCTCGAGTCATCACTATTACTGACTTGAGTTGAATCTTTATCAGACTCTGATGTACCTGTACATGATGGAACAAACTCGGGAATTTCCTCTGTAAGGAACTTTCCAAATTTGTTTTTCTTCAATTCTGGGACAAATACAGGAGATTCAAGCACAACATTTTCATCATTAAAAACAGAATTTAGGTCATGACTTTCAACCACGGCATGCACTTGGTTGTGAGTCTTAAATGTAGGCACATGGCCATTACGACCATCTTGAATATTAAATTTAGGTATACAACCATTACAGCCATCCATCCGTGTCAAACTATTATAGTTATCCCGAATAGAAGTACTGTTTTTCTTGTTACAGTTCCAGGCAAACCAGCTAACTGTAAAATAAACTGTCGCCTGAGTAACCAATTCCTATTTTTGATCCTCCATAGTCACCATCCTCATCGCACACATCTTCTTTGCACTTACACATATCTGCATTACTTTCAGAAATGTTAGTATTATTTTCATTTTTGTAAAAGACATTTTGAGCCAACAGATCATGTTTATCAATTAAGTCATTTCTAAGATGAGGAGATGGCATAGGTACATAGTTTTTGCTGTGTAGTGGAGGAAAGATTTTTCTTCCGTTCCGAGCTTATCCTTGTATCCAATTCCATCCTTCCACAAATGTCGGTCGTTGGCATAATCAATATCAACCGTGCCTTTTGACTAACTTTCTATTTACAATTGTGATTTACAGTTTGTTATTTTCATTTTGAAAATTTTCTAATCTTTCAGTTAAATCATTTATGATAAAATATTTTCTAAAAACGAATTCTTTTAATGTCTGCATCTCAGCCAAAGTTGAGTTGAACTTTCTCTGATATGAAACTTTGTTTTCTTTCAATTCTTAGTTAAATTTCAAAACCTTTTCTTTTTCTATGATCAGGTCACGGTTTAGTAATTTGTAATGTGCCACGACGTCAAACATGGTTGGGAGCATAGTTTTGTTTTAAATTCATATGGTATGCTGTTTACCAAATCCTTATCCTCTTTGTCTTTTACAGACTCTGCTTTCATGGCGGATGCAGAAGTTCCAGCTTTCTCACTCTTGTTGTCGCTTGTTGCTCCTTGGACTGTCTTTTTCGATTCAGTCTTCTCAGCCTCATTCTTTCCCTTTTCTGAAGTTGGTTCAATAGGAGCGATTATGCTTTTCAAACCTTTGTCTCCCTTGGGAATTCTTGCAGCTTACTTCTCAACGCAGTTTGATGAAGACGAGACAGGTGCGGCAGAGATTTTAGCCATGAGTGTTTTGTTGACTTCTTCTTTTGCCTCAGCTATTTCTTCTACCCAGTTATAATCTTCCACCACCAATGCTTTTGGGTTGTTATCAGCAACGTTTTCACTCCCCTCGATAGCTATTGGCCTTCTTGTGGGAACAACTTCAGCATTTTCGTTTTTCAACAGTGGGCATTCTCTCTTGAAGTGACCCAGATTCTTGGAGTTGTAACATCTTAGCTGTGACTTGTCAAAACCGGCTTTTCCCAGTGCCAGTGTCTTTCCTGTTTTGTCTTGAAACTTCTTTAGTCGTAGGATAATCATTGCCATTTGCCACTTCAAGTCCATTTCCTCCATATCATCCGGATCTACCTGATATATGTCTTCAGTAGTGAGAAAAATCCCTTTTTAGCTCACCTGACATGAGAGCTTCATAGCTACTCAGGAAGGTGTTAAACAATGCAACATGTTCGGTATGTTCAGTGGATATCTTGAGTGCTTGAGCATCACCGGCCACAGTAGTCTTCTCGTTAGATGATGGAGCCTTTTAGAGCTTGTGGAAGCGTTAGGGTAAGATGCAGTAGCACTTGGAGAATTTGAACAACAGGAGGTTATGGGGGCAAGGAATACCACATCTTTGGGAACAGAAGCAACAACAGCAGATTGAGTAAATTTCTGAGAGTATCTTGCTTGGTTCATTTCTCTCTTGAGTACATCCATTTCAAAGGTCTTCAGAGTATTGATCAGTTCTGAAAGAGTGACAGGAGTAGTGCTGGTCAAGAAGGTTCTTTTGATCATCATACATTGCAGGCTCCATTCTTTTGGAAGAGAGTCCAAAAGTTTCTTGATGGAGGCATAGTTTGCAACAGGATTGCCAACTTTCTTCATTTTTGTTAGCACGCCCAAAAATTGACTAATATGATCTGACAAGCTTTCACCACGAACACTCCCGAGCATATCATTCTTTCAAAACCATATCTCTCTTGTTATCCATCAACTCTTTGTTCCCTTCATAGTGATCAATAAGGGCCAACGATAGTTCGTGAGCTAAAGTATATAATTGCGAACAGATTGTTGTCGTCTTTAGACAGAGACATTGTTAGAGCAGCATGAGCCCTACGATCGCGTTGAATGAGAGTCCTGTCCTCTTTAGTGAATGTTAAAGGGTCTTCGTTGATTGTTCGAACATCGTCGCGAATTATCATAAGAACATGCGGTCCTACGGTGATAGACATCCATTGAGTATAGTCTGTATACTCAAAGAACGCTTTGATTCGATTCTTCTAACTACTGAAGTCTTCAGATCCTTTCAACTTGGGAGGTCTCATAGCTGTTCCTGTCTCCAGTTCGGCTTAGGCTATTGGATTAAGCTGATTAAGTGACATTTTGGTTGATTTCGAGTTGGAAAACTTGATCTAGGATTAAATACACTTGAATCAGAGTGACCAGAGAGTAAATACGTTGCAAGGAGCAAGTACGCTGGTGATGCTTGGCTGCAAGATCCGGCGACAATAGCTAAATGCGCTGGAACACACAAAACAAACGTGAGTTTGGCTAAATGCGTCGATCACCATGATAAAATCGCTGAGGATTTTTATCACTGACTTCGAAGTCGCCTTCGAT
This sequence comes from Scalesia atractyloides, assembly GCA_947069175.1. Lineage (NCBI taxonomy): Eukaryota > Viridiplantae > Streptophyta > Magnoliopsida > Asterales > Asteraceae > Scalesia > Scalesia atractyloides. The sequence continues at coordinate 35,294,533 of CAMTDV010000020.1, read as the reverse complement.
TAAATATGCTGAAACTATTTCGCTGAGAATCAACGAATACGCTGGTATATTGCCAGCATATTTGTTAATTACGCGATCTTCAAGGTAAAAACGCTATATTCAAGTTTATCTATGCTGACTTCAAAGTTAAATACGCCCAGCAGGGTTTAAGTACGTAAAAAACCCTCTAATCACCAAAAACGACTCAAAATTCATGTTTCTTTGTACCAAAATAACCCAAAATTTTACCAAAACACTGATTAACGGCAACCCAATGATTAAACACACCAGATCAAGCCATTTTAAGTCCAAAATTGTGAAAACCTTGAAACTTTGAAAACTTTTGAAAAACCTTCAAAACTTGAGGAATCTTAACAAAAACTCAAACAATCAAGAGCACAAAGGCTCTGATACCAAATCATGAGTCCCAAAACAGATTCAGATCACAGTGGTTTGATTGTTATCACCCAAACAACTATAGATTAGGTTATTTGAATGTTTAAAAGTTAAGAAAAACCAAAAGATGAAGATTCTTGTATGGATCAAACAACAAGTGTTGTATATAGAATCCCAAATGATATAATCACTGAATGCACCTGGACGTTCGGATTAAGCACAAGAAACAACAATAACAACACCAAGAAATCACCAAAACTTGTCTAAGAACCTTTGGCTAGGGTTTCCATTGATCAACATATATATACACCTTGACTTCCCAGCATATTTATTAAATACGTTGGGACATTAAATACGCCGCTGGTACAAGTATTAGAAATTACACTTTTGGCCCTTCTAGTTTTACTAACTATTACAAACAAGCTATAAATTTTGAAACTCAAGTATCAACGGTCTCAAAATGTTCTAACAGACTCGGGTTCACCTCGATATAAAAATGAACCACTGTTCTACGGCAACTAGTGTATGGGAATTCGTCAAACGCGATGGATGAATATCTAGAAATGACCGAGAAAATTGTGCGTGGTTCACTTCAATTTTTTGTTAAGATATATACATCTTTACTTATATTAGAATTTAAAATTATATATCTTTACGTATGGATCATATATATTTACTTATGAAGATATTTACGTAAGCCAACACTATTTTGGTATCCAACGCATATATGAGTTTCACAGTGAAAAACATGGTTCTCCCAAATGCTCGGTAGCCTCGACTGTATGCATGTTGGATTGGCTATGTGTCCTAATGCTTAACGAGGTCAGTTCCACCGAGGTGATCACTCCACCCCGACAATTATACTTGAAGCAGTGTCATTGCATGATATTTGGTTTGGCATGCGTTTTTTGAGTTGTTGGGTCAAATGACGACCTAAATGTTATCAATCAATCCCCAATATTCAATGACATTATCGATGGGATTGAGCCAACACAACCGTTTTATGAAATTTCAACTACCGCTACTACCTGGTTGATGGTATTTACAATGAGTGGTCGACACTTATTCAAACTTTTTCGTCTACAATTAATTACAAACGAAGGTACTTTACAAAGAAGCAAGAATTGGCAAGAAAAGATACTGAAAGAGCGTTTGAAGTTCTAATTAAAAGATTTCATTTGATTGCCAACCCAATACAGTTTATGACACGAGAGAAAACAATGGACGTCGTCTACACTTGTCTAATTCTACATAACATGATTTTTGAGGACCAAGGTATGACTATTTGTCAAAACTACTAAGGTAATGTCCCACGGGGTGAATCGACACACGGAATCCTTCGTCATGAGTTCGTCCAGCATTTGGGCTAGACGACCCGATAATCTTGTATTAGACTAGTATTATTTGTTGGTTGTACTCCTTTTACTTTTTATGTGACATTTTATAAAAAAAAATAGTTTTCTATTAATATTAGTTTACAAATTTAAAAGAATAAACATAAAAAATGAAAACTCGCTCAAGTCACATCTCACCTGGACCACAATAGGGTCAGATGGCTTTAGCAGTGTCTTTATCCAGTGCCCAATCATTGTCCAGTCAACGCCAGATAAAGCAATATTACAGGATAAATTCGGGTGCTCACCTAGACCACAACGGGTAGTCTAACTTAACGTCCGAATTTTAGTTTTGTTGGGTTGGGATGGGTTGGTCGAGTCATATAAACAATGTATTGATACCGACAAAACTAAAAACTAAAATGATGTAATCATAACCACAAAACGATAATACATCATTCAATAATTATTTAAAAAGAATAAATGAAGTTCTATATATACATATTAATTCATAACATGATAAGGAATAATACTTTTGTCTTTTGTGTTTTTTTCTTTCTTATTTTTTTGCGTTTCTTTTTTCTTTTTCATAGTAAATTTTATGATTTCTGATTTTTGTAACTAACTTAGTTTTTTTTATAATTTGTCACAAAGGTTAAATGAATTTAGTTTTTTTATTAGTTTTTGTTTTATGTTTTTTTTTTGGATTTGGTAGTCGTTCGCTTGACATTTGGCATTTTGTTTGGTGGTCACATTTAGCCCCTAGGGTTTTTAACGCCTTGACTTTCTAATACATGTCGGTGTAAATTCGATTTTGTCTATGTTTTACGTCACATAAGTCACTTGGTGTTAGAAATTCGTATATTTTACTTTACGTTTCTATCGATTTTGACCATAGTTTAGTTGCATGCCCCATACCCACAACAACACGATTTTACACCCAACATCGTAGTAGGTGGGGTTGATACTAGCTCGTATTAAAATTTTGCAAAAGAATAAATAACCACATAAAATGTAATATATATTACATATAATGACAGAATAGGATCGGCTGACCCACACCCTTCATACCGTGTAAGCCCATAGTCAACAATATTTTAGGGTTTTTTTTTAAATTCAGAAGTAACAAGCAAGTGATGTGAGGAGAGAAGATTGTAAAACTATGTATAAAGATTTTCTTTTCATAAAAAGAAAAGTTTAAGCCATCCGGTTTTTATTGTTCCTATTCAATGAACGGTAAAGAGTTATATACTATTAATCTTATTATTATTAACATAATTTATTTTATTGTTCCTATTCAATGAACGGTAAAGAGTTACATACTATTAATCTTTTTATTACTAACATTATTTTTAAAAATAGTTTGTTTTTCTCAAATAACTTTAAAAAAGGTTAACTTATAAAGTTTTGAGTATTTCGTTACAAATTAGTTATGTCTTGACAAAAATATTGCTCAAAATCGAGTAATCAAAACTGTCTCACGATATATTTATTTATTTTTTCTTATAAAGTACGTTTACCGTTGTCACAAACTAATAAATTTCGTCGCGCGTGGCAGCGGGTCCAAATGTAAAGTAACTCGGATTTGTATCGTCAAGACCCGTATCATTTTTAAACAAAAGTTACGTCAAAACATAGATAAACTGAAGATATACATAATAATAAGCACGAAAACCTATTATATTTGACCCAATTTATTTGAGAAAGAACTTTACGTCGAACACTAACTTGAACTTACACTGATACGTACATAAAAATAACTACAAAATTATGTTTTTTAAGTTAAAAATGGTATCGTATGTTGCGATGACACTGAAACGTAAAGTAAGCCGAATGCTTACAGTCTAATGAAAACGTATTGTATATGACCCGACTTGTTGTAAAACAAAATTTATATCAAAACGTAGACCAACTGAAAAAGTATATAAAAAAACAAAAAAAAGCATATTATACCTGAGTCTACCAATTTTCAAAGAAACATAATCAACTTGAACTTATACCAACATGTACATAAAAATAAGTATATAAAAATTGAATATAAAATTTTAAAAGAAGTTAAAACATTATAAATGTTAATACTAAATATTAAAGGATAAATATTAAAAATTACAAAGTATTAAGAAACAAATAAATAAAATAATGGCCCACCTAAGTTATGTATGTAACTATATAGAATCGAAAAGAATGAAGCCACATTTGCAATATTCCTAGAGCTTTCTCTACGTTCCGATGATGTATTGAATTTCATTTTCTAACCTGGATCCAATAGCTCAATGTATTAGAAAACTAGCAAGCACACTTGTCATAATGGAAGACACATTTGTAGCACCTGTTATAAATGAAGCTGCAACTTCACATGTCAACACTCCCATGCTTCAATCCAATATATATATATATATATATATATATATATATATATATATATATATATATATAGGGTAAGGTTATTGTAAGAAAATATAAAAGTATGAGAAGGATAAGAAAAAATCTAAACCTTTAGATATTTAATCTAATGGTTGAGATCATAGTGGCAATTCTGTAAATAGTGTTGACAATTAAACTAACTAATTTTATAAATTAAGGGTATAAAGATAAATTTAATATTTTTAAATTAAGAAACTAACATTAATGCACATGCAAAGTTCCCTCCTTTTTTAAACGTCAATAACTTTTTATACGTAACTCTTTTTTAAAAAAAATTACACCATAATAACGAGTGTTTTTTATCTTTAATATGAGTACTATATTGATATACTTATGTAGAGAAAAAAAATTACGTCTCGCTTGGATGTTTTAGGCCATAGTGTTTTTTCTATGTTCATACAATGGTGTTTTAATTGTAGGGTGTTATTTCTGTTATATTTCTGTTCTTCGTAAGATGTATGCCTTCAATATATATGTTGTGGTGTTTTTATGAGTTAGGGTGTTATTCCTATTATATTTAATATGAGGACAAAGGTCCTTGCATTGCTGTGGTTTCTGGTGTCTTTAGTAGGTTTTTTGTTGCCTTCAAAGAGTTAGGGTGCTATTTCTGTTTTTATATATTTAGGGTGTTATTTCAGTTTTGATTCTGATTAAAGTGTTGACTGGTGTTATATTAGGGTGTTATTTCTGTTATATTCAATGTTAAGGTGTTCTTTATAAGACGTGTGCCTTCAATATAACTGCTGTGATTTTGTATGAGTTATGGTGTTATTTCTGTTATATTTCTGTTCTTTATAAAATGTACGCCTTCAATATACATGTTGTGGTGTTCTTATGAGTTAGGGTGTTGTTTCTGTTATATTTCTGTTCTTTATAAGATGTATGCCTTTAGTATACATGCTGTGGTATTTTTATGAGTTAGGGTGTTATTTCAAATTTGAAAATTACTACAATAACTGCCAAAAATCGGTTGCATATATTCATTCCATAATTAGATTTTATTACTTAAATTACATTTATACCCTTAAACTACCAAAATAAAAAGGGATACATGTCACCTCCAAAATCTTTCTTATCCTTCTCACACTTTTAAAGGTGTGAGAAGGATAAGAAAGATTTTGGAGGTGACATATGTCCCTTTTTATTTTGGTAGTTTAAGGGTATAAGTGTAATTTAACTAATAAAATCTAATTATGGAATGAATATATGCAACCGATTTATGACACTTATTGTGATGATTTTCGAATTTGAAATAACACCCTAACTCATAAAAACACCACAACATGTATGCTGAAGGCATACATCTTATAAAGAACATAAATATAACAGAAACAATACCCTAACTCATAAGAACACCACAACATTTATATTGACAGCATACATCTTATAAAGAATAGAAATAGAACAGAAATATATTATATATATATATATATATATATATAGAGAGAGAGAGAGAGAGAGAGGTTTAGGATAGAAAATGAAATGCTTTAATCATCATGGAATCATCGAGTTTTTTGGGGAAATAAATGTGTTACTTGAATCAGTTTTTTTTTTAAAAATTAAATATGTTATTGTTGAGGTTAGTTGCGTTTCAAGGACATAACGATTATAAATTTTAAATTATTTTTTATATTTCATATTATTTCTTGCATCACACGTTATAAATATAAATTTTGATATGAGTACATATAACCCTAATATGAACTATACATACAAAATTAAAGAATATATAACATTACTCATTTTAAATGATGCGTTTACGAAGTAAGAAATTTGTTTTTGAGTACAAAATAACTAGCATATTTTATTTCAAATTAATTATTTCTTATTATAAAAAGTGTTATCAAAGTAGAAGATGGAATGGAATTAGTTCATGATCTAAGATTATATATATATTAAAACACACACACATTATATATATATATATATATATATTGCTTATACATATGTTTAACATTTGTGAAAACGATAATAAAAAATTTTAAACATGATGAGGTTTTAAATTTTTAGTTACGTCAAATAGTGGTGGGTTTATAATTTTTTTGTTATCCCATCTTCTTTTGATAAGTAGGTTCTTATTTATTAAAGTAGAGATATTATATTGAAGTATAGGTAAAAAGATAACTAATATTAATTATTAGAAATTAAGAATATTAAAGAGATATAATTATGAATATAAGATTATTTCTAATATTTTAAATTAATCATTTAATAGTCTTTACATTAATTTACTTATTATTTATTATATGGTTAAGGTAACATTATAAATTGTCATATAGCATTTTGGTGAAATTCTTTATCATAAGAGAATGCAATATAACATTAAACTTACTCTTGTATTAAATTACCCAAATCTACAAAACAATGGCAGGAATAGTTGTAGGATGCTATTAGTGGAAAAAGGCGGTTGGCTTTTTTTTTTTTTTTTTTAACGTCTTTAAACTAGTTATGATTAAAATTGAACACTGATTCCAACATCAAAGAGCATGTGGTGGAGAGGATTTGACGTTTGATATATGTCTAAACATATTTAAGAGATCCGGGTTCAAGACGTGAGCAACGCAATTTGTTTTCTTTATTTAAAATAATATTTCTAATCCTTAAAGTTTACTCAGGTTTTTATTTATTCATTTTTATGTCAGTTTACGTTGGTACTTCTGAACTTTAAAAATGTACTATAGAGTTCCTCAACATTAATAAAAAATGTGCGTCTTTTTATCTACATCTCAAAGCAATTTTTTTAAGATTATGTTATAAGTATCACCTATAACAAAAATTACAATGGCAGATAATAGTATTTCCCTACTATTGGTTGAAATAGGCGGCCAGCTGCTACGCTTGTATTTCCCCATTAGGCAAGCTAAATTACTATTTGCTCGTTTAAATTTACAGTTTTGTCATTGGTTTTGTTTTTACCTTCCAAGCCAAATTACGATTTTATCGTCAGCTCAAATTTACAATTTTGCCATCATTTTGTTTTTTTCTCTATGAAATTACGATTCTGACCCCAGTGTAAAATTACTGTCACGTCATAGTTTTAGTTTTTTAATAAAATTATGGTAGTGTTTTTTTTTTAATTTGTTGAATCAGTTTAATTTCTATTTGTGCCAGTCGGTTGTCTGACACAGGCTCATTTGTTCTGAAAAATTATAATTTTGCACCAGTTTAAATTATAGCGTTTTCATCTTTTTTAGTTTTTTTAACCAAAACTATGATAGTAATTTATTTTAATTGGTTGACTCGATATAATTTTTTTAGATCATGTTATAAGTAGTACGTACAAGTAATCAAAGCACAAACCTACATGTTATGAGAGAAAATATTCGGCTTAGTGTCCCGCAACGCGGGCATGGCAAAATCTAGTATATAATACAATTATCAATTTTGTGTTAAAAGTAACTAATTTTAATTAGTCGTCTTGACAAGTTGATTTAGTAGTTAGTCACTTGGTTTCTTTTCTTGAGGTCCCAAGTTCAACTCCCATATCACTTTTAAGGACATTGTTGGTGGCAATGGAGATTAAAACCAGACCTCTCTGGAGGTCGCCAAATCCAAACCGAGCCGAACCGGGTTTTACCGCGGTGGGGCTTAAGGTGGGTGGGTTTTTTTCGAGAACTGGTGGCTCGGGTATGTATCCAACTTTAACCGTTATAAAGGAGGAGATGCATTTGCTTGATTAAACATATAGCAAAATGTTTATGCAGCAATTTATCTGGTCGTTCAGAAAAAATTAATTGGTCAATTCTTAATTTTGAGATTCCGTGCATAATTACAAAACTCAATTTTATTCGTTTTTTCAACCTAGCATATCTGGCGTATTGTTTAGAGGGAAACGATAGATCACTTAATATATGTTAATTATTTATTTTATTTATCTATTAACTATGTATTCATTGTAAAATTAAGTTTAGTGGTTAATTTTACTCTATTTATATTTTGTTTTATCTTATTTTTATTATTATAATTCTCATTCTAATCATGAGTTTATTTTCTATAATATTAACTATTTCGTTATAACGTGTTTAATTTTTATCAATTAAGCGTTAAAATAAAAATTTTCTTTTTTTTAATGTGATGAACAGAACTGGTACTGTACCGGTTCTATGGTGGTTTCGATCAAACAACATCAGTACTAGTATTGGTACTTTTGAAACCGTTACTAATGTTTTTATAATTTCAATCGATGTAGAACACGTGTTGTTATTCTTTTGATTATATTGCGACAATATTTTTTATGTTTTCTTTCCTTTTTATGCTTTTTTTATCAATATATAACACATAACGATACCGTAATTACCCGAACCGTTACCGAGCGAATTCCGCCGCAACGCGCGGTGAATTTTACTAGTTATATATATATATAAAGGACATGCTATGAAATACTGGCAAGCAGCTGGCTGACACTTCAAAATTACAATCTTGCCCTAGTTCAAAATTACAATCTTGCCATCGTTGTAGCTTTTGACAAAGACGCTTTACCCTCAATTTAGAATTACGATTTTCCCCTAGTTCAAAATTACAGTTCTGTTATTGTTGCATCTTTTAATAAATTACGATTTTACCCCGTCAAAATTAGATTTTGCCCCCAGTTAAAGAGCATGCTAGGGAATAGTGCCTAGCGCCCAAACAAATTACGGTTTTAGTCCTAGTGCAAAATTACGATTTTGCCCCAGTTGAAAATTACAATCTTGCCATCATTGTAGCTTTTGACAAATTATGATTTTACCCCAGTTAAAATTACGATTTTGACCACTGTTCAAAATTACAGTTTTGCAATTATTAGTTTTTTTGCAAACCTATGGTATTGCTCTGTTTTAATTGGTTGACTCGATTTAATTTTATTCGTGTCAAGCAGCTGTCTAGCACTGGCTACTTGGTCTTGACAAATTGCAGTTTTGCCCCAGCTTAAAATTATAGTCTGGCAATCGTTTTAGTTGTTTTTCTAGAAAAGGAATAGTAGTGTTTTGTTTTAATTGGTTGAGAAATATTTGGCCTACCTACCACCCCGCAACGTGGGCGGGGCGTCAAACTAGTTTATTATGAAGGAAGAACTTTTAATAGTGTTTATGTTAGACGTGAACAAAAAAAACCGGTTTCCATACCGAAACAGAGAGAAAACCGAAATAGGTTTTTTAACTGGTTTTCAAAGAACCGGTTCAGACTCAATCCGACCCGGTGGTTATATACCGGTTCTTATTCACGTTTCATGTAACAGATTTAAAATTCGAAACCGGTTAATAACCGTTTTTGGTCCAACCCGGTTTTAAACCAAATCGAACTAGTTCGTATAAGTAAGGGTTCCCATCAGTTAAAACGATTCGGTTAAAAACCCGATTTACACACCTCTAGTTTACGTGCTAATATAAGTATTGGTGGCTTTGCTAACGTGCGTCATTTTTCTGTTTGTACTTTTTTAATGAACGTAATCGATACAATTACGAAAAAAATCGTTGCCTTTGCTAATCTACGAAGTGTAGGCTTATCTCAGCTAGTTTATATTACAGAAAAGAACCTTTAATAGTGCTCACATGCTAATGTGAGCTTTGGGGCCTTTGCTATCTTGTATTTGTATTTTTCTGCTTTTTTAAGTTTAGTCTTTATAACACACGATTATTAAATAACCGATGCCTACCACAATGCACATGCTAACTCTAGTGTAACATTCCAAATTTGAGATGTTCATATATTGACACATCTTGATTTATGTAGCATTTTATGTATGTTGAACTAATCAATAATAAAATGAGCAATTCTATTTGAGAATTTAATGACTTAATTTAAATTGCTTAACCTTTTTTACTACCAAGTTAAGCTTCATTTAGTATATATGGTAGATTAAAAAACTTAACAAGGATTGTAAGGATAAAAAGGTTTGAAAATGGTGGGGCTTATCTTGCCAAATTATGAAAGATTCTCTATTAACCTGAGGTATAGAGAATTCCAGGAAAAAATACGCATTTTTTGTGTGGGTGCCATGGGAGCCATGGGTCAAGAAGAAAACCGATGGGAAGCTTCAGTACATCGATTCTAGGTTATTGATTAAAGAAATTGAAGAACTTATGAACATTCTCTGTTATGTAGAAGCCTAGTAAGTAATATCTATACAAAAACCCTAGATTTTCATGTGTTCTTAAGTTGAAAATGTAATCATGATGAAAGTTTAAGGTTTTTGGTGATAGATGATCTATTTCATAAGTTGCAGATGATTCTATCATAGTTTTTACATGGTGATGATACTTAGTGTAACATCTGATAAAAAAACAGGTTCTAAAACCTGCTTCGTTTTTGTAAATATATGTTATAATCTTTTATGCTAGTCGATTAATAAATATGGTGTTATTAATAAAATAAATGGTTACAGAGATAATAAAATAATAATAATAAATAAAATATATAAATAATACTTATTATAAAAAAAGAGTGGACCGCGGGATCGAACCCGAGTCTCCACTCAAACAACACACACTACGCACCGCTACAACACATGCACAACATCTGACATATCTGAACCAAATAATCTGTTATAAGCTCGTTACCTTTAAAACTGTTTGGAGTCCCGCCCAGTAACAGGTGAACTCATCTCAGCAATCAATCAAGATTGTCGTTTCTCCTTTCAATTAACTACCAAAAACCGTTTCTAATCATGCATATAAACTCAACCATTGAGTCAAACCAAAACGGTAATACAATTAATTTACCATTCAAGGTTTTGACCAAAACCGACACAACCGAAATTAAATTCAATTTAGTGTCTACTTACAAATAGCGACCACAAACCTGTTCTAGAGCTTGCTCATACAATTTCTTAAACTCGCAAACACACTACACACTCTCTGCTCTTTATATCTCGTTTCGTCGGAGTTGGTTCGTCGCCGGAATCTCATCGGAGAAGTCACGTTCGCGTGTGTGTCTGGTATAATCCTTTCGAATCTTCCCTTTTAATACCTTTTAATTATCTGTAAAGAATTCTTGAACAAGTGTTTTAATGTAAAAACAATCGGGTTAATGTTTTGTGTATCAAAATGTGAAGAAGATGAAGTCTTAATTAGTGTATAAATATAAATAAAAACAGATCTTTAACCGGGTTAGACACACAGTCCAGTGGTGGACTGTGTGCAATTACAAAGCACATGTCCCGTGTTCGATTCGTACACGTTACCGATTTTCTGAAATAAAAACCAATTTTTTAACCTATTCAGATCACCTTTGAACATGTGTATAAATTTAATGTAAATCGGTGTTTCTACGGGTCAGACACACAGCCCAACTGGTTGGCTGTGTGCATGTGAACGGTAGGTCATGGGTTCGAAACGTGTTGTTGTAACCGGTTTGGGCAATTAATAAATCTTTTTAATACAAACAAAATAAGGTTTAAGTTAACTAGTATATATATGTAATTAAAATCTGAGTTATTTCAGGTGAGACACGTAGCTCAGTTGGTAGAGCTGCGTGCACGTATACGGGAGGTCATGAGTTCGAACCTAACACGATACCAAAATCATATGTGATCCGACCAGTCAGACGGTCAGACCTGACAAGGTCTATATTTTTTATTACTATTTTCTTTATTTTTAATTAAAAATCATTTAAAAATACTTAAAAATAAGACTTTTTAATTTTAAAAATTGTAATAAATATCATAAAAATAGATCTAAAAATCTAATAAAAAGCATTAATTAAAAATATTAATTTCAAATAAAAATTACATATTTACCAAATTATTGCGTGGCTATTTAGGTAAGTTTCTCTCATTGGTTAAATCCAAAATCGTGCGCTTCGTCGTCAATCCAAGAAAAATGCACCCACTGTGAGTGAATACTTACAAATTCCCCTTTTTATGCATGTTTTGGGGTGTATCATGTGTTGTTTACATATTTCGTTTATTCAAACACTTGTGCTATTACCATTATATGATCTAACATGTTATGTAATGTTACTTGTTGTATTATGTGGTTACATTTTTCTCATTTGCGTGCAATCATTCACATTAGGCCCGTCAGTTCCTCGTTGGATACGAATTGAGCATCGCGTGCCTCATTAAGATCGGCTCCGTTTGATTGAGCCTTGATCTCACAGTTCATCATATGTCATGCTTGTGTGTACATTGTTGGATATTATGTAGTTTGTGGTTAGATTTACATATGCGTATGCTCATAATTGTTATTGCACATTTTTATTAAAATAAACTGTCACACCCCGGATTTCCAACCCAAATCCATACACCGGGGGGGGGGGGAGGGGGTGGGGAGTATCGTGACGTCAGTTGATAATCATCATAGTCAATTAAACACGGCACAACGGAAGTCTTGGAGTAAAATTACTATTACAAACCGAATGTTCGAAAATACAAAATAATATACAGGCTCGTAATAAAAGATCCACAGGCGGATCATAAATTGTACATGGAAAGAATACAAAACAGACTTTGGGCAGATTTAGGATTTGCAAGATCCTCTATCACTACCGAGCACTTCCGGCCTATTTTCGTATTGTACCTGCAGTTTAGTCTTTTGAAAATACGTCAGCTTTCGCTGGTAAATACACCCAACTGACTCAATTTGAAAATATTTCAAAAATGTTTAAGTGCGTATCAGCACAAAATATTTTTATAACTTGGGTTAATTGACCGTCCAACCTTGCTAACAGATTTACATGTTTGTCATACATACGGGGCCCGGTACGGAGACCGAGACACAATTAACGTACACACCACTTTGGACTCACGAAGGAGTCAATTCCTCCCAACCTTGTGGGAATGCATAATTGAGCATCTATCGGGTGTATGCCTACACCCGCACTAAGGTCGTGGCCATTTCTATTGTAATGAGCCGAGGATATCCAGGACACGGTCGTTAACCCCTGATGTTTAAATTATCAAACAAAACTGACTAACAGAATATGCGGATTTACTATCCCCGAACCAGCGTTCGATTGATCACATTTCCGACCAAGCGGTAATAATTTACCATAATCCAAGCCCGTATAGGGGAAATAAGTCGAGAGTATTTACCTGAGCTAGTCTTCTTTTAATTTTTAATAACTCAGCCGTACACAAAAGGACTATGTGCAGATAGCATTTACCGGCAAGTCTCTAGTCTGGATTATGGCATAAACTAACCAATTAAATACTAACGGTCTTATTTAAGTCATAGACTTAGACCGACTAGCGTACTTGATCAAAACGTATGACGGGAGATTAGCCGATGATTGGATAGAATGTAGTTTAATCCCAACAAGTACCTTGACTTGTTTAATATGGGTAAACTATTAACATTCTGGATTTTGAGACTTAAATGACAAGGTTAAACCCGTTTCGGTTAATTTCCATAAAATAGTTACATATACGTAACTGTGCGCATAATAGTGATATTGGGTAACCGGATAAGTCACGGACAAGTTCTATATGCCATTATACTTTAAATATGTTAAAATATCAGTAGGATATTAACTTATATGCCCGTTAAAGTTTTAAAACGAAACTATGCCTCATAAAGGCATTTTGGTAATTTCATATCATATAAAAGGAACTTGATTATATTTTAAGTTTATAATCATAAGTTGTTAGAACTTTTGAGACCGTTGATGCTTGATTATTCATAGTTTGAGCTAGTTTGTAATAGTTAGACAATGTTGAAGGGTCAAAAGTGCAATATTGTGAAAATCATATGTAAGCGGCGTAATTAATAACCCAGCGTAATTAATAATTACGCTGGGTGATCAGTTTGTATAAATACATGGTTCAATGAATGTATGTCCAAGTTTCTTGGACATATTTTGGTGATTCTCTTATGTTGTGATTTTTGCTATTGTGCTTACACCCGAATATCCAGGTGCTGTTATTGATACATGTTATTGGGATTTCATATACAACACTAGTTGTTTGATCCATTCAAGATTCTTCATCTTCTTTGCTTGGTTTTCTTAATACTTGCACATTCAAACAACTAATCCATAGTTGTTTGGGTGATAACAATCAACCACTGTGATCCGAATCTGTTTTGGGACTCACAATTTGGTATCAGAGCCTTTGTGCTCTTGATTGTTTGAGTTTTTGTTAAGATTTTTCAAGTTTTGAAGGTTTTACAAAAGTTTTCAAAGTTTTATGGTTTTTCAAATTTTTGGGCTTAAAATGGCTTGATTTAGTGCATTTAATCTTTGGGTTGTTGTTAATCAGTAGTTTGGTAAACATTTTGGTCATTTAGCTGCAAAGAAACATGAATTTTGAGTCGTTTTTGGGTGATTAGAGGGTTTTTCTTCGTACTAAAACCCTTCTGGGTGTAATTATTTTGAAGCCAGCGTAGATATATTTGAAGATAGCATAATTATCGTTGAAGCTAGCGTAATTAACTTGAATATCGCGTATTTAACAAATACGTTGGTCTTAAACAAGCGGATTTGTAGAGTTTCAGCGAATAGTACCAGCGAAATTAATCGAAGGCGACTTCGAAATCAGTGATACAAATCCTCAGCGATTTTATCACGGTGTTCAGCGAAATTAACTAAACCTTTGCTTGTTTTCAAATATCCAGCGGATTTAGCTTTTTGCAGGACAAAGTCGCCGCTCCACATCAGCGTAATTGATTCCAAGTGCAGCGAATTTAATCTCTGGTCCAGCGTATTTATCACATTTGAAGCGTATTTGTTCTCTTTGCAGCGAAATTGTGTTCTGACTCAACAATTCCCAGCATAGTTAATCACCAACTATCAATTATGTCTCTCAATTAACTGAATCCGATTGCTCAAGCCGAACTAGAAACTGGAACCGCTACAAAACCACCAAAGTTGAAAGGGTCGGAAGATTTCAGCAGTTGGAAAAACATGATCACGGCCTTCTTTGAGTATACCGATTATATTCAATGGATGTCAGTCACTGTGGGCCCGCATGTTCCTATTATAATACGTGATGACATCCGTACTATCAATGAATATCCTTCAACGTTCACAGATGAAGATAGGACACTCATTCAACGTGACCGGAGGGCTCACGCTGCTCTAACTATGGCTCTGTCGAAGGATGATAACAACCTGTTTGAAGAATACACCTCCGCACATGAACTGTGGTTGGCTCTAATCAATCATTATGAAGGTAATGAAGAGCTCATGGACAACAAACGTGACATGGTGCAGAAAGAGTATGATATGTTCGGAAGTATTCGTGGCGAAAGCTTGTCCGACCACATAAGTCGATTTCTGGGGGTGCTGACCAAGATGAAGAAAGTGGGAAACCATGTTGCAAATTATGCATCAATCAAGAAACTGCTAGATTCTCTTCCCAAAGAATGAAGCCTTCAATGCATGATGATCAAGAGAACTTTCCTAACCAGCATAACTCCGGCCACACTCTCAAAATTGATTAACACTTTAAAAGCTTTTGAAATGGACATAGTCAAGAGAGAGATGAACCAAACTGGGTATTCTCAGAAGATGTCTCAGCAAGCTACTGCAACCTCGGTGCCCAAGAATATGGCATTTATTGCTCATGTCACCTCATGTGGATTAAGTTCTCAAAGTGCTGTCGAATCTTATCCGAATGCTTCCGCAAGCTCTGTGAAGGCCTCGTCATCCTTCGAGAAGACTACCGTCGCCAGCGACGCTCAAGCACTTAAAATATCCACTGAACATGTCGCTCTGTTTAATACTTTCTTAAGCAGCTATGAGGCACTCATGTCGGGAGAGTTGAAGGGAGACTTCCTCACAGCTAAGGACATGTATCAAGTAGATCCTGACGACATGGAGGAGATGGATCTGAAGTGGCAGATGGCAATGATCACTCTACGGCTGAAGAAATTCCAAGATAAAATGGGGAAAAGGTTGGCCCTTGCAAAAGCTGGATTTGACAAGTCCAAGCTTAGATGTTATAACTGCAAAAACTTGGGCCAGTTCAAAAGAGAGTGTCCGTTGCTGAAGAACGAGAATGCTGAAATCAACCAGACAAGGAGGCCGATTGCTATTGAAGGGAATGATAATGCTGCTGACAATAATCATAAGGCTTTAGTGGTGGAAGATTATGATTGGTCGAGGAGATAGCTGAGGCGAAAGGAGAAGTAAACAAAGCCCTCATGGCAAACATCTCCACTGTCTCTACCACGTCTGTTTCAACTGGTGTTGAAAAGCAAACCTCCAAGATTCTAAAAGATGACACTGGTTTGAAAAGCATCATCACTCCTGCCTCAGAGAAGAGACAACAGAAAGCTGAAATGAATGAGTCGAAGCCTGCAGTTCAAGAAGTCATCAGTACCAGCAAGAATGAAGCGGTGGGAACATCTACTACCGCCATGAAATCAGAAGCCGAGGATAAGGATTTGGTAAACAGCATTCCTTATGAATTTAAAGCAAAGTTGTGCTCAAAACCATGTTTGAACGTCGTGGCACACTACAAATCACTCAACCGTGACATAATCAAAGAAAGAGAAAAAGTTTTGAAAATAAATCAAGAACTAAAAGAAAATGAAGCTGCATATCAGCGAGAGTTAAACTCAACCATAGCTGAAATGCAGACTTTAAAAGAATTTGTCTTCAGAAAACATTTTATCATAAATGATTTGACCGAAAAACTAGAAAAATCTCAAAACGAAAATAATAAGTTGCAAACCATTATTGATAAATGGAAATTGAGTCAAAAATCACTGGTTGATATTGTAAGCTGCCAACGACCGACATTCATAAAGGATGGAATTGGATATAAGGATAAATTTGGAAAAGAAAAGAAAATTATATCGCTCAAAATCATGACAGATCTAAGGTAAAGCAAGTCTGGGTTCCAAAAGCTAGCTAATCTGTACATATTTTTTGTTGTTGTTGTTGTATAACATAATAAGATTCAGAAATGGCTTCGGATGCTCATGGAATATATCTGGCATGTTGACAGCGGCTGCTCCAGGCATATGACCGGGTTAAAGGATATGCTTACAAACTTTCGAGTTATCGATGGTGATTTTGTGTCCTTCGCCGGAGACGAAAAAGGGAGGAAAGATCATCGGAATGGGTGCCATCGTGTCGGAAGCACTTACTTTGGAGAATGTGAACTATGTTCCAGATTGTGTTACAATCTCATGAGTATTTCACAAGTCTGTGACAAAGGAATTGCGGTACTGTTCAATGACACGGAGTGCTTATTCCTCAAACCCGAATACTCCGTCCCTGAAGAAATGATCATGTTTAGAGCTCCCGCCAAAATAATACCTACGTGCTGAATATGAAAAATGCGAAATCAAACGAGCAAATGACATGTTTTATTTCAAAAGCATCTGAATTGGAATCACTGCTGTGGCACAGGCGTCTGGGGCATGTGAATTTTAAAAACATAAATAAACTTTCTAAATTAAATCTAGTAAGAGGTTTACCTATGAAAGATTTTCCTTTTTCAGAAAAGTGCATCGCATGTGCCCAAGGAAAACAACATAAAAAGCCTCATAAGTCCAAAGCAGTGAATACGATATCTGCCCCACTGCAATTACTTCACATGGATCTTTTCGGGCCCATTAGTGTTAAAAGTTTAGCTAAAAGATCTTATTGTTTGGTGATTACAGATGATTTCTCACGTTTTCATGGGTATTCTTTCTTGAAGCCAAAAGCAAAACAACATCTATTTTGAAGAGCTTCATTCCCATGATTGAAAACGTGATCAAGCTGAAGGTCAAATCCGTCAGAAGCGACAACGGAACTGAATTTAAAAATCACACGTTTGTCACCTTCTGTGAAGAAAAGAGAATTCGCCTCCAATACAGTGCTGCCAGAACTCCTCAGCAAAATGGGATAACGGAACGCAGAAACAGAACTCTCATCGAAGCTGCAAGAACTATGCTTGTCGACTCTAAGCTTCCCATAATCTTCTGGGCTGAAGCGGTTAACACAGCATGCTACGTTTTGAATTGTGTTCTGATTGTCAAACCTCACGGAAAGACAGCTTATGAACTACTTTTCAAAAGGAAGCCTCTGATAGATTTCTTCAGACCGTTCGGATGCTCATGCACACTTCTCAACACTGAAGACAATCTCATCAAGTTTGAAGCAGTCGGTGATGTGTGCTACTTCATGGGCTATTCATCTTCTCAAAAGGCATATCGAGTCTACAACAAACGGACCAAGATGGTGATTGAATCGTACTACGTCGATTTTCAAGAAGGAAACTCCACTAACACTGGAAGCGCTCCAAATTGGTTTTATGACATAGACATCGTATTCAACACTTTCGACATTGTTGAACCCGTTACTGAGTCCGAGCCTGCAGAATCCACTCCTTTGGAGCCATTGTTTGATTCTTCAGACATTGGTTTCACTCCTTTCACAACCCGTTTCACCCCTGCCTCTGCCTCTCTCTACTCCTCCTGTTATCGAAGTAAATGGTTACACATCTGTTGAGAATGCATCCGCACATGATGATTCTTCTTCACAGCAGGCTGTAGATGAACCTTCTAAAGAAGACGAAACTCCAATCATCTACGTCGATGAACACTTCACCAATCTGCCTCAACAAGTGGAAACTCACACCAACGCAGTGTACAAGACCAATCAAAACCATCCAATTGAAAATGTCATCAGTTCTGTTGAAGATGGAGTTTGAACACGCGGACAAACACATACCATCAACACAGGACTGTGTACAGCTTTTCTCCTGCAGTCGGTCCCAAGAGATATCGAAGAAGCAATTCAAGACTCCAGCTGGGTACAAGCAATGCAAGAAGAATTAGCCCAATTTCGGAAACTTAAAGTATGGGAACTCGTTGATTTACCAGATGGAAAGTATCCAATTGGTACAAGTGGGTGTTTCGAACCAAGATGGACGACCGTGGTGTAGTTATCAAAAATATGGCAAGATTAGTGGTTCAAGGTTTTCGGCAAGAGGAGGGGATTGACTATGAGGAAGTTTTTGCACCAGTTGCACGCTTAGAAGCTATCAGAATCTTCTTAGCCTATGCTTCGTTCAAAAACTTTAAGGTGTTTCAAATGGATGTAAAGAGTGCTTTTCTGTATGGGAAAGTGAAAGAAGAAGTCGATGTCTGTCAACCTCCAGGTTTTGAAGATCCTCACTTCCCCACGAAATACTACAAGCTTAACAAAGCTCTCTATGGTCTTCACCAAGCTCCTCGAGCATGGTACGAGACCCTGTCAACATATCTTCTGGAATGTGGATACTCAAGAGGGAAAATTGATATGACTCTTTTCACAAAGCGGATCGGAGATGATGTGATGCTGGTGCAGATCTACATGGACGATATCATCTTTGGGTCAACTAATGAAGCCCTTTGCAGAGAGTTCAAGAAGGTCATGAAAGTGAAATTCGAGATGAGCATAAAGGGAGAACTCACGTTTTTCTTAGGATTAGAAGTGAAGTAGAGAAAGGATGGCATACTCATTCATCAGGCTAAGTACATCAGAGATATTCTTTCCAAGTACAACATAAACGATTGCAAATCTGCCAGCACCCCTTTGCTGCTCAGACGGAACTCACTTCAGATCTTCAAGGAAAGCCAACGAACAAATCTTTCTATCGCTCAATGATTGGCCCGTTAATGTATCTGACCGCTAGTAGGCCTGACATAATGTGGGTTGTCTGTCTCTGTGCCCGCTTTCAGACGAATCCCAAAGAATCGCATGATGCTGCCGTCAAGAGAATATTTCGCTATCTCAAAGGAACTTCAAAGCTTGGTTTGTGGTATCCTAAAGATAGTAATTTTGATCTAATTGCTTACTCTGATAGTGATCATGCAAGTTGCAAAGTAGACAGAAAATATGTCTCCGGAGGCTGCCAATTCTTAGGAAATCATCTCATTTCATGGCAGAGCAAGAAGCAGACGACAGTCTCTACATCTACCGCTCAAGCTGACTACACGGCAGCTTACAGTTGCTGTTCACAAGTCCTTTGGATACAGAATCAGTTGTTGGATTATGGGATCAACATCATGAAGACTCCAATATTCATCGACAATGAAGCGTATCTGGGAATTGTGAAGAATCCGATCCACCACTCCAGAACGAAACACATCGAAATACGCATTCATGCAATTAGAGATGCGTACGAGAAAGGATACATCCAAGTGGTGCCAGTGGATTCAGTGCAACAAAAGGCTGATATATTTACGAAAGCCTTCGATAAAGCTCGCTTCAACCAGTTGGTAACCTGGTTGGAAATGGTGAACTTCCTTGAATGGAATTGACCTTTGGTGATAAAAAAAATAGTTTTCATAATAAATAACAATCTCATAATATGTGCCCAACAAAAAGATTTTCTGCAAGGTTAAAATTTCTTTGCAAGCAATGGATTCTCGAAAATAAATTTTTAAGGGGGGAAGTTTTCCAGAAAATATTGTTGAGACATAATCTTTTATTTGGCACCTGCACGAGAAATGATAGAAAAACTGCTAACACTTTTGTTCTGATCTTAAAACAGAAAAAGATTAAGGCCTCAAGCAACGACGTGTCAGGAGATTCAGCAATACCTTGAAGTAAACTGCGAAAAGGAGACAAACTCTAATGATCACACAAGAATTCTGGATACCCACAATGTTGTGCGACTTGCGGGTAACATGTTGCGGCGTATGGCTTAATGGTCTTAAATCTTGCGTTGAAAGATTGCCAAAGTCCGAGATTTTGGGTCTTTATATTGTCCAATCATTCGGGGATATCATAGTTGCTCTTCTGCTGCATCCAGATATATGCTGACCTAGACACAATTATGATATCTTTCAAAAGAGCCAATGCGGCCAAAACCCTACACAAATGAAGCTCTCAATGAGAATCATTAAAGTGCTTAAATCGTACCGTATTTGGTATCTGTCTTAGTCCTCGTTAGACTTTGGTCTCTTTGATGTACGGAAGTATTGACCTGAACACCAATTGTCTAACGTTGAAATTTCAAATACGAATGAGGTCAATATACTCACCTGCTATGAGGAATCTTTGCGCATACCTTGATCGCGGGGGGTATGTCCTGATGTGGGACTCACGGGCACAACATTCTGACTGTTTCAGCATGAGTGGGGGAACATTGAATTTCTTGTCATTACCGCAACATGACAAAAGGCTCTCTGATCGCATGTTGAAAGATAGGTGCATGGATTTAAAAGGACAAACATATTGACAGTTTTTCGTGTGCCTTAATTATTGAATATATCTAATATTTATCTCAAACGAACGAAGTGTTACCAGTATGATCTTTTGAAGGAAAGTCACAGGATTCAAGTTAGTTAGCATAAATTTTGTGTGAAAAAGGAGGCTTCCGGACTCAAAAACAACTATCAGGATCCAAATTGCAATTTTCTATTTTTCTTCAGCTTATTTTTTAATTTCTTGTAATATTTTTAACCAAAAAGGGCACACTTTTCGAGAAAATTTGAAGTTTTCGAGCGTAATTGATTTTAAGATTCTTAGGCAAGAAGAAATCTCAATAAAATATCTGGGCGGCGTAATAATTACTCTAGCGTAATTAATAATTACGCTGGAATGTAAAATCGTATAAATACTTTATTTTTCACCGTTTGTAAATATTTTCAAATCACTTTTCAAATCATCGTCTTCTTCATCAGACCGAAAAACCCAATCCCCTACATTTCTCAATCTTCTTTTAGTATAACTAACGGAATCGATATCGGTATGGTTTTGATATTCTAATGTCCATCATCCATTGTTTGAATGTGTTTCAATCATCGATTTCAGTTTTCTGTTTTGTTTAATAGAGATTTTGATCGGGTCAGGTCTGGTTTAAAAGGGTTTATTAAGAAAGTTATGAATATAGCGTATTTAATTTTGAATATGGCGTATTTTTGTTGAAGATGGCGTATTTAGTCAGGTCAAGGATTGGTGGATTTAAGTCTTGAACGCGAGTTCAGGCAACCGGCATATTAGAGAAATACGCCGGCTAAGCTAAGCGTGGATAGTCATCTACGCTGGCACTTAAATACGCTCATCTATGATCAGCGTAAATATGTCTGATCAGCTCATTTGTACGAGACATCTAATGGGGATTTAAGTCTTGAACAATAATTTAAGCAACCGGCGTATTAAAGTAATACGCCGGTCACGTCAGCGTAATCAATCATTTACGCCAAAGATCACTTAAATTCGCCAGTCAGATGTTCTGAGTATTTATCCTTGATGTTTCAGCGTAGATAACAACGTTTTTGTTTTTTATTTTTGTGTATATATATATATATGTATATTTTTTTAATTCTCTTTAATATTTGTATCTATATATATATTCATATACTTTTGTATATAAATCTAACCTGGTTGGTTTCCACATTTCAGAAATGGCTCAACAGTTGGTGTGGGACGGTACGAGAAAGCATAATCAGCCAATCACTCTAGTTCCTCCGGAGCCCGATTTTGAAGACGTGATGGATTGGTTGTCATGGAGTAAAATTAGCTATGCAATCCAAGCAAATCCCACTATTTACTCCATTCACATAGAAGAATTTTGGAGAACGGCAAGGGCAAGAACGCTGAACAACGTCAAACATATACAGCGACAATGCGGAACAAGGAAATTAAAGTGACTGAGGAAGGAATTCGAAAGGTGCTGAGCCTCGGAGACAATGCCAGTGATCCATTGAAGTTAAAGAAGGAGGAAATTCTAGAGGGATTTCGTGGGATGAACTACATTGGAGACTTTCATCACAAAAACGAGATCAAGAAGTCAGGGCTTACGAAAGACTGGAGGTGCATTTTGCACACGTTCTGTATGAGTATTTGTCATCGAAAGGGCGATTATGATGGTTTGAATTTAGAGTGGTCCGCGGCTATACTGAATCTGTGTACGAATCAGCCGTTCAACATTTCTGGATTGATTTTCTATTGCATGATCGAAAACGTCAATAAAGATGCATGGGCGATGTATCCTAGATTCATGCAATTACTTATTGATGATCTACATCGAAACCTGCCACATGATGGAAACACGTATCAGTTTCAACTACCAAAAGGAAGGCATATTACTGAGTTAAAAACCAAAGAGTGGGTGATGTTACACCACTGGATGTATCATGAAGAAAGACTTCCAATAGTTCTAGCTGCTTACAACAAATATCGAGAAAAGACAAGGAAAGGTAGAGAAGGAGGAAGTCATTCAGTTGATGTTGATGAAGAGGCTGAGGTAGAAGAAGAAATTCCACTGGTACGTAAGCGTAAGGAAAAAGGAAAGAAAGTGGTAGAAGAGGAACCTTCAAGGAAGAAGAGCAAGAAAGATGCGCCAAACCCAGAGCGAATCATGGCTGATAGCATTCGCGCTGGATCGAATAGGGAAGAGATTGAAAGAATGCAAGCCATCCATGCGATGGCGGAGGCTGAGAAATGGGAGAGGAGAATGAAGAGAAGGGAAATGACTGAATCTGAAACCCCTGCGGTTGTTACATCAGAGCAAGAACAGTTGGATAGATTTGTGGAGGGACTTTTTGCTGATCCACTGGAGCCTTCTCCAAGCAAGGCTGTTGCGCCAAAGAAGAGAAAAAAAGGAGAAGGATCATCTACAAGCGTTCCACCCAAACCTCTAGTATCGGCTCAACCTCCTCGTCAGCAAGTTCCCTCTCGACCCGGACCTCTTCAAGAGCTTTACAACCGTCTATCTAAAGAAATCGGTTCATTTTCTGCGAAGGAGTTCTGTTTACTGAAGAACAAAGTCAATGACACAGATGTTCTCAAGAGAAAGTTGAAAGAATAAAAATTGAAGAACAAAGAACTGCACGCATACGTTGTTAAGCAAAGAAAATTTATTAGATTTCAACAAGAAGGGATGGAGTAGCTTCATGAAATGGTACAAGAGTTGTATGTGACAGCAAACAGAAAGCCAAAGTACTCGAACGAAGATATCTTCAACTTTGACTTATTTAGGGAAAGAGAACAGAAAAAGAAAGATGAGAAAGCTGAAAAGAAGAAGAAACGTCTGGAATCAGCAGTTGACGTTAGTCTTGATAATGACAGTGATGAAGAGGAAGTTGACGAAGACGAAATGCCTGCTAAGTTTCTAGAATGGGGTTGGAAGAAGATGTGTTGTATGAAACGGATGGAGGAGATGAGTTTGAACCACATCATCCAGAGTGGTTTAAAAGGGAAAGAGCAAAGATGCCAGATTTTTATCAAGTTATCACAATTGAGAAGACTGAGATCACGGATAAAATCATCAGTTGGAAGTACTGCAATCTAACCGGATGGTTCGTGGTGAAACAAAGAGGCGGAGTGATACAATACTTTCAAAATGCCCACGACATGCAAAGCTTACCTACATGGGACATACGAGAGCTCAACAAACACGATCTGATTAATCCGACAAATAGCAGCATTGGCGGAGATTTGGAAAGATTGATTCAAAGAGAATGCATGCGAGGATTTTCAGTGTTCAAGCCTCAGAGCCCTAGAAGACGTGTGTCTAAGACCACCAAAGACCCATTCACCGGAAAGGGAAAGATAACATGGGTTATAAATCCAGCAAAGGTGGTTACAAGGGTGAAGCTTCCTCCAGAACAACCTGTGACGCTCACTAATTTCAAGGAGTGGTTTTATGACGGCAAGACAGGTGAGGCAGTCATTAGGTCTAACTCAAATGAAGACATTCGCATTCTGGACCCTATGGACGTCTTTATGTTCGGTCTCTCCAACCTGAATATCTTGCACGGGCATAAGATAAACATCGGAGCCGGAAATGAATATCTTGAGGAAGGAATGCTCTTTCAGAGGGCAGTCGAGCACGCCAGAGCTCGAAAGATTGAAGTAATGGAAATCTTACTCAGAATGGAAGCTAAAAAGGAGAAAGAAGAGTCCAGAAAGAAGAAAGCTGTTGAGCAAGAACCATCCTCTCCACCGACCAAATATCCGTCTCCAGATTCAGATGTTCAAATCATACAACCACCTCCGACTTCATCCACATATGAAGTCACAATGGAGGCCCATCCAACCATTAGTGAAGCTTTTGTCAAACAAACAACTGATGCAGCAACTGAACAACAAACAGAAGTACCAGTCGCAGACCCTTAAGCTTAGAAACAAGATTGAAGAAACTCAAGCACGCAACGGTCTAGGTGGGTTATTGTTAGAACTTTTGAGACTGTTGATACTTGATTATCCATAGTTTGAGCTAGTTTGTAATAGTTAGACAATGTTGAAGGTCAAAAGTGCAATATTGTGAAAATCATATGTAAGCGGCGTAATTAATAACCCAGCGTAATTAATAATTAACCTGGGTGATCAGTTTGTATAAATACATGGTTCAATGAATGTATGTCCAAGTTTCTTGGACAGATTTTGGTGATTCTCTTGTGTTGTGATTTTTGCTATTGTGCTTACATCCGAATATCCAGGTGCTGTTATTGATTACATGTTATTGGGATTTCATATACAACACTAGTTGTTTGATCCATTCAAGATTCTTCATCTTCTTTGCTTGGTTTTTCTTAATACTTGCACATTCAAACAACTAATCCATAGTTGTTTGGGTGATAACAATCAACCACTGTGATCCGAATCTGTTTTGGGACTCAGATAAGTATTCTGGAAAAATAGTTTATTTATGTTATAATATCAGTAGGATACCAATTATTTGTGTAATTTATCTTTTATAACCAAACTATGCACCGAATGGGCATTTTGGTCATTTTACAAAGTTTATAAATTATTTGGGATTC
Organism: Scalesia atractyloides; assembly: GCA_947069175.1. Lineage (NCBI taxonomy): Eukaryota > Viridiplantae > Streptophyta > Magnoliopsida > Asterales > Asteraceae > Scalesia > Scalesia atractyloides. The sequence goes on along the minus strand of CAMTDV010000020.1, from coordinate 35,268,789 downwards.
TGAGTTTATAACATGTTCCTACTGTAAATATGTTTACAATAAGTTTTAAAATCAGTAGGTAACAAGTCTTGGTCAATTAATATGGTTTAAAACCATAATATGCGCCGAAACGGCGCTTATGTCGTAAAATGACGTCTTTAAGCGATGTTTACGAAAACTGATGTTAAGGCCAGATTAAAATGTTTAAAATATGTTATTTAATATAACATATCAGTAGGTAAATGATTTACCTTGAAAAGATTTGATTAAAACTATTTTATGAACCACAAGGGCTAAAATCGTCATTTATCGACATAGTTTAAGGACCTGTTTGAAAACTCAGTTTATAACCTGGTTTAACATCCAAATAATCCTACTTATAATATTATATCAGTAGGAAACTCATTTTCAAGTTCATTACCATTTAAAACCTTGTTTTAAGAAAAAAATGACATTTTAGTCAAAATAGCATAATTATGGAACTTGCGCATAAACTTGGATTCTGATTATGATCATGTAATATAACCTCAGAGGGTTATTCTACAATATATTACGATCATAATGCAACTTTAGATCAGTAGGTAACTAATCTAAATCGGGTCAGAATCGAAAGTCAAAGCAGAAGTCAAACTTCGCGACTTTCGGTTGCGAACCGACCCTAGAACTGAAATTGACGAGCTGAACATGTTCTAATAATTATTAACAACTTGTTTAAGTGTCAAAACAGGTTTCATAACATATATAAGATAAATTTATGATTTTTTCGAAAAATGGCCTGTTTGACGTTTTAATATCATAACTTTGACCCGTCAATTGGTCTAGCAAACGTGATCTTCAGGAGGTGCCCTTTATAGGGATTAACACCAACCTTATTACGATCACTTAGCCATGTTCATTTCGAACAATGGCTGGACCATAATGGTCTTAACCAAAAGTCAAAGCATTTTCCAAAAAACGCTTGACTTTTCGCTATAAAAACCTATAAACGAAAATGCAAGAGCAAGGAACACTTACAAGAGGTTCCTAGAATGCAAGAGAACTAAGTTGGATGTTCCTTTCAGCTAGGAACTTCCAGAGGATGGAGAAGAGTAAATTAATGAGAAAGGTGCAAGTTGGAATGTGAACTTAAGCACCTATTTATAGTTGGAGAACTCAAAGGAGGTGAAGCCATGTGTTTAGGGGTGTAAGAGGAAGCTTACAAGTGTCTCAAAACGTGGCATAGCAGTTCGGGAAGCCATGGTTTCGATTTAATGGTTTTGTGGAGTTTTGCTTGGCTGCCAAACAAATTTTCTGCAGCAGACCCTTCCTCGCGCCCCGCGAGAGACCCAGGTCTCTCGCGGCCCGCGACCGCCCCATGGCCAGTTTCAAACTTTGACACTTTAGCCCCTTAACTTTAAAAAGCTTCCAAAAACCTTTTTAAACACCTTTTTGGCACTTTTAGCCCTCCGTAGCCAATACTTGGCATATCCGGGATTATGCCCGGACATTGTCGAGCTCTCGGTTCTTTAAAAGGTCACTCAGAGGTAAGAATTTAACATGTTGACACTTTTAATCCCTCCATCATCCAACTTTAACATATTTACAAAATTGAACCCTCACATCCAACAAATGGCACGTATGAGAGTTAGGACTTCACAAAGGATCACTCAAAGGCTTATTATAAGCATGTTGATTCCGATGTCACTCAGAGGTGGGCATGTTGACATTTCAGTCACTCAGAGGCCAAATTTCAAGCATGTAGACGTATCAGTCACTCAGAGGCTAATGTTTTAAGCATGTTGACAGATCAGTCACTCAGAGGCTGTTATTTATGCATGTTGACATTGGACCGTCACTCAGGGGCTCAGATTGAGCATGTTGACGCCTTTAGTTCTTATTGGTCTTTAACAGACTATATTTAAAATACAACACGTGTCACTATACTATTGGACATGTTTTTTTACAGGGTGTTACATAAACAATATAACTATTTCTTTCAAATCATTAAATAAGATTCACTCGCCAACTTTTGTTGACCCAAAAACTCTATTTTACACATGATACAGGTGGATAGGTTGAAGCAAGGAACACATAGGAATTTGCCTTAGCAGAAAAATAAAGAGTTCATGAATGTTTAGAACATGTTGAGCTTGTATGTTTGTTGTAATTTTTCCTTTAAATTGGAAATAATAAATATGAAACTTTATTAGTAAATGTCATGAGCTTTGATGAAAACCCAATCATGCCCCGTCTACCATTTCCACTGCGGGTCAGGGTGTGACAGATTGGTATCAGAGCTTTTGACTATAGGGATATAGGATAGGTTATTAGACCTTTAGAGCCTATACTATAGTTGATTAGATTTTAATTGCTTATGTGTTATTTGTTGACATGCAAACTCATGATATTTACTTGTTTTATATTTATTTCACACGCAACTACATGCAAGCACTTCCACTATCATTTTTTGTGATATTTAAATATGTATACATATTGTCAAACATAACATGCTTACATATACATTCATCACGACCTTTCAATTCTCACATATCCAAAACATTCTCATATTTCCTTATTCAAGATTTTGTGATGTTTTCATTTTTCAATCTCATCAAAGTGAGTTCTACGACGGGCATGTAGTAACTGGAAGGGTACAAGTACTGGTAGTCGAAACGTCCTGTCTAGGTTGGCATTCGTATAAATCCAATATAACGGACTAGTTTGCCTACCTGGGGACTAACGATGAGAGTACGAAGGACCTATTAGGCCAAAGCATGCCACACCAAACGTCGTGTGAACTAACCCCACTTTGAGTTGTCACTGTGTCTACACCTGGACACCCTCCGATCTTATGCCTTGCAATCATGTTTTACAATTTTCATTCGGGTGGTGCGAGTGTTAACAGGCCAACACCAATGTGAACCCTACAAAGCCCAGTAGTCATGGGGCCCACATGACTATCTAGGCCAAAGTATGGGAGACATATGGCGGCCCAAAACATAAGCAAGGCCCAAGACATCCTATGGATGTAGTAAATTTGTTTTTCTCTCATTTGTTTTGTGGATATTAATCTTTTATACGACACATGACACCTAAAACGTCAAACTCATAATCTCGTTACGTATTTCCTATAGATGTCTTCTAGACACTCACGAGGAGGAAGGAGGTCAGGAAAATCCCGTGATCGCATGGCTGCCCACATCGCTCAACAAATGGTCGCCGTACTTCCCGACATCGTAGTTCAAGTCCAACAAGCCCTTGCCGCTAATCCCATCAACCCAATCAGCCAAGAAGGTCAAAATGTTGCTAATCTTCCCACCAACACCACCAAATGCACCTACAAGCACTTCAACTCATGTGACCCTCCAAAGTACGAAGGTACTGAAGGGGTCACTGCTCTCCTTCGATGGTTTGAAGAAATGGAGAGTATCTTTCTCAATTGTGATTGTCCCAACGACCGTAAAGTTCGTTATGCTGCCGCCGTCTATTTGGGGTAGCATTAACTTGGTGGAATGCCGAAAAAGGAAGAAGAGGCACCGAAGCCGTAGTAGCCTTAACTTGGGAAGAACTTCGAGAACTTATGACAAGACGTTTCTGCCCAAGAAGCGAAATTAAGAAACTAGAGGATGAGTTCTACTTCTTGAAACAAAAAGAGGGAGACCATATAACCTATAACAAGAGGTTCCTCGAGTTGAATCAAATGGTTCCCAATTTGTTCACCCCTCTCTATCGTCTGATCGAGCACTACATTCGGGGTCTTCCTTCAAAGATTCAGGACCCTATGATGAGTACTACACCTGCAACTTTGGAAGCAGCAATGGAGCTAGCTACATAGCTCACCGAAAACCACATTAGGAATGGGGATTTCAAGTATGAGAAGAAGAAAGATAAAACACCAACAGAAACCTCAAACCCAACCCAAACTGAATCCTCTTCCTAACTCACTACCAAGAGAAAGCGAGACGGGCAAAATTTCGCTGTCACTCAAAGAAGTCAACCAGCTCCACAAGCCGTACCCCTCCAAGCTATCCCAATCACTCAAGTAGCACCTAACTCAACATACCCAAATAAGAAACCTTACATTGGTCCTCACCCTCAATGCAACACCTATTTTTATCATCATCAACCCACCATACCCTGCCGATTATGTGCTAATTGTTGGCGTTATGGTCATCTAAGTAAAACTTGTCGCACTCCTCAAAACCAAACTTCACCCCCTGCCCAAAATATGATTCAACCCTATCAACAACCTCAATATCCCATGGTTCCATATGTTCGAGCTTGCTTTAATTGTGGTGACCTTACCCACTTTAGAAACACGTGTCCTAGGTTGGTTAATATCATTAACGCTCAAGCTCAAGCGAACCCCGTTAACCAAGCAAACCATGCAAACCCAGCACCCCCACCAGCAAGAGGAAGAGCCTATAACATCAACACAAACCCAAATGAGGTCAATAATGGTGCAAACGAGCAACCCAACTAGCCTTCCATCACCAAGAAACAAGACTCTGCTCCAACCGTTTATTCTTAATGTTTTCTATAAATTTCAATCCTTGTATCTGTTTCAATTTGGGAATTTATGTATCCAAAAAAAAATTTAATGCCAATTGATATCATTGTTTTATTTCATGTCTCTACTCATCGATTTAAAATTTTAAGTCATTGTACATCACGACGAATCTCGTTTCATCATTTAAAGAAGTTGGGTCGTGTCTCACTTTTTCATAGACTGACCACTTCATCATAACACACGAGAGAGGTATTGTCGTCATTCATTCATATATCCCTCAGATTTGAGACTCAAGCTTTGGTTGTTGTGTTTGTTTATATTTTGTAAATTTTAGGACGAGTCACATAGAACTAATCGTGACTTGCTAACAAAGCCAATGAAAATTTGACAAGGATATGGTGGATACGCTGCTGGTACTTCCTATATATAAGTATTCTTGTCAAATGATCAAAAGTATTGTTAGAAGGTTATGAGGAGTTCCTTGTAAATAGTGTAAATTTTAATGTCGTCATGGTTGAAGTTTTCGTCTTGTGATATAACTTTATCTTTTCAACGCATGGATTGTTCACAAAAACTCTTATGCATGAGATTATATCCAGTCAATCAACTTTGTGTATCAACGCTTCTCACTTCAGGCATAAAAAAGCGATTCCTGTAGCAGGGTATCCAACTCTTACTAGGATCGTTACCGCCTCAATCAAGATCCAAAAACTTCATCTGGTTATGTAAACCCTTAACGTCAAATCCAAACATCACATCCCCTCTATCTGTTAAAGATATTCATATTCTTGAATTAACGCATCTCGTAGGACAACCTGTAGAAATCATGGACTTCGGTAAGAAATGTTTAAGACGAAATCTTTCGATAGTCAGAGTACATTGGGAGTCAAAACGAGGACCTGAGTTTACTTGGAAACGTGAAGACTCAATGCGCGAAAAATACCCTCATATTTTCCAAGATAAACCTACTACCACTTAAATTTCGGGACGAAATTTCTAAAAGTAGATGCTACTGTAACATCTGACAAAAAAAAACGGGTTCTAAAACCTGCTCCGTTTTTTTAAATATATGTTATAATCTTTTATGCTAGTCGATTAATAAATATGGTGTTATTAATAAAATAAATGGTAATAGAGATAATAAAATAATAAAAATTAATAAATATATAAATATAATACTTATTATAAAAAGAAGAGTGGACCACGGGATCGAACCCGGGTCTCCACTCAAACAACACACACTACACACCGCTACAACACACGCACAACATCTGACATATCTGAACCAAATAATCTGTTATAAGCTCGTTACCTTTAAAACTGGTTGGAGTCCCGCCCAGTAACAGGTGAACTCATCTCGGCAATCAATCAAGATTGTCGTTTCTCCTTTCAATTAAATACCAAAAACCGTATCTAATCATGCATATAAACTCAATCATTAAGTCAGATCAAAACGGTTATACAATTAATTTGCCATTCAAGGTTTTGACCGAAACCGACACAACTGAAATTAAATTCAATTCAGTGTCTTTACTTATAAATAGCGACCACAAACCTGTTCTAGAACTCGCTCATACAATTTCTTAAACTCGCAAACACACTACACACTCTCTGCTCTTCATATCTCGTTTTGCCGGAGTTGGTTCGTCGCCGGAATCTCATAGGAGAAGTCACGGTCGCGTGTGTGTCTGGTATAATCCTTTCGAATCTTCCCTTTTAATACCTTTTAATTATCTGCAGAGAATTCTTGAACAAGTGTTTTAATGTAAAATCTACCGGGTTAATGTTTTGCGTATCAAAATGTGAAGAAGATGAAGTCTTAATTAGTGTATAAATATAAATAAAAACAGATCTTTAATCGGGTTAGACACACAGTCCAGTGGTGGACTGTGTGCAATTACAAAGCACATGTCCCGGGTTCAATTCATACACGTTACCGATTTTCTGAAATAAAAACCAAATTTTTAACCTATTCAGATCACCTTTGAACATGTGTATAAATTTAATGTAAATCGGTGCTTATACGGGTCAGACACACAGCCCAACTGGTTGGCTGTGTGCACGTGAACGGTAGGTCATGGGTTCGAAACGTGTTGTTGTAACCGGTTTGGGCAATTAATAAATCTTTTTAATAAAAACAAAATAATGTTTAAGTTAACTAGTATATATATGTAATTAAAATCAAAGTTATTTCGGGTGAAACACGTAGCTCAGTTGGTGGAGCTGTGTGCACGTAGACGGGAGGTCACGAGTTCGAACCTAACACGATGCCAAAATCATATGCGATCCAACCGGTCAGACCTGACAAGGTCTATAATTTTTTTTTACTATTTTCTTTATTTTTAATTAAAAATCATTTAAAAATACTTTAAAATAGGACTTTTTAAGTTTAAAAATTGTAATAAATATCACAAAAATAGATCTAAAAATCTAATAAAAAGCATTAATTAAAATTATTAATTTCAAATAAAAATTACATATTTGCCGAATTATTACATGGCTATTTAGGTTAGTTTCTCTCGTTTGTTAAATCCAGAATCGTGCACGTTCGTCGTCAATCTTTTTAATAAAAACAAAATAATGTTTAAGTTAACTAGTATATATATGTAATTAAAATCAAAGTTATTTCGGGTGAAACACGTAGCTCAGTTGGTGGAGCTGTGTGCACGTAGACGGGAGGTCACGAGTTCGAACCTAACACGATGCCAAAATCATATGCGATCCAACCGGTCAGACCTGACAAGGTCTATAATTTTTTTTTTACTATTTTCTTTATTTTTTAATTAAAAATCATTTAAAAATACTTTAAAATAGGACTTTTTAAGTTTAAAAATTGTAATAAATATCACAAAAATAGATCTAAAAATCTAATAAAAAGCATTAATTAAAATTATTAATTTCAAATAAAAATTACATATTTGCCGAATTATTACATGGCTATTTAGGTTAGTTTCTCTCGTTTGTTAAATCCAGAATCGTGCACGTTCGTCGTCAATCCAAGAAAAACACACCCACTGTGAGTGAATCCTTACAAATTCCCCTTTTTATTCATGTTTTGGGGTGTATCATGTGTCGTTACATATTTCGTTTATTCAAACACTTGTGTTATTACCATTATATGATCTAACGTGTTATGTAATGTTACTTGTTGTATTATGTGGTTACATTTTTCTCATTTGCGTGCAATCATTCACTTTAGGCTCATCAGTTCCTCGTTGGATACGAGTTGAGCATCGCGTGCCTCATTAGATTGGCTCCGTTTGATTGAGCCTTGATCTCACAGTTCATCATATGTCATGCTTGTGTGTACATTGTTGGATATTATGTGGTTTGTGGTTAGATTTACATATGCGTATGCTCATAATTGGTTATTGCACATTTTTACTAAAATAAATAATATAACTATTTCTTTCAAATGATTAAATAAGATTCACTCGCCAACTTTTGTTGACCTAAAAACTCTATTTTACACATGATACAGGTGGATAGGTTGAAGCAAGAAACACATAGGAATTTGCCTTAGAAGAAAAATAAAGAGTTCATGAATGTTTAGAACATGTTGAGCTTGTATGTTTGTTGTAATTTTTCCTTTAAATTGGAAATAATAAATATGAAACTTTATTAGTAAATGTCATGAGCCTTGATGAAAACCCAATCATGCCCCGACTACCATTTCTGCTACGGGTCAGGGTGTGACACTTAGAAACTTCATTGTTGATTAATATGCATGTTAGGGTTTGTTGTTTAATTGAATAAGATATTACTATAATCTAAATTCAATGACTTTATGTTTATGTTAGTAAGTTGTAATTACCTCCTTGATGCTTAGCCATGGTTGTACCTTATCTATGAAGATTAGGGTTCTTGATTTAAATTGGGGATTTTGGAAATTGGATGGTTTTGGAATGATTGTTTGCAAATTCGTAATGTTTTGCCATCCATTGATATATAATTAATGTATTTGATGTTCCTAACCCTTTCTAAGAGTTCAAATAAGTTTTAACCATGAAAGAGAGCTGCATTTTATGGTTTGGTTCGAAGTTAGAAGCACCACAAACATGAATTTCGCAACTTTTTAATCATATTTTGGGCAGACTTTGAAAAATCATATAAAATCAACCGAGTGTCCATTTGGGGTGTTCTTTATATGGTTGGAAAGCCCCAGGAGTATATTTTCTAAATATGTTTAGAATGAGAGGAAATAAGAATGATAGATGTACAAAAACTGCAATACAAAACAACTCAACAGATTGGTTTAAAGCTGAATTATTAGTTGATTTATGAATCAGTCTTGTTTCTTCCGAAAATCATATAAAATTATAAAAAATTCCAATTGGGGTGATTATTTTTGGGTTGAAAAGATATAAGAATGTTTACATAGGAGATGTCGAACCAGTTAAAATTGTACAAGGGTCTAATAGGCCGAATAAAACAGTTGCGCAGAATAGTGGTGCACTAAAATAAAGTTTTTTGTAAAACTAAATAAAGAAGGGTGTTTAACACGTTGGAACTAAACATAAATGGTTAGTTGTAGTTGTTTATGTGTATCTAACTTAGTATATTAGAAGTGTTTAAAGTACTTGCTTCAAGACCATTACAAGCACTTGCACTAATGGGTGAAAAAGGGTCAAATGGGTATGGTTGACCTAATTAATAGACTAATGGTGAAAATCGTCAAGAACATATATAACGAGTTGGATAAATAATACTTAGGTATTAAAAAGGGGTGAATGGTCGTTATGTGTTCTAATGATTTGCAAGTTGACTTGTTGTTTAGCAGGTATGATGTAGATGGGAAACAACAGGTCAAAAGAATGGCATGGACAACAACACCTCTATGGGAAAAGGTGAGTGACGCTTCACTCAAGTAGTATGTTTTATAAATATATAAATACCTTTGTGAAAATATTTATATGATGTGCGGTAAGAATTGTAAAGGAGAGTTAATGTTAGTACGAACGGTGATATAAATATCCGAGTTTATTAGTATATTAAATCATAAACAAGGTGATGGGAGTAAGATGCAGATGTTGGAAGCAATAAGCAATGTAGACTACCACAAGATCGTTAATATTGAGTATTGAGTATAAGATATGTGATCTTTATATTTATATATATATATATATATATATATATATATATATATATGTAGAGGTTCCTGTAAAAAATATAAAAGTGTGAGCAGGATAAGAAATATTTTGGTAGAGACACATGTCCCTTTTTATTTTGGTACTTTAAGGGTAGTTGTATTTTAACCAATGAAATCTAATTATGGAATGGAATGAATAGTTGCAACCGATTTTTGACAGTTATTTTAGGGAATTCGAATTTTAATTTGTTTTTGAATTTAATAATCTTCTTCGACACGATATCGTAACGGAAATTTATTTATGGTGTTTTATTTGTACATTTGGTTTCTGTGAGATGTATTTGCACCAGGTGTTTATTTTCTAAATGGTGGTTTTATTGTACAGACATTTTTTGTGTGTTTTGGTGTTTTAAAAAAATATTGTGTTATTTTCTGTTATCGTTGATGATGATAGTATCAGTCTTATATGGTGTTTAATTCATACATTGGTGGTTGGGAGTGGGTTTGTTGCACATGTTGTGTTCGTATTATCATTGTGGTATTTTATTCTTATATATGGGAGTGCATGGTGTTCTTTATATATATGGTGTTTTTATCGTATGATGTTATGAGTTAGGGGAGTTTTAGGGGTGTCTTTCACATGGTTGTTACGGTGTCTTTTTAAGAGGGTTCTGGTGAATGGTGAATTAAATAGGGTGTGTTATGGTGTCTTTATAATGGTTTAAGGGTATAATTGTAATTTACATGTTGTGTTCATATTATTGTTTCATATATAGTGTTGGGTTCTATTCATATTATCATTGTGGTGTTTTATTTATAAATGGTGTTTTATTTAAAGGAGTATGGTGTTTTATATATATATGCTGTTTAATTTCTGCATTGGTAGTAGGGAGTTGTTTTTTTTGCACAAGGTGTTTCTTTCCAAAGGGTGTTTATTTAAAGGAGTATTATTGTTTCATATATAGTGTTGGGTTCTGTTCATATTATCTTTGTGGTGTTTTAATTTAAGGAGTATGGTGTTTATATATATAGTGTTTTTCATAGTATATGATTTGTATAGTGTTTTTGTAGTTCTCTATTGTCCTAAATTTCGAACATCTGTAAACTGAATTTAATCAAGTTTGTTTTACTGTAAATACAACGCCTTGAATCACAATACAATTAAAACACCATTGTATGAACATAGAAAAAAACACCATGGACTAAAACATCCAAGCGAGACGCAATTTTTTTTCTCTACATAAGTATATCAATATGATACTCATATTAAAGATAAAAAACACTCGTTATTATGGTGTAATTTTTATAAAAAAAAGAGTTACGTATAAAAAGTTATTGACGTTTAAAAAAGAAGGGGGGAACTTGCATGTGCATTAATGTTAGTTTCTTAATTTTAAAATGTTAAATTTACATTTATACCCTTAATCTAGAAAATTAATTATTTTAATAGTTAACAATATTTACAAGATTGCTATCAATATCTCAACCATTAGATTAATAATCTAATGATTTAGATTCTTTCTTACCCTTCTCACAAAAAACATAGTTTTTACAATATCTCACCCTATATATATACATATATTTAGTTTGTCTAATATATGAAGTAAAGGAATTGGAACTAATGGGGACAAGATTATTGGAAATAGGGTCGATAGATTAAACCAAGGGGTGGTAAGTATCCAGCATGGATTTTTTTTAATATTAAAAGGGGATTGAGATAATGATTATTTGACTGCAGGTTTGTGAGTCGCGTACTTAGCAAGTACGCGGGGAAAGTTGTTATGCAAGCTTAAACATAAAGAAGTTTGAATCCCGTATTTGGGAGTTAAGGGGCCTTGTTGTCACGCTTTGTAAATTGCGTAGTTAAATACAAATGTTCTATTAACAAATCCAAACGTTGCTATGACTAACATATGGTGTTGTACATCTTAGGTGAATTACAAGTTAAGAGTAAATAGGTTTAGTGATTCTAATATGGGAAATGGACTTCAAGAACAGATGGGACACTGAGCAGCTAGGAATAAATGAAATGAGATCCGAGTTAGTAAGCTGGAACTGAATGAAAAGAACGATGGGAGGGGACCTACGAGTTACTCAAGTTGAATGTGGTTAACAATTTGGTTAATTAAGGCGGGAGTGATCAAGTCTTGGGAGCGGGTCAATAAGAGGAGGATTGGGTTATGATATGCTCAACAATTATATGTTTTGGTTATTGAACCTAGCGAGTCTAGTCTTTTGTACTCTAGTGTATTTTGTTTTAGCATATTGCTAGTTCGTCAATGTTTTAAAAAGTTATGTTGGTTATGAACACAGGTTTTGGTTTTCGTAAGAAATGTTCGTTAAACGAACGGGTCATGTAGAAATTTTATAAAAATCCTTGCACGTCGTGTATGTAGGTTTGTATCAACTGGTGTTTCAAGTATATGAAAGTGATGTTATATCGAGTATAGTTTTAAAAAAAATCCGGGCCGATTTTCCACAAAATATCAAAATATTGTTTTTATTAATTATGGGTGTTACACCTAGCTAGTTACGATAACAATAGCATTATATAATTTTATCAATGATAAGACCAAGACCATCTGTAACGTGAAAGGCTCACATACATGTGACCACAACGCTCTTCGACTATTGCCTTACACAACCCACCCACTATCTCTTGAGTCTTGCAAACCACAAAACTATTTTCTCTAGAAGCAGTCTAGCTATGTTGTAGACCATTCATGGGTATGGACATACAACTTTTCCTCTCTTTTCCATGCCTACAACTCTTGTAAAAATAGTGCCTACTCTCTGATTAATTGTTAGTTGGAGATTCATCGAGTAATTTTCATCTAATTAGCCAATTAAGTGCTAGACGGTCAATAGTGGGCAAATCCGGTCCTAATCAGCCAAAAATCGATGGCAGTCTAATGATTTCGATCAAAACCTGTAAATTTCGGTCAAATTCCAGCAAAAAAAGTGTACAGCAATTAATCTTATCTACTTGAAAATATGGATCAAAAAATGTATCAAAACATATCTACTTAAAAAGTTACACATACAAATTATCATATCCTTTCTCCTTCTAGATCGGATGCATCCATACGCCTATCACATAAACAAAAGGCTCTGCCATGAGCATACAATAACAAAGGCTCTCCTAGACTCCTACAACATATAATAACATAACAAAGTAGTCCCATGGAGATGTAATGAACTAATAACGCCACCTTAATAGTTTAATTTCATTGGCATCACAATGACATGCTTATGCTACATCTAAAGTATATCTCCTATTTACAAATATAAGGCTTTTTTTCACATAAGTAAACATTTTAGCCCACCTCTACCAAAATAATCTCCATCTATTAAGATCATCAGCCAAATAACGACATAATAGTAAATTCAGAATGTATATGATTAGACAAGGTTTTTCTTGAAAGTTCTTGCAAATTTTCAAGTATTACACAACAGTTTAGTTTAAAAACAACAGATAATACATGCGGGTTCAAAACTAAAGAGTTAAATACCATTTTAGTACATGTGGTTTGGGCCATTTCCTAGTTTAGTCTAAAGGTTTCATTTTTCGTCTGTGGGTTCAAAAATGTTTCACCGTTACCATTTTAGTCCACTGGGTTAACTTCATCCATCATTTCTGTTAATGAGAAGGGCAATTCGGTTATTTTATACGTAATGTTGTTAACTAGAAGGGCAATTCGGTCATATAAATTCCCTTCTCGTTAACATAAATAATGGATGAAGTTAACCCAGTGACTAAAATGACAACGGTGAAATCTTTTTGGACCCACACAGGCGAAAAAATGAAATCTTTTGACTAAAGTAGCAAAATGGCCCAAACCACAGGGATTAAAATGACATTTAACTCTAAACTAAATTAGTGGATTTATAAAACAAGTCTATATATAAAAGAAAACAAAGTGTTTATACGTATAGTTCGAATAAACGAGTATATATATATATTTTGAGTAATCAGGTCCCATTCTTTTGTGAACCAAAGACTTTGTGGTGGAATGTTTTCAAGTTCTAATTCAGCCATGGGCTGTGACATCAGGGAGTTGATGTGCGGTGGAGGTGCTATGGCGTCGGGTGATCGGAACAACCTTATAAGAATAAAACATGACCTTAAATTCTTCAAATCACCCATGAGAAAGTTATTCCTTCTCTAGAAATATCAACCTCTTATTTCAATACCTTAGTATAATATTACCTTAGGATAATATTATTATTAACATCCATATAGATTCTTAATATGTTTCAATATGCATCTTGGGCTTGTCATCTAGAGAAAGTCACACTTATGTCAACATCGGTCCACAATATGACAATGACAATTCACTAATATTTTATATTCTTAGATTTCCATGTTAATACTATAATTTTAATACTTCTGGTTACTTTAAATAGTCTTATTAGATATGCTTGAATAATAGCAATTGGGTGATCATCCATTAACAAATGTAAAAAGCTTTAAACATCTTAAAAGAGGAAGATTTAAGGTCTAAGTCCTACAAGCAACAGGAAATAAAAGAAATTTGCCTTGACTATGTATCTCGAATCACATAATATACACGCCAGGGTCGTGTTATATACATTTTTTAAAGAACTTACAATCTTCATGAGAATATGGAAAATTATAAGAAATAAGAATACACTTCTTCCCTCCCTCATCCCAGTTGAGAGTTGAGAATTTTATCAAACTGAAAATATGATTTAATTTAAATTTGGCAAATAAGCTTGCCTTCTTGTACACAATTCAAAATTACCAAACAGGAAAAAACATTTCATTCTAGCAACAAACTAGCAAATTTATTATAAAACAGCAGACTTATTTTGTACTTCAAAACAAGTAAATTCTAGTGTCCATCATCAAGACGAGTTGTCATATGTAGTACCAACATGTTGAATAACAAACCTGTAAATCTTTCCTTTCAATCGGTCAACTGCGCCAGTCAACACCTCGTCCTGCTTTGAGACCATGCGATCCAACCAATCGTTGACTCGTTTAAGCTGCGATAAAATCACCTTGATGGGACCCACTTCAGAGCTATTACCACTATTCTTCCCAAAAACTTGGAAACCAGCATCTAGCGACTCTTCAACAAACTTCAAGAACCATGTTTGCATCTCTTTTTGCAAACTCATTCCTAATTCATAAGTCTCCTTCATCCCAGTGCCTTTTACCCATGACCCACTAAATGATGACTTACACGAATGAATTGTTAAATGGCTTTTGACGGTTTCGGGTAGAGATTGTTTTTGCGATTGTGAATGGGTGTTATTCTTAACGGGTTGAGATGGGGACTCGATTCCTTGTTTTGATAGAAGGGAAACAACCTCAAGGTCAGTGGCTAGTGCAGCTTCTACCCAGAGAGCTAGGGACTTTGAATGCTCTGTGGGTGGTGCGGTTTCATGAACCATGGTGCGGTTGTGGGTGCTAGCGAGTGGTTCAGCTGTTGCAGTGGCTTTGACAGTGTCATTGTATACAGCCATAAAACTGTCAATTGTTGGTAAAGGGTTACCAGCCTTTGATGTTGAGCAGAGATTTGAAAACATGCTGCAAATGGTTATAAGAATAGTGAGCATTGTGTAATATATTTGGCATTGTATATTTAGGAAGTTGGTTGAAAGGAAATGGGTCAAAAGTATTGTTAGTGCATAAAACCTCCTAAATCATTTCATTGAAAATGATATATGAGTAACGTATACAGATGGTCCCTGTGGTTTATCAAAATTTTGGATTTGGTACCTAGCTTTCCAAAAGTACACGGACGGTCCCTGTAGTTTGACTTTGTAACGCATTTAGTCCCCAGCTTTTTTCTAAAAGCACATGGATGGTCTCTGTGGTTTGCACTTTTTACCGCATTTAGTCGCTAAGTTGGACACGCTGAAACCTTTAGATATGTTGGCTGGGGACTATATGAGTTACAAAGTGCAAACCACCGGGACTATCCATGTACTTTTGGAAGCTAGGGACCAAATCTAAAATTTTGGTAAACTAGAGGGACAATCTGTGTACTTTACTCATGATATATTATTATTATTAAAATAATTAAATTTTGGGTCAACCTAACTCGTTTCAATATGTATAAAAAGTTGTCTGTTTTGACCGAAACCCATGGGGGACTAGTTGTAATTAAACATTTAACTTCAGTTTGACTAGAAACTATCATCTACACATTGAAGGAGCAAAACAATTATTAGCATTTGTATGGTGTGATAATCATTTTCAGGGTTACCTCAAACTCCTGAGAATAGCTTCAGTAGCAAGGGCTTCTTGCAGCGCTTCAGCTGCAGCTACGGAAGCCAGATTTCTCCTTTGCATAGCATCCTACAAATCAATAAAAAATATGTTGATCACCGTACTTCCAAAATCCAAAACTTATATTGACTTAAGGATTGAACATCTATTACAATGCCTGTGGCGGTATGTTTTTATACCTGTCCAAGCCTTGCTAGATTTAAAGAAACCGCATCTAGAGGCACACTACCATCAGTCCATTTCTTTTCATGAAGTGTGATTCCAAGAGCTGTTGTAGTAGTCGTCCTATCAGGGATGGGAGGAGTGTCACACGCGCTTGATTTTACTTTTCCTTCTATTGGAGAATCGTCTTGCTGTGAATGTGCATCGCTTAAACGTCTAGAAAGCGCAGCCTACACATGAATACGCCACGATCAACACTTATATTTGTTAGAATATAAACAAGATGGTTTATTAATTTTACCTAAGGGTGTAAATTTCAGACACGGCACGAACCTAACCCGAAATTCACGGGTTTTGGTTTAGTCTAAATGGATTCGGGTCGGTTTAAGGTTGAACCCGCGAACCCGTTTAGCTAAATGGGTCAGGTTCGTGTCAATCCAATCGGGATTGACACGTTAAACCCATCTATATTTTATTTTATTTTGTTTACAATATGTCATAAATTAAATCGGGTGGGTGGTTTATGCCATAATTATAACTTAAAAAGAGAACTTGACATTAAAATTTATATACAGTTGTGTTTTCTGTAGTAAATTTTTGAATTTACTATATTATTTTGCAAAAGAAAATAGATAAATTCGGGTTGAACGAGTCGTGTTCGGGTCAACCCACGAATATTCTAGACATGTTCAGGTTCATATGCATGACATGATTTTCGGGTTCGGGTAGTGTTTGGGTTCGTCTAAAATTTTCGGGTTCAGGTCGGATTGAACCCGCCAACCCACGAACATGACCAGTTTAGCACCACCCTAAATTTACCTGAGTCTTCAAAATTGCTTGCAAGTCTGGCTTGCTTTTACTAACACTCTTCTCTTTGGTTTCCGAAGCTCCATGAGTTTCATCCCAGTTTTTCCTACTTGTCTTTGAGGATGATCCAACTGACTTTGTGGAAGACGCAACAAGTGCCTCTGAAACCTTCGAAATCTCAGCAGCCAAAGTAGCCATCTTTTTCTTGTTACCAGAATCGGTTGACGGAGTAACTTTAACTCCACTAGACAACCTCCTTCCTGGTGACATTGACATCCTCCTAGAACTCGGGGATGCGTGTTTCCGTGCGTTGGGTGAAGGTTGTCGGTATCTTGAAGGTACTATGATGGCTGGCTCTCTTGCAGCCTTTCGGTTTTCTTCTTTGGCTGCCACCAAGCTAGGAACGACGCACTTTGAGGGCACTGGTGAAGACGATCTTTTAGCTTTCCCAGCTGGTGAAGGGTCCCTTTCAACCGTGTTCTTTTTCCTGCAGATATTGACCTCTGCTGCTTCATACATGGACTTGAAAACCTCTGAGGCGGCTTTTCTGAAGACTTTGTTGATTCATCGACATTCTTCACATTTTCTCTAGGTGCAAGTACTTGTCTGCTCCTACCCTGTTTAAACGAAGAATTAACACCCTTCATCAGATAGCAGCTCTAACAAGTTGGTTGCCTTTGATGCAATAAGTACACTTTTAACAAACTGAAACAGCTATTTATTCATTTTTTTGGCACAAAAACTGTCTATCTGTGTATCTTGCACAATGTAATAACTTCATAAAGTTCCTAGAAAATTTGATAAATTCTTGTGAAACATCTGATGATTAAAAGGCAAGCATATATTTCCGTCCCATAAAGAAAATTGAAAGGCCTTATAAAACTGTTTGAATGCTTAACATAAAAAAAAATTGAGTTGACAATTTTTCTGCAAAAAATACTCCTCTAAATTAGGGGGTTCATTATTAAACCGGACCGAATAACCTGAATTCAAATAATATATATATTTTTTTGAAAGGCAAAATTTATATCGAATTTATGCATGGCTTTTTTAATAAGTTTTATTTGTAATTCAGTTTCTTCGAATAAGCTTATTTGAGTAGTTTTTTCGAATCTCATTCGAATCTATTTCCTATTCAAATTTCAAATACATACAATTTGAATTCAGTTTTACAAGTTTCAAATTCAAATAACCCGATTTGAATAAACCATATAATCCCAAAACCGACCCTATGAAAACCGCTACTCTAAATGATACATATTCATAACCCCAATCATCAAATGATCTCTAAATGAAATAAAACAAACAATCAATTTCACCCTGAAACAATCATTCAATCATAAAGATCAACAATACACAAACACAGATCAATAATATGTTATAAACATGAAAAAACCCTAACCTCATTTCTGATCTCCTTCTGTTCACTCACTGCACCATCTCCCTTGTTACCAGACAAATAAACCGCAACCGGATCACTCGACCCATCCGAATCCTCAACCGCCTGGATCACAAACTCTCTCTTGGCACTCGAAATCCTCGCAACAAGCTGTTCAGGACTTCCAACGAACGGATGTCTCCCCGCAACCGGCCGCACTCCAGAAACACGCGGTACCGGAGAATCAAACTCAAACTTGTCAACATACACAAACTGTCCTAACTGCAACCGGTTAGTAAGTATAAGATCCGTATCCCTATCGGATAAGGATACATACGTCGAGTTAACCGAGTCCGAAAGCGAAACGTAGAAGCCGTGGTTAGGCCAGAGGTCGTCCGAGCCTGCTGCGAGAGCGGGAACGATACCGATGACTTGTAGAAGTGGTGACCGGTGGTCTCCGGTGACTCGAGTGTTGGTGTTCATTGTTTGGAGGAGTTTTAAGAGGATTCCGGGGTTAAGGATGCCATTGGAATGGTGAAATTGAGTGTGAATTTTGGGGGAATCTGATATTAGGGTTTTGATAATGAGGAAGAAGCCGTTACAGAGATCTGAATTTTTAAACGGTTGGCGGTGTGAATGATTGGTTTATTTTTGAATTTGAATGGGTGTGGTGTGGGGATAAATATGTAACTTTATCCACATGTAATATTATTTCAATTTTTATTTATTTCATTTAAATTGTTTGATCAGTTTTTGAATAAAAGTTGTTTGTGTTTTAAAACAATAGTCTATTAGCAACTAATATATATGTATAGAAATATGAGAGCTAGACTATGAAATCATATAGACAATAGAACATGGAGATTCTTATTCATTCATCTAACATCATATACAAATACCATTATATATAGGCACTTACATTAGTACATTAGTAAATAAGAGAAATGGGTTATACATGTGGAAGGTCACTACATAATGGATGCATTCATAGATAGAGGTTATACATGTGAAAGTCACTATATAATGGATACATTCATAGCACTCCTCCTTGCCTATCCACATAATGGAATACTATTCTTTAATACGCTTAATGATGTTGCTTTATTAAAAACATTGCTTGGAAAACCCAATGGGACAAAACCTCAGCTAAGGGAATTCTCAAGCATCCAATTGGCATCTTGGTTACATGACCAAATCAATAAAATGACCGAATTACCATTCTCGTTACAAAAAAAAATAGATGAATTTAACCCAATGGAATAAAATGACAACATTTGAAACTATTTGCACTAAAAGGCAACATTTCAAACCTTTAATCTAAACTAACAAAATAGCCAAACCATAGAGAAAAAATCGCATTTAACTCAAGAATTCTCAAGCATCCAAAAATCAAAAATGGATTAAGTGGAATTCTCAAGCATCCAAAAATCAAAACTGGATTAAGAGTCTCATCATCAAGAGGGTGTGTACCTTGATTAGGGCTAATCACCACCTGGTTTTAATCGTAATTACAAAAGTTGTATTATTAAAAAAGTTATTTTAAAATGCTAAAATAATTCCTCTAAAGGAATGTTTAAAAATTTTATACATTTGAATTTGAGTTGAAGGTTTTTGAGTCAATTCACTTTTATATACAAAATTTTGTTGTTATTCATAATAAAATAAAATTAAACTGTTCAATTTTAGGTAAATGGATCACAAAATCTAAGTTTATGATTAAAAACATTATATTTTTCTAACTACTAATTCACTCAATGTTTAAACCTACTTTTAAATTAACACCATTATTGAAATATTTTTATTACACTCCCGATATATTAGGTTAAAAAATTTGTTGTGATCATGTGGCTTTTATGATGGCGAGAATAGAAAAATAAGTACAACTTGAAATCGTTTATTATAAAATTGTAACAAATTATGTTAGTGATCATATTCTTTGGCTTTCCACCTACCAACACAATAATTCATTAATTGTCTAAGTAAATTTGTACAAGAGATTCTAATTACTCATCAAACTCCAATTAAATACAAAAGATAAAGATATTAAATGTGATAACTGTTGTGAAACAACGGTCTATTAGCAACTAATATATATGTATATAAATATGAGAGCTAGACTATGAAATCATATACAGAATAGAACATGAGAATTCTTATTCATTCATCTCACATCATATACAAATGTCATTATATATAGGCACTCACATTAGTACAATAGTAAATAAGAGAAATGGGTTATACATGTGGAAAGTCACTACATAATGGATGCATTTATAGATAGGGGTTATACATGTGGAAAGTCACTACATATAGGATACATTCATAACACTCCCCCTTGACTATCCACATGATGGAATACTATGCTTTAATACGCTTAATGATGTTGCCTCATTAAAAACCTTGCTAGTAAAACCCAATGGGACAAAACCTCAGCTAAGGGAAAAAGAGTGCAACGCGTATTGTCTCCCCCTGATACTTCCGAATCAGGTACGTTGTATCAAAAAAACCTTACTAAGAAAATCCAATTGGATAAAACTTGGTGAAGGGTAAAGAGTGCAATTTATGTAAAACTCCCCCTCAATATAATATGTATCATTTCAAGTAACAAGTGTCAATCTTCTATGAAAGTTGTTGAAAAACTTTTGTAGTGAGTGATGTGTCGCTTGATGTGCAATCTATTAATGAACTTGATGTATGATCTTCATATAAAACTTTAATTACCTCCTCTTGTAAGTAGATACCATAAGATCCATGAATTTGTTTTGTTATAATCCTGCATTTACAAAACTAACCAAACTTGTTGATGTGTGAGTAAAATATGAACCATACCTTTCGTACCTTAAGGGTATAGAAGATAATGTTTTACTCACTACACTATCTCCTCGTCATGCACGAGTTAAATCTTGCCAATAAATTTAATGGTATATGTTCGTGTATAGCTAGCAAGATATATTAATACAATTTTTATTGAATTATGGTACTTCATGACCAAGGATCTTTGCTTCTTTGATAGAAGATGATAAAAGTCATTTTTATCTATATCAAATATTTGAACATCATTAAATGTACTTACACCAAAAGCTTTGTCCATATGAAAATGTCCAACATTTTCTAGATGTATTATGATTGATGGATTATAATATAAACGTATGTCCTACGTATCGAGCCATAAATTTGCAATATTATACTTCATTTGCAAATTCTTGCTTAAATGTTTGAGCTCTTTTTTTTCTCTTCGGGAGATTCAACGACATCATCAACATATATTGCAATACTTGTAAACTCATATCGTTCTTTTAATGAAAACAAATGGACCAACTTCACCATATGTATTTCTCGTTTTCGAGCTCACTAGTGAGTCAATTATATCATATTTGACTCGACTATTTTAGTCCACACATATTTTGTCAACTTCATATAGTATGTTCTTGAGGTTTTGACATCAATGCTTCTAGCATTATCAATCCATGAGGGAATTCGTTCCATCTTATCCATATATGCACGTGCTTTCACTCTTCAGGAGTTTTGCTATATAAATTTGCCTATTTAACACATAGATATCTATATCATGAAAAAGTGTCATGAACACTTGCTTTTATCTCCAAAATCCATATTGTACCATGCGTGTACACTATTTATTAAGATATCACAATCACTTGGTACAAGTTTTCAATTTATGTTTATTGGTACACAAGAATTACATCGTTAAGATGTTCTGATTCACCTTTAAAGAACTCAATTGCTTTAAGAAACTCAGGAGTTCAATCGTATTCAAAAATGAATCTGTATACAACGATCATATTGTTCTCGAGAACTTACTTTACATGAAATACATAATTTAAATCCGTCAAGGACTTGCATGTAAACTTTAGTATCTAAATGATACATAACATTTATAAGACGCATATCAATTCTCTCTTTATATTACCAGACTAATTAAATACTGGAAAGCTATTGCATCCACCACTGGAGAATACGTCTCCTCATAATTAATCAAAGGTCTTTGCGAAATCCTTGTGCCATCAATTGTTGATCCACATAAAAGACCTAATTATATTAAATATATTTTACAACTTTTTTTATGGACTACTGGCTTCCATTTCAATAGAGAATTCAACTCTGGCTCATTTACGTCGTTCTATTTTGGCCAATCATTTCTTTGTATTTATTCATAGGCAGATTTTAAATCTTGATCCTCATCATTTCATCTTTTCAAGCGCTATATATACAAAAGTATAACGACGTGAAAAAGTTTCGATTCCATACACCTTTAGACATGATATAATTTACTATGAGCTTTTTATTTTCAGGTACCTGAGGTTCTTCCAGAACCATCATGTCTAATGTCTCCTCAAGAAACCCTTTTTTTACTATAACCTCGACTTGACCATCTTCTTCATTACTTGCTCCAATTTTTCGAGGCATTTTTATTTTCTTGGAATCGACTAGTCTACCACGCTTCAGGCGTGCAATAGACTCATTAATATATGGTTTGCCCTACTAGGACAATTAACTTAATTAGAGCATTAGCAGCTGACTACGTGACTTACTTAGTCACTGTATTTAGGTCAGTTAACATGTCTGGTGATTGATTCTTTAATCTAGGTAACGAATTATCTTTTGAACTTCTTGTTCACACAATTTCGTTTGAGGATCAATGATAATTTATGCATACACATTCATTTTTCAACTGCCATTAATCTCCCCCTAATGTTGAAAATGTTAAAGTAAGATTTAACGAGCCATAAATAAATCTCTCGTTAATTGCTCTAAGTATATAATCATAAATAGTATTTTCATCCAACATATATTCCCAACATTATTTGAGTTTTAATCTTTATGCGTTGTGGTGGATCAATTCAAATGTATACCGCACAATAAAAAGTTTGATGGGAAATATTTGGTTCCTGACCAAAACCAATTATAATGGGGAGAAACTATTACAACATGTTGGCTTGATGTGAAATTATGTTACTGCATGTAAAATCACATGTGCTCAAGTATGAACTTTTGCTCTCTTGATTATTGGCTTTGTAATCAATTTGTAGACATTTGATTATCGTCTTCAACAAAAGCAATTTGTGTCTTAAGCATTTAGAAAGTTCAATACTTATTCCAATAATCATTAGTAACATGGATACTAAATTCAATGTTATAACCACCATAAATATGATAATATGGAATAATATGCTTGCTATCTCATTAGCCAAGCTACACACAACTTCAAGTTGTAAATTTAATGACCATTTAGACGATGCATCGATTTAAAAACACTAAACTGTATCATGTTTGGATATATACATCATTCATTCAATAATATTTTAGGGATTTATACCATTAATTGGCAAATAAATAATTTTTTTTAAGAGCAAACATAATATGCTATCAACTAAAAGAATCTTCAATTTCTTCATTATATTTCACATCATCATTGACTCGGTGTGGTCTAACCGGTCATACCAATAAAGTAAATAATCATGATCCATAAACTTATGGTTTATGATACTGTATATGTATTACTTGCACATATGTAATACAAAACATAAGATATGAAAGAATGTATTATAACTTCAAAGTTCAAACCATTGTATTATGTAATCACCAGTTTACCACTTTTGGTGGTCGATCTCATCATATCTATCATTATAATACTGATATTCGATCTCATTATTAGCTTGACTATCTTATAATTTCTGATAGTTTGATCTCTTATTAACATGATGATTGTTGCACTTCTAATGGCCAATCTCATTATTAATATGATCATGATTACAACTTTCTCAATGATGCCAATGATCAATATATATTCACTTCATGCATCAGAGTAAAACCATACAATTTTTACGGTTTTCCATTATTTTCTCGAACATATAGATATATACAGTCGTTTCAAACCGTTTATACCCTTTAAATGATATTGCTACTTCAGGAGTATATTTGAGGTTTGACAAGCAAAATTTGTTTTATCCGATTTCTCTTATATATAAACTTCTCTTTGTATAACTTCAATTGAGAAGTAATTATATATTTATTTTATACTTGATAATGAGATATAAGGAGTATAACACTTTGGGTGTCAAATCGAATCATATTTCTACTTTTTCATGAGAATGACAATAAACTACAACTTTGGTTTAGTCATTCTATTCGGTATTATCGATGCAAAGAAGTGATAGCATATAGAATACAAGGTATAAATAGCAACAAATCATACAATACATGACCTTATAGCATGTCATCATATAAAAAACAACTTATGATGGGCCTTTATAAAATAAGAAACCTTTTTATCACTAATAAGCAAACACATATAATTTATGTAATAACTTATTATGGTATAACCAAACATAATATCTTATATATTTTGAACACTTACTTTAAAACTTAAACATATATCTCTTTCAAGTTCTCAGTTCATTTATTACTTGTATTTGAAATTTTTATTTGAAAAATGTAATACTGATGAATTACATAACATACTCATTTTTTTCTTCTCAAATATTGATATTTAAACAACTGATGACATCATATAAGCAATCTATACATTGTACATATGAAGCAATAGCAATAGTCACTATTTTATACTAGCAATAGTAATAGTTAATATGCAAATAAATTGTTAAACATTACGACATGGCATAATGAATGCATGAGAGCTACCGACATCGCTAGAAAATGTTTCTCTAAAAACAACTAATGATATTTAACAATATTAATCTATTATATGAATTTCTTATATGCAAAATTTGTTATAGCATTAACCTTAGTATAAATACCAAACGATATTTGTATAATCATGTTATAACAATAATAAATAATAATAATAATAATAATAATAATAATAATATTGCATTATAAGTTGTATAGTTTATTTAAAACTAAATCAATTGATGTTTACTCACATAACTCATTTATATCTAATTATGTAAAAGTCTTTTGACATGCTATGTATTAACAATGACTAATGAAAACAATTAATTACAGAATTCATATCTATTTAAATTATAAACTATACAAAATGAAAATCTAGTACATACATCATGTATATATTACCACCAATACAAGCATATATACCTAATACAATTGCATTATTTAGTCCATAAATATTGAGTTCCATACTTTTTAATATTGAATATTGAATTTAATTATTTTTCATGGATTCTAAAAGCACATATAATATTCTCTAGATTGCAAATTAACTTCTTCAAATCAAAATAAAATTTTATTTACAACTTAACAAGGTTAATAAAGAAGCATAAATATATGATTATGGTGGTTGAAGGAATATGCAAATGAGCATCACTAGATTGTAAGAGTCCTAAACAACATATATTATAATTAAATTAACTAATTAAATGATAATCTAGCCAATTTAGAATAATAGAAAGGATCATTTGTAAAAGAGAAAAATAAAATAAATATTCGTAATATCGTCGTCGTCAACGAAAACTATAGTTATTCAATTAATAATGAGTATTAGAAAAAGATGAATTAGTCAATTTTAACGTCATAATTTATGATGTAACATCTAAATCCTAATGAATACCAACATGCTAATATATATATAATAACTTCTAAAATCAAATGAAAAAATATATAGATAAGTGTTCAATTATGAGACTACATCCTAGAATATATAGTAATGATCAGTTTTAAGTTTATATATGTATATTAATAAGTGTCACCAGTAATATTGATGTATCATCATCAAATATGTTATGAAATACTCATACGAAGAATCATACGTTTATTAGTAGAGATAGTTGCATAATTATTGGGTTGCTTTCTCAACGTGCGAGATTGAGTTAGGTTGGAAAATAATGCAAATCAAAGGCAAGGAAAAAGGCATACCAAGGGTGGCAAAACACATAGAGCACGTTCGTGCTGATAACGTGTTGTGAAACAACGGTCTATTAGCAACTAATATATATGTATATAAACATGAGAGCTAGACTATGAAATCATGTAGAGAATAGAATATGGAGAATTCTTATTCATTCATCTAACATCATATACAAATGCCATTATATATAGACACTCACATTAGTAGAATAGTAAATAAGAGAAATAAGTTATACATGTGGAAAGTCACTACATAATGGATACATTCATAACAATAACTTGTTATTTGTTTATTTATTTAAGTTGAGATTTATTGTCATGTCTTCTATAGACCCATCAACTCGCTATGTAATTTGGTAATGGGGTTTCCACTCCCTGAAAAAGAAAAGCGCCTTCTAGTTCATAGAATTTGATGCTTTTTTTGAAGTATCGTTTAGTTTTTGTTTCCATCAATTCCTTTATGCCGTTTTTGCTTTCGCATTTTCATTCATTTTATATGATATTAGACTGTAGCTACCCTCCACCTTGAGAACAAGATTGGTATCATGAACTATTATCTTATTTTTCCAATTCATAAATTGTTGCATTGACTTCCTGACTCCCCATGTTTTTCGTGTCATGGGCCACTTTTATCGTTATGACTGAGATTTTCTTACTCTTGGTTATCAACCTCTATTAACACGATTGGAGGTAGGGGCAAGAGGGCTTGAGAACGTTTGACATTGGCGGGTTTCTTCATCAATGGAGGTGTTTATAGTGGTTGGGGAGTTAAAGAGTAGGTGCTGATTGTTGCAACACGAGGGTTAGGGACTTAATTTGTGGTAGTTGTTTATTTATTAAATACAAGGGTATATTGGTCATTTAAATTTTTTTTTAAAATTAACCAATATGGTGTTCAGTAGATTCTTCAAGGGGTTTGGCGGGTTTGACTAGAACACCGCCACAACCAATTTGATCTAGCTAGATGGCGGGTTAAGCGGGTTCATGAACTAGCTCTAGATGAGAGGAGGAATGAGAGAGACAGTGGAATATCTGAAATTAATGCACCAGGAAGCATCAATTTCGCTAGAACACTACCGCAAGCCCTTTGATTTCATGGGGGCTCAAGTGATGAATATAAGGTGTCACAACCGGATCGATTGGTGGTGAGGGCTCCCAAGGGTTTGGCTTTGAATGCCATATGCCCCTTAAACTCAATTAACTCATACCTAGAGATCAAATCTATAAAACATGCATACCCAGATAACTATTTTCCTATAAGTATGTCATTTTTATATAACTAATATCTTGTTTTTTTTTCCAACACTTTTGATTCATACTCAAAAACAAATTAGTAAAAATTGGCGTTTATTAAGACAATAGAAGAAATACATGTCCACATATTCATCACCAGTAGCAGTATAAGCAAAGATCACAGGCACATATTACATTACATCTTTACTAATCACTACTGCCTATAAACTTCACTGAAAAAAAAACTATGTTAAATTAGGAAATAAACAAGTTCATGTTAGTTCTCTAACAATGGGGAGGGGCCAAAGTGTAATTTCCAACTCTGCATCAAAGAAAAAGGCTAAACAAAGATTGACTCAACAATACATAAGATGCAGGCAGGCAGCAGCTACACCATAATCTGATCATCAGTTACTCCACTAATCAATCTTTACATCTCGTGTTCGGGTTTTAGTTTCCGTTCTCCATTTTCAGCACGAAAAGGGATTGTCAAATGCGAGCTGTTGCTTTCAAATGTCCCTGACGCTGCGTTGCCGGGTTGAGGAGCCATGACTGTTGACCTCGGGAAGCCGTTGATGTATGGTTCATGTTGACTTGTGTGTGGGGCGATAGTGCTGCTTTCGACGACTGGCATTTGACTTTGACTTCCTGAATCGCTTCTTGCCAGCGAAGAGCATTGTGTTTCTGTAGGGTGGAAAACTAGTTAGAACTTAGAATATGAAATGTATAGAGCAACAATGCTATGGTGACTTGTCAGTATGTCATATTAACATTGTAAATCTTGATAGAACATTGGGTGTTTGGATGTGTGTTGTGAAAGAGTCTTATGTGACATACTGACAGTGGATAATCATAACTAAATAAACAGATGTAATGAAAAAAATTCACAGAACGGTGTTCAGAGTATTTGACAGATAACAACAAACTAAATTAAAGATTAACAAAAGTGATACTATATAAAAAAACTAAAGATAATTTGTGATGAAAATTGAAATCTTTCAAATTAGGTTAAAGGGTATACATGTAACTTTGTTCTACCCTTACATGATTATAATCTGCACATTTGGTATGGAACTCATGAATCAAAGTTTGAACAACCAATAATCTAAAGCAGAACCTATTTATCCAAAGATTCTTTATTTTATCAAAGGGTGTTTTAGACATGAAAAAAGAAAAAAGGATAATTTAAGGATGTCAAAAGGACCCGAGCCCGATAGGAAAATCCAAAACATTGGACAGGTATGGAATTAGAAAAAAAAATGTTTCGGGGGGTTATGAGATTAGGTACTACCCGGCACGATTACCCAAAACTATTTACCCATTCACCCAAACTATAAACCCGAAAGATTTTAATTTTAATTTTTTTTTTGTTAATCCTTGTTTAGTAATGCTTCATTACTTGGAAGATAAACTTTTCTTTAGGATATATTTTGATAATATTAATTTATCTTTTGAGATTTATATCATCAATACTTTCAACTTCATATATTTCAAATTTTTTATGGTGATTTTGATATGGATATTATTTATCGTATTTTGATTTCTTGTAAATTTTAATAAATATAAAGCAAAGAAAAAAAGATATACACGAAAAATCCTCACGGTATGTTTTAAAACACTAATGCGTATACTCAACGGATATAGGACAGGGTTTTAGAATCGGATATGGGATTAGCCATACCCATCCTAGTGCCAGCCCTAGGATAATTTCATATATCCCCAACAAAAAATCATAATACAAATATAGCCATTTTCATGTTTTTGACATAACCTTCTCATAGGATTTAGGTCATGTGGGTTTGAACTTTGAAGCGTAAGGGAAAAAGGCATGCTGGTCATATTATAAAGGCTTAATATCATAAAAACCAAACATACTTTATCATTGATTCAAAAACAACCCCTTCAACATAATTTTGGCAAATAAAAGGCCTTGCACAAGTAAAAAAACTCAAAAAAGTCCCTCAACCTATTAAAGACACTTAAGTAGAATGCATGTATGACTTGTGAAAATATATTTCAAATAATTACTCGTTACCCCTTAAATCCGTCAAAATAAAATTATATATTATTTTTTTCAGAAAAGTTGAATGTCACCTCATCAAATTTTGACAAATTTAAGAGGTAAAATGTCATCATTTAAAAAATATTTTTTTTTTCAAAAGTGCATGCATTTTAGTATAGCAAAATTGGGTTGAGGGACTTTCTCAAAAAAAAATTTTCTCACATACTTTAATTGCCAAAATTATACAGAGACTTTTTCGTGAAAAAATGAAGTATGTGGGTTTCTCATGACGTTAACCCTATTAAAAACTGTATTTAAATTTTATACGCTCTAAACGATATAATTGCAACTAATTTTTTTCTCAAGTAAATATGATATTAATACAATTTTTAAGAGTATATATGAAATTGCCCTGAAAAAAAAACTTGCCTTTTAATTCTCCTAAAGTGATGAGCTTGTTAAGGCAATCCCGAAAGGCTGTCAAGACAATCTTTTCCTGTGCAGCATAGGTTTCGGTCACTACTTGACCACTTGGCAACTGAGATGGGGCCTCTATGCCATTGGGCCCCAGCCCCAACCCATTAGATGTTGAAGCTGTAAACCCTGTATCTTGTTCATCACACATCAATGCTAGGGTTCCAGGAGACATGGGCCTCCCTTTTGACACATCTGAAGTAGACTCATCTGGGCTAGTTTTATCAGCCTGGGCTCCTCCATCTACCACCGGTTTCTCAGTGTCGGGTCCTTTTTGACTCTGCATTTGGTCCTTGAGTGCTGATGCATCGGTGCTTTCTCTCTGATCATCTGTATTTCAGACATAAGTAATGTACTACATATGACAATATGTATACTATTAACAATTAATGTATTTTTATATAGTCACTAAATATTTCAAAGAAAAGTAAATAGATGTTTTAAAATATTTTTCATCAAATTACTAAATATTTCAAAGAAAAGTAAATAGATATTATTTATTAACTTACAAATTAAAATTATGTTGGAAAAAATAACTTGTAAGAAATAAAGAGGTCATATACTAACAAAAAAGAATGTTACACGTCATTTAAATAAGAGCATCGTGTATGCAGTTAATATCGGTGATATATAACCGATATATCGGTCCCCATGTAAAATATTGGTGCCAAATATCGGTCAAAATATCACAACCGATATTAATGGCGATATTGACCAATTTTCAACGATTTACTGGCGATATCGGTCAGAATATCAGAACCGATATTATCAGCGATATCAGCAATATTTGATCGATATATCACATATTTTCCTGATATCAGTACCTTTCTTCTTAGGTCTACCATTCGTCTTTCTTCTTATTGTTGCTATTAGTGTTTTAGATCTTAATTGTTAATTGTTCGTGCTAAATGTTAGTGTTTTAAGTCTTTTAAGTTCCTACTTGCTACAATTGTTAGTGTTTTGCAAGTTGCAAAAGGTTAATTTGTTAATGGTAGGAGAGTATATTGAATTGTTAGTGTTAAATTGCTATATGTATAAATTCTACATGATATTAAAATTACCGATATCCCACCGCGATAACCTATATCTCATAAATCGGTCCTTGACGGATATCCGATATTTTACCGCATTAACTGCTTAGACTCTGTTTGCTATATACAAGCCAAATCTTCCAAGTTACTAAAAGATATTATTTATTAACTTTCAAATTAAAATCATGTTGGAAAATAAAAAAACTTGTAAGCAATGAAGAGGTCATATACTAACACAAAAGAATGTTACACGCCATTCAAATAAGAGCATCGAGAAATGTTGTGTTTACCTGCAATCATTCTGGCAGCTTCATTTGCATATACAACCAAAACAGAACAAAGCTCCTTCATATCTTCTGGTCGGATAAGATCTGCCAAAAGAGACCTTCACGCAGTCGACTAGTTAGCTTTTGAAATATTTCAATAATATAAGGTTGGGGCTGTAATTTTGACCCATTAACTTATAAATGAGTTTGGGCCGTGTTTTACATCAAATAGATAGAAACAGACAATTAATTATGTTCCATACAATCTCATCTCATGAAGTGTTTTTATATAAGTTCAAATTATTATTGTAAGTATACTGTTTTCGTAATCATACTTAAGACATTCTCATATTAAAAGGCTATTTTTTCAACATCAGCTACTTTGACCCCTCAATGTTAATAATAACATGTTTAGTCCCTCATCTTTATTAATTTAAAAAAAATTATTATATACCCTTACACTTTATTATATTACTATTAGACCCTCAATTTTTTAGTTTATTCCTTTTACACTGTATTTTAATTACTATTTTGGCCCTGAATTTTAAGTTTCTTTCCTTTTACTTATGTGTTTTCGTTTCTTTTTAGTTTTTTTTCTAAATTTTCCATATGTACCGTCATAAGTAAGTTATTTTAATTACGTTCCTAACCCGCTGCGGGTATTCGTTTTTATGGTTATAACGAGTGCTGATACCGTAACGAACTGAACCGATAGCTTTTCGTGACTTTCAAATATACTATCGCTGCATTGTTTTTATCGTCATGTAGAATGTCTCGTCGCGATTTGCTTATTTTTATCTACGTTTCTATCCGCCACGAAGCGCGGTGGTAACCCACTAATTAATTAATGATGACATTAATGAATCATACTTATAAAATTGTTTTTATTTAATCCAGACCTGTTTTGGCCTGCTAGCAAACCCACCTTACCCGTCTATTTTATCCCCTCTAATATATCTAAACAGAAAGATTTTACAATCCGTACCTGTATGTAAATTTTGAAGTGCCTACCGGTGTTGCGTTAGCAACACGTGGGCCAGGGCCAGGAGACATGGATGATGAAGGAGCAGCAGACACTTTGATATGATTCGTCTGCTAAATAACAAAACAAACTTGAAGTTAAAGTCAAAGTCAAATTAAAAGTCAACTATTTAAAATTTGACTCCATGCTAATAATACCTGTTGAAATTGTGCAAGCCTATGAACGGATGGATCTTTTTCTAAAGGCACACCAAAGTATAGTTCCTGGCCCTTTCTCTTCCGGGAGACTGGCGGAGAACCGTAACCAGAGGATCCAATAGCACCAGTGATGGCGGCGTTTGCGGCCTGCTGAAGATACGCAATATTATTGGCTGAATCTCCATGGAAAAGAGCCTGTCGTTCTTCGCTTCCTTCGAAATTCTTGCAGTCCATGCATTTGCAATTTTCAGAGCAGAGAATGTTTGCTTGGAAACACTCGCAGTATTTCTTTAAGCATCCTGACTTTTTGCAATGGCATCCTTTGTTATGCTTTCCTAATACAACCACTTCCCCAGCCTCTTCCTGAAATATATAAAAAAGAATCGATAAAGTGCAAAAAGAAGATCCGTAGCGGGCTTTCAAGGAAGTGGGAGACTCACCCTGTTATCACGATTCGCATGGGGACTGCTAGCGATTTTAGGCCTGAATGCGTTTGGATTACGTTCCAAGGTAGTTTCAACAGCCTCTCTTCTGGCAGGCTCATTTTCAACATTGTTATGACAGTTTACGCAGTTGCAACCATCACAGTATATTCCAGATGCAAAACATTCACAATATCTGACCACAAAATGACAAATTAGAAACTTCATCTACCAATTTTATGGTTCACTAGGTAGGATAACAGTAGATAATTTACTTACAACTTCAAGCATCGGGAGTGTTTGCAGTTGCATTGCTTTTGCTTCTTTGGAGTGCCATCCTTTATATCA
This sequence comes from Scalesia atractyloides, assembly GCA_947069175.1. Lineage (NCBI taxonomy): Eukaryota > Viridiplantae > Streptophyta > Magnoliopsida > Asterales > Asteraceae > Scalesia > Scalesia atractyloides. The sequence continues at coordinate 35,235,826 of CAMTDV010000020.1, read as the reverse complement.
ACATTTTGTCTTGGTCGTGCTTTCGGGGATTCGATTTTCCTGAAATGGCAAAATAGTAAATTTTACCATGATAAATAGACAATGCTGATGCTTTCTTGTGGCAGGAAGTGTGTATATTAGCAAGATTGAAAAACATGCTATGAGGTCGTCGAAAAGACCTCAATATTTTGTTCATAACGTAAATTATAATTCTATACTGCTCACAAAACAATGCCTCACCATATGCACAAAAAATTAGGGTATCAGCATTCCCAACAGCATAATATTGGATGATTTACAAAAGTAAGAAAAAGGTACATTCATGATTCTCCTTCAAAAGGGAACTCGTAAAAAAAGGAAAGATTTTATTTGTTATTAGAAGATTTCTGTTGGAAACAATACTGCAGTGACCATATGTCTACAATAAAAATATCACACAAAAAGAAATACTAATGCAGTATTGGTTAATGACGTCACACTAAAGAACCGGCATAAGATCAAATAACACTCTCCACAATCACCTAAACTTTAAGTCAATAGAAGACACTGCTAAGTAGCTGATAGCACCTACAGGGTTTAAACCTGGTCTCTATCAGCAGATATATTATTATATAATGACTTCATAGACTTACTTCAAAGCATCATACAAATATGCTAACATTGTGTATGTCATAAATGACTTGTACCGTCACATGATAAAATTTTGGGATTAGACCTCCATCTAAATTCACTACTAATCATCATCCATCATAGTTTTTTGAACTAACAGCATGTACCACTAGAACAGTTTATGACTTTATCCTAAATTTAAGAATGACACACAATTATCACAATCAACATTAAAAAGATTACAAGTTTTTAACAAAGACTAGTTTAATTTCAATCCATATACATGACCCTTCAAATTCAAATTATATATCAAATTAAAAACCCCTTAATTAGCATATTAATTAAACACAATGCGCAACACTTACATAGGCCTTATAGGTGGTTGTTGAAGATTAGTTGCAACATGACCCTGCTGCATCACCGGCATCATTGGTATCGGCATCGGATGCACCTGTTGTTGCGGTTGCAGCTGCGGATGCACCAGCGGCCTTATCGATGAAGCCGCCACCACCGGCAGCGGCGGCTGCTGCATCTGTGCAACCACTACTCTCTGACTATTCTCCGGCAACCCACCCGCAGCCGACCCACCACCACCAACACTATTAAAATCCAGCTGCCTGGCCAGCTTCTTCGCCGCCGGTAAATCCGTCACCGCCGCCACTGTCGCCGTCGTTACAGCCGCCGTTAGGTTATTTTTTGGAGGGAAATTCAAATCCCCACCGCCGTCACCCTTCTCCATACTTATCAAAATCAAAACTTTTGAATTATAACTTCTGGATAAACATCAAAAGATTCTATATATGTTTATCTATCACTCAGCAAACAAACAAACAAACAATCAAATTCCACCACTAAATTCCCCAATTCAACAAAAACCCAACGACAATTCAAACAAATAACAGATACCCAGATGAACAAATCATCAAAAGATTCTATCTTTCAACTAACAGCTCAGATTCACACCTCGAAGATCCTAAATTTAACCCAAATTGGAGCCAAAAAACAGGCGTAAATCGTAAAAAGATGGGAATTTGATTGGTGGGTTGAAGAAGAAATCGAAAAGGGGGAAAAGGGTAGCAAAATAGAGAGGCTTCCGGTTGTTGTGTGAAGTTGCTCCCTCCCTTGAGGTTTTGAAATTCGATTTTTGTAAATATTAGACGGTGAGATGGGGTTTGAGTATTCTCATCGGAGGGTTGAGGTTGAAAGATGTGATCTGACGGTTACGGTTTGTAGCGGAGTCAATGGGTGATTTTGGAAGTTCGATTACATTGTCACAATAATCTACTCTTGAAACGGGTGAATTGATGTGATGAATTTATCACGAGAAAGCTTTAATATGATGTTTCCTCAACACTTCAGTCCACAATATAAATTGGTTAGTATCAAAGAGGAATTTCTTTCCCAGATCCAAACCACTAAGGCTGTTTGGTGTGGGGACGTCCCGGCCCTGGCCCGACGACAGCTCTCCCCACCATTCCGGGTGGGTCGTCGTCTCAGACGTCGGTTAGGAGACGTTGAGGACAGGCGGAAAAGACAAAACTTGCCGTTAGGCTAGTAGCTGTTATTTAAAAAAAATCAACTTTTTTTATAAATCTTTTATTCCCCCACTTTATAAATATATACCTCTTATTCCCCAAATTTTAACCTAAATCTTTTCAATCTCTCTCAATTTTTCATACACAACCATATTATTTTTAAAATATAGGCATGTCTTCTTCTTCATCGTGGTGTTCATCATCTTCGAGTGAGGGCGAATTATTTTTTGCGAACTTCATTACACACGAGGAGGAGGAGGAAGAGGAAGAAACGTCACCACAACCGCAAACTAGGGCGACCGCCTTAAATCGACACCGAGAAGGTATTTAATTTTTGAAGTGTATCTTTTTTTAATAAAATAATGTATTTAATTTTTAGTGTATCTTTATTTTGGTGTGTTTTCCTAATTTATATAATTCGTTGTTAATATTTAGCTGGGCATGATAGTTTAGTGGCCGATTACTTCGCCAATGAACCTGTGTACACGGACGAGATGTTTAGACGTCGATTCCGAATGAGTCGTCGACTATTCTTACGTATAGCAGACGACCTGGCGCAGTCTGATCCGTTTTTCACAGTTCGATACGACGCCCGGGGCCTTAGGAGATTCACCACTATACAGAAATGAACTGCAGCCATTCGCCTACTCGCATACGGGACTGCACCCGATTCGTTGGACGAGTATTTAAGGATGTCCGAAAGAACTTCACGTGAATGTTTGCACAAGTTTTGCAAATGGATCGTGAAATTATATAGCAAGAAATATATGCGGAAACCAAACGCAAACGACGTCCAAAAATTATATCAAGCGCACGAAGAAAGACATGGTTTTCCAGGAATGCTCGGTAGCATTGATTGCATGCACTAGCCCTGGCAGAACTGCCCTACTGCCTGGCAAGGTCAATATACTCGGGGCGATCATGGTCATCCAACTATAGTACTAGAGGCTGTTGCATCACAGGATCTTTGGATTTGGCATGCCTTTTTTGGTCTGCCTGGTTCACTTAATGACCTTTACATCATCTACTAGTCGCAGATATTTGATGATGTAATCGAAGGACCAGGTCCAGACACAAGTTTTACGATTTCGGGGGTGGAATACAGGCGTGGTTACTACCTTGCAGATGGAATATACCCAACGTACTCTACAATCGTTAAAACTATTCTGCACCCGATAGACGATAAAAGAAATAAATTTGCCAAGTTTCAAGAGGAGGCGAGAAAAGATATTGAACGGTGTTTTGGGGTTGTACAAAAAAAGTGGCAGCATGTTCTTTTACACCACAGAGGTTGCGATACATTATGTATGCTTGTATCTTGCTGCATAACATGATCATCGAAGACGAGGGTAGAACGATCTGTGACTACGAAGAAAACGCGTCTAACGGGAATTCTGTTCCAGTGAGTACAGAACAACAAGATTTAAACAGATTATCTCTACGTAACGAGTACACACATCACAACCTACAAGCGGACTTGGTGGACTACATTTGGAACAACACACAAAACGAACTCAACGACGACATGCCAGATGAAGACTAGTAGTTTTTTTTAATATTAGGTTGGTTTTTTAATGTAATGTTTGAATTAATATTTAATTTTAGTTTTATAAATATATTGCCAAAATTAAAAAAAATAAATTAACTAGGTGGGGTAGGGTCGTCACCCATTTCCTTGGTTCCATCCTTGGAGGGGCGTCCTCCAAGGATCTGACGTGGCGCTGATGTGACGGGTCGTCCTCCAAGGAGACCCATCCCCACACCAAATAGCGTAAAAATGATAATAAAATTACCATGATCTTGCTTGGCAAACCCCTCCCCCCTCATAATTTGTGTTAACAAAAATAATGAAAACGGATGCTATCACTTGGTTTTGAATGCTAAATTAAGGAGTTGATCACTCCTCAAAGTGTAAACTCTCAAGCTGATATCAAAATGGAGCGTGAAAAGGAAAGCTATATCAAGGGCAAATCTACCCTAAGGTATGTTTCAAAAGTGGGAAAATGGTCCATGCTAACCCTAAATGTCAAAAGGCCTATGTGGTAGGTACGCATTAAACCATTAACTATTACGAGCCTGGCCATGAGTGCTCAACAAACAAGGTCGGAACATAATGGTTGATTGAGATGAACCCAACGAAACCTGCTAATGATAGAATGAAAGCTGAAATTTTAAAGTTATGCAAAGAAGCTTTCCAGACTGAAAATGAGAAAGTTATACATGCTGTGCATGTGTTTTCTCACTCAATTCTTTTATTGCTCCACGTGTTATTTGACTTGAAAGTGGTTTGACCCTTATATTTTATATCAATTTTAGGTAATAGTTCACTTAGATATTACATTAGACTATCTACTATGGTGTGAACATTTTTCTCAACCGTTTGCCACGTATCACAAAAAGATAAAACTTATATGTAATTTAAAAATATTAAGTTTAATTTAATGTCTGAACTAGTTTGGTAGATCAATCATAGGTTGCAACCGGTTGTTTGATATTATAATATCTTTTTGCTTTTTTTGTTATTGAATTGTGTTCTTTTAGATAAAAATTATAATTATTAATAAATTATTAATGTGGATTGGATTGTGAATAGGATTGAAAAGTTGAATTGGGTGGGTTGGGTTGGGTTGTTGTGTGGGGAAGAGAGAGAAATTAGCTTTTTGATGAAAGGTTGGGTTGTGTTGGGACAATGGATAGTCTTATAGTTATACTTTTGGAAGCTTAAGTTTATAATATAATTGTATAGAAAACTTGATTGAGAAAAGGGATGCTTACAAATGATTTATAAAGATTTATAATTAAATGGTAATTATTGAGTGAACTTGACTTGTTAACTATTGACTTGACCGTTGACCATAACTTTTCCTTAATACACCCCAACAAGATAGAGGATATGTCAGAGACTCCATTCTTGGAGTGAAGAAGTTGCAACGGACCTTGGCGTAACGACTTTGTGAGAACATCTACCAGTTGATTGGCTGAGTTTACATGAAGTACTCGAAGAGAACTATCCATCACTTTTTCTTTAACAAAATGGTAATCTAACACCATATGCTTTAATCGTAAATGATAAATCAGATTTGTACAGACATATGTAGCACCAACATTATCACAAAAGAGCGTTGGCGGGCCATGTACTGAAATGTCGAGTTCAAGTAAGAGATTTGAACCCCAAGAGTTCAGTAAGGGCATGATTAAAGCCTTGTATAATGCGGTGACATGGAGTTTAAGTGAGCCGACTTTCATGAGAGGATATTGGATCTAAGGTAGATGGTGTAAGTTGTGGTGGATCATCCCCCATTATAGATACCCCCAATCAGATTGAAAAAAATGTGATTGTAAAAGGGGCATCACGATTAAGAAACAACCCATGATGAATGGTTCCTTTCAAGTAAAGAAGAACCCATTTTAGATTTGCCTAGTGCACTTGTATCGGGCAATTCATAAATTGAGATAGAGTTTATTAATGGCAAAAGAGACGCCCGAACATGTAAAGGCTAAGTAATGAGCCCACAAGTTGGCAACATGGTGTAACATCCACAGTTGGTGGCCCATCCATAGTGATAACTTTTCAGTGACACTTAAAGGGCTGGTTACATGTTTTTCCCCATCCATTTTGAACCTTGTGAGAAGGTTTTGAATATGTTGACATTATGAGAGAAAAATACCTTTAGACGTATGAATGACTTCAATTTGAAGGTAATGATGTAGGGTACCAAGGTGTCATACTCTCAAATTTCACATGTGGGTTTTACAACGAGACGCATGACAAACCAGGATCATTGTCATTAGTTTCATTGAACGACTACTATATGATCTTTTAAAATACCATTTTAGCTCATTAAATGAGAAAATATTGTTCAAAGTTTTACAGTAATGCAGAAGCGTAAATAAAAGTAAGTTCAAAAGTATTTAATGCGCAAAACAAGGCGCTCAAAACCCATGCAGTTCACGTAAAGAAAAGAGTCTAAATGTTTATTAAGTGTGTTATTCCATGCATGATATATCCTTTTTGCGTACCATAATGACCTAAGAAAAGATGCTAAAATGTGTCAACACTAGATTGGTGAGTTTACAAGTTTCAATAGAAAATAAATGTTTTCCACATAAAGTAAATACAATTATATCATTAGGTAGCTAGCCTGTTTACATGTTACTAAAGCGTTTCGAAACCGAAGTTGACTATTTGTGTTTGTTGCCTTCCACCACACTATCATAAACAATGGTGAGATGTTAGGTCAATATTACACACGTTCAAACTCTAGTCGATTAGCATGACTGACGCGGGTGGGGTTTGTCAAACCTAGTAGTACTACTCAAGATTACCTCGCTAAACCCTATACTAACAGTTAGGGTAGGGATTAGTGCAGTACCCGTACTAGTACCAAAAATACCGTTACCAAATTAAACAAAACTGAGTACCAAATACCATACTGTATATATTGGTACGGTACGAGTATTTCGGTACGGTACCCGTTTTTGTACCACTTTATTTTTATTTTATTTTATTTTTTGAGCACTCGTACGGGTACTAAATAGGTAAAATCGACACAAGAACCAACACAACACATTACGAGTACCAACTATGTAAAATTGATATGAGTAATAAGTAGGTAAAATAGATACGGGTATCATAAATATCATAATATAAAATAAAACATGATATAAAAGGACTTTTAGAGTTCTATATAAAATTCAGTACCACTACCCGTTTTACCCGTAACGATACCAAAAGTACCGAATACCAAAATCAATAAAATTGGTACCGATACATGTACCGAATACCCAAAATCGGCACGGGTATGGGTATTTGGGAAAAAAGTTCATCCCTACTAACGGTTCCGGATGTAAGGACTTTCATGATATGCTGGTGCTTAGGAAATAAAGTGATATAAAATCATTACAAAATCCAGATGTTTACGTTGATGTTTCCTCCAAAAATAAGTGCGTAAAAGAGGGTCGTGAAACTTACCTTAGGGTGCGTGCTAAAACTGGCAAGTAAAGAACACGTGACCCGCTACGGGTTGCCTATTACACAAAAGTCTATAAGTGTGTGTTCGTGTAGGTTCATAAGACCCTTGTATCCAAACAATCACATTGTTTGTGTTTAAGAAAAGATTCACATGTTTGACTTGAGTTTGACCAAGTTGACCCGACGACCCATTAAGTGAATTAATGTTCGTTTATGATCACCCAGTCAGAATAAGCCAATAAAGTACATCACATTGCATGTAGGGTTTATATCTAAACTTAGTTACCAATAAAATTTTCTTTTTTAGTAAGTTATGTATGGAATCCTAATTTCCATGATTCCCACAAGCCGACACTTCTAAGCATATTAATACATCCTAATTAACATATCAACATCTTTATACATCATCATGCACATCTAAATCAAAAATTATCACCCCAACAGATGGCGGAAACATCGAGGTGAGACGTAATAGATTGCTCAAAGGCAACATAACATTAAATTTGCGACAACAAATTAAAATTCCAAATTTCATTTCATTTCACTAAATCAAGCATTACATTGTTCATGGAAAGTACGAAAATTGGAATTTCAAAACTAACAATATTAAAACCATAGATTAAAACTAGATGAGTATCCAAATCCACCCTAACTCTTTTCTTGCGAAATCATCATCAAATATTGCCTGCAACATGTATAAAATATCTGCCAACACAAATTATGTCATTAGTGTAACATTCGTCGTAAAACGCGTTCCAAAACCCGCTCTGTTTAAAATTTTAGAAGTTATAAAATACTTCTACGCATTTATTTTATTTAATATGTTAGATAATCATGATAATTAATAAATAAATAAGATAATTAATATATTAAAAATATATATATATATATAATAACGATAATAAAGCAAAAGAAAAGAAAATAAGCTAAAAAAATGAAATGGGACAAATTAGAATCGAACTCGGGTCCCCCCCCATGCACACACTAAATCACCACTGCACTGCACATACATTATGTGCTAGAACTCAACTATCAAAGTATATATATATATATATATATATATATATATATATATATATATATAATATATATATATTAGCCAAACCTGCAACTGCAGTAGATCTCCTCGCCAGAGATCTCGCCAAATTCACACGGTTTCTCTCAATCCGACAGCTGTTGCAATGCTATTTCAGGCAAATTTCAATCACGACGCGCCGGCATTTAAAACCCGAAATCGTAGCCATGGAAAACCGAATTCACAAATCCCCTATAAATACCCCCACAGTTGGACATTTTAAGCTCACACCTTCATTCATCCATTGAAATCGCATCGTTTTCACTCTCAAACCTCTCCGTCACCGGGAGCCTTGACTCGCCGGAGTTCTGCAAGTCGCCGGAAAAACGTTCGCCGACGGTTCTGTTCATACGGTAGTTTTTCCTTTGTTATTTTTTTTTCCCAAATTAACATCCTATACATTAGATTATTAATAAAAATCTGAATGAATTGTGAATTAAATCAGGCGGGTAAAGTTTGGGTTATTCAAATGAAGAAGATGAAGTTGTGTACGAGTTGATAATTAATTAAAACTGGTTTTGGAATGGGTTAGACACATAGTCCAGTGGTGGACTATGTACAATTTCAACATACTGATTATGGGTTCGATTCGCGTCTGTGTACGGTTCCAGCTATAACAAAACCTTTTTTTAAATAGTCAGAACACCTCTCAGATTTGCATTTAAATTTAATATAAACCTTAAGATAATCGGGTTAGACACCCAGCCCAGTTGGTTGGGCTGGGTGCAAGGCATCGCATGGGCACCGGTTCGAAACCCATCTCTACCACCGGCTTGACCATTTAAAAACCTTTTTAAACTAAATGATTTCTGAATCTACCTAATGAATGTATAAGATAAACAAAAAACAAGAATTTTACGGGTTAGACACGTAGCTCAGTTGGAAGAGCTGCGTGCACACGTACGAGAGGTCTCAAGTTCGAATCCCGCACACGTCGCCTAATAAATCATGCGACCCGGTCAGGTCTGACGTCAGATCTGACAATTAATTTTTTTATATTTATTTATCTTATCTTATTTATTTATATTGCATATATATTGATACATTGGTTAAAATCTAATTAAAAATACATAAAATATATAATTTTAAAGGGTATATAATCTCAACAAAATACCATAAAAAATAACCTAAAAACCTAACAAAAAGTATTAAATCAAAATATTAATTTTTATCGAATTATTGCGTTATTATCTAGGTTAGTCTTCTTCATCGGTTATATCCTCAATCTGTGCGCACTCTTCATCAATCAAGAAAAACGCACCCGCTGTGAGTGAATTCTTACAAACTTCTCCTTTTTATTCATGTTTTGGGGTGTATCATGTGTCATTTATACATTTCGTTTATTCAAACCCTTGTGCTATTACCATTATATGAACTATCATGTGATGTAAATGTTGTTTGTTGTATTGCGAGTTTACATTTTTGTCAAGTTGCGTGCAAATCATTCATCAGGCCCATCAGTTCCTCGTTGGAGACGAGTTGAGCATCAGGTGCCTCATTAGATCGGCTCCGTTTGATTGAGCCTTGATCTCATTGTTCATCATTTGGTATGTGTGTGTGTGCATTAATTGATATATGTGTTTTGTGGTTTAATTTTACATATACGTATACTCATATTTGGTTATGCACATTTTTATTCAAATAACCAATATAACTAATTCTTTCAAACATTTAAATAAGATTCACTCGCCAACTTTTTGTTGACCCAGAACCCTATTTTTACACATGATACAGGTGGACAGGTTGAAGCAAGGAACACATAGGGAATTGCCTTAGAAGAAAAATAAAGAAGTCATGAAAAATGTATTTGAACATGTTGTGCTTGTATGTTATTGTAATTTTTTTAAAGAAATAATAAATATGAAACTTTATAGTAAATGTCATGAGCTTTGATAAAAACCCAATCATGCCCTGACTACCATTTCCGCTGCGGGTCAGGGTGTGACAGATTGGTATCAGAGCTTTTGACTATAGGGATATAGGATAGGTTATTAGACCTTTAGAGCCTATACTATAGTTGATTAGATTTTAATTGTTTATGTGGTTTCATGCAAACTCATGATGTTTATTTGTTTCGTATTTATTACACACACAAATACATGCAAACACTTCCACTATCCTTTTGTGTGATACTTAATAAGTTATACTTGTTGTCAAACATAACATGCTTACATATACATTCATCACACATATTTCAATGTTCACATATTCAAATCATCCTCATATTTTCTTTATTCAAGATTTTGTAGTATTTTCGTTTTTCAATCTCCTCAAAGTAAGTTCTACGGCGGGCATGTAGTAACTGGAAGGGTACAAGTACCGGTAGTCGAAACGTCCTGTCTAGGTTGGCAATCGTATAAATCCAATATAACGGACTAGTTTGCCTACCTGGGGACCAACGATGAGAGTACGAAGGACCTATTAGGCCAAAGCATGCCACACCCAAACGTCGCATGAACCAACTCCACTTTGAGTTGTCACTGTGTCTATACCAGGACACCCTCCGACCCTATACTTTGCAATCATGTATTTATGATTTTCATTCGGGTAGCGTGAATGTAACAGGCCAACACCAATATGAACCTACCAAAGCCCAGTAGTCATGGGGCCCACATGACTACCAAGGCCAAGTAAGGGGACATATGGAGGCCCAAACATGAGCAAAGCCCAAGACATCCTATGGATGTAGCAAATTAATTTTCTTCATTTGTTTTGTGGATGTTCATTTCTAAATACGACACATGACACCTAAAACGTCAAACTCATACTCTCGATACGTATTCCCTGTAGATGTCTTCTACTCTCTCTCGTAGAGGTATGAGATCAGGAAAATCCCGCGAGCGCATGGCTGCCCAAATCGCTCAACAAATGACCGCCGTAATACCCAACATTGTAGTTCAAGTCCAACAAGCCCTTGTCGCCAATCCTATCACCCCAACCAATCTAGAAGGACAAAATGTCGCCAACCCTCCTCTCAACACCACTAAATGCACCTTCAAGCATTTAAAATCCTGCGATCCTCCAAAATACGAAGGGACTGAGGGTGTCACTGCTCTCCTCCATTGGTTTGAGGAGATGGAAAACACTTTTCTCAATTGCGACTGCCCCGATGATCGCAAGGTGTGATATGCTACCGGTCGTTTGTTCGGAGTAGCACTTACATGGTGGAATACAGAGAAGGGCAAGCGAGGTGCTGAGGATGCTATGACTTTGACTTAGGAAGAGTTGAGGGAGATCATGACATCCAAGAAGTGAAATCAAGAAATTAGAAGATGAGTTCTACTCTTTGAAACAAAAGGAGGGCGACCACACCACATACAACAAGAGATTCCTTGAGTTGAATCAGATGGTCCCCAACTTGTTCACTCCCCTATACCGTTTGATCGAGCACTACATTCGAGGTCTTCCTTAAAAAATTCAAGATCCTGTAATAAGTATCACACCTGCAACTCTGGAAGCAG